>JASDFA010000018.1:176639166-177963333 GCA_035772735.1 Datura wrightii | reverse complement strand
GTCGAGGCGTGCATCCACAGTGACGAGCTACTCTCCGCCATAGAAAAACTGCTACAGTGGTAAATGGTCTCGTTGCAGCGAATGAAAAGATCAAAATTCTACAGATCCCATCTCAGTTAGGATTTTAAAAACCTATTCTCAAAAAAGGGGCCTAATAAAAACACCCAAAGACATGAAGTAGACTTTTAGAACAAGAAGAAGAGTTAGGAGGTATAGATTCATCCTCCATAGCTTGAAATTTTCAGAAGAACTCAAAAATCAGTGCAAGCATCCAATGGGGAACGTCTCGACGATAGTTTGGCATCCAGGTAGGCTATAGCTTACTCATTCTTGTGTTAGACTTAGATTAGCCAAATATATATGAGTGTATAGTTAATGTGCTTTTGATGGGCAGAATTGAAAATTTAAAATAAAATGTTATTAAATATTCGAAACCAATAATATTCTAAGAACGAAAGAAATAGAAAATAGGTGGTGAAGTTCCCATATTGTGAAAACCCATAGGGGGAGATTGCAATAAGAATAGTCTATGTGTGAGGGTGTACATGAGAGCGAATTTATTGTATGCGGAATGATCTTCGAGCATTATTATTGAATATATATATAGAATTATATAGTCATTCTTCCTAAACTGGAATTTTGAATGGTTAGTCATACAAATCGTTTTTATAGGATGCGGTAACTGAATGTTTAAGGGTAGATTATGAGTTTTATAGGATGCGATGTAATACTTGTGAATTAGATGAGTTATACCTTACATAATAACCTATATGCTCTGTGACAGATAATGTATTGTTTGAGTCTGTGGACATTATTTGTGATGATGATTACCCTATTAAAATTAATTATTGAAATAAACTTGTTATGATGTTGCCTCCAAGGTGGTGGTCGATTTGGGATATGGGTTACGAGATTTTGAAAGAAACGATTCATGAGAGAAACTGGGAGGAGAACTGGCGAAGTACTGCCGAAGAGTACCGCTGTAGCAGGTATGGAACCACTACAGCGAGACCGTTGTGTTCGCAGTAATGCCGCTACAGTGGATCCAAATCTCGCAAGTGGTCCAGGTTGATATTCCTTGTGATGTTAAGGATAGATTTGATATTACAATTGTTTGGGTGTGACATTGAGCTCGGAACTAGATACTTTATTATAATTATTGATATGTAACTCTTGTTGTGTGTGTGACTGTTGATTGTGTGCTATGATGAGTGGTCCCAAAATTATGGGGTGAGGTTGCATTGATCGAATACGTGAATGAAATATCGTGTACTATGGGGCGGTAAACCATTGAGGTGATTTACAATGTGAGGCCTGGGGCCGAAGGGAGAAAACTTGAATGAGTAGACTAGTACGATCAGACTCTAAATGAGGGTTGGAGACATGAGTGGCTCGTGCTCGAAGTGACAATCTGGGCCAGCGGTATAAGGAGTGCACAAATAGGTATGTCTAAAAGACCATACAGCTGGGTGTACGAGTATGAGTACACAGACAGGTATGATAAAAATTCTCATACGGCTAGGTGTACAGTACTTGGGTTTCTAGAGTCTCCTGCAAATCATGACTAGAAGGACAAACATAAGACCCTCTGGCATATGTGTACAGTGATGTGATGGAGGTGTGTGCTCGGCATATCACCGATGGTATAATTATGAGATAGAGATTGTGCGAGTATGGCTTGATATACATATGACTGCAATGACAGTGAGGTATAGGTATAGAAGTATGATACCATATATACTGACATGCTTCGCGGTTTGAGGTGAGAAACACGACTGGAATACAATTTATGACCATATGGTACAGGTATGATACTATATGGTATATTCGTGGTGTGGAGACAAGTAAGTGCGTGTACTTAAATTTTTGGGGGTATTAACTTCCTCGATATATTTTGATGAATTTCTTGTGTGTAATTGAACTATTTAATTTGTATTTGTGAGTGGATGCTCGATCAAAGTGGTATTTGATGAGTCATAGAATGTAATGTAACAGATTTAACAAAGAGTATTAAATTATCAGGAGACTGCGAATTTGACTTTACTATTTAATATCCTAAATTAAGGAGGGTCAGGAAATCGAGTAGGTAATTAAATATGTCAATAAATTGTAGAAATGTACTTGGTCAATGATAGTGAAATGGTGAGTGTAACACCCCAAAACTTTCCTAGACCAAATTCAGACGTTGCATGAAAAACCACAGGAAATCAAAAATTTTTCTGTCTCAGATGACCTCCACAACGGACCGTTGGTGGAACCAATGGACCGTTGTAAGTGGTTGTGATTTGAAGCATCCTCTCTTCGAGGGGAAACAACGAGTCATAGGACAACCCATTGATCCTAACAATGGGCCATCCTTTTATCTGTGGAATCCCAAGTTCAGGGGTATACCGGACCCTTCCCTAAGACAACGGGATGGAACAACGGCCCGTGGTAGCCTCCAACGAGCCGTTGTGACCACCCGTCGTTCAGTTCCAGAACCCAGAAATATGAACCATGAGGGTATACCATGGCCCATTGTTTCTACCAATGAGTCGTTGTTACCACTCGTTATCCTCGTGCCCTATTTTGTTACCAATTCCCACGGGAGATATCAACCGCCTGTTGTTACTTCCAACGGACCGTTGTATCTAACCGTTGGTCACCCTTGTAAATTTAGTTTCTGAACCCAGAAACCACGCTTGGATTCAACGGGCCGTCATTTTGACCAACGACCCATTCTGAGACCCGTTGGTTCCTGTCGGCCAGATTTTAGATTTAAATCCATGGGTTATTTTTGTAAAATTTCACCTACCTAGTCCCTAAACTATGTCTTTGGGGTTCATTTAGGGGTTTTAGAAGGGGTAACCAACGGTTTCTCCCCATATTCCTTCTCTCATTCTCAAGAATAGTGCGTAGAATTTCTCTGGGAGCACAGAACAGAAGCTAGGGCAAACGTCAATCCTCTCAGTTTTTCTCAGAGATTTTCACCAAAATTTCTTATACAGGTATGTGGGAATTCAGCAAGGAGATTGTTCTCCCTTGCGTCCCCCAAAAACTCTCTCTGTTAACTTTCAGTCCTAACCCTGAACTTACGAAATTGAAGATATTGTTATTGTTCTTGATTAATTCTTGTGGAATCCTATCCTATGTTAATTGTAGTTATTTTTCACCACTTTGTAACTAAAATGATGCTTGTCCCATAAATTTAGAAAATTCAGCCCTAGCTTTCGAAAAGTCAGAAATTAGATTCCTATGTAAGCTTTGAATTCTTGAGAATAGTTTTCATCTCTCAGAGTTAGGGGTTTCTATGATGATTGTAAGTGTTAAAAACTCAGTTACATGCATGTTATTCAAATTCAGCCAGAAAGTCTATATACTTTTTATTTTCTCAGAATTGTCAGTTCAGTTTCAGTCACAGTACTAGAATATTTCAGTGTTAGTTAGAAATGTCAGCAGATCAGTTTGACTATATCCTTTTCCCGAGGTGGCAGTGGTGCCTCTCAGTTATCAGACTCAGACTCAGATTACAGTTATTTGGTGCATTAGGCGGTCATGACATTCCAGTTATAGCTCTGACCAGCCCCAGGATCCCAGTTCAGTTATCAATTTGTTCTTTAGAAGGTTACGACGCTTCAAGATAAGCAGCTCTGACCAGTCTTAGAACTCAGTTTCCAAATCTGGTCCTATAAGATGCTCAGGGAACTCTCTGACAGTATCCTTGGGTTAGTATAGTCTTGGGCCCCAATATCGAGCTATTCGATTGTCAGTAGTAGTAGTAATAGGATTATCCAGTGGGAGTAGAACTTAGCACCGAAAGGGCTGGGGTTCCAGCGCACCCATGTTCCAAAACTACGTTGCCACCGTAGGTTTTATTTACTTGGCCTAACGGCCCCCTCTGACAGTGATTCTCACAGTCTATGCCTTTATACCCTGGTAGGGTATATTCGGTCCTATCGGTGGGGTGTATACATCGGACTCCATGTCTAGCTCACATGTATATGTTGGTTATAGCCTCTCCCACTAGTTAGTTCAGTTTAAAATCTGATTTCTCAGTTCAGATCAGTTTAGTGCAGTATCTCAGATTCAATATCTCAGTCTTAGGACATGTTTATGACCATCAGCCAATGTCACTTTTGACCATATTAGTTTTACACCAGTTGTATTAGTTTTCAGTATTTCATTTGGTCATTTCATGTCGTATCAGTTCAATTATTAGTTCTATCATATTATTCATGTTTCTCTCACTTACTCAGTAAATTCAAAGTACTGACGCATACTTTTATGTTGTATCGTTTCATGATACAGTCGTAGGTTCTCACACCCAGCACCGTTAGGCGATTACATTCGAGTCTCTCTATCAGTAGCAGCAGTGTAAGTCATCATATTCCGAGGGCACATTTTACTCATTTCAGTTTCTTTATTATTTTCAGCGAGACTTAGAGTTAGCTGGGGGCTTGTCCCAGCAACTCCCTAGTTAGATGGCTTTCAAACTAGACTTGGTTTCAGATTTTCAGATATTTTAAATCTCTATGTTCAGTCTTTAATTTTTCATAAATGCAATTATGTATTAATTTAAATTTTTGTTGTGCATGTTTACTTAGAATACCAGTGTATGATAAAATAGGGGTTGACTTGGGGTCACTCGTGACTTCAAGTACCGTGTTACGTCCAGGGTGTAGGCTCGGGGTGTGACAGTGAGAGAGGTAGTCGTGCTACAAAGTCATATGGAGAAATAAAACAAAACGGGATTACGGGAAATTGGGTACTGACTATTTGGAATATCGCTGCAGCGGACAAATTTTCATGGTTGCGGAACTGCTATAGTGGTCTAAGCATTCACTGCAGCAGAATAAGAAAGAGGTAGATTGAAAGATTAATTAATGGCTAGAGTTGTAGGGTAAGTGCAGAGACTTTGATGAGACTTAATAAATGATAATGTAGTTAATACACTTAGTATGTTGTTGCATGGTGGAGTTGTTGTAAATTTGTTATTCGATTGTGTATTAACTATTATACTAATTTGTGAATTAATCATAGTCGGCCGATGATGCTTACCGGTACGTGTGGTGTACTGATACTATCTTGCTACACCTTTTTGGTGTAGGTTGTGGCAAGTTTGAAGTTCCTTGATTGACGTGGAGTGTTCAACATTAGCTTCCGTATTCTTTTTCTCAGATGAAGCTGTGTCATTTGTCTTGTCATGTATTCTATTAGAGTTCTTGTACTTGTCTAGACTAGATCTTGGGAGAGTCAAGGTTTTGAAAAGTTTTGTTTATATTTCGAGTTAAGGTTGATTTTTGGTAAATTAGTGAGAAATTTTGGGTACTTTATATAATGTTTCCAAAATGGTTTTTCTACCGAGTAGAGTCGATGTAGGTGCCCGCATGACTCGCCTATTGGTGGTTGTGACACTTATGAACCTGACCTTGACCAAGAAATAATTCCCAAAAAAGCTCGCCCTATACAAATAAACCATGAGGTAACCATCTATTTTCAAGAAGAAATCAATGATCTCTTTCATAAATAGATCATTTATCCAAGAAAATCCCCTTGGAGTTGTGCTGCCTTTTACGTCAATAAAAGTTTCGAGATTGAACAAGGAGTCACTCATTTAGTCATCAACTACAAGCCTTTGGACTCTGCTATTCGTTGGATTAGGTATCTTATTCCTAACAAAAGAGATTTACTCCAACGGCTCCATGCTGTCACAATTTTCTCAATATTTGATTTACAGTCGGGCTTTTGACAAATTCAAATTGATCACAGAGATCGATATAAAACTGCTTTTATGGTACCATTTGGGTAATATAAATGGAATGACATACCATTTGGACTAAATAATGCTCCTTCAAAATTTTAAAAAATAATGAATGACATTTTTAATTCCTTTTCTAAATTCATAACTTTTTATAGTTATGATGTTTTAGTGTTCTTCACTAGCATTGATCAACATTTCAAATACTTGGAGTTTTTTTCAATGTGATCAAAGAAAACATCTTAGTTTTATCTAAAACTAACTATTGTCTTTTTCTAATTAACATTCAATTTCTCGGGCATAATATCCAACAAGGTACCATTATCCCTATTCAGAGATCTATTCAATTTTCTGATAAATTTTTCGATCAAATTTTAGATAAAACCTAGCTTCAAAATTTTTTTGGGTGTGTTAATTATGTAGCAGATTTCAATCTAGGACTTAATAATCTGCTAAGAACCCTCCATGATAGGTTGAAAAAACCGCCACCTCCATGGACCAATATTCACACCAATGTTATCAAAGAAGTCAAACAAAAAATTCGACATCTTCCTTGTTTATCTTTTCTTTACCCTTTTGAATTCAAAATAGTCGAAACAGATGCATCATACATTGGTTAGGATGACATTCTAAAACAAAAAAATGATAAGGAGAATATTATTGTATTTGCATCCAAGTATTATAATAAGGCTCAACAAAATTATCCTACTATTAAGAAAGAAATTTTGACAATTGTCTTGTACATTTTTAAATTTCAATCTAATTTTTTAAATAATTTTTTTTGGTTAAGATTTGATTGTAAAGATGCAAAATCTATTCTGCAAAAGGATATACAAAATTTTGCCTCTATACATATATTTGCTAGATGGAAAGCTATTTTATCTAATTTTGATTTCGACAAAGAATATATCAAAGCGGGCTCCAACTCTATTCCAGATTTTCTTACTAGAGAATTCTTGCAGAAAAGATAAAACGAGTAGAAAAAAGAAGACAGATATCCCTGAGTCCTTACAATTTTCATCCCTTACTCCACCAAATGAGGAAAAAATGACACTGATTCAGCAACAAACCAGTCCCAAACAACAAGTCCCTACCTAACAGCAAACAAAATCAGTTGTCTCTAAGTAACCCTCAAAAGATGTAGCTGGCCTGAGCCAGCCTAGATACCAAACTGCAGTCGATTATGCCATGAAGATAATTCCGCCATCATATCTTTTGGAGAATTCCACTTCAATCTCCATTTCCAGTCCAAAGAAGTGGACTGACCTAATTGAAGAGGAAGGAAACACTCATCTAGCTCAGACCATGTCCACCTTATTGACAGAAGAAGATTTTCAAAAATGGCGCTTGCTTAAGGGTTTTAAAGATACTACTACCCTATCATGCACCAACAGAAGAGAATTGATGAATCAATGCCTCTTCTTTAAAAATATGTGTTCTAGTGCAGTGGTCCAAGGCCATGCATCTTCTTCCCATTCAATGGCTGCCAACGACACCACCAAAAAAGATAGTGGAGGCGGAAAGACCAATTGCATTTTCTTTTAATTTTTCACAAAGCATCATCAAGGTACATGTTGTACCAACAAAACAATTTCTTTGAATAGAGGGTCCTCCCTGATGAACTCACTTATTTCAAAAATAACAATGTTTACCCGCTTATTCAAATTGAGCCTGAATTTTGACACTCCAACACCCAAGAGGTAGCTAAGAAGATGCTTAGCCCTTCCGCCAATTTTATTAAAAAAACTCCTTCCTATACTAAAAAGTTATATGAATTCATCCTCACAAACTTAAGATCCTGCTTGTTTAAACCCTACAAAGACAAGAAGATGCAAATATTTGTTACTCATACCATGGGGTGGATTAGTAAGATAATTTCACCGAAGAAATGGAGAATGCATCCAGCCAAGCACAAAAAACATTCCTAACCATTTGAACCCCAAAATTATAATTACTTTAGCTATCAAGCAGCATGGATGAATGTGTTCACCTTTCAAAATAACTTTAACAAGCATTCTTGGTTTCACCTACGTGGAAAACAACTGACCTCTGACTTTTCTTGGTGGTTTTTCATCAATGGTTGCTTGTTTATGGTCACAAAGTTGATATTCTTCCTCCCCCGTTTCGTGAAGGATATGAATACTTTTGTCAAAGATTTTTTAGTGATCAACAAATTCCCTTATTCTTAGAATTTTTCCACAGGTTCCATCCCATGGATCTATTCACAGAAATTTACCTTCCACAAACCAAAAGGTCACGAAGGACTCCCATGGTTATCCCTCAAGGGTCATTCCAAATGGTACAAGAGTTGGAACCCATTAGAGCCTTATGTGGCATAGGTGGAAAAATAGTTCCTGCAAAATCCAAGGTATTTGGTCCCAATGGATGCCGCTCAAATATCATTTTTATAGCAAAAATCAATTACAGCTACCTAGTTGGTCTTCTCAAGCAACAAAGGATATTTTATCCAACATATGAAAAAAATCCTTCAACTGATTAAAGCTGAACTCCCCAAGACGTCGAAAAAATCTAAGTTAAAAGATGAAGAAGACAGTCACTGTATCAATTTCCAACTAAATTGACATCAACAATGACACCATCAAGATATCATCAAAATTGATTTCATGCATGCCATCACCTAATAAATTATTGAAGGTTATACTGTAGCTCCACTATTGCAACACTATAGCTTCACTGTAGCAATTTTTTGGCAATAAATAGACCCCCCCCCCCCCCATTTCATTTATAAGATATCTTTTTTTTGCACAAGCTTTCTCTCTCTCAAGGAAGACTTGGTTAGAGCTTGCTCCCTTTTCTTATAATACTTAAAGTTTATTTAATATTTTATATCAAAAGTTCAGTTTTCTAACCATGCTTTTATTACCTTACTAACTTGTCCTTTTCTTTATTTGCTTATGGTTGGCGCCGCCACCTACTTTTAATTATTACACTTAATTATTGCATTATCTAACATATGATCGGCCTTTTCGCCTAATTTATTTGTTGTATTTGCACTTGTAGTTTTTTCTGCATTTTTGCTACCTATCCTTAATCTTCGTATTTTTCCCCTATTAATTTCAATAGTTCGCTTCCAAGTAACCGGGTGGTGTTATATATATATAATACTTTTTTCTTTTTTTAATCTTCTATTTAATTTCAAATCGTCCGATCAAGTGGTTAGAAGGTTCAAATTATTTCAACCTATGCAAACTCGGATAACCCGACCCACCTACCCAAATAAATCGACCTTCACCACCTAAACACTACCTAAAAATCCCTAACCCCATCCCTTTTATCCAAACAAACCCCACAACCCCCACTGTTCTCTCCCTTTCTCTATCTCTAACAACCACCCTCCCTCCGCCGACCAACACCACCGCCGACCATCCCCCCTCCCAACGATGCCCTCACCCTCATAGACCTGTAGACCCCCTCTTCCCCCAGAGCCTGTCGACCCCCCTCTCCCCTCGAAGTCCCTTCCCCCCACCCCCAGGACTCAAAAATCTCGCTGACCACCCCGTCCTTTCGCTTCACTATTAGCGTGAAGCAGAGCCTCCAACAGCTATAAGGTACTTCCCTCCTTTTTTTTAATTCTCTCATCATTTTTCCTCTGACTCACACAATTGTTCCCTCAATACTTGAGGAATCAAATTTGAATTCCTAAGTTTTTGTAATTTTGAGAACCAAATCTCTCCTATAAAAGGAGAAGACTTTGAAGGGAAAGAAATACTAGAAAAAAGTTTGAAAAAGTGGTCGTAGAAATGTAACTACATACACACACATACCCCATACACACACAGAGACACACACACTCAAATGAAGAAAAAGACACTGAGAAATAGAGAAAACGACAAACAAAATGAGAAAAGATTTGGCAACACAACAACACACTGATATTTCCCTTTTTTCTCTTTCTGCTCTAGCTACTGCTTTGTTGTGCTTACCCCTTCTTCCTATCCTTTGTTGCTTGAATTCAGAGTCGAGATCATTAGCCCAATACTCGACCTCACCAAGCCTCAATCGCTGCACTATAATAGGTAATACACTATCCCTCCCTTAATCATTATGTTTTTTGTTTCCCTCTGATTAGTAGCTGAATATTTCGATCTGGCTTAGCAACTGATAATAGTTGTTCAATTCTATAAAGATTTAACAGCTGATAATAGTTGTTTTATTGTGTTAAAGTGATAGCTTAACGATTTGTAATCATTTAGCTTACTCTTTGTTGGTTATGTGTTTTGTACGTAGTTTTCTTTTTTTTTCTAAATAACCTTTAACTATAATGAATGAAGTACTACGAATATTGAAGCTTTGAAGTATTACATGGCTATCTCCTGAAGGATCACTATGTTAATGTGTATAGAAATACATGAATCCTCAATGTTAGATTATACGATGTGTTTTGAACGGTTTCTTTTGTTGCTTCAATAACGTGCAAGTTTGGATTATTTAACATGAGTGGTTTAGTCTGATAAGGTAGCATTAATTTAGTTTGAAAAGTGGAGTTTGAGGAGTTGTGGGTGTTATTTTCTCCAATTAAGTATTTATGTTTTGAACTAATTTAAATGTTACAAGCCTTTGCTTCTGTTAAATATTTAGTCTTAGAAGATTGTAAATTTGTCATTAAAATATAATGTGGTTGCTGAAAATATAACTCTATCTAAAGAGCTATGGTTCTAATTTTACTTTTCTTAAGCATATCTTGCAATTCCTTGTCTATGAGAGGTAGGAAATAATTAGTTTTAAAGGACTGAATGAATCAAGATTGTTCTGTTTTCTGTCTATATAATTGTATCTGTTTGGGGTTAATTCTTTGAAGGTTGACACTTAATGAGGTAGAAAATACAAGTCTAAATGAAAGGCTTTGTGACTATTTCTTTTCTTGTTTAAATCTTTGATCTTATTTAAAGGCATGTTGTATTCATTACAATTGTTTAGATATATCTCACAGACTCTCGTCTAAATAATGGTTGTTAGTAGTAAAAGAAGTGTCTAATAGGTATAATATTTCATTATGATAAAAGTTGCATTATTTTCCTTTAAACTGACAGTTTGGCTTTGCATATTTAAAATTATTGTTGAATTTATGCTTAGGTAGCTTAACAACTGATAGTGCTATGAATTTTCTTCCTGTTAAATCAAAACACTTGGTTATGTTTTTTCATTCTTGAATTTACTTAAGTAGGTATAACTTTCTCAATTTCAAGTGTTATTATAATAATCACTTAGTAATAGTCTAACTAAGTTAAGAAATGATTCTAAATAAGTTTAGGAACACGATTAAGTTTTCTTCCATTCTAACTGATTGTTGCCCCAAGAACTTGTCTTTCTTCTCTAACTCCTTAAGATTTCTTATGAATTTGTGCCTCAGATACTAAGTTACCATTAAAGGGGTAAAAGAATGCTAATATGAGCATGATTTTTTCGCTTGTTCTCTCTTTAAATTATTCTCTATTATTTTTTATTATGCATTAAATGTTTGCGGGTTAGATAAAGGACTTCAGCTAAAATGATTAATGAAGATGACATGAAATATGACTAGAACATATAGGTTAAATTTTTATTAAGGGTGTCCTCTATATTTTAGTCTTTGTTGTGAGTTTGGGGTTTTCATAAGTATACCTTCAAATCAATTTAGTTTCTAATTACAAACTGCTCCCTCTCTTGAAGAACCTTTGACTTATTTAAAAGTACTTAAAAGACTATTTTTGTTTGTTTGGGACTCTAATTTTAAACTTGTCTTATACTATATCTGCTATCTTGACTTGATTATAATTAGATATAATGAGCATATATTTTCATTGATATGATTTGATGATCCTTCTTTCTTATGTATTCTTGAATTTGTTAAAATTAATTCTCTAAGTCTTTACTCTTCTCTTTCACATGGAGTCAATTAGAGATGAGAGTTCTCATTTGAAACTCAACCTCACCCGACAAACATGGGCAAGCAACTATTAGGATCCCTGCTTCTCACGAAGTTAAATATTAGGAATTGGCCTCTTAAAAGAGGCCAACACTTCTTAGCTTCTTCTTTGCAACTCCTTTTTCATATTATTGTTTGATTATTTGCTTACTTATATGTGTTTGTGTGGTTTAGTACCAACTTACAATATTAGTAAACAACTTTCTCTTTGTAGTTGAAATGAGTTTTCTTTTTATAAGCATGTTGTGAATATAATTATTTTCTTTTCATATTATATTGTTGCTTAGGAAAAGGGCGTAAAAATGTTATTCTCCTTTTTTTAGAAGGTTTAATATTATTTCATTTCTTTTCTACGTAATGTTTTAAAAGAATTTCAAATTTCTTTTCAGACAAATTAAGATTAAAAGAAGCAACAAATAATTTTTCTATTAGAATATAATAATTAAGTCCAACATTATGCCCAAATAATTAAAAACATGTCAAACCTTTTAAAATGGGTTATTGGCCCAATCTTGTTTCAATAATAATTTATTGAATTTCTTACACAAATACTATTTTTAAGAATTATAATTACAAAAATTACAACTTCTTTAATAAAATTACATAAATACAAACTATTTAAAATTTTATCTTTTTAATTACATTTTGTACAACTTTTACTTTCCTAAAATATCTATTCTAATTAAATATAAAATAATTATATACCTAATATAATTTAAATATACAAAATAATATAAAATACTCTCTTTTCCATTTTGTTTTGCAGAAAATTCAAAAATCCTCCAAAAACCCCAAGAATTCCTCTATCTTCTTTATATTTATTTTTTCAAAAATTCCTATAATCCCTCTCTCTTCTCCATTTTTATTTTCCCAAATTTTTTTATATCTTCTCCATATTTGTTTTTTTTGAAAATATTCAAAAACCCCTCTTTCTTCTTCATTTTTATTTGATTTCCCAAAAATCCCTTTCTTCTTCATTTTTTATAAATCAACCGTGATTTATTAAAATTTATTTTTATTTTATCGAAATATTTTAAGATTCTTGAACAAAATGTGAATTCATCCAAAGGTTCATCAAAGATATTTTTATATTAATAAAAATTGTCCATTTGTTTAATAAATCTAAATTTTGAGGTACATCCACCTCTTCTAATCTAGTATTCTTTATATTAGGTTCACTAATTTTCATTTTATAAGAGTCTCTATATTGAATACTTACTTATCAATTACATACTAATTTTGTCCTAGGTTCTGATACCAATTTTCACCAGGATCCAGAAAGGCTGGCGGTAGTCCGCACGGCTTCTCCAGAACTAGGCTAAATTAATATCCTTAAACAAGGATTAAAATAGAGAGATTCAGGCATAAAAACTCATAACCTTGTTTATATAACCTCAAACCATATTTGGTTGAATCTTAACTGTATGGTCAAACTTTTACCCAAGCAAGAGGCCTGTCAGATATACAAATACTGTAGAATTTCGAGACCATGTATCTAGGACATCCCGAAGGATTCAGTGGGATATAATCACCCTTAAAACATAACAATAAATCGGGCTTCTCACCACACGCTAGACGTAGCCACTAAGGCAAATCTGAAATTCTACAGTACTTGCATCGAATGTACCACCATCTCGAAACCAAGCTAAGCATTCAAACAGCATTGGTTGAAGTCATATAGTATTGGTTAATTATCTTTATGAATGAATCTCTGAATTTTAATAGGCCTAATTCATCATCAATATGCAATTAATAAGCTTGTATTCAATATAGAGAGAAAACTTAGCCGGATGTCATCCGACTTATGCAAATAAAAGAAATAAAAGAAAGAGAAATAAAGTACCTGTCAACACCAGAGTTGTGTCCAGGAGATGGACGATTTTCTTTTTCTTCTTATTAAAACTTTACAACAGTTTTATTACAAAAACTTATTCTTCTAGGGAGAGACTAGAGAGAGGCTAGAGAAAATCTTTTTCACAAAGACTAAAACTTCTACCTAAAAGCTAAGGCAAATGCCTTCTTATATAGAAAATGAAAATATTGTTCAAACATCAATGAACAGTGACAATCTACAGTAAAATACTGTTCATTTATCAATGAACAGTGACAACTTTACTATTTACACAGTGACAACTATCTTTGTCATTTTTATCATGGATCCCACCGAATATGAACTGTGGGGTCTTCAATTTTATTCCATTGGTTTCTTTCCTTCTTTCTTTGATAAATTTCGCAGAAATTATTCTGCCTGATTTACAGTTATCTCTGGATCATGTGATTCTGGTTCTTGCGAATCATTGAGTTCTTGTATAAAACTCAAGTAGTCATCACTATCATTAACCTGACTGTTATTACTCTTCATCGAAGTATCAGATTTATCTGCAATCTGCTCAATGGTTTCCATCAAATTTTTTCTTATTTGATCCAAATATTGAGCTATATACTCTTCCTTATCACCTTCTTGAAAATTGATTTTTCGAGCCATATACTTGATAGAATTATCCTCCACAAATATAGTCTTGGTTCTGGACTTATAAGTCTTAATTGTTTGAGAAATTAAGTCTATAAGACTTTGACCATATAACTGCCCTGTGCTTGGATCCTTTTTCAATAATTTATCCCAGAAATTATTATAATAAACTCTGTATAAACATGGGATCTGTTCTTCGGTATATCCAAATTCTGGAGTCCATTTATGGATCCATGGGATTGAGAATTCCAAAAAGAAATAGACTTGACCAATTTTTTCTGGCCAACCGACATGATTTTCCCTGAATAGAGCATCCACTTCAGGAGATACTTGTACCCATTCGTTGTATAATTCTTTGAATGGTGATGGTAGAATATCAACTGTAGGTCCATGATAGGTCCACCAATTTAGGAACCAATTTGGGACATTACCCGAAAATATTTTTGCACATACTTTTATAAACCAAGTATGTTTATGCTTATCATTGTCATAAATTAAAACTGTTTTAAAAGCTTGGATATAATCCCAGTAAGTATAATTGATTCTTACTTTATTAAGAATCACCTGTCTTTCTTTCATTGAGGAAATCCCCCATTCTTCAATGGATATAACCTTTTTTATAATCATTTTCGAGAAGTTATAAACTTCATTAGTAACATTGAATCCTTTGAAATGCTGAAATTCAGCACTTTCAGTAGAAATCAAGATATTTTCATAATATGATCGGGTTTTGTATGACTCACCCAGAAAATATAAATTATCTGTCAAATATCTTTGCAGTATACGCCATGGATCATTTTGCCATTGAATTGCCTGATTATCTACAAGAAATATAATTTTTTTTTTGGCAATTTTTCATAACTCTTTATATCATCAGAGTCATCTTGAGCCATGTTTGCATATGTATCACTATGCTTTGGCTGTTGTGCGGCTAAATATGCCTGCAAATATTCGTATAAGGAACTGTCTTTCGGAATATCCTCTAATTTTATAGAGTTTGAGGATTCTCCTCTTTCTTGAGAAATCTTCTCATTTATCAATGTTTTTCCACCCCTTTGTATTACAGGGTTCTCATAGCTTGGAGTATTAGTGGAGCTATTACTTCCACTTTGACTTGTATAACTTGTTCTTGTTCTTCCTCTATTTCCTCGTCCTCTTCCTCTATCAGGAGCATGCAACCCTGGCCATTGTGGCCTCATGCTACAACTAAAATAAATTTTATTAGCACATATAAAACAACCTTTATTAGTCATCCTAAACTTGCTAAATGATTTGATATATAAATATCTTCTACCATTCTTATCAAATTCTTCTGATTTTCTATTATATCATCAAAATCAGATATTATTCGAATAACTTGATTAGCATCTATAGCATTTTTATCAGCATTTTCTTGTAGTGTTTGACATCGTTCTTTATGAAATCTGGCATTTTTCAAACACCTTTGAAATTTCCAATATAAACTATAATTATCCTTTATTTCTGAAAATGATTGTACATTATTCATTGTATATATTCACGAGATAAAAAATCAGGAAGAGAATTATCAATTCCCTTTTTATACTCAATTTCGAAATCAAATGGAGCCAATTGGGCTTGCCATCTAGCAAATATCATTTTCGAAGCATCATGTTTAAAATCTTTATTAAACATAAACTTTATTGCCTGAGCGTCAGTTCTTATCAAGAATTTCTGATTATACAAATCATCCTGAAATTTCAAAACACATTTAACAATAGTAAGCATTTCGTGAACAATAGTGGCATATTTTTTCTGGGCTTCTGTCCACTTGCCTGAATAATATCTAATCAAATATTCAATTTTATCATTGGGATTTATTTGTTTAAGAATTCCCCCAAAACCAATATTAGATGCATCTGTTTCTATAATCTTTTACCACAATGGATTAGCAAGAGTTAAACACGGAAGAGTTTTAACCTTCTCTTTAACCTTCTTTACTAATTCAGTATGACTCTCAGTCCATGGCAAATTATGACCTTTCTTTAAACGATCATATAAAGGAGTTAGATCTCGAGATAAATCTTTATAAAATAGAGAAATATAATTTAAATTACCAAGAAATCTTTGTAGTTGTATTTTATCAGTTATAACATGAGGAAATTTTGATGCAAAATCAATAGATCGCTGTATAGGAGTGATCTTGCCTTGGCAAATATAATGACCAAGAAATCTAACATTTGTTTGAAATAAACTCATTTTTGGTTTTGATATGACTAAACCATTTTGAATTACTATTTTCTTAAAAATATCTAAGTGTTTATAATGTAATTCTAATGTTTTAGAAAAAATAAGAATATCATCAATATAAATAATAATAAAATCCATATAAGGATTAAATATATCATTCATAATCTTCTGAAATTCAGAAGGGGCATTTTTCAAACCAAATGGCATAACATTTCACTCGTATTGACCAAATGGAACATTAAAAGCAGTTCTATAGGTATGCTCTTTAAACAATTGTATTTGCCAGTATCCAGATTTTAAATCAAATTTAGAGAATATATTAGCATCATATAATCTAGAGAGTAAATCCTTCTTATTAGGAATTGGATATCTAATCCATTTTAAAACCTTATTTAATGGTTTATAGTTTATAACCGATCTAGGCACACCCCGTTCTTTTTCAGCAGCATTATTAACATAAAAAGCAGTGCATGACCATGGTGATTTAGAAGGTTGTATCAAACCCTTTTGTAAAAGATTATCAATCTCTTTTTTGCAAAATTCAACTAACTCAGCGTTCATTTGACAGGGCCGAGATTTTGTAGGAATATTTTCTTCAGAGAAAGAATCTTCATATGGAAGAGATACTACATGTTTTTTTCTATCCCAAAAAGCACTTGGATGATCAGCACAAATAGATACAGCAAATTGTTCAGAAATCAATTTAATTTTTTCTTGAACTTTAGCAGATTTTAATGTATCATTTATTGTCATGCTATAAATTTCATATTGTAAATAATTTAAATGACTTTGTTTCAAATTAATCAAAGTATTAATATCACGAGAAATAGGATCAGTAATAAATGTAAAAGAAATCTTTTTGCCATTATAAACGGCATCAAAACCTTTTTCATCTATTCTAGTAAATGGGTAAATGACTTGAATAAAAGGGGTTCCAAGTATGATTGGAGGGTTTAAATGATCTTTTACTAAAATAAAGAAATGAGGAATACAAACCTTTTGTTGACATATATAAGCATTAGGTAACTTATATTCTATTTGCATTCTATTACTTGAAGCAGACTTAACATTATGCGAAGTCTTGTGATAATATCTAGTTGGAATTAATCCTTCTTGAATACAAGAAATATTAGCACCGTTGTCTATTAAGGCAGTTTCCATTATAGAAAAGTTATTATCAATCAAAAGAGTACATTTTACATACCATTTATGTGCAGTAACTATTTGCATCATTCCAAGAAACATATCATTTTCTGGGTTTAAAATAATTTGTGTAGAAGATTCAGAAAAATCATTTTCTTCCTCGGGTATATAAATTCCTTTTTTCTTAATGTCAACAGGTAACTCGGAGTTAGAATTTTCTAACTGGGTTACTCTATGATCTAAAATCATCTGATTTTGTTTAAGAGATTTAATTTCATTTTTGAGTTTTTCAACCTCAATTTTTAAATCATCCATAGAAGAATCATGACTATGAACTTTTGATTGATTCTTTTGTAAAAGCCTTTTTTGCACTTCTGCAAAAGTATACGGAATTTCATTAAAAATGTCTTTTTTAATTTGAACTGGCTTATCTACTGATTTTGAAGAACTGGAGGCCATAGTAATAATCTTTTCTTGAAGATTATTATCATTGACTTCCTTTAATAATTCTAAAATATTATCAGAATTAATAGGTTTAATTTCAAAATTTTGAAATTGTGATTGTAATTTATAAAAATCCATATTACAAGTACAACTTCCAGGTTCACAATTATGACAAGTATCACTATCAGAATTATCAAAATCAAGTAATCGCACAGAATCGTCAAAATCATAAATATAAGAAGAACTGCTATCATATTCTTCTACCGATGTCTCATCTATAACCTTAAGGAGTTGGTCCTTATACTTATCATCTAATTCTAATGCCAAAGTTTTCAACTTCTCTTTTTTACAATTAGGAGCAATATGACCAAATTTACCACATCTATAACATTTGGTATTCTTCAAATATCTTTTCAATCTGTTTTTAACAAATCTTTTTTCTTTCCGATGTCTTTTGCGTTCTTCACGCTCTTCTTTTGACCTTCGTCGATTTCTCTTACCTTTCCTTTGGTAAGTTTTTCCTTTATCACTTCTTTCCTTTGAGGAAGGAATATCTTCCATTGCAAACTGATTGCAAAAATCTCCTAACTGATTTCTTTCAGTTAGTCTCTGCTTTTTCAACTGGTGATTTAATCTCAATTCATTACACATATTTAATCCTTCCTGTGTACATACACCAATAAGTGTACCATACGTATAAACATTATAAGGAATTTGAGTATTATTTCCTTTAAGAGTTTTCCTTACTCTTTCTGCAAACAAATAAGGCAAACCATCTATAAATTTTGCCTTTCAATGATCAGAATTGCTTTCGGGTAAATCCATAACCCTACTAAGAAATGTATCTTTGTACCATCGAAATTCACCTAAGTGTCTACACTTAAGTCCATTTAACATGGTACGAATATTTTCATATACATTGGTAAACCTACCACTAAAATGTTCTATAATGGTAAGTATTAATGTATAAACCGCATCAGGTCTATTTGCTGGTAATTCTTTTCCAAAAATATCAACTCCTGGGCTTGAAGTAGTGGCCTTATAAATGGCTTCTCTATCAGCTAAGGATAAAAAGTTTTCCCACCAACCTCTTAATTGTCCAGTAAATCCTGCGACAATCATTCTACATATTACCGAGTCGGTATTTCCACTACTTGTGGCTCTACAAATAGTCGAGTACATCATCATTCTATGAATTAAAATGCTAATCTGTCTATCAGTCAGACCATCTAGATTCCATTCGTAAATGGCATTACCTTCATAACTAGTATTAGTCTGATTCCAATCTCTTTCTTCCACTAAAACATCTTGTGGAATGGGTCTTGGATAATAATGGGTATTCATACGAGGTTTATTAGCATACTTTCCCCCATAACGACTTCCAATTTTTCTAAGCTTATTAAGCTCAGACGAAATTACTTCCTTATGATCTTTCGAAGGATCCTGAATATCATCAGAAAATTCAGAAGCTAGATTCAAGGGTTTTAAGTCTAGTTTAGCTAGTTTTTCATCTATCATTTTTCCTAATTCCTCCTGGGCTCTAAACCGAAATCCATCTACCACTATTGGTCTCTGGATGGACGGAGGTAGTCTCGTAGCACTAGATGATGGGGCAGAATCAAATTTAACTTGACCTGAATGTATAACCATGGAATTTTCCAACTTAGAAGTAACAAATTTTTTAACCAAAGCAGATAATTCATCAATTTTTGAATCAGGAGAAGTAATATGTTCTCCTAAAATTTTAGCATATAAACTCATATAATTATTTTGAGAAATTAATTTATTAATTTCTTTCATAGTGATACTAGAAACTTCATTATCAATAAATTGCTGAAATGCAGTAAATGTTATACCAGTATTATTTGGTAAAGTAAATGATGCCTGTGGAGGGTAAATACCTTTTATCAAATTTGCACTTTCCTTATCCTTATAAGTTCGTTCAAGAATTTTAACGTACAAAGGTACATATGTAGTTATAAACCAAGGAATAAAATACATTACCTTATTATGTAATGCACATACTTCATAAAATTCTTGTGAAATACTTTGTTTATCATCATCAGTATAATTTGCAAAAAACCAAGTTCTAAACTGGTTTCATTTATCACTGTAAAATTCAGATTGAATATGCTTCCTTGCCAGAGATCCTGGACTAAAATCAATTTTATACGGAATCATTTAAACAGAATTTGGATCAAAATCCATCTCGGATTGTGAAGGAATATCCTTGTCAAAAGAACTATCATCTCTTATAATATTATTAGAGTCAATTTTTATATGGTCTACTCTTTTATTATCATTAGTAGAAATTGTATGTAATGACGCGGCACGATTTAATCTAGCCGGACCATAAACTGGTTCTACTGGCGCAATAAAAGAATGAGTGGAAGGTAAAGTTAACCTTCTGTTACAGGAATAAGAATGCCTATAAGGCGTCAAAGATTTATTATCTTCAAACTAAATACAAATCTGTCCTTCAGGGGTCTGAGATATATGAGAATACTCAGAATTAGTAACACTATCAGCCTGTTGACTAGGAGATATAACAGAGTCTAAAATCCATGTAGAGGGGAAATTAATTTCATTCCATCTAATAGGTCTTCTAGTAGTAATCTTTGATTTAGAAAAATTAGTTTCAAATATAATAGACTGATTTGACTGATCTGTCAACTTACATCTAGGATTTAAAGTAGATAATAATTTATAATAAATTCTATATGATAAACAAATTAATTCAGATCCAGGTGCATAATTATAACCATGCATTTTAACATTTAATGTTAATGCATCAAGAATATTAACATCAGACAATGATAATTGTAAATTGGGTTGTGTATTGAAATATACAGGACCATAAGCCACGGTGGATTCAATCGAACCCATTAGAGACTGTCTAAAATTTAAATTTCTAGCATCTTTAAGAGCTGCCAGAAAAGTCTCTGGTAACCCTTTAAGGGTTAATGGTTTAAATGCAATTTGAACCATACCAATATGCATAAAAGGATATTTATGTTTATGAACATCGATATCATGTTTGTTCAATAATTTAATCGTTTGTTCTGACGAAGTCAAAGCAAGAGATTGTTCAGTTGTTTTTATTAAATATTTAGGTGAAATCTTATCAAACCACCCATATTCATAAATCTTTTTAATCGGAACATAAGGAATTTTCCATTTGTTTAATAAATCTAAATTTTGAGGTACATCCACCTCTTCTAATCTAGTATTCTTTATATTAGGTTCACTAATTTCCATTTTATAAGAGTCTCTATATTGAATACTTACTTATCAATTACATACCAATTTTGTCCTAGGCTCTGATACCAATTTTC
Source organism: Datura wrightii (assembly GCA_035772735.1). Taxonomy (NCBI): domain Eukaryota; kingdom Viridiplantae; phylum Streptophyta; class Magnoliopsida; order Solanales; family Solanaceae; genus Datura; species Datura wrightii. Next base: position 177,942,070 of record JASDFA010000018.1, on the reverse strand, counting down.
ACCAGGATCCAGAAAGGCTGGCGGTAGTCCGCACGGCTTCTCCAGAACTAGGCTAAATTAATATCCTTAAACAAGGATTAAAATAGAGAGATTCAGGCATAAAAACTCATAACCTTGTTTATATAACCTCAAACCATATTTGGTTGAATCTTAACTGTATGGTCAAACTTTTACCCAAGCAGGAGGCCTGTCAGATATACAAATACTGTAGAATTTCGAGACCATGTGTCTAGGACATCCCGAAGGATTCAGTGGGATATAATCACCCTTAAAACATAACAACAATTATTAATAAAAATTGTGTATAATATAAAAAATAGATGCACATATATGCTTAAATTATATGATATAATATATTGATGCACATATGCATAATATATTATATAGTATATAGTGTCTAATATATATTATATTCATAATATTTATATGTGAAAGACTAAAGTAAATTTTTTTTATGGATGATGAATATGAAGATAATATTGATTTTTTTGAAAAATAATAATACATATTTAGCATATTTAGTATATGTATGATATTAAATGTAATAATACACATTAAATTTTTACCATATTTAATCTACTTAAATTATGAAAGAAATTAATACTTATGTCATTTATAGAAAATTACCATATTTACAATATTTATCAATTTAATAATGTATAAAATATATATTATATATTATGTAATTAAGAAAATAGTTATAACTTTTGTAATTATAATTTTAAAAAGTTACATTTATGTAACTTCCCCTTCTTTTAATACTTGTACTTGTTTCTTTGTAAGCATGTGATACTAATACTTTTATTTATTTTCTATTACTTATAGCTTGTTTGGGCCAATTTTTTAAAATCAATTTGTCTTGAAAAGTATTTTTTTAAAAGTGATTTTCAAAAAAATATTTTTGATGAGAAACATTTTGCGTTTGGCCAATAAATTTAAAAATTACTTTTAAGAAGAAATTAGTTTTTAGCGAAAATTTTTAAATAGTACTTCAAAGTGTATTTTTCTCAAAAGTGTTTTTCAAAAAAGTACATTTGGAGAAAAACTATTCTTTTAACTTCTGAAACAACTTCTGTTACTCCCTAATAACATTTATTTTCTCCTAAAAGTTTGGCCAAACACTTAGACTTTTTAAAAAGAAGCACTTTTTGAAGAAAAAATCAACACTTTTACCTTCAAATAATTTGGCCAAACAAGTTATTAGTGTAGACGAATACTGAGTAGAGTTGAAAATTTTAAATCGCCAGTTGATTTTTAATCAGCTAAAGCTTAAGTTAGCTTCATGATATTAAAATGATCAGTTAAATGGCAAGCTTTAAACCACTAAAATCAGTTTTGCAAACACGAACAAGATAAGGGATTTCTTCAGACAAAACGGTATTTCAGTCGCAATATTTTCACAAACTCAAAATGTTGCCTCGGAAAAACTCTAAAAATTTTAAGTCATTAGTTTAGATTCAAATGTTTCAAAATACTCTCTTACTCTTTGGGACCAGTGTTATTCATACTCGCAGATCACAAATCACCAAATAAACCTACAGGAGGTTGCAAATCGGGAAAAGGGGGTCTTAGAACTCAAAACAACCGGTTGAGTCGTTGCATCTTCCCCACTTAAAAGTTAAAACAACGTATGTCAAATGCGGAAGAAACATAGTGGATAATAAGATTTAATAGCATTGATTTTCTTAAGATATCATGTTTACTTGTTTATCAGATATACATATTCTCATATATGTTATACGTCATATTGTTCATAAACCTGCTATTATTGTTTAATGTTTATGACATATATTCAAATTATAGCTTTATTTTCTCTTTCCTTTACTGTTTAATTACATATCCTTTTACTAATATTAGGAGGGAAGAGCTCTATACTCATTGTCGTAGCTAAAAAAGTTCGGGGTGAATGCAATGGAGGTGTGCGAAGGTAGGCTCAAGCTAAGATTCTACTTGTGAGCGTAATGGTATAAGCCTGTCTTACTGTGAGACCAATTGATCGAATAGATAGTTGACCATAGTGATCTGAGAGTCCCATGTGAAAAGGTTCGCTCAAGGATCAAAGATACAATGACATAAATTAAGAGTTTTAATCAGCGGTGAGCCATTCACAATACTACGTACCATGGTGGCTAGTTATTGCTTTCCCACGGATTCTAGATTATTCCTATTTGAGGCCTGTCTCATAAGGATTCCTTAGATATTTCCATTGTTATGATATATTATTAACCATATGGTTTTAGTATGGTATTATGTTTCAATTTTATGTAAGATTTTTATTTTATTTATTGGATTAATAAATTTTTATTTTAAATAGATCATTTTTGCATGTGCATCCTTTACATATATAGTAGATGATTTGGTATATAGAGTTTAGCTTATACACGGAAGATTAAATCATCAGTTCTTATAAGTATAAAGTTTATATATGTTCACAATCTAAGATGAAAATTGAACGAATTCATCGGTATGATTGTAGCACAGGATTAAATGTAATTTATCTTGATTATGGGAATGGTATTATTCTGAATTCTTGTGCTATTACATTTTTTATGTATTGAACGGACCAAGTAGAGAAAAATATTTTGTCTGACTTAGTAAAATAAATTCTCTAGATCATTAAATGTACTTATACTCTTAATCTTGATATAATTATTATGATCAATGTCATTTGCTTGTTGTTTTGATCTATAAAAGGGTGAAACTCTTTCGCGAGTTAAAATATTCCCGATAGGTCGGATGATGACAAATGATATTTGTGAAATAATAGTTAGTTGATGAAATCCATGTCTCGACCTTGAGATTGATGATACCCCTTTATGATTGCTTATAAGTTTTCATGTGAAAACCTTACAGGTGGATTCTGTATCCGTCACATGAAATAAATTAAGCGTTTGAATAAAGGATTAAATTAATCAATGAATTAAATAGTCAGAAATTTAATTCGATTGGTTGGTATATATAATCTAAACATGGGGAGTTAAGTAAGAATTTAATGATTGATTTTGAAATTATACCAAGGAGTGCAATTACGGATTTTAGTGGAATAATCTGTAATTTATTATAGTAGGTTAATTCATTCATTATTTCGAATTAATACCATAATTGGAAGCTGTCACACCCCACCTTGGGGTGTATGACGAGCACCTGGTGCCTGCTAGACTCTGGCTCTATTTCAAGAAACGAACCGGCTATATAGCGGCTGTAAATACAGCTCCCGGCCGATTAGGCCTATAGCTACCTACAATGCACAACAGCTAACCAGGACGATGACACTATAATCTGAAGCAACTGCTATTCACATTTGTGACCGACAAGGTCACTAACTATAACATGAAGAAGGCCCCACGCGGCCAACATCAACAACTAAACACATATATACATGCACGGCCCCACACGACCGGCTCCACCACCACAGGAAACATCAGACTGCAAGCCTCTAGGAAGTAATAATAGAATGGTCGGGACAGGGCCCCGACCTACCTAAACTGTAATAAAAAAGGAAATAGGAGCAACCTCCGACTGTCTAGCTCTGAAGGATAGGAGCTGACAACTCTGCTGACTGGATCACGAGGGATCGACTCCTCGTCTATGTGTACCTGAAGGCAAGCAATGCAGCTCCCCCACGGGCGTCAGTACCACAAGTACTGAGCATGTAAAGCAAACTGAAATATACAACTGAAATGGATAGCAACAATAACATGAAATACAAGCAGGAAGTAGCTGAGTCTATCTGACTGAGGATAACTGGGGAGAGTTTACCTATTCTGTAACTAAACTGGGCGTACCTGACGTCGTGTCGTCCTACTGTCTATCAGTATCTAATAGCACATATAGATATATATATAAATACACACAATACCTGACCGACCCCCATAAGCCGGAAGGTGCCAACCAACAGAACAATCTATTTACCCCTACCGGGTCTAAACCAACCAAAAATAAGTCACTCCACTCATCTAATAACTGTGAGCTCCTCCTACCGGCCCCCTTGGGTACGTAGCTCAGGCCTTGGCCTCTGACAATGAACTGTGTCTGAGTCCGAAGACTCCTGCCTCTGGGCGCAAGCGCTCAACGGGGTAATCTGCTGCTGTATTTGTGACTGAAACTGCCCCTGGGTGTAAACACGCAATAGGGTAATTTTATAAAAATCTGTATCTGAAACTGCCCCCCGCCACAAGCGCACACAGAGTAGTCTGCCCCTGTAAACAAGGTAATCTGGCTCTGCGCAGAGTAAACTGAACTGCCCCTGCAAGCAAGGTAATCTGGACCATATTATTATGGTGGTCAGCCATCATCGTCCTCTAGGCGGATGGCATCACCCAGCCGGGGGCGGTATCTGAATCTAGTATCGACACAGCTATAACCCAGGGGCGGCAGGGATGCTAAAGGATACCCACATGCCATAACAAGTCTCAACATGCAAAACATACACAGCAAGCATGCTCAAATGAAAAAAATACTAATCATATTCTCTTCTTTTATTTTAAGGCCAGTCCGTATTAAACAACTGATGTTATATTCTGTTTTACACTGTTTCTGATTGCTGGGCTAACTGCTACCTGGCCTTTATCTGTTTATCTGATTATTGTTATCCGTGATCTGAAGCTATATCAGTTTCTAGAGCCATATCTATTTCTGGAGCTACATCTGTATCTAGAGCTATCTCTATATCTGATTACTGATCTGATTGTATCTGGATATAACTCAGTAACATAGAACATGCCATCTATAACTGGATATAGCTCAATAATATAAAATGTGCCATCTATTACCGGATACAATCTCAACAAATGTAATACATACTATCCATAGTCTTGCTAATTCATTATACTGCTATTACAACTTCCATTCTGGGTATTACGTAAGAACATGCTGGGTTACTAGCGGATACCACATTACTATCTAAAATCATCTGACTATCTGTTATTCTGATTATCGAATGATACGTAATGATATACTAGCATGCTTGCTGGAAATTGTACTAAAATCGTTCCTGTACATTGGGTATCTGTTAATAGCCTTTATTCTATTTATTTTCTAGACTGTACTTCCTGGCTTGCCGAAAGAATAGCTTTACATACCTGGTTTCTGAGTGCTCGACTGACCGATGTGATTTCCATCGGTACTTCTGCTGTTTCTCCCAACTACATTCATATACATGTCAATTAGAACTAAATACACCAATAGTCTGAAAGAAAATGTCACTTTCGATATATTTATAGCCTAAACTTTGGCTTATCGAAAGACGGTCAAAAACTCGCTATTTCTCTAAATTCCAGAAGGGAGAAATATTCACTTTAAGGCTAGGAGTATATTGACACTAATTTGGAGCAATTCCACTTACCTTAGTTAGGTAGCGCGACGATTCGCCGGCCGAATTTCGCGAAACTAAATCCGTATGAATGCTCCTTACTGCTTAATACCTCGGTATCTGGAATTAATTTGAGTTTGGACCGCATTTGATAGCGTAATTGAGCGATAATTTAATAGTACTTTCGCACCCTCTCTGTTTTCTCATGAGTTCTAGAAATTAAATGATGTAATACTGAAATGAACCAAAGTGGAGGCTTTATATACTTGGGCTTGGACAGGGCCAACGTGTCACGGAGCCAACGCGGAGGCTCCACCTCCGTGACACGTTGCCATCGTGGAGGGGCTCTGCCCCGGCTCCTTCCGCGACGGTTCAACAGGTTTCTCGTCTGGTCTTTTCTCGGGGTTTTTTAGCATTTATTGGTTTCAAATACTCTTAACCAACACGCGAGTAGGCCATCTATGTGTTGGGAATTTTACGGGGTATAACATTCTCCCCCCTTAAGAACATTCGTCCTCGAATGTAAACTTCTATCTAGAGGACTTCTCAACTTACTCAACTTGTTTCTAGAAAAATTTCGGCAGAGTTTCCCCTATAATATGGACTATCCCAAAAACCTGAAATGCAGAAAAGTTCCATATAGGTACTCCACATAATACAATAGTATTCATCACATGAAAGATTGGAATCGATTATCCCATTTATACATATACTAGGCACTGCATAAAATAACAATACTAACATGCCTCTTGACTGACTAGGCTTGAAATAAATGAGGGTATCTGGTCTTCATATCTTCCTCCGCCTCCCAAGTCATCTCCTCTCAGTTCCTGTTATGACACAATACCTTGACAGACGCAATAGCTTTAGTTCTCAATCTACGAACCTGTCTGTCTAAGATAGCTACTGGAACCTCTTCATATGCTAACTCTTCTGTGACCTGGACATCCTGAACTGGAACAACTGTGGAAGGGTCTCCTACGAACTTCCTCAACATAGATACATGGAATACTGGGTGAACAGACGCTAACTCTGGAGGCAAGTTCAATTCGTATGCAAGTCGGCCTATTCTCCGCCGAATCTGATATGGCCCAATGAATCTCGGGCTAAGCTTGCCTTTCTTGCCAAATATCATCACCCCTTTCATCGGAGACACTTTCAAATATACCCAGTCATCGACTGCAAATTCTATATTTCTGCGCCGCATATCCGCATAAGACTTCTGGCGGCTCTGAGCAGTCAGTAAGCGTTCTCTGATAAGCTTCACCGCCTCTTCTGACCGATGAATAATATCCGGCCCAATCAGCGCCCTCTCCCCCACTTCAAACCAGCCGACGGGTGATCTATATTTCCGCCCGTATAATGCTTCAAAAGGCATAGCTGAATGATAACTGTTATTATAGGCAAATTCAATCAACGGCAGATGCTCATCTCAGCTACCCCCAAAATCTAGTACACACACTCGTAGCATATCTTCGAGCGTTTGAATAGTGCGCTCAGCCTGTCCATCTGTCTGAGGGTGGAATGTTGTGCTCAAATTAATCTGCGTTCCCAGACCCCTCTGGAACGACTACCAAAATCTAGCTGTAAACTGTGCTCCTCTGTTTGAAATAATAGATACCTGCACTCCATGTAATCTAACTATTTCTCTGATATATAATTCGGCATAATCCTCGTTCGAGAAGGTAGCTTTCACTAGCAGGAAATGAGCTGATTTTGTCATCCTGTCAACTATTACCCAAATAAAATTGTGTCTATGTCTGGTACGGGGTAACCCTGTTACAAAATCCATATTTATCGCTTCCCATTTCCACAAAGGTACGGCTATATCCTGCGTCAGACCACCCGGTTTCTAGTGTTCTGCTTTCACCTGCTGGTAGTTAGGACATCTAGATACAAATTCAGCTATTTCAGCTTTCATACCTGGCCACCAGTAGATGTCTCTGATGTCGTGGTACATTTTCGTTGCTCCTGGATGGAGGGAATAGCGAGCGTAATGTACCTCATGCATGATCTGCTGGCGAAGCCCTGAAACATTCGGAACACATAGGCGGCCCTTACAACGCAGCACTTCATCCTTAGTCACTTGGAAATCTGGCTCCTTACCTTTCTGAACTCTATCTCTGAGCTGGACTAAGTCAGGGTCCTCGTACTGCCGTTCTTTTACCTCTGTAACTAACGATGACACAATAGAGTTCTGAATCACCGCTCTGTTATTTTCTGTCTCTACTACTCGAACGGCTAAACCAGCTAGCTGATGAATTTCCTTGGCTAACTCCCTCTTCTCGGGTCCAAATACGCTAAACTCCCCATTGACTTACGGCTGAGGGCATCTGCTACTACATTAGCTCTCCCAGGGTGGTAGAGAATATTTACGTCATAATCTTTTAGCAACTCTAACCAACGACGCTGCCGCAGATTTAACTCCCTCTATGTGAAAATGTACTGCAGGCTTTTATGATCTGTAAAAATGTCTACATGAACGCCATACAGATAATGCCTCCAGATTTTTAGAGCGTGGATCACTGCGGCCAGTTCCAGGTCATGGGTCGGATAGTTCTTTTCATGCTTCCTCAGCTGTCTGGAAGCATAAGCAATTACCTTTCCATGCTGCATCAGCACACAACCCAGTCCAATGCCTGAGGCGTCGCAATACACCGCATACCCATCTGTTCCCTCTGGCAATGCTAGTACTGGGGTGGAGGTCAATCTGTTTTTCAATTCTTGAAAACTCTGCTCACATGCCTCCGTCCACTGAAATTTCGCTGCTTTCTGTGTCAGCTTTGTCAGAGATGCTGCTATAGTGGAGAATCCTTCAACAAATCTCCGGTAATACCCTGCTAAACCCAGGAAACTGCCGACCTCGGTCGGAGTGGTAGGTCTGGGCCATGTCTTGACCGCCTCTATTTTCTGTGTGTCCACGTGTATACCAGCATCCGACACGATATGCCCCAAAAAGGCAACTGAGTTCAGCCAGAACTCACACTTAGGAAACTTGGCATACAGCTGACGGTCCCTAAGGATCTGGAGTACTGTTCGTAAATGGTTCTGGTGATCTGTCTCTGAACGATAATATACCAGAATATCATCGATAAATACTATCACGAACAGATCTAAATACGGTTTGAATATGTTGTTCATCAGGTCCATAAACACTGCGGGAGCATTCGTCAGCCCAAAAGACATGACTAGAAATTCAAAGTGACCATATCTGGTCCTGAAAGTAGTCTTTGGAATGTCTCTCTCACGAACTCGAACCTGGTGGTACCCGGACCTCAGATCTATCTTAGAGAAACATCTGGCCTCCTGCAACTGGTCAAACAAATCATCTATTCTAGGGAGCGGGTATTTGTTTTTAACCGTTACCTTATTCAGCTGCCGGTAGTCTATACACATACGGACTGAGCCATCTTTCTTTCTTACAAACAGAACTGACGCACCCCACAGGGAAGTACTAGGCCTGATAAAGCCTTTGTCGAGCAAATCTTTTAACTGCTCTTTCAACTCTCTAAGCTCAGCTGGTGCCATGTGATACGGGGGAATGGATATAGGTTGAGTCCTTGGAAACAAGTCAATTGCAAAATCTATCTCCCTTTCGGGAGGGATACCAGACAACTCATCTGGAAATACGTCAGGGAATTCATTGACCACTGGAACATACTGAAGAGTCGGAGGTTCCACCCTAACGTCCTGGACTCTAACTAGGTGGTAAATACATCCTTTTGCTATTAATTTTCTCACCTAAAGGTAGGAAATAAACCTACCTTTTCGCATAGCTGTGCTCCCTTTCCATTCTCGCACTGCTTCCCCCAGAAAGTGAAATAGGACCGTCTTGGTCCAGCATTCTAAGTTGGCATAGCATGGCACTAACCAGTCCATACCCATAATGACATCGAAGTCGACCATCTCAAGTTCTATCAAGTCTACTGTGGTCTGGTGATCTGCAACCTCTACCATACACCCTCGATAAACTCTTTTAGCTGTAATCGAGTCACCGACAGGTGTAGATACTGAAAAGGGCTGATGTAATAACTCTGGTGCGACATTAAACTTTTGAGCCACAAATGGGGTAATATATGACAGAGTGGACCCTGGATCGATCAATACATAAAAAGGGTATGAGCAGATAATCAATATACCTGTGACCACGTCGGGAGATGCCTCTGAATCCTGCCTCCCTGGTAATGCATAGGTACGGCTGGGGCCTGCACCTGAGCTAGAGGCTCCTGATCTACCTCGGCCCCTATTTGCTGAACCTGAGGGTCTGCGCCCTGCTGAGGCTACTGGAGCTCGTGGCCCTGCTGATGTTCTATCCAAACTATCCTGGCTACCCTGTCCTCTGGCCGGACAATCTCTCATTAAATGCCCTTCCTGTCTGCAGTAATAGCATCCTGAGAAGCCTTGCCTGCAGGCTCCAGAATGGGGTCGGTGGCATATAGGACAAGGGGTAGGTGCAAACCTACTCTGTTCTGCCCTCCGCTGCTGAGGTGATGCTACTATCCGTAAACTGCTACCGGACTCTGACTGACTCTGGCGAACAAATCTGCCTCTCTGCTGCTGTACCCGAGGTAAAGATCTGGGTGGCCTATCTGAAAACCGTGGTCTCGGCCCCTTAGGGATTTCCCCCTGAATCTCAGTGGGTCTATTTCTATGGCGCTGCTCTGATGTCGCTTGCCTGTCGCCCCGCTGCCGCTGTCTTAGGCCCTCAATTGTTTGTGTGAAGGCTTGTACCCTGGCTATGTCCATGTCCTCTCTCAAAGTGGCCGTCATGCACGTCTCTATGTAATCTGAATTCAGGCCCATAATAAAGCGATGGACTCTGGACGACATGGTGTCCACAAATGCTGGAGCATAGCGGGCTAAGGAGTCGAACTGTAAAGAATACTCACGGACGCTCCTGGCCCCCTGCTCTAAGTGTAAGAACTGGTCCATCCGGGCCTGTCTGACCTCCCGGGGTAAGTAGTGGTCCAGGAAGGCCTCTGAGAAGCTGGACCAAGTAGGAGGGGCTGCATCTCTTCCCCGAGATCTCTCCCAACTTTCGTACCACAAAACAACAATATCCCTCAACCGGAACACTACTAATTCCACTAATTCTGTTGGGGTTATGTGCATGACTCTAAAGATTCTCTGCATCTGGTCCAGAAAGTCCTGAGGGTCCTCCGCTGAATCTGACCCTGTAAACTGAGGGGGTCCCAATGCCAAGAATTCTCTAACCCTAGAACTACCTGGCCCACCTAGAGATTCTGCTGCTACAGGTGGTACTGGCTGATGCTGAGTAGCTAGCATCTGGGTTAACATAACCACTGCACTACGTAGCTCCTAATCAGATGAAGTGGGTGCAGGAGCTGTGGGAAGCGGTGCCGCCTCAAATGGTGTCTGGCGAGGTGGAGACTGCTGGGAGGGTCGAGATGACACCTCCGCATCGCCCTCAGACCGGGCTGAATCTGGCTGTAAGTGAGGCATCCTGCCGGTGCCTTCGCCTGCCGCTGTATCTAATCTCCTGCCTGTAGCAGGGTGCCACTGATCTGCCATAGTATCTGTAGACAAAGAGGGTGGTAAGTTTCAAAAGAACCAACCCTATACTGTACTGTGCTATGGCACGACTGAGTATGAAAGAAGGGTAACCATCCTATTATGCCTCGCAGCCTCCTGCCTATAGTATATGGTGCATAACACATCCATAGACAAGACTCTACTTAGCACGGCTTGCAGAGCCCCTAGGACACGAACTGCTCTGATACCAAGTTTGTCACACCCCACCTTGGGGGGTATGACGAGCAACTGGTGCCTGCTAGACTCTGGCTCTATTTCAATAAACGAACCGGCTATATAGCGGCTGTAAATACAGCTCCCGGCCAATTAGGCCTATAGCCACCTGCAATGCACAACAGCTAACCAGAACGATGACACTATAATCTGAAGCAACTGCTATTCACATTTGTGACCGACAAGGTCACTAACTATAACCTGAAGAAGGCCCCACGCGGCCAACATCAACAACTAAACACATATATACATGCACGGCCCCACACGACCGGCTCCACCACCACAAGAAACATCAGACTATAAGCCTCTAGAAAGTAATAATAGAATGGTCAGGACAGGGCCCCGACCTACCCAAACTGTAATAAAAAAGAACATAGGAGCAACCTCCGACTGTCTAGCTCCGAAGGATAGGAGCTGACAACTATGCTGACTAGACCACGAGGGATCGACTACTCGTCTATGTGTACCTGAAGGCAAGCAATGCAGCTCCCCCACGGGCGTCAGTACCACAAGTACTGAGCATGTAAAGCAAACTGAAATATACAACTGAAATGGATAGCAACAATAACATGAAATACAAGCAGGAAGTAGCTGAGTCTATCTGGCTGAGGATAACTGGGGAGAGTTTACCTATTCTGTAACTAAACTGGGCGTACCTGATGTTATGTCATCCTACTGTCTATCAGTATCTAATAGCATATATAGATATACATATAAATACACACAATACTTGACCGAACCCCATAAGCCGGAAGGTGCCAACCAACAGAACAATCTATTTACCCCTACCGGGCCTAAACCAACCAAAAATAAGTCACTCCACTCATCTAATAACTGTGAGCTCCTCCTACCGGCCCCCTTGGGTACGTAGCTCAGGCCTTGGCCTCTGACAATGAACTGTGTCTGAGTCTGAAGACTCCTGCCTCTGGGCACAAGCGCTCAACGGGGTAATCTACTGCTGTATTTGTGACTGAAACTGCCCTTAGGTGTAAACATGCAACAGGGTAATTTTATAAAAATCTGTATCTGAAACTGCCCTTGGCCACAAGCGAACACAAAGTAGTCTGCCCCTGTAAAAAAGGTAATCTGGCTCTGCGCATAGTAAACTGAACTGCCCCTGCAAGCAGGGTAATCTGGACCATATTATTAAGGTGGTCAGCCATCATCGTCCTCTAGGCGGATGGCATCACCCAGCTGGGGGCGGTATCTGAATCTGGTATCGACACAGCTATAACCCAGGGGCGGCGGGGATGCTAAAGGATACCCACATGCCATAACAAGTCTCAACATGCAAAACACATACACAGCAAGCATGCTCAAATGAAAAAAATACTAATCATATTCTCTTCTTTTATTTCAAGGCCAGTCCGTATTAAACAACTGATGCTATATTCTGTTTTACTCTGTTTCTGATTGCTGGGCTAACTGCTACCTGACCTTTATCTGTTTATCTGATTATTGTTATCCGTGATCTGAAGCTATATCAGTTTCTAGAGCCATATCTATTTCTGGAGCTACATCTGTATCTGGAGCTATCTCTATATCTGATTACTGGTCTGATTGTATCTGGATATAACTCAGTAACATAGAACATGCCATCTATAACTGGATATAGCTCAATAATATAAAATGTGCCATCTATTACCGGATACAATCTCAACAAATGTAATACATACTATCCATAGTCTTGCTAATTCATTATACTGCTATTACAACTTCCATTTTGGGTATTACGTAAGAACATGCTGGGTTACTAGCGGATACCACATTACTATCTAAAATCTTCTGACTATCCGTTATTCTGATTATCGAATGATACATAATGATATACTAGCATGCTTGCTAGAAATTGTACTAAATCGTTCCTGTACGCTGGGTATCTGTTAATAGCCTTTATTCTATTTATTTTCTAGACTGTACTTCCTGGCTTGCCGAAAGAATAGCTTTACATACCTGGTTTCTGAGTGCCCGACTGACCGATGTGATTTCCGTCGGTACTTCTGCTATTTCTCCCAACTACATTCATATACATGTCAATTAGAACTAAATACACCAATAGTCTGAAAGAAAACGTCACTTTCAATATATTTATAACCTAAACTTTGGCTTATCGAAAGACGGTCAAAAACTCGCTATTTATCGAAATTCCAGAAGGGAGAAATATTCACTTTAAGGCTAGGAGTATATTGACACTAATTTGGAGCAATTCCACTTACCTTAGTTCGGTAGCACGACGATTCGCCAGCCGAATTTCGTGAAACTAAATCCGTATGAATGCTCCTTACTGCTTAATACCTCGGTATCTGGAATTAATTTGAGTTTGGACCGCGTTTGACAGTGTAATTGAGCAATAATTTAATAGTACTTTCGCACCCTCTCTGTTTTCTCACGAGTTCTGGAAATTAAATGATGTAATACTGAAATGAACCGAAGTGGAGGCTTTATATACTTGGGCTTGTACAGGGCCAATGTGTCACGGAGCCAACGCGGAGGCTCCACCTCCATGACACGTTGCCATCGCGGAGGGGCTCTGCCCCGGCTCCTTCCGCGACGGTTCGACAGGTTTCTCGTCCGGTCTTTTCCCGGGCCTTTTTCTAGCATGTATGCCTTTCAAATACTCTTAACCAACACGCGAATAGGCCATCTATGTGTTGGAAATTTTACGGGGTATAACAGAAGCCCCACTAATTAAGTTTGTGGTCCCTGCTATGCCTGATTAATTAAAGAACTTGAAAAAGGAAGAAACCTGTTTTCTTGAAATAGTAAAATCCTACAAGATTTTGGACAACTTTAGAAAAGGTAAGTAGTACACGTTTTGGGTTTTATACCCTTAAAAACGTGTGAATATACAAGGAAAGATGGAATCCTATACGTTTTGGGATTAGAGTTTTATACCCTAAAAAACGTGATTACAAATAGGGTTTTTTCCTCCTTGAAAGATTCACCTTTTTTGAGAAGTAGTACTTGCCCACACAGGTATTCCCTACTCGGAGATTATTGAGGCTATAGCAGAAGACTACAGACCTGGAGAGCAAGTTAGACACTTTGTGTGAAATTTTTAAGAGGTTAGTATTTCGTAATCTAATTCGTTATTGTTATCTACTGATTCATGTAAGATAGTTGATCCAATTCATACTTGCTTGCGTTGCGCACGTTCTAACAATTTCCATGACATTTGTTGTATTAGCTTAAATTTGGATTCTATTTGGGGTTTTCGATTGTTATTACTTATTTAGCTATGATTTTAGATTATTATCTTGTGAAGTTGTTAGTTAAAGACTTCCTAATGAGGTTAAATATTCTTAGAGTAAATTTCATGAGTGGTAATTTAGTTGTGTGTTCATTATCCTAAAGTCATTTATTTTTATTTTTTTGTTACACAAAAATCATTTAATTTTATTTCATCTTTTATAAAAGTAACTTTGATAAAATTTGATTAAACCTCTATCTAAAATGTGAGAGAAAATAACAAAAATCTCCCTTATGTTTGAGGATAGGTACAAAATAATCACTTAAATATACATTTTGAGCAATTTCGGTACTTTAAGCTTGCTAAATGCGAGCATATTTGATTTTCATCAAATACTTAACAAGCTTTAATTGTTAAATTTTACAGAACTGTGAAGACAAAAATTAATATGGGCTCACATTTAGAGGTTTTTCCTTTGTAATTTTATTTTTTTGATTTATTGCAGAATTTGGTGTAGCTTGTTAGATGTTTTATGCTATTTTAGAATAATTTCAGAGACCTCTCCCCAAGTTTCGCTTCATACTATTGACTTGTGACATGTGATACCGCACTTACTTTGATTATTTTGATTTTTTTTTTGTAACTATTTCTTTAATATATTTATCAGTAATGCAAAAATGTATACATTTTTTTTCTATTAATGCTATTTTATTTAATTAATCTTATAGACATATTTTATTACTTTTCACCTTTTTATTTATTCTATTCACTATTACTACTAATAAAAATTAAAATTAAAATGAAGAATAGGTGTTTGCTCTCTTCGTTGTCGGTGGCACTACAAAAAATGAGGGCTTTAAAATCGAAGGACAGTTTTGGTCAAAAAAACTGAAGGAAAATCAAATTTGTCCCTCGATTTTTTAAATTTTTAATTATTTTATAATTATTTTAATGTGACACCCACACGGTCCATCAGTTATTCACTCGATTTCTTTTTTTGGGCTTTTGTACAAATTATTTTTATCGGGATTAATTGAGGTAACCGATGAACAGGGTTGAGATTATTTTTAAATAGTTAAATAATTTAGTATTACTGAAGGACAGGGTCATATAAATATTTATTTATTTTTAAAAATAAAGATAATAATATAGAAATAATTTTTTTTATTTAATTCAAAAAAACTAACAGACAGAGTCAGTGTGTTTTTTAATTTTTTCATCAAGATCAGGTCAACTTGTTAATTGAAAAATTGACAGACACATCGACTCTGTCCGTCGATTTGTTTACTATAATCGTGACAGATCCCCTTTATTCCCCATTTATCTCTTCTCTCTAAATTTTTCTCTCAATTCGGCGATCCCAACCCCCAAGCCTCCACCGAAGTTCCTCTCCAGCCCAGCGACGTCCCTCCCCGGCGTACCTAGCCCACACGTCATTGCCTGACCTGCTACCATATATTTGACTAAGGTTAGGGTTTTTAAATTTTTAATTAAATTTTTATTGTTAGATTTTAGGTTAAATTGTTAGACTTTATTATTATTGTTATTGTTAAATTATTACATTATTAGAATTGTTAGATTTCATGGTGAAATAATTATTAGATTTCATTGTTATTGACATTGTTAGAATTGTTAAATTTCATTGTTAATGTTATTATCAGGATTACTAGGCTTAGTTTGTAACTTTTTTTAGATTGTGAGATTTGATTGAACAATTATTAGATTTCATTGTTCTTGAAACCTTTTATAAGTTAAGTAAAAATTAATCAAAAATTAAATTAAAATAAAATGAATTTGTCCTTAGTTTAGTTCTTTATACAATTGTAGTAATTAATCAATAAATACTAGATATTTTATTACATCAAAATTCGACTTACTTTTGGGGTGATTGAGTTAGAAATTAACACTTGGTAATTATATTGAGTTATTCTAAGTCTAGATCAATTTATCAAAAATTAAACTAAAATAAAATAAATTTGTCCAAATTTAGGGTTTTATATAATTTTAGTAATTAATCAATAAATACTAAATATTTAATTAAATAATCTAAATTTATATGTAATCTATTTATAATTGAATATATATCTATATTTTTGTAGATGAATCATCATTTGTGGATGATATAACTAATGAAAATCGTGAGGGTATGAGAGATGAATTTGTTGAAGGTGTTAGAGAATTTATTAACCATGCGATGTCACTTTACCCTTTTCAAACCGAAGGGTTGATCAGGTGTCCTTGCAAGGGATGCAACTGCTTGATGTTTTTTAAACCTGATAAAGTTGTAGTTCATATATACTGTTATGGGTTTAAACCTAGATATTTATGTGGAATGATCATGGTGGGACTAATGCGAAGAATTGTATATTTTATAATTTTCAGTGGGTGAATGTAGTAGGTCTGCACATGATCAAAGTAGTGTTCAATATGATAGAGTGCATAAAATATCAATGATGCATTCGGGATATAATATGGGATGGAACCCGAACAGTATTTTGAAGAAACTCACAATGAAAAAGCAATGCACTTCTATCAACAACTAGACAAGGCTAGTCATCCACTATGTGTAGGAAGTCCGCATTCTGATTTATTTATTGTAGTTCAGACCAATCAATATCAAATCAGATTAGAGTATCCCTCAAGCTGCTATGGACTCTATGGTTGGTCTTTTAGGGCAACTAGTTAACCCTGAGTTGAACATACTTAAGAATTTCTATCAGGGCAAGAAATTGATTTTCAAGTTAGGATTGTCATATAATACAATTCATTGTTGTGAAAATGGTTGCATGTTGTTTTATAAGAATGATGATGATCTAGAAAATTACATGTTTTGTGGACATGCTCGTTTTAAGCGGACTCCTTGTGGAAAGATGATTCCAGTTAAGGAAATGCATTATTTACCTCTTATACCTTGGTTATAGAGGTTGTATGCGTCTATGAGTTCTGCTCCTCATATGAGATGACACCGTGAGAATGGAAGGGCTCTTGGTGTTATGTCTCGTCCATCGGATGGAGAAGCTTGGAAGCATTTTGATAGAACTTATCTTGATTTTGCAAGTGAACTAAGAAATATTAGATTAGGCTTGTGTGTAGATGGTTTCACACCATTCTCTGTTTCTGCTACATCATACTCTTGCTAACCTCTATTCCTTATTCCGTATAAACCACTTGAAATGTATATGACAAGTCCCTAAATATTTCTGAGTTGTATTGTCCCGGGTCCCCGTAATTCAAAAAGTTTGATAGATGTTTATCTGCAACCTTTGATAGACTATTATGACCCTTCTAGTCATTTTGTGACCTTTATCTATTTTTTCCATTTTAACCACTCATATCTTTTATATGTGATTTATGACTTGCACGAATAGATAACATACTTTTTGAGACAATGGGATGTGTTTAGGAAAAGAAAATCTAAAATTTGAAGTTCTTAAGTTGAAAGAAGAAATTTTTTTATCAAAGTCAACATTTAGGGTTAACAAGGTCGTATTCGAGTTTTGACAGTTTTTTTAGCTTCGAAGGGTGATTTATAACTTAGTTGGATAGTTTTTACAGATCTCGAGGGGTTCATGAGTGATTTGAGTGAATAGATGCATTCTAGTATATGTTAAAGATTATAGTTGATCACAGTCACTATTTAGTCAATACGACCTTATATCGATAATTTGATGATTCCAACAGGTCCCGAACGTATTTTATGATTGATTTTCATATTTGATTTGTGTTAAGGGGGTCTCGGATGACTTTCAGGTGCTCATTGAAGACGTGATGTTGATGTTGTTTGAATACAAATGGTACCACATAAAAAAATGAGATCCAAACTTTGTTTTATTAAACCATTAGATCCGTATCGTGATTTTAAAACTGTAGAAAAAAGAATCATCGCATTTCGAGATCGTATGAGGGAATTAGGGTTCGTTTAGTAAAAACATGAACTACTGGTGCAAAAAGGATATAGTGGATGCCTTTACTGACCAGAAATTTAACTTTTAGCAACGGAAAACATGCTTTTAATGACCAGATTTGTTTATTTTGCCTGGGTAGCGTATTAAATAGCAATTTTTGCGTATCTTCTTCATATCTTGAGTTCTAAAGCTTCCTTTGAGACGATTTTTATGGAATTTTTCTCATCCACTTTAGTATTTACAATTGATTATAGTCATTTATTAGCATTTTCGTCCATGGAATTGGATATGAGATTTTAGGCATAGGGTCCTTAAAATAAGAATTCTTGATTTGGGGGTCGAATAAAGATTCGTTTTAGTTGAAATTCAACATATGAGTTTGTATCATTATGGGTAAACATAATCTTTAAAAAATTTGATATTTGGCGCTGGGGCTCGGGTGGATTTTTCACTTAGTTTTGTAAGTCGAAAATAAATATAGCAATATAGGTGTCATTAGATTCGTATTCTTATGAAGATTACATATTTGAACAGATTTTGATAGTTTAGAAGCGTTGAAGGAAAATTCATAATTTGATGCTTGGGCTTCGGTTTGAGGCAAGTACAGATTTCTTGATTCTCTGAAGTGTTAGTTAATTATATATATATATATATATATATCAGAAAAACTGAGAAACTGCAAAAAAGTTGCAGAACGACCAACCTGACGGGTGGTTAAAGGAACCAATCACTCATCAGGTCAACCGTGTGAAGGATGCCAAGAATATACTTCGGTATTCCTAACGGACGACCCCACGAGTCGTTATCAGGCCCTACGACTCCTTAAGTCGCCTGTTGCCAAGCTGGAGTTCATAAGTTTGAGGAATTTACAATGTACTTGACGGAAGGTCACCACGAGTCATCATAAGCAGTAACGACTCGTCAGGTCCTTCATTTCCAATCCCTTCTAACTTTCTTACCAGTGTACCTGATGGAAGACACGATGAGTCGTTTTCGGTCATGATGACTTGTCATGTGCCCGTCAGGAGTCGGTAGAAATTTTCCAGTGAACTTGACAGGAGGACCCAACAACTCATTGGACCTGGTAACGAGTCGTTAGGTCACCCGTTAAGGACACCTGACAGTTTTTCCAACGAATCTCTAAGGGATATTTAGTAATTTTCTATCCTCCCAAGCCTTAAACTACATCGTTTTGGCTATAGTTTCAGACGTTTTAGTGGGGAAAAGCGGTCCATTCCTCATTCCCCACTCTCAATTCTCAAGAAAACATTGAAGTGTACTCTCAAGAACTCTCAAGCGAAGTCTAGGGTTCCTCACCAACTTCAGTCATTTAAGCTTCTTTATCTAGAGAAATTTAGCTAGTTATGTGGGGTTTAGCAAGGGGATTGTCCTTCCCTTGCATCCCCAAAGTCCTCCTTAATTTCTTCTATAAGTTTTAAGCTCTAAGCTTTCGAGTATGAGAAGCATTCATGTTTATTTTCATTGATTTCTCTTAGAACGATGTTTATACTTATTGTTAATATAATCTTAATCAGTTCCTCATCAAATTGGGAGTATGATTAAAAAAGTGAATTTGATACCTAATTTTTTAGTAACGGTTTTTACTTGTTAAATTCCCTCTAGTGAATGAAGAATGCTTTGGGTTGAATTCCTAGAATTTTCTTGCTATTCGTACGTGTTGGGTAAATATCCCATGAATCAGAATGACTTTAGTATGTTGACTGAAATTCTCTATTAGCTGCTTAGTAATTTAGTTAGTTAGAACACAGAACTCTATTAGTCTAGTCTCAGTCAGAATCATATCAATCTAGCTTCAGTCAGATTTTAGCGACCTCAGTGTTATCCAGAAAATGTCAACTGATCAGTTTGACTCCAGTTTATTTTCGAGGTGTCAGTGGTGCCTCCCAATTTTCAGACTCAGATTCAGATTTCAGTTATTTGGTCCATTAGGTGGTCATGACATTTAGTTATAGCTCTGACCATCCCCAGGATCCCAGTTCAGTTATTAGTTATTCTGTAGACGGTTACGACGCTTCTAGATAAGTAGCACTGATCAGTCTTAGAACCCAGTTTCAGAATATGGTCCGATAAGGCTCTCAGGGTACATGCAGTTATTCATCCCTGATTAATCTTAGGCTCCAGTTTCGAGCTATCAATTTAGTAATTCAGTTTAGGTTTTTTAGTGGGAGTAGAACTTAGCACCGAGGGGCCGGGGTTTAAGTGCACCCAGGTTTCCAAAACTACGTCGCCAACGTAGGTTACAGTATTACTTAGCCTGATTGGCCCCATAATTTTGTGATCACCCAGTTCATGCCTTTATACCCTGGCAAGGTATATTGGGTCCTACAGGTGGGGTGTATACATCGGACTCCACGTCTAGCTCACGTGGTTATATGTCGGTTATAGACTCTCCCACTAGTCAGTTTAGTCCAGTATCATAATAAGAAGCTCAATTCAGTACGGTATCTCAGATTCAGTGTTTTAGACTTAGGGCATGTCCTTGACCTCAAACAGGGTCATCTTGACCATTTCAGATTATATCAATAGTTCGATTCAGTTTATCTGTTGGTCATGGCGTGTCATTCCAGTTCAGACTTTATATTCAATATGTTTCTGACACATGTTTTTCATGTTATATCATTTCACGATACAACTACAGGTTCTCAGATTCAGCACAAATAGTTACTTCAGTTTCAGAGCATTCCATTTCAGTAGATCAGAGTGTGAGTCCTCATCATTCGAGGGACTTGTTTAATTATTTCAGTTGGATATGGTTTTGTATAGACTTAGAGTTAGCTGGGGGCTTGTCCCAGCAACTCCTCAGTAGTTGGCTTTCAGACCAGACTTGTTTTTTTTAGAGTTGTATTTTAGATATATTATTTCTTTCTCTACTTTCAGTCTTTACATTTTCTTAAACTAATAAATCTGTTACTTAAAAGTTCCGTTGTGCATGTTTACTCAGAATGCTTGTGTATGATAGACCAGGGGTTAACTTGGGGTCACTTGTGGCTTCAAGTACCGTGTTACGCCCAGGGTGTAGGCTCGGGGCGTGAAAAACTTGGTATCGAGTACTAGGTTTAGTGTATCCTCGGAGAGTCTGAAAGCTGCATCGAGTAGAGTCCTTTACATGGGTGTGAAGCGCGCCACACTTATGACGAGGAGGCTACGAGATGTTATTATGAAAAATTCCCCCTTTTTTCATGCTCTTTATCGTGCGTTAAAGTTTAATTCCAAAGGCATCTTTCTAAATCGTGTCCTATTTCCTTTCAGTGAACAATGCCTCCTTGACGTGGAAATGGACGCAGAGCTGGAAACGCCAATAGACCGACTCCACCAGCTCTGGCAGTTCCTCAAGATGACTCTGTGTCTACCGTCGAATTCAGGGCGGCCATTCAGTTTCTTGCTTAGATCATCACCAATCAAGTGAACCAGGAGGTGGTTCCAGTAGACACAAATGGGTCTGCAGCTGCTGCCCGGGTGTGGGATTTCACCCGGATGAACCCTCCAGACTTTCACGAAACAAAGGTGGGAGAGGACCCATAAGGTTTTGTAGATAAGATTAGAAAGATCACCAAGATCATGGGTGTCAGCTCCTCCGAAAGTGCTGACCTGGCTGCCTACCAACTCAAAGGGGTAGCCCAGGTTTGGTACGAGCAGTGGAAGGAGGGGCGGTCAGCAGAAGCAAGTGCGGTTGAGTGGGAGGAGTTTCATACAGCTTTTTTGGATACGTTCTTTCCCCGGGAGCTGAGGGAGGCTAAGATGGCAGAGTTCATGAACCTACGGCAGGGAAACCGGATAGTGGAGGAGTATCCTTTGGAGTTTACTAGACTATCAAAGTATGCTCCAGAGATGGTGGCCAAGCCAAGGGCTCGCATGCTGAAGTTCGTAAATGGAGTATCTTATCTGGTCCTCAACGAGTGCAGGACGACAATGCTAATCAAGGACATGGACCTTTCTAACTTAATTGTGTTTCCCAAAAGATTGAGGTAGAGAAGTTGAAAGATATGAAACGTAAGACCAAGAGGGCAAGAACTGGCCATAGAGATTTTGGCCACCAGAGATCTGGCGGTGGTAGCCGCCCACAGAAGCAATAGCAGAGGGCCCCAACACCTAGCTCAGCCAGTGCCCCAACCTTTCGGTCCCGCTTGGATCGGAGGGGTGGGTCTTCTGGCACTCAGTCTCGGGCCCACAGTACAGGAAACAAGTATCCAGCTTATCCCAAGTGTGGTAGGAATCACCCAGGAGAATCCCTTCAGGGACGAGATGGCTGCTTTGAGTGTGGACATCTTGGACACAGGCTCAAGGAGTGCCCATCAGCGGGGTGAGGGAGATCACAATCCACCACCTCATCAGCTCCAGTAGGCCGACCAGCTCAGCAGGCCAACCCATCAGGTACAGATGGCGGTCAACGCCAGAATCGTTTTTACGCTCTCTCTTCTCGTCAGGATCAGGAAAGCTCACCTGACGTAGTTACTGGTATGTTATGTCTCTTCCACCTAGACGTGTATGCCCTCCTAGATCCAGGAGCTACTCTTTCATTTGTAACTCCTTATGTAGCAGTCCAGTTCAGCATCAGTCTAGAGGTCCTACCAGAACCCTTCTCAGTTTCCACCCTAGTTGGCGAGTCAGTTAGGGCCAGCCGGGTGTATAGAAGCTGCCCAGACTAAGTCTTAGATAAAATCATTCCAGCTGATCTGGTAGAGCTAGATATGGTTAACTTTAACCTTATTCTAGGCATGGATTGGTTACACTCCTGCTATGCCTCAGCAGGACTAGAGTTGTCAAGTTTTAGTTTCCAGATGATCCCGTGTTAGAATGGTCGGGCAACAGTTCAGCGCCTAAGAGTAGGTTTATTTCCTTCCTTAAGGCCCAGAAACTCATTGCCAAGGGATATTTATAACATCTAGTTCAGGTAAAAAATTCCAACTATGAGGCCCCAACCATTCAGTCAGTTCCAGTTGTCAGCGAGTTCCCAGATGTATTTCCTAAAGATCTTCCTGGAGTTCCCCCTGAACGGGAAATAGACTTCGGGATAGATCTCCTTCCAGACACTCAGTTCATCTCCATCTCTCCTTACAGAATGGCTCCAGCGGAGCTTAAGGAGCTGAAGGAGTAGCTAAAGGACCTTCTTGATAAGGGTTTTATCAGACCCATCATCTCTCCCTGGGATGCTCCAGTGCTATTCATGCATAAAAAGGACGGTACCCTCAGAATGTGCATAGATTACCGTCAGCTGAACAAGATCACAGTTAAGAACAGGTACCCTTTGCCTAGAATTGACGATCTATTCGACCAACTTCAAGGAGCTAGTTGTTTTTCCAAGATCGACCTCAGGTCGGGGTACCATCAGTCAAGGGTTAGAGAGAGTGACATACCAAAAACAACATTCAGAACTCGGTATGGTCACTATGAGTTTGTGGTGATATCCTTTGGGTTAACAAACTCCCCAGCACCCTTCATGGACATAATGAATAGGGTTTTCAAGTCGTACCTAGATATGTTCGTCATCGTATTTATCGACGATATTCTGGTGTACTCTAGAAATGAGGAAGAGCATGTCAATCACCTAAGGTTAGCATTAAAGACTCTCAGAGATTGCCAGTTATTCACCAAGTTCAGTAAGTGTAAATTCTGGTTGAAGTTTGTGACCTTTTTGGATCATGTGGTCACAGGTGAAGGTATACAAGTAGATCCTCATAAAATAGTAGCAGTGAAGGATTGACCCAGACCTACCTATCCTACCAAAATCAGGAGTTTTCTGGGCTTAGCGGGTTATTACCGAAGGTTTGTGGAAGGTTTATCCTCCATAGCCTCTCCTCTGACCAAGTTAACTCAAAAAAAGGTGAAATTCCAGTGGTCAGACGAGTGTGAGAAGAGTTTCCAGGAGTTGAAGACTCGACTCAATACCGCTCTAGTGTTAACCTTACCGAAAGGATCAGATGGGTTAGTTGTGTGTTGTGATGCCTCCAGAGTTGGACTTGGTTGCGTTTTGATGCAGCGTGGCAAAGTGATAGCCTATGCCTCCAGACAGCTCAAAACCCATGAGAAGAATTATCCAACTCACAACTTGGAGTTGGCAGCAGTGGTATTCGCGTTAAAAATATGGAGACACTACTTGTACAGGGCTCACGTAGATGTGTTCACAGATCACAAGAGTCTTCAGTACGTGTTCAGCCAGAAGGACCTAAACCTCTGATAAAGAAGGTGGTTAGAGCTCCTGAAAGATTATGACATGAGTGTGCTGTATCACCGGGGCAAGGCTAATGTGGTGCCCTAAGCAGGCGATCATTGGGAAGTGTACCTCACTTTGAGGGAGGAAAAAGGGAGTTAGCAAAGGATGTTCGCAGACTAGCCCGGTTAGGGGTGCAGCTGGTAGGGTCAGTCGAAGGTGGAGTAGTAGTACAAAGCAGGTCAGATTCATCTTTGGTAGTTAAAGTTAATTCCAGACAAGATGAAGATCCAATTCTACTTAAACTCAAGGAAGCGGTTCTCAGAAAGGAGGTTGAGGCTTTCTCCCAAGGGGGACATGGAGTGCTCCGTTACCAGGGAAGGTTGTGCGTGCCAGATGTTGGTGAGTTAAGACAACAGATTTTGGTTGAGGTGCACAGCTTAAGGTATTCCATTCACCCTGGTGCTACCAAAATGTATCGCGACTTGAGGGACATTTACTGGTGAAACGGCATGAAAAAAGATATTTTCGAATTTGTAGCTATGTGCCCGAACTGCCAGCAGGTCAAGGTAGAACACTAGAGACCAGAAGGTATGACTCAGTATATCAGCATACCCACTTGGAATTGGGAAGAAGTAAATATGGACTTCATTATGGGTCCACCTCGGACTCATCGACAGCATGACTCAATCTGGGTAATACTAGACCGAGTGACTAAGTCAGCATATTTCCTCCCAGTCAAAACCACATATTCAGCCGAGGATTATGCTAAATTTTATATTTGAGAGTTGGTTAGACTTAATGGGGTGCCATTAGCTATTATTTCAGACAGGAGTACCTAGTTCACCTCCCAGTTCTAGAAGTCTTTTCAGAAAGGACTTGGCACTCAAGTCAAGATCAGTATAGCTTTCCACCTGTAGACAGATGGGCAAGCTGAATGGACTATTCAGACTCTAGAAGATATGCTAAGAGCGTGCGCGATCGATTTTAAGGGTAATTGGGATGACCACTTGCCTCTTATCGAGTTTGTGTACAACAACAACTACCATTCTAGCATTCAGATGGCCCCGTTTGAGGCATTATATGGTAGAGGTGTAGATCTCCTATAGGATGGTTTGAAGTCGGTGAAGCTACTTTGATAAGGCCAGGCTCGGTTCATGAGGCAATGCAGAAAGTTCAACTCATCCGAGAAAGGTTAAAAATAGCTCAGAGCCGCCAGAAATCTTATGCCGATATGCGGAGAAGAGAGTTGGAGTTTGTTGTTGATGATTGGGTGTACCTGAAAATTTCACCCATGAAAGGGGTGATGAGGTTTGGAAAGAAGGGGAAGCTCAGTCCAAGGTATGTGGGACCTTATAGAATTTTGAGGCATATCGGAAAGGTAGCCTATGAGCTAGAGTTACCTTAAGAACTAGCAGCTGTACATCCAGTTTTCCATGTATCACATTGGGAAAAGTGTATCGGAGATTCAACCTCTGTGGTGCCATTGGATAATGTGGCAATCAAGGATAGCCTCACCTATGAGGAGGTACCAGTCTAAATCTTAGACTGTCAGGTTCATAGATTGAGGAATAAGTAAATAGCTTCAGTCAAGGTTTTATGGAGGAATCAGCAAGTTGAAGGAGCTACATGGGAGGCCGAAGCAGATATGAGGGCAAAATACCCACACTTGTTCTCTACCGACTCTGCTGTAGCTTGATATGTGAATTTTTCTTTAAGACCTGAACTAGTTTTTGAAATCAGTTCATGTAAATAAATTTTCTTTCTGACTTTAGTTGTGTTTATGAAAAGAAAAATTCAGTTCAGTTATATACTCTGAAATGGAGGTAGTAATTTCGGTCTTTGTGAAGTTGTATGAGTGGTATTTGAATACCTTGATTGTTATTTCTCTGGTTACTATGAGTTTTCTAACATTCGAGGATGAATATTTTCAAGGAGGAGATATTATAATGTCCCGGAAACTTAAAATCAATATTCGGGGCATAAATCAGAAAATCTGAAAAACTGCAGAAAAGTTGCAGAACGACCAACCTGACGGGTCGTTAAGGGAATCAACGACTCGTCAGGTCAACCGTGTGAAGGATGCCAAGAATATATTTCAGTATTCCTAACGGACGACCCCATGAGTCGTTATCAGGCCCTACCGACTCATTAAGTTGCCTGTTGCCAAGCCGAAGTTTAGAAGTTTGAGGAATTTACAGTGTACTTGATGGAAGGTCACCACGAGTCGTCATAAGCAGTAACGATTCATCAGGTCCTTCGTTTCCAGTCCCTTCTAACTTTCTTACCAGTGTACCTGACGGATGACACGACAAGTCGTAACCAGTCATGATGACTCGTCATGTGCCCTTCAGGAATCGGTAGAAATTTTTTAGTGAACTTGACGGGAGGACCCAATGACTCGTTGGACCTGGTAACGAGCCGTTAGGTCACCCGTTAGGGACACCTGACAGTTTTTTCCATCAAATCTCTAAGGGCTATTTATTAATTTTCTATCCTCCTAAGCCCTAACCTACGTCGTTTTGGCTACAGTTTCAGACGTTTTAGTGGGGAAAAGCGGTCCATTCCTCATTCCCCACTCTCAATTCTCAAGAAAACATTGAAGTCTCCTCTCAAGAACTCTCAAGCGAAGTCTAGGGTTTCTCACCAACTTCAGTCATTCAAGCTTCTTTATCTGGAGAAATTTAACCAGTTATGTGGGGTTTTAGCAAGGGGATTGTCCTTCCCTTGCGTTCCCAAAGTCCTCAATTTCTTCTATAAGTTTTAAGCCCTGAGCTTTCAAGTATGAGAAGAATTCATGTTTATTTTCGTTGATTTCCCTCAGAACGATGTTTATACTTATTGTTAATATAATCTTCATTAGTTCCTCATCAAACTTTCAGTATGATTACAAAAGTGAATTTGAGTCCTAATTTTTGAGTAATGGTTCTTACTTGTTAAATTCCCTCTAGTGAATGAAGAATGCTTTGGGTTGAATTTCTAGAATTTTCTTGCTATTCATATGTGTTGGGTAAATATCGCATGAATCAGAATGATTTTAGTACATTGACTGAAATTCTCTATTAGCTGCTTAGTAATTTAGTTAGTTCGAACACAGAACTCTATCAGTCTAGTCTTAGTCAAAATCATATATGTCTAGCTTCAGTCAGATTTTAGTGACCTCAGTGTTGTCCAGAAAATGTAAACTGATCAGTTTGACTCTAGTTTATTTTCGAGGTGTCAGTGGTGCCTCCCAGTTTTCAGACTCAGATTCAGATTTCAGTTATTTGATCCATTAGGCGGTCATGACATTCAGTTATAGCTCTGACCATCCCTAGGACCCCAGTTCAGTTATTAGTTGTTCTGTAGACGGTTACGACGCTTCTAGATAAGCAGCTCTGACCAGTCTTAGAACCTAATTTTAGAATCTGGTTTGATAAGGCTCTCAGGGTACATGCAGTTATTCGTCCCTAACTTGTCTTGAGCCCCAGTTTTGAGCTATCAGCTTAGTAATTTAGTTTAGGTTTTCCAATGGGAGTAGAACTTTGCACCGAGCGGGCTGGGGTTCCAGCGCACCCAGGTTCCCAGAACTACGTTGCTAGTGTAGGTTACAGTATTACTTATCCTGATTGGCACCAGACTTTTGTGATCACCCAGTTCATGCCTTTATACCCTTACAAGGTATATTGGGTCCTACCGGTGGGATGTATACATTGGACTCCACGTCTAGTTCATGTGGTTATATGTCGGTTATAGACTCTCCCACTAGTCAATCCAGTCCAGTATCAGAATAAGCAGCTTAGTTCAATACAGTATCTCAGATTCAGTGTTTCAGACTTAGGACATGTCCTTGACCTCAAACAGGGTCATCTTGACCATTTCAGATTATATCAGTAGTTCAGTTCAGTTTACCTGTTGGTCATGACGTGTCATCCAGTTCAGACTTTATATTCAGTATGTTTCTCCCACTTACTCAGTAAATTCAAAGTACTGACGCATGCTTTTCATGCTGTATCATTTCATGATACAGCTGCAGGTTCTTAGATTCAGCATAGATAGTTACTTCAGTTTCAGAGCATTCCATTTCAGCAGATCAGAGTGTGAGTCCTCATTATTCAGTGGCCTTGTTTAATTATTTCAGTTGGATATGGTTTTTTATAGACTTAGAGCTAGCTGGGGGCCTGTCCCAGCAACTCCTCAGTAGTTGGTTCCGACATGTGTTACTATCAATGAAAAATGGTTTTGACATATAATATTTTCAATGAAAAATAATTTCGGCGTGTGTTATTATTGATGAAAAATGATTTCGGTAGGTATATGGACCTTGAAAATCTTCCATGGGTCCCAACTATCCAACAAAGGAAGCAGGTATATACAAATTCTTGGCTAGTGCATTGGATTGCATTACATTTCATTTTCATTGCATTTCATATTGAGTTGAATTCTGAAGTATTGAGATATTTGTGATATTGATTTGACTCGTTATATTTGAGAATCATTATGAGGTGGTGTAGCTGATGTGGTGACTATATTGAGGTATATTGTGATATCATCAGTAGTGTAACTGACTTCGGATAATATATGTTTTATTTGTTTCATGGTTTGATATTAAATCCAGAAACTCTTGTTGAGGTGAATTATAATTATTATTGTATATTTATAATAGTTGAAAAAGAATTGTTAGGATTATATCGCATCATCATTTTTAGAAATAGTCAGTTATCAAAGCTTGCTGAGTACACGTGTTTTCCGTACTCACCCTATACTTGCTGCACCTTTTTATGTACAGCGACTGAATAATGTACTAATGATACTTGAGTTGCTACATGTTTCGAGATTTATTGCGGTTAGAGTTCAGGGTGAGGTGCTTTCTCTTAGGCAGTACTGAATTCTAGAGACTTCTTATTTTATTTTCTATCTTATTTCTTTCTAGACAATGACTTTAGTTTTTCAGACTTGTTTAGTACTCGTAGATGCTCTTATACTATTGTCACCAGGTCTTGGGGTTTTCATTGATTTTGACTTGTTTATTCTGCACTTATAAGAGTTAGTTGATTATTTTATATTTTTTATATTATTTATATATTAATTGATTAATAACGGAACGGGGTTCCGATACGGGGATGGTGGTGCCCTCACGACTCAATGAGATTTTGGGTCATGACAACATGGTATCGGAGCACGGCTCATAGGTCCCACTAAGTACAAGAGCAGAGTCTAGTAGAGTCTTGTAGATCGGTGTGCAGACATCCTTTATTTATCTTCAAGAGGCTATAAGAATTTAGGATACTTCTAATCTTTCATTCCTTATCGTGCGTATATGATTCGATATAAGGTCTAAACTTTTTGTTCTATTCTCCTACCAATGGCAATGACACATTCTCAGATTCGCATACCAGTGAGGAAAGATGACGTTACACAGTATAGTGCAAGATGTTGTGATGTGGTTAGCAAGATAACCAGGTAGTAAGCGTTGCGATTTTGAAGAATGAAATATAGGAGGCTAGGCATAAAGAAGATGGTTAGTTTGAGGTGTGATTTGGACAAGAATACTTCAACTTTGTTCGAATTTATAATGAAAATTTTATGACACAATTTTATTGATGACAAGTCAACAATTTAGTAATGAAATAGTACAATAGTTATGTCTTGAATACAAGTGTAAGTTTGAGAGGATCAATTGATCAGATGCGAGAATTAATAAATAAGTTGAAACCAAGAGAAGTGAATTCACTATAGGACTTTTGGTTATTGATGTTGGACTGATAAACTCATAAACCTAGAGGGAAGGTGGATTCTTTTGTTAAAGGATTCTGGCAAGAGTACTTGTATAATACTATGCAGAAATGTTCGTAGAGAACATGTGTACTGTAGTTAAGAATTGTCCTACAGACTACAGACCAATGCACTAGCGGTTGGGGATATTACATCTGTAAATAACTAACTCTGTTGAAATAACCAGGGTTATCATTTTCTTCCGCCAAGAACAGAAACCTCCACTATTGTTGTCTCAGGTATTGTTTCAATACGCTCTCGACCTGCTACAATTTTATTCGACTATGGATCTACTTAGGTACACTTTGTTTCTGATTTGGATATGTTTTGTGATTCTCCTTCTGTGCATGTACGTGTTCCTACACAGTAGATGATTCTTATTACATCGATCTTGTACAGTTGACTTGATAGCGTGACACATGGGTAGACTAAATTATATTGGATATTGTAAATTTTGATATCATATTAGGTATGAATTAACTTTCTCCCTATCATGCGATTCTATACTATTTCACCAAGATAGTGACCTTAGATATGTCGAGTATTCCTAAAACGAAGTGGCAGGACACTCTCAATCCCTAAAGGAGGAAGGTAATTTTTGTTTCTAAAGACTAAGTGTATAGTTGAGAAGAGGTGTCTCAATTATTTGGCTTATGCTTGTAATACTAGTGTCGATATTCCCTCTTCGGAGATGGTACCAATTGTGCAAGAATTTCCATAAGTGCCTTCGAATGATCTTCTAGGCATTCTACCAGATTGTGATATTGTTTTCAGTAATGACTTAGAGCTGGGCACTAAGCCATTTATATTCTTTCATATCAAAAAGTCCCGACGAAATTGAAGGAATAGTTGCAAGATTTGTTGAATAAGAGCTTTATTACACCAAGTGTTTCCCCTTGGGTGCCCCTGTTCTATTTGTAGAAAAAAAAGGATGATACCATGAGAATGTACTTTGACTACAGACAATTGAACAGAGTGACCAATAAGAATAAGTATTTTATTTTCCATATTGATGACTTATTGATCAGCGTCAGGATGTTTAAGTAGCACTACTAGAAAAACTTGAATTATATTGGGATTTTTTGGGGAATTTTGAAGCGAAATCTGCAGGTAATGAAGTCTCTTGTGGATTTTTCTACCAACAAAAATTCGTTGAAAAAAAGTTCGTGGATAATTATTACCTGCGAATTTAAAATTCTCCAAGTAGCTTATCAGGGAATTTTGATTCCACATCTAAGTTACTTACGAACTTTTTCACAAGAAATACTAAAAATTCGCAAATGATTTTTGGTGAAAATTTGTGTAACAATGGAATTTTCTAATGACTTTTACTGCAAATAATTTTTCCTGAGAAAATCCTAGATAAAATTTGTAAGAATTGTTTGGAAGAAATATTAATCATTTTAATTTTTTTGTCATCATTTTTTGTATATTTAATTTATTCTTTGACAATAGTATTTATTTTGAATATACAACGGGAGCCAATTATTTTTCTTTGTAATACACACAAATTTCTTACATTGAACTCCCATATAACCACACAACACCCCAACCCCATTCTCCCCCTCAGCATAGAAGCAGTTATTACTCATTAATTTGGTTGCCTAATTTAATTCTTAGAAGACTCACACACTACTAGTCACTTTTGGTGGAAGTATTATAAGGCCAAATACTTATCTCATTCACCCATTGTTGTACATTGATTCACAAAATTGTATCTCATTTTCTCCTAATTTCCCTTTA
The DNA here is from genome assembly GCA_035772735.1 of Datura wrightii. Classification (NCBI taxonomy): domain Eukaryota; kingdom Viridiplantae; phylum Streptophyta; class Magnoliopsida; order Solanales; family Solanaceae; genus Datura; species Datura wrightii. The sequence goes on along the minus strand of JASDFA010000018.1, from coordinate 177,910,232 downwards.
ATAAATCAATATGTAAGAATATTTATTTTTTCTCTTTATTTTTTGAAGAAATTATATGGATCTTAAATTTATAATTGAATTTTTCTTCAAATATAACCAAGTGAATAAAATTATATGCATTTTTTTAATGATTAATAGGTCGTTCATACAATGTGTTTGACATTGTTTTCAAGAAAAAAAGAAATAATATAATTTTGAAAATTAGATATCTCAAATAAGAAAAAGAAATTGATAATGAGACATTTATAACTATACCTTGAATAACACATTAAAATTTTATATTATAGTCTCTCTAAACAAGAATTAATAATATGTAGTAATTGGTAAATTTATTTCACTAATTCTATTCACAAATACAAGATTCTGCTACTTCAATAATATTAATCAAGAGAACATTTGATGTGTTGTGAGATTACAACATTTTCGACACTCAAAACTAAGAAAATAGCATGGACTTAGGTATATTTATGTGGATATAAGGCACTTTTCAGTTGATTATATGATAAATTGGTGTTGGAACAAAAATGTCCAAAAAATAGCCTGAAAGTGTACAAAATGGGCTCAACTCACAGTTCACAGTACGAGCTGTAGGAAGGTTCTACGAGTCGTACTGCTAGTCATAAGAAGTTTCAGAAGGCTAAGGATAAAGAGTGCATCATACGATTCTTAGTATAAGTCATACACAGCTTGTACGGGTCGTGGTGAAGAAGTCGTGAAAAGATTCAGAAGATTTGCACAAGAGGATGACTCCTGCTACGGATAGACAGTACGAGTTGTGCAATGAAGGTATGAGTCGTACCATAACACTCATGAAGAACTTAAGAAAAGTTGCAAAGTCTCAGACTCAAGCCACGGAAACACAGTACGAATCGTAGAAAGAATGTATGAGTCGTACCAAGATCCAACACTTAGCCGGATTTCAACCAGCCAACTGACATACGGAAAGCAGGTACCATCCGTACTTAACTGCTATGGGTCGTAGGATGGGTCGTGCTGCAGGCGGCTTCAGTTATGGAAATACACCCTGTTAGCCTAGGAAAAGGATTTTTATGTCTATATAAATATGTTTTATGTTTTATTTTCATAAGGGAGGCAATTAGGAGTGATTAGAATTGATTAGCAACAAAATTGAGGAGACTTAGACGTGAGAATTGAGTTGTTCAACTTGTGATCAACCTTTTCTTGATCTTCATATTGTTCTTGAGGATTTTGCTGATTAATATAAAGAAGTTTTTCTCTTATCCATAATTGTAAGTATTGATTTATGTATTTAAGCACGAATGCAAATCACAATCTTGCTACTATGAGAGGCTAAAACCTCTATAGCTAGGGTTGTAGGAACCATGGTGGATTAACAAGCTAGGGTTACATAAAAGTGATTCAAAATCAATGTAAAACACTTGTATTGTATTCTCTTCATGCTTAAATGATTCTTAACGGTGTGCAGAATTAAGACATGCCCAAATTCTTTACTTGCTTGAGTCTAGAGAGGTAGAGATTAGGAAAAGAGAACTAAAATAAAGCCTTGATCTTGATGATCATTGTATTAACTTGAGCTGTGGTCGCAGGATAGTTAAATTTGGGACATATTTATAGCGGTTAATTTGCAATCGCTCATGAGATCTGGTCTGGTGATTGAGTATAGTCATTCAATAGGGACTGGTCAGTCGTTTGAATGAATCTAGGTTATCAGTTCTACAAGTAAGAATTGGTGATGATCACGTATGTATACCCGAACTAGTTATGAACCCATGGGGAACACAAAACCCTTGTTATCTTTCATTCTTGATTTCAACTAAAGCTTTAACTGTGTTTTTAATTATTATTTTTTTTAGAACCCCCCTATTTGGAGTAACTATCTAACAAAGTTCACTTCATGGCAGTAGTCTAGCTCTTCCATATTCCTCGTGGGATCACTCCAATCTCTAGTAGGGTTCTTTATTGATAACGTCCACTTCATACTTCAGTAGGGGGTATGTTTTGAGCGTTATCAATATTTTAAAATAAAATTAGAAGATCTCTGGATATTTAAGTCTTACTTGTAATATTTAAAAATAAATATAGTTTAGCAACATACTATAATTACATTACATCATTTCTAACATATGTAAAATAAAGTAATATATAATTAGGATATACTCATAAAAAAAGAATTTTTCGTTTAATATAGAGTTATGTACTGAAGGAGACAATTAAACTTCATGTTAATGATAAATATAAGGAAATTTTGATACTAAAATATTTATAACTATACCTTAAATAATTTATAATTTTTTTAAACAAGAAATAATAGTATATGGTAATTGCATGAATACAAGATCTAATTACTTTGATAATATAATCAAGAGGATGTTCAAAATAAAATTAGAAGATCACTCAATATTTAATTTTCGATTATAATATTTAACAATAAATATATTTTATGCAAATGATTAAATTACATCATTTTCAATGTATGTAAACTAAATAATATATAACTAGGATATACATTTGAAAATATTTTTCATTTAATATAAGCTATTTATCGAAGAAGACAATTAAAATTTACATTAATAATAAACATGAATAAAATTTTCTCTACTTTGATTAATGGACCGTTCATACAATATGTGTTTTTTACTTTAAATAACAAAGAATATAATTTTGAAAATTAGATGTTTTAAATAAGAAAAAAGTTTATAATGAAACGTTTATAACTATATCTTGAATAACACATTAAATTTTTTATATTATAATTGCTCTAAATAAAAATTAATAATATATAGTAATTGATAAAATTATTCACTAATTCTAACTACTTATACAAGATCTAGTTACTTAAATAATATTAATAAAGAGGATGTTTCAAAATAAAATTCTCAACAAAAATTTCCACATAAACTCCATGAAAGAAATCCCCAGCTAAATTCGTAATGGCAAGATCCCAAGTAATTTTTCATGTACGAAATTCCAAGTAAAGTCCATGAAATAAATCCCCAACTAAATTCGCAGAATCATAATCCCAAGTAATTTCTCAATTAAAATTCTTTGTAAGTACATATCCCCAGCTAAGTCTGCATGTAGCTTTATCTGGAGATTTTTTTTGTAAAATAACAAAGGAATTTATTTTCGTTCATTTACTTGTGGATCTACCAATGAAAATGCTATATACAGATTAATTTCCCCAACTAATTCCCCAGATAATATTTTTTTGCAAAATGACGCTAAATTTACTTGCAAATTTTTCTAGAAAAATAGTTTCGCAGGTAAAATATTATTGAACTTAGAAATTTTAGATTTTTGCATGAAAATCCGTAGAAAATTCCTGCAGAAAGAATCCCTAGATAAAATCTCTAGATAATTCATAGTTTTCTTGTAGTGTAGTATCTTATATTAATTTGAGGTCTGATTACCATTAGCTAAGCATTAGAGTGGAGGATATCCTTAAAATAGCCTTAAGGACCTATTATGACCACTATGAGTTCTTAGTTATATCTTTTGGGCTGATCAACACCCCAACGATATTCATGGACTTGATAAATTGGATGTTCATGCCTTATTTGGATGCCTTCATTATAGTAATCATTGACAATATTTTAATATACTCTTGTAGTAGAGAGGAGCATAAGCAACATTCGAGAATAATGCTTCATTCTTTGAAGAAGGAGCGACTTTATGAAACAATTTCTAAGTGTGAGTTCTGGATCAGTTATGTGACATTCTTAGGAGATGTGGTGACCAAAGATGATATTATGATAGATTCGAAGAAGATTGAGATTGTTAGAGGTTGGGCTAGACCTACTTCACCTACTGATGGGCTTGACTAGTTACTACAGATCATTTGTGAAAGGCTCATCTCCTATTGCATCTCTATTGATAAAATTAACTCAGAAGAATATGACTTTTTAATGGTTTGAAGAGTGTCAGGCGAGCTTCCAGAGGTTCAAGACAAGGTGTTAAAGGGCGAAGAAAAGGAAACAATTTTAGATTTGGAGGGTGTTTTGAGTATCAAAGATCATATTTTTGTTCCTAGAGTTGGTGATTTGACCAGATTAATTAGGAAGAGGATCATAGCTCCAGATATTCTATTCATATGGGAGCAGCGAAAATGTATCATGATCTGAAGTAACATTATTTGGGGTATTGAATGAAAAGAGATATTATAGAGTATGTCTCTCAATGTTTAAAGTTCGAAAGGTGAAATATGAGCATCAAGGACTAGGTGGAATGATTCAACGGATTTCTATACTTTAGTGGAAGTTGTAGCGAATTGTCATGGATTTAATGGTAGGATTGCCAAAGATATTGAGGGAATTTGATGTTATTTGGGTCATCACGAATAGATTGACCAGATCAACTCACTTTATTCTAGTTCAGACTAACTATAATTCAAAGAGGTTGGCTATAATTTACATTTAGGAGATAGTGTGACTGCATGGTGTGCCCATTTTCTTTACTTCAGGCTGAAGTGCTCATTTGATGTCCCATTTTTGTGAAAGCAAATGTAGAAGGAATTGGGTACTCGAGTGGAGCTTAACACAATATTTTATTCGCTGATGGGTGACCAGTCAGAGCGGACTATTAAGGTGTTGGAGGATATGTTACGGGCGTGTGTGATCGAATTCGGTGGTCATTGAGATCAATTCTTATCGTTAATGACATTTTCTTATAATAATAGGTGACCATTACAGCATCCAGATGAGACTATTTGAGGCTTTGTATGGTAGGAGATTTCATTTTCCAGTGGGTTAGTTCAATGCATCCGAGGTCAGGCCTTAGGGAATAGATTTATTGAGAGATTTCTTAGACAAGGTCAAGTCGATCCAAGATATACTTCTCGCAATCGTGAGTAGACAATAGAGATATGCAGATCGGATGGTCAGTGATATAGAGTTCATGGTTGGAGAGAAGGTGTTGTTGAAATTATAACATATGAAAGGTGTTATGAGGTTTAGGAAGAAGCAAACTCAGCCCTAGGTTCATTGAACCGTTTGAAATACTTCACCGTATTGGTAAGGTGACTTATGAGTTGGATATGCCACCAGACTTATCAGGTGTTTATCTGGTTTCGATGTTTAACAAATATCGCGGTGATGGTCCTCATGTGATTCACTGAAACTAGATATCGGACTAAAATTTAGTATTTGAGGAAGAGCCTATAGCTATTCTAACTATCAGGTTAGAAAACTAAGATCCAAGGAGATAACATCTGTGAAGGTGCAGTAGTGTCACGCCCCGAGTCTACACTCTGGACGGGACACGGTACTTGAAGCCACAAGTGACTCCAAGTCAGCCCCTGGTCTATCATACACTGGTATTCTGAGTAAAACAAATATAGCAGAAGCTTTGAAATAATAGCATAAAAGCATTTATGAAAATAAAACTGAAAATATAAAGTTTAAGAACATTTGAAGTCTGGAATTAATTCTGTGTCTGAAAGCCCTCTAACTGATGAGTTGTTGGGACAAGCCCCCAACTAACTCTAAGTCTATATAAAAATAATAAACTAACTAAAAGAAGTAAAATAAGGCCCTCGAATGATGAGGACTCACACTTCAACTGCTGAGGAGGAGTATCTGAACCGCGGCGACTAACGGTGCTGAGTCTGAAAACCTGTAGCTGTATCGTGAAACGATATAGCATAAAAGTATGCGTCAGTACTTTGAATTACTAAGTAAGTGAGAGATATAAATAGTATGAAATAACTAGTAACTGAACTAAAATGACATGAAATGACCAACTGAAAATACTAAAAACTGATACAACTGAAATATAGCTAAAATAGTCAATAAAGACCCTGGCTGATGGTCATAAACATGCCCTAAGTCTGAAATACTGAGTCTGAGAGACCACACTGAACTAATTTGAATTGAGTTGGACTGTCAAAACTGAGACTGAATTGAACTGACTAGTGGGAGACTCTATAACCAACATTTAACCACGTGAGCTAGACGTGGAGTCCGATGTATACACCCTACCGATAGGACCCAATATACCTTGCCAGGGTATAAAGGCATGAACTGGGTGATCACAAAAGTCTGGGCCAATCAAGCCAAGTAATACTATAACCTACGTTGGTAACGTAGTTCTGGGAACCTGGGTGCCCTGGAACCCCGGCCTACCCGGTGCTAAGTCCTACTCCCACTGGAAAACCTAAACTGAACTACTAAGCTGATAGCTCGAAACTGGGGTCCAAGACTAGTCAGGGACATATAACTAAAAGTACCCTAAGAGTCTTAACGGACCAAATTCTGAACTGGGTTCTAGACTGGTCAGAGCTGCTTATCTGGAAGCGTCGTAACCGTCTAAGAACAACTATAATCTGAATTGGGGTCCTGGGCTGGTCAGAGCTACATAACTAGGATGTCATGACCGCCTAATGGACCAAATAACTAAAATCTGAGTCTGATTTTGATAACTGAGAGGCACCATTGACACCTCGGAAGAAGACTAAAGTCAAATTGATCAGTTTACAAGTTTTGAATAGTTTTGAAGAGGTTCTATGTTCTGACTAATCTGAACTATTAAGCAGCTAATAGAGAACTCAACTCATTCCAACAACACGGGAATTTCATAATATGGCAAAATTCAAGAATTAAAGAAATCTCATCCAACAAGGCTAAAATCATTCTTATAAATGGAATATTTTCTCAACATATATATATAATAGAAATTTCTAGAAATTCAGCCCAAAACATTCTTCATTCCCTAGATGAAATTTAATAAGGAAAAATCATTACTCGAGAGATAGGGCTTAAATTCACTTTTTTATGAACATTGACAATTTAATTAGGAACTGATAAAGACAGTATGAACAATCAACATAGATATTATTCCAGGCTAAATTAACGGGAAAAAAATAACATGAAATTCATTCGTATTTGAAAGCTCAGGGCTAAAACTGATAAGGGAGTTATGGGAGGATTTTGGGGGACACAAGGAAAGGATAATTCCCTTGTTGAATTCCCACATACCTGACTAAAATCCTTTAGGAGGAGAAGTTTGAACTGCTGCAAGAGATGAGAAGTCCTAGTCTTGCTTGGAGGGTTATTGAGAGGAGAACTTTCGATGCTTTTGAGAACAAAGAGTGGGGAATGAGGAATGAACCGTTTCTCCCCACTAAAACTTCTGAAATTATTACTAAAACGACGTAGTTAAAAACTTGAGAGAGTAGGAAATTACAAATTATCCTTTAGAAATTCGCTGGGAAAACTGCCAGGTGCCCCTAACGGATCGTGGTGGCTGACCACGACTTGTGGTCACTCCCGTCAGGTACACTGGCTATAAACTCAATAAGGCTGGTAACAGGGGACATAACAAGTCGTTACTGGGGACCATGACTCGTTGGCCCCACCCGTCAAGTACACTGGTCAACAAAAGTATTCCTAACTCAGGCCTAGCCACGAGTGACCTAACGGGTCATGGTCAGTGACCACAATTCGTAAAGTCCCTCGTTGGGTACATTGCCTCCCCTCTTTAAATTATTAAGCTTCCTTCTCACTGCTCACCTGACGAGTCGTAAGGTCACTTAACGACTCGTTAGATGGGTCATCCTGAAGCTTTTCTGCAGCTTTTTTCAAATTTCCTGATTTAAGTCCCGGAATTAGATTTTGAGTTTTTGGGGCATTACAATATCTCCCCCTTGTAAACATTCATCCTCGAATGTTAGAAAACACACAGGAAGCAGAAAAATAGCAATCAAACTTTCCAAGTACTGATCATTTAACTCCAAAACTACCGGAATGACTACCTCCATTTCAAAATACATAACTGAACTGAATTTACCTTTCACACATACATTCAAAAACATAATAGAGATTTGAACATCTCAACTGAGTCATGAAAACTAAATTGAGTTCTAGGGCCAAAACTATTATCTCAAGCTGTGCTAGAGCCGGTAGGGAACAAATGCGGGTATTTGGCCATTATATCTGCTTCGGCCTCCCACGTAGCTCCCTCAACCTGCCAATTTCTCCATAAGACTTTTACTCCTCAGCTTACGGACCTAACGATCAAGGATCTGGACTGGTACTTCCTCATATGAGAGACTATATTTTATTCCTACACTATCCAATGGCACAACTGAAGTTGGATCTCCGATGCACTTCTTCAAAAGTGACACATGGAAAACTGGGTGCACAGCTGTTAATTCTGAAGGTAACTCTAGCTCATAGGCTACATTGCCTATACGCCTCAAAATTCTATAAGATCCCACATATCTCGGACTGAGCTTTCCTTTCTTGCCAAACCTCATCACCCCTTTCATGGGAGAAATTTTCAGGTATACCCAGTCATCAACTGCAAACTCCAACTCTCTTCTTCGCATATCGGCATAAGATTTCTGACAGCTCTGAGCTATTTTTAACCTTTCTCGCATGAGCTAAACTTTCTGCATTGCCTCATGAACTGAGTCTGGCCCTATCAAGGTAGCGTTACAAACTTCAAACCACCCTATAGGAGATCTACACCTTCTACCATGCAATGCTTCAAATAGGGCAATCTGGATGGTGGAATGGTAGTTGTTGTTGTACGCAAACTTGATAAGAGGCAAATGGTCATCCCAATTACCCTTAAAATCAATCACGCAGGCTCTTAGCATATCTTCCAGGGTCTGAATGATATGCTCAGCTTGCCCATCAGTCTGTGGATGAAAAGCAGTGTTGAGTTTGACCTAAGTGCCTAGTCCCTTCTAAAAGGACTTCCAAAAGTGTGAGGTGAACTACGTTCCCCTGTCTGAAATGATTGCCAAGGGCACCCCATGGAGTCTAACTAACTCTCGAATGTAAAGTTTCGCATAGTCCTCAGCTGAATCTGTGGTTTTGACTGGAAGGAAATGTGCTAACTTAGTCATCCAGTCTACTATCACCCAGATTGAATCATATTATCGACGAGTCCGAGGTAGACCCATAATGAAATCCATGTTTACTTCTTCCCACTTCCATGTGGATATACTGATATCTTGAGTCATACTTTCTGGTCTCTGATGCTCCACCTTAACTTGTTGGAAGTTCGAGCACTTGGCTACAAATTTAGCAATGTCTCTTTTCATGCGTGCCACTAATAAATATCTCGCAGATCACGGTACATCTTTGTAGCACGGGGGTAAATGGAGTATCTCGAGCTGTGTGCCTCAGTCAGTATCTGTTTTCTCAACTCACCAACATCCGGTACACACAACCTTCCCTGGTAATGGAGCACACCATCTCCCCCTTTGGAGAAAGCCTCAACCTCCTTTCTGAGAACTGCTTCTTTTAGTTTAAGTAGAACGTGATCTTCATCTTATTTGGACTTAACTTTAACTACCAAGGATGAATCCGACCCACTTTGCACTATCAACCCACCTTTGGTTGAATCCACCAGTTGCACCCCTAACCGGGCGAGTCTGTGAACTTCCTTCGCTAAGTCCTTCTTGCCTTCCTCAATGTGAGCTACACTCCCCATCGACAATCTGCTAGGGGCGTCAGCCACCACTTTGGCTTTGCCTGGGTGATACAGTATACTCATGTCATAGTCTTTTAGCAACTCCAACCACCTTCTCTGACACAGATTTAGATCCTTCTGACTCAGCACGTACAAAAGACTCTTATGATCTGTAAATACATCTACGTGACCTCCATGTAAGTAATGCCGCCATATTTTTAGAGCAAACACCACCGCTGCCAACTCCAAGTCATGAGTTGGATAATTCTTCTCATGAACTTTGAGTTGTCTGGAGGCGTAGGCTATCACTTTGCCCCGCTGCATTAGAACGCAACCTAGTCCAACTCTAGAAGCATCACAATAAACCATCAATCCATTCGTTCCTTCTGGCAAGGTCAAAACTAGAGCAGTAGTGAGTTGAGTCTTCAACTCCTGGAAACTCTTCTCACACTCATTTGACCACTGAAATTTCACCTTCTTTTGGGTTAACTTGGTCAAAGGAGATGCTATGCAGAAGAAACCTTCTACAAACCGCTGGTAATATCCAACTAAGCCCATAAAACTCCTAATTTCAGTAGGAGAGGTAGGTCTGGGCCAATCCTTCACTGCTTCTATCTTATGAGGGTATACATGTGTTCCTTCACCCGAGACCACATGACCTAAGAAAGTCATGGACTTTAACCAAAATTTGCACTTTCTGAACTTGGCGAATAAGTGGTGGTCCCTGAGTGTCTATAATGATAATCTTAGGTGGTTGGCATGCTCTTCCTCATTTTGGGAGTATACTAGAATGTCGTCGATAAATACGATGACGAACATATCCAACTACTGCTTGAAGACTCTGTTCATTAAGTCCATGAAGGCTGATAGGGTGTTTGGTAGCCCAAAGGACATTTCCATAAATTCGTGGTGACCATACCGAATTCTGAATGCTATTTTTGGTATGTCACACTCTCTGACCCTTAGCTGATGGTACCCTAACCTGAGATTGATCTTAGAGAAACAACTGGCTCCTTGAAGTTGGTCGAACAGATTGTCAATTCTGGTAGAGGGTACTTGTTCTTAACTGTGACCTTGTTCAGCTGACGGTAATCTATGCATATTCTGAGGGTACCATCTTTCTTACGCACGAATAACGTTGGAGCACCCTAGAAAGAGATGTTGGGTCTGATAAAACCCTTGTCAAGAAGGTCTCTTAGCTGCTCTTCAACTCCTTAAGCTCAGCTAGAGCCATTCTGTAAGGAGGGATAGAGATAGGTTGAGTATCTGGGAGGAGATATATTTCGAAGTCTATTTCCCGTTCAAGAGGATCTCCGGGAAGATCTTTAGGAAAAACATCTAGTAACACACTGATTACTGGAACTGACTGGATGGTTGGGGTCTCAGAGTTGGAATCCTTGACCCAAACCATATGATATATACACCATTTGGAGATGAGTTTCTAGGCCTTAAGGTAGGAAATAAACCTACCCTTAGGCGTTGAACTGCTTCCCGTCCATTTTAACACTGGCTCATTGGGAAACTGAAACTTGACAACTCTAGTTCTGCAATTGACTGAGGCATAGCAGGAGTGTAACCAATCTATGCTGAGACCATGTCTAGCTTTACAAGATCTGCTGGAATAACTTTATTCAGGACTGAGACTGGGCAGTTTCTATACACCCGGTTGATCCTGACGGGAAGATAGAGCATAGAAATGACTATGGCGTTGACCACCATCTGTACCTGATGTGTTTCCTGCTGAGCTGGTGTGGTAGATTGTGATCTCCCTCGCCCTGCTGGCGGGCACTCCTTAAGCCGGTGTCCAAGCTGTTCACACCCAAAACAGCTCTCTCATCCCTGAAGGCATTCTCCTAGGTGGTTCCTACCACACTTAGGGACTGCTGGATACCTATTCCCGGTATTGTAAGTCTGAGACTGAGTGCCAGATGATCCACCCCTCTGACCCTGGCAGGACCGAAAGGTTGGGGCGCTGGCTGAACTAGGTGCTGAGGTTCTCTGCTGCTGTTGTTGCTGTAGGCGACTACCATCGCTAGATCTTTGATGGCCAAAATATGACTGGCCAGTCCTTTCCCTTTTGTTATTATTCTCCATATCCTTCATCTTTTCAGCCTTAATCTTCTAGGCATAGACAGTCAAGCTAGAAAAGTCCATGTCCTTAATCAGCATCGCGGTCCTGCATTCTTTGAGGACCAGATTTGACACTCCATTTACAAACTTCAGCATGCGAACCCTTAGCTCAGATACCATTTTTGGAGCATACTTAGACAGCCTAGTAAACTCCAGAGCATACTCCTCCACAATTCTGTTGCCCTGTCTCAAGTTCATAAACTCTGCCATCTGTGCCTCCCTCAGTTCCCGAGGGAAAAATCTATCTAAGAAAGCTGTGTGATTCTTCCCACTCCACTGGTCCTGCTCCCGCTGGCCGCCCTTCTTTCCACTGGTCATTCCAGTCTTGAGCTACCCCTTTCAGCTGGTAGGCAGCCAAGTCGGCACTCTTAGAAGGACTGACACCCATAATTCAGGTGATTTTTCTAATCTCATCTACAAACCCTTGTGGGTCCTCTCCCACCTTTATTCCATGAAAATCTGGAGGGTTCATCCGGGTGAAGTCCCGCACCCTTACAGCTACTGCAGACCCGTTGGTGTTCATTGGCACCACTTGCTGGTTCACCTGGTTGGTGACTGTTTGGGCTAGCAGTTGAATGGCCGCCATGAATTCGCCGGTAGACACCGAATCATCTTGAGGAGTTTTCGGGGCTGGTGGGGCAGGTTTGTTGACATTACCAACCCTTCTTCCATTACCGCGTCTAGGAGACATGGTTCACTGAAATGAAACAGAGCATGAATTAGTAGGGCATTTCTGGAATTGAACTTTAACGCACGATAAAGAGTATGAACAAAAGAGAGTTTTTCCTAATAACATCTCGTAGCCTCCTCGTCATAAGTGTGGCGTGCTTCACATCCATGAAAAGGACTCTACTCAATGCGGCTTTTAGACATTCCAAGGATACTCTAAACCTAGTGCTCTGATACCAAGTTTGTCATGCCCCGAGTCTACACCCTGGACGGGACACGGTACTTAAAGCCAAAAGTGACCCCAAGTCAACCTCTGGTCTATCATACACTGGTATTCTGAGTAAAACAAATATAGAGGAAGCTTTGAAATAATAGCATAAAAGCATTTATGAAAATAAAACCGAAAATATAAAGTTTAAGAACATCTGAAGTCTGGAATTAATTCTGTGTCTGAAAGCCCTCTAATTGATGAGTTGCTCGGACAAGCCCCTAGCTAACTCTAAGTCCAGCTAAAAATAATAAACTAACTGAAAGAAGTAAAATAAGGCCCTCGAATGATGAGGACTCACACTTTAACTACTGAGGAGGAGGATCTGAACCGCGGCGACTAATGGTGCTGAGTCTGAAAACTTGCAGTTGTATCATGAAATGATACAGCATAAAAGTACGCGTCAGTACTTTGAATGTACTGAGTAAGTAAGAGATATAAATAGTATGAAAGAACTAGTAACTAAACTGAAATGACATGAAATGACCAACTAAAAATACTGAAAACTGATTCAACTGGAATATAGCTAAAATGGTCATAAACATGCCCTAAGTCTGAAATACTAAGTCTGAGAGACCACACTAAACTGATATGAACTGAGCTGGACTGTCAAAACTGAGACTGAATTGAACTGACTAGTGGAAGAGTCTATAACCAACATTTAACCATGTGAGCTAGACGTGAAATCCGATGCATACACCCCACCGGTAGGATCCAATATACCTTGCCAGGGTATAAAGACATGAATTGGGTAATCACAAAAGTCTGGGGCCAATCAGGCCAAGTAATACTGTAACCTATGCTGGCAACGTAGTTTTGGAAACCTGGGTGCGCTGAAACCCTGGCCCGTCGGTGCTAAGTCCTACTCCCACTGGAAAACCTAAACTGAACTACTAAGTTGATAGCTCGAAACTGGGGCCCAAGACTAGTCAGGGACATATAACTGAAAGTACCCTGAGAGTCTTAATGGACCAGATTCTGAACTAGGTTCTAGACTGGTTAGAGCTGCTTATCTGGAAGTGTCGTAACTATCTAAGAATAACTATAATCTGAACTGGGGTCCTGGGATGGTCAGAACTACATAACTAGGATGTCATGACCGCCTAATGGACCAAATAACTAAAATTTGAGTATGATTTTGATAACTGAGAGGCACCACTGACACCTCGGAAGAAGACTTAAGTCAAATTGATCGGTTGACAAGTTCCAAATAGTTCTAAAGAGGTTCTATGTTTTGACTAATCTAAACTATTAAGCAGCTAATAGAGAACTCAACTCATTCCAAAAACATGGGAATTCTATAATATGGCAAAATTCAAGAATTAAAGAAATCTCATTGTCACGACCTGAGAGTACACCCGGATCGTAGACACGAGACAAGGAGCCTCGAGATACCCCAAGTCAACCCATGGCGTAAGCATAATACTAATTCATTCATATAAGGAAGAAAACTTAACTCATCAAGCATGAACTAGCTGAAATTCGTATCATGAGATATAAAGAAAACAACAATACCAGATCCAAACATAAACGGTTGAATACTACACATAAGTCTGAAAGCCTCTAATCATAAGAGATGGGTTGAAGGGACATGACCCCAACTAACCCGAACATTTGAGAACATAAGACAATTAGACAAGTCTGAACATGAAGCTCTCGGATCATGAGGACTAACCATTGGAGATTTAGCGAAACTGAGCACAAACAGGGACGATGTTGAGCCTGAGAATCAGATCCTGAAAATGTATGGGTCAGTACTCGAAAAGTACTGAGTATACAAGGTATGCAAAACAATTCTTAAAAACATAAAAGTTATAGGAGTGAGGATATCATAATCATAAAACTGAAATCGTAAGTATATCGTAAGGCTCAATATTTCCAAAAATATTCATAAACCCATCAAAGTCATAACATGCGGGGAAAACATTACATAAATCATAACTTGAGCCAAAAGAATATAATCATGCATATTTCAAAACCATGAGGAACAATGGGAGATTTCTATAACCGACATACTCCACATGAGCACACATAAAGTCCGACTTGTATGCCTAGTCCGGAGGTCGTTCATACCTTTCCAAGGGTATGAACCATGAAAGGCGTGATATCACTCATGAAGACCCCGTAGGGCATAGGGGACAGTCACTGAGGAGGTCCCAAATATAATCCTACGGTGGCACATAGTTCTGAGATTCGGGGCGTAACTTGGGCCTCGAACCTACTCGGTGTTAAGTACTACTCTCAAACATGCAACGTGCTCATAGAAATTCATACATAACATGCACGGCTAGTTTAATCGTGAAAATCATACCATGCTTGAAAGTTCATAATACTAGCCATGGAATTTGGACCCGTGAGTTGGCCAAAGACGTAGTTCATAAATCATACACAACATATGGGCATGGCCCAAAATCTTAATCGTTCTTGAAATTCTTAGTTTATGCGAAACATAATCATGACAACATAAGAAATAGAAAACGTGAAGACATGCTTGAAATTCAAAAATTCATATTAAGCTTGCGGAATCATCATAAACATGAATTTTACTAAAAATCCTTCATAATTGGGCATCCATACTTTTAGAGTTTTAAATCATGAAATATAAAATATACAAGAAATATCAGCCCAAATACTTCAAAATCCGTAAGTTAAACATACTACCACACTTTCATGTAAACTTGTGAGAAATTATGCAATTGGGTTAAGACCCACAAGAATTTGGTAACTTAATCATAGGAAATGGAAATAAATGGGTATGGGTAGGGTCTAATCTACCCATTCAAAACCCCACATACCTAAAAATTTCGTGATTTCCTACTCCCTTTAAGAACCCTAAGTGAAAACTTAAAGAATCTTGAAGAAAGTTGCTTGAAACCCTTCCTACTCCCTTCTCTAACACTTGTAACTGCTAAAATGAACTTAAAAGAGTTTTAATCCCTTAAAGACCCTGTTACGACCTCAAAACGACGTGGTTTAGGGCCCAAAAGCGTAGAAAAGTCGAAATTGCCCTTACTAAAATTTTCCTGAAAAGCAGTTCTAGCCCCGACCACGAGTTGTGCCACGAGTCGTACCATCAAGTCACGACTCGTGGTTACCTCTCGTGGTCACTTCACCCTTTCTCCTAACTTTCTGAATTTGGTCACGACTGGTATACCACGACTCGTACCACCATCCTACGGGTCGTACTGTCAATCGTGGTACCATTCACCCAAACCAATACGACTTAACCACAATTCCTCACCAAGACTCACTCTGGCACCACTGAGACATTCACCACGGCTCCTAACCACGAGTACCTTATCACCACGGTTAGTAGGACTACCCGTGACACAACCTCAGGCTCCCGGTTTCCTCATAACTCGAGTCATGAGTCATAGGTCCTCACCATGACTCGTACCTAGAGTCGTACTGGTGCAAATTCCAGGTTTTCTGCAGTTTTCGACGTCAACTCCCGGGTCTATTCGTAGGCCTTTCCGAGGTGTTACACTCATCCGACAAGGCTAAAATCATTCTTATAAATGGAATATTTGCTCAACATATATATATATATATATGTATATATATATATATAATAGAAATTTCTAGTAAATTTAGCCAAAAACATTCTTCATTCCCTAGATGGAATTTAATAAGCAAAAATCATTACTCGAGAGTTAGGGCTTAAATTCACTTTTGTACGAACATTGACAATTTAATTAGGAACTGATAACGACAATATGAACAATCAACATGGATATTATTCCAGGCTAAATTAACGAAAAAAATAACATGAAATTCATTCATATTCAAAAGCTCAGGGCTAAAACTTATAAGGGAGTTATGGGAGGATTTTGGGGGACATAAGGGAAGGACAATTCCCTTGTTGAATTCCTACATACCTGACTAAAATCCTTCTTGAGGAGAATCTTGAACTACTGCAAGAGATGAGAAGCCCTAGTCTTGCTTAGAGGGTTCTTGAGAGGATAACTTTCGACGTTTGTAAGAATTGAGAGTGGGGAGTGAGGAATGAACTATTTCTCCCCACTAAAATGTCTGAAATAATTACTAAAATGACATAGTTTAAAACTTGGGTGAGTAGGAAATTACAAATTATCCCTTAGAAATTAGCTGGAAAAACTGTCAGATGCCCTTAACGGGTGACCTAACAGGTTGTGGTGGCTGACCACGATTCGTGGTCACTCCCATCAGGTACACTGGCTATAAACTCAATAAGGCTGGTAATAGGGGACATAACAAGTCGTTACTGGGGACCACGACTTGTTGCCATCACCTGTCAATTACACTGGTCAACAAAAGTATTCCTAACTCAAGCCTGGCCACGACTGACCTAACGGGTCATGGTCAGTGACCACGACTCGTGAAGTCGCTCGTTGGGTACACTGCCTTCCCTCTTAAAATTATTAATCCTCCTTCTCACAGCTCACCTGATGAGTCGTGAGGTCACTTAACGACTCGTTAGGTGGGTCATCCTGAAGCTTTTCTGCAGCTTTTTTCAGATTTCCTGATTTAAGTCCCGGAATTAGATTTTGAGTTTTCGGGGCATTACAAGTAAAGGCATCGTCCTACAAAGAGGACCATTTGGGGAGGTTGAGTCTGGCATGCAGAGAAGATATCCTTAGCTTTTTAACAGTCCAATTACTTTTCTTCTCTTTGCGTTTGAGGACGAACGTGTATTTTAGTAGTGGACGATTGAACGACCCTTCTAGTCATTTTGTGACCTTTACCTATTTTTCCCATTTCAACCTTTCTCATATATTTTGTATGTGATTTATGACATAATGAAATAGGTGACACAATTCGGAGAAAATCGGATGCGTTTTGGAGAAGGAAATCTAAAATTTAAAGTTTTTAAGTTGAAAGAAGAAAAAGTTTGACCAAATTCAATATTTGGGGTTAACGAGGTCGTATCCAAATTTTTACAATTTTGTTAGGTTCGAAGGGTGATTTATGACTTAGTTGGATAGTTTTCAAGAATCTCGATGGGTTCATGAGTGATTTGAGTGAATGATTGCATTCTAGTTTATTTTAAAAATTAGAGTTGATCACAGTTAATATTTAGTCAAATTTGTAATTTGATGCTTGAATTTCGGTTTGAAGCAAGTAGAGATTTCTTGATACTTTGAGGTGTTAGTTAATTTTGTATGTATATATAAATATATAATGAATTTAAGGGTAATGGATATTAAGGATCCCATATGAATGAGATGAAGAGTATTTCTACGAGTACCGGTGTCATGATATGGTAAATTTACACGAAATTGATATATATATATATATATATATATATATATATATATATATATATATATATAAATGATATTCCATAACTTGTGATGTGATTGATTTACTGAGACTTATGCACTACGTGATACTTGATTGTGACTTGATGATCCTTGATTTTACGGTTGGTTGATGAACTTGTGTTATTCAGATATACTCATACCACTCTTGTTGTTGCATGATGATTATTGACTAATAGTGCTCATTGAGTTATTTTATGAAAATTCATACTCTTGCGATACCAATGGAAAATGATTCCAGCATGTGTTATTATTGATGAAATATGGTTCCAACATGTGTTATTGCCAGTAAAAAATGTTATTTTGTGAAGATTCATATTATTACAATACTGATGAAAAATGATTCCGGCATGTGTTATTGTCGATTGAAAATGATTTTGACATATGGTATTATAGATGGAAAATGATTCCGACGTGTGTTATTATCGATGGAAAATGGTTCCAACCTGTGTTTTTATCGATGGGAAATAGTTTCAGCATGTGTTATTATCGATGAAAAATGATTTTAATAGATATATGGACTTCGCGAGTCCTTCGTGGGTCTCGACTATCCAACATAGGAAGCGGGTATATACAAGTTCTTGGCCAGTGCATTGCATTGCGTTACATTTTATATTGAGTTTGGTGTTGAAGTGTTGAGATGTTTGTGATATTGATTTAACTCATTACATTTTAGACTTATTATGATATAATTAGTGATATAGCTGATGTGGTGACTATATTGAGGTATATTTTAATATCATTAGTGGTGTAGCTGACTTTAGATAATAAGCATTTTATTTGTTTCTTGGTGTGATATTAAATCCATAAACTCTTATTGAGGTGAATTATTATATGTATATTTATAACTGTTGAAAAAGAATATTAGAATTATATCTCGTCATCACTTTAAGAAAGGGTCAATTATCAAAGCTTGCTGAGTACACCTGTTTCCCGTACTCACCCTATACTTGCTGCACCTTTTTGCATGTAGGGACTGAATCAAGTACTAAATGTACTTGAGTCGCTACTCGATTCGAGATTTTTTGCGGTTAGAGTCAAGGTGACCTGCTTTCTCTTAGACAGTACTGAATTCTATAGACTTCTTATTTTATTTCATATTTTATTTCTTTCTAGACAGTGACTTTAGTTTTTCAGACTTGTTTAGTACTCGTAGATGCTCCTTTACTAGTGCCACCAGGTCTTGAGGTTGTCATTAGTTTTGACTTGTTCATTCCATAGTTATAAGAGTTAGATGATTATTTTGTATTTTTTATATTATTTAAATATTAGTTGATCAATAATGGAAGGGGGATGGTGGGTGCCCTCATAGATCAATGAGATTTTGGGTCATGACATAGATGAGTTAAGATAATTGTGTACTGAAGATGTAGTGACATATGCATAACAACTAAGAAGAATTTTAGTTTTTGAGTGCTTCTTTAATGTGGACTATAAATGATTTTCTTGCATATGGGATGTTGTCTGGTTGGATAACTGCTGTAAAATTAGATTGTCTGTATTGCATGGAAAATAGTAAAGCATTCACATTAAAACATGATCGTAAAAATTTATGATTTGATTGTCACCGTCGGTTCTTTCCAATAGATCACGAGTTTAGAAAAATGAAACATGCATTCTGAAAGAATAAGATTGAAAATGATCCGCCACCTCCGTCATTTTCAGGAAATGAAATTTGGGAGAGAGTTTGTCACTTGCATAAGTTTATAGAAGCTACACATTCTAGACTTCCTGGATATGATGTTGGATATATTTGGACAAAATAAAGCATATATTTGGAGTTTTTGTATTGGAAGGATAACCTTCTAAACACAATTTTGATGTGATACACATTAAAAAAAATATTTTGATAATTTGTTCAACACTATGATGGATGTTAAGGGCAAGACAAAAGATAATCCAAAGGCCAGAATGAACTTAAAGAAATACTGTAAAAGAAAGGAACTATGGTTGTAGGAAACACACAATAATAAATTGTTAAAGCCCAAGATGAGCTTTTCGTTCACATTGGATAAGAAACAAGAGATCTGTTAGTGGGTTAAGAATTTGAGGATGCCTGAGGGTCACGCTTCAAATTTGGGAAAGTGTTCAAATATGAATGAAGGAAAATTTTGTGGTATAAAAAGCCATGATTGTCATATTTTCATGAAACTTTAATTCCTATTGCATTTAACTGACTACTTGTGTCACGCCCCAAAACAGAGGTAGGCGCAACTGGCACTCAATTCTAAATTAATTAAGAAAGCGATTATATTATGTCTATAATGGTAATATGAAAGCCGGTCAGGCCACCTGCCATGGTCTACTAGAATAAATACTGATAACAAAGAAACTGGAGAGCTGAACGACTAATAATAAAGCTAAATTGCACAAAGGAAGGCCGACAAGGCCGCACAACCAAAATAATTATAGAACCAGTCCACACAAGCCTCTAGAGGTAGTAAGCTGAAATGCACGGGACGGGGCCCCAGCCTACCCAAACCATACAACAAAATGCAAAAATAATTAAAACGGGAATATAGCTCCTAGAAGAAAGGAGCATACCACTGCTCTGCTGAAATTAGGCTCCTATTGCGACTGTCAATCCGAGCCTCTTACTATACCTACAACATGATTGCAGGAAGGGGGTCCCCAGGCAAAGGGACATCATTACAAATGAAATGTACTAGTATATAAGGCTGAAACAGTAAATATAAATACATCCAAGATACTGAAAGCTAGAGTAGGGAATAGATATAACCTGCGACTCTAGAAACTGATATCTGAACAGAATATGATACAATATGTGAATGCAATCAACTACGAATGTATACAAGTCATGCTGCATTATCCGTAAATTATACAGTCCCTAATCAAATAATGACTTAGCCTGGTCAATCAATGTTGTCCTGCCGAGATGGTCGTCTCGGAGGTATCATAACTTGTCCACCTGACATAACTGCATCGGTGGAAAGGTCATAAGTATCATAACTGAATGACAACTGCCCACCTGACATGACCACGTCAATAGTGAGGTCATAAGTCTCATATATCAAATATGCCAAAGGACAACTACCCACCTAACATACCGTATCGGTAATAAGGCCATGGTCTCATATCTGAAGGACAACTACCCACCTGATATGTCATGTCAGTGGTAAGATCATAGTCTCATATAGGAGCTGACCAGAATCATGTATGTCTAACAAATATGGCATAGAACGACAAATTTCAAGACTGCGACCTAAATGAGCCTCTTTCATAATTCATAGTTGCACATAAGTATATATATCACATAAATTTTTCAAAGAGAACTTAGATGCATATACTCATAGACTTACACAGTTATAAGAAGGTCCAAACGACATAAAGAATTCAACAAGTTCTATTGATAATGCTTAGGCACATTTAGGATTCAGGAACCTGATAACCTAATATTTAGCTTAAGGGAAAGGAATCACGAAATCTCCCCTTAGCCTCACATATCTAATAACATATACATGAGATAAAGAAAAACCATGACAAGGAATTTCCACTTCGACAACCTCATTTACCCTTATTAGCTTATGACATCTTTACTTAGCTTAAACTGGTTTACACATCGTCATCTTGGCTCTTTCACAAATTTCATTTAGCAACCAAACCTTTAAACACATTTAACATCACATATATATAACATAAAGTAAAGGACCATCTCATGGTGTCCATTATAAGAGGACTTCAGACTCGACTTATAACTACGAAATAAGTGGAAGTAACATGTATTTTGTCTCATAATTACTTATTCCAAACATGTTCAACGATTCAAACTCAATGTCATGCACTTTTGGCCCTTTGGGAAGAATTATACTTGCTTCAATATGAGTGTGAATATACAGAAATATTGGCCCTTTTGGCAGTATATATTTGTGCTTGAACAATAAAGATAGGACGCCTTAACATACCTCGCTCCGATGTTCGCTTCTTCCTTCAACAACCAGAACTTATCCCCTTCAATTGCTTAAGTTTATAACCAAGTGAGAAGGTTGTTTCATGCCAATTTATCTATCCAAAATATCACATCCACAATAGCCACAACAACAACACACAAGACAACATATTATCATAATACTACAACTTGTTCTATACACTTTTAAGGAAAGAATGGAAATAGAAAATTACCTAGGTAACAAACTCCCATAAACATGGAGTATATTTCCAGTAACACACAGCTACAAAAAATTTCAAAAATGAGCAGTAGCCTTCAGCAAAATCGCACCAAAAATGGCGGTCAAACTTGGCGCCCAAACTCTAGTTCGAGCTAGGATTCTTGCAAGTTTAGATACTAGAATCACTTACCTTTTTCTAGGGGATTATTCTTAGTTAAATAGGAATATTTGACTTCAACTTCTTGTCCAAAAATGCAGCAACCTTGCTATCCAAAACGCAGAAAAAATAGTTCATAAACACACCAAATACACCTCCAACTTATAGTCCTTTACTCATGAATTCAAGCAAGGTTAGTAGTAGAATTCTTACCTTTTTTACTTGTATTTAATCTCTATCAAAAAGGGAGAATATATGAAGCTTAGAACTACTTCAAAAATTCAGCAAATTCACCATAACACTGTCCAAACGCAGCTACAAGGCAACAACAACTTCACCACAACGTTCATTACAAAAAAACTGGCCAAAAAATTAGGGCCAGGTACCGACGGACAGGGTCGGTCCAAGAAAACCGTTGGAATACCGACTCTGTCCATCGGTTTATCTCATTTTAATTATTTTATCATTATTTTATTAATATATCAATCGTGTCTGTCGATTATACCCTCGTATTTTTCACAAATTGTTTCACAAAATAGATAACCGACGGATACGTCGATATATACTAAAAAAATAAAAAAATTTAATTGACTGACGGGAAGGGTCGAATTTTTTATATAATAATTATTTATATAAAGATAATAATTTCTAAATTATTTTTTAATTTAATTCAAAAAACTGACGGACTGGGTCGATTAGTTTGCCGATTTTTTAATTAAATGAGTTGACCCGATCTTAACCAAAAAATCGATGGACTAACTGACCCTGTCCATCGGTTTTTTCAATTTAATTGATCCAGACCCCCTTTCTTCCCCATTTCTCTCTTTCTCTCATTCTCTCATCTTTCTATTCTCTTTTCCAGTGATTTCCTTCCTTGCCCACCAGAACCATCCACGGCCACCGTCCACCCTCCTTGCTGCAGCTCCACCGCCAATAAACCTGCTCCCCCACCCTACTGCCCGACCCATCCGATCCACTATCATATTTGAAGGTTAGGATTTTCAATATTTGAATTAAATTTTTTTTGTTAGGTTTTAGGTTAAATTGTTAGATTTCATTGTTATTGTCGTTGTTAAATTATTATATTGTTAATGTTATTATTAAAACTGTTAGATTTCATTGATAAATTATTAGATTTTATTGATATTTTTATTTTATAAATTATTATATTGTTAATGTTATTTAAATTGTTAGAATTTTTTGATTTATTGTAAATATTATTTTTAGGATTATTAATTAGATTTAGTTGAAACTTTGTTAGATTGTTAGATTTTACTGTTAAATTGTTAGAATTGTTAGATTTCATTGTTAATGTTATTTTTAGGATTGTTAATTAGGTTTAGTTGAAATTTTGTTAGATTGATAAATTTCATTGTTAATTTATTAAATTCCATTGTTAATGTTATTGTTAGGATTGTTAGGTTTAGTTGAAATTTTATAATATTGCTAGATTTCATTGTGTTTGAAATCTTTGTTACAAGTTAAGTTAGAAATTTATCAAAAATAACTAGTAACAATAACTATTAAAATTTAATATTAAAAAAATTTAATAATAAATTTAACAAGAACAATTATACATAAAATATAATATAATAATTCAAAGTTAATAATTATTAAAATTTCATATTCATAATTCAATAATTATAAAAATTTATCATTAAATACTCAAATTCCTTAACCACATATAATTTTAGTAATTAATTATTAAATATTAATTCAATAATTACATCGAAATTTGACTTACTTTTGGAGGATGTTTGTCGAATAATTAGTGACCATTAAATAATAAAATTTAATTATCAATATAAATTAATTAATTTAAATTTATATGTGTAATCTAAAATATCTTTATTTTTTTAGATGAATCATCATCTGTGGATGTATGATAGAACTAATGAAAATCGTGGGGACATGAAAGATGAATTTGTTGAAGGTGTTAGAGAATTTATCAACTATGCAATGCCACTATACCCTTTTCAAACTGATGGGTTGATTAAATGTCCTTGTAACAAGTGTAATTGCATGAAGTTTTCTAAACCTGATAAAGTTGTAGTTCATATTTACCGTTATGGGTTTAAGCCTAGATATTTTGTGTCGACTGATCATGGTGAGACTGATGGAGAGAATGGTATATTCTATAATTTCATCAGTGAAAGTAGTAGATCTACATATGATCAAAGTAGTGTTCAACATGAGAGAGTGCATGAAATGCTCATGTTGTGTTCGGAATACAATATGGGAAGGAACCCGAATAATATTTCGAAGAAACTCCCAATGAAGAAATAATGCGTTTCTACGAACAACTAGAAGAGTCCGCATTCTGAGTTGTCCGTTGCAGTTAGACTAATCAATATCAAATCATATTAGAGTGTTCCGCAAGCTGCTATGGACTCTATGGTTGGTCTTTTGGGGGAACTCGTTAACCCTGATGTAATGCCCCGAAAACTCAAGGACTAGACTCGGGACTCAAATCAGAGAAAACTGAGAAATCTGCTTTAGGTCGTAGAACAGTCGTTCTGTGACCCGTGGGGAGTGATCACGAGTCGTTGAGTGACTCGTGCTGAGACCTAGGGGCTTATTTTGAAATTTTGGTGGTTGAAGTGACCACGGGTGTGACCACGAGTCGTGAGATGACCTGTGGTCAAGGATAATGTGAAGACTAGGAGAATATTGGTAGTGAACTTCACGATTAGTCAGCACGAGTCGTGGTCCAAGCCACGAGTCATTAGGTGACCCGTGGTTCAAAATAGATGGGAGAGTATGGATGTTGGCAGTGTGGTTGATGAGTGGGTCACCACAAATCGTAGGGTACACCATGAGTCGTAGTTTCCCTCGTGGTGACCAATAGGGGATTCTGGGCGATGGACCCAACGACCATGACCACGAGTCGTGGTCACTGGGCACGAGTCGTAGGGTCCCCCATGGGGACTAGCAGTCAATTTTCCCTATGAATTTCCTAGGGTCTTTCAGTAATTTCCTACCTTCCTAAAATTGAAACTACATCATTTTAGACATAACTTCAGACTTATTAGTGGGGGTAAACGGTTTCTTCCTCATTCCCTACTCAAATCTTCGAAAAGCAGATCGTAGAAAGTTTCTCTCAGAGCAGTTTAGAGCAAGAGCTAGGGAAGACCTTTTCTCCTCGATTCTCAAGGAGATTCTTCGGGTTTCTTCAACAGGTATGTGGGAATTCAACAAGGGAATAATTCTTCTCTTGTGTCCCTCAAAACCCTTCTCTAATTTCTCTATGAATCCTAGCCCTGAGATTCGAATGTGAAGGGAATTAATGTTAATTTTCTTGGAATTCACATAGCATGAGATTTATAATTATTTTAGACATGATTTCCATCAGTTCATGACTCTATTGAGGTTATTCCCATAAAAGTGAATTCTAGCCCTGCAGATTTTTGAACGTTGAGAAATCTTAGATAATGCCTTGTTTAATCTATATGGAATCATCATGTATGTTAATTAAGGGTATTTTCCTACCAGCTAATGGTAGTATTGATGCTTATCCCTATGCATTGACTTCGACCATAGTTCTTGAGGGTAGAACAGACTAGAAATTCAGGTTGAAGTAATAAACCTTGGAATTCTCTTGATTTTACTAGTGTATTGAATTCCCTTAGTATTTTACATGCTAAATTCTCAGTCAGCTATATGATTGTCTAGCCTTAGTCAGAATATGATATTTCTCAGTGTCAGTCAGAAATGTCCTGATCAGTTTGACTACAGAACTTTCTGAGGTGTCAGTATCACCTCCCAGTTATCAGAATCAGAATCAGATTCAGAATTCAGTTTATTGATCCACTAGGCGGTCACAACACTTTAGACATGTAGCTATGACTAGCCTTAGGACCCCAGTGCAGATTTTAGCTTGTTCTCAGACAGTTATGACTCTTCTAGATGAGCAGCTCTGACCAGTCTAGAACCTAGTTTTAAAATCTAGCCCGATAAGACTCTCAGGGTACTTTCAGATATGTATCCCTGACTAGTCTTGGGCCTAAGTTTTGAGCTATCAGCTTAGTCTTCAGTTTAGGTTATCCAGTGGGAATAGAACTTAGCACCGAGCGGACCAGGGTTCTAGTGCACCCAGGTTCCAAGAACTACGTTGCCACCATAGGTTTCAGCATTTATTAGCCTGATTGGCGCCAAACTTCTGTGATCACCCAATTCATGCCTTTATACCTTGGCAAGGTATATTGGGTCCTACCGGTGGGGTGTATACATCGGACTCTACGTCCATCTCATGTGGTTACATGTCGGTTATAGACTCTCCCACTAGTCAGTTCAGTATAATCTCAATCTAGTTCTGTTCAAATCAGTATTCTAGGCCTAGGACATACTTTGACAATCAGACAAAGTTTGTTAGACCATCTCAGTACTTCAGTGTTTCATCTTAGTAGTTTTAGTTGGTCATTACATGTCTTCCAGTTCAGCATTTCTTTTATCATTTATTCTTTTGTATTATGTTCCTCTTACTTACTCAATACATTCAAAGTACTGATGCATACTTTTATGTTGTATCTTTTTATGATACAGCTGCAGGATCACAATCTCAGCCCGTTAGCCAACGGTTACCGAAGAATGAGCCCTCCAGTTGGTGACTCCTCATCCTTCGAGGACAATGATTTCTTGCTTGAGTTATGATTTCATTTCTTTTATTTTGATTTGGAGTTAGCTGGGGGTTTGTCCCAGCAGCTCATCAGACTTAGTGGCTTTCAGACTTGAATTCAATTTTTTTTCAGACTCAGATTTGTTTATCTAAATATGTAGTTTGTTCATTTTTAATTCAGATATGTATACTTTTTCTTTTAAATTCTGCTGTATGTATTTCTATGTTACTTAAAATGCCAGTGTATGATAGACTAGGGGTTGACTTGAGGTCACTTGTGGCTTCAAGTACCGTGTCCCGTCCAGGGTGTAAACTCGGGGCATGTCACCTGAGTTGAACATACCTAAGAATTTCTATCAGGAAAAGAAATTGGTTTCCAAGTTAGGATTGTCGTATGATAGAATTCATTATTGTGAAAATGGTTGCATGATGTTCTATAAGAATGATGGAGATCCAGAAAATTGTAAGTTTTGTGGACATGCTCATTTTAAGCGGACTCCTGGTGGGAAGATGGTTCCAGTTAAGGCAATGCATTATTTACCTCTTATACCTCGGTTAAAGAGATTGTACGCGTCGATGAGTTCTACTCCTCATATGAGATGGCATCGTGAGAATAGAAGGGCTCCTGATGTTATGTCTCATCCATCATATAGAGAAGCTTGGAAACATTTTGATAGAACTTATCCTGATTTATCTAGTGAACCAAGAAATGTTAGATTAGGCTTGTGTGCAGATGGTTTCACACCATTCTCTGTTTCTGTTGCACCCTACTCTTGTTGACCTGTATTCCTTACTCCGTATAATCTTCCACTTGAAATGTGTATGATAAGTCCCTACATATTTTTAAGTTGTAGTTTTCTAGGTCCCCATAATCCAAAAAATTTTATTGATGTTTATCTACAACCTTTGATAGACGAGTTAAACCAATTGTGGTCTGAATGTGTAGTGACTTATGAAATATCAACTAAGCAGAATTTCCTTTTGCGTGCTTGTTTAATGCGGACTATAAATGATTTTTCAGCATATGGGATGCTATCTGGTTGGATGACAGCTGAAAAATTAGCTTGCCCGTATTGTATGGAAAATAGTTAAGCATTCACATTAAAATATGATCGTAAAAATTCATGGTTTGATTATCACCATCGATTCTTGCCAATGGATCAAGAGTTTAGAAAAATGAAACATGCTTTTCGAAAGAATAAGGTTGAAATTAGTAGTGCTCAAACTCACACTTCTTGGCAATGTATGAAGCGGACATTGTCAATAAAGAACCCAATAAAGAGGTTGGGGTCGAACCCACATGGAATAAAGTAAGATCTAGACTAATGCCGGTACTTAAACTTGTTGATAAGTTATCTCCAAATTGGGGGGTTTTAAATAAAAAACAATATTAAAATAAGATTGTAATTGCGGTTGTTATCAAGATTTGCAAATAACTAGGGTAAGTGTTCCCTATGGGTTCATAACTACTTCGAGTATACACACGTGATCATTCCCAGTGCTTACTTATAGAATTGATAATTAGGGTTCAACCAAACGACTGGCCCGTCCATATTGGATGACTATAGTCAATCACCGGGTCAGGTCTCATGAGCGATTTCAAACTAACCGTTATCAATATGTTCCAAATTAACTTTCTTGTGACCTCAACTCAAGTCATATAATGATCATGAAAATCAAGGCTTTGTTGTAATTCTTTTTTCCTAATCTCTACTTCTCTAGTTTCAAGCAAGTAAAGAATCCGGGCAAGTTCTAACGTTGTACACCGTTAAGAAATGTTTAAAGATGAAGACAATACAATACAAGCGTTTAGCATTAGTTTTGAATCACTTTTATGTAACCCTATTTCGTTAATCCACCATGGTTCCCACAACCCTAGTTGTAGAGGTTTTAGCCTCTCATGATTGTAAGATTATATATAGCATTCATAGACAAACACATAATTAAATACTTACAATAACAATTGAAAAAAATCTGGTTTGAAATCAACGAACAAACTCAAGAACAATTGATTAAATCAAGTGTTGATCCTAAGAATTGTTCTCCAAAACTTGATAAAAATTTACAAATTAAACTTTTCATATGTCTATTACTTTCTCCAAATATGTTCTCTTACTAAAATAAAATATAAAAGGTATTTATACAGACATCAGAAACCTTTTCCTAAGCTAATAGGGAATTTTTCATATCTAGCACCGGCTTAACTCACGACTGATCATACGACCCGTAACAGGATTGTACAGGTCATACTTGCCTCTCGTACATCCCTTGGCCACTGCAGATTTGACTAAGTGTTGGCAGCTGGTATGACTCGTACCATTTTCCTATGAGTCGTACAATCCATCTGTGGCTTGCCCTGAGAACTTTGACATGCTCTGAAGTTTTCTACAAGTGTTGCGGTATGCCTCGTACCTTCCTCCTACGACTCATACTTGCTTGTTGCACCTGGAGTTCTGCCAAGTCTTTAAGAATTACTGAAGCTCCCCACGGATCACCGTATGGGTCGTAAGTAGTTGTTATGATCCGTGAGTTCCACTCATACCAAGAGACTGCCTTGTGTAATTTTCTTTGAAGATTTCCACGACTCCAGTTATGGCTCATACCATCTTCGTACGGCTCATACTGAGAGTCGTACGTTGTTTTTGCCTTGTTCCAGCCTTCTGAGTTTTTCCATGAGTATCAGTACGACTTCTTGGCTGATTTTCTGCACTTTTATGCATCTTTTGCACATTTTTGCTCCAACACCTATTTTTTCTAAAAACAAAGTAAAACACCTTATATCCATATAAACATACCTAAGTCCATGCTATTTTCTCAGTTTTAAGCGTCGAAAGTGTTGTAAATCCACTGCACATCAACACCCTCAACTTAAGACTTTTGCATGTCTTCAGGTAAAGAAAACAAAAAATAAAAAACTAAAAAAATGACGTTTAACTAGAAAATAAACCTAGGATACTACAGCCAATAATCAAACAAAATTTGCACCATAAACTCAAACAGCTTTTGACCCTTTTTCCCGTAAACCGAATCAGTATATGCACATCAAGCAACCACAAACCATGATAAATAGGGATCAAGATATGTCATCTAGATATTAACAGATAGTCAAGTCATCGCCCATGCCTTTCACACAGACAATTGGCAAAATCAAACACAAATCATGTAACCTCACAGCAAATGAAGTCCCCCACTCACAAATATAGAAAAATATGAAACATGGAACTGAACAAGTAAGACTCTCACTCTCACAAAGAAATTTCAAATACTGTATGTTGGATACCGTAGGCTTACTCTTATTTTCTCTACTTTGTCTTGTCAGATGGTCAGGCTAGGATCACTATAGGACTTGATTCTGCTTGTAATATAGGCTCTCAGGCTAGGTATGGTAGATGTGAAATCTTTTTAGTGACTACACCCTCCTTGGAACTACATACATGTGGCTCCATTTTTCTCTTTTTTCATCCTTTTTTTCTTTTTCAAAATTTTTATCCCTTTTCACCATTTGTTATGCAATTGTATGGGTGCGGTGTGTTTTCACAAATTTTCACCTTATTTTAAACCCTTTTTTTCTCTTTATTTTTCACCTTCCCAAGGTTCATGCAACCCTACTCTAGCTACCCTCAACTTAGGCATTTTGCCTATGTTGAAGTTCACAATATCCAAGGAGGGACCAGGGCCAACATAGGTTCATTATAAAAATGGATATTGCTAATTGGTTAATCAAAGAAAAATGGTTCATTTAAGGCTTAAAATCAGGATCAAGGGAATCATATTATTTTGGTAGGGTCATTTAAGCTAAAAATGGGATAAACAAAAACAGCCTATGATCCTTGACTAACCAACCATCTAATACCTATGTAAAGACCAACCGGGCAAAATCTAGATCCTCTATGCAGTATCGAACGAGGTATTAGAACTCACTCACTCCTGGTACATGTCTTTCATTCATTCTACCTTCTAGTTTATACATGGCTAACAAGAACTACTCATGCTAATACACTAAATGACATAAAATGATCCATAGAAATCATGCTTTGCAATCAACAAGTACATAGCTAACCATCAAAATTTTTTAAACAGGATCAATTTTCACAACTTCAAAACTAGTGCAATTTATTGGCTGAGTAATTCTAAGCTACTTTATAATTAAACAAGAATCACAAAAATAAAATCCTAAACATGCCTATTCTACTAGAGAGCATGTCCGAGGAAAAAATAAACACGACAAGAAACACCTTCGGATGAATCCCAAAAAATACAAGTACACCCCCTCCCCTTTTTAAAAAGTATGTTTCGTCCCCAAAGCATAGAATGTAAAGAAGAAGGAAGGAAACATACCTGTGGCGCACTAAGCAATCTTGTCATCCTGCAGAGGTGGTACCTCCGTTGCAATCGCGGCACTAGCGGTGGCTGGTGCACTCAATGGGGTATTAGTAGGGGGGAATGGTTACCCCCTCAACAGTAGAAATTGCCTCTACGACCTCTGGAATCACTGGGGCTTAATGTGGCTCACTCGAAGGGTCCTTTCCACCTGCAAGCTCTGCATGGGAGGTGGTGGAGCTACCTGCTCCTCTTGCTCTCTCAAGAAAGTTCGACCTATGCTCGTCGTGAGTCTTTAGACTCTCCATTCTCACCCGCTTACGCTCTTTATTTTCTCTCTTTCTCTTCTTCTTTAAGGTCTCATCTCCAACATCCTCAGAGACCCTCTTTTTCCCTTTTTCCTTCTCAGCTCCTGTCGGCTCCCAATAAGCCACCAGATCAAGCTCCTCGTCAATGCCAATGTCGAGGTCAGGAAGAGTGGGGGCTGCTATAACTGCCAACTGCCGTGATGATATCTCGCTCTAAAGAGACCCAACTCCTCACGGAGGCTGTCTGTGTCAGTCTGCTTGGCCATACGCTCATTAAATCTGCTCTTAAAACTGTCTAGCCTAGCGTGTAAGACCTGTGCGACTATCTCATTCTCAGTATTTGCCCAAGTCTTGACATTCTCCATCATATACTAAACCTTCTTCTCAACTATGGTTAGTCTCTTGGCCAGCTTCTGGAGAAATTCCTGAGGCACTAGCACCTACTCGCCTAGAGTCTCGCTCAAAAGGCCCATAGGTGGTGCGGCGGAGGTGCTGGGAGCTACCTCCGAATGATCGGCATTTGTTGCCAGTGTCTCGCCCTGCTCCTATGAGGTGGGGGCATTCACCTGTGCACCCCCAACTATCCGTGATACTGGGACTGCGGCAGAAAGTCATGCCCGACTTACCGGGTTTATCTCATTTCGGATTAAGCCAACTATCTGTGATACTGGGACTGCGGCAGAAAGTCATGCCCGACTTACCGGGTTTATCTCATTTTGGATTAAGCCAATATCTATGATCCGCGGTCCTCTGATCAAGTGCTCCTCACCACAACGCACCTTAATACCTACCTCTGCGCATAGTCTAAGTACGAGACTCGGGAATAGATAGTAGTGCTTAGTCCCATAGCCCAATCTCAGATCTCCTCTACAATGACCCTCGGGATATTGATGGGATATTTGGGCATGATACATGCCACCAAAGCTACTCTGTTTGCAATGAGGGTATTGTTGTGATGACATCCAACAGGCTTTTGCTATGAAGTTTCGAGAATTTTTTGTAACCTGCTTCCTACTAGTGACCCATTCTGCTTCTTCTTTGTCCTCAGCAATAACCCCGGACAACCATTGAATCTGCCTCCGCCTCTCATCAAAGCCCATATGCTTGATCTGTTTCATGGAGTCCACCAGATAGTCATACTCTGGTGTAGCATGTGGTGGTATGAATTAGCACCCATATAACACCTGAGCAATAGTGTGCTCGGATATATCCACATTGCAACATCATACCATGACTCTCTCCAGCTTGGGCTGATCATTCAATTTTTTCCCCTCCTTTGCTTTTTGGTCCATGGTTGCCAAATAATTCGCATAGAACTACCGGACAATCTCTGAAGTGTATCAATCGGGGCTCTAGCCATCCAGTCGAACCCATAGAAGCTGAATATCTACTTCATCTCCTCTACCTTGTTCAGTGTATTAGTGAGATCTGCGGCTCTTCTTGAATGCTCCACCTCGGTGTGTTCTTGGAGGTGAGAGAAATACCCTGTTCATAAATCTCCTGGGCTCTTGGTACTCTCCACCAAATGGTATGGTTCTCCTTAGGCGGAGTCTACTCCTTGTCGGCTTGGATGCCTCCTCCTCAAATCCGGACTCATTGTCTGCATTGCTGATTGGGCCTCCTCAGACCCCTCTTCATCATTAGAGTCTCTTCTGGAGTTCTTGGGCTCTTTCCTTAGCTCCCTCCTCAGACTAGGGAGCACTAGCAGATGCGGCAGTGGCCGCCACGGCCCGGGCTTTAGCTTTCGCTCTAATGGTTCACGTCCCGTCAGTGTCAGATGTGTCGACCCAATATTCCTCCACTAAACCACTAGGTGTGTTACCCTCTTGTTTAGATTTGTAGGTTTCATCTATTAATGCCCTCCGAGCAGTTTCTTTGGATGCTTTTCTTTTGTGTATCATTGTACTTGTGGAGAAAAAGGGTTAGAATTCCAAATATGAGAAAAAGAAAGAAAGAAAAAAATATCCTCTGTAATTTATCATGGGTCTACAGTACGAGTCGCACCTTGGAGGTACGATTCGAACTGAGACACGTAATGTCGCAGATCAATGCCTGAGGTGCAACTCGTACCATGAAGCTATGATCCGTACCACAAGTCGTATGAGGATGCCTTTGAAAACAAATGTTCTATATTTTTCCACAACTCATTGTACGATCCGTAAGTCGCTTCCACAAGTCGTAGGAAGGACTCTACTTTCACTTTTGGACTTAACCCTGTTCAGACTCTTAGTATGATTGCCAGGTATGACTCGTAGAAAGATACTATGAGTTGTACTAGGTTTCGTACCTATTAACTTTTACAAGTTTGTCTTGAAAAAATCCCAACGAGCCATCCTATGAATCATAGGAAGTCTTGTGAAGCCTGTCCCTACCTTATTTTTTATTCAGTTTGCAGGTGAATTTGATTTTGTGTTGGGTACTTAGAATTCCCCATGTCTAGGCATGCATTCATCATATTTTTAACAAATTCTCATTCTTCCCCTTTTTACTCACAACCTGTTACTCAAGTTTTAGCAGTTCATTGTGCAATTTTAACATGTTAAATTCCTACCTAGTCACACATTAACTTTTTCACATCACTGGTCATTATCCTATTTAATATTTCATGTATTTAGAGGACTCCCAATGATTAAGCAAGTTTGTTTAGGCATAACAGGTCTTTTTACGCTCACTTGAATGATGCGCAACACTGCTTACTTCGATTGGAAATTAGGAACTAGGGTTGGAGTTCGAATTTAACAGTGTTATCTAAGCAAAAAGCTTGCTCAATTGATCATGATTCTGAGTTACGGGTGAGAGGGAGTCGCGAGTTCTTTCGTGAGTTTGATTTTGAGTGCAGGGGAGAAAGGTCGGGTAAATTTGAAGTTTAAATAGGTTTTAGGGAAAATTTGGAAAATTTGGGCTGAGTCAGGTAATTTTAAGCTTTTTGACCCATCACGACTCGTACCACGAGTCGTAGGAAGGGCCTATGACTTGTCCCTAGGACTCGTAACAGATATGTTAAGAAAACTTACCTGTATACCTACGAGTACATCCTACAACTCGTACTATGAGGGTACGACCCATACTTTGACTCATAGGTCTCTCTTACTTTGAGGTCCATGCCTTGCATATTTCATAACCACAGTGAATACTAGGACCCGTACAATGAAGTTACGATTCGTAGGACCAACCGTCCCCTGAACTCATGCACTGAGACTCATCTCTGCTTCTCACCACGACTCGTACTACGGTCCGTATAATCCTCTTATGAGCCGTACTGAGAACCGTAGCAACAGTCTGTTTAGTAATTCTTTTGCCACCTACTTTTGTTTCTCCTGCACACTAAACACACATAAGTCAATGAACTTGGGTTGCCTCCCAAGAAGCGCTTGATTTAACATCGTGGCACGATGCAGGTGGTTCAATTACTCAGAATTCACCAAATCTCCACATGGGTTGCCTCCCAAGAAGTGCCTGATTTAACGTCCTGGCACGACGCAAGTCTCTTGACTACTCATACTACGTCAAGGAACTTGGACTCATCCTCAATTGCTAGACCAATCTGTACTCCTTTAGTTGCTTCATTAACTGGCAAACATTGAAGGTGACCTCTTTTTTTTTAGTCTGAGTTTTAACTAGCCAGCCTCCGCATCTACTAAAGCCCTTCTAGTGGCAAGGAATGGTCGCCCAAAAATGATGGAGACCTCAAAATCAACCTCGCAATTAAGGATCATGAAGTCCGTTGGAAATATGAATCTGTCCACTTTAACAAGTACATCAAGCAGGATCCCCACAGGCTTCTTCACAATTCGGTCGGCCATCAGCAGCTGCATAGTAGTTAGTGTGGGGGCTTCCAAGCCCAGTTTCTTTAACACAACTAACGGCATCAGATTGATGCTTTCTCCCAAATCGCAGAGTGCCCTCGCGAACTCAACATCACCAATTGTACACGGAATAGTGAAGGCACCTGGATCCTCCTTTTTCTGGGCAAGGACCCGTGAGGCTATAGCACTACAATGATGCACATTATCCACAGGATCATAGCTCATGAACCTTTTCTTCGTAATAAGTTCCATCATAAACTTGGCTTATCCCGTCATCTATTCCAATGCCTCGACTGATGTTATGTTTACAGATAATTATTTTAGCACTGGTAGAAACTTCTGACACTTACCATTCTCTGCCTTCTTCTTTGTTCTTTGAGGGAACGGTGGCGGTGGTCATGGAATAGCCTTGTAAATCTGTGTGGCTCCTTACTTCTCTCCTTGTTTAGTTAGCCTCAGGCCCCTTCTCAACAACTGGAGCCTCAGTCAACTCAACATCCTCATTATGCTCATTCTCAGCAACCTATTAATCATCATCGATTATGATTTCTTTCTTCCTTTGAAACTCAACTACAACCGACAGGGGGGGATCAACCATGGTATTCCCACTCCTAGTCATCACAGCCATGCAGTGACCCTCGTTCTTCAGATTCTGGACTGTGTTTCTAGGTAGTGTATCCTTTTTCCTAGGGTTCATTGATGCTGACAGTTGCCCTAACTGTTGTTCAATCTGCTTGATAGTTGTAGCATGTGACTCAACTCTCTGACCCATGCTCGATAGATCCCCATGGATGTCTTTCAACTGATCATTTGTAGATATAACCTTCTTTAGCATCTTATCCATCATGCTCTCCAACTTTTACTGTCCAGCCTCCCCCTCACGTTCATTCAGAGACACGTACAATCCTGCTCGATCATTGTGGTAACCATCATTCCTACTCCATTCTCCCTCACATTCACGACCTCGACTTCTGTATCTGTACCCATTTCAGTTGTAATTGTATCTATATTGGTCCCGACCTTGGTTTCCAAAACATTTGCACCAAGTGTCTTGTCCAGACCCTTAGGCATTGGCTCAGAAACCCGCCACCTAGTTGTCCAAGCAGTTTGCCTCCTCCTCGGAATTTGAGTGCTTAGGCCCTGGCTCCTGTCCCTGTGTCCCCACTGTATTAACTTTTCTGGCTTCAGCGCCTATGACATGCTTCGTGAGCAAGTCTAATGATGTGCAGATATGAGCCAATTCTTAGTCACGTTCTTCCTCCTTCTTTCGTTGGTCTGCAGTCAAACCAACAACACATGTACCAATAGCTGCTTCTGCTTCCTGGGTGTGCCATGCGTTGTTTATTTTCATCACTTTATCTAAAATAGTGCTAGCTTGCTCCCAGGTGTGGCTCATCAGTGCTCCTCCCACCACTGTGTCTGCTACAGCTTTAGTATTGTTATTCAGTAATCTATAGAAAATCTCCAACAAACTGTCATCAGGAATTTTGTAGTTTGAGCACTTGGTCAGCTTTTTCTTAAATCTCAACTAGGTTTTATGAAGTGTCTCAGTCTTCAGTTGTCGGAAATTATAGATTTCATCCTTAAGCTGCAGCATCCTGGAGGATGGAAAGAATCTCTCTATAAAAGCTTGCTTGAGCTCCCTCCAGTTGGTAATAGAGTCGTTGTGCAACTCTGATAACCATAAAGTGGCCTCCCCAAACAGTGAGAAGGGGAAGAGTCTTAGCCTTATTGCGTCCTGGCTGACTCTGGGTAATCTGTACGCCTTGCATATTCCAACAAAGTTCATTAGATGCAAGTTGGAATCATCAGCTGTGTGACCAATAAACACCTCCTTCATGTTCAATAATTGGATAGTGGTTCTAGTGATATCAAATTTTTCCCCAGCAGGCAATGGTGGTGGTACAATAGCTCCAGTTGACCCGACTTCATCAATGTTTGGGTCATCCTCATCAAAGAATAGAGAGGCATATCTTTGGCATCTGTTTCCCCTTTCACGGAGACCAACGTTGACAACCTCATCTCGAGCATCCTCCGCATCCTAAAGTGCAGCTTGCCGAGCTAGCTTGGCTTCCTGGCTTCTTCAGCAATATGGGCATATCTCTGCTTTTGGTTCTCCATCCTTCACAGCATTCTTTCGAGTTCGAGATCCAAAGGAATCAAGGGGTTTCCACTCCGAAGAGTACTTGTCATTCACCAAGAGACAACCTATTGATATCCAAAAATAAAAAGAAAACATAATTCAGGAAATAACAATCAAAAGTTAAATACAAGCAAGTAGTCTAATCTTAACCATATCCCCGGCAATGGCGCCACTTTTTGATAATGCTCAAACTCACACTTTCTGAAAAAGTATGAAGCGGATGTTATCAATAAAGAACCCAACAAAGAGGCTGGGGTCGAACCCACAGGGAATAAAGTAAGATCTAGACTAATGCCGGTACTTAAACTTGTTGGCAAGTTATCTCCAAATTGGGGGGTTTCATAGCAAAAACAACATAAAACAAGATTGTAATTTCGGTTGTTATCAAGGTTTGCAAATAACTAGGGTAAGTGTTCCCTATGGGTTCATAACTAATTTGGGTATACACACGTGATCAATCCCAATAGTTACCTGTAGGACTGATAACTAGGGTTCATCCAAATGACTGGTTCGTCCCTATTAGATAACTATACTCAATCACCGGGTCAGGTCTTATGAGCGATTTCAAACTAACATTATCAATATGTTCCAAATTAACTTTCTTGCGACCGCAGCTCAAGTCATATAATGATCATGAAAATTAAGGCTTTGTTGTAATTCTCTTTTCCTAATCTCTCAAGCAAGTAAAGAATTTGGGTAAGTCCTAACATTGTACATCTTTAAGAAAAGTTTAAAGATGAAGAGAATACAATACATGTGTTTAGCATTGTTTTGAATTACTTTTGTGTATCCCTATTTCGTTAATCCATCATGGTTCCCACAATCATAGTTGTGGAGGTTTTAGCCTCTCATGATTGTAATATTATATATAGCATTCATAGAAAAACACATAATTAAATAATTACAACAATAATTGAAAGAAAACCTGCTTTTAATATCAACGAACAAACTCAAGAACAATTGATAAAATCAAGTGTTGATCCTGCTTTCCAAACCTTGATAAAAATTCACAAATTAAACTTTTCACACATCTATTACTTTCTCTATATTTGTTCTCCTACTAAAATAAAACATAAAAGGTATTTATACAGACATCAGAAACCTTTTCCTAAGCTAGCAGGAAATTTTTCATAGTTAGTGCCGACTTGATTCACGACTTATCATACGACCCATAACAGGATTGTACGGGTCGTACCTACCTCTCGTACATCCCTTGGCTACTACAGATTTGACTAAATGTTAGCAACTAGTACAACTTGTACCATTGTCCTACGAGTCGTACAATCCATCTGTGGCTTGGCTCTGAGAACTTTGACATCCTCTGAAATTTCCTACGAGTGTTGTGGTACACCTCGTACCTTTCTCCTACGACTCGTACTTGCTTGTTTCACTTGGAGTTCTGTCAAGTCTTTAAGAATCACTGAAGCTCCCAACGTCTCATGGTACGGGTCATAAGTAGTTGTTACGATCCGTGAATTATACCCATACCAAGAGACTGCCTTGTGAAATTTTCTTTAAAGATTTTCACGACTCCAGTTATGGCTCGTACCATCTTCATACGGCTCATACTGAAAGTCGTATGTTGCCTTCTCCTTGTTCCAGCCTTCTGAGTTTTTCCACGAGTCTCAGTACGACTCGTACAATCAAGGTACGACTCGTACTGAGATTTGTTCTTGGCTGATTTTCTGCATCTTTTGCACATTTTTGCTCCAACACCTATTTTGCCTGAAAACAAAGTAAAAGCACCTCATATCCATATAAATATACTTAAGTCCATGTTATTTTCTCAGTTTTAATCATTCAAAGTATTGTAAATCCACAAATAATTGAAGTTAGGTATGCTGGATGGCTGAGGAAGAAGATAGTACTATTTCGGTGTAAATGGTTTGATCCATCGCACGGATGTACTAGAGTGAATCAACAACATAATATAACTGAAGTTAAGCACACCAGACAGTATGACCACTATGATTCTTTCATCATTGTACTATGCTCCATATCCTCTGTGTAGAGACATGGTTGATTGGTGGGTGGTTATAAAGACTAATCCATCGGTTGAATAGAGATTGATAATGTGTTGGATGTGGCGTACCAAAATGATTTGGCAGTTGTTCATCAAATTGTGGATGTTGAGTTAGAACAAAGCTTAGAATATCCTGAACACATATTAGAAGAAGTTTCTAACGATGATGTAATAATTGAAACTGCAAATATTGAGGATGAATCAGATAATGAAAATGAACTAAGTGAGGGAGAAGAATCAAATGATGATTATGAAACAAGCGAGGAGGAAGAATGGGAGAATAATGATTAGCAAGTAACTTAATTAATTCTTTAAAAGTAATTATTATATTTAATACTTATATTATTTTTGCAATTATATGTTATAATGTAAACTTGTATGCAGATGTCGTCAGGTGATGCTGATCGAGTTCAAACTAGTTGGGGTGGTAAATCGAGTAAGAGTAGTAGGAAAACACATAGGAGACCACTAGATTATAGTGTTGCTTCGGGTGGTCTTTCATATACTCCACATACACATTCTTCTCCACCTCTGTCCTATGTCCTCTATGGCACTGGGCATCCAGCACATTCATCTGTGCCTCCATTTCCTACTACTTCTCACATTTTCATGCCTACACCTGGCATTCGTCTACCACGGGGAAACTCGATGTATTCATCATCCTTAACTCCTTCCCCGATTGGATCATCTTCTGAAATTTTCAGCTTGCTACTCAGAGATAGCAGCTCTGAGTTAGACTCACAGGGTGCTTTTAGTACTCCACCCTTGATCCAGTCATATAAAGCACGGGCACTGGCACTGGCACGGGCACTGGTACAAGCAATTGGAGAGCCACAGCCAGGATATACAGACAGTTTCGGTAGACTGGTGATCGTGCCTGATGGATCTAGCAAAGTTTGGTTTTGTTTTTTATTTAGATTTATAATATTTAATCTTAATTTTATATTTATGATTTGACATGTTTATTGTCATTTTTATAGGTTCCATCCAGGAAAAGAGCTGGAGATGCTCTAAGGGAGAGCATTCAGAGGTTATATGATCGACCTTATCTGAGTTGGACTGAAATACCACATCGGGTTCGACAGGGCATGTTTTATCAGTTTAAGGTATATAAATGAATTATTATTTGTTAAAATTCTTCTTTGATCTGTGATTATTATATATCATATAATATTGTTTATCATTACTTACAGACATTGTGTACTTGACTTCCTCAGTACGATAAGAAGATAGCCACGAACTTTGAGGGGAAGAGCAATTCAAGGATGTCGGAATGTTTTAGAGATGCAAGATTAAAGAACAAGAACCCTGAATGGATGCTACCTCATTTTTTCGAGGAGCTTTAGAGATATTGGAGTACGCCTGAATTTCAGGAAGAGTATGAATAGGCGAAGAAGGCCAGGGATGAAGGGAAAGTGGCTTGTTGCATACTAGGGGTGAAAAGAGCCAAGGGACGATAGCTAGAGAATTGGTAAGTAATTATTATATTCAATACTTACATAAATTTTATTAAATTTTATATATTGTCTAACTTTGATTACATTTTTTTTGCATGCCAAAAAATTGGATCATGACCCGACTCAGGAGGAGCTATTTCGGGCTACCCACGTAAAGAAGAAGAAGAAGAACGAGTCTGATGCGGACACATGGGTCGAATAAAGAGCTAAACAAGCCTATGTAAGTTAATATATCTTATATATAAATAGTAATATGTTAAGTTTAATTTGAACAACCATATTATACTAACTTTTTTTAATTATGTAGATGGATTATCAACGGCTCTTGTCTGAGTACAACAGACTCAGGAAGTCCTAGGTGGGCCGACCCAGCCTTCGCTGGATGTTGCTATCCAGATTTGGACTGAAAAAGTGATTGGGAGGAGGCAAAAGGGGAGATTTTAGGATCTAGGATCTAGAAACTCAGTTCGACAGATTCAGTCCAGATTGGAAGGTATTGGCTCTTCTAGCCAGGCCGAGGCGGTTGATGGTGTTCAAATCGTTGCTATGTCGCAGAAGATTGAACAACTTACACGTGACTTGGAAGATGCCAAGGCAAGACGCATTGCAAAGAGTAGGACAATGTGTCATACCGTTGACGCTCTCAAGGCACAAGTGAACAACCTCACTAGTGGAGTGCGGAGACGACGTGCCCGTTCTCCTCCTTCCTCGGATGACGAAGAGTTTTCAATAGATGATGAAAATATCGAAGAGACGCCTTAGTTGTTAGGATTATTGAACATTGAAAACAAACTTTGTATATATATTTTAATATCTTAAAACTTTGTTGATAATTTTAGTGGATATTTAGTGTTGTTTTTGATATTTTAATTCGATAATTACTATGTTATTGATGTTCTTATTGATTTGAAATTTTTTTGGCAGCAATTAGTGTTGGATATTAGCTGAAATTGAATAGAATTTTAATTTGGCAAGTAGAAGTATAGAAATTGCAGCTTTCTGCTGCTGGTGCATTTGCAGAAAATCGACGGACAGCGTCGGTAAGTCTGTCAGTTTTCTACAAATACACCAACAACAAAAATCTAGAAAAACGACAGAAAAATAATACTATCCATCGGTATATTTAAAAAATTTTAATTCAAAAAAATAATAAATAATGGAATAATACCAACGGTATTCGTCTGTAATTTTTTTTCTTCCCATAGGGTAACAATTAAATAACCCACGAAATTAAAATTTACGGAATTGAAGGACGTTCGTTGGTAATAACCGATGTTGACTGTCGGTTTTCTGTTTTAAACGCGACATATTCCGACGATCCTTCGTCCGTCGGTTTTTCATCATTTTTGGCCAAATAACCGACGTTGTCCGTCGGAATTGGCCCCGGTTTTATGACTAGTTTTTAGTAGTGGTTGTATTCACTTTCATGAACTTTTCTTGAGTTTTGATGGTGTTTCCTTGATGGATTCCTCTTGATTTCTTAAGCTTGGTTACTGAAAAAGAGAGAAGTTATAAGTGCGTAAGCAAGCAGCTTATTTCTGAAAGTTTGAAAAAAGAATCACTAGAACAACATTAGATATATATATATATATATATATATATATATATATATATATATATATATAATTGGGGTGGTGGGGTCTTTTTAAGGCAGTAGCCAAGTCCT
Source organism: Datura wrightii (assembly GCA_035772735.1). Lineage (NCBI taxonomy): Eukaryota > Viridiplantae > Streptophyta > Magnoliopsida > Solanales > Solanaceae > Datura > Datura wrightii. The sequence continues at coordinate 177,867,844 of JASDFA010000018.1, read as the reverse complement.
CACTTGACAGCGCCCCGGTAAAAGACCTACAACTTTTTACTTCGAATTTCGATTCATAAACGGTTTGATGTTCTAAAAATTAGACTCAAATACTTTTAATTTGATAAGTTTTAGGACTTCCATCTCATTATAAGTTGGGAGATGTGATCATTTAAAGTTGACCCTTACTTACAAACTTTACGTACTCTTCGTTTTTCCCTTCATATATGTTTGTCTCCTCACCTACAACCAATATACAACCCATACTTTCCTTAACACAACATACAAACATCAAATAATCATTAAAAATTTTCTGGGGTATAACAACTTGACAGGATATGAAAGCCAATCACAGAGCTAAGTTTGTTCTTCAAAGATTTGTGTAGTAACACTTTGTGTGAGAATAACTTAGAAAGGATGGATCAGAATATTTGTGTGATTACTACTAAGTTGGAAAAGATCTTTCCATGCAGCTTTTTTGATATGATGGAGCATTTATCGATTCACCTAGTACAGGAGGCGCGCCTTGGAGGCTCAGTTCAATGCAGATGTGTCGCGCCCTTACTTTGAACTAGTCAAAATATACTTGCGACGTTCGGCTCTTCTACCTAGTTTAAAAAAAGGTGTAGAGTCTCCATCTAAGTTTTAGAAAAATATTAGGAAAATCATTTGTAAAAATGTAAATTCTGTTTTAGTATACGAAAAATCATTGAAATTCTAGGTAAGAATTTTATTTACTCAAAGGAGAAGGTGTTAGGCACCCTTCAGAGCCTATACAAAGATCGTCCTAGAATTTAGTCTAAGATATACTAGGAAAAATATTTATCTCATTTCTATCTGCTCAAACACGTGTTAAAAAAGAGTGATAAAAATAGGTTAAAATGATTTGAAAAAAGGTTTAGAATTAAAATTGTATGAGATATGTAAAATATACATGTAATATGCATAAAATATACCGAATTAATATATAGGATACATACATACATACATATATATATATATATAAATGGTAGTTTGAATGAAGTAAAAAGAATATGATAAAGTAATTTAAAACATATGGGGATATGTAGAAATTATAATATACATATATATATATATATATATATATATATATATATATATATATATATATATATATACACACACGAAAATAATATACTTATAAAATATATATGGTGTGAAAAATAATATATGTGAAGTAGTTGTAAAATGGTGTACATGTAACATGTATTAGATGAAATATATATGTATAACTATACGTGAGTTAAAAATAACTTATAAATATTTATGTGTATATATGTACAAAATAATATGTGTAGTATATATATGTGTAGATAAGTATGTGTGTAGAAAATTACTCTATGATATGCACATGAATAAAATAATTATATACGACATATGATATGCGAAAATAAGTATGTATAAATAGATGCTAATATATGAGTAGAAAATAATTAAAGTATGTATGTATGTAGAGGTACAATAATATGTATAGTATGTAAAAAGTAAATATACATGTATAATATAATATATGGAGGAAAAAATAATATAATAATATATAAAGTATATTTATAAAATAATATGTATATACCTCATACTTGTACCCTTTGGAGGAAATACTAAAATGGGCCAAACTTTAAGCCTGAGTTTCTGCAAATAAATTAGGGGAAGTTACGTAAATGCAACTTTTTAAAATTGTAATTATAAAAGTTACAACTTTTTTCTTTTACATAATATATAAAATATACCTTATACATTTCTATAAATGACATAAGTATTAATTTCTTTCATAATTTAAGTAGATTAAATATGGTAAAAATTTAATGTGTATTATTATATTTACAGTTGATTTATAAAAAATGAAGAAGAAAGGAATTTTTAGGAAATCAAATAAAAATGGAGAAGAAAGAGGGGTTTTTGAACTTTTTGAAAAAAACAAATATGAGAAGATATAGAAATTTTGAAAAAATAAAAATGGAGAAGAGAGAGGGATTATAGGAATTTTTGAAAAAATAAATATGGAGAAGATAGAGGGATTCTTGAAATTTTTAGAGGATTTTTTGAATTTTCTGCAAAAAAAAGAGATGGAAAAGAGAGTATTTTATATTATTTTATATATTTAAATTGTTATATTAGGTATATAATTATTTTATATTTAATTAGAATAGACATTTTAGGAAAGTAAAAATTGTACAAAATGTAATTAAAAATATAAAATTTTAAATAGTTTGTATTTATGTAATTTATTAAAGAAGTTGTAATTTTTATAATTATAATTCTTAAAAATGGTATTTGCATAAGAAATTCTTAAAAGAAGAGCAAAAATAGTTGATTTGGACTTCTGCGGGCCCAAATCCAGTTGCTGCGATTGTTTGCCATCGAGTTGGGCTGCTGCCCACCTCCCTTTCCTGTTCGTCTGATAGGGGCGGACCGACTAGAAGACAGAAAACCCAAGGATACAGGTTAAGACTTGATAGATATAACGACTTACATTTCATGGAGTGTTATCATACTTTCATGTAGTTTCGACCAAACAAGATATTAAAAAAAAAAAAAAATAGTTCTTTTCTTTTCCACGTGCATTTTAACCCAATACCTAATGCTGAAACATATAGGAGTCCCGTGGACTTGTGTTCGCATTTCACATACAAAGAAAAAAGACAATGATAAAGATTAGCAAAGCCTAAGAGTGGTATTAATATGCTAAATGAAGGCACACACAAATTTAGTCTATCATTTACCATTAAATCAAAAACTTAATTTCCTAAATTTCCTCTCACAAGACACTTAAAGAAGCAAGAAAGCAACCCTCTTGGACTGAAGGCGGACTTAAACTATAACATGTCACCACATTAAGTTCATAGAGGAATTCGGAACTGAAATAGTCCCAAAACTTAAACAGATATATAAATAAATTGCTTTTTAAATTTAATACCAAAATAAGTTTAGCGGACTTATTTAGTCCGCTATATGTTTCTTTTTAAACGGCCAATCTTGACGGTGGAACAGGTCATATAGCAGCCTAAATTAGTCCGCTATATAATATAAGTCAGCATTGGCTTCTTCAGCCGAAATTCCTTACCCCCCCCCCCCCCCTCCCTCCCCTCAAGCTTTTTTTACCCGAACCCAGATGGTCGCACAGCCCCACCTACATATTTCTTCTTATTGCTTCTCCACCAAATCAAGATTGAAGCTATATTAGATGCAAGGAACAGGTATTTAGGATCCAAAATTTCAAAGTTTCAACAATCAATTCAATTCAAAATCTCCATTTTACAAAATCTTCCATTTAGGTATTTATGTCTTAAATTCTCTTATTAATTGATCAATATATAAATGTTCAACATATATGAATTGATTGTTGTTATTTATATTTTGTAATTGACTTGTTTTGATTTTTATTTGTTCTTTTTTTAAAATTGGCCTGTAAGTTAGATTGTTGTTAAATTAAATTGTTGTTCCGTTAGTTTGTTTCTTTTAATTTTAAATCTTTTTTACTATGTATATTACATTGAAATATAAATTGGTAATTATATATTAGTTCCTTTAATATGATGTAATGCATTAAAACCATTAGTTATATATTATTTAGAAATTAGCCTTCGTAAAGGCACGTTTTAATAAAACTTGAACTTACTAATTATTAATTAGAAAATAGTATTTATTATTAGTTCGAATTAATGCCTAGTAATTTGTAATTAATAATTAGAGTAACAGTATGTGTTAGTTATTTGTTAAGAGATTATTAATTAGTAATTAGTAATTGAAATTTTAAATCTACAAATTAATAAATAGTAATTTGTAAGTGAAAATTATTAAATATATTTAGGGATTAGTAATTACCATTTAGCAATTAGTAACTATTAATTAAAAATTAGAAATTGTAAATGGATGATTTTACAATATATGTACAACGTAGAAAAAGTTATTTTTTATTAATATACATAATTAGAATTTGCAGTTAATATGTAGTAATTAGCAAGTATCAATTAGGATTATTGAAAATAAAATTGAAAAGACGTTCGCACTAATGAAATTAGGTGTACAGGTAGTTTTTATCATTTATCATGGAGCGTGTCATAAAACCTTGGCCTGTAGATGGCACACTTCCTCGCTTACAAGGCTCCCATAGGTCCGAGTCGATATGGCGTAGTAGCATATCGTTTGGTGCTTGTATGAGGCCTGTGCATATGAACGATCCTTGGAATTTACTTCGTTCACACTTGCCTCATGAGCGCGTTGCAAAGTAATAGCTAGGGCCGAGTTATATCAGGTTGTTCGAGTAGATAGGATACAGTATGACGGTTTCCTTCTGACAGTCATGATTGAATGATGGAGGTCAGAGACTCATTGCTTCAATCTACCGTTCGGCGAGGTTACGATTACGCTGCAGGATGTGCAGGTTATGTTTGGTTTGTGCATCGATGGTCGTACAATGTACTTGCAGGATCCTGGACAGCGGACTTTCCGTTGGCATAGTTTGCTATATAGACTCACTGGTTGCCTCCCAACATAGGAGGATATAAATGATAGGAGTCGAGTGAATGTACATGCCATTAGTCAGTACCTTTGAGATCAGCTAGAGACAGAGCCTATTGGAGATGCTACTCCAGTTGAGAGAGTTGAGAGTATAGCCCAACTATACATGCTTCTTATATTGGGGGATCTGATTTCCGGGCATGTCAGAAAATCTCTTAAGCTTACGGTACCTACCATTACTAGATCCCATCAAGGATGTAAGGATCTATAGCTAGGGTAGTGATAACACTCAATAAAGCTCTCCCTTTTAAAGGAGGTGGTTGTCAGTACAGTCAAAAAATAAACTTCCAATGAGTGTCGGGGTTGAATCACACACAGATTGAGAAGAGATGATCTAAAAGTTGTAAAAACTCAAATTAGCTAGAGTCATGTCTAGACAACATAATGATATTAGAATAAAAAAGAGAGTAAGTATTGATATCAAATTGTAAAACAAAATAGGGGCAAGATACTTGTTCCAATCAATGAGAGCGACTACGGGGTGTGCATTTGATGGAGCGTTAACTTGATAGGGGTTGATTGAAGTTACTTAGATTCGATTAGAGCATACAGAGTATTGATTATAGCTACACCCTATGTTTCTCAACCAAAAGGATGTGTTTACCTTGGGTTTTCTCAAACCCCAAAGCCAATCAACAAACCAATTAACAAAGCTTGAGGAAGGTTTAAGCTATCTCTACTTAACCCTTTAAGGGAGTATGAATATGGGTCTTGGCTATCTCTAGCTCAAGCCCAAGCATCACACACCCAATTCCTCATTATTGAATCCTCACCCAAACCTCACTTCTCTCTTTCAAGCAAAAGAAAAATAAGAAAGATAAATCAATGTTTGCAACCATCAATTAATGAATTAAAACCTGGAGGAAACAATAGATCCATGCTTATTACTCAAATCTAAGAACAATTCATCAACACCAATCAAATCTAGAAACCCATCATGCAAACATACCCCTAGCAAGAAATTTAGCTACTTGTAAGTAAAGAGAGAGAAATTATACCAATAAGAAATTCTTCTAAACTCATCATATTAAGTAAGTAATTTCAAGCTAAGATCTGCAACAATGGAGTTCTTGTCCAATGGAAATTGAAGAAGAAGAAAGTAATTGTACTAAACTCTCTATCTCTATTCACTTCTCTCTACAAAATCAATATGATATAATGTGTGAATGTACAATTAGGGTAAAAATCTGAAAATTTCTTTTGTACAGTTTCTCAAAATTGCCCTTGGATGCTTCTTAGGTCATTTGTGCCAAAGCTAGACGATTTTTCTCTTGACAACAGTGCGGGTCACTTGCGCAACACTTGTTTTTTGCAGGTGCCCATCTACGGCTCGCAGATCCTTCAGCAGGCTTAAGCAGTGTTTCCTTGCAAATCATCTACGATGCACCTGCGTTCTGTAAATGTCAATCTGTGGTTCGCAGGTTCAATTTCGCAAATCTTCTAACTTCATCTACGTGGTACCTCTGTTTCGCAAGTGCCCATGTGCGGCACGCAGGTTCCTTTTTCTTCCAACAGATCGCTTTCAGTTCAATTCTTTCATTTTCTTTGTCTAAATCAAATGCCTGCATAAAAAAAGGCATAAAACTATCTTATTTTGTATAAAAATAAAGCAATAGCTCATACTTAGAAAGCCAAATGAGTTGGTAATTACCAACGCATTGGGCAAACAATCTTGGCATTTTTATATAGGTTGTTGTGTCAGTCATCCATGGGACAGGTGAATGACGTTTGTGAATTTCTTCCTCTCCTTCAATTAATATAATATATCTATACATTTAATTATGTAAAGTATACTAATTTTGAGATGAATTAAATTATTTTTTTTGTCACGTTAAGGCATGGTGTTGGGAGAGGATCTTGCCTCTACAGCCTATACCTATTGGGCCAGCAGTCACAAATGTATCAATAAGGCATCGATAGTGTCATGCCTCAAGCCCACATCCTGGGCGTGACTGGCATCCGAACCACAAGAGGCTTGAGCGAACCCTCGATCTGACTTACTACTAGCAAAGAATACAATAAAGTATACGTGAAAGCACTAACTATAATGAGCTAAACTTAAATGTAACGCCCCGCCTTGGGAGGCATGACTGGCACCTGGTGCCCTACTAAGACCTGGACTGCTGGACTAGCTGAGCCTGAGCACTTCTGGTGTCAGGCTGGTTCTAACTCTGGATTCAAGAAAACGACGGGCTATATAACGGCTGTAAAAATAGCCTCCGGCCGACTAGGTCTATAGCCACCTATAAGAAACAACAGCTACCCAGAACAACTGAATCAATAGGGAACCTATGCGGGCCGACAAGGCCACCATGCTGTCTAGTTAGTTTGGAATCAAGAAAACAAGTGCTAAACTGCTACGTGACTGACAAGGCCACCACTACCAACTGAATAAGGCCCCACACGGCCATCATAAATAAACTAAAACATACACACGGCTTCACACGACCGGTACAACTACCCACAGGGAATATACAATCTGCAAGCCTCTAAGAATACTGATAAGATGGTCGGGACAGGGCCCCGGCCTACCCATACTGTACAACAAAAGAAAGGAAATAAACCTCTAGGTTTCTAGCTCCAGAAAACAGGAGCTGATGACTCCGTGGGCTGGCTAGAATTACGAGGGATCGGCTCCTCGTCTATGAGTACCTGTAGGCAAGTAATGCAGCGCCCCCAAGCGGGCGTCAGTACCACTGGTACCGAGTATGCAAAGCAAACTGAGCATAACTGAAGATAAACAGTAAACTGGTAGTTACTAAAATGATAGAGGATAGCTAAAACTGTCTGGAATAGTAGAATCTATACCGAGCTTAACTATACTAGAAAGAAAATAAGAACCATACCTGTCGATGCGGCGTCCTGCTATTTATCAATTTAATAAGTAATATATATATATATATATATATATATATACAAGAACCTATACTAGCCCCCATGAGCCGGAAGGTGCCAATCAACACGCAATCTATATACCCCTACCCGGGCCAAACCATCCAAAAATAAATTCACTCCACTTACCTAATAACTATGAGCACCCCTCCGCCCCCCTGGGTATGCATCTTGGGCTATCTGGGCCCCTGACTATAACTGTATCTGAGTCCGGAGGACTCCTGTAACTGTAATCTGAGATTTGTATCTGTAATCTATAATATGTGCCCTGGGCGCAAGGGCTCGACAGGGTATACTGTAATGCTGATCAGCCTGTTATGGGGAATCTTGCATCCCATCTTCGTCCTACTGCGGACGACATGCCACTCCTTGGAGTGACGTATCCTCACCCTCTGGCGGACGAGTCGACACAGCTATTAACCCTGGGGTTGCAAGGAAGCTCTAAGGGTGCCCACATATCACAAACAAGTCTCAACAAGCAACAGTAATCACATATAACATGTATACTAAATCTGAAAATACTATCCACGTTATGATATTCTATTCTGAATCTCTTGCTGAATTAAACTGAATCTGATACTGAGTTATACTAACTCTGGAATGATATCTCGCTGTCTGATACTAATTTATTGACTTTTATTCTGCATATGGTATAATAACTCAGACATGCTTACTGAATTCACACTAGCATAATACTCGGCTTCTGAAGCTTTCTTCTAGAATTTACTCTATTTTACTATGCTAGAATTACTAACTTGCCAAAGAAACTAGCTTTACATACCTCAGTTGTCGGCTTTCCGGCTAACTGGCGTAACTCGGCCAATATTCAGTTATTTCTTCCAACTGTATTCACATTCATAGCAATTAGAACTAAATACATCAATATTCCAGAACAAAATACTACTTTGAATATATATATATAGCCCAAACTTTGACTTATCAAAAAACAGCCGAAAACTCGCTTTTCTCTGAAGTACAGAAGGGAGAAATACTCACTTTTGGGCTAGGAGTATATTGACACTAATTTGGAGCAATTCCACTTACCTTAGCTCGGTAGGACGATGATTCGCCGGCCAAATTTTACGAAACTAACTCCGCAGGAATGCTCCCGGCAGCTTAATACTTCACTACCCAAGATTAATTCGAGTTTGGACCGCGTTTAATAGCGTAAACGGACGGAATTTCATCAAAATCCCTCGTGCCCTCTGTTTTATGTTTACTCTCTGGAAATTATGAATTAATATGAGACAAAACCGAAGTGGAGGGGTTTATATACTTGAGGCTGAACCTCACCTCCGTGGCACATTGGCCATCGCGGAGGTGAGCCCTCCATGACACGTTGGCCATCGCAGAGGGGGTCTGCCCAGCCTCCTCTTACGATGGTTCGACGTGGCGCTTGTCCGGTCTTTCCCTGGGCCTTTTTCTAGCATGTGTGGCATTCTAAAACTCTTAACCAACATGCGAATAAGCCATCTAAATGTCAAGAATTTACGGGGTGTAACATTAAATAAAGAAAAAATCAATAAACTGCAACTGACAATAATGTTAATAAGTAACATCAATGACATAACTCTCTAAATAGTCTATGAAGCCTCTACGTCTGAAAGATAGGTACTGAAATTTATACACACACACACACACATATATATATATGTATGTATGTATGTATGTATGTAATATATGTATATATATGTATGTATGTATATGTATGTGTATATATGTATGTATGTATATGTATGTGTATATATGTATGTATGTATATGTATGTGTGTATATATATAGAGAGAGAGTCTACCAACTAAAAACTTGTGAGCTTCTATGCTCAAAACTCCAAGTTTCAAAAACAAGACTTTACTTTAGTTCTTGAAAATCATGCTATAACCTAAATTGTCTATATGAAAATCCACTTATAAAAACTCTCTCAAAATCTGCTCAACTTTAGTCATGAAAATAATGCATATTTCTAACAATACAAAGCTTTCAAATTAATGACTTTCATGCAATTGGGGTTCAAGGGATAAGAAGACATGAACCATAATCAGTCAATCAATCGAGAGAGTAAGGATTATAACCAACAATCAAGAAATACAAAGATACAATATGATATGATGAAGAATTCAATCAATGAACCATTCAACGTATAGGGACGAAGATCAAATTATGAAATTGGGAAAAAATCCTAACTTTCACTTCTATGAAATCTTGCTAGATGTAGGATATGAGGAAGAATGAAATTCCTCACTATGATTAGCCTTATATACCTTAAACGTCCAATATTCAATGGAGAATCCAGAAAACTAACTCTGAAAACCTTAAGAACTGGTGTCCTTACTGATTCCTAGGGCTTTTGTTATACCCCGTAGAATTCCCGGCACTTAGATGACCTATTCGCACGTTGGTTAAGCATATTTGAAAGCCATACGTGCTAGGGAAAGGCCCGGGAAAAGATCGGACGAGAAACCTGTCGAACCATCGCGGGAGGAGCCGAGGCAGAGCCCCTCCGCGATGGCAGCGTGTCACGGAGGGGAGGCCTCCGCGATGGCTCCGTGCCACGTTGCCCTTGTCCAGGCCCAAGTATATAAAGCCCCCACTTCGGTTGAAACTCATTAACCCTTAAAATAATTTCCAGAACACGCTGTGAACAGAGAGAAACGAAGGAAAATTAAATATTTTCGTCCGATTACGCTGCCAAACGCTGCCCAAACCCAAATTTATCCTAGATACCAATGTATTTAGCAGCAGAAAGCATTTCTACGGAATTAGTTTCACGAAATACGGCCGACGAATCGGCGAGCTGCCGAACTCAAGTAAGTAGAATTGCTCCAGATTTATGTCTATGTGTTCCTAGTTGAGAAGTAAATATTTCTCCCTTCTGGGCCGCTGAAAAATAGCGAGTTTCCGACCGTCTTTCGATAAGCCTAAGTTTAGGCTATAAACTATATCGAAAGTGATGTTGCCTTTTGAAATAACGTTGTATTTAGTATTGATTGACGTATTTATGAATGCAGTTGGGAGAAAGCAGTAGAAGTACCGGCCGAGCCTCGTCCGACGGACGAATAATCAAAGATAAGGTATGTAAAGTTAAGTTTCCTCGGCAAGTTAAGTGACATTGAAGCAGTGTAGTAATTTACAGACCAGTAAAAGGTTCAGAAATTGATTATTGTATTATTTTGAACATTGGTGCAATATGAGCAGTTTTGGGCCGTAACGTGTACGATACCTATCCGTATGATATAGATTCGAATATAAATGATTAAGATTGGCCGTATATTCAGTATGTGATATAATGTGCCCTGCCAAGATATTGTTGTGTTTAGCTGAAACCTCGCAAGATAGTACAGCATCAGTAAAGCATTCCAGATATAGAATAGTAATTGTATATGGTTTAGAGAGCATGTTAGAAATAGGAAATCATGTTAATACAGAAACCTAGTGAATAGCATAGTTTTCAGCAGAAACACCCGCTTGTATAGCCTTTGCCCCAGTACAGTTAGACAGGGAACTATATTCATATTTATACTTCCCTGTCACAGCATGTATCAGACACCTACAGATTGTTATTTTTAGCCCAGTACATGATTTATATAATACCTTACGCCTATTAGTTTTGGCTTATGAGATACACAGACAGCATGATTAGTCGAGGCCATTGTATTGATTGGGGTTGGATTACCTAGCATCCCTGACCGCCCAGGGTTAATAGCTGTATCGACTCGTCCGCCAGAGGACGAGGATACGTCACTCTACGGAGTGATATGCCGTCCCGCCAGGGGACGAAGATGGGATGCCAGTTTCCCCATATTGTGCCTTGGTCGGCCCTTATACACCCCCGTCGAGCGGGTACGCCCGGGGTGTTGATTTAGAGTCCTTCGGACTCAGGTACAGTTATAGTCAGGGGCTCAGCGAGCCCAAGTGCATACCCAGGGACCGGCAGGATGCTTACAGCCACTATAGGAGATGGGATGACCGGGGTAGGGGCATAGATTCTGTGTTGATTGTACCTCCCGGCTTATTGGGGCCGGGTAAGGTTTGTATGTGCTGTGTTATGTTATGTATACTATGCCATGTTATATTAGACGCGAGTGGGTTGGTAGTAGAATGATACGCTTCCAGGTATGATTCCTACTTCCTTCGGTATCAGTAAGAACATCTGCGATCTACATCATCAGACAGTAAGTTATTCCTCCTATTTCAGCTTCATCAGTCATATTATTGCTTTCAGATGTTATTTTCAGTTATAGTGTTCCAGTTGCTTTACATACTCAGTACCAGTGGTACTGACGCCCAGTGGGGCGCTGCATTACTTGCCTGCAGGTACTCCTAGACGAGCAGGTGATTCTACGTGACTCCCTGTCAGCGGTTGAGTATTCAGCTCCAGTCATCCGGAGGCTGAATTTCAGAGGTGTAGTTCAGTTCCTTTTGTTGTATATAGAATGGGTAGGTCGGGGCCCTGTCCCGATCAGTTCTATTACTATTCCTAGAGGGTTGCATTCTGTATGTAGTCCCTGTGGTCAGATGAGCCGGTCATGTGGGGCCGTGCAGTTGTATAGTTGCATTTACTCTTTCTTACTTCTGTGATGGTCGTGTGAGGCCATACTTGTCAGTAGTGGTGACCTTGCCGGTCACGTAGCTTCTTTTTGTGCTTTTTGATTAAGCAGCAGATAACTAGACAGCATGGTGGCCTTGTCGGCCCGTATAGGTTTCCCTGAGTTATTATATTTCTGGTTAGCTGCCAAGACAGGTACAGCAGGCGATAGGCCAATGGGCCGGGGGCTATATTTACAGCCGTCATATAGCCCTTTGTTTCCAGAAATCTGAGTTAGAGCCAGCCAGGCGCCAGACGCGCCCAGGCTTAACAGTCTAGCAGGTCAGATCTTAGTAGGGCACCAGGTGCCAGTCGTACCCCCCCCCCAAGGCGGGGTGTGACAAACTTGGTATCAGAGCAGGTCGTATCCCAGGGAGTCTGCAAGCCGTGCTAAGTAGAGTCCTGTCCATGGATGTGTTGTGCACCACATACTATGGGTAGGAGGCTGCAAGGCATGATAGGATGGTTGTCTCTTATTTTGATTCAGTCGTGCTATAGAGCTGTACAGTATAGGGTTGAATTCCCAAAATCTTATCATATTCTTTGGCTACAGATAATGTCAGACCAGCACCATCCCGTCACAGGTCGGAGCTTAGACATTGCAGTAGGGGAAGGCACCAGCAGGATGCCTCCCCCTCATTTGGAGACAGCCCGACCAGAGGGCCCTACAGAGGCTTCATCTCAGCCTCCTCAGCAGTCTCCACCACGTCAGGAGCCGTTTGGAGCGACAGTATCTTCAGCAGTCCCTATACCGATACCTTCCGATCAGGAAGTTAGGAGTGCTGTAGTTATGATAGCACAGGTGATGGCTGCTCAGTGGCAGCAAATGCCATCCACAGTTGCAGAAGCATCAGGAGGGCCCGGTAGTTCGAGGGTCCGAGAGTTCTTAGCCCTGAATCCCCCACAGTTCACGGGCATGGATCGCACAGAGGGCCCCCAGGATTTTCTGGATCATATGCAGAGAATCTTCAGGGTTATGCATGCTACGCCTACTAAGTCAGTTGAATTGGCCGTATTCCGATTGCGAGATATTGCGGTGTTATGGTATGAAAGCTGGGAGAGGTCCCGAGGGAGAGATGTTCCCCCTCCTACCTAGTCCAGCTTTTCAGGAGCCTTTCTGGATCACTATTTGCCGCGGGAGATCCGACAGGCCCGGGTAGACCAGTTCCTACATCTAGAACAGGGGGCCATGAGTGTTCGGGAATATTCCTTGCGGTTTGATTCTTTGGCTCGATATGCACCAGCTTTTGTGGATACCATGGCATCCAGAGTGCACCGTTTTATTATGGGGTTGAACCCAGAGTATGTTGAGACTTGTATCACGGCCACACTGCGAGAAGATATGGATATTTCCCGAATCCAGGCATTTGCCAGAATATTGAGGGCATCAGACAGCGACATCGGGAAATCAGAAGGGTTAATCAGGAGCACCGTCGCCGGGATAGACCAGCTGAGTTACAAAGAGAGGCCCGGGGAGGACCCAGGCCACGATTGTCAGACAGGCCGCCCAGGCCCCCGCCTCCACCACAGTCACAGGGAGGTAGATTCAGTCGCAGGGGGCAGTCAGAGGCTGGTAGAGGTTCGCAGACGGCAGACTCACCGTCACAGAGAAGGGCGGAGCAGAGTAGGTATACCCTACCACTTTGTCCTATATGCAGTCGACGCCATTCTGGAGCATGCAGGTATGGTTCCACCGCATGTTATATTTGTGGCCAAGAAGGCCATTTGATGAGAGATTGCCCAGCCAGAGGTCGTGAGGACCGGGACAGACAGGATAGGGCATCAACAGGATCACGAGCTACAGCATCCTCGACTGGGCGCAGGCCCCCAGTTTCAGCAGGCAGGGGTCGAGGCAGATCAGGGGCCTCCAGTACAGGTGCGGGTCCAAGCCGCACATACGCCTTACCAGGGAGGCAAGATTCAGAGGCATCGCCTGATGTTGTGACAGGTATGCTAACTATCTGCTCACACCCTGCTTATGTGCTAATTGATCCAGGGTCTACCTTGTCCTATATTACTCCATTTGTGGCACGAAAGTTTAGTATTGTACCAGAATCATTACAGCAGTCCTTCTTAGTATCTACGCCCGTCGGTGACTCCATCACAGCTAGCCGAATTTACCGCGGATGTACAGTAGAGGTTGCCGATCGTCAGACCACGGTAGATCTGGTTGAGTTAGAAATGATAGATTTCGATGCCATAATGGGTATGGACTGGTTAGTACCATGTTTTGCTAATGTTGAATGTTGGACCAAAATGGTCCGATTCCATTTCCCGGGGGAGGCAGTACGGGAGTGGAAGGGCAGCACCGCGACGCCAAAAGGTAGGTTTATTTCCTACCTTCGGGCGAGAAAGTTGATATCTAAGGGGTGCATTTACCATCTTGTCAGAGTTCAGGATGTCCAAGCAGAATCTCCGACACTCCAGTCTGTCCCAGTGGTAAATGAATTCCCAGATGTATTTCCTGATGAGTTACCTGGTATTCCCCCAGAAAGGGAAATAGACTTCGCTATTGACTTGCTACCAGGCACTCAGCCAATATCAATACCTCCTTATCGTATGGCTCCTGCAGAACTCAGAGAATTAAAGGAGCAGTTGAAAGACTTGTTAGATAAAGGTTTTATCAGGCCGAGTACTTCCCCGTGGGGTGCGCCAGTCTTGTTTGTGAGAAAGAAAGATGGCTCGCTCCGAATGTGCATAGATTATCGGCAGCTCAATAAAGTTACAGTAAAGAATAAGTATCCGCTTCCTAGGATTGATGACCTATTTGATCAGTTACAGGGAGCCAGATACTTTTCTAAGATTGATTTGCGGTCCGGATATCACCAGGTCCGAGTACGTGAGAGGGACACCCCTAAGACAGCATTCAGGACCCGATATGGACATTTTGAATTTCTGGTTATGTCCTTCGGGCTAACAAATGCCCCAGCAGTTTTTATGGACCTGATGAACAGTATTTTCAGACCCTTCCTGGACTTGTTCGTAATAGTATTCATTGATGATATTCTGGTGTATTCTCGCTCCGAAGCAGATCACCGGACTCATTTGCGGGCAGTGCTCCAGATTCTCAGGGACCGCCAGTTGTACGCAAAATTTTCGAAGTGTGAATTCTGGCTTAACTCAGTAGCCTTTTTAGGGCATATTGTCTCAGATACTGGTATACAGGTAGACAAACAGAAGATAGAAGCAGTTAAGTCATGGCCTAGGCCTACCACCCCGACTGAAGTTCGTAGCTTCCTGGGGTTGGCAGGATATTATCGGAGATTCGTTGAGGGATTCTCAACCATTGCAGCACCTTTAACTAAATTGACACAGAAAGCAGCCAAGTTTCAGTGGACGGAGGCATGTGAGCAGAGTTTCCAGGAACTGAAAGATAGATTGACCTCCGCTCCCGTATTAGCACTGCCGAAAGGCACAGAAGGTTATTCAGTTTATTGCGACGCGTCAGGTGTCGGATTGGGATGTGTGTTGATGCAGCATGGTAGAGTAATTGCATATGCTTCCAGGCAGCTGAGGAAACACGAAAAGAATTACCCTACCCATGACCTAGAATTGGCCGCAGTAATTCATGCCTTGAAGATGTGGAGGCATTATCTGTACGGAGTTCATGTTGATATTTACACAGATCATAAGAGCTTGCAGTACATTTTCACTCAGAGGGAGTTGAATCTGCGGCAACGTCGCTGGTTAGAATTGTTGAAAGATTATGATGTGAACATCCTGTACCATCCAGGAAAAGCTAATGTTGTAGCAGATGCCCTGAGCCGTAAGTCAATGGGGAGTTTAGTGTATTTGCGACCTGAGAAGCAGAAGTTAGCCAAAGAAATCCATCAGTTAACTAGCCTAGCCGTTCGAGTAATGGAAACAGAAAATAATGGGGCCGTAATTCAGAATTCTGCAGTATCATCATTAGTTGCAGAGGTAAAAGAACGACAGTACGAGGATCCCGATTTAGTTCAGCTCAAAGATAGAATTCAGAAAGGTAAGGAGCCAGATTTTCAGATAACCGGGGATGATGTGCTACGTTGTAAGGGCCGCCTCTGTGTCCCGAATGTCTCAGGACTTCGTGGGCAGATCATGCACGAGGTACACTACGCTCGCTATTCCCTTCATCCAGGGGCGACAAAAATGTACCATGATATCAGAAACATCTATTGGTGGCCAGGTATGAAAGCTGAGATAGCCGAATTTGTATCAAGATGTGCTAATTGTCAGCAGGTGAAAGCAGAGCACCAGAAACCGGGTGGTTTGACTCAAGAGATATCAATACCTATGTGGAAATGGGAAGCAATAAATATGGATTTTGTAACAGGATTACCCCGTACGAGGCGCAGAAATGATTCCATTTGGGTAATAGTTGATAGGTTGACGAAATCAGCTCATTTCCTTCCAGTAAGGGCTATCTTCTCAGCTGAGGATTATGCCGAATTGTATATCAGAGAAATAGTTAGATTACATGGAGTGCCGGCATCTATCATTTCAGACAGAGGGGCACAGTTTACAGCTAGGTTCTGGCAGTCATTTCAGAAAGGTCTGGGGACGCAGATTAATCTGAGTACAGCATTCCATCCTCAGACAGACGGGCAAGCTGAACGTACAATTCAGACGCTCGAAGATATGCTACGAGCTTGTGTATTAGATTTTGGGGGTAGCTGGGATGAACATCTTTCGTTAATCGAATTTTCTTATAATAACAGCTACCATTCAGCTATCCAGATGGCGCCTTTCGAGGCATTATACGGGCGAAAGTGTAGATCGCCGGTGGGCTGGTTTGAGGTAGGAGAATCAGCATTAGTTGGCCCAGATATCGTTCGGCAGTCCGAAGAAAAGATAAAGCTTATCCGGGAACGTTTACTGACCGCTCAGAGTCGTCAGAAGTCATACGCAGATAGACGGCGCAGAAATCTAGAATTTTCGGTAAACGACTGGGTATATCTGAAAGTGTCCCCGACGAAAGGGGTAATGAGGTTTGGCAAGAAAGGCAAGCTTAGCCCAAGATTCATTGGGCCGTACCAAATTCGGCGAAGAATAGGCCGCGTGGCATATGAGTTAAACTTGCCTCCAGAATTAGCATCTGTTCATCCAGTATTCCACGTTTCCATGTTAAGAAAGTTCGTAGGGGACCCTTCTATAGTAGTTCCAGTCCAGGATGTTCAGGTCACAGAGGAGTTAGCCTACGAAGAGGTTCCCGTAGCTATCTTAGACAGACAGATTCGCAGGTTGAGAACTAAAGATGTTGCATCTGTCAAAGTTTTGTGGCGTAACAGAAATCGGGAAGAAATGACGTGGGAGGCTGAAGAAGACATGAAAATCAGATACCCTCACTTATTTCAGGTCTAGTCAGACGACAGGTATGTCCGTATCATTGCTTATACAGTACTTTATGATATGTATGTTGTAAATGATAAAGAGAGAAGTAATACTTAGTTGTCTAGTGGATTGTAGAACATTGTGTGCAGTGCCTGTGTTGGACTTTTCTGCATTTCAGGTTTTTGCAATAGTCCATGTTACAGGGGAAACTCTGCCAAAATTTTCCCAGAAACTAGAGTGAACAGCTCTCTAGACAGCAGTATACATTCGGGGACGAATGTTCCTAAGGGGGGGGGAGAATGTTATACCCCGTAGAATTCCCGGCACTTAGATGACCTATTCGCACGTTGGTTAAGCATATTTGAAAGCCATACGTGCTAGGGAAAGGCCCGGGAAAAGATCGGACGAGAAACCTGTCGAACCATCGCGGGAGGAGCCGAGGCAGAGCCCCTCCACGATGGCAGCGTGTCACGGAGGGGAGGCCTCCGCGATGGCTCCGTGCCACGTTGCCCTTGTCCAGGCCCAAGTATATAAAGCCCCCACTTCGGTTGAAACTCATTAACCCTTAAAATAATTTCCAGAACACGCTGTGAACAGAGAGAAACGAAGGAAAATTAAATATCTTCGTCCGATTACGCTGCCAAACGCTGCCCAAACCCAAATTTATCCTAGATACCTAGGTATTTAGCAGCATAGAGCATTTCTACGGAATTAGTTTCACGAAATACGGCCGACGAATCGGCGAGCTGCCGAACTCAAGTAAGTAGAATTGCTCCAGATTTATGTCTATGTGTTCCTAGTTGAGAAGTAAATATTTCTCCCTTCTGGGCCGTTGAAAAATAGCGAGTTTCCGACCGTCTTTCGATAAGCCTAAGTTTAGGCTATAAACTATATCGAAAGTGACGTTGCCTTTTGAAATAACGTTGTATTTAGTATTGATTGACGTATTTATGAATGCAGTTGGGAGAAAGCAGTAGAAGTACCGGCCGAGCCTCGTCCGACGGACGAATAATCAAAGATAAGGTATGTAAAGTTAAGTTTCCTCGGCAAGTTGAGTGACATTGAAGCAGTGTAGTAATTTACAGACCAGTAAAAGGTTCAGAAATTGATTATTGTATTATTTTGAACATTGGTGCAATATGAGCAGTTTTGGGCCGTAACGTGTACGATACCTATCCGTATGATATAGATTCGAATATAAATGATTAAGATTGGCCGTATATTCAGTATGTGATATAATGTGCCCTGCCAAGATATTGTTGTGTTTAGCTGAAACCTCGCAAGATAGTACAGCATCAGTAAAGCATTCCAGATATAGAATAGTAATTGTATATGGTTTAGAGAGCATGTTAGAAATAGGAAATCATGTTAATACAGAAACCTAGTGAATAGCATAGTTTTCAGCAGAAACACCCGCTTGTATAGCCTTTGCCCCAGTACAGTTAGACAGGGAACTTTATTCATATTTATACTTCCCTGTCACAGCATGTATCAGACACCTACAGATTGCTATTTTTAGCCCAGTACATGATTTATATAATACCTTACGCCTATTAGTTTTGGCTTATGAGATACACAGACAGCATGATTAGTCGAGGCCATTGTATTGATTGGGGTTGGATTACCTAGCATCCCTGACCGCCCAGGGTTAATAGCTGTATCGACTCGTCCGCCAGAGGACGAGGATACATCACTCTACGGAGTGATATGCCGTCCCGCCAGGGGACGAAGATGGGATGCCAGTTTCCCCATATTGTGCCTTGGTCGGCCCTTATACACCCCCGTCGAGCGAGTACGCCCGGGGTATTGATTTAGAGTCCTTCGGACTCAGGTACAGTTATAGTCAGGGGCTCAGCGAGCCCAAGTGCATACCCAGGGACCGGCAGGATGCTTACAGCCACTATAGGAGATGGGATGACCGGGGTAGGGGCATAGATTCTGTGTTGATTGTACCTCCCGGCTTATGGGGGCCGGGTAAGGTTTGTATGTGCTGTGTTATGTTATGTATACTATGCCATGTTATATTAGACGCGAGTGGGTTGGTAGTAGAATGATACGCTTCCAGGTATGATTCCTACTTCCTTCGGTATCAGTAAGAACAGGTGCGATCTACATCATCAGACAGTAAGTTATTCCTCCTATTTCAGCTTCATCAGTCATATTATTGCTTTCAGATGTTATTTTCAGTTATAGTGTTCCAGTTGCTTTACATACTCAGTACCAGTGGTACTGACGCCCAGTGGGGCGCTGCATTACTTGCCTGCAGGTACTCCTAGACGAGCAGGTGATTCTACGTGACTCCCTGTCAGCGGTTGAGTATTCAGCTCCAGTCATCCGGAGGCTGAATTTCAGAGGTGTAGTTCAGTTCCTTTTGTTGTATATAGAATGGGTAGGTCAGGGCCCTGTCCCGATCAGTTCTATTACTATTCCTAGAGGGTTGCATTCTGTATGTAGTCCCTGTGGTCAGATGAGCCGGTCATGTGGGGCCGTGCAGTTGTATAGTTGCATTTACTCTTTCTTACTTCTGTGATGGTCGTGTGAGGCCATACTTGTCAGTAGTGGTGACCTTGCCGGTCACGTAGCTTCTTTTTGTGCTTTTTGATTAAGCAGCAGATAACTAGACAGCATGGTGGCCTTGTCGGCCCGTATAGGTTTCCCTGAGTTATTATATTTCTGGTTAGCTGCCAAGACAGGTACAGCAGGCGATAGGCCAATGGGCCGGGGGCTATATTTACAGCCGTCATATAGCCCTTTGTTTCCAGAAATCTGAGTTAGAGCCATCCAGGCGCCAGACGCGCCCAGGCTTAACAGTCTAGCAGGTCAGATCTTAGTAGGGCACCAGGTGCCAGTCGTACCCCCCCCCCCCCAAGGCGGGGTGTGACAGGTTTGCATCAAGAACCGCATTAGAACCCATAACTTAGGTTAGGAATTGTTAGTTTAACCTTAGGAATAAAGGAGAAGACTGACCTTGGAGAAACTTGTGGTTGGGGATGTTTGGAGAGCTTAATTCCTCTTCAAAATCATGAAAGTTAGGGAGAATATAAGGTCTGGACGTTTGGCTATCATATGGGTAATTTTAGGAATGATTTCCAACTCAAAACATAATATATATATATATATATATATATATATATATATATATATATATATATATATATATATATATATATATATATGTATATAGTGGGGTGGGGACAGGGCCTGGCATGCCATACCGGCCATGGCGCCAGCCTACTTCAAATTTTGGCCCTGGTGCGCCGCGGCCCCTATGGAGCCACCCTGATGAATTTATTTTTAGCTGATGTTTGGTCCTGGGAACTAGATGTCTCTTATAGCGCCTATATGATGAAAAAATAATCGTCTGAAGTTTAGTTCCAAGCGTTGGATGCCCCTTATAGTGCCTAACTTGACAGTGCCTCAATAAAATATACATAACTTTTTACTCTGAACTCCAATTGATACAAGATTGGATGTGTTGGAAATAAAAACCAAACGAATTCAATTTGATGGGTTGAATCACCCAAAACTACTTTATAAATTGGGAGTTATAATTATTTAAAGTTGACCCTGATAAGAACTTACATAAAAACTCAATCGGTAGGAACACTCTCAAATTCAACTTTATGCTAGAGATTTCTTATTACTATAATTTATATCCAATACTCTTCCCACACTTAAAAATAGATATTAACACCTAGTTTTCATAAAATTTTTGTTGGATTCAGGTCTATCTACATACCTAACAATTTCAAACATAACCCAAAAGTCTGAGACGTTACAGACAATATACACTAGGCGTTGGACGCGAGGGGTTGATCAGGAGGATGATTCATCACGTTGTCATCCCGATTAAAGATCAGCTCAACCACCTGACGGAGAATCAATTAAACTCTATATTTAATTTTATGTCAACATAATATTTAATGTTTTATTTGGCATATAGAATATATTTCTTTTATTTTTAAATGGTTTGTGTGTACATCCTAAACTTCGATCATGCATACACTGCGCCCTCTGGCACGGTGGACCAGCTTTTATGGTTGACACGAGTGCCCATGATTTACTTAGAGATCATTGACCATCACATGCCTAATCGAGTGATTCGGCAGTTTGATCGTCCACAACACATGCCAGCGTTTCCTATTTGGGCAGCTACTCACTCTGAACATCATTAGCGTAAAAGGCTTGCTCGACCTTTTCTTGAGATGTTAGATACTAGTTTCGATGATAGGGGCAACCAAGAGGGTAGAAGGCTTGAGGAGGTTTATGGTGTTCTCATAGCTACATACAATGAGTGGTTCCTAGGTATACACGGTTGTTATTAGGCAACCTTGCATTATGTGTTAGTGTGTACAAGGTGATGTCAAGAGGACTTCACAAGTTGCACCAAATTGGATATGAGTGGCAGCAGTAGAATACCTCTGCACCGTATGGCCAGGTGGTAGTTCAAGTCCTTATGGAGATTGTTGACACCCACCTCCCTACATCCTATTTATTTTACTATAAGTATTTTTGACATTTTTACCTAATTACAAACTATTTTACCTTTTACATGTTCTTTTAAAGAAATTAATATTATACTTAATATATTATATATTTCATTATTATTTTCATTACATTTATATGTTAAGTAGTATCTCATTTTTAGGGCATAATTTTACAAGTGCATTTGTCATTTTTTACTTAAATAGCTTAGAATAATTTTATCATATCATAAATATTATAGTTTTATCTTCAATATTTTAAATCTTGTGATTATCATCATAATATCTCAAATTGATTGATTTCTTGCAAATTAATTTTTTTATTTTAATTATTGATCTTGCAAAATCATTAATTAGTATTTTTATACTACATCATTACCATATTATATCTATTTTCTACTTAAATAACCTTTTATTTCTTAAAATCTATCATAGCATTTACCATCCATACATATTTAATTAATTTAGATAGTATTTGCATAATTAAAATTATTATTTTTATTTTTACTTATTTATCAATATTATTTATATTTATTCTGGTACTTTTCTTTTTTCATTTAGATCAGCCTCAAATTTAGTTCATATCAGCCTCAACTATTCTTAATTCCCTTTCGACGTAATTTGTGCGTCCCTCTCTCATTTTAATTTTATATGAACTTAAAGTTTGATTTTCTTCCCCTATTCCTTTCTTTTCAATTCAGATTTTCATTTCTTAAAATTATTGTTCCTATTTCATACACTTCGGACTTAAATTTTATAGCATAATCTCCTTCCATATTAGAATTTTTTTTATTATCATTAATTTTAAAAATTAGTCAAATCTTTTTATATCCGTAAAAATTCTCAGAATCTTTCTTTTCTTTGCCAAATATTACTCTCTCCTTAATTGATTCTTTGCAATTTATTACTCTCTCGCCAATCTTCTTCGGCAAATCTCGCCAATCCAACTTGTTTTTCTATTTCTGTTTGATAAATTTAATTCTTTCCATATTATGTTATTACCTTCCTTTCTCTTATGGTTGTCTTTCTCTTTCGAAAGACCCTTCCTCTCTGTCTCTAATTATATACAAAATTTTATTATCATTGGAGATTTTTTTTAGACAAAATTATTCCACAATTATGCTATCATAGTTTTCTTATTATGTCAAGAATCTTTTCATATTTTTCTCTCTCTTCCTATCCACAAACATTACAATGGCTTCATAAAAATAAAAAAGCTTCTTTTATATCTTTTTCTTTCTAACATTACATGAAGAAAAAAATTTGGGGTAATCCACTATCTCCATCGGCAGGCCTCATAACCATCGAATTTCACCATTTTTAATTATAAACTTCTTTTTTGAAACCGTCATGATTTCACTTTCGTTCATCGAAAATACCATCAACTCCATAGAAATAGTAGCCAAAAATCACTGGAGATTTCATGTCCTTTGATCCTAGTTTGGCCTGTGCAAGAGTAAGTTTTTCTTCTTTTTATTTATTTTTATTTTTATTTTTGAATATTTTCTTAATAATATTGAATAACCCATTGGCTGCAAATGTCTTTTTTTTTCTTTTTTTATTTCTTATATTGTGTTTACTTTTATGTATGATTCTCTATAGAACGAAGTTGATGTTATACAATATTGATTATTGATTTTGATTATCTAATGATTATTGCCAAGTATAAATTATTTTGGGTACTATTATTTTGTTCTTGTTGAGGAAACTTTGGTCGAAAAGAATATTATAAGAGTGTGCTAATTTTGATGAACTGAATGTTGGTCTTGGATTGAAAAAATTTGGATTTCATTAAATGAGATTCCTTTGATGTTCTAAAGTTGCAAATTAATAAGAGTAACTAATTTAATGTTTTTTAAAAAAAGAAACTTTTCCATGCTTGAGTTACGTTTTTCTCATTTCACTTGTGCCAATGTCTCTTTTATTTTATGCTTATTGATGCTATTTATTTTTAACCTTTTTTCTCATTAATACATTTATATATGTTAGTTTTATTCTATATTGTCATCTTAAGATAATGATTTAATACAATTTGTTGAGTTAATTACTTTGAAATTGTAGGTTGTTGAAAATAAGAATGTTCTGGCCTTTACCAAACATATTTAGGTCCCAATTAATTAATCATAAAAAAAAAAAGAGATGGGATACTAATTTATCTCAAATCTCACTACCACCAAACTCTTTTTAAACATTTTTAATCTTTATGTGCTTACTTCGACCGAGAATTGTTATTACTTTATTATGTTAATTCTTCTCTTGATTAGTTAAATATTAAGAACAGACATACTCTCACTCCTCTTTCCCCCCTCTCCTCCCCCCCCCCCCCCCCTTTAAATATTTTTACATGTACATTACAATGGAATAATATCGCTCGGATTTCTATTACAACAAGTGGAGAAGTCAACACGCAAAACAGAGCTTAAGTGAAATCTTCATCCCGAGAGGGGTCAGGTACGTTTCAAAAAATGATGAAAAAGGCAGGCTATAGCTGACTTCTCGTATAAACCACAAATACAGCTTTATAAAAATAAAGCAACTCGTTACTCCCTTCTTTCTAATTTTAGATGTCATTCTTTTAAAAGTCTCAAAGACATGATAATTTTTTATATGTTAAATTATCAACGTACTTTTATGCAATCAATATATAGATGTGTTTTAGCTATTAGTATTTTTTTTAAATGCGTAAACATTTTATTTAGCACTCTTGAACATTTTAAGAATTATTTTCATCTTGTTTTAAGGCGTTTAAGAGAATCGATCATACAAAAAATGGAATAAAGGGAGTAACATCGCATTGGACCCGTTTCCAGCCTTGTCATACCCTGATCCCACTATTTTATCCTTAACTTTATATATTGTTAGCTTATTATTTATTTTGGTATTCTATTTGAAAGCAACCATATTAGTTCCTTTGTATTTACTCTTCTAAATTTCTATTTTAGTTTTTCTTGATTGTTTGTGTTATTCAATTACTTTAAGTATTCTATTGAAAGTGAACAAGTATGTATCCTCTTCTTTTGTGCTTGTATAAATATTTCTTTTGGACTGAGTATATGTGCTTATTTTTAGTAATATAAATTTGCATGCTTAATCACGTAGCTATTTTTAGGCTTAATAATTCATCGACCATTTGTTGCTCGTTAATTTCCTCACATAATAATGAATCCAGAAGGGACCCACAGTTGTGGACCTCTAAAGGTGCCTAACACCTTCCTTTCGAGGTAACTTGAGCCCTTACCTAATTTCTGGTGACTTAGACTAGTTGAACAAAGTTATCTGGTTAGTTAGTTTCGTCCGGTGCCCTAACGCACCATAATTTGTTAGGTGGCGACTCTTCTTCTTTTTTAATCCTACAAGAGTTGTCACATGCCGAGTTTCATTTTTTGGGAAAAAAATGAGGCGCGGCAGCATGACGACTCCGTTGGGGACTTTAGGCTCTAACCGTTACGGATTTTAATTATGTGAATTTTGTGTCTTTTTATTTTATGTGTACTCTTTACTTTTTATTTGTCTTGATTATTTTTGAATTATCATGAGCATCCATTTCTGTCCTCTCTTCATTCGAATTCTTTAACTAATTCCGTCATTGATTATCTTAAATTAATTTATCTTTTCATTATTATGTTGTTTTCTTATTTACTTTATTTTATTTCCTTAATTTATAAAGATTTCTTCCATGTTTTAGATATTTTTTGCCTTTTTATGTGTTATCTAAAGATTTGATGGCTTTCTAATTTAATTGTTAGAAAGAATTATTTTTCTTCTATAATTAACTTTTCATTGTTTGCTTCCTTAGTTAATCAATTGTCTTTTATATCGATATGCTTTCCCTTTATTTTATTTTCTTAACGTGATTTAGTTTCCTTCCATGTTCATCCCTTTCCTTACTTCTCGATCATTTAGAGCATTCTGCAAGTTATTTATTCTATTTTTTTGAGAAAGTATCATCTCCTTAATTTTGTGATTAAATAAATTTATTTATTTATTGCCTTATATTTTAATGTCATTTTTTTTTATAAATTGCATATATCATTAATATTTTCTCTACATGCTACATGTTTATATTTATTTATAAACTGTTATTTTTACCCTTTTTTCCTTTTTTGAAATTCATATTCACACTTAATAACGGTTGCGTGGTTTCATGGCCATTCACTATAAAAACACCCCCCGAGGAATGCCTCATAATTTGGTCGATTAGCGGTGTGTCAACGGTCATGAGCTTCCTACTCTCAAGTTGTCTGCTTGAGGAAATCATGTCTCTAATAAACCATTTTTATCATGCCTGCTTATTTGTCGCTTTATAAATTAATTTGATTTCATATATATCTCTTTCTCCTTATTCCCCTTTATTTGTTGTCATATTTAGATTATTTTTCCTCCATGATTAATCTCTTTCCTTTCACCTTTTATTTATTTTCTTAAATAATCAATTTACTTTCATGTTTAATCCCTTTCATTCTACCTTTTATTTGTTTTCTTAATTAGTTAATTTATTTGTATATTTAATCTCTTTTCTTTTTTTCATTTCTTTTTTTATGCTTTTCATATAATTAATTTGTTCTTGTTGAATATTATCTCTTTAACTATGAAGTCACAAACTATTTTTCTTTTTTTATTTATTATTTGTTCCACCGCTTTATACTTATTATGTACTTTGTTAATTGTTTTTCATTACCTCCTAATTGTTACCGCTTTATATAAATTGTTATTCCGCTCATACTTCCCCCACTTGAGAACTTCTTACTATCACACAGTGTGCACCCGAGTTGTGCTTTGCACTTCTCTGAAATTCTTTCGAACACCCATTTAGAGAGTTGGCATATACGTGGGGTGAATGAATAGTTTTACTACCATGTGACCACGTGCCTTCTCGCATAAGAAACCTTGAGTCCGTGTCCAATCAATTCTTAGAAGTTTATGTTAAGTCATGCACGCATTATACTTAAGACATCTCGACACCCATGGTGCGTCGAGACTAATAGTTGACCTTGTCTAAAGTCCAAAGTGATTTACTATCCCAAAAGGACATAATTTTATTTGCTATGTGCTAACTGCTACATATATATATCTTACCTAAGTGATTATTTATTTCCTATCTAGGCTACCTAGAATATCAAGTTTTAATATCTTCAAAATCACATCATGCTTAATGTCAATAATTACATAGTATCGCTTACCTTTACTCTTTTAGGCGTAAATCACACAATTCTTAAGGCCTAATTAAATTTTCTTCCTTTTTTTCGAATCATAACTTTCATTTTTTTCCAAAAAGAAAACGTCTTTCTATTGACTCCATAACTACGTCAATTCATTATATTTGAGTTTCCTCCTGCACTTTCTTGCGTGGGAAAAATTTTTCGAATAAATTTATATTTCGCCTCAGGGATATCATAAATATTATCATTTCTTAATATTTTCTCCCTAACTTATAGAATTCTCGAATCATATGGATCCTCCATAACTTGTTCGATATCATCCAAACGCTACATTTTTAATATTCTACTCTGAATACGATCAATCTTCATCCACCATCTGAATTTTTTTACGCCTCAAATTTGAACTATGTCTGACCCGATTCTTGTTCTAGCAGGATAAATAGGCAATCCTATAAGGATATGGTCTTTCCTTCTTTTTTTTCCCCTTCTCAAATGTCCTATTTTAAAAATTGGGACAATTTCTATATCCCAAATAATCTTCTCTATTAGACAAAATCTTGAGCCTCCTGCTTTTCTTTTCTTCTTGAACGCCTTTAGAGTGAAAAATTGGGACAATTTTCTGATCACTCGAATATTTTTTGCTACCTATTAAATTCTTTGACTATTCAAGTCAAGTATCATAAAACTAGAAATTGGGGCAGATTTTTTGAATTAGTCAATTCTTCAAAATCTTTAGTCTTCTCACTAATTCAATATAAAGTTCTTTTCTGTATCTCATACGCTTATTTTCTCTGTTCATTCTTTCCAGCTCTACTACAAGCTTAGCATTTGGATATGTGTGAAATAATCACGCTCTCCAATATTATTCAAAATTATAAATTTCATCGCTATCATTAGGCCTCATGTATTAGAACCTATCTTCTTCACCAAATCATTCTTTAAGCCTAAGTTATGGCCCATCTTTTCGATTTAAAGTCCTCTTTAACAAGTGTGCACTCTTTATATGTTATTTCTTAATTACTTTAACTTATACAATGTTAGATTTTATTTTATATTTATTTATTTATAAAAAGGTTACCTAGAATTTGAGCATCGATTCTGGTCATATCTTCAATCCAAACCTATTTTAACAATGCCCAGTATTTCAAATAATTTCAGTATTTTTCGTGATCATGCTTTTAGCACAATTTGAATAGTTGATTAGTTTACCTTCTCATTTTACCTCTATGTTTTCTCTACATATACTTTAAACACACACTTTCAGTATTTGTATTCTTCAACATTCCCAATCCAATTCAGAGTTGAAGTCGCGATGCAAGGCAACCCACTTCCTTTTGAACTAATGATTTTCTTTGAGTGAAGCAGGAATACAAAAGTTAAATTGGGGAATAATTTTTAGAAAAATCTTTAAAATTTCACAAGCTGACAACAAGGAGATGCGAAACATTTTTGTGTTCTAAATTGGGGTAGAAATTTTTGAGGAATCCTCAAAAATTTCACCAAAATGAATTGCAAAGTCCAAGAGGTCGAAACTACAACAAGGAGCAAAAGACAAGCAAAGGTACGTATCAACCTTGCTTTTTAAAACTTACAATATTTTTTTAAATGCAGTAGTAACATGCACACAATACCATAAATATTCTCGTAGTCGAGAATGAATAAAGCCCTGCTCTCTCAAAATTCAGTGCAAAGGCTGAGCTACCTTACTTTTGGATTGCCAATTATTCGTATCAGACTCCTATTGAGCTACCTTCAAGTTATTATTATGCCTCCAGATTAAAATTGCTATTGCGCTACTTTCAAGCTGTTATTATGCCTCCAGATTCAAATTGCTACATTCAAGCTATTATTGTGCCTCTAGATTCAAGTTATTATTGAGCTACTTTCAAGTTATTATTGAGTTACTTTCAAGCTATTATTATATCTCCAGATTCAAGTTATTGTTACGCCACTTCGAGCTATATTATGCTACTCTCAGGCTACTATTATGCTACTCTCAAGTTACTGCTGTGCTACTTCAAGCTAATATTTTACTACTTTCAGGCTACTATTGTGCTACTCTCAGACCACTATTATGATACTCTCAGGCTACTACTGTGCTACTTCAAGCTAATACTTTACTACTTTCAGGCTACTATTGTGCTACTTCATATTATTGTGCCACTATCGAGCTACTATTGTGTTACTTCAAGCTACTAATGTACTACTTTCAAGCTAATGTTTTGATACTTATCAAGATACTATTGTGCTACTATCGAGATACTACCATACTACCTATCAGGCTACTGTGAATCGAGCTACTATAATTTGAGCCACTGAAATCATGCTACTATTATTTGGGTATGTCCGCTATAGAATAGAACGTTTTGAGTTCGTCCTCCCTAAATAATTGGGATAGTCTGCCCTAAAATAGGACAATTGCGCTCGCCCGCCCTAAAAATGGACAACTGGAATAGTCCACCCTAAAATAGGACAATTGGGCTCGTCCGCCCTAAAAATGGATATTTTGGGTTTGTCTGCCTTCAAAAATAGGGTATTTTGGATTTGTCCGCCTTAAAAATGAATAATTGAGCCCGTAAATTAATTTTGAGTCCTACAATTTACATTTTGACCCGTAATTTATATTTTGAGCTCGTTATTTATAATTAAGCTCGAATAATTGGGTTTATCCGCGCTAAAATAGGATATATCAATTCTAAATAGTTTTATACATATATTCGAGTACTAACAAAACTTGTCCAATTTTGCAGATATTCTCCTAAGTAAAATGGAATTGGGACAAATATTTTTTAAGATTCCTCAATATGTGTGTATGTGTATATATGTGTGTTTGTGTATATATATAATATATATCCTTGTTACTTTCTTCTAATGCTACTTTCATATTAGTCCATATTTTTCTTATATTTTATTAATCATTTTATCTAGTAGTGCTAAAGCTTGCAGGTACAAAATCAACAATAAATCTCTCATCAAATAGTTTACCCTCTAGCTTGGCTCTCATCTCGATATCATCGCTAATTAAATTTTCATACACCTCTCATCTCTCCATTCTTATCACCTCATGCCACTTTCGTCGTTATTCAAACCTTGTTCTATTAGTTTCTTTTAGGGATCCCTTTCGTTCCTAAATCTAGAACTACACACGGTCTGATTCTCGTGAAACCCGAGTTATGTAGGCGACTTGAAACTGAAGTCTCGGCCACAACATCTTCACAACCCCATCTCGTTTCATCCAGCCTCACCGAGATCATTCCCTCGGTCGAACAAAATTGGCTACTAAGTCAATATTCTTTGCCCGCAAATTCATCCTTCATTCTCGAGCAAAGAAGAGGTAGCTGTTGACACCCAATTTTGACCTCCCTACACCCTACTTATTTTACTATAAGTACTTTGACATTTTTACCTAATTACAAACTATTTTACCTTTTATATGTTCTTTTAAATAATTTAATATTATACTTAGTATATTATATATTTTATTATTATTTTTATTACATTTATATATTAAGTAGTATCTCATTTTTAGCGCATAATTTTACAAGTGCATTTGTAATTTATACTTAAATAGCTTAGAATAATTTTATCATATCATAAATATTATTGTTTTATCTTCAATATTTTAAATATTGTGATTATCATCATAATATCTCAAATTGATTTATTTCTTGAAAATTAATTTTTTCATTTTAATTATTGATCTTGCACAATCATTAATTAGTATTTTTATACTACCTCATTACCATATCATATCAATTTTCTACTTAAATAACCTTTTATTTATTATAATCTTCCATAGCATTCACTATCCATACATATTTAATTAATTTAGATAGTATTTGCATAATTAAAATTATTATTATAATTTTTATTAATTTATCAATATTATTTATATTTATTCTGGTACTTTTCTCTTTCTATTTAAATTAGCCTCAAATTTAGCTCATATCAACCTCAAATATTCTTAATTCTCTTTCCATGTAATATGTGCGTCCCTCTCTCATTTTAATTTTATATGAACTTAAAGTTCGATTTTCTTCCCCTTATTCCTTTCTTTTCAATTCAGATTTTCATTCCTTAAAATTATTGCCCCTATTTTATATATTTCAGACTCAAATTTTATAGCATAATCTCCTTTCATATTAGAATTTTTTTATTATTATTAATTTTAAAAATTAGTCAAATCTTTTTATATCCATAAAAATTCTCGGAATCTTTCTTTTCTTTGTCAAATATTACTCTCTCCTTAATTTATTCTTTGCAATTTATTACTCCCTTGCCAATCTTTTTTGGTGAATCTTGCCAATCCAACTTATTTTTCCATTTATGTTTGATAAATTTAATTGTCTTTCCATATTATGTTATTGTCTTCCTTTCTCTTATGGTTGTCTTCCTCTTTCGAAAGATCCTTCCTCTCTATCTCTAATTATATATAAAGTTTTATTATTATTGAAAATTTTCTTTAGACAAGATTATTCCACAATCATGCTATCATAGTTTTCCTATCATTTTATTATGTCAAGAATCTTTTCATATTTTTCTTTCTTCTCCTATCCACTAACATTACAATGGCTTCATAAAAATAAAAAAGCTTCTTTTATATCTTTTTCTTTCTAACATTACATGAAGAAGAAGATTTGGGGGAATTCACTATCCCCATCGGCAGACCTCATAGCCATTGAATTTCACCATTTTTAATTATAAACTTTTTTCTTGAAACCGTCGTGACTTCACTTTCGGTCATTGAAAATATTATAAACTTCATAGAAATAGTAGCCAAAAATCACTGGAGATTTCATCTCCTTTGATCCTAGTTTGGCCTGTGCAAGAGTAAGTTTTTCTTCTTTTTATTTATTTTTTATTTTTGAATATTTTCTTATTAATATTGAATACATTGGCTGCAAATGTCTTTTTTATTTCTTATACTTTGTTTACTTTTATGTTTGATTATCTATAGCATGAATTTGATATTATACGATATTGATTATTGATTTTGATTATCTAATGATTGTTGCTAAGTATAAATTATTTTGGGTAGTATTAATTTGTTCTTGTTGAGGAAACTTTGGTCGAAAAGAATATTATAAGAGTGTGCTATTTTTGATGAACTGAATGTTGGTCTTGGATTGAAAAGATTTGAATTAAATGAGATACCTTTGATCTTCTAAAGTTGCAAAATAATAAGAGTAACCAATTTAATTTTTTTTTTTTAAATAAACTTTTCCATGCTTGAGTTACGTTTTTGTCATTTCACTAGTGCCAATATCTCTTTTCTTTTATGCTTACTGATGCTATTTATTTTTTACCCCTTTTCTCATTAATACATTTATATATGTTAGTTTTATTCTATATTATCAACTTAAGATAATGGTTTAATACAATTTGTTGAGTTAATTACTTTGAAATTGTAGGTTGTTGAAAATAAGAATGTTCTGGCCTTTACCAAACATATTTAGGTCCCAATTAATTAATCATAAGAAGAAAAGAGATGGGATACTAATTTATCTCAAATGTCACTGCCACCAAACTCTTTTTAAACATTTTTAATCTTTATGTACTTACTTCGACCGAGAATTGTTATTACTTTATTATGTTAATTCTTCTCTTAATTAGTTAAATATTAAGAACAAACATACTCTCATCCCCTCCCCTTTAAATATTTTTACATGTACATCACAATGGAATGATGTCGCTCGAATTTCTATTACAATAAGTGGAGAAGTCAACATGCGAAACAGAGCTTAAGTGAAATCTTCACCCCGAGAGGGGTCAGATACATTTCGAAAAATGATGAAAAAGACAGGCTATAGTTGACTTCTCGTATGAAGCACAAATATAGTTTTATAAAAACAAAGAAACTCGTTGCTCCCTTTTTTCTAATTTTAGATGTCATTTTTTTAAAAATCTCAAAGACTTGACAATTATTTATTTGTTAAATTATCAATGTACTTTCATGCAATCAATATATAGATGTATTTTAGCTATCACTATTTTTTTTAAATTCTCAAACATTTTATTTAGTATTCTTGAACAATTTAAGAATTATTTTGATTTTGTTTTAAGGCGTTTAAGAGAATCGATCATACAAAAAAATAGAATAAAGGGAGTAATATTGCATTGGACCCGCTTTCAGCCTTGTCATACCCTAATCCCACTATTTTATCCTTAACTTCTTATATTATTAGTTTATTATTTATTTTGGTATTCTATTTGAAAGCAACCATGTTAGTTCCTTTGTATTTACTCTTCTAAATTTGTATTTTAGTTTTTCTTGATTGTTTGTGTTATTCAATTACTTTAAATATTCTATTGAAATTGAACAAGTATGTATCCTCTTCTTTTGTGCTTGTATAAATATTTCTTTTGGACTGAGTACATATGCTTATTTTTAGTAATATAAATTTGCATGCTTAATCACGTAGCTATTTTTAGGCTTAATAATTCATCGACCATTTGTTGCTCGTTAATTTTCCCACATAATAATGAATTCGGAAGGAAACCACAGTTGTGGACCTCGAAAGGTGCCTAACACCTTCCTTTCGAGGTAACTTGAGTCCTTACCTGATTTCTGGTGACGTAGACTAGTTGAACAAGGTTATCTAATTAGTTAGTTTAGTCCGGTGCCCTAACGCTCCATAATTCGTTTGGTGGTGACCCTTCTTATTTTTCAATCCTGCAAGAGTTGTCACATATCGAGTTTCATTTTTCGCGAGAAAAATGAGGCGTGACAGAGATACATGAGGCCCAGGACCTCGGACGGGTAGATCAGCCAGCTTTTCAGGGAAATGCCTTTTATAACCAGCCACCTATGGTGCATAGAGGAAGAGGACATGGCTGTGGAAGTGGCGATGCCCGAGGATGGGGATGTAGCGAGCTTAGAGGAGGACAAGGACATTATCGAGCGGTAGGTAGATACGTAGCTGGTGACCCCGTGGGTATGCATATTTCTCCAGCTACGGAGGTAGAGGTAGATTATTTACTATTTATTTAAGTTTATATTAAATAAACTCACTATTTATTATATTTTTAGATTCATACTTCGGGACCTTTATCCATCATGGCCCTACCTGCCAGACCACTACAGAGGATCCCATGCACCATTGACTGAGGTTAGTTTTATTTTATTTATACGTTTAAATTATTACTGTTTATTTAAGTTTACATAAAATAAACTCACTATTTATTATATTTATTGATTCATATTTCGGGGCCTTCATCTACCGTAGACCCTACTTTCCAGACAACCACGGAGAATCACATGCAGCCATTGACTGAGGTTAGTTTTATTTTATTTATAAGTTTAAATTATTTATAATTTTAATATTTGTTTAGGTTTACATTAATATTCCGTATTAATTTATATTTTAAGGTTCACACTGCATTGTCTCCAGTCTCATCTCCAGAAGATTAGTTTATTATGTCAAAGGATGACATCCCTCAAACACCCAGAAAGAAGAAGGGTGTTAAGAGAGTTAAAAATCACAGGAAGAAGAATGATCATAGCATGGAGCCTCCTCCAATTAAGAGGAGGAGCGATGGGGACGACGATGAGGGCGGGGATAGGCATCATATGGGTGTTAGACCGACAAGTGTTCTACAACTGCCTAAGGATTGTGGAACTCATTAGTATTGTATCTATTTTAGATGTTATTTTTATTATTTTTATCTTAATAAGCAAACCTTCTTTATGATAAAACAATATTACATTTTTGTATTACTTATTTGTATCTAAACATATTATTTTTCACAATGAATAGAGTAATTAATTTGAAGCAAAAATATTACGTTCACAAGAAAATATCATTCATTATAATGAAAATCTGTCATTATATTAGAGCAAGCAACATGTAGAAAAAGGGTTGATAATGAATATAATGAAAATCAGTTCCTATAAGTGCTACCGCCACGGGAAGTTTTTCCACCTCAAGATGAACTGGCATTGCAATCTCGCAAGGGATAATTGTGTTTATCATGATCTCTTTGTTTTTACATGGAGTACTTGCGGAAAAGTGTACTTATTGGAACATCCATTTCATTGGGTATACGGATTTGACATTAACGCAAACTTTTCATAAAAATCTTTTGTTTTCTACAATAGTAATGGGACTTGTAGGACAATACACCTCATCACCAAGTAGATTTAACTACCCGGAGTATGCAATTTTATAGTTACACACACTGTGTTCTTGTGCAATATAATTTCATACTCGATACCAATGTTTGCAAAACCCCTAATGGCATGAGAATATGGAATGTGATATGATTGTCATTTACCATATTGACATGTTTCTTGGGAAGCGTTTACAATGTGCACATTACCATAAACGACCATGGTGCATGTTGATCTTCACCTCAAATATGTTGTCCTTTTGCTGATGATAATTGATGCGGATGTGACACTCTATCTTTAAACAGTTAACCTCAAAACGCTTGAAAGAATTTGGCATCCATGTTTGATTTTCTGATAATAGTCGTCTGGTATAAGCTGATCTTGTGACAAGCTACTCTAAAACCTACCTGTAAGTCAGTCGCACCATTGCAGTAACTGGTAGGGCCCTTGCTGACTTCAGCAGTCCATTGAATGACTCGAAGCTATTCATTATCATCATGCCCCATATCCTACCATCATCCTTGTGTGATGACTATTTCTCGAGATCAATCTTCATTAACCACTTATAGACATTCTTGCTAGTCTCTTTGATTAGCTACATTTTTAAGAAACTTCTTCTCCTAGTGTTGTTTTGCAGCTTCCCGTAGAAGATTGTTCAAACGGACATTTTTGGCTCTCTGATAATTAACTTTCAGATGCCTTAAAAAATAGCGGTGGTAGGCAAATAGGGCCTGCCAATTCGGCTTACGATATATGCTCTTAAGTATACCATGATGCCTATTCGATATTAATGTTACGCCTCTACGACCCTTAACAATATACAGGTGTAAATTCTCCAAAAATATTCCCCATGTCTCTGTCTCTCATTTGCAGCAATTGCAAATGCCAAGGGATATATTGATCATTTACCATCCATTGCGATTAGAATTAACATCTTGATATTGTATTTATCATAGACATGTGTTCCATCTATTGATATCACAGGACAACAACAAGAAAAAACACCAACACATGCCTTGAAATTTCAAAACACATAGTTGAAAATATTTTCTACGACATCATCATGACGCTCGAACTTCCATTCAACTATTGTACTTGGATTGAAGTGTTGTAGAGCAGCCATGTACCTTGACAACTAGCGGAGTGATGCCTCCTAATTTTCATATACATTTTCAAAGGCGTGCTTGAGTCCAAGATAGATCTTTCTTTTACTTATTATTCTGCTATACACTTTATGGACGGCAGTTTGACAGTCTTTAATAAGGAACCAAACAAGTTAAAATCATAATAATTAGCAAACCAATCCACGTATTGATTATTAAATTAAAGCGATCTATGAATAAAATAGTACCTTGGTATTTTTTCGAAAGTAACGAGAACAAAAGCAATCATATTAAGGTCCAAGTTGAAATATCCTTCATGGCACATACCCATATCACACGTATGTGTTTCAATATATTTTTCTATTTCCCACAAGTTATCACGTGTATACTTAAAACTAGAGAGCTTAAATCCATAACCTTGGTCTACATGCCTACAACCAACTCACCATAAAGTCTTTGTCAACTTAATGACCGAGAATTGTCTCGCCTCCTTGAAATGTATAAACTTAACTGCCCTTTGCAATTGTTTCTTGGAAGAGAACAACACACCTTTTGAAAGATATATAGAGGACCATTTATAATATCTTGTGGCTAACGCCACGACCTTGCCATTTATATTCATCATCATGTGTATCGACAAACACATCTGGACCATCTGGAAGATGGTCAAGAAATAGTATTTCATGAGAATGATATAGAGGCATATGCACTGTTGGTGTCATTGGTAATGATTATGGAAAAACTTCTTCGCCATGAAACAGACTGATGGAATTGGGTCTTTGTGACGGGGGACATCATAGAATCATCATCACTAGATGATACTTCAAATGGGATTTCATCACTTGAAACCTCTTCATTAAGAACTTCATCGCTATCACTCTCTGTAGTTGCGCCATGATTCGGATGATCAACATTATCGATATTCAAGGGAACAATGGGCTCATCTTGTGTAACATTTTTTCTATATATCCAAAAAAGCAAAAAATATTTAATACATATACTAAACATACTTGAATTAATATTCAAATAACCGTCTTATCGATAATAGTCAGCATACCAAAATAAGACGAGAGATGAACATTTGAGGATGTTCCAGCATTTTTCAACCATCCAAAGTGTGAGGATTAACCAAAATTATGATCTTGTTCATAACTTGGAGAATTTTTCATCTCATGTGGAGGTTAACCCCTACAAAAATATACAATAATCATAAATCATATAAATCAACACATAATAGTGAAACTAGTATTATTAATATTTATTAATAGAAATAACACAAATAAATAGACATTACTAGTCACTTTTATTAATAATTTAATTCAAAAGAAAATTATATCTTAATGATTCCATTGACATATTGCCGGTAAGAATATTTTGGTAATCAGTCATGTGACAAAACTCACTAGACTGAGTTATGGGGACTGCGTCAAGACTACTATGATTTTTTACATGAGGATACATATTAGCCTCCGAAGAAGCACATCAACGACTAGTCCTGAGCTCCTTCCTAACATATATTTGGAGCATATTTAGCTTGATTTGATATATATAGTCAATTAGAGCCTAAGGATAACAGACAATTATTTGTCATCATGGATATTCCACTCCTCGTAATTTACTTGTCCATGTGATAAAAATGAGGTTGGGTATTGTCTAATTAAAATCAATTTATAATCAACACTTTTCACATCCATCTTTTTATAGATTGAAGAACGAAATCTTTCGTATCCAATATTAAGTGGATGTTTAACGTTGCATTTGGAGGGGCGGTGGGGAAGGAATTATATTGTATGGAATTTTCGTAATTTCACTATCCCAATAAATTAAAACTCTAACTTTTTCTTTAGAAGATATTTTTTGGGAGATGAGTAAAGATATGGGAGATGAATGAAGTAGGTGAGAGATGAATTTATCTATGAATGAAGAGATGGTGAAGGTGGCATATTTGGTCTTTAAATAGAGATTGGAGGAGCTAGGTGGGAGGTGGTGAGTGGGAAGGGGGGGACAAATATTAGACTGAACAAAAATACATAGCGTACTAATTTTGTCTGCTATAATGATACGTCACATCAACTATAAAAGTGTACAAAAAAGGGTGACAAAGTCTATAAAAAAAAGTACAAATACATGAAATTCTGCCAGAATTTAACAATTTAGCAGATTAATTTAGTCCGCTTTATAAGACGGACTAATTTAGTCCGCTATATGACCTATTCCACCATCAATATTGGCCGTTTAAAAAAGGCGTATAGAGGACTAAACAAGTCCGCAAAGCCAATCTTGTTATCAATTTAAAAACGCGGCTCTCTGTATCTGTTTAAGTTTTGGGGCTTATTTCAGTTTCGAATTTGTCACAGAGAGTGAATATATTTATTTTATTTCATAACAGTAATGGAAGAAAAGTCATGAATTTAGCAAAGACATGGGGTTGAGCTTAATTTCTAAACAACACACTTAACAAAAATTCCAGATTTAAACTAGAAAAGAAAATCTAAAATTTGATTTAACAACTAAATGTTATCTCAGTTTTTAAAAAGAAATCTACATAAATCATTTTAAAAGAAAAAGAAGACAAGTTACTACAACATTATACATCAAACAAGTAGATTCAATTTATCCCCTGTTTATTGAAAATCCATAAAAACCAAAAGTTAGAAGCTGGAGTAAGGTTAACATTAATTCTATAAATAAGACCACCTCACAGTATCAGCTGAGGACTATGGTCTCAAAAAAATTCATTCAAGGCACTTAGTAACATCAGTTAAACTCTTCATACTTATAGCTAGATTTCTGTCTACTCCATTTAGGTTAAACAACACTTACAAGCTATAGATTAGGCAAAGTTCCACCAACTTGGATATACACAAAAGCCAAGCACAAATACAAACGAGAGACTGCACCTTGAATAACTACAAAAAAAAGAGAAAGAATACTGACCACTGAACAATATTTTCACTAAAGCCAGTGGCAATTTTTTGGAATATTTTTAAACCAAGTTGGATCTGAGTAAACTTAGGACTGCTTTAGAAAAGTTCAGATGTTTGTGAAAATACTTAATCAGAAGTGTTTTAGAAAGCAATTTTTAAGTTATATTATGTTGTGTATGACTTGCGGGAATGGGTCGTTTGGTGTGAAGATGTAGGTGTGAATCCCAATGATATTGTTGACTTGAAAGCAAGTGGTGATGAAGTAATGGATGTTGTGCCAAAAACCCCAAAGGTTGTTAATGATGAAGAAGGATTGGATGAGGGAGCCGTTGATGTTACTCCCGTGAATGATGCTGTTGAAGAGAAAACGAGCAAAGAGACTTTGCCCCACATGGGCCAAGAGCCTAAGATTCTACCTCCTTATCCTTAGAGGTTAGCAAAGAAGAAGGAGGACAATCGTTTCAAAAATTCATTGAGATGATTAGTAAATTGTCTATTAATATACCTCTAGTGGATGCATGACTTCAAATGTCGGGTTATGCCAAATTTATAAAAAATTATTGAAGAAAAGAAGGTCATTGATGCTGGTATAGGGGAAGTAACACCCACTGCAGTATTATGATGACAAGTAATCTCGCTCCCAAAAGAGAAGATCCGAGAGCCTTTACTATCCCCTGCACCATTGGGTTGTGAGCGTTTAAAAAGGCCCTATGTGATCATGGTGCAAGCATAAATCTGATGCCTCTCATTATTGAAGTTGGTGTTGGAGAATTCCAAACCCACCTAAATGAGGCTGTTAACGGCAGATCGATCCATAAAGAAACCGGTGGGAGTGTTGGAGGATGTCTTGGTTCAGGTAGACAAGTTCATCCTTCCAGTCGACTTCATCATGCTAGATTATGACATGGATGTTGAAGTACCTATCATCTTGGGGAGGCCATTGCTTGCAACAGGCAGACCTTTGGTAGATGTGGAGCTCGGTGAGATGAAATTTTGAGTGGGAGGTAAGGAAGTCATCTTCAAGATTTGTCAAACTACTGAGCACCCCGATAGTGCAAGGTGATAGGGGTCTTGAATAATGAGGCAGATTCAGAGGATGATCCTCCGAAAATCTAATAGTTGAGAAGGTATACGTCATGCCACAACGTTAAATACGACACTTCTTGGGAGGCAACTCAAGTGTTCTT
This sequence comes from Datura wrightii, assembly GCA_035772735.1. Classification (NCBI taxonomy): domain Eukaryota; kingdom Viridiplantae; phylum Streptophyta; class Magnoliopsida; order Solanales; family Solanaceae; genus Datura; species Datura wrightii. Next base: position 177,827,569 of record JASDFA010000018.1, on the reverse strand, counting down.
ATGTTTTGATGTCTTGATGCTTTGTTGATTTTGTTTTTGTAGGATGATTGTATGAGAAACAAGAAGAAGAAAAACAAGGTAGCCACTGTGCTAGATCGGCGAAACGCTGGTGCTCAAGCGTGATACACCACCTTGTCACACAAGAGAAGCAGAAGTTGGAAAAAAAAGAGGAAGCTGGCATCTCACCGGTGAAACACCGGAGGCATTCCACAAAACACTGGTCTGGTGTGGGTATGAACCAGTGCACCTAGAGGAAATTGGAAAATGAGAGAGTGAGTTGTGACTTGCTGGAAGAATGCAGCTGACGATCTGTGAAATGCAGGTCAGTCGCAGTTATAAAGCAGTGAACTTGGCATACAAGAAGTCACCGACGCTTGAACCGGTGCAATGCCAGTACTCACCGACCGTCGCAGATCTAGCGCGGGTGGAGGTAAGTAATTGTAATTTGAATCTTGACTAACCTGATCCATATCACTTTAAAAAATTATCAAAACTAGTTAAAACACCCTTTTTACCTTTCAAACATACTCTCTCTCCACTTCTTCACCTAACCACAACCCTTTCACCTTCCCAGAAACTTCCTTCCATTAAATTCACTATTTATACCCACCTTTTCACTACCAATCATACTCCTTCTCTTCAACCTATAAAAAACCCCATTCTCATTCCTCTTATTTCACCACCTCTCACTCAAACCTTCACTATGTTTAAGCACTCCTCATTGTGGAACCACCATTGTTGGTCAACACCAAGCTTCAGTCTATTTGCTCTTTGTTCTCTCATAACTCATTTGGTATGTGTCATTTTTCCCTCTCTTCTTTCTAGATTGTTGAGAATGTGAGTTAAAAATTTAGCATGATAGATTAGAAAGCTCTCACACTCACATTCCCCATTACCAATTTTGTGCTTTTTCATTATTGAATATTTCTCATTGTGTGGGTATGTTGGGGGTTGAATATTAATTTTTGTGCTTTTTCATTTTAGATGAAAATATAAAGTGAAGTGTGTGTTGGATATAATAGTTGGGGTTGAAGTCTAAGTAATCCCATGTGCTAAAAAGGCACGATTTTCCTGATGATAGATCAAGTGACGTCATTCATAAGGAAAAATCTTCATGTTTTCTTTATTTTTCTATTTGAATGGGTGAATCTTAAAGTGAAAGGGTGTAAGTAAGGCTTGTTTTTGGAGAGAGGTCTGTCTAAATTGGTTTGAGACAGAGCGGATAAGTGGTGAGTCGCTGGTCAAGACCGGTAAAATGCTGGCTAAAGTGCTGGTGAGGGGTTTGAGGCTTCAAGCCACTTCCCAGCACCTGCGGTTTGTCGGCGCTTCGCAGATCATGACCGGTAAAATGCCGGTGTAGCACCGGAGGAAGATAAATATAGAACAGGAAAATATCCAAACTTGCGTCTCGCGGGTTGCCACCTGCGGTTCGCCGCTTGAGTCGCTGGTGCTACAGATGTCTGCTTTTAATGTTTCACTTTGTTTGTCAGGTAATCCTTAGAATTTTATTCCATAGCTTAGTGTAGTTGTTGCTTTTTCTTTTCCATTAGTAAAAGTACAAAAAGATATGTCGTTTTATTGTAGCACTAACATGGCTTTGCAGAATTATAACTTCATCCAAGAAGTCAGACGAGGGAAAGGCACCCTCCACTTCAAAAAGAAAGAGCAAAAGGAAGACCAAGTCAAAGCTAGCCCCCTCCCCCCACTACCAGGGAGGCAATCATCTTTTGTGTACCCAACATGAAGGCACAATATGCCATCTGTGAAGGCATATCATCACAACGGAGAAAAGATTTAATCTGGTAGAGATGAGGAATGACTTCCCCAAATATCATTTCCCAATTCAACCACCGTCAATGGCACGTATTTGCTAAGCCTCTTCCGGAGTACTACACCAACTTGGTGTCTGAGTTTTATGTAGCATACCAGGCACGACAAGAGGCTATGAAGCATAAATGGAAGATTGATGAATTTTCTTGCCTTTCTTCAGTTCAGATCAGGGTGTGGAGGTAGATATTACTCCAACCACCATCAATGCATTGTTCTAGGCTGACTAGATTGATCCAAGGATTGAGCATGTAGATAGAGTGGCCGATAAAGAAAATCAATTCAGATAGATAGCTCCAATTATTGCCAGTGGTCAGCCACTATGGGCCTCTATAGGTGGGGAGATTTCGAGGCATGACCTCAAGTTTGAGGCAAAACTATGAATGGAGTTTGTGTGTGGCTGGATTATGCCATCAAAGAATGATCAAAGAGTGAATTTGAAGGCTGTTATATTCATCGTCTGTATCATGAAAGGGGTGCATATCAACTTCGGGGAGATCATGGTCAACCAAATGAAGAGAAAGGCTAGGCAATAGGGAACACTGATGCCATATGCAGTGCTTATCTCTTAGTTGTGCCTTAATGCAGGGGTGCCACTATTCCCTAACGAATCTCCTAGCCCCGCCTCCAATATGATCAACGTGGAGAGAAAAAGGGATGCCGAGGCACCCAATGTGAAGAGAAAAAGGTTGCAAGCTTTTGAGGCTCCACTTCCCATGACATAGAAGAGAACCTCATTACTCCCGACCTTAATATGCCACGCCCCGATACATCGGGTCATACATTGGGGGAAGTACTATTTTGAGGTCGTTCACCTCCTCCGACATCCTCTCACTCAAGTGGACTACGAAAGCTGGCTGAGATGATTGCTTCTCATGAGAGCCAGCTCCAAAAACTAGCCCAAAATCTCCCTACTCTTATTGCTAGAACTGTAAAGAGGGAGTGAAGAATGTTTATGACAGCTTGACCAAGCTCTACTCCCGAGTATATGTGGTGGAGGGAGCTGTCTCTTCACTCTGAGTGAAAGTGCCAAACTTGAGGGAACGGGCATCACTGGTAGACCCGAATTTGAGTGCTCTTGATGTAGCCATGGCTGCCTCATCCACTGCCTAGGACCCCATTGATGATTTGTTTGAGGGCTTAGGTGGGGAGGAAGAGCCATATTTGGGTGGCTTTGATGATGATGAAGGGGATGATGATGAGGACAAGGAGTAGCCACTTCAGGGAGTTCCTACCATCCTTTTTATTTTTTCATGCATACATTTGGGACAATGTATTGTTATAGTTGGAGGTAGGTTGAACTTTCTTTTTCTCTCTTGTGGTTATTATAGAGTTGTTGTGCCCTTTTCAGGCTTGTTGTTGATTGTTGTTGATATTTTGCTGCCTTTATCGGGCTGATTTGATTTCTTTTTGTGTTGTTGCAGTTGTTGGTTGCTGCTCTTGTTGGGTATGTGATGAAGGAAAAATGAATGAAAAATTATTTTTAAATTATTAGTGTCATTAGTTGGGTCTGTGTTTAATTGTCAAATGTTTCATAGTCCAAATCTCAATTATCTCCTTTTATTTATAGTAGTTAGTGAATAAACTCCAAGGATTTTCTTTATACCACAGTTATTTTTCAAGGAGCGATTTTCTTTTCTTTTGTTATCAAACCAGGTGGCGTTTCTCAATGATGGATTGAGAGATGACTTTCTTAAGGGAAAATGCCGAGTTTAAAATTTTTTTTGAGTCAATGATTGCAATGGCTTCCAAGAGGTGACACCATAAGAATTTCTTAAATGTCATGGCTGTTAAAAAAATGAATTTTGAGAAAGAAAGGGGTAGTTGAATTTGAAAGCTAAGTACTCTTTTGCCATAAGTTACACATTCTTTGTTTGGCTTCTTGATTCATATGATATCTTGTTTTATGACTCTTGATGTGGTGATGAAAATGGTGTGAACCCCTTGGAGGGTGATGCCTTGTAGGAAAAGTTTTAGTTTAATTTTCTTGCATGAATGATTGTCTAGAACTTTCACCAAGTGTGACTCAAGGTGAAATACTAGATATAGTTGCACTTAGAAGATGATCTTAGGCTTTTTTTTGATAGCTACTTTACCCATATGACCTCCTTGAGAATGAATCCTTGCTAGCCAATATTGAGTCTTTAAGCTTTTTCCTTAAAAATCACATTACAAGCCTATTACTCCTTTCATAATTCCTCTTTGACACCCATCCTCCCTAGTGCTAGTTGTGATAAGAAATACAAAAATGATACTTGAAGTCCCAAAAGTGTAAAAATAGAAAAGGAATGAGGCAAAAGCCTAAGTTTGGGGGTTGCAAAAAGGAAGTGGGCAGAATAATGTGAACTTTAATGTGAGGTCGCACCACATTATGAAAAGAATGAATGAATTATTTGGGGTGAAAAGAACCAAATTGTAAAAAGGTGCTGCTTGTTGCTCAAACGAGATGAAAAGTGGTAACTAAGGAGATATAAGGAAGGCTCTTATTTCAAAAGTGAAAATGTTGTTCATGGATAGATAAGGTGAGGATGATCTCAAAGAAAATGGAATATGCAATAAGATTCACAAAAAAAAGAAATTAGGGAGGTTCTACCCACTAGAGCTTAAAAGTCATCCTACCTTTATCTATGCCTTCATCATGGCCCCCAAGTCCTAATTGATTTTAAATATAGCGACTCTACATTAGTGGTGAGTTACACGAAAGGCAAGCCTATGTGTCAAGTTATGTGCATGAGAATTTCTTTGTGAGAGTGAGCGTATTTGTTTTCATTCTATAATCCCTTGAGTGTGAATTGCTTGATAATTAAATGAGATTCTCTCTTGTTGTGAGTAGCATCACCTCCTTCGGGGACATGCTTGCACGTGCCAAAAAGTATGATTGATACAATAATATAGTGAGCTTGAAGGCAAGCTTTGAATGTGAATTTTTAATGATTTAAGATGCTATATAAGCTTGTTGTGATCAACAATGCCCCTTGTTTTGAATGAAGGAATCAAATGTGAATCATGCCAATTGATTATGGTCATCTCTTGAAGCATTTGCATAAAGTATTGAGTCTCCTTTTTTCCTTTGTGTTGGTGAGCGATTGATGAAGGGCGTACTCACGTACTTCATAGACATATTTTGCCCGTACTTTACTATGTTTTGAGAATACATTTATGTGTGTTTGCATGTGTTTATGTTATATATTTGTGAAAATCATCTAACTCATGTGATTAGATGTTTTCAGTGCTAAAAAAGATGAATTTGAATGTATTTGAGGCTTATGGAATGAATATGAAAAGAAGTTGAAGTCGTGGGAAAAGGTTGAGTTTGGAAGATGCAGAAACAGTGTACTAACGGGTTGACAAAACGACTCGTTACGTTTGGTAACGAGTCGTGAAGTCAGTCGTGGAGACTGAGAAGAGAAATTTTGAGAAAAATCCAGTGAAGGTAATGGAAGACATCACGAATCGTCAGGTGTTGGCACGACATATTGTGAGAGCATTGGCAGGAATCGTCAGGTGCACTGGAAATTTGAAGAGTTAGACCACGAAGGGCCTAACGACTCGTGCCCATGCACAACGAGTCGTTAGGTGACCCGTTGCCACAACTGGCGACGCGGCATGGAGGACGCGACAAAGGAAGGTGCGATGCGGCAAGGCTTCCAAAACGGGAAAAAAGTGGATTTCCTACTTCAACTAGGAAAAGGAAAATTAAATCACAAGCCAAATTCATCAAGGAATGAGGAAAACATCTAACCACTATAAATACCCTTTATTTTCATGTAATAGCTATGAAGCTTGAGATCAATTTCAAGTTAAAAAGTCTTCAAGTAGGATTGGAGTTTTAAGTCTCAAGTTTTTAGATACAAGTTTGGTGTCTTATGTTTGAAACTTCGAGACGATTTTTGAATTGTTCTTCTTTATTATTGCAATAATCAAGTGAGTTTCTTCCTATCGACGTTGTAAGTATTAATTTTTGCTTTTATTTATCAATTCTATTAATTTACTTATAAACATGATAGGCTAAAACCACCACAACTAGGGTTGTGTGAGCTATGACAAATTAACACACATAAGTAAAATACTTAGTGATTCTTGAATGGAGCTTATGCATGTATTGTTTCTTCCTTCGTTTTAATTGATTTTTAACGGTTGCAAACATTACAACTTGCCGTATTCTTACTTACCGGACCAAGGAGGTAATGAATGGTAAAAGTGGTTAAAAACGGAGATTTGAGGCTATCAATCCTCATCTAATAGCTTGAACTTATCGAGGGATAGCTAATCCGATATTAAGGGTAAGGTTTAATCAAGAATACACCCGTAGACAGACCAAGTTGCGTGGTGAAAATCATCTAGATAGGGGACCAACCATATAGGTGAACCTAACTTACCAATATTGCATGCTAAGCACCGGAATAGATCACTAGTACAAAACCCCTTGTGGTTATGAAGTCATGGAGAACAGTTACCCTAGTTAATTGCATTAATTTGGAATCAACCTTCACAATTTCTCAAACTTTGCTATTTATTACTTTTACAAATTCCCCCTCTTAGGAAATAATTAACTAAAAAGTTTAAGAATTAGGGTTCTTCTACATACTTCCATATTCTCTGTGGGATCGACCCCAACCTCTAGTCGGGTTCTTTATCGACAATGTCCGCTTCATACTTTGTTAAGAAGTGTGAGTTTGAGCGTTATCAAAAAGTGGTGTCGTTGCCGGGGATTACGGTTTAGGAGTAGAATAATTTCTTGTTTTACCTTTTAGTCTTTATTTCCTATTTTTTTAGTTTTTATTTTATTTTTCGATTGTCACAAGTTAGCGTGGTAAAACAAGCAGCCAAGATGTGACCACGGTCTCAATAGGTATCTTGATGATGTCTGAGTAATCAGGATACCTGTGTCGTGCCATGACATTAAATCAAGCGCTACTTGGGAGGCAACCCGAGATAATTTTTATTTTATTTTTACGTGTTTGTTCAAGTGTGCAGGTGATAGGTCATGAGTTTCAACAAAATTGAGCTTAAACATTGAAAACGAAGAGTAGAGGCCCAGGAAGTTCTTCTTGCACTCTCTTACTTTATGCTTATGTGTTTTAGCACTGGGGACAGTGTAACCAATTAAGTGTGGGGTGGGAGAAGTGAACTTCATATTACCATGCATTCTTTAATTGCTAAATTTGCATATCGTAGGCCTAGTTTTGTTTTTTTTTTTTTTTTGGGGGGGGGGGGCTTTATGATCTCTCTCGCATGCTTGTTTGTGTGTAGTAATTTTTTTTAGTTTTATTTTATTTTGGGTTCCTCCCGTTTTTATTTTCGGTACTTTTCCGGTGGATAGTCCCTTAGAACCAACTAGAGAATCTAGATTTTTATTTTTTTTATTTTAGTCATTGAGTTATGACTTTGCCCAATGATGGATGGATGAAGACTATCTTAAGGGCAAATTAGTCATTAGGAAGAACAAAAACTTGGATCCTATGAATGCTAGGTGCTTCACTCTAGGTATCATTGGAATTTTATTTAATTCACTCAAAAATGCATGAAAAAGGAAGAAACACCTAGTCTTTTGGAAATTGACTCTTGTACTTGAAAAAAAATGGGCTAAATTATGTTATGCATGCAATATGAATATTTGTGTTTATGTGATCTTGATTTCCATTGTACCATCTTGCGCCAATGTGTGAGGAATTATTTTTGATATACTCCATGCTTGTAAATTGATGTCTAGAACTTGTCCGGTGTGTGTGCAAAGCGAATTAAAAATGATGGATTTAGGAAGTGATATAGGCATTTCTTTGATAGCCTTATTTTTATCCTATTTTACATACCTTGATTGTAATTATCCTAGTTAGCCATGTTGAGCCTTAGCCTATTCTTTTGATAGTCATATTATAAGCTTGAATCCTTTTTTGTTCTATTGACTTCTATTTGATCCAAATGACTCCTAGAGCACTTTAATGAAAAAATTTTGTAGGAAAGGAGTGTAATTGGAGAAGTGAAGGGAAAAGCTAAAAAGTGTGGCGAATTGAAAGAAAAGAAAAAGGTGAAATCTTGCTAAACAAGGAGGGTGAGTTTTAGTGGTAAAACAAAAAGAAGAAACAACTTTGAAAAAATTGAAGATTTACCAATTAACCATACCCATTTGTTTACAATGAACCTGTTTTGACCCTAGTCCTTCCTTGGATATTGTGAGCCTCAACATAAGAAAAATGCTTAAGTTGAGGGTGGCTAGAGTAGGGGTGCGTAAAGGGTGGGAACGGAAGAAAGGAAAAGAAAAGAGGAAAAAATGTGTGAATAAGCTCATTGTTGAAAGAAAAATCCCCACTAGTCACCTAAGTTGAGAAATTAAGAAATAAAAGGAGGTATAAGGAGAGAATTTGGAAATTGAGGAAAGTGATAAAAATTCAAAGTTTTGTGAAGTATTAAAGTGCTTAGGGAGCTTAGTCACTATCTTGTCCAAATAGTTCCTATCCGTTCCTTATCCTACATTACAACCAAATTTAAGTCCTAATTGATCCTTGATTCATAATTCTATATTAGCGGAGTATTACACTAAGGAAAATCCTATGGTTCGTCTTTTGCATGTATGTTGAGTTCTTTGGGAGAGTGAGCAGAAATTATTTTATTTATGCCCAAATTTATATTGACTTATATTTTGTGTGAGAAAAGGGCATCTCTCCAAATTGTGAGGGGAACAATAGTAAGACTTTGGTTTAATCTTGATTACTAAATTACGTATAATTCACATTGGCCCAAAATATGTCTTGATGAGTTATTTTTCAAAAGCTAAGTGATTTCGAACTTTGACATTTTAATATTGATCCTATATGCATGCGAGTGAATTGTTTGAGCTTCATTGATTTGTCTCATGATCCTAAGTGTAAGAAGACCTGTTCATAGGATGAATTTTGTGCTTAATTGCTAGAAGAGAAGTAGTAGATTGTTCTAGGACGAACAATAGTTTAAGTGTGGGGTGTTGATGAAGGGCGTACTCACGCACTTCATAGACATATTTTGCCCGTACTTTACTATGTTTTGAGAATAAATTTATGTGTGTTTGCATGTGTTTATATTATATATTTTTGAAAATTAGCTACCGCATGTGATTAGATGTTTTTAAGGCTAAAAAGAATGGATTTGAATGTATTTGAGTCTTATGGAATGAAGATGAAAAGAAGCTGAAGTCGTGGGCAAAGGTTGAGTTTGGAAGATGCAGAAACAGTGTACCTAACGGGTTGAGGGAACGACTCGTTACGTTTGGTAACGAGTCGTGAAGTCAGTCATGGAGACTGAGAAGAGAAATTTTGAGAAAAATCCGGTGAAGGTAACGGAAGACATCACGAATCGTCAGGTGTTGGCACGACTCATTGTGAGAGCACTAGTAGGAATCGTCAGGTGCACTGAAATTTTGGAGAGTTAGACCACGAGGGGCCTAACGACTCATGCCCATCCACAACGAGTCGTTAGGTGACCCGTTGCCACAACTGGCGACGCAGCATGGAGGACGCGACAAAGGAAGGTGCGACACGACAAGTCTTCCAAAATGGGAAAAAAGTGGATTTCCTACTTCTACTAGGAAAAGGAAAATTAAATCCCAATCCAAATTCATCAAGGAATGAGGAAAGCATCTAACTACTATAAATACCCTTTATTTTCATGTAATAGCTATGAAGCTTGAGATCAAGTTTCAAGTTAAAAAGTCTTCAAGTAGGATTAGAGTTTTAAGTCTCAAGTTTTTAGATACAAGTTTGGTGTCTTATGTTTGGAACTTCAAGACAATTGTTGAATTGTTCTTCTTTATTGTTGCAATAATCAAGTGAGTTTCTTCCAATCAACGTTGTAAGTATTAATTTTTGCTATTATTTATGAATTCTATTAATTTACTTATAAACATGATAGGCTAAAACCACCACAACTAGGGTTGTGGGAGCCATGACAAATTAACAGACATAGGTAAAATACTTAGTGATTCTTGAATGGAGTTTATGCATGTGTTGTTTCTTCCTTCGTTTTAATTGATTTTTAACGGTTGCAAATGTTAGAACTTGCCTTATTCTTACTTACCGGACCAAGGAGGTAATGAATGGGAAAAGGGATTAACAATGGAGATTTGAGGCTATCAACCCTCATCTAATAGCTTGAACTTATTCGGGGATAGCTAATCCGATATTAAGGGTAAGGGTTAATCAAGAATACACCCATAGACGGACCAAGTTGCGTGGTGAAAATCATCTAGATAGGGGACCAACCATTTAGGTGAACCTAACTTACCAATATTGCATGCTAAGCGCCGGAATAGATCACTAGTATAAAATGCCTTGTGGTTATGAAGTCATGGGGAACAGTTACCCTAGTTAATTGCATTAATTTGGAATCAACCTTCACAATTTCTCAAACTTTGCTATTTATTACTTTTACAAATCCCCCCTCTTAGGAAATAATTAACTAAAAAGTTTAAGCACTAGCGTTCTTCTACATCCTTCCGTATTCTCTGTGGGATCTACCTCAACCTCTAGTTGGGTTCTTTAACGTCCACTTCATACTTTGTTAAGAAGTGTGAGTTTGAGCGTTATCAGCGATCTTTGGAATTGTCTGGGTCGTAGAGGTCCCTTGTGCATAACCTCATGTAGAATGACACGCTTATTCCTATTATTCAGTTGTAAAGAATTACATTGCTTGAGGACAAGCAATAGGTCAACTTTGGGGGTTTGATGAGTTGGTAATTTACCAATTCATTAGGCTTTTAAACATGAGCATTTCTTGGTTTTCGAGTTATTTGTAAGGATTTTATGTTATTTCTCTTTAGTTTTCGTAGGTATTTAATTTAAGGAGAGAAGGCAAGAAATTAGACAAAAGCATGGAATTAAAGAATAAGACCAGAGCTCTACCGGATGGGACCGGCACTCCATCGGGTGGAACCAGAAAAACGCCAGCTAAAACGTAGGGGCATACTAGACAAAAGTGGAAGGTGCACCGGTGGAATATGGGTCAGCACCTGCAAACTGCCGGTGCTAACACCGGCTAGATCCTAAAGTTAATGCCCCCAAGTGCGATAGAGGGGCATTCCGTGGATGGAGACCAGTGGAACGCCGGTGACTCGCAAGTGAGGTCTCCTTCAGGAGGGAAAAATCCTCCAGCACGGAATTTGAGGAGCATTTTTAACCGATTTTTATCATTCTCTAGAAAGTATAAAATATTTCATTTCAGATTTGTAAGTTAGAGAGAGAAATTTTAAATAGCTTTTCTTCTTTTTTTCCCTCAAGGTATAAACCACCATGAAAGACAATTTTGAGTTTATTATTTTACTCTTAATGATGAATTTTATGAATTTATTTATCAATATATTTTTATATTATTCATCTATGAGTAGCTAGATATTTTGCTAGGGGTGTGTGCATGATTGGGGATAGATTGGATTGGATATGGCTATTTAATCTTGTAATTATTTGTTTTATATAAATCTGTTGTTTTCTCCCAAATTATAATTGAATTACCCATAGTTGTAAATGTGGGTTATGTCTACTTATTTCATTTTTGCTTAAAAAAGAGAAATTGAATATGGGTGAGAAAGCAATGGTAGGCAATTGGATCTTGAATGTGTGGGCTTGGGCTAGAGATATTCAAAACCCATAGGCATATACGCATTGGAGATTTGAGGCTAGAGATAGCTCAAATCTTGCCTAAGCTATAGTGAATTAATTGATTGAGGCCTTGGGGTTTGAGAAAACTCAAGGAATAGAACACCCAATTGGTTGAAAAATATTGGGTGTCACTTTATCCATAGTTATTTATGCTTATGAGTAATATTTGATTTTCTAGTTAATCTCAATCCAATCGAACCCCTATCAATAGCATTCCCCTGGCCCTTGCTCATAATTGTTCATTCAATTTGGTTTCCTTGTTCTCTTGATAGTTGATTTTAAATTTTAACTGTGATCTTGCTTTTTTTTCCCCCAACATTTTATTTTTATTTTCAAATGCATGGATGCAATTTTAGTTCAAGTCAACAGACAACTTTTGTGTTATTCAATCGCTATTCCCTGTGGATTCGACCCTGACTCTTAGTTGGGTATTTATATTGTGGCGATTGTTTACATTTCCTCCTCATGAGGAGTGGATTTGAATGTCATCAAGTATGTCAATTATAAGAATTTCTCACTGTTCCATGGTTTTCTATACATGTTCATATGTATGAATTATGATATTTTGGCTCAATATATGCTTTATGAGGTTAAGCCTATGGTTTCAGTCATGTCCAACTTTATGATTTGGTTTTGAAAATCTTAAGCCATTTTATTCAACTTATGATCAGAATCTCATGTTTTAGATTATCTCATACTTATAATTTCAATTTATTATTTTACTATCATGATTTACTTATTCTACATACTCAGTATATTCAAAATACTGACATATTTTTGCGCTATACTATCTCATGATATAGGTTCAGGTGATCAGTCTCAGCTCCATCGCTAGATTCTATCCTGCTCCAACTTCAGAACAGTTTTGGTGAGTCCTCATCATCCGAGGACGTCCGTTTTGATGCATGTTCTCTTTATGTCATTTCAGTTTTCAAACATAGTGGAGCTAGTTGGAGGTGTTGCGCCATCAACTCATCTTATGAGTAGAAGCTTTCAGATATGATGTATAAATGTTCAGCTGTTTGACTTGTCATCTCAGTTTTGACGGTTTATGATATCTTAGAGTTCCGCTTATGTCATATATTACGATTGTTTCCGCTTAGTTGTATGCTTATGATTATGCCGTGCATGTACCATGGATTAGCTTGGAGTCATTCATGACTCTAGGTCACATGTCGCATCTGAGGTCCACTCTCGGGTCGTGACACTACTGTCGATGGGTCTATGGATCAGGAACCAAACAGAATATGGTATTATTGCTTTTCATATAGATTATTCAATGACCTATTGGCAACATTCGGAGGGAGTGATGATATTATTTACCCTATGGCCAGCGAGCAAGATTCGAGGGCAGTGTATGGACCTGGCGAGTCCCCATGGGCATGACCACCTACAGCAGGGTCGTGTGTGTATTGGGGCATTGGTCACGTTTCATCTCATTATCATATGCACTACATTGCATGCCATTGATTCTCTCACTTTGTATGACTTCTTCCCTATTTAGTTGACTTTATTTGAAATTGACTGGTTATTGAGCGAGTTTCTGATTTCTTGATTATTTTCTTATATCTAGCTCATGTTATTGTTCGACCTGATTATGTTTTAAGCTTATTAACTGTTGAGAAGTGTGGAGGGGTTGGCATGATAACACCAATTCTTTTCATCACTTTATATAGGATCGATCGATGATGTTGCTGAGTACACGTGTTTTCCATACTCGTCCTTATTTTTCTACACCTTTTGCATGTACATCTGTCTCGAGTAAAAATGTCACTTGATCTTGCTTTCAGTTGGTGATTCGCAGGAGTCTCGGAGGTAGCTGCCTTTTTTTTTTTTGGCAGCATTGGACTCCTCCTACTCTTCGTATTCTTTTTTTTTTTCCAGATAGACATTGTAGTATTTTGAGAATGTTGTACAAGTATTCTAGAAGTTTTTGTATTCATGACACCAGGTTCTAGATAGTGTATCACTTTATTTCTGCATTTTTCATATTGTGACTTGCTTTTGACTTATCTATCGATTTTGTCTTTTACTTTTGCTTTATAATTGCTAAAAATGAACTTAGTAAATTAAATGATTCACCTACAGGGTTTGGATACGCCTGTAGGATAGATGCCACTACGGTTTAGAATTTTTGAATCGTGACATTGTCTCGTACTTGCCAAGATGTGATCATCATTTGATTATATCCCAACATGTGCCAAAGGTAATCAAGGCGCTTAGTAAGGTCTAGTTTTTCCTTTAGAAAGCACTTGAGACAATTTCAAAGAAAGAAAGGGTTAAACCTAAAAATTAATTCCCTTTAACATGCTGGAAACAGTGTGGGGGGTTTTATACTCAACTAAAGCCTCATAACATATCAGTTATGACAGTCCTTATATTTTAACAAGAAATATAAAATATTAGGCGTGAAATTGTTAGAAATGAAATTGGTATAGAGTTTGAAAGAGGGAGGACTGAAATGCACAAAAACGACTAAAGACCATTTTCTCAAGTTGAGTTACTCTCAATCTGGACTATGTTCTTGAGAAGAGGAACAAAGATAGTAAATGGAGACATTATTGAATGCTCCAATCTTCCTATCATGCCCTAGAATCGGTTATCCTTATCAAAAGAAAGCTTGAAACCATACTAGAGCCTCAACATACACTTCACAAATTTCAAAAGGGTTTATATGAGTCAAATATGACTCCTGTCCTCTACTTAATGATTAAGAGGACACATTAACTGAATTGTCAACCAAATAGTTCACTGCAAAACTTTAGAATACATAGACAAAGGTGTTACGAGGAATGGGGTTGAGAGTAAAGTTGAAGTGACGTTGAGACAAACTCCGTTAAGGACCCAAACTTCACTCAGCAGTCAAAACTAGACCTAATGTCACCCATTTGAAACGAAACCAACATCATACTTTAATCATGACAGAGAAAGAGAAATATGTGATTTCTGCTGCATTTGAAAAGGGATAGGGGACAGAGGATTAATATCACCATTAGGTTCTCATCCTCTATCCATATCTCTATGAGAGTCTATCCTTTTTCAGCCATTCACTATATTAACTAAACTACCAAACTGATTTAACAAATTCATTATCTTCCAACTCTTTTAGATGATTACTTACTACTTACTATCAGCTTCAATTCCAACTTTTATTGTCTTACATACTCGGTGTATTATTGTGCTAACACCTCGAGTTTGCGGATGCTATATTCTTACCTACGGGTCTTGAACGACAGGTACAGGGACCTCTTCAGTAGAGAAGTTAAGCATCAACAGTTTGGTCAACTCCTTCCTTTCGGAGTTGTTATTTTCTAGAGTTTTGCTAAACTTATGTTGTTCAGTTGTTGGGTAGGTCGGATCCCTGTCCCTGTCTCGGCTAAGTATCTTACTCTTAGAGGCTTGTAGACTATGAATTGTATAAATGAACGTGGTTGGCTAGGTTAGCCCTATCTTATGTATCGTCAGGTTCACAGCCTTGATGGCTTTGTGTGTATATATAGGCTTACTTTGAGCTTACATGAGCTTAGACACCATGTTGGTTTCGTGAGTCCACATAGAAATTTGTGATATTAGACAACATGGTAGTCTATTTGACCTATATAGAATTATATTAATATTGTGAATTATTGGGTAAGCTGAATTTCCATGCAACTTATTGTATTATGGTCTTGCCGGCTAAAGGCTTCTTTAAGCCGAAATATACTTGTTTGATTATTTGATTTATGTGTTGTTGGCATATGCCGAAAATGTATATAGTCAGCTAGGTCAGCTCAGAGTCTAGTGTGGCATTAGGTGTTAAGTTGCGGCTCTCAAGATTGGAGCGTGACATTAAGGTCATAGTCTTAACTTACCTCAAACCAAGTGAGTGCATTATGCTCTCAAGACCGTCATTCCACTTATGAATATCCATAATATATTGTATGAATAATAATAGAGATATACATATATATGTTCCCTAAAGTACCTCAACACAGTCACATCTTTCAACTTGTTATATATAAGCATTAAGAACCTGGTTTTTAGCAAATTCCTTGAGGGAGCTAGTACATTTTTTTAATTTATCATCAAAATACATCAACACTCAACATAGTGCATAAATGGAAGTCTGCAACTGTGATGGAGGACTTTGGGTAATTCGGAAGAGGTGTGACTATGTTGTGGATTTGACATAGGTGAGAAGAGACACAGATTCTTTAAGTGTTGGTCCTTCTAGTACTGCAAATATTGAGAGAGTAGTTGAGCTGGATAAGAAGTTGACTGACTTTGCACAGCAGGAATTGTCAGATCGGAGACTTTATGCTAGACTGCAGGGCGGATTTGACAAGAGCAAGGAAGCAAAAACTCCAAAATTATTATTGCCCTAGTTTCACATCTAGCCATCCACTTCCCAGCCTCCTCAGAACCCCCAAATCCCTTACACCACTGTCCTTAGATTGTTTTTTTACAAAACTGTCTTCAATCTATAGCCTTGTAATTAACCATCATGTTTTGGTTTATGGATTATGGTGTTGTCTGTAACTCTAATTATTGGTTTTTTTGTGGTTGAATATAATTTGTTTTTAAAAAATTATCAGTACTTTTTTATGACTAGCATCTTTAGAGTGACTATGTTTAAACTTGTTTAGCATGATAATTTGATATATAGCCCAAGCTTCCATCGAGTTGATATTATTCTCGTGCTATGTGTTTGGCACATATTTATGATGTCAAAAGTGGGAGATTGAAATGTGAACGAAGTGATAAAAAGGAAACTACTTAAGTCTGCTTACTCTGTGTTAAACTGTCAATCATTTCTGGATCTACGGGGCTCTGTGCACATTTGATTGTCATTATTAAAAAGAAAAAATTTATTGAAAATTGAGTTTCGATGATTAACACTTAATCCTAGTGGGTGCAAGAGTCACTTTCGCATTTATTTTGTGTATATTAACCTAGTAACCGCTCTATAATAGAAAATTTTGGTAGATCTTTATTGCTAACTTAAATACCATGTTTGTAAGGAAGTAGAGTTATACTTGGATTTTGCTTTAAGTATAGGTGGTAAATTGGCGGGTTGGATTGAATTGGGCAGATTAAAATAGGTTAAGTTAATAAACGGGCGAGTTATTGACCCGCCAATAGTTACTTGAGCTGAAATGAGCAAGTGCGGGTCATAATCCAACTGTCCAACTCTTACTTTATTTATTTTTTATACTCTTTGGTTAACTTATAATATTTATATTTTTCTTTATTATGACTAAAATATAACATATTAAATAAAAAAAATAACTTATTAAATATTTTGGTAAGGTTTCCCATGAATCAAGTTGAGCTAGATATTATAGCCTAAATTTGATAAATTTGAAATGAATTGGGTTGAAATAAGCTAAACAAATAAATGAGCGGATCAATTATCAGCCCAAACTCGAACAAATTGACAAATTATAATGATTTTACCACCTCTAGTTTAAAGAAAAGAATTTTATATTCCTTATGCTTGTTTATTCTCTAGGTTTAGGAGATGTTTTCTCTTTCCATGTTTATCTCTAACCCTATTGTTAACCATGTTCAATATATTGTTGGAGATTGTCTTCTTGCAGTTTTCGCTCACTTACATTTATACCATAGAGAGAACACAAAGCAAGAAGCAATTTTCGTGAATAAGAGAGAGAGATCAAATTGGAGAATGAAGTTCAGGCAATTGAATTTATTTAAGTTCTTTAGTTTGTGTAGATCTTGTGGAAAAGTTTTGAGTAACCATATTTGTTTTTTCAAGAAGTATAGGTTATTCAAAGAGAAACTCTTAACGTTTAGGCTAAGAGTTTAGCTTGGAGGTAATACCTACAAATCTCATAGACCGTAGGTTGTTAAGTGGCTAGGTCTCTTACGATATAATTGTTTTGTTCTAAAACTACTCATTATTTTAGTAAAGTGTTTTAAAAGATATTCAAGAGGGGATTATAGTGTGTGTGTTTTTCTTGAGCAAAAAAGTAGAAGAACTGTTATAGAGAACCTGGTTCACTGCACCAAAAGGGTTTTTTAGCGGCAATACATTTATCTTTTAGTGGTAGTAATTATTGTCGCAAAATATTTATTGGCAATTGATTAAATGTTATGCAATTTAAAGTCGCTAAAGCTTCTAGTGACATTTATTATGAATGCTGGTAAAGGCTCAGATTATTGTCACTAAAAACAATTACTTTTAGTAGCATTTATTTAGCGGCAATTACTATGGACACTAAATCTACCTAAAAAATATTTTATCCAACATATTTTGCAGCTTTTGTTATTACCAGTAAAAATGCAATAATTGCCATTAAAGAAGACTTATCTTTGTGCTATTATTATGGCTGCTAAAATTTGCTATAAATTCGCCTTAATAGATGTATTTAACCAAACATTATTTTATAAAATAAAAAATAAAATCACAAGAACTATCAAACTTGAAGCTCTGCATGTTTTATTAAATATTTACATCTTTACAAGATTCTACTATACTATCTTGAAGAAATTGTTATTCTCCGATGCAACTTCATGTTTGTGTTGCACATAACTTTTACCTCTATGAATCAAAAATCAGCAACTTAAAATATGAAAACTAGAATAAACTTTGACTGCATAAAAAACCAACAGCTTCTCTTGTGCAGCTTAAGTGCCTCCAAGTAGTTCACAATGCCATTTTCCACACCTCAAGAGTACGCCTCATTTTTTTTACGTAAATCAAGAATAATCATCCAAAAGATTTAGAAAAATTAGCATAGACTTGTTTGCTGCAGAAGAAAAATATGACTCAGTGACAGCATGATAATGATAAGATGCATATTGCTATAATTTGATAATAGATGCATAGGCTATTGTAGAAAAGAATATTGGTACAATGGAACTAACAATCCTTTCTCCTACACTTGTTGTAAAGCAAATACAGAAACAAGAAAAGTATTGAAAATGAGTTTTTATCCGAAGTGTCTGATTACGTCTTGCAAATTACTTGTTCCCACAGTACCCGAGTTTTAGCACAAAATTCAGAAAACCAAAATATGAGAAAAAGAATAATATTCTTAATTTCATTCAACAATTAATTACCAAAATATAGAGAAAAAATGATGTGTTTGGGACATCCATACTACTGAGAATAGAACTTTATAGTATTCCTAATCCAAACATCATACATCGGTTCTTATGGTGCACCTAATACTTCAATGATTAGAACTTGACAGTCAATTTTGACAAGTTTTGCTCTCCTACAATTAAGGTGTAAATTAAAACTGGAAAAAAGTTAATCTCATATCAAAAAAAGGTCTCTGATTTAAGGATTATGTGTTCCATTTGCAATGTAATTATTCCAAACTTATTTAATTTTCAATCCAAAATTCCTACAATTGCTCTGTTTATATTTTCTAACTTAAAAATACATAATGGATATAAATGCAAACTGGACATGAGCATTTAGTAGCTGTAAAGGTCATCTGGTGTTTGCGAGTAACTAAAAGTTAACCTGATCAACCTTCAAAGATCAAGTCCACTTCATGTTGTGTTTTCATTGGAAGAGTAGCAGCAAACTCTTGATTGTCCACTCCATTGTTTAGCCCATAAATTTGAAACACATCATTAGTTAGTGTTAGGTACAATAAATTTGGAACAAATCATTAATTAGTATTAGGCGATAAATTTGGAACAAATCATTAGTTAGTGTTAAGGCTAGATCTTAGGTAATAAACATCTCAAATTGTACTAGCAAACTCCCAACAACAGTATCAAAGAAATCAATTCCACAGGAATTCAAGTTCAAGAACAAGTTATGATATCCAATTTTATCAGCAACTAACAAAGACCTTCTATCCAATAAACAGATTCACAATCAGAAATGTAATTAAAATTTCCTAAAAATGAATCTCAACAACAACTGCACTAGATGTATCTCAGTTCAAACTCAAAAAAAACAGGTTCAAACTCGTGCAACTTCTCAAAAATTTCAGAAACCCAGATTTCGAATCAAAATTCACAACAACAGTAACAAAGATGGAATTTTAGTGCTCACTTCAATCACGATCTCATGTCGAACTTATGAATTTATAGTCGGTCAATCTTAGAAATTAGAGACGAAGTCTCAATTTAAAGTCAAGGAATTAAACCTGAATCGTGGAGGTGAATTCAAGTTTGTGGCTACGTATACAAGCTTCCATACAAATCCCAGAAATTGAAGAACTCAGCAGCAACTTAGCCTAAGAGAACTTCTATTTGAAATCAAACAGTAATACAACAAAAGAAAAGAAAAACTTAGATTCAATAAAAGATAGAGAATAGAGAAATATGAAAGTTTATACAGTTTAACCAAAGCCATTCAAAAATAATACAAATAATTTCAAAATGCACTTTCTCAGCCACATGTATGAAATGAGGATACTAGGTAAACAGGTGTTGAAAATAATTTTTTCCTCTGTTACCTCCTCATACATTTGGAATAGTATCATTAATATCGGAAAACATGTCAATATTTTTTTTTCAAGTATTTTTCTGAAAAATAGATTTCGCTCTTTAAGCTAGCATTCAAAAATTAGTTTCTTAGATTTCAAAGTGCCAACTGCTAAGCTCAAGTGCCGATAAGGCTAGGTGATTCTCCACTCATAATCATATTTAGGCCAAGCCTTATTTTATAGTTATTTAAAATTATAACCTGAGGCCTAAATTCTAGTAAAAGAAATGTTCAAACATCAAAATTATCTTAACCATCTCTTGTGACTGAAAAATATCATTTACTCACACTATAATTGAGCATCGATATTTCATTATAAAAAGAATGAATCATGCCAAAAACATTTCTAATAATCTTGACACACTCCATTAGTAATTTTGATACTTTTGAGTTGAAGTGCATAAAGTGTTGGATTTAAGACAAACACAGCGAAAGCAACAATTCAGAATTAAACTTGCATCTAATATATACAACATATAAATATAGATTTTAATCAAACATAAAATCGATACTTATCTCTTAAAGCGTGACTGCGAATCAATCCTCTTGAAGCTTTGTACAAATTGTCCAATGCGTTTTCTAGGTCTGCGATCTTCTGTTATAGCCTCAAAAATCTCCGAGTAGGGAATACTTGTGTGGGCAAGTACTGCATCTCAGAAAGGTTAAAGTTCTTCCATCTTATTTTATGGAGGAAGAGAATCTAATTTATAACCACGTTTTAGGGTATAAAACCCTAGTCCCAAAATATATAGGAATCTTTCTTTCCAAGTAATAGCCAAACTTTCCTTCTAGAAGACCAATTTATTTTTAACCAAAATCTGGTAGGATTTTACTTCTTCTAGAAAATTGATTTCTTCCTGTCCAAGTTCATTAAGTAATCAGGCATAGCATGAACCACAGATTTAATTAGTGAGGCTTCCATTATGGTATTAATTCGCAAAATGAATGAATTAATCTACCATAATAAATTACAGATTATTCCACTAAAAATCCGTAATTGTACTTCTCGGTATAATTTCAAAATCGTTCATTAAATCTTATTTAACTCCCCGTGTTAAGATTACAGATACCAATCAACCGAATTAAATTTATGACTATTTAATTCATTGATTAATTTAATCTTTTATTCAAACGCTTAACTTATTTCATGTGACGATACTAAATCCACCTGCAGGGTTTTCACATAAAAACTTATAAGCAATCATAAAGGGGTATCATCAATCACAAGGCCGAGACATGGATTCCATCAACTAAGTATTATTCCACAATGTCATTTGTCATCATCCAACCTATCGGGAATATTTTAACTCACGAATCAAGTTTCACCCTTTGATAGGTCAAAACAACAAACAAATTACATTGATCATAATAATTATATCAAGATTAAGAGTATAAGTACATTTAATGATCTAAAGAATTTATTTTATTAATTCAGATAAAATATTTATCTATACTTGGTTTGTTCAATACATACAAGAAGTTGAAATTATACCATTTTCATAATCAAGATAAATTATATTAATCTTGTGCTATAATCGTACCGATGAATTTGTCCAATTTTCATCTTAGATTGTGAACATATATAAACTTTATACTTATAAGAAACCGACGATTTAATCTTCCGTGTATAAGCTAAACTCTATGCACTAAATCATCTACTATATAAGTAAAGGACACGTCGACTAATATATGATCTATTTAAACCTTTATTAAAATTGAATAAACAATTGTTCTATAATAAATACTATATCTAAACACATGGTTAACAGTACATAACCCATGGTTAATAGTATATATCCCAACAATCTCCCACTTAGACTTTTAACCATTATAATTGTTAGAATATACCATATCTAAATGCATGGTTAATGGTATATACCCCAACAATCTCTCACTTAGACTCTTAACCATGCATCTAACTTTTACAGGCATTCTTTTTACACGACTTTCAAAAGTTTTAGCCAATAACCTCTTTGCAAAAGGAACTTGCCACATTATTTTCTAATGCAACCTTGTCTAATAGTAATTCGTCGTAACTGACCGGTTCTGTATTAATATCTTTAGGGATTCTATCACTGAACCGATCTAGGATATCATTCTCCCACTACGACTAAGTACTACCACTACTGTTTTCACACTACAATGTTCTAGAGTCTTAATATTTTCTTCATTACCTTTCAATATTCAAATATTAACGACTTCATATAGTGTTATTTGCTCAACATCACTGCCACTACTTTGAGGTAGTGAATTTCCTTGCGTCTATTAACGTTTCTCCCACTACATAAATGTAATGGAACGTCAATTCTGACTTCTCAGTTAGATGTTCTTGAACTTATAAATTTTCAGATGACTCATTTGTTATTTCTTTGCTTAGTTCCTATAAAACTAGTTTACTTCTGGGAACATGGTTTACACAAATAGTCCTTTTCTAGAAATCTGGCATTTGTATTAATAATTACCTTATTTTCTTTAGGACAATAAAATAACCTCCTTTTGTTTTCTTTTGATATCCAATAAACACTCACACATTCATTCTTAATTCCAACTTATCTTTTTCCCTTTCAACACATGTGCTGGACAACTCCATATATGAACATGTCACAAACTGGACTTACGTCAAATCCAAAGTTCATAAGTGTCAAAGGTTCTCACTTAGAAGGAATTAAATTAAGAATGCAATTTGAATTTTTTAAATAGAATATCCCAAGAGGAAAAAAAATGAATAAGTCAATCATTAATTTTATCATCTCCATAAGAGCCTTATTTCTTTCCTCTTCTACATCAATATATTGTAGAGTACTTGATGTAGACAATTGATTGCAATCCTTCTGTCTGATAAGTGATTAATGAACTCTCCATAGAGGTAGTTGCCACTATGATCAGATCGTGGTGCCTTAATATATTTTTCATGATGTTTTTTCATCCTCCTGAAATACCTTGACTATTTCAAAGCATTCAGATTTATGAAGTATTAAATAAATATATTCATATTCTGAGTAATCTTATGTGAGTGAGACAAAATACTCAAAATCACCTCTTGCCTAGATGCTCATTTGACCACACTAATCGGTACGGATTAATTCAAACTTATCACTAGTTTTATTTCCTTGTAAAAGGAATATACTTTAGTTCATTTTTCCCTTTCAAACAGGACTCAAAAGTTGGTAGTGTCTTCACTTTCAATGAACCTTCAAGTCCATCAGTTAACCAACCTCGATGTCCTATCCAGCATAAATGACTTAAAAGCTAGTGGACCAGATAAGTTTCATTCAATATTAAAGAATATTTTCTCTTATGGGATAGATTAATATTTCTCAGTTCAAGAAAAATATTAATAATAAAGAGTTCACGCATTTATGTACCACAAGAGATAAAAAGTTTATCAAGTTCAACAACACAAGAGTTATAAGAAGAATAAATTGAATATCTATCTCTTAATTGTTTAGAAACTGAAATTAAATTCTTTCTAACAAAAGGAACATATACAATGCATTCTTTAAATTAATCTGATATATTTGAGAAAAAAAATATACTCTTGAATAGTAGTAGTGAACCAGATAAAGTCTGTTGGGAATCTGAGATATAACATATTAAATAGATCATAAGAAGCTGATAAACTGAATCATTAAATTCAGACCGCATTCATCAATATATATATACATACATGCATCTGAATAATAAATTTCGATGGGAAAAATACTATTCATGCAATGTATATATATTATGCAAGATTAATACAATTCAAAAAGAAACAAAACCAACTCAGTTGGAGAGTAAATTGTTACATTTAGTCAATTGTATATAATTATTGAACACTAGTTTCATTGATTCAACATGTAACTCAGTTGGAGTGTTAATACACGTTATCAATAACTAGTGACGAAAATCACAGTAATTGACCGTAATGAGTCTATCCGATGGGAAAAGAAGACCAATGTCAACATGCAAACTCATTACTGTCATCAATAACTAGTGATTTTACCTAGTGACAATCCACAATAAATTTATTCGATATGGAAGAGGATTTAAAGTCAAGACGCAAATTTATTATCTAACTTGCCACATAAATTAATATCGACTACCACTTTACATGTCCATTTTAAAATTTTAAAACTGATTCAACATATAAACTCAAAAGGAGAGTTAATACATGCTATTAATTAATAGAAATTTTACCTAGTGAACGTGTAATAAATTTATCCGTTATGGAGGAAGACTTAAAGTCAACACGTAAATTTATTATCTCACTTGTAATTAATAGCGGAGATAATAGAAATCAATTCATATCACCACTTGAACACGAACAATTTATACATGGTACATTGAAAATATCAATGACTTAATCAAATAAACCGCTTGATGGAAGCTCTTTGTTAATCATAATTCTCAATCCATGCATAATATAATTTCACATAAAAATAAAATAAAAATCTTCAATGACCCCAACTAAATAGTCCACTTTAACAGAAACTATTTATTAATCATGAATTCTTATTCAAATAATATAACATGCATGTGAAATAAATCAAAGTAATGTATCATCAAATATTAAAATTCAAAACACACTATATATATATCCATGCATCTTATATAGTAAATTTCGATGGGAAAAGAACAACTCATGTAATACACATATGTGATGTTAGATTATTCACTCTAATAAATTAAAATTAAAGTTAACTTAGATGGAGAGTATAATATTTACGCCAAGTGAATATCCTTATTATCATCTCTAGTTCCATTGATCCAACATGTAACTCAGTTGGAGAGTTAAACACGTTATCAATAACTAGTAACGAAAATCACAGTAATTGACCGTAATGAGTCTATCCGATGGGGAAAGAAGCCCAACGTCAACATGTAAACTCATTACATTATTGTTATATGTCAATGGAGACCATAGAGATTGAATCCTACCACTACTGGTTGAAAGAAAATAATCTTTTTTAATGTTTTAGTTTTTCTGAAAATAGAAAAATATTCAAAAACCCATTAAAATGATTCCGAATGGCCAAAAACCGACGTTAGTATTGTTTAATGAGTCATTTCCGATGAACCTACCAAATTTCAGGTCAATCAGAGTTCGTAAAATTTTCGATCTCCAAATCTATGACCAAATTCAGAAAACAACCGATTCAAGAGATTTAAGGAAAAAAATAATCTGATATATATTCTATTATATATCAATTCATGTTAAATCATCATGTGTAAGAATGTGCTAGATTTAACATAAATAAAATCGATATAAAGAATAGTATTTTCAAACTTCATCAAATTTTAATCCAACAAACTGCCTAAATCCCATCTAAACATATGACCTCAGAATCACGAATACGACATCGATACTACAAAGTCGTGAGCATCGTTCACCAAGTCGTTTTCGATGGTATTAACAAATTTCAGGTCAATCGGAGATCATGAAATTCATGACCGCCAAACTATGGCCAAATCTGAAATAATCGTTTTAGGAAAAATTAAGAATTAAAATAGCTTGATTTAAGTTTTCATTCTCCTAATTATCCTTGAGCACAAGGTAAACAATGTGTGTTTTCTTCTGGCAAGACACACATCACCTTACAACAAATTGCCCTCTCGATTAATACACATGAGAATCCAAGATATTATGTTTCTCGCTTTTGAGTGAAAACCCCAATATCTCTTCTCATGAATTAATTAAGTGTTACTAGTATCCCAGATAAATTTCCTTTCTGTAGATAAAACTGTATTACTAGCATACACTTATCCATGATAATTTACACATCAGACATTAAAAATATTCTAATGACTCAAATAAATAGACCACCTTATATAATAGACCCTATTTACTAATCATAGCTTTCAATTCATGTATTAATATCATCTCACATGTATAAAACATTAAGAACTTAATTTCAATGATTTCACATAAATAATTCACTATAATAATAATAATAATTTATTAATCATAATTTTTTTTTTGTACGATATTATATGCATATGAGAAAATTATTGTCCATATAATAAAATCAATGCCCAAATAATAACAATTGATTTTCTGTCAATTGTGTACCAGAACAATCCCAATGAGTTAGCTACATCCAAAAAGCACGAAGGAGAATATCCTTATCCAAATCAAAAAGATCCAAATAATTGCCTTTTATGAATGTAAACAAATATGGCAATTGAAAAAAAAAAAAAAATAAGCACGGCCATAACATGGAAGGCTAGGAAAAAGTTTAAGAGCAATAATGACCATCACAATTAAAAGAAACTTGCATCCAGATCTCCTTCTAATTAGTTGGCCGATGCTCAATGCCCAAATAAATTTCTTATTTTCATTAATCATAGAGATAAAATAAACAAGAAATCTTTGATTCCTTCAGATACGACAGAAGTAGCCGCCGTTCTACCGTCACCGAATGCAACTCAATAGGCACTTTGATAGTTCCAGTTTTTTCTTTTTCTTTTCGTTTGTTATAAATCACAAATCCGTTTAACAAGAAGTTCACAAAAATTTACACATGATTTTTGATATCTTGATGTTGGATTTAAGACATACGCAGCAAAAATAATAATTCAAAATCAAACTTACATGTGATATAGACAATACATAAATATAGATTTTAATCAAACATAAAATCGATACTTATCTCTTAAAGCGTGATTGCAAATCAATCCTCTTGAAGCTTTGTACAAATTGTCCAATGCATTCTCTAGGTCTGCGATCTTCTGCTATAGCCTCAAAAATCTCCGAGCAGGGAATACTTGTGTGGGCAAGTACTGCATCTCAGAAAGGTCAAAGTTCTTCCATCTTATTTCATGGAGGAAGAGTCCTATTTATAACCACGTTTAAGGGTATAAAACCCTAGTCCCAAAATGTATAGGAATCTTTCTTTCTAAGTAATAGTCAAACTTTCTTCTAGAAGACCAGTTTATTTTTAACTAAAATCTGATAGGATTTTACTTCTTCTAGAAAATTGATTTCTTCCTTTCCAAGTTCACTAATTAATCAGGCATAGCATGGACCACATATTTAATTAGTGAGGCTTCCAATTATGGTTTTAATTTGCAAAATGAATGAAGGAACCTACCATAATAAAGTATAGATTATTCCGCTAAAATTCCGTAATTGCACTCCTCGGTATAATTTCAAAATCGTTTATTAAATCTTATTTAACTCTCTATGTTAAGATTACAGATATCAATCAACCGAATTTAATTTCTGACTATTTAATTTATTGATTAATTTAATCTTTTATTCAAACGCTTAACTTATTTCATGTGACGGATATTAAATCCACCTGCAGGGTTTTCACATGAAAACTAAGCAATCATAAAGGGGTATCATCAATCTCAAGGTCTAGACATGAATTCTATCAACTAATTATCATTTCACAAATGTCATTTGTCATCATCCAATCTATCGGGAACATTTTAACTCACGAATGATCAAGTTTCACCCTTTGATAGATCAAAACAACAAACAAATTACATTGATCATAATAATTATATCAAGATTAAGAGTATAAGACATTTAATGATCTAAAGAATTTATTTTATTAATTCAGATAAAATACTTATCTCTACTTGGTTTGTTCAATACATATAAAATGTACTAGCACAAGAAGTTGGAATTATACCATTTTCATAATCAAGATAAATTATATTTAATCTTGTGCTACAATCGTACCGATGAATTTGTCCAATTTCATCTTAGATTGTGAATATATATAAACTTTATACTTATAAGAATCGACGATTTAATCTTCCTTGCATAAGCTAAACTCTATACACTAAATCATCTACTATATAAGTAAAAGACACATCGACTAATATATGATCTATTTAAACCTTTATTAAAATTGAATAAACAATTGTTCTATAATAAATACTATATCTTAACATATGATTAACAGTACATAACTCATGGTCAATAATATATATCCCAACATAAAGTACAACTCAAATGCTTAAAACAAACGATAACTCAAATGTACCTTTGAAAAATCTTACAGCTTAACTTAGAAGACCTGCAACCTGACATGTAAAGGAGACATGAGTACGATCATGTTAAAAAATGCTATACCAAAATTAAATCAGTTAAGGAAATCAGATTCCTACTAATAAGTCTTGTGAATGTCTATCTTCATTGATTTTCAAGTCTTCAGGAGAAAAAACACTGCCTTCTATTTCTCTCTATTAGATTGCTAGTTTGATAATGCCAACCCCATACAGGGACCAGATCCCTTGTGCCGATGTTGATACTAATTTAAACTGGGCGGAAAAAACTTTTACAGCTGTAAAAGTGCTTTTTGGAAGTGAGTTGGTGAGTGCAGCAGTGTGCAGCAGCGCAGCAGCGAAGCATAACAGCAGCCTAGGTCAAGTAGGTCATATGTACTTGACCAATGAGAGAGTTTTCTTGTTGGGGTGAGCAATACTTTTTCCTTTTGCCTCTTGGACAACAAATAGGCGGAAAAACTCAACAACTCATTTATTCAGAAAAATACACCTTTTGACCTAGCATATTCTCTTCTCTGAAAAGGCAGTGATTGTTCCTCATCTGATCGTGAAGATTGAAGTTAATGTTCTCAAAATTTGAGGCTGCCATTAGAGTGTAAGGAGTGTGTTGTAATAGATAGAAAAACTTGTCTTTTGTGCAAGATTGTTTTTCTTACTTTCAAAGGTTTATATTCTTGTTTCTGTCAGCTAGAGTTAGTTGACATTTTGGCTAGAGTTAGCCTTGTATTTCCAGTAGAGTTTAGCTGGTGTAGATGACAATGGAGTCATTGTGTTAAAGTCTTGTAGTAGAGTTATTACAAGTGGGAGATTAGGAGGTTAATCTCTTAGTTCTTACTAGAGTCTGTAATCTTGTTGCTCAGATCTAGTAGAGTGGTTTGAGAAATCCTACAAGGTTGGTCGTGGTTTTTTTCTTCCCTTGAGCAAGGAGGTTTTTCATGTAAATATTGTGTGTCACATTTCCTACTGCTTTATTTACGTGTGTGTATGTCAATTCTGTTCTACCTGATAGAAGGACCTGGTCCTGAGTTTGGTGGTCGACCCATATAACTTATCATTTGGTATTAGAGCAGGTTCTTTCTAAAAGGTTAACACCTAGAAAGGATCCTGTAAAACATGGCGGCACCACCAAATCTGGAAGAGGGATAGTCTACTACTAGACCCCCTAGGTTCAATGGATAATATGGATGGTGGAAGACTAGAATGCACGATTTTATTATGGCTGAGGACAATGAGTTATGCGATGTTGTGCTAGATGGTCCTTATGTTCCCATGAAGACAGTAACAGAAGGAGAGATCACTAAATCTGTTCCCAAGCCGAGAAAAGAGTACAGTGACAGTGATCGAACACTCATTGAGAAGAACTACAAGGCCAAGAAACTTCTAGTTTGTGGCATAGGTCCGGATGAATACAATCGGATTTCAGCCTGTGAGACAGCCAAAGAGATTTGAGACTGTCTTAGAATAACTCATGAAGGAACCAACCGAGTCAAACAATCAAAAGTAGACATGCTCACACTCAATATGAGATGTTCTCAATGAAAGAGGGAGAATCCATTCAAGAGATGCACACTAGATTCACATCCATTACCAATGAGCTCTACTGTCTGGGAGAAGTGATAAAGCCAAGCAGATTGGTAAGGAAGATCCTCAGTGTTCTTCCAAAGTCTTGAAAAAGCAAGGTGGACGCTATTACTGAGGCTAGGAATCTAGACATTCTTACCATGGATGAACTCATAGGAAATCTTAAAACCTATGAGCTCAAGAGGCAGCAGGACCAAAGTAAAGGCGAGCAGAAAAAGGACAAAGGCCTAGCTCTCAAGGGAGCTCAAGTGAGCTCTAGTGAAGACGATGAAGACATGGCCTATTTGACAAGGAGATTTCAGAAGATGATCAGGCGCAGTGGTGGATTTCCTAAGAGATCAAACACTAACAAGGGGTCTGTCTCAAATGATCTCTGTCATAAATGCGGGAAATCAGACCATTTCATCAAGGACTGTCCCATGCATAAGGTTGATTACAAGGAATATCTGAGAACCAGTGCTGACAAAGCTCGAAAGAAGGACCGGGTTCCAGAAAAATTCAAGAGGAGAGTAGCAGCTGACAAGCTGGTCAAGCAAGCTCTAGCGGCTTGGGGAAACTCATCAGATGAATCAGAAAATGATGAAGCTCCCGAGGATGCCTTAATGATGGTTGTAGAGGATGATGATTCACCTTTCAACATGATGTTTGCCTTCATGGCAAATTCGGATGCAGATGAAGAAGAAGAGGTAACCTTTCACGACATTAAAAAGAATTTAAAGGATTACAATGTGAAAGAGCTAAGATCTTGGCTAGTGTATTAATTGATTCATTCTATGATCTCACCAAAGAAAAGGAAGGCTTGAACAAGTGTCTTGATGAACTTGAGTCAAAAAAGATAGTCTTGATCACTAACCTAGCAGAACTAGAAGAAAAATGTCAAGGGTTAGTAAACGAACAAAACACCATCATTAGAAAAGGTACAGGAAGTGATGTGAAAAACTCTCAAAATGAATTGGATGTAGAATTAAAGAAGTCACAAGATGAACTCACCCTTATAATGAAAAGAAATTCTGAACTTGAGAAGGATGTGATTCGACTTAAGGCTGATCTTGAGAAGTCCCTTAAGTGGAATGCCTCCTCACAGATCTTGGAGAAACTGACAAGTCAAAAATCCAACACTGGTGAAGGAATTGGATACAAGAAAATCTATCCTCCTTACAATCCTCACAGTAAATATGTATCTAACCCTGATAACATGTTGTGCACACACTGTGGAAGAAATGGTCACCTCAAGCCTAACTGTGTCTCTAGACAAGCTGCCCTAAGGAAGACTGTGAATGGTCAAGAAAACCTTGTGAACATCAAGGTACCTAGTCCTAAGGTGCCTCGAATCAAGCTACCTGAATGGTCTAAAAGAAATATGATTTTTCCTCTGTCTCGGTATTGGGAACTCAAGCTTAAGTGGTTCCCAAGTATAATCTGTGATTTGTCCTTGCGGGAAGAAGTGAGAGAAAGCAGTCAAAAATGGTACATGGATAGTGGCTGCTCAAAACACATGACTGGAGAAATCGAACATTTTCTCTCACTCAAGGCGTGTCAAGGAGGATCAGTTTCCTTTGGAGATGGTAAAAAGGGATATATTTTTGGTATAAGAAAGATTGGGAAGACACTTGATCATGCTATAGAAGATGTGTTCTTTGTAAATGGGCTGAAATACAGTCTTCTGAGTGTATCTCAGATTTGTGACAAGGGAAATGAGGTCAAATTTCTTTCAGACCTATGCACAGTGACGACCTTCAATCCGGGAAGGTGGTTCTGACAGCAAATAGGAGCAAGAGCATGTATGTTGCTGATCTTAACTCAGCTACTGATGGTGGGCTACCTGCCTAAGTGTTATGGAGGACGAAGCCACCCTGTGGCATAGGAGGCTGGGGCATGTGAGCTCTGTCCTACTCAACAAACTAGTATCAAAGGATCTAGTTCGAGGACTTCCCAAGGTGAAATTTGCTCAGAGTCAATTATGTGATGCCTGTGTCAAGGGGAAACATTCCAGATCCTCTTTCAAAAATAAAAAGGAAGTAAGCACCTCTAGACCCTTGAAAAAAAGGAACTACTACACATGGACTTGTGTGGACCTATAAAAATTGCAAGTCCTGGAGGAAAGAAGCTTATCTTTGTGATTGTTGACGATTATTCAAGGTATACCTGGCCAATGTTTCTTCACTCTAAGGATGAAACATTCCCTACCTTTGAATCATTCGCAAATCAAATTCGGGTGAAGCTGAACTGCAACATTGCAGGGATTAGGTCTGATCATGGGACTGAATTTGAAAATGCAAAATTTGAAGCCTTTTCTGCTGCTAAGGGAATCAGTCACAATTTCTCCGCTCCCAGGACTCCACAACAGAATGGAGTGGTTGAAAGGAAGAACCGAACTCTTGCTGATATTGCTAGAACACTACTTATAAATGGAGGTGTGGCCGTGTCCTTTTGGGCAGAAGCAGTCAACACTGCTTGTTATGTGGTAAACAGATGTCTAATCCGGCCCCTGCTGGGAAAAACTCCCTATGAGATGCTGAACAAAAAGAAGCCAATGCTGAACTACCTCAGAGTCTTTGGATGCAAATGCTTTGTACTGAACAATGGCAAAGACAACTTAGAAAATTTGATCCTAAAAGTGATGAGGGAATTTTCCTGGGTTATTCATCAAATAGCAAGGCATATCGAGTCTACAATAAGAGGACACAGTGTGTTGAGGAAAGTATCCATGTTATTTTTTGTGAAAGTGGAAAGTTGAAGGACACAGAAGTAATGGATGATGATGAACTTGAAGAACTGTGGCAGACCCAAAGAGATGCAGTTGATCGTGATCTATCTGAAAAGCATGAGCAAATGAAGAACTCCTTGCTGGATTGAGATCATGTTATTTAAGATGAAGCAGTAGAACACACCAGCAAAGAAAATTCACAGAAGAAAGCTAGTGCAGAAAGCATCCCAGAAGAGGGATCAGGTTCAGAAGCAGGAGAATCCTCTGTAAGGAGATCCAACTGGAAGAACAAATCTGCTCATCCTCTTGACAATTTAATGTCTCCACTGGATTCAGGGATGCAAACCAGATCTAAATCTCGAAGTACATTTGCATCATCAGCATTCATATCCCAGATTGAGCCTAAAAACATCAAGGAGGCTCTGAAGAATGCGGAGTGGGTCAATGCAATGCAGGAGGAGTTACATTAGTTTGAAAGAAATAAGGTCTGGCACCTGGTTCCAAGACCATCTGATAGAACTATTATTGGGACTAGGAGGGTCTTCAGGAACAAGTTAAATGAACAAGCAGTCACCATCAGAAACAAGGCTCGATTGGTTGTCCAAGGTTATAACCAGGAGGAAGGAATTGATTATGATGAAACTTTCGCTCCTGTAGCTAGAATGAAAGCTATTCGTATGTTGATTGCTTTTGCCTCCTTCATGGAATTCAAGTTGTTTCAAATGAATGTCAAAAGTGCCTTCTTGAATGGATACTTAAAGGAAGAAGTATATGTGAGACAACCTCCGGGATTTGAAGACATTGATCAACCTTACCATGTGTACAAGCTGGACAAGGTACTATATGGGTTAAAGCAGGCTCCTCGAGCTTGGTATGGGAGATTGTCCAAGTTTCTCCTTGACAATGGGTTCAAGAGAGGAAAAATTGATAACACTCTTTTTCTCAAGACAAGAGGAAGAAATCTACTCATTGTTCGGGTATATGTTGATGACATTATCTTTGGAGCTACACTCAATTCACTATGTGAGGATTTTGCAAAGCTTATGGGAAGTGAATTCGAGATGAGCATGATGGGAGAGCTCATTTTCTTTCTGGGTTTGCAAGTCAAGCAGGACAGGGCTGGAACTACGATCTGCTAGCAGAAATACATCAAAGATCTGCTCACAAAATTTCATATGGAAAATGCCTAGCCAATTGATACACCCATAGGGACTGCCTCTAAATTGGACAATGATAAACCTGGTCCACCAATGAATGAAACCATGTACAGAGGCATCATTGGTTCACTTCTCTATCTAATAGCTAGCAGGCCAGATATCGTATTTATTGTGGGGATGTGTGCTCGTTTTCAAGCTTGTCCCAAGGAATCTCATTTGAAGGTTGCTAAGAGAATTCTCAGATACCTTAAGGGAACCACTGATCTGGTCCTCTTCTACCCATGTGGAGGTTCATTTGAACTTGTTGGCTACTCTGATGCTGACTATGCTGGGTACCTGGTTGATAGGAAAAGCACCTCCGGAATGGCTCATTTCCTAGGTCCCTCACTGGTTTCTTGGGGATCAAGGAAGCAAAATTCAGTGGCACTCTCTACAGATGAAGTAGAATATGTGGTTGCTGCTTCATATTGTGCTCAATTACTGTGGATTAGGCAGCAACTGGAGGACTTTGGAGTCTTGACTGAATGTGTGCCTTTGATGTGTGACAATACCAGTGCTCTGAACATGGCTAAGAATCCAGTGCAACACAAGTGAACCAAGCACATTGACATCAGACACCACTTTCTGAGAGAAAATGTTGAAAAGGGAAATATTCGTGTGGAATTTTGCAGAACAGAAGATCATATTGCAGACATCTTTACTAAAGCCCTGAAAAGGGACCAGTTCGAGAGAAACATATTAAGGCTGGGTTTAATCAAAATGAATTAATTTTCTTTTTTCTCTCTCTAAAGTTTTGACTCCTGTCTTGGCTATGATCAGAATGCAGGTATCCTTGTCAGTTTGTTGTTGATGTGTCTAACTCAGTTCCATACCTTCTCAGGTATACACGCATGGTGAATGTGAGAAAAGCTGGAAGTTGACAAGACAAGAACTATGCATAGCTTATTCAATCTCATAAGGGGACCAGGTCCTACCAGGTCAGTATTACTTCCTCACTTATGAATAAAACTATGAGAATGATCTAAGAACTGCTTTTCCCGCTTTCCCCCTCCCGGTAACCGGTCATAAAGTCACTTTCTCTCTTACCTTTTCAGTCCAAACTTCTCCTTGATTAGACACGTCCTACCTCTCTCTTTAAAATTCCTCAACTGCTACCTCTCTTCTCTCACCTTCTCAGCTCCTCTCTGAAAAAGTATTCAAGCCCTTCTCTCTCTCTCACCCTCACCATTTTCATCTAACCAAACTCCTCCACTCCTTTACAAAATGTCTCACTCTCCTTCATCCTCGGAACAACTTAAGAACCAGGTCGGGTCCTCACCCACGATACCGGAGACAGTGGAGACCACACCATCATCAGTTCCCTTCGTAAACCCTTTCTCCACTCCTTCCATTCTCCCCTCTTATCCGATAGCCGACCTAAATATTGCTCTTATAGTAAGCTCCGAACCGTCAGGGCCTTCAGAGGCTTCAACTGAGGCCAACCTCGAAAACCCTCTTTCACCCACTCCTCTTGCAACCCTCCCCCCATTGAATATCATACCCCCTTCTCTCTTCGAAACCAGGACCCCTCCTTCCGGACCTGTTGTGGGTAGTTCTACAAAAGATGAAACTCTCCAAGAACTGGGTTCCCCTGTTTTTTCTCCATCCGTACCTCAGTCACAAGAGCAAAACCCCTCTCCATAAAATTCTACAGACCCAATCCCTTCAACTTCCTCTCCTCCTACCTCTCCTCCCGCTTTTGTTTCATCCCCGAAATGGGATGGAACCCCCCAAGAGTTGCACATACTCTCCAACCCAGATGATGGCCAGGAGAGTGACGACAGTGAAGATGAACAACCACTTTCCTAGAAAGTTCGAAAGGTCAGTTCTTGTGCCCCTCAGAGCCTGTCCAAGAACCAGGTTCGTCCTCTACACACCAGAGCTTCCACACGAAAGCTCATGGCTGATGCACTGAAGGAAAGCCAGGCTCAAACGACCAAAAGAAGAAAACTCAAAAGAAAAATGGTAGTTGATGAGGATGACATACAGCCAGATGTGCTGGTAGACCAGGAGGATAGTGATCATCCCCAAATGGATGTTAGTGCCAAAGGGAAGGCACCAATGTCTAGTGTAAAGCCGAAAGAAAAAAGAAAAACTATTTCTTACCGCAAAGAGAAGACTCAACCTATTCCAAAAGGAAGAGCACCGGTTCCTCAGAAGAAGAAGAAGCCAACTCTAGCAGGTTCGGAGGAGGCAATGAGCACCCCTGCTGAAGACTCTCCTTCTTTGTCTCCATAGAGGGCTCAGCAGACCAAGAGTCCTGGTGCTTCTTCCAGAGTAAAGTCAAAATCTTCCATTGAGTTGTCAAGGGAGGACAGACAACTCATTATGTGAAATCAAAAGGTGTTGAGAGGCAGAGTTTTTGATCTGGAAATTGTAAAATATGGATGGAATGGCCGAGCTGGTGGAAATGGTCAACTTCCAAGGTTGGAGACATCTATTCGTCCCTCCAGTCCCTGCCTTGCATGAGGCTGAGGTTAGGGAGTTCTACCATGAGCTGGAATTTGCTGAAAACAGCACTAAGATTTTCAGTAAGGTGCATGGAGTCACCTTCATGATCAATGAGCAAATACTCAGCTCTATTCTTAAGGTACCTAGTCGAGGGATCCGGTCTGTTGATGGAGAATGTGCACGAAGACAGTTCATTTCTCTGATTGCCAAACTTGAAAATGTCACAGGGGAAAGGGTGCTGAAGAAACAAATGAAGGGAGAGTGCCAATTGTTATTTGAGTTTATTAACAAGGTGCTTCTCCCACGGGCAGAAAAGAGGACAGTTGCTGGGATTGCGGATCTATTCTTAATGGAGGCCCTAAGTACGTTTCAACATATAAACCTGGTCGGTGTGATGATGGAACACATGCACAAAATAATGCATGTAAAGGACGGCAAACACGGCCTTGCCTACGGGTTCTTGCTGAACAGGGTCTTCGAATTCTTTAATATTGAATGCGGGGTGGGGATAATAGGGTCCAAGAAGCAGATGTTCACCCTCTCAACACTGGAAGAATGCGAGTGTGTGATGAGACGAGGGGGTGTAAAGAGCCAATCGCTAATGTCGGATTTGATTGCTTCTCAAGAGAAGTCCAATGTGGAGATTGAGAGGCTCACTGCTCTGCTTTCCCAGAAGGAGGCTGAGATAGTTCGCTTGAAGGCTCACCCGGTGGAGGAACCTGGTACCATCTTAGCCCTCAAAGAGGAGAATGAAGCACTGAAGGCTGAGGTCAAGGACTTGACCAAGAAATTGCTTCATGCCCATGAAACCTTCAATGACCGCATCTCATCCCTTTTACCCAAACTGTCCGGCCCTAAATGATATCTCTCCCCTGTCCCATCTCCCTCTCTAATCCCTGAATGTTGTCTTCACTTCCCTCACTCTTGTTCTCACATGTTGGTAAACAGTTCTTGTTAATTCTCGTTTGTTAGCTCTAAGTGATGATGTAATATTCACTTGCCTGAATGAAATTGGTTGTTGCATTGTCCCTGCTGTCTACTTTCTTGCTTTCCTTTATTTTCATTCGTATTAGTGTTGCCCCAGTGGTCATGAGTTAACATATCTCTGCATTTTTGACTTGGTTTACTGTCGTTTCTTTTTTATGATGCCAAAGGGGGAAGATACTTTGAGGGGATTATAGTAGACATGGGGAAGGATTATAAGGAATGGTGAATCTCCTAGAGGCGGATGCTAGTCAGGGGGAATACTGGTGATAGGGGAAATACTGGTAACAGGGGGAATACTGGTGATAAGGGGAATACTGTGTGAAGCTCGTTTTGGTAAATATGCAGGGTTGGTTGTTATCATCAAAAAGGGAAAAATTGTTAGATTGCTGGTTTTGATAATGTCAACCCCATACAGGGATCAGATCCCTTGTGCCGATGTTGATACTAATTTGAACTGGGCGGGAAAAACTTTTACAGCTGTAAAAGTGCTTTTTGGAAGTGAGTTGGTGAGTGCAGCAGTGCAACAGCGAAGCATAGCAGCAGCCTAGGTCAAGTAGGTCATATGTACTTGACCAATGAGAGAGCTTTCTTGTTGGGGTGAGCAATACTTTTTCCTTTTGCCTCTTGGACAACAAATAGGCGGAAAAACTCAACAACTCATTTATTCAGAAAAATACACCTTTTGACCTAGCATATTCTCCTCTCTGAAAAGGCAGCGATTATTCCTCATTTGATCGTGAAGATTGAAGTTAATGTGCTCAAGATTTGAGGCTGCCATTAGAGTGTAAGGAGTGTGTTGTAATAGATAGAAAAACTTATCTTTTGTGCAAGATTGTTTTTCTTACTTTCAAGGGTTTATATTCTTGTTTCTGTCAGCTAGAGTTAGTTAACATTCTGGCTAGAGTTAGCCTTGTATTTCCAGTAGAGTTTAGCTGGTGTAGATGACAACGGAGTCATTGTGTTAAAGTCTTGTAGTAGAGTTATTATAAGTGGGAGATTAGGAGGTTAATCTCTTAGTTCTTATTAGAGTCTGTAATCTTGTTGCTCAGATCTAGTAGAGTGGTTTGAGAAATCCTACAAGGTAGGTCGTGGTTTTTTTCTTCCCTTGAGCAAGGTGGTTTTCCACGTAAATATTGTGTGTCACATTTCCTACTGCTTTATTTACGTGTGTATATGTCAGTTCTGTGTTACATGATAGAAGGACCTGGTCCTGAGTACGGTGGACGACCCATATAACTTATGACTCTCCTTAGCCATGTGACTAAAAGAATTAAGTCATTTTTATTAATACTGCAATTGGTAGTATAGATGTATACAAGAGTGGAAAAGTTACCCACCTTTCATTCATGAAGCCTGATGTATCATTGCCCCCGTTTGTTAATATATATATATATATATATATATATATATATATCCCTAAAGTTTCATAATTTTTCAATGATTTACTCATGATACTTGAATCATTATCGGTAGTTAATTACTATATGGGCAACAATTACAGTAATGAATGTTCTTAGGAGTTTTTGCTGAAAAGAAATGAAGTATTAAGAAATATGAATGCATCTATATAGGGGAGAATGCTAAACCTGTATAGACATTTAATTTTCATAGATTAATTAGTTTGTGACCTTCAAGAAGATAGTGAATATTTCTGCCAACCGTTCACTTCTACAAGTAATATTAGTATCCAATACAAACTTTTCAACTAAAAGGTATCTAAGTCAGTGTGCACATATTCTATTGTCTAAAAATAAAATACTTGAGATATAAACAGAAGACAATATACATCTCTCAAGATTAGAATGTCCAGAGTCTCCACAACAAGAGTTTGGTACTCTTGTATATGCTTGCTTTTTATGAGATGGTTTGCTTCCGTCCCAATGTTGGATGAATGATCGATAAAGAAGCCTAGTGTAGAAAATACCTGCAAACAATTATTTTTATCGAGTAAAATAAATTTCATTGATAGAAGCATCTGGAGGATACAAAAATTGAGATTGAAAATTACATATAAACAAATCAACAGCAAGAATAACATGTGTTATTTGAAGAAAGCTATGTGTTAACACAAGAAGAACCAGAAATAAATTGATTAATTATCACTAACTTACTTTCAGAAGCAGTGTATAAGAGCTCAAACCAATAATAGGACAACCTCAATAGTGATACAAAAACACATGCATCACTCCAAATAATACAAAAAATAAATTCTAGAACATACACCCATGCCTGGACCAACAGCTGAAGCTATCATCTCAAGCCTCATAATCGAACTATTAGACAAAAAAAGGAATGAAAAAAGAAAATTGTATAAAAATCAAACCGTTGTACGAGAGAGAGACAGATTTTGAAGAAAATGGATGTTCGAAGGAGTAATCACCAAATGACATCTTCTGTAGTTCGAATTCGAACTGGTTGAATAAGAGGCGGTCGGTGGCGACGAGGAATTCGCTCGTGTGAATCGGGACTGTTGAAGGTGAACTTGTGAAGAGAACTTTGGCGGACCTAGCCGACTAATTTGAGCGAGTTGAAGGGCGCAGATAGAGGAAAATTAGAAGTAAAAATAAATAGAAAGAGAGTGAAAATAATACAAATTAACTTTCAGAATTAAATTTTATCGGCTATTCATTCTAATTGTCACTAAAAGGTAGAGTCATCACTAGTTAAAGTTTAATTGCCGGAAATATTTTAGTTTATACAAGAATTAGCGGCAATTCACTTATTGACACTAAATAATTGCCGCTTTAAGAGGTTGTACTATTTGGTTAGTAGAACCAGTATAGAGGACCTGGTTAGTGTTTGGTATTTTAATAGGTCAAAATTTATTACGACACTATTTAACCCAACGTCTAAGTGGTGCATCAAAATAACACTCACTTGAAATTGATTAATTTGAATTTACCTTAAAATATCTCAATTTAAAAGTACATGGTTTCCTCCGTTTACATATTCTAACTCAAAATTTTCAATAAAGAATAAACTGAGGTTGAAATTTTTAGAATAAGTTTTGCCAGAAACTTATCGACGTCTATTTTTAATTTTGTCGATCATTCACGGATGTACAAAGTTGAAAGTTTCAAAGAAGAGAGAAATAGAAAAAAGACAAAAGGAAAAGAAGGCAGCCGAAAGGAGAAGGAACGTGTCACAAAAATGTGTTGCAAGATTTTGTGTCACAACATGCAATGCTACGTGTATCCTTGCCTTCAGCCCCTCCATTTCCCATGTCATATAAATGTCCACAATCGCCTTTTATTTCTTCTTATATATGTAGTGTTATTATTATTGTTATTATTATTATTATTATTATTTACAGATAGAACTGAAAGTCCCAATTACTGGTATTAAGAAGAAAAAGATGGCTCAGATGACAATAAACCCACAAGGTGAGAAAATAGAATCTTTTGTGCTGTTAAGTGGTCACAAGATTCCTGCTGTTGGTTTGGGCACCTGGAGAGCTCAAAATGCGGCTGACTCTGTTTTTACTGCTATTGTTGATGTACGCTCTCTCTCTCTCTTTCTCCTATTCTTTTTGGTTTTTTGTTGATTTATTATGTGTACATGGATTGTTTCTCTAAATCATTTACCATGTTTTTGTATCATATACTTTAATCATGTATCGTATTGTATTGTGTCATTGAAGTAATGTTACAAGTTGACTATATATTTATTGTAATATATGGTGTTGCGTAGATTAAATAATGTAAGGAGTATACTATTTTGATTGTGATATTAATGTATTATATTGTGTTATTGAAGTAATATTAGGAGTAGACTATATTGATCGAGTGGTTTTGAAACAATTTCATTTCGTATGGTATTGTAAATTTGTTATTTATTGTATCCAACTCTGTTGTTAGACAGACTACTTAACTGGAAAAAGTTTAAAGATATTTTAAACTAAGCAAAACTGAATAAAAATATTTTTTTATTAATAATTTAGTATAAAAATATCTTGATTCAAAAATATGATCAAAAATACTTTTATTATTATTTTGGGTCAAAAATGCTCTTTTTCAAATAAATATATAGTTCTGTTTTTTTTTTTCCTTTAACACATTCTTTTGCTAATAAAAAGTATGGTACCTCATCATTAGTCCTCGTGTATATAAGATTTCTTATATATAAAATTATAGTAAGTCAATATTAGTTTTCAGGTTTTTATTTAGATAATGAGATAATGATATAAAAGAATTTCTAAGTGAGTTTTATTTTTACCCCTCATTTTATTTAGGTAATGATATAAAAGAGTTTTTAAGAGATTTTTAGTTTTACGTCTAAGAGATTTAAAAATATCAGTTTCGTCTGTTCAAATTCAATATCTCTGTGCGGTTTGAATAGTACCGTGATAATTTTACTAAAGTTCCCTCAACTATGACAAATATTAGATCTATAGATATTTCAAAACTAATGTGACATGATAAACCATTCAAACTCTAAAAGAAAGAAGATGATGATTAACACAAAAATAAAGCGGCGAAAAAGAGTAATTGGGGTCATGTATTGTGCATGAATGTTATACTAGTTTTAAAAAAATAGAGATAGTACTCCTTGAATAAACCTATTAAGTACTCACAACAGATAAAATAAATTTTTATTTATTTAATTATGCCGCATATTCCTCACGACACCTCACGTGCGTTCTTATTCATGAAATTCTATTGACCATGTGTGAATCTCACTTTGAAGGGCTACCTCGTCAGAGATAGCACATTTTTATTTATTTAATGATTTTTTTAACATAATGTTAGAATTATCTCCTAACTCTTTAAACTACACATATTTTAGGACATTTACCTCCACTAATTCTTTTTTTTAATATTGGGATGCAATCTTGATTAGTTTAAGTATGCGTTTGGACATGCGATATGAAATCGCGATTTGAAATTTTGAGATGAAATCAGTGTTGGACATAATCTCAAATTCTCCAAAAAACTTGAATTTCAAATCATGAGATGAGATTTCTTAAATGCAAAATTTAACCCACAAGTTTATATTTTATACAAAAAGTCCACCATTTTATAGATATCAATTTATTTACCAACTATTTATTT
This sequence comes from Datura wrightii, assembly GCA_035772735.1. Classification (NCBI taxonomy): domain Eukaryota; kingdom Viridiplantae; phylum Streptophyta; class Magnoliopsida; order Solanales; family Solanaceae; genus Datura; species Datura wrightii. Next base: position 177,785,690 of record JASDFA010000018.1, on the reverse strand, counting down.
AATAAATATAAACAACCTTTGCCAACTATTATATTGAACATAACATTTACCATTTACTCCCACCAACCTTTACCAACTAAATTTATTAAAGAGTAGTACACTACAACTCATGTTTAATTTTACTTTTTAATGAACTAAAGTTCGATTTTTAAGTTGTATTTTTCTTAGAATGGCTTTGTGATAGTGTATTATATTTTATTATGAATTTTTACTTCTTTGGTAAGATTATATAAGAATTTGAGCAATTTGAATAGTTTTTACAACTTATGGGGTTTTTACGTTCATGAGTAAAAAATACAACTTAAAATTTTCAAATTTCATGTCCAAACAAAACTTCAAACTTTATCTCATATGATTTCATATCATAATTTCAAATCATGATTTTATCTCGTATGGCCAAACGGGCCCTAAATTTGGGTAGTTGGACCTAATCACCTAGGGTCGGGCACTATTTACGGTATTGAAAACTTCATTTCACTAATTTCATTTTTTGATTTCTAAAACTATTATATCAAAATCGTACTAAATTAATTTGTTATGATTTGATTTTTTTTTAGGTTTGCTTCTTTTGTGTTATGGTAAATCGATGATCATAATTTGTTCGACTTCGATTTGATACTCTTATTGGCTTTGCAAGAAACATTTCAAATATATCAAACTAACACTTTACATATGTAGAAGTGTTCAAAAGAGAGTTACTCACATGCAAAACTTGACAATCAAGATAAGATGGTTAAAGTTTCGAAGTTTTAACAACATTAGTCAATCCTCTATTAAATACAAAATAGTATTAAATGAGATGTGATATGTAGTTTTTGTACTGATACTACTTTATATATTTGTTATTAATTAATAATATAATATACATGAATGGTATACATAACTAAATATTTTGGTATTTCGATATTTTTCTTTTATAAATATCGAACGTCAAATATGATAATATCGAAATCGTGATAGCGATTTCAATTTCAATATTGTAATTCGGTATTTACCAAAGTATGCACAGCCCTAGTAGAACCCCTTGTTTAGGGCATTTTTAATCCACTGACATCTGTTTTAAGTGATGTTTTAGTGTTGTGCAAAACCATTCTTTAGGGGGTTTATGTGTGGAGTTAACCCACAAATACATAGACAGTATGTTTTGTGTCACTTTGATATATGGAGTTCCTTAAAATTCATCTCTGGAGTTCATGAATACCCAAGAATGAACATGCATAATTATATAGTGGTTTCATTTGGCGTTGTCAAAGTTGAGTGTCTCGGTGTAACTGGTGCATAACTTATATTTTCATAATGTTGCTTCTGTCCTCAAGAACCTGTTCTTTGAAACTCGGAGCTGTCAAATAATTGACTTTAGAGAAAATGAAGGCACGAGCACGAGATATTGTGAAATAATCGGAGGAACGATTTATCTGTTGTTGTAATAGTGAATTGTTAATCGCCTTTGTTTACTTATATTTATGTGTGTTTAATATGTTTCGCCTCATTCATTCTGGTGCGTGAGTCATTAGCATGTTCCGTAATCTTCATTCCCCAAGGCTTGCCCCTTGGAGCGTGAAAGCCAACCTTGTGATTAAAATGACAAGTATTGTATCGTTAGTTAAAGGGATCTTGGTGAATTAAACATCAGAAGGTAATCTACATATAACTTGATTAGAAAATTTAATTATTTAAAACTGCCTTTTCATGGGTGCAGGCTGGCTACAGGCATGTCGACACAGCAGCGGAGTACGGAGTCCAAGATGAGGTTCTTTCATTTGTTATTTTTCCTTTCAAGTTGTTGATCCACATCAATTAGTGTTATTGTGTACAAGTTGTTTAGCATGCACCCCAGACACACATATAGGAAGAGGACTTAGAAATACTTCTTTTAATTAATGAAATGATTTGGCGGTAAGTAATACCGTATTGTTGCTTTCAGGAAAGCACTGCATACAGTTTAGAATCTTGTACATCTCAAGTTTTCAAAAAAACAATTGGTGTCATTTTAGACTTAGAATCAACATGCAAGTATGGAATTTTATCAGCTTAAACAGATGTTAAAAATCTTATTTGTGTTAACAAGATACTTTTTTCTTATTGTTCTTACATAGGTTGGTCATGGAATCAAGGCAGCTATACATGCAGGAGTAGAGAGATCAGCCTTGTTTGTCACATCTAAGCTATGGTATTAGAGCAACTATGCTTTAACTTATTTCAGATCTCTAGGATCTTTTTTACATTCAACATGCAATTAAACAAATTATATGGATGTAAGGAGATTTTATTGGTTGTTTTAGGTGCTCTGATTTATCACCAGAGAGAGTTCGACCTGCTTTGATGAAGACGCTCAATGAACTGCAACTGGATTATCTTGATCTCTACCTGGTACTTCACAACCCTGTCTTTCTGCTGTATTTTAAAATCTAATCTTGGAATCTGAACATTTTATGTTGAAGATCCATTGGCCCTTCAATCTGACGGACGGAGCGAGCAGACCTCCAAAAGCAGGGGAAGTGTCTGACTTCGATTGGGAAGGCGTCTGGAGAGAAATGGAGAAGTTAGTGACAGATAAACTAGTACGAGATATTGGAGTATGTAATTTCACTGTCAAGAAACTTAATAAGCTCTTAGATATTGCCCAGATAATGCCTTCTGTATGCCAGGTTAGTTGAATGTTCTAGTCTTTCAATTAATGGTATCAATGTCCTCTTTTCTGTCTTTTTTTTAGTTCTGTATTTATGGGTGACGTTGTGTACTCAGATGGAGATGCATCCTGGATGGAGAAATGAAAAAATGTTGGAGGCTTGCAAGAAGAATAACATCCACGTCACTGTAAGTAACTGAACAATGTAAACAAGATTGATATTTGAAATAAGTTGAATTCATTTTGTTGTATAAAGTTTGAAAGAAAAGAAATTACACGTGATTTGGTAGCTAACAGGTTTTAATTGTAATGTAGTTGAACGGTTGTACTTCACCTTTATACTTTTGAGGTACTAATACCTTGTATATCCAATTTTGATGTACTGATAACTGTTATACACAATTTCGCTTGAGCCTGCAACGGGTCAATGGTATATAAAGGTTGGTGGAACTAGCCATTCTGCATTTACCTTTTATGGCTTGTTATGTTCCATGGAGCATATCAGGGGCCTTTTAATGCATTCATTGGTATTAACTATTTGGAGTTTTTCAGGCATATTCACCTCTGGGTTCACAACAAGTTGATCTTGTTCATCATTCCGTAGTAGAGAGAGTAGCAGGGAAGTTAAATAAAACCCCAGGGCAGGTGCTTGTGAGGTGGGCTATACAAAGAGGAACCAGTACAATTCCCAAATCTGATCACTCTGACAGAATCAAAGAGAACATTAAGGTGTTCTCATGGGAAATTCCAGAGCTAGACTTCCTAGCTATTTGTGATATCCCAGATCAGGTAGATTTAGATTCCAAGCATTATATGCAATGTCCTTGGTTTCATTTGTATCAAGATTTAATTAAATTGGTAATCTTGGAGGAAGGCTGTCCTCATACATTGATCAACGGAGTTAATTTCCGTATAATTATTGTAGGCGGCGAAAACTGTTTCTTGTTTTACTCTAAAGTTCAGTAATATTAATGCGACCAAAAACAGTATTTTGAGTTTGTTAGTGGGCAAAGTTTGATTATAACGTGACGAAGAAATACTCACCTTTGTGAATTTAATGTTATAGTGTGTAGTGTGTAAAGTTCAATGAGGATAATGTGGTAAAGTTAGGTGGTCATATGTGAAACTTGATCGACATGGACAAATGCAGGATTATTTATCTAAGTTTCTATTATTGGTTTGTGCAGATGCGAGTGCTAGATGGAGAAGAGTTGTTCGTAAACAAGACTGATGGGCCTTACAGGAGCGTAGCAGATATTTGGGACGACGAAATCTAAGTTTTCCTTCAGTTTGCAGCTGCGTGCCTCTTCTTGTAATATATATTTTTCTTCCTTTAGCTTTGATAAGATGAGATATTGAGTACTGTTTAGGTGAATGACAGTGGTGATTCCCCTCAGTAACCAAAATAAAGTCCTTATCTAGGAATATGATAATAACGTTACGGACTTTTCCTCTCTGTTCTTTTCAGTTTTTTAATTTCTTGCTTTAACAATGCAATTGCGAGTTTTCTCGGTTTTCTTATGCAGCATGTGGGGATGAGACGCGGAATTTACTGTTTGTTAAACTGAAGCTTACGCTTCACGTAGATTTTAAAATAAATTCATGTTCATGTCAAGCTCTCTCTCCCCGTTCAAATCTCACCGGCCAGCACACCACTGCCCGCCCTTTTTCATAGTCGCTGCTTGCAGATTACCATCACTTCTCCGGGGATCCTAGATCTTGTTCCTCATTGGCCTTTGGCCATCCAGATCTGTCCTTCTCATCTCCTCATCGGCCTCTAGTTCAAGAAAGATTTGGTATTTGAATGAAATGTATTTAGTCTTAAAAAGGCTAACTTCATGATTAAAGTAAAGCCAAATTTCAAAGTGTCATTATTTTGGAAATAATATCAAGTGATCATGGTTTGACTTTGGATGAGCACATCTTTCAAGATACGGAGAGAGTTAAGGTCTTTCAGTTTAGTTTTCAGTAAAATAAATTTCTCGTCAATTCGAGTTTTAATTTACAAGTTATGTGAGTTTGAAGAAAATATTACCAGCGAAATTGTCACTTACAATCATGTCATGTATATAAGATAAAAGTGTGTCGATAAGATTAATTGAGCTTAAAGAGAACGAGACCATATTTGAGCTTAATTTTAAGGTGTCAAGTGTACAAAAGTGAAAATAATAGTTTAAAAGAATAAGATTTAGAAAGTAAAATGCATGCAGGACAAAGTGATCTACTAATTTAAACATTCTACTTGTTTAGACATTCTACTAGGTTGAGCAACCTTGCTTAGACGTCCTACTTGCTTGAGCCACTTATATGTGGTCTATATTATTTAAAAGACGATAAAGTGAGATAAATAAAGATAAGTAGGTGTGTCGCAAACTTAAGAAATACAAGGCCAAACATTAAAGAAAAGTAAGTATATCACCTGCATAAAGGTTATAAGGCCCACAATTAATAGTGAGACTTTTGTTACTCAATTTGTCATAATGAGTGTACAACTTGTCCAATGTGTATATAAAGTGAAACAAAGTATAATGAGTTTAAAAAGTGATACGGACATTTCTTTGTTAGCCATGATTTTTAGCCATCTATTTGAATCTATCCCTATATGATATCCTTAGTTAACCCCTTTGAGTCTTTAGCTAGTTAACCCCTTTGAGTCTTTAGCCTATTTTATTGATAATCAAGTTTTAAGTTTATTTTCTTTATTTGATATAACTTGAATTATGAGTCCAATCTCCTTAAGTACTTTAAAAAAGTGAGCGCTTAGAAGTAGGTGGAAAGTTGACAAGTTGGAAGGTTGAAGTAGAAAACTGGACTAAAGAAGATTGAGGATGCATTTATTGAGTATAGCTAAAAGGATATTGTTAGTAGGGAGTGCAAAAAAGAAAATAAAAATATTGGTTTAATTGGAAAAGAAAAGCAATAGGAAATTGCTCCTTGCTAGTGATATATAAAAAAATTTAAAAGTTTGCTTAATTTTTTTTTGAAAAAAAAAACATAAAGGGAAGTGAAAGGAGTAGTTGAAATTCAATGAGATGACGAGAGCATGCAAGTTGAGTTAATTTGTGAAGTCTTGAAAGTGCTAGGGAAGTTAGTCACTATTCACCCAATTAACTCCTACCCGTCCTTTAGTCGACATTATAACTTTTTAAGTCCTATTTGATCCTTTACTTGATGTGCTTATGTTAATGGAGTACGACACTAAAGGAAAGCTTATGGTACTTCATATTTGCATATGAGTTCCTTGTTGAGCGTGAGTGTAATTCTTTCCACCTTCATGTCCATATGCTACTTGATGTTGTTGACATAGTGTGAGTAACTTTTGTCTTTTCACGAGGGTACATGATTAGTAAGAGATAGTTGACATGTTTGATTTCTCTACTAGGGGAATGGTCAATTTTTTGTGCCTTAATTCGTGTTGATGAGTCAATTTTACAGGTTATGTTGTTTTGACAAAGTGGTTGCTTATTCATGTTTAAATAGTGTAACCCAAGAAACCTGTTTAATTTGGTGTAGTTGTGTGGAGTTCCAATAAAAGTGGTGGTGTTTAGTTGTTTGTCCGAGGATGAACAAAAATTTAAGTATCGGGCGATCCTATTATGTGTGTTTATACATCTTTTTATCACGTTCTACCCACGTTTATGCCTTGTTCTAGAGCTAAATATACTAAATACATCTAACTTATACTAAATTTGCATTTTAGTACTTATCCTTGTGTTATTTTTGATATTCAGGTTAATAACACAAGAAAATGACTAAGTATGGAATGGAGCAGGAAAGCTCACACAGCGAAGCTCAAAGAAAGAAAGCTCTTCTCCGTGAAACTCCCAATGCAAGGAGCTAAAACGTGAAGGTGAAGGAAATGGCTAAGTGTAAAGCTGGAGGACCTCGCCTCTTGCTATGGTGTTCGTGCCGCGAAGCCAACACCTGAATAGAGAATATTGGCTAAGATTGAAAATCAACCAAGACCTCATATCGTGAAGCCCATCGCGAGGTCTGGCCTTGCTTTGGAGCTCGTGATGCTAGCTAGGATGATCATCATGGAAAAATTTTCTAAGTCCAACCCGACTTTGAATGGGCTTGTTGAAATTCTTTCAAATGTTATAAATAGGACCCTAGTCCATTTTGTGAAGGGTGTGCACGTTATTTTGAAGGGAATCTAGGAAAAGACAATATTTCTTTTCGGTTTATTTTCTTCTCCTTAATTGTTTTAAGAATTTCTTGTAACATCATGAATTTTTGGACGTCTTTGAGAATCATGAGTGGATAAATTATCTAGTTCTAGATTTCGGCAATGACATGATGGTTGAAGTTTGACAATAATTTATATCTATATGTTTTTCCGTTTTAAAGTTATTTACTTCTTCTTTGATCTAAATTACTTAATTGCTTAATTATCTTTCAAATATTATGTGTGGATTGTTAATTAAAATCGAAAGAGGCAACTACGAGTGTAATAAGAAGAAGTAGGATGATGTGTTGTGGGTTTACAACACTTTTGACGCTTAAGACTTAGAAGAAATGCTTGGTCTTGGGTATATTTTTACGAATATCAGGTATTTTTACTTTATTTTCAGGGAAATCATATTTCGGAGTTGAATTCTAGAAAAGGAAAGGTAAAAGTGTAGAAAGTGGACCAAGTGCAATCCTCAGTACGAGTCGTACCTTTGTGGTACGAGTTGTACCATGTAGCCATGATGAAAGCTAGAGGCTATGCACAAGTGTTGGGGCCAAGTACGACTCTTGGTACGAGTCGTACCAAGGAGTCATGGAAAGAAGCAGAAGTTTGCACTTGCCTGAGTTTCTAGTACGAATGGAATGCACGAGTTGTGACAACATATGACTCGTACCAAGGAGCCGTGGTGAAATCCAGTAAATATGTCAAATTGGCAGGTCTCAGAGCATGCACATAGACCACGAGTCATGAAAACAATGTATAGACAGTATAATGGACTCGCGAAAAATTCTAGAGAATGCTAGACTTTACAAGATCAGACCAGGACAGGCATTATATAACTTGTAGTGTCATTTTACGAGTTGTACCTTCTTTCAGGACTTAGAAGATTTCAAGACTGTCTGGCATAGTACAAAGGAAAGCCACAACCCGTAGCTTCATGCTACGACTCGTAGGACCTAGCGGCAACAGTTTTTGTAGGTTCTCTGTTAATTTAGGAAATGTTATAATCATTTGTATAAATACTTTTTAGATTATTTTCTTGGGGGGTGGATTTATTTTTGTTATAATTATGTTTCTTGGTTTTCCCAACATTACTTGAAGATCAAATACACAAAATTCTTGGAGATTTTATTCATTGTTCTTGAGTTGATCATACTTTTGATTGTGCTACAATCAATTGGGTTTTTCTTCAATCATCGTTGTAAGTTTTTAATTATGTTTTCTTTCATGAAATCTAATTCTTTTCTTGCAATCATGAATAGCTAAAACCTCCACAACAAGGATTGTGAGAACTAATGTGGAATAACTAAATAGGATAAACATAAAGTGATTCTAAATCAATACACATGTTTGTATTGTTCATCTCTTCATCTTAAACGCTTCTTAACGATGTGCAACGTTAGGACTTGCCCAAATTCTTTACTTGCTTGAACCTAGAGAGGTAGAGATCAAGAAAAGAAAAGAACAACAAAACCTTGAACTTTAAGTTTCATTAAATAACTTGAGTTGCGGTAGCAGGATAGTTAATTTGAAATAGTTGATAATGGTTAAAGTAAAAACACTCAAGAGACCTAATCTATTGATTGAGTGTAGTCATTCAATAGGGACGAATCGGTCATTTGGATGAATTTATGATGTCAATTCTGCAGGCTAAGTATTGAGATAGATCACTAGTTTAATAACCCGAAGTTGTTATGAATCCATGGGGAACATTTTCCTAGTTAATTGCATAAATTTGATCACAACCACAATCTACTACTTTCTTACTTGACTCGTTCTTTAAAAACCCCCATTAGGAAATAACTATACTAAAAGCATAAATATTAGCGTTATTCCACATCCTGATCATATTTCCTTTGGGATCAACCCCAACCTAGTTGGGTTCTTTATTGACAACGTCCACGTCACACTTTTACAGAGGGTGTGATTTGAGCATTATCATAGGGCTTGTTCATGAACCTTATAGGAAGGGGAAATTGTTTCACTAGTGAGGATGGAAATGTACCCTTTAGTCTTGCTCAGTTGATATAGAAGAAATATGCATGCACTTTACTACTATCGAACAACCATAGAAATATAGGCATTAGGGATAGTCGAGTAGTCTTAAAGTTATCGGCAAGATGTTCAATAAGTAATATCAACCTAGAACTAGAAACTCAGAAAAATCAATAGGTTTCATAATTGGACAACTCAATAGGATTGTTAATGTCACGACCCGTACATAGACTCAGATCGTAACACGGGACGAGGAGCCTCGAGAGGCCCCAAGTTGACCCATGGCATAAGCATATATCTAACTTCATATCATTTGAGGCGGAATACTGAACATATGATACAGCGGAAATATAAACGTAACAAAGCATAGCATAACTTTCAGAAAATACTTTAGAAATACACATCAGCTGAGTACTACATACGGTTTGAAAGCCTCTATGACATAAGATGGGTTGATGGGACAACATCCCCAACTAACCCGGCAAAACTGAAACTAAAGAACATCATAGTCTGAACATATGGCCCTCAGAATATGAGGACTCACCAAAAGGCTGATAGCTAACTCTGAGATGGGCTAATGATGGAGATGAGCCTGAGAGTCGGGTCTTGTATCATGAAATGATACAGCGTAGAAAGTATGTGATCAATACGTGGAATGTACCAAGTATGCAAGGTAAGTGAAATAGACATTTAAAATATATAACACTCATAAATGATCATGAGAGTAGGACCACATGCTCATAACATAATTATCGTAACATAACATAAGGCTCAAGGTTTTCAAAATATTGGTAATACAATTGTAATCATAATCATAAAAGAAAAGCTTTATTGAACATGACTTAATCCAATATACATAATCATAAACATGCATAAATCATGAGGAACAGTGGGATATTCTCTTAACTGACATACCCATATGAGCACACATGGAGCCCGGCTTGTAAATCTAGTCGGGAGGCCATTCGTACATTGCCAAGGGTAGAACCATGAAGGGCATGATATCACCATGAAAAGGGGCTATTTTGGCCGGGGACTGTCACAAGAGAGGTCCCAACATATCCTACTGTGGCACGTAGTTTATGAGATCCGGGGTCGAACCTATGCCCCGAACCTACTCGTTGTTAAATACTACTCCCAAAACATATATAGTGCTTATAGTATAATATGCATAAATTCATGGGCTAGTTAAATCATGATAATCATAAACATACTTGTAAATATATAAACTAGCCATGACATAAGGCCCGTGAGGTCGGACAAAACATAATTCATAAATCAAAAGTTTTATGCGTACTTATAGATCATCCATATACTTTGCAAATCATCAAATCATAATGGGTATTTGAATAAATCCATATTTCAAATCATAAATCATGATGGGTTTGTAAATATCAACAATTGAAGTAAAGATCATAGCCCGATTCATTATAGATCATACATAATTAGGCTTAATTTAGTAGAAATCAAAATCAATAATTTTATAATCAAATTAGTTGCGCGAAATCTGATCAAATTCATAAAACATGATGTAAATATCGAAATATAATAACCCATTAGTAAATCATTAAAATTCCACAAAAAAATTCAAGTTAAAACCCCATAAGATTTTTGATCAAATTTCATAAATTAGGAGAGATTGGGCATGAGCAAGATCAAATTTCAATACTCTTTGAAAGCCCAAGGGAAAATTGATGAAGAAGAGCTTGAGAACTAGCTTGATCCCTCTTGATTCTTCCTAACTTTGCATGCATGAGAATGATTATGTTTGGGGGACTTAACCTATCTTAACATTCCCAGAAAATATCATAAAACGACGTAGTTTAGGGCCCTAGAGCATAGGAATGATGAAAATACCCTAAAAGATCTGCATTGGTCGATCCAACGGACGTACCCACGTGGTACGATCCGTCATAAGCACTGCCCAAAACCTAATCTCGGATTCAACCTACGACTCAACAGGACGAGTCATCGTTACCTCCAAGGGGTCGTTAGATCGACCATTATTTGTCTCCTGGAGAACCTGATCTTCCCCTCACCACGACTCATTGTTTCCTCCAACGAGTCCTGGTTTCCTTCCGTTAGGTCCACTAGAAATTTAACAACCCAACAACGACTAGTGACCATGGGTCGTTACATCTCACAACGGGTCGTGGGACGACTCGTTACTTCCCCAACTGCCAAATTCCAGTACTCACCACGGTTACCAACAATGACTCGTTTGTTCCCAACAACGAGTCGTTACATCACCCGTTACTCCCACAGCCACTAGACTTCACTTCCCACGATTGGATCCAATGGGTCATTGGTTGGACCAATGATTCGTAGGGTCGTCCGTCCTGTACATTTTTTCCAGTTTCAGCCAACTTCCATTTTTGACCCCAGGTCTAATCTTAGAAATTTTCGGGGTATTACAATATCTCCCCCTTGAGAACATTCTTGCTCGAATGTTGGAAACAAGCAGAAAACAAAAACATGTAATCATTACATCCAAATACTAATCATTTAAATCGAAAACTAACGGGATGACTATCTCCGATTCAAACCACATAGTTGATCTGATTTCATGATTCACATACGCATCCATATACATAAAAGAAAATTGAACACATGAACTGAAAATGAAAACTAAATAGAGTTTTAGGTCAAAACTGATACCTCAAGTCGGAATTGAGCCGGTAGAGAATAAATGTGGGTATCTAGCCAACATATCCGCTTCGGCTTTCCACGTAGTTCCTTCAACATGTTGATTCCTCCATAACACTTTAACTGAAGCTACTTCCTTATTCCTTAGCCTCCGAACCTGACGATCCAATATTTCCATTGGAACCTCCCCATAGCTAAGGCTATCTTTTACACCAACACTGTCTATCGGGACAACTAGGTCTGGATCACCCAAATACTTCTTCAAGAGCGATACATGAAACACAGGATGCACGGAAGATAACTCTGAAGACAACTCCAATTCATACGCCACCTTTCCAACTCTTCTCACAATTCGATAGGGGCCAACATAGCGGGGACTAAGTTTTCCTTTCTTTCCAAACCGCATCACTCCCTTCATGGGAGATACCTTCATGAACACTCAGTCATCCACCTCGAACTCAAGTTCTCTCCTCCTAATATCGGCGTAGGACTTTTGACGACTCTGAGCAGTTTTCAACCTGTCCCTTATCAACTGAACCTTCCCTATTGCCTCATGAACCGAATCTGGCCCTATCATTGCTGCCTCACAAACCTCAAACCATCCGATGGGCGATCTACATCTCCTCCCATAAAAAAACCTCAAACAGTGCCATTTGTATGCTGGAGTGGTAGTTGTTATTGTAAGCAAACTCAATTAGGGGCAAGTGATCATCCCAACTACCTTTAAAGTCCATTACACATGCTCTCAACATGTCTTCAAGAGTCTGAATTGTTCACTCCGCTTGGCCATCCTTTTGGGGGTGAAATACTGTGTTGAGTTTAACCTGAGTCCCAAGCCCTTTTTGGAATGACCTCCAAAACTGAGAGGTAAATTGAGTACCTCTGTCTGAAATGATGAACAAGGGCACTCCATGCAATTGAACTAACTCCTGAATATATAGTTTGGCATAATTCTCCGCCGAATCTGTGGTTTTGACTAGTAGAAAAGCATCCTTGGTTAACCTATCTACCACCACCCAAATAGAGTCATACTATCAGCGAGTACGAGGTAAGCCTGTGATGAAATCCATGTTAATTTCTTCCCACTTCCAAGTAGGAATGCTGATATCCTGAAGTACGCCTCTCGGCTTTTGATGCTCAACCTTTACTTGCTGACAGTTCGGCCACTTGGCTGCGAATTCTGAAATATCCTTCTTCATGCCATTCCGCCAATAGATTTCCCGTAAATCGGGAAACATCTTGGTGGCACCCAGATGGATAGAGCACCTAAATCCATGAGCCTCATGCAACATCTGGCTTCTCAATCATCAACATCTGGAACACATAGGTGACCTTGGTACCGAAGCACACCATCTCCCCCTTGGGAGAAGACTTCCATCTTTTGACTTCGAACGACTTCCTTCAATTTTACCAAAATCGGGTCCTCATCTTGTCTAGCTTTCACATCAGCCATTAAGGATGATTCTGGTCCATTCTGGACAACAACACCGCCATCGGTCGAGTCGATCAACCTAACTCCCAACCTTGCGAGTTGGGGTACATCTTTCACCAGCTCCTTCTTCCCCTCATCCACATGGGACACACTCTACTAAGTGTGTCCGCTTCTACATTAGCCTTACCCGAATGGTAAAGGACACTCATATCATAGTCCTTGAGCAGCTCTAACCACCTTCTTTATTGTAGATTGAGATCTTTCTGTGTGAACACATATTGTAAGCTCTTGTGGTCCGTAAATACATCCACATGGAACCCATACAAGTAATATCGCCATATCTTCAATGCAAACACCACCGCGGCCAATTCAAGATCATAGGTCGGGTAATTCCTCTCATGGACTTTCAACTATCTAGAGGCATATGATATCACCTTCCCACGCTGCATCAATACACACCCGAGTTTGATTCTTGAAGCGTCGTAATACACCACGAAACCATCAATACCCTCGGGTAGGGTCAACCCCGGTGCGGTAGTAAGTCGAGTCTTCAACTCTTGAAAGCTCTTCTCATAAGCCTCCGACCATTGGAAATTCACTTTTTTCACGGTCAATTTGGTCAAAGGTGCCGCAATAGATGAGAAACCTTCAACAAACCTCCAATAGTAGCCAGCTAAACCCAAGAGACTCTGAATATCTGAAGGATTCACAGGTCTAGGCCAATTCTTCATTGCCTCGATTTTCTGAGAATCTACCTTGATGCCCTCACTTGACACCACATGGCCCAAAAATTCTACAGAGTTCAACCAAAACTTGCACTTGCTGAACTTGGCATACAGTTGACGATCCTTGAGAGTATGAAGCACTACTCTCAAATGAGCGGTATGCTCCTCCTTGCTCCGAGAGTATATAAGGTGTCATCAATGAACACGATCACGAACATGCCAGATATGGCTTAAACACCCTGTTCATCAGGTCCATAACAGCTGCAGGAGCATTCGTTAGTCCAAAATACATAACTACAAACTCATAATGACCATAGCGCATCCTGAAGACTGTCTTCGGGACATCGCACTCCCGAACCCTGAGCTGATGATACCCGAACCTGAGATCTATCTTTAAGAAACACTTGCCACCCTGAAGCTGGTCAAATAAATCATCAATCCTGGGTAGAGGATACCTGTTCTTGATGGTGACTTTGTTCAATTGACGATAGTCAATGCACATCCGAAAGGAACCATCCTTCTTCCAGACAAATAAGACTGGTGCACCCTGATCTCGGGCAAAATAGCATGCCCGAGTGACGCTTGATAAATTAATTTAGTCTTGTTTAGCTAAGTAATTGTATACATTTTCATGTGATTTTATATAAATGTGAGTATATGTGCTAACCAACATGATTAGTCCTTGTTTTGTAGGTTTCAATGATTTTGAGGAACTAATTTATAAGTTGGTGAAGTAGCGGCATGGAGTCGGGAGCATATGCGGCAGGCAGGCAACACCAGAGCGCCAGCAACGTGCCACACCGTGCCAGCTGCGCGACAGGGGTGTGCCAATGCGCTGCCCAAGCAGCGTGACATGCTACCAACGCGGTGGCACTCGGCAGTATCGGCTTCCGGAGGCAATTTCCAGAGAGCTTTCGCGTTACCTCGGTGTCACGGAGGCAGTGCTCCGCGATACACTCCGTGACACGGAGCCATTCCACGACAGGATAAATTGTGCACGTTTCTCATTTATTATAAATAGGTCCCTTAGCTCCTAAAACCACTTTGTCACGATTTTATTCTGGAAAACTACCTAGAAGTGAAGGGAGAAGTGGGAGAACTCATCTAGGGTTTGTCAAATTCCCTTCTCATCTACCAAATTCTTGTAAGTATGTTAATTTAGTTGTAGTACTTGTAGTTTTACGAACATGTATGGCTAGAACCCTTCCTCTAGGGTTGAAGCCATGAATTATGATTGTGATTTTATGAAATTGTTTTGGAATTAAGTTATTGGTTGTTGTTTTCGTCTTGCATTCTGGATTGTTGGTTGTTTTTATGATTGATCACCATGAAAGCATATATGTTAGCTTGGGCATTGGCTTCAGAAAGCATTACCTAGGTCAGGACATGAGAATGTGAGGAGCATGTTTATATCTCACGATATAATTTTGTGTTAGGATAGAAATATACCTAACACCTTGCTTGGTTGATAAAACGGGGGTATTTAAAGACCGACTTAGGATTATCACATCACCACTCAAAGAAGTAGTTGTGAGGCTAAGTTGAGTTAAATGATTAGACGCACGAAAGTCCCTAATCATTTCCACGTAAACCACAACATAATTGATTGCCCACGAACTAGAAGTAGCATCCTCGCTCACAATAATGCAGTGAGGCTAGTTTGTCGTGTTTAGAGGCTCGAAAGACCATGAACATGCAATTCTAATTATGTGAAACGACAATCGATAGTTGCATACATAACCCATTGCAAATCGTAGCATCGCATGATTATCTGGTTTTAACTCTATGTTGCTCCTAGAGTGCATTCAGAATATTTTGTTGACCAAACTTAGACTTAATTAAAAATCTCCCTCAAAAACTTCTATAACCAACATTTTCGGTATTTAAGATCACACTTGTAATGGATAGTTATAGGAATGGGTCCAGTCCCTGTAAGTTTGACATTCCGGTTCTTAAAAAGAGCCACTATATTACTTGCATGACCCGTACACTTGCGGACGCGCGAATAAGGGCACATCACACCCATGGGGACTTGTTCGGTCTAATGAAACCCTTATATAACAGGTCCTTCAATTGATCCTTCAACTCTTTTAGCTCGGCTGGAGCCATCCCGTAAGGAGGGATAGATATAGGCTGCATGTCGAGTAGAAGGTCAATACCAAAATTAATCTCTATCTCGGGAGGAACACCTGGAAAATCATTAGGAAACACTTTTGGGTACTCGCACACTACCGAAACTGACTAGATAATCGGGGTTTCAAATTCAACATCCTTAACTCTAACTAGATGATACATACAACCTTGGAGATCATCTTTCTGGCCTTAAGATATGAAATGAAACGACCTACAGGTACGGTCGAACTACCCTTCCACTTCAAGACTGACTCACCCGGAAACGAAACTCCACTGCACGGGTCCTACAATTAACAGAAGCATAACACACATACAACCAATCCATTCCAAGAATAATATCAAAGTCAATAATGACTAACTCTACAAGGTCTGCGAAGGTGAATTTATGCAATATAGTGACCGGGCATCCTCTATATACCTGCCTAGCTACCACTGACTCACCAACAGGAGTAGAAACTGAAAATGTTTTTGACATAGTCTCGGGACTAACTCCAAAGCTACTAGCAATATAAGGATTCACAAAAGACAAGGTAGCCCCTCGATCTAACAAAGCATAAATATCAATATGAAAAACTTGCAACATACTAGTGACCACATCCGGTGAGACCTCCTACTCCCGGCGGGATGCTAAAGCATAGAACTTGTTCTGACGCTGACCACCGACTGAACTAGTCGAGGCACCCTGCTGAGGAGGACGTGCTATTGGAGTGGCTGAACTAACTGCTGGCGTATGGGCTCTGCCGCCCCCTGATCTGACTGAAAGGCAATCCTTGAGTCGGTCTCGGGGTTTGCGACACCCGAAGCAAGAATCTGCGCCAACTAGGCACTTCCCTAGGTGGTTCTTGTCACACCCCGCATAAGCTGGGAAAGTGCGCTCTATCTGCATGCCACCCTGGCCTCTCGAATCTGCAACCCTGCTCCTCCGACCCCCTCGTGATCTAAATGGTGTAACGGAGGATGATAGTGCTGGAGCAATAGACCTGTGCTGAGACTGCGGGCGTTTTCCACCCCCTAATCTGGCCTGAGACGTCCCATAATTGTCTGTCCTGGCCCTCTTGGCCTCTCTCTCCCTCCAATACACTGAATCCATCTAGTGATCATGCAACACTATGCAAGGAAAATCTATATCCCAATGTGATATGGCGATCCTACAATCCTTATCCAGGTAGTCCACCACTCCATGCACATATTGGCGCACTCGAGCCCTCTGGTCTGTCACCAACTCCGGCGCATACTTGGATAAACGGGTGAACTCCAAAGCATACTCCTGAACTGATATATCACCCTGCTTCAGGTTTACAAACTCGGCCACCTTCAGTTCCCTCATCTCACGAGGGAAGAATCGATCCAGGAATGCCGCGTGAAACTCTTCCCAACCTATAGGGCCTGTACCCACTTCCCTAGCATCTCTCCACTGCTTGAACCATATATGCGCCACCCCTTTTAGCTGATAGAAGGCCAAATTAACACACTCTCCATTTGTCAACCCTATAACCTAGGTGATCTTTAGATCTCCTTGATGAATTCGTACGGGTCCTCATCTACCTTGGACCCAAGGAACTCCGGCGGGTTCATCCTCAAGAAATCTCTAATCCGAGCCACCGCCGCATTGTCGTTCTATGGAATATGCGCAACAGCCACTGGTTGACCTGAGCAGTCAAGGCCTGCCCCAAACATCTGGATAGCTGCCCGAAATTCAGCGTGGATGACTGGCTCTGGTGCCTAGGGCTTCTAAACAGGTGGGGCTTGCTGATGCCCATGACTATTACCATCCTCGTGGCCTTCACCATTTCCGTTTCTCATACCGTTTGTTCTTCGAGGAGCCATGATTCTGCAATCGCGAATAACACGAATTAGAAGGATAGAAAGACTTTTCATCGCACGGCATAGATCATGAAAGAAGGAAAAATTTTCTAAACGTCTCATATCCTCTTCGTTGTAAGTGTGGCGCGCTTCACACCCATGAAAAAAACTCTACTCGACGCGGCTTTCAGACACCCTAGGAAACTTCAAACCTATTGCTCTGATACCAAGTTTGTCACAACTCGTACATAGACCCGGATCGTAACACGGGACAAGGAGCCCTAAGAGGCCTAAGTCGATCCATGGAATAAGCATACATCTAACTTCATATTACTTGAGGCGGAATACTAAACATACGATACAGAGGAAACATAAACGTAACATACCATAGCATAACTTTCGGAAAATACTTAGAAATACACATTAGTTGGGTACTACATATGGTCTGAAAGCCTCTATCATATAAGATGGGTTGATGGGACAACATCCCCAACTAATCTGGCAAAACTGAAACTAAAGAACATCATAGTCTAAACATATGACACTCGGAATATAAGAACTCAACAAAAGGCTGATAGCTAACTCTGAGATGGGCTAATGATGGAGATGAGCCTGAGAGTCGGGTCCTGTATCATGATCAAAATTCATAAAACATGGTGTAAATCTTGAAATATAATAACCCATTAGTAAATCATTAAAATTTCACAAAAAAATTCAAGTTAAAACCCCATAAGATTTTTGATCAAATTTCATAAATTAGGAGAGATTGAACATGGGTGTGAATTAAAATACCCATTCATAACCCTACATACTTGGGTAAGATCGAATTTCAACACTCTTTGAAAGCCCAAGAGAGAATTGATGAATAAGAGCTTGAGAACTAGCTTGATCCCTCTTAATTCTTCCTAACATTGCACGCATGAAGATGATCATGTTAGGGGAACTTAACCTATCTTAACATATCCAGAAAATATCATAAAACAACGTAGTTTAGGGCCCTTGAGCATAGGAATGACAAAAATATCCTTAATGAAATACCCTAAAAAAATCTGCACTGGTTGATCCAACGAACGTACCCATGAGTCGTTGGAGGATACCACGACATGTGGTACGATCCGTCACAAGCACTGCCAAAACCTGATCTCGGATTAAACCCACGACTCAACAGGACGAGTCCTCATTACCTCCAATAGGTCGTTAGATCGACCGTTGTTTGTCTCCTGGAGAACCTGATCTTCCCCTCACCACGAGCCTCACCAAGACTTGTTTCCTCCAACGAGTCGTGGTCTCCTTCCGCTAGGTCCCCTGGAAATTTAACAACCCAACGACTAGTGACCACGGGTCGTTACATCTCACAAGAGGTCATGGGACGACCCGTTACATCCCCAACTGCCAAATTCCAGTACTCACCACAGTTACCAATAATGACTCGTTGTTCCCAACAACGAGTCGTTACATCACCCATTACTCCTATAGCCACCAGACTTCACTTTCCATGACTGGATCCAACGGGTCGTTGGTTGGACCAACAATCCGTAGGGTCGTCCGTCCTGCACATTTTTTTCAGTTTTCAGCCAACTTTCATTTTTGACCCCCGGTCTAATCTTAAGTATTTTCGGGGTATTACATTTAACTTGCCAAGATCCTAGACTTTTTTTCTCATATGATTAAAACCAATGTTTCCTCACTTGCTATAACTTTTACAGTTTTTCTAGTTAACTTTAGCATAATCAAAACTCAAGAATTGATTGTTCCGCGAATAGTTAGAATACGAATTCAAATTAGACGATCAATCTTACAAGTCTCTATGAGGATGATATCTGAATCAAAAGTTTCTATATTACTTGTACGACCGCATGCGTTTGAATGCAACAATGGAGTTATACCAGGGATCATCCTTCAACCCATTTTTACTTGTCTTGGCGATGGATGAACTTATATGACATTTCCAAGGAGATGTCTCATGGTGTATTTTTTTTGTAGATGACATAGTATTAATTGATAAGACATGCGAAGGAGTTAACGGTAGGTTAGAGGTTTGGAGATAGATCTTGATATAATTCCAAAGATGGAATTGAGAATAACAAGAAAGAAAAATAAAAAGAAAAAAAGAGAGAGAAAATGAGATAGAAAGGTAGACACAAAAATTGGAATCAAAGACAGCCCTTACTAAAAAGTAAGGACCTTAATTGAATATCTAAAATTGCATCTAACCTATGAGAAAGACCTCAAGGAAATTAGATTCCCAAGTAATTCCAAATCAAAGATATAATTAAAAGATTCAACAAGCTCTCAAACTCTCAATTTAGTTCTTCATATCAAGGAAATTTACTAAGAAAAATAAGAAATCTACTACTTATACTAGAATAGAAAAAGAAGACACTAGCTATTATAAATATACCCTTAATGAAGTAAGGGCCTTGTTTGGTTGTCTTTCTTTGGTTCAACTCATGAGAATTTAATGAAATGGTCATTTGCATGTTTAGCCCCTTTCTTTACTAGTATGGTCATCTTGTGCCTCCTTCTTCCTTTCATGTTCCCAAACTATCATTCGCACATGAAATTCCCAAAAAGTCTCCAAAATACAATCCAGTGCATCTCTCTTCATGAATAAGCTTTTAACACTTGGAGATCAAGCGTTTGATTTCTTATGAAAGGTTTTGAGGCAACTCGACTTGCATCATTCTCCCCTTCTTAAGAAGAATTCGTCCTTGAATCTATACCATGCAAGACCATAAGGAAGACAAACAACAACAAGTTTCTTATAGCATGAGGATTAGCACAAGAGTTAATAAATCTATCAACATGCCAAGAATGAACAAATTTATGATATAACCAAGCATCAACCACCCTCATGAAAAACAATTTCCCGTAAGAAGCATGAAGAACTTGATTACTCCAATGAACATGGACTAAGAATATCAAAATGGAAGCAATGACTTTAAAATACCAAGCATGCAATATCACATTAGTATTATGGAACATAAAATACAATTGATCCTCCATTGTAAGACCAGACCACTTCCAAGTTGGTATGATGACCAGCACACATATTCAAAGAGTCACCAAATTCGAAAGGAAAGCATATCCACAAGCTTTGATCAAGAAAATAACGATTTACCCCAATGGTATAACTATTAACATGAGAAGTACTTTCAACACAAGCATGAGTTATCATATGCAAATGGGTAGTAAAAAAATTAAAGGTGTCGCACAAACTAACTTCATTCAAAGTGTCCTCATATGTCAGATCACTATTAGATTTAAGAACATCATCAAGAACATTATCAAGAATTGAAACACTCAAAGAATAAGTAATCATTTGAACACAAGCATCACCTTCTTTCTTAACATTTTATAATGGGTTAGCATACTACTTATCCCTCAAGAAGAGCTATACCACCATCATGTTGAACACCATTAGGTACTACACTAGGAGTAATCTCATCATCATCAAATAAGACATTGTACTTAAAGAGAGAACAATAAATCAAAAAAGTAAAGCATGTAATCTCATTCTAAAAAAGAAAATTCACCGTTCAAGGTATTTTTAGTCACATGACCAACATGAGGTATAAGTCTCATAAATCTTTGTTATTTAAACACTGTTTCACTCGATTTTAAAGTCATGTCTATTTAAATCAATTTTAAATAGATATAATTTAAATTAACAACCCCTAGTTCGTGATACTTGCATAGGATAGTTTCTTAACGAGAAATTTACTGGTTTATAGGTAGTGGTTAAGCCAACAATTTGACGAGAGATTAAACAAGACAATATAAGAATATCCCATTTGAAATTTGAACCTCCAAATATAACTTCCGCTTGGTGAGACGTTTTATATAATAAGGGTGAAATGTAAGTTTTAAAATATGAGGTATAAGTCTCATAAATCTATGAGGCAGCATGTATCTTCAATTTTATAATTTATTACTAAGAAAATAAGTAAAAGCAATATTTAAATAATTCTGCAAATCAATTCAAATAAATCACTAATAATATAAAAAATATATTATAATTATTATTTGAGAAAGATGACAATACAAACAAATGATAATAGATGGGATAATTTTTAAAATGAAAATCATCATCCACTTCAACATCGATCTCCACATCTATTAATCCTTTCCAAATCTGAACAAATATTTGCATGGATTATTATTGTTGGTATTATTATATTTTATTTAATGCAAAATAAAAAATAAGTTACATATTTTAACTCTTCACAATATAAAATCCGTAACATTTCTAAATCATATTCTTTTGACAAATTGTTCACATTCATTGAAATGACGGTTTTTTAGTTTGTAGATACGTTAATGAAAAGATCTTATTTTTCAGAAATTTGAAGTTACATGTGTTTATGACAATTTTGTCATTAAATCATGAAAGAGTAATGTTTCATTACTCCAATTTTTCTTCTTAGGTTTTTCTGATGAATGAAACCGTAGATGATGTGCCTATTTAAGGAGCATCATTTATGAACTAAAACCATTACTAATTTTTTTCTCTCATTATCTCAAAAGCTATTCTTCCTATATATTTAGTTTTCTGGGAAATTATTTTTTGCAAGGTCCAAACTTTCAGCCACGAGTGCACATGTTTGGAAGTAACTGTGGAGCCTTGGGGAGCGACCGGCTACAACAATTTGCATTCTTGCCGGGCCGAAATTGCTTTCAAGGTAGTGGCTTTCCATGACACAATGTTGGTATTAAGTTGTTTATCGTTGTGTTAATTCCTGATCTATATCAATATTGTAGTTTTTTTCCTACAAATTGAAAGCGATTTTAGCCCGACAATGTTGATAAATGGCTATTTCCTTGAACAAAACTTTTCTTGATCTGTCAAAGCTTGAGCCTTTGGACGGGAACAATTTTAAACGTTGGTCACAGAAACTTCTGATTTTCTTTGAACAATTAGAAGTTGATTATGTTTTATTTAACGAACCTCCTGTTGATGGTTCTAACACTACTACTGATTCTAGCACTATTGTGATTGTTGATGATGCTAGTAAAAAGAAGTTCGGAAGGATAACAAAACTGTTAGAGGATATTTGCTAAATCATATGAATAATCCTTTATTTGATTTATTTGTAACTGATAAATCTGCAAAGGAAATATGGGACAGTTTGGAAAAGAAATATGGAGCTGACGATGCAAAAAAGAAAAAATATATTGTCGGACAGTGGATTAAGTTCCAGATGATTGACAATAAGCCAATCATGGAACAATTTCACGAATATGAGAACTTGACTGTTGATGTTCTCAACAAGAAAATGAAGATGTGTGAGATTTTTCAGGCCAATGTTCTACTTAAAAAATTTCCAAGATAGTGATTACAGAAATTAATTGAAGTATAAGAAAAAGAATTTGACTCTTCGGAATTAATTAGTCATATGACGACTGAAGAGATAAACTGTCTCAAAGATAAGATGGAAGCTCTTTCTCTTAATTCTTCTAAAGCTAACCTTGTGGAATCTTCTGGTACTGTTGTGACAGATAGGTTCAAAGGCAAATAGAAGAAAGTCCCGAAAAAGGGACATGAGAAGAGGAAAAATTACTTCCACAAGCCGGAGAGCCAAATCAAAAAATCAAAGGGACTTTGTTTTGTTTGTGGAAAACTTGGTCATAAGCTGCCCAGTGCTACCGAAGACATGGGAAAAACTCGAAGCAGGAAGGAGAAGGTAATGTCCAAGCTCATCTTACTGAGGATAATGAAATGATTGTTGCTGTAGTAGTAGAGGCGAACTTGGTGGCTAACAAGATTGACTAGGTATTGGACATGGGTGCTTCAAAGCATTTCTGTGCCAACAAGGAGTTGTTCCATGACTTTAAGGAGTCTACTGATGGTGAGTGTGTCTACATGGGTAACCCCACTACTGCTGGAGTTATAGGTAAAGGAAAAATTTTACTGAAATTAACTTCTGGAAAAACTTTAGCCTTGAACATTGTTCTGTACATTCCCTCCCTCTGTAGAAACTTAGTTTCTAGAGCATTTCTCAACAAAGCAGGCCTTAAACTTATTTTTTAAGCTGATAAAATAATTATTTCTAATGGAGGAGACTTTGTTGGAAAGGGATATCTTAGTGAGGGCTAATTTGTACTGAACATTGTTCAAGAGATTGTCAATAATGCAAGTATTTCAAATTCTTCTTATATTGCTGAGTCTATTAATTTGTGGCATGGTAGACTAGGTCATGTTAACCTTGCTTGTATTAAAAGACTATAAAAAATGGAATTAATCTATGTGATAAACAATGATGATTTTTTTAAGTGTCCTATTTGTGTAAAAGCAAAACATGTCAAGAAACCTTTCAGATCTGTTATTAGTAGAAAGACTGAATTGCTTGAACTAGTACACTCAGACTCAACAGATTTTAAGAACACCGTGAGCAAAGGTGGAAAAAAGTATTACATTACTTTTGTTGATGACTTTTCGAGATATAAAAAATTATATATTCTTAAGTCTAAAGATGAGGCTGAAAGCATGTTTTTGAAATTCAAAGAAGAAGTGGAAAATCAATTAGATAGGAAAATCAAGAGACTTAGATCTGATAGGAGTGATGAATATAGTACTAAAACTTTAGAGGCTTTTTGTGAGAAAAATGGTATCATACAGAGGTTAGTGTCGCTAATAACCAACGAATGGCAAGTGCTTTTCCTTGTGTGGATCCTATTTCAATGGGAACTTGATGAGTCGATCTACTCCCTATACTCCCCAACAGAATGGTGTAGCTGAACGTAAAAATTCGAACCCTTAAGGAAATAATGAACTCTATGCTTTTAAGCTCGGGTCTATCCGATAATATGTGGGGGGAAGCTGTCTTGTCTGCATTTTATATTCTTAATGAGGTCCCTCATAAGAAATTGAACAAGACTCCATATGAGTTGTGGAAAGGGTTCACCCCTAACTTGAAATTTCTGAAAGTGTGGGAGTGTTTGGCTAAGGTTGGTCTACCTGATTTTAAACGGGTCAATGTAGGTTCTAAGACTTTTGACACTGTCTTTATTGGTTATGCACAAAATAGTGTTGCATATAGATTTATGTCTTTAAATGATTATTCTATTTGTGAATCGAAAGATGCATAATTTTTTAGCATATTTTTCCTTTGAAAAATAATGTGCCTAGTGATGCTTCTACATTTATGTCTGTTAATTCTCATGTTGTGCCTTCTTCTAATGTTATTGCTACTGAGCATGAATATGAACTTAGAAGGAGTAAAAGACGTAGAACTAGACTAGTTTTGGTCATGATTTTATCACTACCTTCTTGACTGAGAATTTTAACATTGATGCTTTAAATGATGAATTAGTGTCTATCTAAGACTTATGATGAAGCAATGAGATCAATAGATGCTATGTTTTGGAAAGAGACCATTAAAACTGAGTTAGACTCTATAGTTTCTAATCATACTTGGGACTTGTATGATTTGCCTAAAGATTGTAAACCAATAAGTAGCAAGTGGATATTTAAGAAGAAATTGAGACCTGATGGTACAGTTGATAAATATAAGGCTAGACTTGTGATTAGGGGCTTTAACCAAAAGAAAGGTGTTGATTACTTTGATACTTATTCTTTTATGACTAAAACAGAGACCATTAGGACTCTTATTTTCTAGCGCTATTAATAGTTTAGTGGTACACCAAATGGATGTCAAAACAGCATTTCTAAATGGTGATTTAGATGAAGAAATCTATATGACACAACCTGAGAGTACTGTGGTCCCAGGACAGGAAGATAAAGTATGAAAATTAAGAAAGCGCTTGTATAGCTCGGTCTACAGTGGAATCTAAATTCATTGCTCTTGAATTGGCAAGGCAAGAAGCTGAGTGGTTGAGAAACCTTTTGACGGATGTGCCAATATGGAGAAATGTAACACCCCAAATGTTCCCTAGGTCAGACCCGAGGCTTATAATAGAAAACAGCAAGAAAACAGTACCAGAACCAAACAACGAACCTTAGTACAGTTTGTTGTAGGGTCCAATGGTTCGTTGGAAGTGCTTGTTGTTTCATGACCAGAGAACTGTTAGAAATTTGCCCAAAACCCACGAGGGGATTGTACGAACCGTGGATTGATTGAACCGGTCGTTATTTGTGGTTGTTGAAGCAGATTAATGGAATTTCAAAGGAAGAATGGAAGAAACCAATGGATGGACCAACAGTCCATTGTTTGTTACCATGGCCCATTAGATGGGT
The DNA here is from genome assembly GCA_035772735.1 of Datura wrightii. NCBI lineage: Eukaryota > Viridiplantae > Streptophyta > Magnoliopsida > Solanales > Solanaceae > Datura > Datura wrightii. The sequence goes on along the minus strand of JASDFA010000018.1, from coordinate 177,759,956 downwards.
CGTTGGTTCTGCTACTTTGTTGAAAATCTCAACTAAGTTTGGAACCCTTCCAGGTATATGGATAGACTCGATGCCGATGAATTTATGGAAATAAGGTGTTAAGATTGATTCCTAAGTATAAGAAGTGCATTGGATGCAAATTAAGGTCATAAGGAACCTCTAGCACAAAGTTGAGTTGAGAGCCTCCTTACCGATTGAGTGTTCGTTTAAGTTATTACAACGGTCAAATTCAAACGAGCATAGCCCTCACTTAACAAAATATTTTTGGATGATTCAGCACCTCAAATTAAAGATCTTAAAGTTTTCTTTCCAACGCATCCGACCTTGCATCAATCAAAATTCGGAGTTAAACATTATGAGAAGTTTAGTGAAGCAGCAGCAGGCAACAACGAACCTCAAAACAGGCCGATGTAGCAACCAACGACCGCTCCTGTTGGTCATTGGAACTGCCAATTCCAGGTCTTTTTGGCAGTTTGGGGGTATTTTGGTAAATTTTTATGCTTCTAACTCCTAAATGACTTTGTTTTAGGTTTCCTTAAGGTCATATTAAAGGGATTAACCTAGCCTAAATTCTCACCATCTCCAAAAGATCGATAGTTGGATTTTCTCTCAAGAAAGGAGCTAGGGTTCTTCTTCAACCTCTTCAAATCTTCTCGGACTCTTCAAGGAAAGTCAAGAGATCATCAACCCAGGTATGTGAGGCTATGAATGAGAGTTCCTTTCACTCTCATGCTCAAAACTCTTCTCTAGATTTCCATAGATTTCAATTCTAGATTCAAGTTTCATGATCTATGGGGTTTATTCCAATTCTTGTGAAATTCTCTATGATCTATCTATGAGTCAATTTCGTTCATGTATTAAATCATATTTTATGATCTATCAAAAGATTTTATGACTATTTTGAATATAAATTCATAGATTTGAATTTAAATCCAATTATGCCCAATTATATATTTTTTATGAAAAGTCAAGTTATGATTTCATTATGATCTTGATCTAAATTAGCCCATTTAAGATTTATGTTTTATGATATGATTTCTCTCAAGTACTTATCATTGGAAAGTTTTACATTGTTTTTCATTAAAATCATATTTCAAGATTTTTAAATAAAAATGCCCATTTATGAAAAGTTCATGAAAGTTAAAATTTATTATGAATGTTCATGTATGATGAAGTATTGATGATGAAAGACATGTTTTCAAGTCACCCATATTTATAATCATTTTTTCTAGTGAATTAAGTATTTTTAAGCATGTTAAAGTATTAGTCACTGCCCACATGTTAAAGTATGATTTATGATTTATGAAATGAATTTCATGATTGATCGATTTATGATATTAGCTAACTAAAGGGCCCTTGATTCATGTCTAAGCATGTATGAAAATGGGATCAACGATGTTAAATGTTTATTTATCCATGAATCTCATGAATGATGTTTATGATTTACATATGAGCCTAATGTGCATATTTTGGGAGCAGTGTCTAGCAACGAGTAGCCCGCCGTTCAAAGAACTACGCCGGTGTCTCATAACTACGGTCCACCATAGGTTCATAATGATACATTATAATGTTAATGGACCCCCTCTTCCGTGATATACATATGCACGTCCCTTGCCTGGAAAGCCTGAGACGACTTTGCCTACTTGAGTGAGATAGTTGGGGCATCATGTAAGGCTCTATCATGATTATGTCAGTTATGATGAGTCCTCCCATTGTTCCACATGTTTTCATGCATTATTATGTTTATGTTATTTTGGCTAAAGTGATGATTTATAAAGTTTCTCTTATTACTATGATAATGAATGGATTACGAATGATTTGAAAATCTTGAGCCTTATGTTATATTACGATATTTATGTTATGAGCATGTTTTGCCACTCTTATGATTTCTTATGAGCTTTTTATGTATTTTTAAATGTCTGTTTTACTTACCTTGCATACTCGGTACATTTCAAGTACTGACTGCATACTATATATTGTATCGTTTCATGATATACGCTCGAACATTCAGATTCAGTCCCGTCGTTAACCTAATCATCAAAGTTTTGCATCCAGTTCAGTGGTGAGTCCTCATCTCCCGAGGACCAGTTGATATTAGCTATCTTCTATGTTCAGTTTTTAAAACTTGTTGGGTTAGTTGGGGGTGTTGTCCCATCAACCCATCAGATATGTTAGAAGCTTTCAGACTATATATAGTATTCAGCTGTCATGTATGAAGTGTGTTTCGTTTTCTATGTTATGTCATGGTTATGCTTCCGCTATGTTATTATATAGAGTATTCCGCTTTATTTGATTGAGTTAGTTGCATGCTCATGCCATGTGTCGACTTTGAGTCTCTCGGAGCTCCTTGTCCCGTGTCGCGATCTAGGTCTATGTTCGGATCATGACAAACTTAGTATCAGAGTATTAGGTTTTGAAGTGTCCTAGGGTGTATGAAAGTCGCGTTAAGTAGAGTCTTTTTTCATGGGTGTGAAGCGCGCCACACTTATGAAGAAAAGGCTACGAGACGTTTAGAAAATGTTCCCTTCTTTCATGATCTATGTCGTGTGATTCTTTTTATCCTTCTAACTCGTGTATTCACACACTCCAAAGCATAACGCTAGTCAGTGAAATAAGAGACGCTCTTGAATTATTTCTCCCTACAGGAGTTAAAAGAAGCTCAGGCAGAAGAATTTGTGAACTTGAAGTAAGGAACTAAAAGAGTGGGGGAGTATGACAGGAGAAGTATGAAGCCTTCCATGATAGTCTTAGAGGCGAATGGGAAGTCAAGAGATAGTGATTTCTTCCTAACCTTAAGAAGTGATCCAATCCTCAGAATGATGACCTTTAAGCTAAAGGGGGAGATCATAAAGTGAAGGACCAGGTCAAGCCTTGAGTTTCAATTGTGAAGGTCCAGGATCAGTAATTATGGGATATCGATCCACGCTTATTCAGGTGTCCTTTCGTACTTCAGTCTATGTGATACCCTACTCATGTCGTATGTGATCATGTTATGCCCATGTTTAATTTTCAAGTACTCCTTATGTGTATTTGTGTTCAGATCCATAGAATGAGAAGTAACTACTTTAGATGGTGATTCCACTTTTCTTCCATGATTCCATAAATCTCAGCTTCATGTCATGATCCTCATTATGTATGTAAACTCATGTCTCTCAGCATGCTCAGCTCTATGGACTCAGTCTTTAAGATTTGCCTTATCGGCTCATAAGATCGTCTTATATCAAGTATATGCCCAGCTTAGATTTCTTGAATGATTCATGCTCATAATCTCTTACTCTAAGCCCTATGAATGTTTCCCCATGATGAAAACAATGGCTAAAATGTGTACGTTCAATATAACTCTCTATCCCTACTATAGGTGTTGGGTATGTAGAAGTTCAGGAAGCGCAGTTATTAAAGAAGCCTGGAAGTGTAACAACCCACATGGTCATTTTGTGATTGTTGATCCATTTTCCTGGGTTGAACCTTTCTGTATCCTTATTTTTTTACTTATAACTTGCGGATATGGATGACACAATTTCTAAGATGATCTAATGAAGATTGGATACGATTTTCGGTTTTTGAAAGGTTCGAAGTTAGAGAGGTTTGACCAAAGTCAACATTTTAGGTTAACGAGCTCAAATTTAGGTGCTGAAAGTTCTGTTAGTCCCGAATGGTGATTTATGACTTAGTTGGGTAGTTTGCATGGATCCCGCGGTGTTCGGGAGTGATTTGCACCTTTTGTTGAATTTATGAACTTTGAGGAAGCTAAGTTTGACCACGGTCAACTTTCGATCAAAATAATATCATATCGGTGATTTGATGATTCCAACAGGTCCGAAATGTGTTTTATGATTGAATTGCGTGTTTGGTGTGTGATCGGAGGATTCCGAATGAGTTTCGGGTGGATTTGAACGTTTTGTGTGTTTTAGTATGATTTTAAGCATAAAATGTGACAACTCGGAGGTTCTTTTTAGTTTTTGAGATTGAAAAAGTATCCAAGGCTTTCAAAATTCTTGACATGAATTATAGGAGTTATCTGAAAAGTTTGGTGCAGTTTAGATAAGTTAAGATCGGGTTTTTATTGCAAAAAATGAAATAATTTTTAAACGAGCAAAAATGATGTTTGAATGGACAAACAAGCACTAAAAGAAGTTCTGATTGAACGAGTAGGTTCTTATCATTATTTAGGAATTGTAGAAAAAAGAATCGTCACATTTTGAGTTCGTATAATGAAGTTGTGGTCATTTTAGTAAAAATTAAAGTTGTTGGTGCGGTGCTGGTGCAGCTCTATATAAATACCTGAACAGTGTATTTTTGCACAGACAGTGTTTATTTGGTTTTTGAGTATATTTGGAGTTTTGGAGTTCGAAATTGAGTGATTTTTGTGGCATTCTTCTCTATTTAACAAGGGGGTAAGTATCTAATCCTTAATTTGGTATACTCCATGATTTCTTCAGTTGGTTTTCATTTTATCTGTGAATTTATTGGAGCAAAATTTGTGGATTTGAGTCTAAAGTTAAGAAATCATATTTTGATGGATGCAAAGTCAACTTGAGCTCCGTTTTGGATGAAATTTCATATTTGAGTTCTTTACGTTATGGATAACATGATTTTTAAATAAAATTCCAGTTTTGCCCTTGTCAGCCCGAGATTGACTTTTAGATTGACTTTTGGACCCGGAATAGAAGTATATCAATATGGGTGTCCGTGATTTTATTTTCTTATGTAAAATACGTATTTGGCCAGATTTTGATCATTCAGAAGGGTTATTGAAGGGAAAATTCGTAATTTGATGCTTGAGCTTTATTTTGAGGCAAATAGAAATTTCTTTATTCTTTGAGGATCGAAAGGAAGGGGAAGCTTAGTCCCCAGTATGTTGGACTATATAGGATTATGAGACGTGTTGGAAAGGTGGCCTATGAGTTGGAGCTACCAGCGGAGTTAGCTTCGGTGCATCCGGTGTTTCATGTGTCCTTGTTGAAGAAATGCACCGAAGATCCATCTTTAGTGATTCTGGTAGAGGACATTGGGGTGAAGGACAGCCTTACCTAGGAGGAGGAATCAGTTGAGGTCCTTGATCATCAGGTTCATAAGTTGAGAAATAAGGAAGTAGCCTCGGTGCAGGTTCTGTGGAGAAATCATCTTATTGAGGAAGCTACGTGGGAGGCCGAAGTAGATATAATGGTGAGAACCCATATCTCTTCCCTTCTGGCTCAGTTCTAGTTTGAGGTATTAATTTCCTCCTTAGTACTCTATTTAGTTTCATGTCAAGTTCATGTCTCTCAGTTCCTTTCATGTCTTAGCATGCACGTATATTTCATGTATTCAGTTCAGTCAGGAATCTCAGTCCCGAGTCAGTCACTCCATCAGTTTTTAGCTCTAATTGTTTAGTTTTGGGATTGCAGTTCCTTCCCTAGCCTTTCAGCATGCTTGATCTACATTCGAGGACGAATATTCCCAAGGGAGAGATAATGTAACACCCCAAAAGTTTCTTAGATCAGACCCGAGGCTTGCAATAGAAAATAGCAAGAAAACAGTACCAGAACCAAACAACGAACCTCAGTACGGTTCGTTGTAGGGTCCAACGGCTCGTTGGAAGTGCTCATTGTTTCATGACCAGAGAGCTGTCAGAAATTTTCCTAGAACCCACGAGGGAATTGTACGGACCGTGGCTTGATTGAACCGGTCATTATTTATGGTTGTTGAAGTGGAGTAATGGAATTTCAAAGGAAGAATGGGGGAAACCAATGGACGGACCAACAATCCGTTATTTGTTACCATGGCCCATTGGATAGGTCGTTGGTTCTGCTACTTTGTTGAAAATCTCAACTAAGCTTGGAACCCTTCCAGGTATACGGATAGACTCGATGCCGATGAATTTATGGAAATAAGGTGTTAAGATCAATTCCTAAGTATAACAAGTGCATTGGATGCAAATTAAGGTCATAAGGAACCTCTAGCACAAAGTTGAGCTGAGAGCCTCCTAACCGGTTGAGTGTTCGTATAAGTTATTACAAGGGTAAAATTCAAACGAGCATAGCCCCCACTTTAAAAAATATTTTTGAATGATTCAGCACCTCAAATTTAAGATATTAAAGTCTTCTTTCTAACGCATCAGACCTTGCATCAATTGAAATTCGGAGTTAAATGTTATGAGCAGTTTAGTGAAGCAGCAGCAGGCAACAACGAACCTCAAAACAGGTCGTTGTAGCAACCAACGACCGCTCCTGTTGGTCGTTGGAACTGCCAATTCTAGGTCTTTTTTGGCAGTTTGGGGGTATTTTAGTAAACTCCTATGCTTCTAACTCCTAAATGACTTCTTTTTAGGCTTTCTTAAGGCCAGATTAAAGAGATTAACCTAGCCTAAATCCTCACCCTCTCCAAAATATATATAGTTGGATTTTTACTCAAGAAAGGAGCTAGGGTTCTTCTTCAACCTCTTCAAATCTTCTTGGACTCTTCAAGGAAAGTCAAGGTATCATCAACCCAGGTATGTGAGGCTATGAATGAGAGTTCCTTTCACTCTCATGCTCAAAACTCTTCTCAATTTCCATAGATTTCAATTCTAGATTCAAGTTTCATGCTCTATGGGGTTTATTCCAATTCTTGTGAAATTCTGTATGATCTATCTATGATTCAATTTCTTTCATGTATTAAATCATATTTTATGATCTATCGGAAGATTTTATGACTATTTTGAATATAAATTTATAGATTTGAATTTAAATCCAATTATGCCCAATTATATAATTTTTTATGAAAAGTCAAGTTATGATTTCATTATGATCTTGATCTAAATTAGCCCATTTAAGATTTATGCTTTATGATATGATTTCTCTCAAGTACTTATCATGGGCAAGTTTTATGTTGTTTTCCATTAAAATCATATTTCAAACTTTTTAAATAAGAATTCCCATTTATGAAAAATTCATGAACGTTAATATTTATGATGAATGTTCATCTATGATGAAGTATTGATGATGAAAGACATGTTTTCAAGTCACCCATGTTTATAATCATGTTTTCAAGTGAATTAAGTATTTTTAAGCATGTTAAATTATTGGGAAATGCCCACGTGTTAAAGTATGATTTATGATTTATGAAATAAATTTCATGATTGATCGATTAACGATATTAGCTAACTAAAGGGCCCTTGATTCATGGCTAAGCATGTATGAAAACGGGATCAATGATGTTAAATGTTAATTTAGCCATGAATCTCATGAATGATGTTTATGATTTACATATGAGCCTAATGTGTATGTTTTGGGAGCAGTGTCTAGCAACGAGTAACCCGGCGTTCAAAGAACTACGTCGGTATCTCATAACTACGTCTCACCGTAGGTTCATAATGATACATTACAATGTTAATGGATCCCCTCTTCCGTGATATCACATAATGCACATCCCTTGCCTGGCAAGCCTGAGACGACTCTACCCGCTTGAGTGAGAGAGTTGGGGCATCGTGTAAGGCTCTACCATGATGGTGTCGGTTATGACGAATCCTCTCATTGTTCCGCTGTAACACCCCAAAACTTTCCTATACCAAATTCAGACGTTGCATGAAAAATCATAGGAACCAGAAAATTTTTCTGTCTTTGACGATCCACACAACGGACCGTTGGTGGAACTAACGGATCGTTATTGAGGGTCGTGGGTTGCAGCAGGTTTCATTATGTGGGAAACAACGAGACATAGGATGACCCGTTGAACCTAACAACGAGTCGTCCTGTTGTCCATTGAATCCCGAGTTCAGAGGATTACCGGGCCTTTTCCTGAGACAATGAGAGGGAACAACGGCCTGTGGTTACTACCAACTAGTCTTTGTTACCAACCCTCATCCAGTTCTATACCCCAGCAGTGTGGACCACGAATGGATATAATGACTCGTTGGTTCTCCCAACGAGTCGTTGTGATGACTCGTTGTCTCCATGCCCAGTTTTCCTACCTATTCTAACAAAATGTGTCAACGGCCCGTTCTTTATTCCAACGGACTGTTGTATCCTCTCGTGGGTCTTTCCAATGTAGTCAGCTTCAGAAACTAGAACCAACAACAACTTTCAACAGGTTGTTCTTTGAATCAATGACCCGTCCAGAGATCCATTGTTCAGGGTTGGGCAGTTTACAATTCTTTATGCCAGGGGTATTTAGTATTTTCCCAGCTTTTAAACTTGAAACCACGTCTTTTTGGGTTCGTATAAGACAAAATTAAAGGGGTAGAACGACCCTTTCCCTTCATTCCTCTCAAGTCCCTCAAGAACAGAACGTAAAAACTTCTCTGAAAGCACAGAGCAGGAGCAAGGGTTTGATATTCTTATCAGTTTTTCTCAGAGATTTTCACCAGGTTTCTTCTACAGGTATGTGGGAATTCAGCAAGGAGATTTTTCTCCCCTTGGGTCCCCAAAAACTCTCTCTGTTCACTTTTAGTTCTAGACCTAAGATTTGCAAATTTGAAGAATTATTATCGTTCTTTGATTAATACATGTGGAATCCTATCCTATGTTAATTGTAGCTATTTTTCCATCAGTTTGTAACTAAAATGATGCTTGTTCCATCAAATTAGGAATTTAGCCCTAGCTCTTGAAAAGTCATAAATTAGAATCCTGTTTAAGCATAGAATTCTTAAGAATTGCTTGCATCTTTCAGAGTTAGGGATTTCTATAATGATTGTATATGTTAGAAACTCAGTTACATGTATATTATTCAGATTCCATCAGAAAGGCTATATACTTTGTATTACTCAGAATTTTCAATTCAGTTTAAATCAAAGTACTAGAATATCCAGCGCTAGTCAGAAATGTCAGCTGATTAGTTTGACTTCAGTCTTTTCCCGAGGTGTCAGTGGTGTCTCCCAGTTATCAGAATCAGACTCAGAAACCAGTATATTGGTCCATTAGGCGGTCATGACATTTTAGATATACATAACTCTGACCAGCCCCAGGACCCCAGTTCAGTTTACAATTGTTCTGAGACGGTTACAATGCTTTCAAATAAGCAGCTCTGACCAGTGTAGAACTCAGTTTTAGAATCTGGTCCGATAAAGCTCTCAGGGTACTTTCAGTTATATGTCCCTGACTAGTCTTGGACCTCAGTTTTCAAGCTATAAGCCTAGTAGTTCAGTTGAGGTTTTCTAGTGGGTGTAGGACTTAGCACCGAGCGGGACGGGGTTCCAGAGCACCTAGGTTCCTAGAATTACGTTGCTTGTGTAGGTTACAGTATTACTTGGCCTGATTGGCCCCAGACTTTTTTGATCACCCAGTTCATGTCTTTATACCCTGGCAAGGTATATTGGGTCCTACAGGTGGGGTGTATACATCGAACTCCACGTCTAGCTCACGTGGTTATATGTCGGTTAGAGACTCTCCCACTGGTCAGTCCAGTCCAGTTTCAGAATAAGTAGCTCTAAGCCCTAGCAGCTCAGCTCAGTTTAGTACGGTATCTCAGACTTAGAACTTTCAGACTTAGGGCATGTCTTTGACCACCAGACAGGGTCATCTTGACCATCAAAGTTTACTACAGATTATTCACTTTAATTATCAGTGGGTCATTGCATGTCGTTTCAGTTCAGTCATCTATATATTTATCATTATGCTTCTCTCACTTACTCAGTACATTCAAAGTACTGACGCATACTTTTATGATGTATCCTTTCATAATATAGCTGCAAGTTCTCAAACCCAGCGTCGTTAGACGATTCATTCGGATCTCTCTTTCAGCAGCAGCAGTGTGAGTCCTCGTATACCGAGGGTGTTATTTCATTCATTTTAGTTTTCTTTATCATTTTCAGTTAGACTTATAGTTAGCTGGGGTCTTGTCCCAGCAACTCCTTACTTGGATGGCTTTCAGACACAGGCTTGATTTTAGATCCTCGGATATTTTAAATCGTTATGTTCAATTTTTAACTTTGACAAAATGCCTTTATGTTATTATTTCAAATTTCTATTGTGCATGTTTTACTCAGAATACAGTGTATAATAGAGCAGGTGTTAACTTGGGGTCACTTGTGACTTCAAGTACCGTGTTACGTCCAACGTGTAGCCTCAGGGCATGACAAACTTAGTATTAGAGCACTAGGTTTAAAGTATCCTCGAAAAGTCTGAAAGCTGCATCGAGTAGAGTCCTTTTCATGGGTGTGAAGTGCGCCACACTTATGACGAGGAGGCTACAAGATGTTATTAGGAAAATTCCCTTTTGTTCATACTCCTTATCGTGCGTTAACGTTCAATTCCAGAAACGCTCTTCGAACTCGTGCGCTGTTTCGTTTAGTGAACCATGCCTCCTAGACACGGTAACAGAAGAAGGGCCAGTAACGCCAACAAACCTGCCTCACCAGCCCCAACAGCTCCTCAAGATGATTCCATATCTACTGCTGAATTCAGGGCAGCCATCCAATTGCCGGCCCAAACAGTCACCAACCAGGTGAACCAGCAGGTGGTGTCAATGAACACCAACGGGTCTGCAGCAACTACAAGGATGCGGGATTTCACCCAAATGAACCCTCCATCATTTCAGGGATCCAAAGTAGGGGAAGACCCCCAAGTGTTCATGGATGAAATTAGGAAGATTACCCGTATTATGGGTGTCGGCTCCTCTGAGAGAGCTGACCTAGCTACCTACTAGCTTAAAAGGGTAGCCCAGGTCTGGTATGAGCAGTGGAAGGAGGGGCGACCAGCGGGAGCAAGACCAGTGGAGTGGGAGGAGTTCAACACAACCTTTCTGGACAGATTTTTCCCTCGAGAGTTCAGGGAGGCCAAGATAGCGGAGTTTATGAACTTGAGGCAAGGAAATAGAACAGTGGAGGAGTATGCTCTGGAGTTTACCAGGCTATCAAAGTACTCTACAGAGATGGTAGCTGAGCCAAGGGCTCGCATGTTGAAATTCGTGAATAGAGTGTCAAACCTGGTTCTTAAGGAGTGGAGAATAGCAATGTTGATTAGAGACATGGACCTCTCCAGCTTGATTGTCTATTCCCAGCAGATGGAGGCTGAAAATCTGAAGGATATGGAGTGAAAGAAAAAACGAGCAAGGACTGGCCAGTCCGAGTTCGTCCATCAGAGGACTAGCGGTAGTGGCCGCCCACCGCAGTAACAGCAGAGAGCCCCAGCACCCAATTCAGCTAGCGCCCCAACCTTTTGGTCCCGCCAGGATCGGAGGGGTGGGTCATCTGGCACTCAGCCTTAGACTCACAGTACAGGGAACAGGTATCCAGCTTACCCCAAGTGTGGCAGGAATCACCCAGGAGAATGTCTTCAGGGATGAGAAGGCTGTTTTGGGTGTGGACAGCTTGGACACAGGCTTAGGAAGTGCCCGTCAGCAGGGCGAGGGAGATCATAATATACCACCTCATCAGCTCCAACAAGCCGACCAGCTCAGTAGGCTGACACATCAGGTACAGATGGCGGTCAGTGCCAAAATCGCTTCTATGCTCTATCTTCCTGTCGGGATCAGGAAAGCTCACCTGACGTAGTTACTGGTATGTTATGTCTCTTCTATCTAGATGTGTATTCCCCTCTAGATCGAGGAGCCACTCTTTCATTCGTGACTCCCTATATAGCAGTCTAGTTCAACATAAATCTAGAGATCCTCTCAGAACCATTCTCAATCTCCACCCCAGTTGGAGAGTCAGTTAGAGCCAGCCGGGTGTATAGAAATTGTCCAGTCTCAGTACTGAATAAAGTTATTCCAGATGATCTAGTAGAGTTAGACATGGTCAACTTTGACGGTATTCTCGACATGGATTGGCTACACTCCTGCTACGCCTCAGTTGATTGCAGAACTAGAGTTGTCAAGTTCCAGTTTCCAAATGAACCAGTGTTAGAAAGGACGGGCAGCAGTTCAGCGCCTAAGGGTAGGTTTATTTCCTACCTTAAGGCCCAGAAACTCATCTCCAAGGGATGTATATATCACCTAGTTCGGGTCAAGGATTCCAACTATGAGACCCTGACTATCTAGTCAGTCCCTGTGGTCAACGAGTTCCCAGTCATTTTTCTTGAGGATCTTCACGGAGTTCCCCCTGAATGGGAAATAGACTTCGGAATAGATCTCCTCCCAGATACTCAGCCCATCTTCATCCCTCCTTACAGAATGGATCCAACTGAGCTTAAGGAGTTGAAGGAGCAGTTAAAGGATCTTCTTGATAAGGGTTTTATGAGACCCAGCATCTCTCCCTGGGGTTCCAATGCTATTCGTGCGTAAGAAAGATGGTATCCTCAGGATGTGCATAGATTACTGTCAGCTGAACAAGGTCACAGTCAAGAACAAGTATCCCCTACCCAGAATTGACGATCTGTTTGACCAACTTCAAGGAGCCAGTTGTTTCTCCAAGATCGATCTTAGGTAGGGTATCATCAGCTAACAGTCAGAGAGTGTGACATACCGAAAACAGCTTTCAAAACTCGATATGGTCACTATGAGTTTGTGGTGATGTCCTTCGGATTAACAAACGCCCCAGCAGCCTTCATGGATTTAATAAATAGAGTCTTCAAGCAGTATCTGACATTTTCATCATTGTATTTATAGACAACATTCTAGTATACTCCAGAAATGAGGAAGAGCATGTCAATCACCTAAGATTAGCATTACAGACACTTAGGGACCGCCAGTTATTCGCCAAGTTCAGCAAGTGCGAATTTTGGTTAAAGTCCGTGACTTTCTTAGGTCATGTGGTCTCAGGTGAAGGAATACAAGTAGACCCTCATAAGATAGCAGTGGTGAAGGATTGGCCCAGACCTACCTCTCCTACTGAAATCAGGAGTTTCCTGGGCTTGGCGGGTTATTACCGACAGTTTGTGGAAGGCTTCTCCTCTATAGCATCTCCTATAACTAAGTTAACACAGAAGAAGGTTAAGTTTCAATGGTCGGATGAGTGTGAGAAGAGTTTCCAAGAGTTGAAGACTCGACTCACTACTGCTCTAGTTCTAACCTTGCCAGAAGGAACAGATGGATTGGTTGTTTATTGTGATGCTTCTAGGGTGGGACTCAGTTGCGTTCTGATGCAGCGGGGCAAAGTGATAGCCTACGCCTCCAGACAGCTCAAATTTCATGAGAAGAATTATCCAACTCATGACTTGGAGTTGGCAGCGGTGGTGTTTGCACTAAAAATATGGAGGCATTACTTATATAGAGCTCACATAGATGTATTTACGAATCACAAGAGTCTTTAGTATGTGTTTAGTCAGAAGGACCTAAATCTTCGTCAGAGAAGGTGGTTGGAACTACTTAAAGACTATGACAAGAGTGTGTTATATCGCCTAGGCAAAGCCAATATGGTGGCTGATGCCCAAAGCAGAGTGTCTATAGGTAGCGTGACTCATGTAGAAGAAGGCAAAAAGGAGTTGGTGAAGGATATTCACAGGCTAGCCCAATTATGGGTGCAGCTGGTGGATTCAGCCGAAGGTGGGGTGGTAATGCAAAGTGGGTCGGATTCATCCTAGGTGGTTGAAGTTAAATCTAGACAAGATGAAGATCCAGTTCTACTTAAACTTAAAGAAGCAGTTCTCAGAAAGGAGGTTGAGGCTTTCTCCAAAGGGGGAGATGGTGTGCTCCGTTACCGGGGAAGGTTGTGTGTACCGGATGTTGGTGAGTTGAGACAGCAGATACTGGCTAAGGCACACAGCTCGAGATAATCCATTCACCCCATTGCAATAAAAATGTACCGCGATCTGCGGGATATTTACTGGTGGAACGGCATGAAAAGAGACATTGTTGAATCTGTAGCCAAGTGCCCGAACTGCCAGCAAGTTAAGGTGGAACACCAGAGACCAGGAGGTATGACTCGGGATATCAGTATACCCACATGGAAGTGGGAAGAAGTAAACATGGACTTCATTACGGGTCTACCTCAGACTCGTCAGCAACATGATTCAATCTGGGTGATAGTAGACCGGATGACTAAGTCAGCATATTTCCTCCCGGTCAAAACCATATATTCAGTTGAGGACTATGCTAGGCTTTATATCTGGGAACTGGTTAGACTTCATGGGGTGCCATTATCCATTATCTCAGACAGAGGTACCCAATTCACCTCTCACTTCTGGAAGTCTTTTTAGAAAGGATTAGGTACCCAGGTCAAGCTCAACACAGCCTTTCACCCGCAGACCAATGGACAAGCTAAGCGGACCATTCAGACACTAGAAGATATGTTGAGGGCTTGCATGATCGATTTCAAGGGCAGTTGGGATGACCACTTGCCTCTCATCGAGTTCGTATACAACAACAGCTACCACTCTAGCATTTAGATGGCCCCATTTTGAGGCATTATATGGTAGGAGGTGCGGATCTCCCATAGGTGGTTTGAGGTTGGTGAAACTACTCTAATAGGGCCAGACTTAGTTCACAAGGCAATGCAGAAAGTTCAACTCATCTGAGAAAGATTGAAAATAGCTCAGAGTCGTCAGAAATCGTATGCCGATGTGAGGAGAAGAGAATTAGAGTTTGTAGTTAATGACTGGGTTTATTTAAGAATATCACCCATGAAAGGGGTGATGGGATTTGGGAAGAAGGGAAATCTCAATCCAAGATATGTGGGACCCTACAGGATTCTGAGTCGGATTGGTAAGGTAGCTTACGAGTTGGAGTTACCTTAAGAGTTAGCAGTCGTGCACCCTGTCTTTCATGTGTCGCTACTGAAAAAGTGCATTAGTGATCCAACTTCAGTGGTGCCATTGGACAGTGTGGAGATAAAGGGTAGTCTCTGTTATGAAGAAGTTCCAGTTTAGATCCTTGACCGTCAGGTTCGTAAGCTGAGAAATAAAGAAATCGCTTCGGTGAAAGTTTTGTGGAGGAATCAGCTAGTTGAGAGAGCCACATGGGAAGCAGAAACAGATATGATGGAAAGATACCCTCACTTGTTTCCTCCCAGTTCAGTTCCAGAATCAGGTACTAAATCCCTTCTCAGTACTCTACTCAGTTCCGTACTCATCCGCTCTATTTAGATTTCCTATGTGCATCCTAGTTGCATCAGCTCTGTTAGTACGGTTATATCAGTTCGGAGTCAGTTACTCCTTTAGAAAATCAGTTCATAGTCTCAATTTTTAAAATTGCAACGCTTTTCCTAGTTTTGGTCTTCATTCGAGGACAAATGATCCCAAGGGGGAGATATTATAATACCTCAAAACTTTCCTAGACCAAATTCAGACGTTGCATGAAAAACCATAGGAACCAAAAAAAATTTCTCTCAGACGATCCACACAACAGACCGTTGTAGAGGGTCGTGGGTTGCAGCAGGTTTCTTCAAGTGGGAAACAACGAGACATAGGATGACCCGTTGAACCTAACAACGAGCCACCCTGTCGTCCGTTGAATCCCGAGTTTAGAGGATTACCGAACCTTTCCCTGAGACAACGAGAGGGAACAACGGCCCGTGGTTACTACCGACGAGCCGTTGTTACCACCTGTCATCCAGTTCTAGACCCCAGCAGTGTGGACCACGAGTGGATACAACGACCCGTT
This sequence comes from Datura wrightii, assembly GCA_035772735.1. NCBI lineage: Eukaryota > Viridiplantae > Streptophyta > Magnoliopsida > Solanales > Solanaceae > Datura > Datura wrightii. The sequence continues at coordinate 177,744,524 of JASDFA010000018.1, read as the reverse complement.
GGTTCTCCTGATGAGTCATTGTGATGACTCGTTGTCTCCATGCCCAGTTTTCCTATCCGTTCAACGGAAGGTGTCAACGGCCCATTCTTTGTTCCAACAGACCGTTGTATCCTCCCGTGGGTCTTTCCAGTGAAGTCATCTTCAGAAACCAGAACCAACGACAGCTTTCAACGGGCCGTTCTTTAAACCAATGACCCGTCCTGAGATCCGTTCTTTAGGGTTGGGCAGTTTTCAGTTCTTTCTGCCAGGGGTATTTTAGTATTTTTCCAGCTTTTAAACTTGAAACCACATCATTTTGGGTTCGTATAGGAGGGAATTAAAGGGGTAGAATGACCCTTTCCCTTCATTTCTCTCAACTCCCTCAAGAACAAATTGTAAGAACTTCTCTGAAAGCACAGAGCAGGAGCAAGGGTTTGATATTCTTATCAGTTTTTCTCAGGGATGTTCACCAGGGTTTCTTCTACAGGTATGTGGAAATTCAGCAAGGAGATTGTTCTCCCCTGTCCCCCAGAACTCTCTCTCTGTTCACTTTCAGTTCTAGCCTTGAGATTTGCGAATTTGAAGATATTGTTATCGTTCTTTGATTAATACATGTGGAATCCTATCCTATGTTAATTGTAGTTATTTTTCCATCAGTTTGTAACTAAAATGACGCTTGTTCCATTGAATTAGGAATTTAGCCCTAGCTCTTGAAAAGTCAGAAACTAGAATCCTGTTTAAGCATTGAATTCTTGAGAATTGCTTGCATCTTTCAGAGTTAGGAGCTTCTATAATGATTATGTGTTAGAAACTCAGTTACATGTATGTTACTTAGATTCCGTCAGAAAGTCTATATACTTTGTATTACTCAGAATTGTTAGTTCACTTTTAGTCAAAGTACTAGAATATCCAATGCTAGTCAAAAATGTCAACTGATCAGTTTGACTTCAGTCTTTTCTCGAGGTGTCAGTGGTGCCTCCCAGTTATCAGCATCAAACTCAGAACCCAGTATATTGGTCATTAGGCGGTCATGACATTTTAGATATACATAGCTCTGACTAGCCCCAGGACCCTAGTTCAATTTACAATTGTTCTTAGATGGTTATGACGCTTCCAGATAAGCAGCTCTGACCAGTCTAGAGTTCAGTTTCAGAATCTAGTCCGATAAGGCTCTCAGGGTACTTTCAGTTATATGTCCCTGACTAGTCTTGGACCCTAATTTTGAGCTATCATCCTAGTAGTTCAGTTCAAGTTTTTCATTAGGAGTAGGACTTAGCACCGGCAGGTCGGGGTTCCAGCACTTCTAGGTTCCTAGAACTACGTTGTCAGCGTAGGTTACAGTGTTACTTGGCCTGATTGGCCCCAGACTTTTGTGATCACCCAGTTCATGCCTTTATATCCTGGCAAGGTATATTGGGTTCTACCTGTCGCGCCTCATTTTCCTCGCGGAAAGCGGGATACAACACGTGACAACTCTTTAAGGGTTAAATATAGAAGAGTCGCCACCTAACGGATTAAGGTGCGTTAGGGCACCGTTCTAAGCTAAAGGTCTATTTTAATACCTAAGTCACTAGAGTCTGGCAAGGGCTTAAATAACCTCGAAAGAAAGGTGTTAGGCACCTTTCGAGGTCCACAAATATGGTTTCCGGCCGAATTCATTAATAAGTGGGGGAATTATCTAAGTGAACAAATAAAGTTGATTTTAATTTATATGTACTTAAACTAAATTGATAAAGGAATAAATAATTAAATAGATAATTAAATTTAGACAAGCGAGAAGAAAGAAATTTGGGCAAAATGAAACCTAAAAGTAGTTTATCTTATTTTATTTTTCTTAACAATAAATACAAAAGTTGTGGCAAATAAAGTAAGTAAAAACATAAATAACAAAAACAGAACAATTATTAAAATCCACATAACAAACAAACAAATAAATATTTATTTAATTATGGGGTCGAACCTCAGTGAGGCGCCTACGTATCTCTTAAGGGAATCAGGCCAAACGTAGTTCTACTCAAAAGAGAGGTTGTTTGACCTAATGGGATCACCCCGTGCAACTTAAATAATATTTCGCAATTATTTGGATTGCTCGTATTATTCAGCGAGCGCGGACTATCATATCCCAACTACCCACCTAGTTGATTAATTATTAACTTAAAACGTTCTATGTGACAAAACTAACGTCCTAGTATTTGTCTACCCGCACCAATCTTCAAGTCCGAGAGGCACTGCACAACTATTTTGGATTTTTTGGGTCTAAAATCCTAAGGTTGTAAAAAAATGACTAAACGCAAACAAAACGACAATTAGGCAGATAACAAATGAAGGTTTCAGCTAAGCCTCTACAAAACAGATTTCAGAAGTGCAGTTGTGTCGTATAGGCATGGTTTCTAATGCAGAGAATTAAATGCAACAGAATGCGCAAATTAAACAGATTAATTTTGATCTTATATGCATAAATCCTAAAAGCATGCATAAATCCTATAATCGCATTGCTGATAGACATTACATTTAGCGCCTAAAACAGTACATGTCGAAAGGTGTGTCAAGATATAATTCTTCATGATATTTATTCAATACATTTAACATGGTTTTGAAAAGTCATCAGAAAGAATTCTTATGCACAGGATTTCAATTAATAAAAATCAAACCAGATAGCTATGAGCAGGCAATTGTTTACAATTTATTAAGCTAGTACGATCATAATCTATTTTCAAAGAGTAGCTCAAAAATTAAGTTCCGGATATAGATAGATGAAGGATATTGCAAGGTTTATGCTCATTTACCTATAGACATGATATCCAGCAAGTTATTAGTATTTAAATAACATCTAAAACTGTAACAAAACATGTAAACACTCAAATTTATGTAACGAACTAGTTCTTTAATGCCGAAAATGTTTCCTACAGACAGGGTTACTATCAACTAAAACAACACATGCTTCAAAATTAAATCACAGTAGTTTACATAGGTATTACTCCTAATTAAACAATTAAACCTTTATGACCACATACATAATTTAAAGTCTTATTTCAGATTGTCCTCCTATGAGCCTGGGTTCTAGCGTTATGTAAATCATTAGATAGATTAAAATCCTATGGGCAATGTCAAAAATAGAACGTACTTTAATTAAATAGTAGAGATCCTATATGCATGATTTCTAGATTGCTGATAAAATAAATTTTTATTCAAACTAGTTGGTCTCCATGGGCATAAATTCTAGCCAAAATCATGTTGTCATCCTTACGGGCAGTATTGCTGAAATTTAAATATATAAGCATGCTTCAAGTTAATTAAGACCCTATAAGCATGAGTTCTATAATATGTTCATGTGTTGTTCCTATAGGCATATTCTCTAAGTGATTTTAATTAGCAATTAAGCATAAAAGAAACATACAAATCCCCACCCCATAAAGACCCCTTTTCACTATTTATACGTTTATTACAACATTAAAACTGATGACGAATAATAAATGATATAAATAATAAAAACGTAATTAATTTTAAAACTAATCTAAGCAGCTGGCCCATCTGTTTTCGAGTTTAAACCCAAGGCGACTCTTTAACACTTACCTTTAAATAAACCTGTTACGTAATGAAACAAGCCATCAAACATACACAAATACATATACACTCTAGTCCTGAAAGCAAGTCATATTTTAGGTTCACAATCACATAGGGAATAATACATCACAACTTTAAAGAGATCAGTAACAGTATACATGTAGCATATTTAAAGCATGACATCACAAAAATGTAATGTGTAAGGTATACTAACCGGCTGAAGGAACCTAAAGAAAAACTCTTGAAAATGAATATGTATTATTAAAGCACCACCAAGAGAGAAACTTTATTCAACTTATATTTCTAAAGAGGATATTGGTGTTCGAATGCCCCCAAAATAAAAGAGAAGGCTGCTTTTATAGCCAACCTAAGGGACTAAAATGAGAAAGGTTAATTAATTCCCATAATCAAGTAGAGGCATAGAAGGAAAGAAAATAAAAGGAAAATCAGCCAAAAGAGATCTTTTCCTTAAGCGGAAGCATAATTGAGCCAAATCAAAATAAAATTATTACAAATTCCCTAAATATCACACATTAAATCAAGGAAGAAAACGGGTCAATACGGAAATCCCGAATGAGTAGACAAACAACCTTAATCAATTAAGGAAAGTCAAATAAACGTTGAGAATTTAGAATCACCATAAGAATCAAATTTTAAAAAAATAAATCAACCCACTAAGAATAGCAAACCTCTAAACCAGTTGTCATATTTCAAACCAATACACAATCATGCATACTAATTACTCTAAAACTTCCCTTAAAGCTAGTGAATCAATCAGTTAGCTATAAAAACAAATAACTTACTATGAATGCTAAATTATTCCATATCTAGCAAAGAAATTTAAACTAACATATATGTTTAGTGCTAATATTATAAGACTACACAAGATTTGAAGTTACCATACGAGGAAGGCATCAAACAACTCATTTTTATCAACTTATAACAGATATATGATATAACTATTCTCACAACCCAACTTACCATGAATAAACAACTACCAGAGGTATTTAAAGAAACACAAAGAGCAACAACATCATACTACATTAATTATACAATGTCGTTTCAGACACACAATAGTGAAGATTATAGTTTTCAATACGTGGTTAGCTCAGAAATATCAAATCACTACTATTTGACCTTCTATTATAATAAATAAACAGATCAAGACAAGATAATAAATAAAAAATTATGAAGTCTAGAATGTAAAAATCATGAATGACTAGAAAACACTCATGTACTAGACAAAACAGAGCAGTACTACAAATTTACATTTGCAAAATTATAACCAAGTATGGTAAAATCCTGGATCTGAAAAAAAAATAGAATTAAAAAATAAAACCCAATAAAATCTGAACTCTTAAAGGGTGAATCATAATATACTAAGAGCGTGTTGCAAACCAGTAGCAAAGGTCAAACATATAAATGGTTAAGATAAACAGTATAAGCAATCGTTTTTGCAACAACAATAATCGTAACAATATATATGTAACTTAGACAGAATCATCAACGAACGAAATGATTCTTTTTTAAGAGAATCAAATGAAAACAGATGCAAAATATTAACAAAAATCCAACATTAGTTCATCGAGAAGAGGGAAGAGGAAATAGTGGTGAGACCGCTGGTTTTAATGCCACTAGTGGTGGATCTGGTCGGCGGTTAGTTCGATTGGAATTAGAGACGGGACTGGCGGCGCTAGCGAGAGGGAAGAAGGGGAGAGGGAGGTCGGCGGCGTTCCGGCGAGGTGGCTGGTGGAGAGGAGAAGGAGAGGGAGAGAATCTGATGGCTATGGCGTTTTTCGGCCAGCAGTGGCTGATTTCGGTGGTGGCCGGAGAGGGGGAAAAGAGAGAGAGGGGAAGAGGCAGCAAAAATGGAGGTTAGCGGCCGGTGTTAATGGAGGTTAGCAGCCGGACAGTGAAGGGAAAGAAAGATCTAGGGGAGGCTGCTTGTGGTGGTGGGACGTGAGGGCCTGCGGCTGTTGTTCGGGTGAGGGGAGAAGGCTGGAGAGGAGGAAGAGAAAGAAGAGGGACGGCTGCGATTTGGAGGGAGTTCCGGCGGCTGGCAGATCGGAGAGGAGAGAGGAAGAAGGAGAGGCGACGGCTTTTAGGGAGGAAGGGGAAGTATGAGAATGAGATTAGGTTTAGGGGTATAGGGATAAATATGGGAAGTGGGTAGGGTTTATTATCAACCGTAGGATTAGATTAAATGAACGGTGGAGATCAAAATTTATCAAAGATGGGTCAGGTTGCGGGTAGGCTAATTGGGTCGCGGGTAATTGAATGGAATTGGCTGATTTTGAATTTAAAAAATAGCCAGATTTGATCAAAAGTTGCTATAATTGACGTAAATTGAATAGAAAATGGCCAAAATTGGTATGAATTGATAGAAATGGCTAAAATTTAAATGAATTGGAGGAAAGTTAAATTAGCTGCTATAAAATTAATAAATATACTATACTTGTAAATAATTTAATAAATAGATAACAAAATAATTTAAATTATAGAAAAATTCATATAAACATTATTATTAATATAAATAAATCCTAAAATATTATATTTATAAATAATTTTATAACTAGAAAATAAAATTAAGTTATCACATATTGTAAAAATTATATTATTGACATAAGTAATTTATAAATTCGAGTAATATTATTACACAAAATAAATTTGTAAAATTTAGTAAAATTATGTAAATAGTTTATTAAGTAAAAATATATATTTCCAAATAAGGACGTATATTAATACGAAATATATTATATACGACATAATTATTTAATATCAAAAATTAAAATTAATACAAATTATATGTACATATATATGTAATTTGAAATAATTTTTGCAATATTATGATAATTAATTATTTTATAAATATAAATGCAAGTCGAATATTTACGTAAAAAAAATGAATAAAATATATGTATATAAGCAGCATATAAGGGCATAGGGATGTCAAAATTGGGTGTCAACAGCTGCCCCTTCTTTGCTCGAGAATGAAGGATGAATTGTTGAGCAAAGAATGTTGACCTGGTGGCCAATTTTGTCCGACCGAAAGAAATATTTTCGATATGGCCGGATGAAAGAAGATGGAATTGTGAAGATGTTGCGACCGAGACTTCAGTTTCGAGTCACCTGCATATCTCGGGTTTCACGAGAATCGGGTCGCGTGTAGTTCTAGATTTAGGGACGAACGAGATCCCTAAAAATTAACAACATGAGGCTTGAATAAGGATGAGGTAGCATGAATCGACACGATTTAGAATACATTACAAAAATAAACAGGTGGGAATACGATTCAAAAGAAAAAGTAGGGAGGCGTTATCATTCGTAGCTTGTTATTCCTTCGACGTTCGCGTAAACAACTAAAGCATGTGTATCAAATACTTTGTAAAATAACGGATGCAAAAATTAAACATGATGCAAGTTCCCTTTAGACGATGAAAGTTTGCTTTGAGATAAAAGGATGACGTCTCTAAGTCATGATGTCTTGGACCATGATATGCAAAATAAATTCCATAGGCCATGAAATGATGTCTGCAAGCCATGAAAAATGACGCCTTTAGACTATGATGCCTTAGGAGCATGATAAACAGAAAATAAATTCTCTGGGCCATGAAATGATGTCTGCAGGCCATGAAAATGACGTCTTTATGATAAGCAGAAAATAAATTCTCTAGGCCATGAAATGATGTCTGCAGGCTATGAAATGATGTCTGCAGGCCATGAAAATGACGCTGTTAGACTATGATGCCTTAGGAGCATGATGAACTGAAAAGTAAATTTTCTTAGGCCATGAAATGATGTCTGCAGGCCATGAAAATGACGCCATTAGACTATGACGCCTTAGTAGCATGATGAACTGAAAAGTAAATTTCCTTAGGCCATGAAATGATATCTGCAAGCCATGAAAATGACTCCTTTAGACTATGACGCCTTCGGATGAGTGGAAGAAATGATAATTCAAAGAAAGTAAATTATTCGAGAGCATCAATAATTCGATTGAAAGCTCTGGCTTATTCGGGCTCAATGCAAATAAATCACAGGGCTCAAAATGCAACAGCGGGCTCAAAAATGCGAATAACGGGCTCAAACGCATAAACGGGTTTAAAATGCAAATAATGGGCTCGAAATGCATAAACGGACTTGAAATGCAAATAACAGGCTCGAAATGCATAAACGGGCTTGAAATGCAAATGCATAACGGGCTTAACGGGCTCAAAATGCATAAACGGGCTGAATGGGCTCAAATGTAGGTGCGGGCTCAACTGTATATCAAAATGCATATATCATGTGCATCACGAACTCAATATGCAAATAAAGACTCAAATGCATGTTATAATATATATCACGGGCTCAATATGTGAATACGGGCTCGAAATGCATGCATACCACAGGCTCGTATATCAGGGCTCAAATGCTTATATAAATGTATACCAAGGGCTCAAATGCATATATAAACTGCATACCACGGGCTCAAAATGCATGCATATATAAATGTATACCAAGGGCTCAAATGCATATATAAATGTATATCACGGGCTCAAATGCATATATAAAATGTATACCGAGGGCTCAAAATGCATATATAAATGTATACCACGGGCTCAAATGCATATATAAATGTATACCGAGAGCTCAAAATGCATATATAAATGTATACCGATAATCAAAAGTGTAATATATTGTAATTAAAAGGTACTAATCAAGAATTCGTATAATCAAACAAGTGTTCTGCTTTAACTTAAGAAATTAACTGCACGAAAGGGATGGTGGTACTCAGCAGTGATATAGCGACTCAACTAGAACTGCGAAATAAAGGCTGAATAAGAGCTAAAAACAAAGGCTGAACAAGAACTATCGAAAAAATAAAAAAGGCAAGGGATCAAGGCAGATAAGCGGGGGAACAATACAGAGGATTAGACAATCTATCAATATTTAATTTTAAAAACTAGTATTTGCGGCCAGACCTAACAGAATATACCTCAGCTAAGTGAAAATATTAATATAGAACGAAGATACAACCTGTGGTGTGGCGAGTCTTGTAGAACAAAGAACCTGTTTATAGCTTAGCAAAGTAGCCGAATATTGCTCGCTGCGAGGAATATTTCTCCGATTTGATACTGAACGGACCTCATTGATATAAAGGTTGCAGGTCTGGGACGGCAGTAGGTGGCGTAGGAGGGATGAGTCAGCGGCACAGTGGGTAGGTGAGATAGAACAACAACGCGGTGGCGTAGGAGATATCAGCAAGTCATGTTAGATACACACTAACAAAAAATTAAAAACTTAAAAACTGAACCAAAATTTTAAACCTGAGAGAGAAAAGTTGTCAGTCTATAGAATCGAGGCTCCACTTATATTTCATTTCCAAGGGTTTCGGCTGATTCCTTATAAGCAAATCAAAACAGGTTAGAGGGGTTAAATAAAATTGATCGAATCAGTTCATTATTAGGCTATAATTCGTTTTATGTTTTCTTGAGTCAAAATAGAGGGTAAAGCTCAACTAAACAATGCACAATAATTTAACTTGCTTTTTTTATTTATTTGTTTTTTATTTTGTAATTTTTTTAGTTACTAACAAAAAAAATTTTTTTTTTTTAATCGTGACTATTTCAAAAAAAAAAAGTTAAATGAAATTTATTTATTTTATATTTTAATAATTTCTTTTAGGGTTCAATTTGTTGAATTATATATGTAACATAAGTTGGCCCAAGAATTTAAATGGACTAATTTGATTTATGCTGAAAATCGAAGTGCACAGATATCTGTTATCGACAACGCCATTTTTGCGCGGAGAATAGATTTTTAGGCCACTTCATAAAGAAAATAATTAATTTTATAATATTTTTATTAAAAAAAATTATTTTATACATAAAAGGTTTTTATTTTTTATAACAACATGCCTTTATTTCTACACAAAAGAAATGCGAAAAAATTAAGAAATCTCATTTCCTCTGCGTAATTTTTTGCACGTGATAACTTCATAAGTAAAGTGTCTAAAATTAGTTCCGATAGTGTCCAACTTTAAGCATAATATGTAAAATTTCATATAGTCAAACTTCAGATATACACATATAGCTGCAAATAAACATAATTGAAGTTAAATATAAATAACTGAGCTTCAAACATATATGACTAAATTGAAGACCAACAATTATTATCTAAACTTGAGACAAAAATGCATCAACGTCGCTCATACAATTTGCAGGAGGGGGTTTGCTTCTTTGAGAAATGCTATAAGAAGTTTCGGATTCAATAATATCAACCAAACAACATCGAAGTAGTATCCATTGAACACACACACACACTATCCTGGGTCATTTTCCTTTCTATCAACTCACTAATCTGGAAGCAGCAGACTATGAATTTACATAATTGAGGGAAGCTTATTTCTTCAAACAAGTGTCCAGCCCTCAAAGCTTCTCAAAATTTTACTTCAAGTAAGGAGATACTTCATAAGGATCCTGTATTCGAAAAGGAGAAGAGAAAAGGGGAACAATGTGTTGGGGACAAAAATTCTAACTTCATGGAATATCTTCGATGAGCTTTACTGCTTAGTGTTTTTTTTTTTTTTGGCTACCAAAATAATCCTGACCCATTTATCCACCACTTTTGAGCTCTCTGTTATCTCCGTATGATACTTAGCCATAGTTTATACTCACAAAAGTTCTTGTAGAAGCAAATAAACCAGCAACTTGAACGTGATTCTAAGAATATGGGACAAACAAGTAAATACAGAGGAAAATTTCAACTTAAAAAAAAAAAAAAAAGAGGAGAATTTTTCACCTGCTGTATGAGACACTACAAAGAGAAGAATTAAGCTACCGAGACTAAACTGGATTATTGATGATCACCACCACTGATGAACAAGAACTCCACTTTCTCTTAGAGAAGTGAAGAGATCCAAGCACTGGCCATAGGTATTCTGATACTTAGAAGACCTCTCCCCAGGGCAGCATTTCTGCCACCTATTGTAGTGGCATTCAAGAAAAACTTCATCAATCAGGCAAATTGCCCCAGTTTCAATCAATCTAGGGATCAAATCAAATTCAGTGCCTTCAACATCCATCTTCATCACCACATAGTCCTTCTCTGATACCGCGCTCTTCAACCATTCAGCAAAGTCAAAACCTTGGATCACATCCACCTCACTTGCTGATTCACCAGAAGATTCCCCAGGTTGAATTCTTCCCATCCCTCTCCCTTTCGCCACGTCTTTATGACCCGGGTCTTGATTAATCTCAAAGGACAATGTCTCATTCCTCACCCAAGCTGCATATGGCAGCAAAGTAACCCCTTTCTTCTCCTTATACTGCCCGTGGAAAGTCTTATCAGCCTCAACTGCATATATCTCAAAGGTCTTGTTTTGCTTAGGATACTGTTTCTTAAACCAACTCACAATGCTTGAACCATAACTCCTTGATCCAACATCAACATATACATACCTCTGCTTAAAACTGATATCTGCCATCGACGGCAAGTACTTTATGTTCTGTGCATTCTTCTTTAGTGTAATCCATGGTTTCTTAGGTTCCTCTTTAATCAAAGGCTCAGCTTTCTTTATCAACTTCATTTTATAATCCGGAACATGACATGTTTTCTTCAAATCACTCACTTGTTCTTCTTCAACAACTATGTCCCCAACAATCTTTTTCATAACAATCTCACGAATAGTACTCATACTTGAATCAAAACCATCAATATTCCTAGACTTTATCAATGTACAACAATTAAACAAATGAAGGAATGAATTGAAACTGTACGTATCTTTAGAACCTGTATGGACCACCAAAAACCCTTCGGGTTTCAGAGTCCGACAAATCTCCGCCGCGAAATCTGCCGGCTTCGCTGACTTATCGATCATCCCGGCACCGGAAAAGATGAAATCGAAAGTGTCATCTTCAAACGGCTGTTTAACAGCTTTACCTGTAATCACCAAAGGCTTTGAACCTTTCTTGTAAATACCAACAGAATCGGTGACCCCAATCTCCCTCAACGCAAAAACATCAGCACCCATCGGCGTTTCAACGCAAAGGGCTTTCGAATTTGGGCTCAAAACCCCCTCTGCAACAAGATCCTGAAATATGGAAGAATAAAATTGGGCCGACTTTTGGAAATCTTTATTGGCCCATAGATCGGGGAGTTTGGGCTTTTCCGGAGCAGATTTTCCGGCATCCTCGCTGGTCATGACCGCTGATACAGACTCAGCCAGCTGGCCGACGCCGGAAATAACATTCAGATTTTCCGGCAAGGAGAAGAAACAAAAATCGCCGAGGTCACAGGTTTCCCCTTTAAGGGTCACCACATAAGCAAACCGACAACCAACAATAACAACACAAAACAGGCACAAACGTACCAACACATTCCTAAAAAATCCCGGCTTTGCCGTACTATGATCCATCAAAATCTCTCCTTTACTTGTCAAATATCAATATCTACAACGTATTCTTGTGTATTTTTGTGAGTATAAAGAAAAAGGGGCACCCAAAATTGGAAATACAAAAGACAGAATTTGGGAGGGGTTGTTAGAGAGAAAAGTGGGAAGGTAAAACTGGGAAAACACAAAAGAGGGATTACCGGGAACAGAAACGAGCAGAGGTATGATTACCGCCGATTAAAGAACGGTGAGACCTGGGATTTGAAAAGGGTACAAGGAAAGGAGAAAAATCAGCAAAAGGGGCCAACATTTTTTTTTTTTGGACAATTTTGCAGGCGAAATTCACTCTTCCATGTATCTCTTCATGCAACAAGATCAAATATATTTTCTTCGCTGGGATTGTTGAGATTGAAAGAAAACAACGAAACCTAGCTGTTGAAAATTGATGATGAAGAGAGAGGAAAGGGAAGAAAACTCTAGTTCACGTAGAGAGAGAGAGAATGAACAAAAGTGAGTTTATACAGGGTAGAGGATAAGAAAAAGCGTGTGAAGATGACGGGAATTTAGGTCGAGTCGGGTCGGGTCGGATGGGACCCACGGACGGTTTTCGGAAAATTTAACGGCGAAAGGCTTTCGGTTTGACTACACGGTTTAGAACTTTAGAAGTGGGTTTCGGGTTTAAATTACAGTTTTGCCCATATGACGATGCTATGCGCCTATGCCAGCTCATATTCAAGTCCGATACGCCTTCATTTTTCTTTTGTAATTAGTGAACGCGGAAAGGTAACGGATTCTTTAATGATTGGCTTCTTTTTCTTTTTTCCTTTTCCTTTCCCAATACTTCCACTGTCCATCTTTAACTTATTTAATATTAACTTGACATAATAATTAATAATTTTATTATATTATTTTAAAAATTATAATTAATGATAAAATTATATAATAGGTTATTTTAATTTTTTAAAATTAAATAAATACAAACTTTTTAAATTTTTTATATATGGATGACACTGTACATAATGTTAACTAAGAGATTAACTTTGCTGTTTTGTTCAAGTTAAGAATCTGCATTTATTAGAGATAATTACTTGGATTAGCTTTAAAGTAATGTTGCTATATGGAGTTAAAAAATTTAAATAAATAAAAAAAAAAGATTAGCACCCATCATCAATACATATTAAAACAGCCATAGAAGAGAAGAGAAGATTGTTACTAGTAGTACACTTCAATATAAATAACTGTCTGGTAGTAAAATTGATTGAATTGTAGAAAGTGTCCCTTCGACACAAACCGATGATAAAAAGTTGAAAAATACTAATAAGTAGTAACTGACTACAACACGTCAATATCACTAATATATCAAAACCAAATTCTTAATAACAGTATATCTTAATCCTCCAAATCAAAATATTAGAGTATGCGATTAAAATATTTAACTTTAATTATAAACTTTTTAAAAATAAAATTATATATTTAAAAATTATTAAAGAATATCATAAATCAACAATTAATTATTTAAAATATTTAAGCAAAAATAAAAAAAATTATTCAACTCTCTAAACATTAATACTTTCACTTGGAATGAAATGATAGGAGTAATATTTATCGGTTTTGGTTTTTGCTTAAATGTTGTACAGCGTATTTAATTTATCAACTTTGTGTTATTTGCTTAAAAGCACGTCCAACCAATTTAATTTTTTTCATTTTAAAATAAATAATATTTTTAATTTAGATATATTTTTAAAAAAAAATTATTCAGATTTTATTTATTTGTATTTGATGTAGGTCTGAACTATTATATGCATTAAGATATAATCACTTTTTTCGTCTGAATATATTTTAATCATTAAAATATGTAATAGAGTCTTAATATTATTAAAGGATCGTTTGGTTATAGGTTAGAGTTAAATAAGTATTAGTAATACATGAATTGTAGCACGTTTGGCCAAGCTTCTCAAATCAGCTTATTTTGAGAAGTGCATTTATTAAAAATGCTTATCAAAAAAGTACTTTTGATGAGAATCAGTTTGTGTTTAGGTAATAAATTTAAAAAGCACTTTTGAGTAGCAATTAGTGTTTGGCCAAACTTTTGAAAAGTGCTTTTAAGTGTATTTTTTACAAAAGTATTTTTCAAATAAGTATTTTTGGAGAGAAGCTACTATTTTTAGCTTCTAAAAATCAACTTCTGTTATTCTCTAAAAGCACTTATTTTCTCTCAAAAACTTGGTCAAACACCTTATTTTTTAAAAATAAATGCTTTTTAAGAAAAATAAGTACTTTTGACCTCCCAGAAGCTTGACCAAACAGACTATTAGCTATGAGAATATCTATGTATTATTTTATGCAGGATTAGTTATGCAGGTTTTAATTATTCATGTATTAGTTATACAAGTATTAGTTATGTATGGTTTAATTATATAGAGATTACAATATATAAATTATTGAATATTTAATTTATTTTAAATTAATATATATAATTTACAAATAAATAAGTAAACAAATAGTATAATATTATTGTATAATTGACTTTTTTTAAAGAAGAAGATGAAGGTGTAAATGTACACTGAATTTAAAAAAAGAAAAGTGGATCAATAATGGTTTAATTATATATATATAAAATATTCATATTATTCAAAAAATTAAAAAAAAATACAATAAAATTTTTTAAAATGATAACTAATTCTGAGTAAATATATACAGAAGAAATTATAATTTAAAAAAAAAAGAGTACCAGATTTAAAAAAAATTAAAAGTAAATTAATAAGAGTAAATGTGTAATTTTATTATTTTAATTTATGTATAACTAATACCCACAAAACTTATTCCACTTTCTACCCAACATAAAATTATACATAGATTTTCTCATAAGTTATGTGAGTATTAATTATGTAAAATTAAAAACACATCTAAATATTGTATAAAATTAATACATGAATAACTTTTGTTTTATTTGAAAACCAAACAATGCTTAAAATTAATATATGAATAACAAAGTTATTCATGTATTATTTTAGCCTCTTATTCAGTAACCAAACAGCCCCTAAGAGGTATGTTTGTATGGATAATTTTTATTATCATTTTGTTCATAACCACCAGCCACCACCATTAACCACTCTATCATCACAACCATCACCATTATACCATCGCGAACCACCAGTCACTATCTCTGCCATCATTATCGACCATCATTACTGTCGGCAACCACCCTAACATTACGACAATAGTTGACAAACTATAATTTTTGCCAACTAATACCGCTAGTCGTTACTACACATACTACCTCCATCACTATAATTATATTCGCTATTACCACCACCACCATTGTCTTACCTTTACCACCAATATCACTCACTACCACCACTGTGATCAATTCCTACTATCAACCACCTTCACCATCACAACTAGTACCACCATCAACTACTATCAACACGTCGTCAACCACCACACATTTTTCAACCACTACCATCGGCACTATCAACTTCTAGCATCAACTAACTTTATCATCACAATTACCTCTATTAACCATCATCATCATGTCAGTCACTACAACACCAACCACCGCCTTCATTGTAACTATCAGCACCATCATTACTAGCAATTATCATCACCACAATTACTAGCCATTAACACCATGTATTACCACGACTACAAATACAAATCATATCCGCCATTACTACTAAACATAAATATTTTAATTTTAGTAGATAATAAAATTATTTTATTAAATTGATATTTCTCTAATATTTAATTAATTATTTTTTATTTAAATTATATATTTAATATATTTATAAATTAAATAAATAAAGTATGCACATTTAGACGTTTAAAAATAAATAGTCTAAATAATTTAATATTCAGATCTAGAGACAACATCTTAAGCATTTAGTTGTGTATTCAAATTCAGACGTGTTAATTTTAATGAAAACAAATGAGGCCTCATTCCTAGAAAGTAAGACGTATTTTTACTAACTTACCCTTAATAAATATTTTGAATAAGATGTAGCTCTTTAGTAGGTTTTTATAGGCGGTTTGGCCAAATTTCTAAAATCAACTTATTTTGAGAAGTGCTTTTTCCAAAGGTGCTTATCAACAAAATACTTTTGATAAGAAGCAATTTGTGTTTGACCAGTAAATTTAAAAAACACTTTTCATTAGTAATTAGTGTTAGGCCAAGCTTTAATAGGTACTTCTAAATATATTTTTCTCAAAAGTGTTTTTCAAATAAGTATTTTTTGAGAGAAATTATTTTTTATAGCTTCCGAAAAATAGCTTCCACTACTCCCTAAAAGTACTTATTTTCTTCAAAAAGATTGACCTAACACCTCTTTTCTTTTTAAAATTAAAAAAATACTTTTCACTTCCCAAAAATTTGATCAAAAAGACTATTACTTATATAAAAATTTTATTATTTTAAATAAAAATAAAATTAAAATAATATTATTATCTTAATTATATAAAATATTATTTATTTTAAAATAAAATAAGAAAATAAAATTATCACTTTTATTTTGAAACGAAGAGAATCAAATGTGAGATGCCAATTTGTAAACGTCGCTGACAACGTTTAACGTGTAATCACCGCTAACTAATTATTTTATTTTCTTGTGTTGTTATTATTATTTTTTCCTTACAACCTTGCTTCGTATATTTGCTTTCTGTAGATAGTCTATTTCAAAACCGTCCTTATACCCTATCAATATAGACATAGCATCTGAATGCATTCTATTATTTTCCTATCTCACTTACGTGACTAATTGTTGTTATTATAGATATTTATTTAGCTCTAATATATTAAACTTACCTTAGTTATATATTTATCGAGGATTACATTTTTGTCATTCATGCTCTTGATGTGAAAAATTGAACTCTTAATAAAAAACTTATGTAACTAATTAATTGTATATGTCATATACTAAATAATTAATATATATATATATATATATATATATATATATAGGAGACTTAGAGGCATGTTGATGTGGTATGCCTCTAAGGCCTCCATTCCTAGTTTTTTTTTTTTTGAATTTTTTATCTATTTTAAAATTATTATTTTATTTTATTTATTTAATTAATATCATTTAATGTTATGTTATTAAACAAACTCCACTATATAAAATAAATAAATAAAATTAAAAATATATAAAAGTGAAAAATTTCTAACTTCAAAGTTGCATTACCATTTTAACCCTCCACTAAATAAAATAAATTTATAAAATAAAAATAAATATAATATATAAAAGATTATCATCATATCATATTATTATATAAGTGGGAAGACAAAAAGTGAAAAGTTAGATTACCATTTTGCCGCTTCACTAAATTAAAATTTAGTTAAACATATAATTAAATATTAATATTTTATTATATCATATCATAATTATATATTTACTACTATATAAATGAAAAGTCAAAAAGTGAAAAGTTCAAATAAATTAATTAATAAATAATATAACTAATAATAATAATAATAATAATAATAATAATAATAATAATGAGAAGAAATGTAAATAATAAATAATAATAACTAACTAACTAACAAAATAATAATAATAATAATCATATTACTATATAAGTGAGAAGAATCATATCACTATATAAGTGGGAAGATAAAAAGTAAAAAGTTAAAATACTAAAATAGCCTTCAAATATTGAGAGACTAATATACCCTTCAAATAATAGACAGGTTTACTCCTTCATCATCATCTAAATAATTCTTTGTGAAATATTTAATGGTCTAATAATATTTATTTTTATGTAATTTTAGCTATATATATAATATTATAGGAATCAATCTATATATATTATAAAGTAAAGTGATAGAAAAGTAAGGTAGCACCTCTCGTAGGCTAGGATTTGTATTTTTATCTTTTTTCTCATTTTTTTGACATCTTCTCTTATATTTCTCTTAAAATATTTGCTGAAAATTCATTTAATAACTCACACCTCTTTATTTTCATAACCTATATCTTTAATTATCTCAATAACTCACAAACCTTTCATTTCATAACCTCCAAAAATTTACTTTATAAATTTTATGATAATTTATAGTATTTTCTCCATGTATATCTATATAAATAAATTATAAAGTAAAGATTATTCTCATATTCATATTGTTATAATTTGTTGGTAGAATTTTTTTTAGATGAATATAATTTCATATCTATTAAAACATATAGATAATATTGATAGAGAAGATGTTAGGGTTTCTGCATCTGCACTGCAATGGGGAAGGGAACAAGAAGTTTCAGAAAGAGGAAGAATAAGACAAACACGCTATGTATGAGATGTAGTCGCTGCAGCTTCCATCTCCAGAAGAGCAAAAAAATTTTGTGAAAACTTATTTCTGGTGTTTGATGTCCAGTCAAAATTAAAAGTATTTAAATTTTAGAAATGTCTTGTAGAAATTAACATTCTGATACAAATGAATTTTGTTTTATAGTCTGCTTTTCAAAAAATTAAAAAGATAATATTAATGTGGAAGCTATTGTCTATGTCGTATTTTAATATTTTTCTCTATTCTATTGTACTTAATTCAGTTTTTGTTCTATATAACCCCATTTTATATAATTTTTTGTTTGGTTGGTTGTAGTAAGTGACCTCTTACTTATCCTTACCAATATTTAGATCTTCCTTTCTGTAGTATAATGACAAAAAGTGTAGAAATTTGTGCTTTAATATCTTTTTTCGTATAAGTTAAATTTTATATAATATTCCAACATAAGCTTAAAAGATGTAATCGTTCAAAATTTATTTTTTGTGTATGTCATGCCTTAACATGAAACAACGTATGAATGAGTTTTTGATTTTATTAACTTTTTTATATGCTTATTCTAAGACCATTTTTTTGGGTTCAATTTCCTAACTATTTTCTCTCTCTTCTTTTTAGTTGTCTTTTTCAACCATACAAGTCATAATTTTTATTTTAAAAAATGAACATATGTGAACATGAAAAAGAAAGACAAAAAAGATGAAGAAGATAGTATATGACAAACACAATATGAAAAAATCAAAGTCCAACAATATACCAAAGTATTTTGTTAGTGTATTGTATATACAAATATGTTCATCAACTTTTATAGTACGCTCTCAACTTCATATGCACTCCATCTAAATTAAACTTGATTATGCTAACCGAAATTATTATTTTTGTCATTGTATCAATATTTCATTCCAACTTGAAAATAAATTCAAGTTTGAAAATTTATTTTATAAGTAAAAAAGATTTTTTTTTTAGACATACGTTCAAATTGAAATCATTATTTGTATTAATTGTTGACAGACGTTTTTTTTTTTAAAAAAAATATTTTAAAATAATTAATTTTAAAAATTATGATAGGTAATTAGAGATGGATGGATTAAATAAAGATTTAAAGTTCATGAAAATTATGTAAAACTTAATTGGTCTTTATTTTTAATACTCCCGCAACTTTTTATATCATAATAAAATAATGATAGAATATTAATCTTATAACTTTTATTGAAGAAAATATATTTTTATTAATATAACATTTATTTATGATTAATTAAGTTCAACAAATTATTTACGGCATGAATGTCATATTTATTCTAACAGATGAGTTACTTTTTTGTTTTAGTTTTTTTTTTCATTTATCATAAAATTTAAAAACTCATCTACAAAACTCTCACTTTTTTATCCTTATAATTCTATATTTTTAATAATCCAAATAGTTCTTATATCTTACTCTTTCATAACCCTTAAATATTAATGTATAAATTTATGATAGTTTATTGTGTTCCTCCATAAATATTTATATAAATTTACATGTAAGATAAGCACTATAAGAAATGTCGTATTTTAGTGATACTTTCTGTGATGATTACTTTATCTGTATTATTATCGTTATCAGGTCAATATATCTCACATCAAATATTCAATTTTCTTTTAAGAACACAATTATCAAAGTTATATTCAATTTAATTGTGTAAAATGACTATCTTCAAATCATAACTTATCAAATTCTCATATTAACTGACAAGTAATCACAATAATATTCTGAATACTATCGCAAATATAAAGATAACAATACACAAGAAATTTTGTGCAGTAGAATATTGACAAACTTTTCTTCCAATAATTTTTTTTTTCTTTAGATTTATGAGTAGCATTTTGTCAAGGATTATTTTAATCACTTTGCTATGAAATTTTAATTTATTAAGCGAGACTTTTAATATATATATATATATATATATATATATATATATATATATATATATTAAAGAATAATTAAAATTCAAAATATTGAAATTAAGGTTCGAACTAAGCCACTTAAGTAATGGACTATTTGAAACTGTTAGTAATTCATCAATACATGAGTTTTAGCCTCAAATAGTCTGTTTAATTTAAGGATACATTTGTTTTTATTTTTATTTTAATATTTAAACACACATGGTTCTTTAAATTTGTTAAATTGGATACTTCTAACACAATTACTACAATATTCAGACTTAAAGTTTATTTAATTATAATATCATGTGTTCTCTAAGTGAATGATTTTAAAAGTACAATTGATATTTTCTAAAATTTTTAAAAATTGCACTTTGAAAAATATATTACATCTTATTTAATGATATATTTATGTTGCAAGTAATCACGTGATTAGAACTATTTATATATTTTTAAAATAATCAAATATTTCAACATTAAATGAGGAATATTAAATTAGTCATTTAATATATAATAATTTTTAGTACATATAGACTATAGTTGGTTTTTCTTATAAGATTTTAAGAATTTTTGTTGTTGTGTCTCTGTAGTTACTTTTTCTTATTTTTATTTATTTTTTGTTTAAATAAATAAAAGAACACTTTGATTTAATTTGATGTTTATTTTAATTTTTAAAAATTTATTTTGGCAAAACATATGGATTAAAGTTATAAATTTATTTATTTAGATCATCTTTTGAGAAAAATTAATAATAATATTAAATATCACAAAATATACTTTATAATTATTTTAATATTTAAATAATTAAAAAAATTTAAATTATAACTTGTAAAAAAAATTTTAAAATCGCGCAAAGCGCAAATAAATTAACTAGTTATTATAATTTCCAATTTCATAATAGATGCACAATTCAATGTCCGCTTTGTCATCCATTTATTATTATCGTATCAAAGGGCGCCACCTATACAGTTATAGCGAAGCCATTTCTAGTTCAGTAGGCTGCCAAATCTACATAAGAAATATTGTTGGACAAATTTTACTCAACATTTGATAGCTTCATTAATAATTTATTCAATAGTTTGAGAAGTCCTATGATTTTTTTTTTCTTTTCTTACTAGCGTTTTATGTTGGATGTACAAACAGGGAACATGAATTTAAAGTCACAATTTACCATAAGCACATCTAATGAATGGTCTTCAGATCTCTTTTTGGATCAATCAAGAGATCTTTGCGCAATTATTATTAATTTAAATAGTAAGTGATCGTAAAAGGTTATTTATTTTTTTATTTAAGCTTCATTTTTTTTTAATTTACAAGAGAGAGAAAAATGTCCAAGAGTTCATCACTTACGATGTCAAATTCAGCTGCTTTTGTTTTAAAATTCACATTCTCATTCGCTCTTTTTTACTTGTAGTTTATACTTTTTACTTTTTGAAAAAAAAAAATCATTAATTAAGTACGTTATATTTATTTTACTAAATTACTTTTATTATAGTCAAGGGAAAATTAAAAAAAAACAAACATGATTCCCGTAATAGTATGTCAGCAAAATGGGAGCAGTTTAAATAATGAAAACAGAATTATGAAATTATTTTAAAAAATCTATAATCGAATATTAGTACCTTAAGTTAGGACTGGCCATGATTTAGTTGAAACTTTAAAAAGGAAAAAAGAGTTCTGAAATTGTGTTAAAGAATAGTTTCTGAAACTAAAAGTTATATTTGAATATATATATTTTACTTAAAATTTATTTATTTATTTTTTAATTTGCTAAATTAAATAAGTGAAAAAACAATAATATATTCTTAGTATATTAATTGAACATGTAAAAAGGAACCAAGGACATTTAGCCGTTAATTACAAAAATAAAGTCAATGGTACTATTATTGGTGTACATGTGGTTTGTGCAATTTAATTCATGATGTTATTAATTGGAAGTTGAAACTAGTTGTTCTGTCAGTACACCGAAATTATATTTCTCCTTATTTGCTGCGTTTAGTTGTCTTCTAGTTGCCATCAAGTGTCAATCTGGTTAATTTTTAAGATTAAATAAAAGTTGAAACTAAGAGAATTTACTGTACGGAAAACTATAGTAAAAAGAAATATCGAATCATAACACTGGGTGAAATCAAAATTAAAGAGATATTTATTGTAATCCAAACAGACGTGGAAGGATCGTCTTCAGGGAGACCTAAAGTGATTTAGATTCGGCTTGAGAAAAGCCGCCTCAGGATCAAGCATCCTTCAAGATCTTTTCTTAAGAAAAGTCATTTTACAACCGGACGTCCTCACGATGGCCCTCTAAGAAATCAACAATCAATCTTGAGCCTGCATCAATTTACTCCAATCAGTTCTAGACAAAGTATCAAAAGTAGGCACGTACTACTAGATAGCTTTTCAGTTTTAAGTGTGCAGTACTTTTTCGCATTGGAGCGACGGTTCGACTTTTGTGGCCTATAAAAGCATCCTCTTATAAGAATAAAAGGCATCAGAAAATTACTTAAATCATCCAAATAATCTCTTTGTTTTTTTAGAATTTCCATGAAAGAAGACTCTCAACCATCTCCTCACTTCTATTTTTCTATTCTTTTGAGTAATATCCACACTTGTAATCACACCTCCTCCCTCTCCCCACCTTGATGGTTTAACCTAAAAAAATGAACTTGGTTCACCTTAATCCACTCGTCTTTAACTTTTTTTTATCATTTTTATTGTCAATAGAGATGATGATGCCATCTTTGGGGATAGGCAGTTGTGGTATTATTTCAATATGTTGTTATAACTCTTTGTGGAATCATGAAGGTCTGTCCACTGGAAATATGTTTCCATATCTAGGACTTAACGCGATGGATTTAGACCGATACTCAACATAATACACAGATATTTTGCAATAAATTAAACAGGATTATGAACATGCAAAGGTTAGAACATCCTTAAGGATAAGGGTTAGGCCAAGGGTGAGGATGGGGACGAAAAAAAAAATGAAAATGGGAGTCCAACTCGTATCTCGCCCTAAAAACTAAACAGATAAGGAGATGGTCCTCGGCGACTCCAAAAACAAAGGAGTCTAAGTACCTATGATCATGTATTGAGAGGGGTTCCCATCTCCACTATCCCTTATCCGAACTAATCGGGGACTGTTGAAAATATTAGAGACTCCTGTAAAGACAAGCCACGAGGATCTAGGTGAGACCCTCCACTGCCCCTAATCTGAACTAATTGGGGGAACTATTGAAAATATTAGAAATCCCTTAAAAAACAAGCCACGAGGATCTAGCCGAGGTCCTCCACTTAAGGACCGCAGGCAGTGCTTGTATCCTTGTGGAATTATATTATTTCTATCCTTGTCCATTACAATATAATCTTACATATATCTTAAACATGTACAATAATTGTGAGAGAAATAGATAATAACGAAGCTGCTCTTAGCTTAAGTTCTTTCCCGTGATTTGATAGTTGGAATTGAAAAATTACTAAATATAGAAAGAGATATTTTTTTTTACGATAGATTAAAAAAAAGATAAGACATATAAATTGAATGAAAAAAATAATAATTAAGAGAATTACTGGGGGAAAATTTGTCGTGGGAAATGTATTTATTAGTCCCTAGAGAATCATTAAACAAAAGTACTCGTTACAAATTATACTTCTGAAATATTACAATATTGAGTAGAATTATTTTGCATGAATTTTTAAAACAAATTATATATGTTTATGTTAAACAAGATGGAAAAACAACTTTAACCTTAATTTATCTCTTTATTTGCTCCATATATAATAAAAACCACTTATGTCCTGTCACCTGTGCTTGCTGCAGACATAAAATTTTTTATCCAATTTAAGTTGGACCTCGACAAGATAAATTTAATTCGTTGTTTTTTAGTTCAAAAGTTCATTAAAGATTTTCTGAAAGTTATTTCCTTCTAAACCCTAGTTCACATTCATAGAGAAATATATATTTCCTCAAAGAGATATTTCGAATATCTCAAAAAATTTTGGGTATTCACAAAGAGTTCAATATATTAAATATTATCTTTCTTAAGAACAAAGTGATTAAGTAAAAGTGTTCTTTTGTGATTAAGTAAAAGTGTTCTTTCTTAAGATCAAGCTGAAGTACCCGAGTGCTGCCCAACGTTCTTAGCGATTAAATATATCACAATGAGATCCACATCACTCCATATTCAAAAAATACGCTATTAACAATCCTCACATCATGAAAAAAAATTTAGAATACAAGAATAGGAGAATACATAAAATTGTACCTATAAGTCTAATAAATAAGATCATTCTTTTTATTTGTTTTGTGATTAAAATGCATTTTTTGTAACTGAAATTTGTTGCAAATACTCTGTATATGTATAAGTAATCAATGATCAAATTTTTTTGGTAACAACTGTGAAATATTACTATTAGTAACCAACAAAATAACTACAAAGCAGGATCACCTCACCTCCAAGAGAGGTTTTGCTGTAAACAAGCATAAAATAAAGCCCTACTACTGCAAACTAAGTAAGAAATCTCTGCTGCTATGTGCTCTCTTAGAGGCATAGAAGTTCTCTAGTCTAGCTATTGTATCTCTCTTAATCTGTACAATTGCATCAATTGGCCATATAGTAACCCCTTTGAATTGCTTCCTGTTCCTTGCTCTCCATGCATGGTAGTAGATAGCTCTCCATATATCTTCCAAAACTTCCTTCTTGAATTGATTGCATCTCCTCCCTTTAAGTGTTTGTAGCATTCTCCTCAAATTACCTGCACACATTGTGATGCCTTTCCATTGTCCAGACTCTCCTGAACCTTTGTTATCCATTTACATTCTGTGAATAAATGATCAGTTATTTCCTGGACTTGTGCTTCACACAAACCACAAGAATCATCATCAAATGGGATATTCATTTTATGCATTCTATCTTTAGTCAAAAGCCTGTTCTCAGCAGCCAATCATACTATGAATCTATGTTTGGGCTGAGTTACTATACTCCAACTTAACTCTGCCTCGTTCAACCTCCTCTGATCTCTTATTAGTGCTAGGTAACTTTTAGTAATAGAATACTCCCCGTATAAAGTGAGAATGTACCTATCTTGGTTGTACCAATCCTTCGTAACAACTTTAAGAGAATGAATTTTCCTCCAATACCAACTACCATCCATAGGAGAAGTATGTGTCCAGATGTCTTCATGTGCTTTCATATACAATTTTTCACAACCCAAATGGCCATGATTGGCACCCACACTAACCCTCCTGTGGGTGAACCAACAAATCCTAATACTATTCACATAATCTAAACATTTTTGAAAAAGGAAACAACTATTATGAAAAGAACAATTTCAAATCGGTACACTTCGAGTACGAAATCAAAATAACAATTTTTCAGAATCTGATTGTCATTGCACCAGACGTCTAATTTATTACAAGCTAAGAAAACTAAAACAAAAAATGAAATAAAATATTCGAGTGTCCAAAAGAAGGACATCTGCTAAAAAGGAGTGGTCTGCATCCTCATCTGCTCACCTTCTTGATTCACAAAGGCTGCTGGCTCACAGGTGAGGGCGTGAATAACTGCCGGGCTCAAACTCTACACTGAGATAGAATACAGGGGTGGGTCAGTACATGACACAATACTAGTAGGCATCATCTGCCGACCTTACATAATAACATCAAAGCACAACAATAGATATATAAAGAGAGTCCTCAACCTTAAGCAGAATTACAAGTCATTTTATGAATACTAGTTCTACACAGGATTCAGTCGGCCCGCTCACTGGATTATGCCTCTCATTGCAGCGGTCACTTGTCCGCCATAGCGAAAATGGTCCCGCATCAATGACACTGCCTATGCAGTAGCTCGATAGGCTACTCCCTTCTCAGCTCATCCATCACACAGTTTAATAAAATCAACAATTACATTTCACATAACACCATGAATCCATCAACGACCATAATAACAATAAGCACAATTGCAAGTAAGAATTACAAATCCTCAGTTATTCCTAGTGACAACTACTCAACCACCATACATAGTAACCAAGTCGCACTTAGCATTAACGCCACGTTCATTGTTATCAATTTGCAACATTTCCACAATAAGTTAGCACATCCTCGTAGTACGTTTCACATCCACCTCATGAACATAAATGAAATTACACACTATAAGTGAATAACTCAACCAAGGATAACATGATGAGCACACGCCTCTGCCATCTCCTCTTAACACTCAACCACACAAATCGTGTACACACATGCTAGTGGGTCTTACTTAAGCCCAACCAGTCATGACCTGCAGGGGACTCTAGAAATCCATGTACTGTGCCTGCTTGGCACCCGGTCCTACTCATATGCTCGTTTGGATGCTCCCTTCGGATACGAGCCACTCAAATATTTTTATTTCTAGCCCGGATACTCCCCTCGGGTACGAGCCACTCAACATTCATATCTTAAAATCTTTTCATTCATCATCCTCACATGAAATGCCAAGTGCATCATTGCGTCATACAAATAGTTACAATCTAATTCTCCAATAAGACATTATCAACCAACAATTCTCTCATTAACGGAGTATAATCGCTTTACTAAACGTTCAGCATATTCAATTCCATTATCATATCATAATCTTATAAATAGGTCATCACAATTCAATATCACATCACAGTCATGTTCAAAAGATAAATTAACAACAATAGACTCACATATCACGTAAACATCCGAAGACTAATCAAATATCAACATTGCACACTATACTTGCCATTATATAGGTCTACCCCTATAAATCGTAACCTACCTCGATTACTTGAAATTATTGGCTTCGCTACTTTGCAGGAGCTTTGCACTTCCTCAATGCTTCAGATTGTTCGAAATCTACATAAATATAAATATTTCTTTAAATACTCCTCAAGATAGGGCCTGATTTGATCAAAACCCTCTCTTTTCAGGGAAATTTAATCGAAAACCCTACCTTTCCACCTAGTTCTAGGTCCTCACCTTGTCTAACCCATCAACATTAACAAGAGAGACCCTAATAAGTAAACATTACTCTAATTTTCAGCAATCAACCCTCCCATTATTTTCTTACAATTTCAGCCCTAGTTCATCAACTTAGGGTTTCTCTTTATATAATTTTCACCATTAAAGGTCCTCAAACAATCTAGGATCAACACTAATCGAAGTAGAGGTAGTAGAATTGGGATTCTTACCTTCGAAGAATAGTTTACTACTCTGGAGAAAATTTCCGTGCCCTAGCCTTTCTGATCAAGTTTTTGAGAATAATGGGGTAAAACCTATAATTCCCACTTAAAATTCTCTTTCTAACTCCCGCTTTCCACTACAGGGGACCTGCTATAGCGGTCATAAGGTTACTGCGGTGGTCCCAGCGGTTACTCCTTTATTTTTCCATGGCGGAACTTCGACTGCTACCACGGTCTCACTGCAGCGGGAATTCCACTGCTGCAGCGGTCCCTCGGACCAGTAGCTACCCAAAAAATGCGTAATTCTATATTTAGTTTATTTCACAGCCTTCCCATCTCATTCTTAGCCGGTTTTTTGTGTTCTATAGCCTTAACCAGACCATAACGACATACAAATCGTTACATGAAATAACAATTAAAATACCATTCATCCCTGAATAGTATATACAAAAGTAAGAAGGATATGTACTAGATTCTATGAACAACTGGGGGTACTTGACCCGCATATCAGCCTCGGTCTCCCAAGTGGCTTCTTCCACCGAACGATCCTTCCACTGGACTTTTACTGTCGGAATCTCCTTGGACTTCAGCTTCCAAACCTCTCTGGCGAATATTGGTATAGGTTTCTCCTTATATGACATATCCTCGTCCAGCAGCATAGAGTCCCACTTGATGATATAAGTTCAACCCCCATGGTACTTTTTCATTATGGACACGTGAAACGTCGAATGCGCTCTAGACAGACCTGCCGGCAATGCCAGCTCATAAGCCACTTTCCCCACACATCGGAGTATTTCAAATGGTCCAATATACCTCGGGCTGAGCTTGACCCGCTTTTCAAACCTCATCACCCCCTTCATGGGGGACACTTTGAGCAGTACTTGCTCCCCTTCCATGAACTCCATGTACTTGATTTTCTTATCTGCGTACTGCTTCTACCTACTCTGAGTAGCCACCAGACGGTCCTGAATGATTCGAACCTTTTTCAAGGACTCCTTTAACACGTCAAATCACTCGATTGGAGACCTGTACTTCCTCCCATACAAGGCTTCAAAAGGTGCCATACCAATGCTCGGGTGGTAGCTATTATTAAGTAAACTCCGCGAAGGGTAAGAACTTGTCCCAATAAACCCCAAAGTCTATCATGCACGCCCAGAACATGTCCTCCAACACTTTAATAGTGCGCTCTCAATGCCCGTCTGTTTGAGGATGGAAGGCTGTGCTCAAGTCCAATCTTGTACCCAACTCGGGCAGCAAAGTCCTCCAAAAATGGGAAGTAAACTGAGTACCCCTTTCTGACAAAATGGAAACAGGTATCCTATTTAACTGAATAACCTCCTTCACATACAACTTGGATAGTTTCTCCGTGTTGTAAGTCATCTGGACCGGTAAGAAATGAGCATACTTGGTCAACCTGTCCACTATGATCCAAATTGAGTCAAACTTCCCCAAAGTCTTGGGAAGACCAACCACAAAGTCCATAGCCATCCTCTCCCATTTCCACTCGGGGATGGGCACTTTCTGAAGAACTCCTCCAGGATTTTGGAGCTCATACTTCACATGTTGACAATTTAAACACTGAACCACAAAGTCCACAATGTCTCACTTCATCCTACCCCACCAATAATGCTATTTTATATTGTGGTACATCTTTGTGACTTCGAGGTGAATGGAGTGCCTCTAGTTGTGATCTTCTGCCAAGAGAGTTTTATTAGCTCACCAGCTCAGGGAACACACACCCTCCCCTTTATTCTCAAGACCCCTTTCTCATCTAACACTGCTTCCTTGGCCTCTACCCGCAGGACTTTATCCTTGATTTTACCCAGGTTTTCATCTTTAAATAGTTTGGTTTTGATTTCCTCTAACAACAAGGATTTAGCCTCTAGGTTGGTTAACACTCCACCAATTTTGGTTAACAACACTCACTAAGTTATTTGCCAAGGTATGGACTTACCTGGCAATCAACTGTCGAATAGCCTCCAAGCAAGCCAAACTGCTCATGCTCACCATTTTTCTTCTCAACATGTCTGCCACCACATTGTCCTTTCCTGGGTGGTACAGAATGGTGATGTCGTAATCCTTGAGCAACTCCATCTACCTCCTTTGCATCAAATTGAGATCCTTTTGGGAGAATATGTAGTCTAAGCTACGATGATCCGTGAACACCTCACATCGAGCTCCATACAGATAGTGCCTTCAGATTTTCAGTGCGAACACCGCAGCTGCTAGCTCCAGATCATGCACGGGGTAGTTCTTTTCATGCACCTTCAGCTGTCTCGAGACATACGCAATAACATGTCCTTCTTGCATCAACACAACACCCAATCCAGACCATGAAGCGTCACAATACACAATAAAATCTTTACCTTCCACAAGTAACACCAAAATAGGTGCTGTGGTCAGCAGAGTTTTGAGTTTCTGAAAGCTCGTTTCACATTCCTCTGACCACTGGAAGGGTACATCCTTTTGTGTCAACTTGGTCAATGCTGAAGCGATGGAGGCGAATCCCTTCACAAACCGACGGTAGTAACAAGCCAGCCCCACAAAAATCTAGATTTCTGTCACGTTAGTTGACCTTGCCCAGTTCCTAACAGCTTCCATCTTCTGTGGATCAACTCAGGTTCCCTCCTTGGAAACCACATGCCCCAGAAAGGACACTGAATCCAATCAAAACTCACACTTGGTGAATTTGGCATACAACTAGTTCTCTTTTAGTAATCCCAGCACAATCCTTAAATGATTTTCATGCTTCTTCTTGGTCTTAGAATACACCAAGATATCATCAATATACATAATAATAAGGAAATCCAGGTAGGGTTTTAAAATATTGTTTATTAGGCTCATGAACACGGCTGGAGCATTAGTGAGTCTAAATGACATGACCAGAAACTCATAATGCCCGTACCTGGTCCAAAAGGATATCTTGGGAATATCTCAGCCCAAATTTTCAGCTGGTGATACCCTAACCTCAAATCAATCTTTGAAAATACAGTCGCTCCTTGTAACTAGTCAAACAGGTCATCTATCTGAGGAAGAGGGTACTTATTCCGAATAGTTACCTTGTTCAACTGGCGGTAATTAATGTACATATGCATACTACCATTCTTTTTCTTTATAAAGAGTTGGGGCACCCTACGGTGATACACTTGGTCTAATAAATCCTTTACTGAGCAACTCCTACAACTGGTTCTTGAGCTCTCTCAGTTCGGCAGGTGCCATTCGGTATGGAAGAATAGAAATGGGCCAGGTTCCTGGTTCCAAGTCTATACAAAAATTTATGTCACGGTCCGGTGGCTTACCGGGCAAAATCAGCAGGGAATACCTCTAAGAATTCACAAACAACCGAAATTGACTCTATGGAAGGGCCCTCTGAACTAGTGTCCCGAACATGTGCTAAGTATGCTGAACAACCCCGCTCTATCAACTCACGGGCACGAATATAAGAGATAAGATTCTTAGGAGTAGGGCTACAATTCCCTTTCAACCCAACCTAGATGACCCTGGACCTGATATAGTGATAGTCTTACCATAGCAATCTAGAATGTCGGGGTAAAGGGACAACCAACTCATCAAGATTATATCAAAATAAACCATGTCTAAGATCACTAGGTCCACTAGGGTGTCAAATCCTATGAATTCAACAATGCAGTCACGAACAACCCTATCCACTAACACAAAATCCCCAACAAGAGTGGACACATGGATATGAGTATTAAGCACATTACACACAAGATCACGACCCAAAGAAAAATAAGTAGACACATATGAAAATGTAGAGCCCGGGTCAAACAATGCAATAGCCATTCTATCAGCCACGAAAGTCAAACCTGTAATAATGGTGTCTGAAGCCTCTGCCTCTAGTCTACCAGGAAAAGCCTAGAAATGAGCCTGGTTACCAGCTTGAGAACTGCCACGGTTGGGCTACGCCACCCCTCTACCTGCCTGGGTGCCACCCCTACCTACCTGAGCACGTCCTCTATCCTGTTAAACGCCACCTCTAGTAGCTGACTGACCACCTCGTCTCAACCGTGGATGATCTGAACTGAAAGCACTACCTCCTCTTCTGATAGGAGGCCAAAGCTCAATGAGCTAGATGAGGAATAATTTGTCTGCCCTACCCAAACCTAGGGCACTATATGTGGATGTGGCCATAATCACCACATTCATGGCAGACCTTCTCAATAACCGATCTCTGAGTTGGAATAGCTTAAATAGGATGAGCCCAAAAATTAGGCCTTTAACAAACCGCCTGATCCTCTCCTCCTCTACGGGTAATAAGGTGTAATACCCCAAAAGCCCTAAGATTAGACCCAAGAGTGAAATGGAGAAAAACTAAAAATTCTGCATCAATTCATAGAACGAGTCATTCTGTGACCTCTAGGGAAGACCACGAGTCTTGAGGTGACTCGTGGTGAGGTACTGGACTTGAGTTGAAAAAATTATTGATGGGGTCACCACGGGCATGACCATGAGTTGTGGTCAGGCTCCATGACCCGTTGAGTCAGCCGTGGCTAAGGGAAATTGAAAGGAGGAGTTTGAGGTGGTAGTATGCCTTACGGATAGACCGCACAAGTCGTGGTCAGACACCATGATTCATTGGATAAATCGTGGTTAACAGGCAACTAATGATTTGAGGTTTGAGGCAGTGGAGATAATGAGTGGTGACCACGAGTCGTGGTCACCGGTAACGATTCGTATGATGGCCCGTTATGAGTTCCAGGTGAAACCTCGACAGTGTACCCAACAATCAATGTAACAACCCGTGGTTGGTGGCAACGACTTGTTAGGTTCCCTGTGGGGACTGACGAGTAGTTATTTTCTGTGAAGTTATTAAGGGTATTCTCATCATTCCTATGCTCTAGGGTCCTATACTATGTCTTTTTAAGCCAGTTTCAGGGTGTATTAAGATAGGTTAATTCATTCTAACCTATTCTGAACCCATGCATGCAAGTTAGGGAGTTAGAGAGGAGATCAAGCTTAAGCCCTTCCAATTCTTCTCAAATTTCTCTCGGGCAATCAAGAAAGTGTAAGAATCAGCTTTAATCAGGTATATAGGGTTATGAATGGGTGAATTCTTTCATACCCATGCCCAATCTCTCTCTAAATCATGTTAATTCCTATGTTGCTTCTATGGGGTTTTAACCCAATGCATGAAATTTCTAATCTACTTCATGGGCATGATTCAAAAGTATTTTTATTATTGAATTATGAATTATGGGCAAGTTTTACGTTGTTTTCCATTAAGATCATGTTTCAAGCTTTATAAATTAAATGCCTATTTATGAGAAGTTCATGAAAGTTAAGATTTATGATGAATGTTCATGTATGATGAAGTATTAATAATGAAAAAGCATGTTTTCAAGTTACCCATGTTTATAATTATATTTTCAAGTGAATTGAGTATTTTTCAAGCATGTTAAAGTATTGGGAAATGCCTACATGTTCAAGTATGATTTACGATTTATGATATGAATTTCGTGATTGATCGATTTATGACGTTGCTGATTTATAGGCCCTTGATTCATGGCTAAACATGTATGTAAATGAGAATCAACGATGTTAATATTTATGTAGCCATAAATCTCATGAATGATGTTTATGATTTACATATGAGCCTAATGTACATGTTTTTGGGAGCAGTGTCCAGCACCGAGTAGCCCGATGTTCAAAGAACTATGCTGGAGTCTCTTAACAACGTGCAATGTAGGTTCATGTTGATACATTACAATGTTAATGTATCTCCTCTTTCGTGATATCACATAATGCACGTCCCTTGCCTGGAAAGCCTGGGACGACTCTGCCCACTTGAGTGAGATAGTTGGGGCATCATATAATGGTCTACCATGATAGTGTCTGTTATGATGAATCCTCCCATTGTTCCTCATGATTTATGCATGGTTATGTTCTTATTATTTTGGCTCAAGTCATGTTTAATGAAGATTTTCTCTTATGGTTATGATTATGGTTAATTTACGAATGTTTTGAAAACTTTGAGCCTTATGTTACATTATGATATTTATGGCATGAGCATGTTGTCCTATTCTTATGAACTTTTATGTATTTTAAATGTCCATTTTACTTACCTTGCATACTCGATACATTTCACGTACTGACTGTATACTCTATGCTGTATCGTTTTATGATACAGGCTCCGATCTTCAGAACCAGCACCGTCATTAGCTCGTTACGGAGTTAGCATCCATTTTATTAGTGAGTCCTCATCCCCCAAGGACTAGTTGATATCAGTTATCTCTTTATGTTCAGTTTTCTAGACTTGTCGAGTGAGTTGGGGGTGTTGTCCCATCAGCCCATCAGATATGTTAGAGGCTTTCAGACTGTGTATTATTCAGCTGTCATATATGAAGTGCATTTCGCTTTCCATATTATGTTATGATTATGCTTCCGCTATGTTATCATGTTGAGTATTCTGCTTTACTGGATTGAGATAGGTGTATGTTCATGCCATGGGTCGACTTTTAGTCTCTTGGGGATCCTTGTCCCGTGTTGCGATCTGGGTCTACGTTTGGGTTGTGACATAAGGGTAGAGCATATCTAGACAATGAGTGAAATGGGGCCTCGTATGCAGCAACTGATTAGCTCCCTTGCTTAATGGTAGTGACTCATCCCGCCTCATATCCCTCAGAGTGCAGGGAACATATCTCTCCAAGAATGTGGAGTAGAATTGGGTCCATGACAATGATGGTGACCCTGCTGGTCTGCATTCTACGGAAGCCCTCCACTAGAGCTTTGCATCACCCATAAGATGGAAGGTGATGAACTCAACACCATACTTCTCCACCACTCCCATCTTATGGAGCCTTTCGTGGCAATCAACGATGAATTCATAGGCATCCTCCACCTCTGTGCTGTAGAAGTTGGGAGGCTTCATCTTGGTGAACTTCCAAAATAAGTCATGTTCTTCCCCTGTCATTACCGATCCTGCCACCGGCCTTGGAAACATCACCGCCTCTGATATGTCATCAATTTGCGGGGCCACAACAGCTGCATGCTGAATTCCTAATTGTTGTCCCGTTGGAGTTGCTGCCACTGCCTTGGTGCCCACAAGACTGCTCAGAAGGTTGAGGACCTGAGCTAGGACCTTTGAGGACATTGCCACAGCATGAGCTTCTCCTTGCGTCGTGACCTCAACCTCAACTGCCATCCGTTCTTGCGTTGCTAGTGGCACAAGAGATACCGACCTCTCCCGGATTGGAGGAGGAGCATGGGCCCCTCATATAGCCGCAGCGAGTCTCCAACGATGACCTCTGTCCCTTCCTCTACCACGAACTGGGGCTGCCACTGCTGGCTCACGTGCTGCATCTATATTACCGTATGCACGTGTTCTTACCATCTGAGAAGGAAAGAAGAAAAGTTGTTAGATACCAATTTGGATCACTAGATACCAATTGGAATCAAGTAATCATTAAAGGAAAGAAGGAGAGAGTTTTCTTAAAGTCCTGCAGCCTCTCGAAGATAAGTGACGGACATTTCCGCACTGATCCGTGAGACTCTACTAGACCCGTCTTAGTGCAATGAGATCAACGAATCTAGAGCTCTGATACCAACCTTGTCACGACCCAAATGACAGTCATTGGCACCTACACTAACCTTCCGTTGGCGAACCAATGAATCCCAATACTATTCCCACAATCTAAACATTTTTGAAAAAGGAAACAACTATTACAAAGAGAACAATTTCAAATCGGTACAGTGCAAGTACGAAAACCAAAATAACAATTTCCCAGAACCCGATTGTCATTGCACCAGACTTCTAATTTATTTCAAGCTAAAAAAACTAAAACCAAAAATGAAATAAAATATTCGAGTGTCCTAAAGAAGGACATCTGCTAAAAAGGAGTGGTCTGTGTCTCATCTGCGCACCTTCTTGATTCAAAAGGACTGTTGGCACACAGGTGAAGGCGTGAAGAATTGTCGGGCTCAAATTCTACACTAAAAAAATAATACGGGGGTAGGGTCAGTATATGACACAGTACTGGTAGGCATCATCGGTCGATCTTACATAATAACATCTAAGAACAACAACAGAGATATAAAAAGGGTCCTCAACTTTTAGCAGAATTACAAGTCATTTTATGAACACTAGTTCTAATCAGGAATCAGCTGGCCTGCTCACTGGATTATGCCTGTCGACACCCAATTTTGACCGCCCTATGTCCCGTCTAAGCTGTGTATTAATATATATGCAATTTTAAAGTTACCCTTTCAACGAAATTATTTAATTCACATTCGTAATATTCTAGCATTAATTAGTATATGTATTTGAATTTTTTGCATAATTATTTAAAATTATACGTCTAAAATATTTCATTTACATTAATTTCAAGTTTTTAATTTTTCAAATAGTATATGTAATTACGTCATATATAATATATTGCATAATGATATACATACATACATACATACATACATATTTTCAACTAAACGAGGTTTATTTACAAATTATAATTTACTTAGTTTTATAAATTATTAATATTTAATTTCGTAATAAGAATATTTATATAATTTTATCATAAATTAAACTATTATGTTACCTATTTACTAAATCATTTACAAGTGTAGTGTTTTTATTAATCCAATAGCAAACAATTCAATTTTCCTCCAATTCATTCAAAATCTAGCCCCTTTTTATCTAATTTATTCCAATTCTAGCATTTTAATCAAATTTTGGCCACATTTTAAATGTCAATTCAATTTCAATTTAATTTCTACCCATTAACCTATGTGTGACCTGCGACCCATGGATAATTCAACAACCAGACCATCAATCCAAAAATTAAATCTCAGCCATTCTTTCCCTCATATCCAACGGTGAAGATAAACTCCTATTTCTATTACCCACACTCCCCAAACCTAAACCTAGCTCACATTCATAAGAAATACATCAGCCGCACCTACCTCTCATCTCCCTCTTTTCTTACACCTCCATTAATGCCGACCACCACCACTACTACACCCTTCCATCTCTTCCGGTGGACCACCTTACAGACCACTGAACCATCACCATACACTCATCTTCAACCTCAAACACCAACCTCTCTTCCCCTCACCTCCACAGCCGCAAACAGAAACCACGTCGACCACCGTTCCACCAGCAAACTTTAACATTGCAGAGCTCTTCTCTCCTCTATCTCCCTTTTCCTCTCTTCGCCGGATCCATTACCGCGTTATTGCTCCAGCACCGATCATTACAAAACCACCGCCGCTTCTCATCCCTCTCCCGTCCCCTCTAACAGAAACAAACATTCATCTCCCACTCTTTTTTTTCACACCTCGACTGCTCCGCACCGTCGCCATCACCACCGCACCAGTCACTTCAGCGCACCCGCTTCCTCTGCTTCTCCGTTCATCTTCTTCGGCGAATTAAATCACCCGCCTAAAGGCTCTCTCTCTCTCTCTCGCTCCTTCTTTCACGCAGATCTGGCCATGGTTAGAATTTGTTAATGTATCATTCTATTAGTCTTTTCCTCAATTTGTTTGTTCAAAAATTATTTTATTTGTTGATGGGTTTGTCTAAACTACATATATTATTATTGTGTTAAGTATAGTAGAATGTTTAAAATGACTGATTATATCTTTAATTTTAATATTTTGTATGTTGGATTCACACCCTCTGTATGATATGAGTTGTTTCAATGTAATTGAAATCTTTTTTCTACTAAAGCTTGCCTTGAAATGTAGTAGGAGTTTATTTTGCCTTTGAAACGCACCTCAATAAATAATTGGCAGACCTCATTGTGTGTATTCTTATTTAAGATAATGTAACAGCTATGGCATGCCATTATTCTTAGCATATTGTGATATCATTGCATAGCTTGTGTTAAAAATGGTAATTTTATATCCCTGCCTAATCTAGGATACTATCTACCCGTCATTTGATTATTCATTAAATTTTTATAATATTAATAAGTCTTAACCAATATATGTTTTTCCTTTTAATCTAACTTTATTTGTCAAAAGTGATACATGTTAAAAATGATAAACTTGTAATTAACATATTTATTTTCGGCAGTTATTTTTTAGAAGGGATGTCCATGATTCACTTTTCTTTTTCTTAATTAAAGTAAGATTATTTATGGTATTATTTATTTTAGTCTTTCATAACTAGGTGATTGATTTTTTCCTTTTCTTAACTAATTTAGTGTGTGTCCCTTAAGGAAAAAAATTATGACAATCTTCAAATCTAGTTTGATTCAATTATCTTATTAAGAAAAAGACGATGTAACTAATTATTCTCTTTCCTTAATTAATTTAGCACATTATCCATTTATTATTTCATATACTAGTTGGATTCTATCATGCTAATTAGAAAAAGAATCTCCTTGATTATTCTAAATATCTCCCTTCCCTTTAACTCCTCTTACGGGTAACTATATAAGTATTCCCTTCTCTTCTTCTCGGGGGACGGAGGAAAAAACTATCATTCTTCTAGCTACATAATATCCGAACCTCTCCTAGTCTAATTTTCTATCAACCCAACATTACTGATTATTAGCAATATAATTTTTCCTGCTTTAGTATTTTGAACACTCCTAATTCTTTACGAAGATATTCATTCAAACATTACTTAGTTTTCTATTTTGTTGTTGCTTCCTAACTGGTCAGTGCCTTCACTATGCCCTTTCTAGTTTGTGTGGTAGTGTTATACCCCGAGAACCCAAGAATCAGACCCGGGAGTCAAACGGGGAAAATTTGGAAAATGTTGTAGCAGTGCAGGATGAGTAGTTAGACGACTCGTGAGGAGACCCCACGAGTCGTCAGGTGGCTCATGGGAAGGTTGGACTGAGCTGAGGAGTTGAGTTCCTCATGGGCGTGGGAATGACTCGTGGTCAGCTACCACGAGTCGTTAGGTCCACCGCGGGGTAAGGTTAAGGATTTAATAGGAGGTCTAGCAGTGTACCTAACGGATGGAACCCCATGAGTTGTGGTTAGTCCCAACGACTCGTGAGGTGGGTCGTGAGCAAGCCAGGGAATTTTTACTGAGGATGAAACAGTGTACTTAACGGAAGGTGACCATGACTCATGGTCACTTATGACGAGTCATTGAGTCACACATTACGAGTCCAGTCGAAATGGTATCCAGTGTACTTGATGGGCGACTCGACGAGTCATTGCCCATCCCGACGAGTCGTCAGGTCACTCGTTAAGGTCACCTGACTGTTATTTCCTGTGAATTAGTAAGGGCCTTCTCGTAATTTCCTACATTCCTAAGACCTAAACTAATTCATTTTAAGGTCGGGACAGGGTCTTTTAAGGGAAAATCATTCATGATAAACCCCATTTGATGCATGTAAAAGTAGAGAGGAAAGGGATTCAAGTGTTCTTCTTCAAATTCTCTAGGTTTCCATCTAGGGCTTTTCAAGGGAGTTAAGAATCAAGAAGTTCCAGGTATGTGGGGTTTTGAATGGGTGGTTTAGTCCCTATCCATGCCCAATTTCTTCCTAATTCTATGTTTAAGTTACAAATTCTTGATGGGTCATAACCCAAATGCATGTTCTCTCAAAAATCGATATGAGCTTGTTGTAGTATGTCTAAAATTATGGGTTTCAAATTATTAGGCTGTTTTCACTTATTTTATTTAATAATTTATGATTTAATCCCTAAAAGCACATGTGCCCAAGTCATGGGGTTTTTAGGGAAATTTATGGTTATGGTGACTTCTCAAGCATGACATGAACTTTTGAATTTTAAGCATGTTTTCAATTACTCATGTTATTATGATCATGTTTCCTATAAATTTAAGCATTTCAAGTATGATGGAAATTATGGGCAATGTTCACATGTCGCTTATGATTTATGAACTATGATTTTGGCCGATCCACGGGCCCAACTCCATGGCTAGTATTATGAATTCTCAAGCATGTTATGATTATCACGATTTGACTAGCCGTGCATGTCATGTATGAATTTTCTATGAGCACGTTGTTTGTTTTGGGAGTAGTACTTAACACCGAGTAGGTTCGGGGCCTAGGTTACGCCCCGAATCTCAGAACTACGTGCCACCGTAGGTTATATTTGGGACCTCCTCGGTGACTGTCCCTTTTGCCCTATGGAGCCTTCACGAGTGATATCACACCTTTCATGGTTCATATCCTTGGCAAGGTATGAACGGCCTCCCGACTAGGCTTACAGGTCGGGCTTCATGTGTGCTCATATGGGGTATGTCGGTTATAGAAATCTCCCACTATTCCTCATTGTTTTAATGCATGTACGATTGTGTTCTTTTGGCTCAAGTTATGCTTTATGAAATGTCTTCTCTCATGTTATGACTATGAAAGGTTTACGAATATTTTGGAAATCTTGAGTCTTACGATATACTTATGGTTTCAGTCTTTATGATCATGATGTCCCCACTCCTGTAACTTTTATGTTTTAAGTATTGTCTTGCATACCTCGCATACTCAGTTCATTCCAAGTACTGACCCGCATATTTTTCTATGCTGTATCATTTATGATACAGGATCTGGTTCGTAGGTTCAACATCACCCTTAGCTTGCTCTCAGTTCTCAGTGGTGAGTCCTCATGATTCGGGTGCTTTATGTCCGGATTTTTATCTTTCTTTTAGTTTTTCAGAATGTTGGGGTTAGATGGGGGTTTGTCCCTTCAATCCGTCTATTATGATTAGAGGCTTTCAGACTTAATTGCAGTATTTGGCTATTTACGCTTGGATCATGTACTGTTGTTTCTTATATTTCTTGTCACGGTTTTATTTAGTTCATGACTATTCAACTAATTCTTCCGCCTTCTATGAATAGTTTAGTTATATGCTCATGCCATGGGTTGACTTGGGGTCCCTCGAGGCTTCTCTTCCCGTGTCTATGATTCGGGTGTACTCTCGGATCGTAACAAACTTGGTATCAGAGCAATAGGTACAGATGTGTCCTAGGGAGTCTGAAAGTCGCGTTAGGTAGAGTCTTTTCCATGGGTGTGAATATACTTATGACGAATAGGCTACTAAATGTTTTAGGAAATATTTCCTTCTTTCATGATCTATGTTGTGCGATGAAAAAGTTTCTCCATCTTTCTAATTTGTGCTATTTGCGATTGCAGAAAATTATGGCTCCCAGAAGAATAAACGGAAGGAGGAACAGAAATGATGAAGGCCATGGAGGTGGAAATGATCATGGGTGTCAACAAGCCCCACCTATCCAGGAGCCCCAGCCACTAGAGCCAGATGCCCACGCTGAGTTTCGGGCGGCTATTCAGATGTTGGCGCAGGACTTGACCGCTCAGGTCAACCAGCAGGCTGTTACGCATGTCCCACATAATGGTAACGTAGCGGCAACTCGGATTAGAGACTTTTTGAGGATAAACCCTCAAAGTTCACGGATCAAAGGTGGGAGAGGATCCACACGAGTTCATTGAAGGGATCTTGAAGGTCACCCAAGTAATGGGGGTGACAAATGAGGAGTGTGCTGATTTGACCTCTTATCAGCTAAAAAAGGTCGCTTATATTTGGTATAAGCAATGGAAGGACAATAGGGCAGCGGAAGCAGGCCCTATCAGCTGGGATGAGTTCCACATGGCCTTTCTCGACAGGTTCTTCCCTCGGGAGATAAGGGAATTAAAAGCAGTTGAGTTTGTTAACCTCAAACAGGGAAATATGACAGTGTTAGAATATTCACTTGAGTTCACTCGCCTGTCAAAGTATGCCCCGGAGTTAGTGATGAACCAGAGGACGCGGGTGAGCAGATTCATGTAGGGAGTAGACGAGTATCTGGACAAGGACTGCAGAATAGCCATGTTTTATTAGGATATGGAATACCCACGGATAGTCCTTTATGCCCAGCAGATGGAGGCAGCTCAAATGAGGCAGAGAGAGGCCAAGAGGGCTAGAACTGATAGCTACAGGTTCTCCCAGCCAAGGCCAAGAGGTGGGCCTTACCAGCAGTCCTAGCACAGGTCTATTACACCAGCACCATCTTCAGCCAGTACCCCATCCAGGCCTTGAGACGATCAGAGGAGCAGGGCCTCAGGTTCGAGGGGTCAGAGAAGCATGCGCACAGAGCGCACATTCCCATCTTGTGCTAGTTGCGGAAAGAACCACCCAGGAAAGTGTTTGGTGGGCTCAGATACTTGTTTCGAGTGTGGCAAACCCGGACACAGGCTCAAGAATTTCCCTGCAGCCAGGTCACGGGGTGGTGGAGCCCGCACTCCAGCAGCTAGATCAGCAGCTCCTGTGGCACGTCCTACTCAACAGGGTACTTCGCTGGTCCAACTGCGGCCAGCACCAGAATCAGTTATATGCACTTAGCTCTCGACA
This sequence comes from Datura wrightii, assembly GCA_035772735.1. Taxonomy (NCBI): domain Eukaryota; kingdom Viridiplantae; phylum Streptophyta; class Magnoliopsida; order Solanales; family Solanaceae; genus Datura; species Datura wrightii. The sequence goes on along the minus strand of JASDFA010000018.1, from coordinate 177,702,959 downwards.
GGAGCAGGAGACTTCTCCCGATGTGGTTATGGGTATGTTGCAAGCCTTTCATATTAATGCTCATGCTTTGTTAGATCTGGGAGCTACACTGTCTTTTGTGACACCTTACAATGCTAGTAACTTTGGACTCAGTCCTGAAATTTTGTCAGAATCGTTTTCTGTGTCTACTCCGGTTGGGGATTCAGTCGTAGCGAGGTGGGTATATAGAGGTTGCCCCATTTCAGTATTGTATAAGGTTACCTCCGCAGACTTAGTAGAATTGACTATGACTGATTTTAAAATTATTTTGGGCATGGATTGGCTGTTCGCATGTTATGCTTCTGTTAACTGTAGAACCCGAGCGGTGGAGTTTTGATTTCCAGGTGAACCAGTCTTAGAATGGAGTGGTAGTTCATAGGTACCTGTAGGCCTCTTTATCTCCTTTCTCAAGGCCCAGAAAATGATTGTTAAGGGTTGTATTTACCATTTGATTAAGGTTAAGGATGCCACGTCCGAGACCCCAACCATTTAGTCAGTCCCCATGGTATGTGAGTATCCCGAGATATTTCCAGATGTCCTACCAGGTGTTCCTCCTGAGAGGGAGATTGATATTGAGATCGATCTTTTACCCGACACACAACCCATATTGATTCCTCCTTACCGAATGGCCCCAACCAAGCTAAAAGAGTTAAAGGAGCAGTTAAAGGATTAACTAGATAAAGGTTTCATCAGATCGCATAAGTCTCCATGGGGTGCCCCAGTGTTGTTCGTCCAGAAGAAAGATGGTTCCCTTCGAATGTGTATTGACTATAGGCAGTTGAACAAGTTCATCGTCAAGAATAGATACCTTTTACCCAGTATTAATGACCTATTTGATCAGCTTTAGGGTGCCAAATGTTTCTCCAAGATAGACCTCAGGTCCGGGTATCACCAGCTCAGGGTTCAGGAGACCGACATCCTGAAGACTGGTTTCAAGACTCGGTACGGCCATTATGAATTCGTTGTTATGTCTTTTGGACTAACCAATGCCCCTGCAGCTTTTATGGACCTGATGAACAGAGCATTCAAGGCATATCTGGATATGTTCGTGATCGTGTTTATTGACGACATATTAATATACTCCAGGAGCGAGGAGGAGCATGCTACACACCTGAGGGTAGCACTCCAGACCCTCAAGGATAAGCAACTATATGCCAAGTTCAGCAAATGTGAGTTCTGGCTGAATTCAGTTGCATTCTTGGGACATGTAGTGTCAAGCGAAGGTATAAGGGTGGACTCCTAGAAAATAGAGGCAGTGAAGAACTGGCTCAGACCGGTAAACCCTTCGGTGATCAGGAGCTTTTTGGGCTTAGCGGGTTACTATCGGAGGTTCGTAGAGGGTTTCTCATCCATTGCATCCCCATTCACTAGATTAACTCAAAAACAAGTAAAGTTCTAATGGTCGGAGGCTTGTGAGAAGAGCTTCTAGGAATTGAAGGCCCGACTCACTTCAGCACCGGTGTTGACTGTACCGGAGGGCACCAATGGCTTTATTGTATATTATGATGCTTCGAGAGTCAGACTGGGATGCGTATTGATGCATCATGGGAAAGTCATAGCATATGCTTCCAGATAAAGAAAATTCACGAGAAGAATTACCCGACCCATGATCTTGAGTTGGCCGTGGTGGTGTTTGCTTTGAAGATATGGCGACACTACTTGTATGGGGTTCATCTAGATTTATTCACTGACCACAAGAGCTTACACTATGTGTTCACGTAGAAGGATCTCAATCTTTGGCTACGGAGGTGGTTGGAGCTACTTAAGGACTATGACATGAGTGTCCTTTACCACCTGAGTAAGGCCAACGTGGTAGCAGATGCCTTTAGTAGATTCTCTATAAGAGTGTGTCGCACGTAAGTTAAGACAGGAAGGAGCTGGTGAAGGAGGTACATCGACTTGCATTGTTGGGAGTTAGATTAGTTGGCTCGATCGATGGGGGTGTAGTTGTTCAGAACAAGTCAGAGTCGTCCTTGGTAACGAAGGTGAAGGGTAAGTAGGATGAAGATCCAACATTGGTAAAGTTGAAGGAAGTTATTCAAAATCAGAAGGTAGAAGTCTTCTCCAAAGGGGGAGATGGTGTGCTTCGGTACCAGGGTCGCTTATGAGTTCCGAACGTGGGTGATTTGAGGAGCTGGATGTCGCATGAGGCTCACGGATCCAGATATTCTATCCATCCAGGTTCCACCAAGATGTATCATGCCTTGCGGGAAATCTACTGGTGGAATGGCATGAAGAGGGATACTGCAGAATTTGTACCCAAGTGTCTGAATTGCCAACAAGTGAAAGTTTAGCATCAGAGACCGGGAGGTGTACTTCAGGATATCAGCATTCCTACTTGGAAGTGGGAAGAAATCAACATGGACTTCATAACAAGTTTACCCCGCACTCGTAGGCAGTACGACTCCATTTGGGTTGTGGTGGACAGGTTAACTAAGGCTACTCATTTTCTACCAGTCAAAACCACCGATTCAGCGGAAGATTATGCCAAATTATACATCCGAGAATTGGTTAGGTTGCATGGGGTGCCCTTGTCCATCATATCGGATAGAGGTATTCAGTTCACGTCTCAGTTTTGGAGATCTTTTCAAAAGGGACTTGGTACCCAGACCAAGCTTAGCATGACATTTCATCCGCAAACAGATGGCCAGGCGGAGCAGACTATCCAAACTCTTGAGGACATGTTGAGAGCTTGCGTTATTGATTTCAAGGGTAGTTGGGATGAGTATTTACCTCTTATTGAGTTTTCCTACAACAACAACTATCATCCTAGCATCAAAATGGCACCGTTTGAGGCTCTTTACGGGCGAAGGTGTAGATCGCCCATTGGTTGGTTTGAGGTCGGTGAAGCTTCGTTAGTGGGTCCAAATTCAGCCCACGAGGCTATGGAGAAAGTTCAGTTGATAAGAGAAAGGCTGAAAACAGCTCAAAGTTGCCAAAAGTCTTATGCGGATGTGAGGAGAAGAGAGCTTGAGTTTGAGATCGATGATTGGGTGTTTTTGAAGGTATCTCCCATGAAGGGAGTAATGAGATTCGAAAAGAAAGGAAAACTCGGCCCCCGTTATATTGGTCCATACCGGATTGTGAGACGAGTGGGTAAAGTAGCCTATGAGTTAGAGTTACCTTCAGAGTTGGCTTCAGTTCATCCTGTATTTCACATATCTCTCTTGAAAAAGTGCTTGGGAGATCCAGCCTTAGTGGTTCCAGTGGAAAGTGTTGGTGTCAAGGATAGCCTCAGTTATGAGGAAATTCCCGTTGCAATCTTGGATCGTCAGGTTCGGAGGCTGAGGAATAAGGAAATAGCTTCAGTAAAGATGTTATGGAGGAATCAACATGTTGAGGGAGCTACGTGGGAAGCCGAAGCGGATATGATAGCTAAATACCCCCTTTTGTTCCCTACCGGCTCAGTTTCAGTTTGAAGTATCGATTTTTGCCCTAAGCCTCTATTCAGTTTTTCATGTTCCATTCATGCGTGCAAGTTTGTTTTATGATATGATATATATATTATATATATATGTGTGTGTGTGATGTTGGAATTCAGTCCAGCTATGTTGTTCTTTTCGGGGGTAGTCATTCCGTCAATTTTCAGATTAAATGATCAGAATTTGCATATGGTGATTGGTTGTTCCTGAGTTTTCTGCATGTTTCTAACATTCGAGGACGAATGTTGCTAAGGGGGAGATATTGTTATACTCCAAGAACCCAACGAAAATACCCAGGAGTCAAACAGAAAAAATCTGAAAAATATTGCAGCAGTGCAGGACGAGTCGTTAGACTACTCGTGAAGAGACCCCATGAGTCCTCAGGTGGCTCGTGGGAAGGTTGGACTGAGATGAGGAGTTGAGGTCCCCACGGGCGTGGGAACGACTCGTGGTCAGCTACCACGAGTCGCTAGGTCCACCGTGGGGTAAGGTTAAGGATTTAATAGGAGGTCTGGCAGTGTACCTAACGGATGGCACCCCACTAGTCGTGGTCACTCCCGACGACTTCTGAGGTGGGTCGTGAGCAAGCTAGGGATTTTTAAAATTTGGATGAAGCAGTGTACTTGACGGAAGGTGACCACGACTCATGGTCACTTGTGATGAGTCGTTGAGTCACCCGTTACGAGCCCAGTCGACCTGGTATCCAGTGTACTTGACGGGCGACCCGACGAGTCGTTGCCCGTCCCGATGAGTCGTCAGGTCACCCGTTAGAGTCACCTGACAGTTATTTCCTGCGAATTAGTAAGGGCCTTTTTCGTAATTTTCTACACTCCTATGACCAAAACTACGTCATTTTGAGGTCAGGACAGGGTCTTTTAAGGGGAAATCATTCATGATAAACCTCATTTGATGTATGTAAGAGTAGAGAGGAAAGTGATTCAAGTGTTCTTCTTCAAATTTTCCAAGTTTCCATCTAGGGATTTTTAAGGGAGTTAAGAATCAAGAAGTTCCAGGTATGTGGGGTTTTGAATGCGTGATTTAGTCCCTACCCATACCCAATTTCTTCCTAATTCTATGTTTAAGTTACAAATTCTTGATGGGTCATAACCCAAATTCATGTTCCCACAAAAATCAATATGAGCTTGTTGTAGTATGTCTAAAATTATGGGTTTCAAATTATTAGGTTGTTTTCACTTATTTTATTCAATAATTGATGATTTAATCCCTAAAAGCACATGTGCCCAAATCATGGGGTTTTTAGGGAAATTTATGGTTATGGTGACTTCTCAAGCATGACATGAACTTTTGAATTTTAAGCATGTTTTCAATTACTCATGTTATTATGATCATGTTTTCTATAAATTTAAGCATTTCTAGTATGATGGAAATTATGGGCAATGTCCACATGTCGCTTATGATTTATGAACTATGATTTTGGCCGATCCACGGGCCCAATTCCGTGGCTAGTATTATGAATTCTCAAGCATGTTATGATTATCACGATTTGACTAGCCATGCATATCATGTATGAATTTTCTATGAGCACGTTGCATGTTTTGGGAGTAGTACTTAACACCGAGTAGGTTCGGGGCCTAGGTTATGTCTGAATCTCAAAACTACGTGCCACCGTAGGTTATGTTTGGGACCTCCTTAGTGACTGTACCTTTTGCCCCACGGGGAGTTCACGAGTGATATCATGCTCTTCATGGTTCATACTCTTGTCAAGGTATGAACGGCCTCCCAACTAGGCTTACAGGTCGGGCTTCATGTGTGCTCATATCGGGTATATCGGTTATAGAAATCTCCCATTGTTCCTCATTGTTTAATGCATGTACGATTATGTTCTTTTGGCTCAAGTTATGCTTTATGAAATGTTTTCTCTCATGTTATGACTATGACAGGTTTACGAATATTTTGAAAATCTTGATCCTTACGATATACTTATGGTTTCAGTCTTTATAATCATGATGTCCCCACTCCTATAACTTTTATGTTTTAAGTATTGTCTTGCATACCTCGCATACTCAGTACATTCCAAGTACTGACCCGCATATTTTTCTATATTGTATCGTTTTATGATACAGGATCCAGTTCGCAGGGTCAACATCTCTCTTGCTTGCTCTCAGTTCTCAGTGGTGAGTACTCATGATTCGGGGGCTTCATGTCCGGATTTTTGTCTGTCTTTTAGTTTTTCCGAATGTTGGGGTTAGCTGGGGGCTTGTTCCTTCAACCTGTCTATTATGATTAGAGGCTTTCAGACCTAATTATAGTATTCGGCTATTTACGCTTGGATCATGTACTGTTGTTTCTTATATTTCATGTCACGATTTTATTTAGTTCATGACTATTCAACTAATTCTTCCGCCTTCTGTGAATGGTTAAGTTATATGCTCATGCCATGGGTTTGACTTGGGGTCCCTCGGGACTCCTCGTCCCGTGTCTACGATTCGGGTGTACTCTCGGGTCGTGACAGGTAGTTTCATGCATGTTTAAGTTCTCTAGTATTAGTTTTGATATAGAGAAGTTTAAAACAATTGAAGAGTTTATCATTATTTAATTTATCAAAAGTTATTTGGCATATGTACCTAGTATGTGTATATTTTCTTTTAATGATTAGCAGGACCTTGTGCATTTGGGATATAATAAGAGTCGCCTGGAATCGGAAAGTGAGAGATTGTCCAAATTGGAATCAACTTAGTTTAGATTTTTCTTACTTTTCGTTATTTCTTTTAATTGATTTGTAATGATTGTAATAAATATTGATAATAGTGAAAAAGGGGATGTTTAAAGGGGGGAGAGGGGGGGGGGGGGATTATCTGTAGTTTTCTTAAATTTTTTTTTTCAACTTATAATTTTCTTGCAAAATCCTCTTGTTACATTTTTGTCAAAGTCTTTGCCTATTTTCTCCTTTCAACTAATAGGTAGATAATATGTTTTATAAATTATTAATTATATTTGAATACTATCCCTTAATATATAGTTATTGGGAAAGTAAAAAGAATTACGAGGTCTAATTCTGAACTTTTAAAAACTAAGCCGACCCTCTTCCTGAAAGTAACATCAACCCATGATTTGCAAAAAAATTTGTGTAGTTATATGTAAATAGCCTATGCGCTTATATATAAAATTTAAATCTTTTCTTAGAAAAAATATATTTCTATTATTATTATTATTATTATTATTATTATTATATTTTCATCTTTAGATCGACCTACAATCAATCTGTTGCGAAGGTTGAGGATCACGATTCATAATATCGCGTTATCATTTTGATAAAGCAGCAAACATTTTTTTTATATATATTTTTTTTTATATTTTGATTAAAATGCTACATACATTTAGATTCTTGAAGATTGATATAAATTTTTAATGTCTTTTTTTATTTTTGTTTTAGGCCGTTAGATTCTTTTAATCTAAAGTTTAAGTTGCAAATTTTAAAAAAATATATATGTAGTATATTTGTTAATATTGTTTTAATTTTTTCCCTCTTTACTTGTCTGAACACTTTAGCCTCTTTAATTAATAAATAAGTTGAGAATAAACTTCTCCATCACTTTAATTTTGTTTTAATTAGTGTGTTAATTTATATTGAGATACTCATTTGTCTTAAAACGAATTTCATATGTCTAAATAGGAAATAACTTAATTATTATTTTGTCACATAGTTTTTTACATTAATTTGATAAATGACTTAGTTTCTGGTGATTTATTTATGTAGTAAATAAAATAATTGATTTAATTGTCTTGCATAGTAAATATTTCGATATATTATATTTTCGTTTTGATAAGTTGGCCTTATTTTATCACTTAAATTCTATTCCAACCATGAACTTATTTTAGTTCATGATTGAATATTTATTTGTGTTGAAATAAGTTTTATATATTTTCTTAATAAATTTTTGTCAATATCTTATCTAGTTTTCGCACTAATTAGTAAATAACTTTATTTATATATAAATTATTTATTTATTCTAAAATAAGAGTTTATTTGCCTAATCATGTAGTTAGATCAAGTTTAATAAAAATAATTGACCTTTTGCTTACCACTTAATCTCCCCACATAAAATGAATTCGGCCGGGATCCACAGTTGTGGACCTCGAAATGTGCCTAACACCTTCCTTTTGAGGTGAATTGAACCCTTCCCCCACTCTGGCAACCTAGGCTAGTTAAACAGACCTTTAGTTTAGTACGGTGCCCTAACGCACCATAATAAGTTTGGTGGCGATCTTCATCTTTTATCCTAAAAGAGTTGTCACATGTCAAATTTCGCTTTTCACGAGAAAAATGGGACGCGACAACGCCTCTCGTTGCAGCAGTCACTTGTCCACCGCAATGGTCTTTCTGCAGCGGAAACGGTCCCGCTACAGCGACACTACTTAGGCAGTAGCTCGACAGACTGCTCCCTTCTCAGCTCATCCATCACACAGTTCAATAAAATCAACAATTACATTTCACATAACACCATGAATCCATCAACGACCATAATAACAACAAACACAATTGCAAGCACGAATTACAAATCCTCAGTTATTTCCAGCGACAACTACTCAACAACCACATATAGTAACCAATTCGCACTTAGCATTAATGCCACGTTCATTGATATCAATTTGCAACATATCCACAATAAGTTAGTACATCCTCATATACGTTTCACATCCACCTCATGAACATAAATGAAATCACACACAATAAGAGAATAACACCACCAAGGGTAACATGACGGGCACACGCCTCCACCATCTCCCTTTAACACTCAACCACACGAATCGTGTACACTCATGCTAGTGGGTTTTACTTATGCCCAACCAGTCATGACCTTTAGGGACTCTAGAAATCCATGTAATGTGCCTACGTAGCACGCCCTCCCACTCATATGCTTGTTCGGATGCTGCCCTCAGACACGAGTCAATCAAATATTTTTATTGCTCACTCGATACTCTCCTCGGGCACGAGGCACGCAACATTCATATCTTAAAATCTTTTTATTCATCATCCTCACATAACATGCCAAGTGCATTATGCGTCATACAAAGAGTTACAATTTAATTCTCCAATAAGCCATTATCAACCAACAATTCTCTCATTAACAGAGTATAATCGCTTTACTAAACGTTCAACACAGTTAATTCCGTTATCATATAAACAATCTTATAAATAAGTCATCACAATTCAATATCATATCATAGTCACATTTAAAAGATAAATTAACAATAATAGACTCACATATCACGTAAATGTCCGAAGATCAATCAAATATCAATGCACACTATGCATGCCATTATATAGGTCTACCCCTATAAATCGTAACCTACCTCGATTACTCGAAATTATCAGCTTTGCTACTTTATAGGATTTTTGCCTTCATCAATGCTTCGGATTGTTTGAAATCTACACAAATATAAATGTTTGGTTAAATACTGCTCAAGATAGGGCCTAATTCGATCAGACCCTTCTCTTTTCAGGGCAATTTAATCGAAAACCCTATCCTTCCACCTGGTTCTAGGTCCTCACCTTGTCTAACCTATCAACATTAACAAGAGGGACCCTAAGAAGTAAACATTACTCTAATTTTCAGCAGTCAACCCTCCCATTACTTCCCTATAATTTCGGCTTTAGTTCATCAACTTAGGGTTTCTCTCTATATAATTTCCACCATTAAAGGTCCACAAGCAATCTACTATCAACACTAACCAAAGTAGAGGTAGGAGAATTGAGATTCTTACCTTCGAAGAGTAGTTCATTGCTCTGGAGAAAATTTCTGTCCCTTAGCCCTTCTGATCGAGTTTTTAAGAATGATGGCGTAAAACTCCATAATTTTCACTTAAAATCCACTTTCTGACTCCTGTTGTCTGCTGCAGTGGACTCGCTACAACGGTCATAGGGTCACTGCGGCAGTCCCAATGATTACTCTCTCATTTCTCCATGATGGAACTCCGACCGCTACCATGATCTAACTGCAGCGGAAATCCCACTGCTGCAGCGGTCCCTCAGACCAATAGCTATCCAAAAATGTGCAGTTCTATACTTAGTTTATTTTATAACGTCCCCATCTCATTCTTAATCAGTTTTCTGTGTTCTATGCCCTTAACCATCCCGTAACGACGTTCGTATGGTTACACAATTCATGCACTCATTTCACCTATAGTGATTCCTTTAAAACAATCAGTTGCCACAATAATTTACCAACTGAAGCTATATTCCATATTTTGCAACATTTAATGTTCAGGCCACCTGCCTTCTTGGGTTGGCAGATTCTATCCCAAGCTCCTAGGAGAGGCTTCCTTTTATCAGCTGTGGTACCCCATAAATACTCTCTACATTTCCTATCCACCTCTTTGAGAATGCTTTGAGGCGAGATGAAAACAACTCCTCAAAAGTTATAGATGGATAAAAAACTGCATTTATTACTTGAAGTCGACCAACATATGATAACTGCTTGGACATAGCTATTCTATTAGTGATCTTGTCAACCAAAGTTTGACATTCGAGTCTGCTCCACTTCTTAGATGATAATGATAACCCTAAGTATCTAACTGGAAACCTTCCAATAGAGAACCCAGTCCTTGCCAACAGTTGGTCCTGCACTTCATCAGTTACCCCAGATAAGAAGATATTGGATTTGTTCAGATTTGCTTCCTAACCTGTGGTGATGGTAAAATGAGTCAATGCTTCCATAACTCTATTCACTGAGCTACTGGTACCTTTACAGAAGATCATCAGATCATCTGCAAATATCAAGTGAGTCAACTGCAAGGATTTACACATTGGATGAAACTTAAAGTCCTTCAACTAACTCATGACTTTCAATGTCCTGGATAAAAACTCCATTACTAGAACAAACAGCAAGGGTGAGCAAAGATCTCCTTGTCTAAGCCCTCTCTTTCCTACAAAAAATTCATGACATTCCCCATTCACTCTCATAGAGAAAGTAGCATATGTCACACAGGTTATAAGCAGTCTAACAAACTTCTCAGGAAACCCATAACCATGTAGTACTTCCTCAAGAAATTCCCAGCTCACCATGTCTTAGGCCTTCCTGAGGTCTATCTTTATTAAACACCTATCAGATGTTTTTTTATTATAGTGTCTCAATAAATCATGACTTATGAAAACATTATGTATCATGGATCTTCCTTGCACAAAAGCAGCCTGATTTTCAGCCATCAAATGATTGACAACAACTTTTAACTTTGTACACATCATCTTAGAAATACATTTACATAGAACATTACAACATGAGATTGGCCTGAATTGACTTGGATATTTTGATTTCTCCACCTTTGGTATGAGGGCTATAATAGTGGAATTTATATGCTTCAACATCTTCTCATTTTTAAAAAACTCCAACACTGCTCCACCTATATCATTACCAATAATCCTCCAGGAAGATTTGAAAAAACCACTGCCATAGCCATCTGGACTAGGGCTTTTAGTATCATTAATACTAAATATAACACCTTCAACATCCTCCTTTATGAATGGCTATAATAACACAACTTGTTATGCATAATATAATACTGCTCCACATTGTATTAATAACACAACTTGTTGTGCATAATCTAACACTGCTCCACATTGTATTATTTCATGCCTAGCTTTACTTCTAACAAACACTCTTCTACCAAGTAACTCTTTGTAGTAGTCCACAAATACTTTGGCTATCCCTTCTGAATCATGCTGCCATTCATGATGAGCATTTCTAGTTTTGTAATGTGGCCTGCTGCAACCTCCTGTGCTTAATCATAGAATGAAAATACCTAGTATTATCATCTCCTAGTCTAATCCAAGTGGTTTTGCTCCTTTGCTACAAATAAATCTCAGTCATATATGAAAACTTAATAAATTTATGATATTTGAAAAAATCATCTTACTGGTATGTTCTATTCAAAGGATCAGTTTGCAGTCTTCTTTGAGCCTATTTAAGTGCTAAACTATCCTCTTGAGCTTCTGTCACTATGTTCTTAAAAATGTTGGACATTTAGTTCCTTCAAAGACCTCTTTAGAGCCTTTAATCTCCTCACTGCCTGAAACATGAGATATCCTGGTTCCTTATTCCTCCAAACTCAATATTAGAAAACAGGTCTATAGCAACGCCATTAAAAATGTAGCCATAGATACTAAGACAGTTGCAGTTAACCTATGACATCAGTGTCCGTTGCCTGTCAAGGTGTTGCTATAGGTCTATTATAACAGTTTTATGCAACGGTTTATGAACTGTTTCCGTAGCCATGTCTAATGCAACGGTTATCATTCAGACTATAGAACACTTATTTTGTAGGTTTTGCAACGATTTCAAAGTGTTGCAATAGGTCTATTACAACGGACTAAAACTATCACTATAGACTAATGCAACACTTTTGTGATAGGCTTTGATTTACTTATTACAATAGTTATTATTAGCTATTTGAATAATTAATACTAGCAAATGCAACAATTATTTTTCTCTTTCATCAACAAAATCATAAACTAAAATATCCCCCGTCGGTATCCCAGAAAAACATATAATATTGGATTACTCATTGACAATTCAAGAGTTAACATGCATATAAGTTTGCAAAATGTTCAAAATTAAAAATAATCCTAGAACGTTTGAAGGTTTACAATCAATCAATGCTCATCAAATAAGTTCTTAACTACTTTCGTCCTGACTTTGTTCATTAACTTAACCTACAAATTCAAAAGGCCTGACCATAAAAATTCAAAGTATAAAAAGATCTACTAAGTAACCAAAGACAAAAGAGTTAAATAGAACTAATAAAATCAAACTTCACACTGTGAGAAGAAAGAACAATCTGAGGGTAGTACTAAAATTTTATAATCATGCCACACTATTTTGAATTATATGAGTTGTGAAAAACCCATGACAAGCATGTGTATTATAATAAGGACAACATACTACACCTATTCTCTTTCAGTGAACGTTCATAGAAATGAGACCAAATATTAAATTTTTACCAAGAATGAATTAGATTTCATTACCTCTGTACCAACTAACTTAGATAAAAATAATTACATGCAACCAAACCAATTTTAACTTCATTTTCTAAACTGACAAAAAAATGTCTTTTTTCTTATCATTTAAACTAATTCCAGAGAGTCTAATATTATGACATCATTAGTGACATAACAATCTTGACACTATTGATAAAAAAAACTCCAAATAGTCTCATCAACTAAACTAATAATTACTTGGGAATATTCCACCCATCAAAGAGTACTTAAATAGATTTATATAACCAAATAGTAAACTAAAAATTAACTACTGACATATGAATAAAATATAGAATTCAGAATATTATGATTAAGGAAAGAAAATCTAAGTGTGAAGCAATAAGGGAAGCACTCGCTTCATTTAAGAAAAAAGAATGAAATAGATAAAAGATCATAAAATAAATTTAAAACTGAGAGAAAAAAGAAAAAGACAGAGTTGTTGTTTGCAACACTAGAAGGAGAATTCATTGAAGTAGCAACAACTGTGAAGAAAGGGGAAAACTGGAAGATGTCATCGTAGCATCAATAGTTGTGAACAAAAGAAAAAAGTCATTGCAACTGCTATTCGAGGAAGAAGAACTCTGACCTTGATTGTTGTTACAGATAGATGGATTATGAATTGTTGATATATTAGTTAGCTGATGTTCTTCAATTATATTTATCAGAAGGTGAAAATTTTATTTGACCATATAAAACTAGCTGGAACATTTATTTTCGGCAAGCAACAATTTTTTTTGATTTGCCAAAGATGCAAGTCTGCAAAAAATGTCGAGCTTTTTAATTTTTTTCTCAAAGGCTCTTCTTGCGTCATGAATCTAAAAATACATTTCAAGATTAAAAAAGATACAGTTCAATATGAAGTACTTGACTCAACATAATACGAATTTATGATGGAATGATACGTATAGTCCCAAAGTGTCCAGCCAACAAGATCCTATGTTTAAGTGTTTTAGGAACAACAAATGTAGTAAATTTTTTTATGGAACTCCAAAGGCCTTACCAACTTTTGATAAATATGGACGCAATTAACAACTAGTATTTGATATGCTTGAGAACATTGATGCTGCTTTTATGTAACTTTTACAATAGATTGTCTCTTCGGACAATGATTAATCAATTTTATCATATTTTATTCACATTCCCTTTATTAATATCTAGGTAATGTATATATTTCATATATGAAAAAGAAAGGCAACTTTCTCAACTTTCATGACCAAAGATGCATATCATAAAATGCTTAGGTTCATTAAGTTTTGTTATTCCTTCTCAGATTCTGGACACTATGCAACTAGGAATGAGCAAGAGATTTAAAGAACTATAAGCTAACAATATAATTGATTATCTAAGGAAGTCAATCAGATTAGTTAGGGAGAAAATTCTCTAGTCTAGATAAAAGGTTTAGTAAGGCACCAATTTGCCTATGTTAAGACTAATTCAACATGCGAGCACCTAAATTGAATGGAAGTTCAAGAAATTAGTTGTACTTTATTAACTGGTCTCAACTACTTCACATAGTAAGTAAAAGGAAACAATAGAAAAAAGAAGAATAAAACAAACAAACTAAAGCAGAGCAATCAAAGAGAATTCACTCTAAAATCATATCTCAGATTAAAAATCATTAACATTCAAAATAGAAGCTTTACAAATTATTTATTATTCATCATCCATTAGTAGATTCATTATTCACCATTAGATTCATCACTATACACCAATAGTTCAGCAACACAATAACTAACATACTATGTATTGATCACTGCCGCCCGTATAAATACATTACCAAATCTGAATAACTACTCTTACCTCCGATCTGAAGTACTTGAATGTCCTATTGGGATCAAAGTTTCCAACTCTACTAATAAATTCACTTAGCACAACTTAAGAGAAAAAGTAATAAGGAAAACGAGGTTAGATGATGTCCAAGAGAGTAGGTATGAGCATGTTAGTGGACTTAAGTCATCAAGGCTTTAATCTGAAGGTAAGTAATAAATGTCATCTTAAAAATACCTAAATTCAGATCCATCAACTTGTTTTTGCTGTTGAATATTTGTGGATATGAGAGTCTGAGATCCAGTGATTACGGTAGGATGTCTTCTCTCTTCTGGAAGGGTTCATCAATATAGTTAAATATCTCTCCATTTTTCAAGTAAACATCTTTTTCTTTTCCTCGGGTTGATTCTGGTGCTTAGATTCTTTTTTATTTTTGCAAATTAATTTATAATCCCATAAATAAAATTTGAAAGAAATCATATCATTTTAAACACTTTTACATGCTATAAATCAAGACGAAGGCATCAATTAGAATGTTAACATCCAGCGAGTTAGGAACTCTAGCATATTCTTACTTTACTTAATACCCACGTAAATTTATCATCATGATTTTTCAAACTTCACAGACGTATTGCAATCAGATTCAATATCCCATAATCTTAACCTGGAATCAGAATATGAAATTCAAAAAAGAGATGATTAAGCTTCAGTTTCATGTGTTTTTCCACCATATGGCCAAAAGTAATAAACTATGGATGTTGTGAATCTTAATCACATTAGAATAACTCTATTCATATCACATAGATCATTAATTTCTGATTGAGAAGGTAAATACCATATATAGATTGATAACCAACAAAACCTAAAATTGATAGATAAGTCTCCTCAGAAGAAAATGAAAAAGAGTAATGCAAAAGAGATTCAATAGTCAATTTTTTCATCAGTTATGGAAACCACTAATATCATGCACAAAGATTATCATACAAGAGCCACAAATCTGACTAGCTCATCTAGACTCTGAAAATGATATCTAACAGCTACATACTAATACAAGGATAGAAATGAGAAACATATAACCTTGTCCTTCTTTAAATTTAAGATAACTTTTATAGTCTTAACTATAACCAATGATTCAAACTTGAATGCAAATCAGGATTTGTGAAGAAAAATAAATAATTATAACCAAAAAATATAATTAACATTAAGGCTAATGCTTCAAGTTGTGATTACAATCTTGAATAATAAAAGAAAGCTTAGTGGTAGACAATAATTTGAAAAGCAAAAATGTCCTCTCTACAAAATAGATAAAAGAAAATCAAGATTATCTATACTTGATAGAATTATTTGCAACACTAAGACCAAATTCATCACACACAAATATGTGATATATACAAAATATAATAAGAAATTCCATGATATGATACATGAAACACAAAGAAAAAAACATATCAAGGTATAACATCATTTTGCATTATAATGAAAATATAAGACAGTCAATGGGAAATCTTATTCTTATCTGCATAAACTTCACAATTCAAAAAGTGAATGAGACACTTTACATTGTGAGCAGTAATTACATGCAATATTAATGAATTCACATCTAAAACTTCAGTTATAGAATAAGTAAATTGAAAATGAAATTTGGTCCAAAAATTGATAGCACACCATCTAAAACTTTATTAAACTTGAAAAGAAGAGAGTCGAGTTCATGATAAATAGTAGCTTTTAACTTTTCAGCCTTCGATTTATGTAAATTCAAAACCAAATTTGAGGTACACTCTTTCAGTGCCTCCATTAATGGGTTAAAACAAATCCAAAACAAAGCCTTGATGCCAATGTTTTTAGGGTTCACATTAGATCCTAGAAACTCACCAGAGTTTATAGAAGTGTGTAATATTTTGCTAGCATCTTGTGGTATCGAAAAGTAGGTACTCAAAATCCTTTTATTCATACTGTAAGATGAAATAGGAAGAAACCTCCAAAACAGATATTGCAGTGAAGAAGAAAGCACTAACCGTAAATTTAATATGCTAAACCAATTGAAGAAAAGAATGAGATAATATGATAGCTGCGACAAAGCTTGCAGTTCCTTTGATACCAAATCAACGAAGATGAAATCTAATAGTTGTGGCAAATATCAATGTTCTCTTTCTGTAATCGACTGTAACATTATAGCTTCCGGTGTATCATCTGGGAATACTACATTTGCTTACTAAAAATTGAAAATAAAGAAGGATCTATGTATATATTTTAGGGCTCAACAAATATAAGGGTAGGAAAATAAGGAGAAAAAAAGACATTGCAATAGGTATTTTATTTTAATGGACTATCGCAATAGGAATTTTTATGCAACGACGCACAAAACCGTTTCAATAGTCCACCTCTATTGCAACCATTCTTGTACTATCGCAACGGTTCAGTGGCCAAGTGTCTTAATAGATCCCTTGTGCTTATGCAACAGTTTCAACCGTTGCAATAAAGATACTATAGCAACGGTCCTATAAAAGTTGCAAAATAAGTGTTGCTATAGGCCAGTTTTATAGTAGTAACTGTATCTACTATCTCTAGAAATGAAGGATGTTGTGTGCACACCTTGTAATACTGAAACTTCCTCCTCAGACTGTTGTAAGATCCCCAAGGACTATCTTTGCTGGACAATTATCACTAATACCTTCTGAAAGAAATAAAACTCTTGTAGTAGGCATCATATTCAACCACTCTTCATTTATAAATCCAATCTATTTTTGAGAAAACCCTGTGTTCATCCTTGTATAATTTCATGTGTAAGTATTACCTAAGTGTGGCAATGCTATAAGCTCACACTCCTCCATACACCTATGAAAATCCATGACTTCTGCCCAAGTTACTTGATTACCCCTACTCTATCTTCAACCTTTAATACAGAGTTAAAATCTCCCGTTAACAACCAAGGACTCATACAAGTACTATTATGAGCCACAATACTCCTCCACAACTCCTTTGTTTCCTCTTTAGTATTGAACCCATATCCAAAGGAAAGATTGTAATTCACTCGCAATGGAACATAAAACACCTCACAAGTGATCATCTGAGCAGACACATAAATAGAATTCACCCTGAAGTAATCAAATCTCCAAGTTATCCAAATTCTGCCATTATAGTGATAGACAAGATTAGTGATGAATGACCACCCTTCAAACATTCTAATAGCAACCTTATCAATCTTATCCTCTTTTATTTTAGTTTCCAATAGACCTGCCAAACCAACTTGTTTTGTATTGTAGAGAAGTTTAACCTCCTTCTGCTTATTAGGGCCATTCAACCCTCTTACATTCCAACATAATAAACTACCCATCCTCACAGCGAGGATTGATATTGTGATCCATTATTCCTATTCCTTCATCACTGGATAAAGCCAGAAATGCATTAGATTTAACCAGTTGTTGTGTTTGAATCTGCTATCCTTTTTCACTTCTTATTGGTGTTTCCTAACCCTCCTTATCATCTAAATTGCCCCCTGTATCTCCTGTATACCAACTTTGTCTACTGACTTGATTGCACTTTATTTCACAAGCTAGATGCCTTTACTAAGCTGCTCAGTTTCAGTGCTTACAAACCTCTGTGTAGATCCCTCTTCATCTGGCTTTGCCTCTATCTTTCCTGCTTTAGCAAGTGGAGCTCGTTTCTTCCTGCACATCTGGTCGGAATGACCATACTTATTACACTGGCTACATAACGTGGGCTTTCAATAATAAGAAACTCGTTGTTCCACCAGGATTCCTTTTTCCTGATCTGAAAAAACCTATCTCTGGTAATGCAACACCTAATTCCACTTCGATTAATAATCTCGCATAATTCAAACTATTCTTCTTTGTTTTGTTACTATCCACCATCATAGGCTTTTCCATCAAACTCCCTATTTTTCTTAAATCCTTCGAACTCTAATACTTGAAATCCAAACTAGGAAATTTAACCCATATAGCAACAATATTGAGTTCGTCCCTAGTAAATTCTATCTCAGGATTCTATTCCTTAACAATAAAAGGTTTATTGTCAAAATGATAAATTCCACCTTCCATTGCATCATGTTTCCCTCCTGCAATATCAAACCTAACCAGGATAACTTCATTTTTCATCATAACAACCTTATTTATTCCATGTTTACCCCATAGAAGTTAAATGTATCCATTAATCGCGCTAAATGGAGGATGAGCTCCAAGCACATAGCATACAATATCATTTCTCCAAAATTCAATCTCAGATTCTATATCAGCCATTTCAATTTCACCTACAGAAGCTTCGGCTTTGTTTCATTGAAGGTACATACTCCAATTTGAATCCTGCATTTGACACCTTAGCTATATCAAAGTTATCCCATACAGATGTCTTCATCTTTGGTATATCTAGCTCCTCCTCAACCTGATCAGCTCATGATTTCTTACCACTAGTGGATGAATCTACCCTCTCAGTAACCACTGGAGTACGAATTACCTTATTCAACAATCTCTACACCTGTTGCTGGGATTTACCCCTTTCTTGTTCCACATTCACTGTTCCATTGCCTTGAGTCCCTTTTCCAGTCGAAATATCTCCTCCACGCCAATCAAAGGACTACTCCAATCCTTCTCCGCTACAACTGCCCTCACATCCTTAGATTCAGTCACTGTTGGAGTCATCGACTTCACCGTGTTCCTAGCCAATGTCGTTCCCGGCGTACTACTTGCCCTCATTCCCTTTTGTTGCCCTACCACAATGATCGAGTTTCCATCATCATTAGAGCCTTCTGCGACAGAATGCGAGCTCTCCTCCCCATGGCAGACACAAGTTAGCTAACATGTGCCCGAAGAGAACAAGCCATCCAGAAGATTTTAAGTAATCAATCAATCATCAAATTTTAAGCCATATATTCATCAAAGGAAAATGTGAGTATAAAATTAGAATAGTAAAGATGGATTCATCTTGCAAGAGATCAACGATATCTTATAATAGTGGGAAAGCATTATTTTTTGAGAAAATTTCATAAATAGGCAACAATTTGGAAGAAAATAGGCTTAAGTAGCAATATTTACTTATTTACATAAAATGACAATATTTTATATGTCATGTGTTGTATTTAATATAAGTAAAACGTAACAAAATACAAATATAAAATCTGAAATATGAGTGATTTTAGAGATTGTGTTTCAAATAAAAATTCAGTCACTCAAGTGATAATTATTCCATTCCATTAATAATAGGATTCTAATAAAGGACAAAATTCTTATTTACCATAACCACTTGCAAAATAAAAAAATAAAAAAATAAAATACAAATACAATTTAGAATAAAAAACATTCATATGTATTTGTATGTACTATTACTAAGATGTATTTCTTTTAAATTTAATAGTTTCCACTGATAAATACATAACCATCAAATACAACATAGTTATATGTATTTGAAATCTATCTGTATATGTAAAATACATACAGGATTATGTATTTTAATGTATGAAAATAGAACTAATATATATTCCTGCTAAAATAAATATTTTGAATACTCAAAATACAAAACCCTAAAATTTAAAAAAAGACACGATTGAAAAATTAAATATCTAAATACATATAATGCATAAATTATAAAATATATAAATATAATTTTCAAAATCAAAAAATAAATCTACTTGAGATTTCAAAATATCATAAAGATTTGAATTCAATAACAAATAAATATTTGCATGGTTTAAAGAAGATTTATTTTAAAATATAAAATAAATATATATTTAAAATTAAAAAATAAATAGAAATCATGAATGGAACTTACTTGATTTAACAAGATTCTGTAAACAATGGCAGCGAAATTTGCGAGAATCATGGACAATTAATAGAGGAAAATAAGGGGTTGAAGATGAAGAACGATGGAGAGAGAGGAGAAGAGAGGGGTTGGGTGGGCAGTTATAGCAGTAATTTATTAAACACAGTAAAAAAGTAAAAATATAAAGTAAAAAAATAAGAAATGACATATTAAATGAGATAAAAACATTATATGTAATTTTTTAAAATTATGACTATTATATATAAATATTTTTTTAAATATGCTATGATGTGTAATTGATCCTTTTCTTCTTCACAAAATTTTACCTTCACGCCATAAAGAAAGGAATGGCTTTCAATTTATATTTGGAAGAACTTTATATCCTGTGCCTTAGTTGTTGTCAACGACTTTTACATTATTAAAATAATTAGCTGACTTATATTAAGTTTGATGGATAAATTAGAGAAAATAAATTTTTTTTCGTATTTTTATAATTTAAATAAAATAATAATAATAGAAAATTATTTCTTTTCATAAATTATATTGCACTTTAAAATATTATAACTTCCTTACATCGTGATTAGATGATTTTGCAAGCTAATATCATAATTAAAAGAAAAACCCACTCTAAAATATGGGTTAAAAGAAAAACCCAACCACTTTTCAACCAATTGATTTAACTAGACTAGAAAGAAAAAGAAGAAGCAATTTTCAAACAAATTTATTGGGGGTAAAAATAAAATCCAACTCTGTAGCTAGTTACTCATTGTTTTAAATGACAATAATTTTATATGTTTTTGAACATTATTTAATAATGACGGAGACGAGGGATTTAGAAAGCAATGAAACTATAATATCCCCACCAATACTTCTCCAAATATTTCAGCAATAATAATAATAAAAGACAATAATGAATAGTACATCAGTCTCTCAGTATTTATCCTTTACATTGGAGGTCATGTCAATAAAAGTTAGTGAAATGGGACTTGTGAATTTCTCACCTTTTCATGTTGCTGTATACTGCAGAGAGTAGTCCAAAGTGCTACCATAAAACTGGTCCCTTCACGAACATTAGGAGTTAGTTCGTGTTGGGCCCTACCGCCAAAAGTAAACATACTGGAATACCACCCTCCCTCCTTTAATTTTTGGGTGAAGGGTTTAATTTCCTTCTTTGCTTTCGAAAATTTGCTATTTCATCGTACTGTTAGATTATATTTATCTTCATTGTCATAATTTTTTTTATTTATATCTTTTATTTTAACAAAAAAGCCCAAATCAACATAAATGACTCATTTTAAAAAAATAGAACTCATATCCTAATCTAACTCATTTGCTCCGATTCGTACTAACATAATAAATATATCCAAACAAATATCCCTCATACCCATTTTTGGTCAGTTGGTTAATTTGGAGCAATTGAATGTGGCACATAATTTATTTTCTGAGTCAAATTCAAAGAGTATTTGTCAGCTTCCTACCCTTGAGAATTTTACGTATTCTTATAATTTCTTCACTGGTGGACCGCCGGTTTACTTGGAGTTGATGGAGTTCCACGATGAACGCAATTGTTTGTTGAATCGACCGGTTCAACGGTCTCCTGCTCAGTGCAACGCGTTTTTGTTTAAGAGAATTCATTGTAGTCCTTTTAGGTGTCATAAGTTTATTCCTGTTCTGCCACCTCCTCCGCCACTTTCACTGTCGTTGCCTACTCCTCCACTACCTGTTGTGGTGCCTATTTCTCCTCCTCTGCCACTCATTTCTTCCCCCTCCCCCCCCCCCCCCCAACCAACCAGCACAACCAGTTTACACTCCTCCTTCACCTTCACCTCCACCACCACCATCCTCTCCACCTCCTCTATCACCTCATCTGCCTCCACTACTAGTTTATTCACTACCACCCCCACGATCCTCTCCACCCCGACCATCTCCTCCCACGCCTCCACCTCCTGTTTATTCACCATCGCCGCCACCCCCTTCTCCACCTACACCGCTCCCACCACCAGTTTATTCATCAGTACCACCATCTCTGTCTCCACCATTACCTCTTCCGGTGTTACAAATATCTCTTATCCGTAATTTCTATATTATGAGCCCTATATTTTATATTTGACTATTGATGATTTTTTTTTTATTTTTAGGGATTTGATTTGCATGAGGGATATTTATTTGGATAGGTGTTATTATGTTAAAATGGGATGGGTCGGGACAGGTGGATTAGATTAGGATATGAGTTTTATTTTTAAAAATTGGTCATTTATGTTGATTTGGGTTTCTTTTGTCAAAATGAAAGGTATAGATGAAAACTTTTATAAAGGCAGGGGTAAATATGACCCATAGTATGACGAAGGGTAAATCTAGCCATTTTTTGAAATAGAGGGGTAAATTTGACCCTTTTCCCTTAATTTTTTTGCTGTTGTTTCTAATTACTCAAGGTTTGTTTTGATTGTTAGTTTAGATATGAGTTATGTATGTATTAAATTCTAATAATATTATATTTGATAGTTGATTACTAGGTAAGTTATTTATGTATAAAATTAATATAGTGTTTGATTTGCAATTAGAAATTTGCATAACTAATATATGTATCAGTTATGAGAGGATTTATATGTTATTTTATGTAGTATACAATGTGGAATAAGTAATACATGAATAATTGTGATGACATCAGTGGCTATGGACACAGATGACCATTTCTGTTACTATTGAATTCCAACTTACAGCTACTTTCCTATAGACAAGTGGCTTATAAATGAATAGCTAAATCTTATAAAATAATACATAAATTTCCTCATAACTAATTCATGTATTACTAATACCTGCATACCTTTAAGTAGCTACCAAATGACCCCTTAGGATTCTGTTTGAAAAATTATCTGATAATCAAAATTGGTGTAATTACTAGGTTGTTAACCTTCTTTTGTTTTTTGAATTAACCTGATCAAGAAGAGATTTTAGGCTTTCATCAATAAGAATCTAAGAAAAAATTAAGAAGATGTCCACTTAGCTTACCAATAATTTTGATAAATTTTGATTAAACCCATTTTTTTTATGTACGTAGTTAAATAACAAATTTTATCATTATATTAAAATTAGTTCTATAAATATAAAAAATAATAATAATTGAAATCGACTCTAAAAAATAAAAACCAAAAAAAAAAGAAAAAAAGATATCATGTTTCTAATTTTCATCCATCTGATTTTGTAATACTTGTACGTAAAAAAAAATAAGTAATTTAATTTATTTTTATACGTAAAATATATATTTTAGAATCTTGACAGATTAAATTTTTTTATTATTATACAATAAAGTGAATATCATTTTTGGATCATAATTTAGAAGAGTTATCTAATAATTTTAATATATTTATGATCTGCAATAATAATAAATGAGTTACAGTGTCAAACTATACAAACGTTAAATTGTATTGTTGCAATATTGTTTCTCCCATGAAAACACATGTGCGCCGACACAATAACATAAGCTAACAATATCTTGTAAAGAACTGTCAAGTGAAATACAACAAACAATAACATATAAAAGATACATTATTTTTAAAAATGTCATATTTATTTTGACGTCAATTGTTATTTTTCAATAATTCTTTTATATAATGTTAAATTTAATATATTGACATGAGACACACGTGCAACACCTATAGATTGAACTAGTCAAATAATATATTTCTCATTATTTTTTTTTGTATAAACCGATTATGCTGTATGGACAGAGTGATGGCCAGTCAAGAACTCCCACGTCCAGAGAATGAAGGTTGCAGAAATGAGGATATTGCGGTGGATGTATGGGCATATTATGAGGGAGAGGATTAGGAATGACGATATCTAGGCCAAAGTGGGAGTGGTGACGGTGGAGGAAAAGATGCGTGAGGCGAGACTGAGGTGGTTCGGGCATGTAATAAGGAGAGACACGAATGCTCCAGTCGGGGGTGTAAGAGGTTGGATATGGACGATTTTAGGGGAGGTAGAAGTAAACTCAGGAACAAGGTGGGAGAGGTGATTAGACAGGATATAACACAGTTGCATCTTACCAAGGACTTGCTCTTAGATAAGAAGGTGTGGAGGACACAGATTAGGGTAATAGGATAGTAGGTAGGATTGTGTTACCTATTTTTTCTTTTCTCGACGTAGTATTACTTGAATAGTCTTGTGTTCTGTTACTATGTGTTGTTTCTCCTGTCCTGATACATGTATTGTGCATTTTTGTTTGTGATATCATGATTACTATTTTAGTATTTCTCTTCCTTCCTTTTCTCTTTTTCTTTTCTTTTCTTTTTTCTTTGTTCTTTGAGATTTTTATTTTATATGATTATTATTAGTATTGTTATTACTCTGTTTGTTTTTTTATAAGTCAAGGGTCTATCAGAAACAACTTCGATAGGGGATATGATCAACATATATTTTATTCTTTTCAACCCCCCTTTGTGAGATTTCACTGGGTTGTTGTTACTATTCTATAATCAAAATAAATAAGTGAAAAGAATTTAAAAATAAAAGCCAAAAAGTGATCGATAAAGTTAATAACATAAATGATTTTGCGAATACAAAAAACTTAAAATAAAATGTTTAGATCAACATTTTACCCTTTAAGTTTGGAATAGCTAATATTAAAATTTGAATCCCCAAAAAATAAAATATTTTCTTTCATTTTGAGAACAAGTAATTTATATTATATTAAAAGTGTGAAGACGCTTAGAAATATTGATTGAATTTTTTACTTTTTATTAAAAAATATCGCGATAAATAAAATTATTATTTATTATTTTTATATATTATTTAAAATTATTATATTTAATTATTCTATTAGATTTTCTATTTATGAATAACTTTATTTAAAGTGTAAACCTTATTAAAGAAAAACTACTTGGACCAAAGTTTTTTCCCTTTTTCGAAGATAGCCAATTTTAACAGAAGTTCCTTCTTCTTTTCTTTTTCCTTTTCAATGTAGCTAATTTTTACTTTTTTTTTAATATAAAAGAAAATTTTCTTATTTTTTTATAGTCGCAATTTTCTTTTCCTTTTTGATAGTTATAATTTTCTTTTTGATAGTTATAAGCTTTTATAAGTATTGTTCTAATATTGTAATTTTAAATTTTTTTTGGTTTATAAATTTTTCTACTTTTATAAAGGATTTATAATTACACAATTTAATTTATTAACTTTTTTATATCAATACTTTGATTCAATCTTCAACTTTACATGATTTCGTGTTAATCTAGTTTCTAATCTAGTTTTTTTTTATGTTGTGATATTATGTGATTTAAAATTTGTGTTATTTGTGACTGACATTCTTCATCTACCCATACATTCACAAGTTTCATCTATTCGGATAAAGTAATCTCCCATCTCATAAAATAATTTTTTTTATACAATTATAAAATATTAGAATTATGACTCTTGTGCACAATTTATTTTACATAATCTTGCAATGGAATCTGAAAAGAATTTCGTCAACGAAATTGTGGCAATTAATAACTTAAGGCGATATGATTCTCATTGGATAATAAAAGTCCTAGTAATTAGAGTTGGATTGGTAAAAGAGTATAAAAAGGGAACAAAGGAAGGCACACTTGAATGACTATAATATTAGTTGACGAAGAGGTAATAATTTGTTTTCATATTATTTTCTATATTTATATTTTATATTTTTACATATATGTT
This sequence comes from Datura wrightii, assembly GCA_035772735.1. Classification (NCBI taxonomy): domain Eukaryota; kingdom Viridiplantae; phylum Streptophyta; class Magnoliopsida; order Solanales; family Solanaceae; genus Datura; species Datura wrightii. The sequence continues at coordinate 177,677,309 of JASDFA010000018.1, read as the reverse complement.
TGAGTTCCTATTTATTCTTATTATATTTTATATTTTTAAATATATTTTTTTAACCATTGAAATTTAATTTTTTACAGGAAACAAATTGTCATTTACTATTTTTTTAAAATAATCATTTAATTATTATTCTAAAATTTAGGACTTTGAAATTAATTACAGTTATAGCTATTAAATTTCTACCTATTTGTAAAAGGTAAGAACTTCTAATATAAGTCATATGTGTAATTTTTTAAAGTTTTTTGGTCTTACATCGCTCCTAGAATTGGATCCGATCCTAGCCTAGCTTCCAAAATTTGGCTCAATTCTACCTTCCACATCCAATTCTTCCTTCATTACAAGGCCCAGCTTCGCTAAACTCGCACCGACCAACACTAATTATTAGGTCTTCTCTTTTATTTATACTATCGTACATCAATTTTGATAAGAAAATACTATTATTTTTGAATCTTTTTTTTTGTGTACTATATAGTAATAATTGTTGTTAAAAGAATATTAAAATTAATGCGACATTATTTATTGGAATTCTTTTCTGTCATCTTCTAGGTAATTTATTAGGAGAATTCTAAACCTAATAATAAAGAATCGTATCTTTTTTACACTATTTCGGCAAGTTTGTATTTATCCCAAAAAAAAAGGTTATTTGTATTGATACTTAGTTGATTTTAAATTTTAAAATATTAGAAAAATAATCAAATGACTACTTTGTCCAAACTTTACATTACAATAGATAAAATTATTATTTTCTATTTTCCTCAAATATTTATCATATAAATATTAATTAAACCTTCATTTGTTTGTAAGAGGTAAGAACTTTTAATATTTAGTTTTTAAAATTGACAAATTTTTGTTTCCTAAATCTTTTTTATTTGCTATATTAAAAGTTCTGTCATTTAAAACTTTAAAATCAGTTACAATTTTGTTAATTTATAACAACCATTTCTTTATTAAATTGAGCTGAAATCATCTCATAAAGGATAAAACGAAAAATTTAAGATTAAGTTATAATTAAATATTTATAGTACGAAGCCTCATAGCATAATATCATTCACCTTTTCGCCCTTTTAAAAATAGAGTTCACACTTGAAAAAATAGTTATTTAATAATTTTTCTAATATTTAGAATTTTAAATTAAATAATTTTTATGTATTAAATCCTTCCTTATTTGAAATATATAAAAAATATATTAATATTTAAAAATTTAAAAGTGAATAAGATTTTATCTTTTAAGAAAGATTTACATGTAGAATAAAATTATACTTATAATGCAAATCAATCTTGTGTTTAGGACTTCTGAAAATATAATTTGAAAAAAAAGGCAGCCCGGTGCACAAAGAATCCCGTGTTAACAAGATCCGGAGAAGGATCACACCCAAGGAGTGTGATATAGACAGTATACCCATTGCAAATATTAATGATTGTTTCCACTAATTTTGATGAGCTTTTCTTAATTTGGACAACCAATTACAAATAAATAAATACATTTGTGATATGATATCAATTTATTAGTGCCAAAATAAAGCAGTAATAACTCACTATACAATTTCATAAGTGCTAATTGTTTAAACTAATAATTTATACTATATGTTCTATTCTACCGTACAACTTTGTATTACATGTGTCTTCGTAATGCCAATATTTATATTAAATATTAGTATGTCAATAGTGTAGTAATAAAAATTTTGTAATAACTAACATGAAAAATATACATATAATGTATGCATTTAAGGGTTCATGTAAAAGCGAACATTTTTTTGACCTGTCAATCAAACGCTGTTTCTACAACGTTTTTGTTCATTCAAATAAGTATTAGAACAAACTGGAGAATGAACTATTAGATTGGATCAAACACTTAAATATAATCATTTATCAATTTAAAATCATAATTTTCTTTCTAAATTATTAAATTATTACACAAGTATATTTTTAAAATATTATTTATGCTATTTAAAAAAATTTATTCTTATATCCTAAACCTAGTTAAGTAAACGTAAAGGATGAAACAATAAAACACAAAATTTATTCTAAATATTTGTCATTAATTATTTTCCTTATTTTTATTCCAACAAATGAAAAATTTCTATTCTTACGTATTAAACAGTATAACCTAATTATATTATTCCTCCATGTTACCTTTGAACTATATATATAAATTATAATATATAACCTAATTATATTATTCCTCCATGTTACCTTTGAACTATATATATAAATTATAATATATTTTATATTGAATTTGGACCACCTTTCCTATTAAAATAATTTTTGTATGTCCATTGACCTTTTGTATAATGTTTGATAATTACATCCAATTATTAGAATAAATAATTAAAAGTGTTATGAAATAATAAAGAAAGAACAAGAATATTATAGAGAAAGAGAGAAGGAGGGAAGTTCTTATTTCTCTTGATGGGATCCTCTTGAGGAGTTAAAGGGATCATAAGGGATGATTTACAATGAATGGAGAATCCCTTTATTTATAGGGGAAAACTAACTTGGTTCCAAAGTTACAAACCCTAACTTTTCTTTTAAGAAAGAGACATTCACCCTAAATAGAAAATATATTTATAACACTTCCCCTTGGATGTCTATTTGATAGATAATATGCCTCGTTAAAACCTTACTAGAAAAAACCTAGTGAAAAAATCTAGTGAAGGAAAAAGAGTACACATATCTAATAATACGCATTTTGGTTGCCTCGTTAAAAACCTTACAAGGAAAATCCAGTGAGACAAAACCTCATAAGGAAAAAAGAGTACAGCGCGTATTAACTCCCCCTAATTAGAACATCCTTGAATCGTTGCATCCCGATCTTGTGCACCATCTTCTTGAAAGTTGCAGTTGGTAGAGATTTGGTGAATAAATCAGCCACATTGTCACTTGAACGAATCTGCACATTGATATCACCATTCTTTTGGAGCTCATGTGTGTAGAAAAACTTTGGCGAGATGTGTTTCATTCTATCTCTTTTTATGAATCCTCCCTCTAGTTGTGTTATGCATGTTGCACTATCTTCATACAAAATTGCGGGTACTTTGTCACATTTCAAACCATATTTTTCTCTAATGAGATATATCATGGACCTTAACCACACATATTCTCGTCTTGCTTCATGAATAGATATTATCTCATCATGATTTGATGAAGTAGCTACGAGAGACTGCTTTGTAGATATCCAAGATATGCAGTACCACCATATATGAACACGTAACCAGTTTGAGATCGAGCTTTGTGTGGGTCAAATAAATACCCAGCATCAGCATAACCAACAAGATTAGGACTGCAATTGTTAGAATAATATAAGATCATATCGTTAGTCTCTTTTAGATACCGCATTATGTATTTGATATCATTCCAATGTCTCCTAGTAGGAGCAGAACGATACCTTGCTAACAAATTAACTGAAAGGTTATATCAGGTCTTGTAGTGTTAGCAAGATACATTAGTGCACCAATTGCACTAAGATATGGTACTTCAGGACCAAGAATTTCCTCGTTCTTTTAAATCCTTCAAGGATTTTCATATATCCTTCAGTCTCTCTAGACATGAAAATAATTTCATTATGCGCATATCAAGTTTTTCATATATTGTCAGACTTATGAGGAACCTCAAAATAATTTCATCCACCACGAGAGGACCTCTCCATATAATAATGTCAGAATTTATGAAAAATCTTTATGCCACAAGAATCCATTTATATCTACTGGCATTATACTTGAATTGCGTATTTTTAATTGGCCAATCATTTATCTGTCCATACTTTTTGACAGATTTAAATTCAAGACCCTCGTCAATATTTATAATATTGAGCTACATTATATCAAAGGTACCGTCGACGATCATTTTGATATCAGTTCCAATGCGACATAACTTATTGAGATCTCTTCATTTTTCGTCATTTTCAGGTACCTGAACCTTTTCCAAGGTTTTATGAAGTGTTATGTCGTGGTGCTTTCTTAAAGCACTTGCCTCATCATTATGACCATCTTAATCACTTGCTCCTCTCCTTCTTCAAGAAGTTCTATATTTGGAACCGTTTGGTCTATTACGCTTCAGGCGTCTTATAGACCCTGTCCTTCAAGGACCTTTCATTAGAGCATTTGCAACTGAATTATAAAATAGAGTTAGCAAATCTATCTGGCAATTGATTTGCAATATTTTGCAAGTGAATTATCTATTAAACTTTAAGTTCACTTTTTTTTTCCCGAGGATCTAGATAATTCATCCCACTTAATTTTTAGCTGCTAATCACTTCTCCCCCTAATGTTAGAAAAACTAACATTTACCCCCCAAACTCATTTGGGGACCCATCTTTGTGCGTTGTGGTGGAGCAATTGAATCATATATCGCCCATTCAAATTTTTAGATGGAATTATTTGGTTCCTCACCCTGAACCAATTGTGATAGGGAAAACCTTGTTGGCTTGATGCATTCAAGTGTTGCTATATGTTAAATAAACATATCTCAAACCAAATTTTATTTGGGAGTTTTATTCTCATAACCAATGATTTAGCTATAATTGAAGGCATACAATTTTTGCTAAACCAACATAGATATGAATCAACATTATCAACGTGATTTTATAATTTGGAACTATGCTCTTAATTTAATAATTCAACCAACAACCTTACAAAAATCAATTGCAAGTTGATATCAAAACACATGTGACCATACCATAGATGCATCTATTAACAAACGGTTCACATGGTAGGTGAATGGGCTCATATTCACCCTTTTATAAGTTCCAAAATATCAGGGAATATAATTCCAATCTTAGTTGATCAAGATCATTCTATCACGAGAACAAGCCACACAAGAGAATTCTTGAAGAATCTTTTATTTCTTCAACATATAGCCACGTGAATTCTCAATTATTTTTGCATCACTTTTGAACCAGGATGGCCAACCAGTTATGCCAACTTATCTCAGTAAACTTCTAGTTTACTTTCGTATGTGATTTTATCATCATATCCATATTTATGTACTACAAATAAAAAAACGGCGGGTAATCTTTTACATAAATATTTATAACCCGCTTCAATTGTAGTAATATGAAGATATTAGATCTTCCCATAATTTATAGTCTCAATTTTTTTTCAATATCTTTGAAACTTATAAGTTTCCTTTTGAGACTTACTACAATAATTTCATTCCTTCAAGTAGAAATACATTAGCTCTTCCGAAGCTCTCAATTAATTCTGTGTACTAACATATATTCAATCATATCAACATTATTAATAGTTTCTCCACATAGTTTCAACTTTGAAACAATTTTGAATGTTGATGAGCTATACTCATGAACAGACTTATAGTCTTGATGGATCCAATCATATCGTGCCTTTGGGTGGATGACCATCTTCAGGTGGTCGTACCTTTCTTTTAGGCTATTCCACAAAATAAGTGGATCCTTAATCGTGAGATATTCAATTTTCAGAATTTCGTCAATATGATGACGCAAGAATATCATAGCCTTAGCACGATCTTGATTTGATGCTTTGTTTTCACTTTTAATGGTGTCTCTAAGACCCATTGCATCCATATGGATTTCAGCATACAACATCCATGAAAGGTAGTTCTTGCCCGAACTTTGAAGGGCAACGAAATCAAATTTCGTAAGATTATCCATATTAAAAGAAAAAGAAAAATAATACCTTGGCCTTCAAATTTTGAGACAGTAGAGTCATAGAGCAACAATATCACCAAAGGAATATCACTCCCGTGGTAAAGTAATACATCTTTCGAAAAAGAAATTTTAATTTTTCTTACCTCAGATCTTTCAAAGTGAGTGTTCAAGGCAGAGACTCGTGCTGATAACGTGTTATGAAATAATAAAGAAAGAACAAGAATATTATTCAGAAAGAGAGAAGTTCTTATTTCTCTTGATGAGATCCTCTTGAGGAGTTAAAGAGATCATAAGGGATGATTTATAATGAATGGAGAACCCCTTTATTTATAAGAGAAAATTAACTTGGTTCCAAAGTTACAATTCTAATTTTCCTTTTAAGAAATAGACATTCACCATAAATAGAAAATATATTTATAACAAAAAAAATATTATGTATTATTTAATAACATGTACATAATTTTATTAAATAACGTAATCAGTGATTCAGAGTACACGACGCAAAGCGCGTATATTATTTTTAAACTAGAAATATTGAATGTATGAATGAAGAAGGGAATGATAAAATATAATTTATTGCAAGTTGTATAAATAAATTAAATAGGAATATGGTTAAAGTTCTCCTAATGATTATTCCGTCGAGACTTACGTTTGCCACGTTAGTAATAACGTGCTGTATGATTGTTGCATAAAATGTGTTAAAACAAAATGCCAGAGATTGATGCGAGCCCACAGTCAGCAAAGCCGGATTTAACGGAATTCCTTTTGCTGTCAACTAAGCACAAGTATAATACTTTTGAAATTCTACAATATTGGGTATGTTATAAATATATTTATATTATAGTGAATGTCTATAAAGGTCTTTGTATTGTAGTGGATACATGTATTTAGTGAGAGTCTATCTTTTGGAGAAAAGTTAGGAGAAATTATCCCTATAAATAGAGGGGTTCTCCTTCATTGTATTTCATCCAATCAAGAGAAACAAGAATTTCTCTCCTCTCTCTTTCTCTATGATATTCTTGTTCTTTCTTTATTATTTCATAACAGGGTAGAATTATTTTGCATCAACTTTTTTAAAATCCTAAACCAGTTGGAACAACTTTTAACTTCATTCATTTATTTGCTTAGTATAGTATTTTTTTCGTCTCAATTTATTTATCTGATTTTAATTTGATATGGAATTTAAAAAGTAAAGAAGATTTTTAAAAATTTTATGTATTAAACTAAAGATATATATATAAAAAATATAAAAATATTCTTTAATCTTGTGGTCTTAAACTGTTGAGAGAAATTAGCTGCAATATAACTGCAAATTCCATTTTACAGTTAATAGAAGTTAGAATTAGTTAGAAGTTAATTAATTCTCTAACTATCTTTAACTACCTTTGTGAATTAGCTTAGTGAAGGAGCCTAATCAACTGTAACAGTTTCTCTAGTCATAACTTGTATATATAGGTGAATGATTCATCTATTCATTACACTTGATTGATCATTTTAGTGAAATACACAAAGATCATAAACTTTATCTTATTCTCTCTTTTTTCTATCTTCTTCTTCTTTCATTCATGAGTCTTCATGAAGTGAATCTATTGAACTCTACTATGAAGGCATAATTAATTTTATGGTATCAAAGCCCTTATTTGTATACACAGATGCTTAACAGATTCTGGAAATCTTCTTGAATGTCGTAAAGGTTATAGAAGAGAAAGCAACTTCAGAGTAAGAATAAAGACCTGAAGAGTTGCAAGATTCTCAGTTTTTTTTTCAAGAAATATTGAGAGTTTGTCAAGTCCTTTGAAATGGCTACTAACAAGCAATATGGTGAAGGATCAGGAGTCCCAAATCAAGTGAACAATATGACAGCAACACAAGGAACTGCACAAGTCATTGATCATAATCATCCTCTTTACTTACCTGCCTCTGATGTAAGTGAAATTTCTCTCATTTCTGTCTAACTAACTAGCACTGAAAACTACTCTCTCTAGAGTAGATTCATGCATATAGCTTTACTATGAAGGAATAAGTTGGGTTTGTGGATGGTTCTTGCAAAAGAGAGAAGCTCAGGGAGGAATTATGGGGTTAATAGGAAAAAGTGAATGCTATTGTGTTGTCTTGGTTGATGTTCAATAAAAAACAACTTGCTGAGTGGTATTGTATATGCATCAAATGCATGGATTGTGTGGGAAGAATTAAGGAAAATGTTTGACAAAGTAAATGGATCAAGAATCTTCAACTTACACAAGGACATTACTACTTTGACACAAGGAACAAAGTCTACGGCGATGTGCTTCACAAGACTGCAGGGGTTGTGGAATGAGTTTGAGTCTTTGGTGCCCACTACTGGATGTGAATTTGAAAAATATAGAGATTTCTTGGCTTTCTTTAGAGGCAAAAACTCTATCAATTCCTCGTGGGACTGAATGAGTCATAATCACAAGCCAGAAGTCAGATCCTGCTCATGACTCCACTACCATCAGTTAGTCAGGCCTTAGCCATGATTGTGAATGATGAAGGGCAAAAGGCAGTTACCTCAAATCATCTGGTCTATTAGGTGCTGCGCCATATGGTTCCACAAACAATTCTTATGGCTATGAGCCAGCAACCTTGTATTCAAGAACAAATTTTTACAAAGCCAAGAAAGACTATGGTTCAGACTGTGACCACTGCAAGATCAAAAGTCATCTTAAAGAAAACTATTGGAAACTAGTTGGATACCCTCCTAGTTTCAAGAAGAAAAGAAATTTAGTAGGTGGTGGTCCAGCAACTTATAATGCAATTGGCGGAAAATACAACAAGTGTAACCAATAGCTATGATTCTATTGAACAAGTTATGAAGAAAGGAACTGAAGAGCAATTTGCTGCAAATATTACTGAATTGTATTAGAGGTTTGAAAAGGGAAAGATGCCCCAGATATCTATGGTGAATCCACCAGGAACTTGCACCTTTACCCAGGAACAGTTGAACAAATCCTACAAATGCTGAATAAGAACACTTGCTTAACAGCTAATATGCAAGGGTCAAGTTCTAAAGAGTCAACAACTGAGTGTGGTAATGGTAAAGGTACAGGTATACCTGATGCCTTTCTAGCTAGTAATAATCTCCTATATTGGATAATACACACAGGAAAAATCAATCATATGGTATCTAATGTCAAATGTTAGACAAAGAGACTGTTACAAAAACTAATAGTCAAAATAAGGTATATTTGCCTAGTGGAGACATATCAATAGTTACTCATACTGGTTCAAGTTCTATATCACCTAGAAATACACTAGACAATGTATTTTTGTTACCTCAATTTAAATACAACCTAATGTCTGTGTCAAAGGAAACTAAAGATCTACATTGTACTGCATTATTTTATCCCGACTTCTGCATTTTTTAGGATCTCTCAAGTTGGAATGTGAAGGATATTGGTAGACAAGAGAATGGACTTTATCTGCTTAATCAAACTGCTGCTTCTGTTATAACACTATCTGCTAGTCATACTCAAATACCTTCATCTAATTGTGTAGACATCAACCTATGGCATAAGAGATTTGGTCATGTGTCCACCAATGTACTTCATAAACTCTTACCTAGCATTCTAGATTCTATAACAAGTGTGGTTAACAAATATACTGTCTGCCCTAGAGCCAAACAAACTAGGTTTCCCTTCCAAGTTAGTAGTATAAAGAGTACTGGTTGTTTTGATTTAATCCACATGGATATATGGGGACCATATAAAATTTCTACTATTGATGGCTCTAAATACTTCTTAACAATTATATATGATTTTACAAGAATGACTTGGATCTATCTTCTTAAACTGAAATCTGATACTCGTGTTATCATTCAACATTTTCTTCAGTTGGTGCAAACTCAGTTTGAAATATTAGTTAAAATATGCAGAACTGACAATGACACTGAATTTGTTAATGAAATATGTACTAATCTATTCAACAAGCTAGGGATAGTACACCAAAGATCCTGTGCTTATTCCCCTCAGCAAAATGGTTTAGCTAAGAGGAAGCATATGCATCTACTTGAAGTAACTAGAGCAATAAGACTTCAGCCTAATATTCCTATTAGGTTTTGGGATTATTGTGTTCTAGGTGTTGTGTATATCATTAATATATTGCCACCTTCTGTGATTGGAATGTCTCCTTATGAGATTGGAATGTCTCCTTATGAAAAACTATATGCAAGAAAGCCTTCTCAGTCATTTTAGAGTATTAGGCTATGTTTGTTATGCAAAAATAGTACAGCAACATGATAAACTTCAGTCACGAACTAGACTTGCTGTGTTTATGGGACACTCAAAGAATCAAAAAGGCTACATATTGTATGATCTTAGTACTAAATCCTTCTTTGTTAATAGAGATGTAGTGTTTAGAGAGACTGAATTTTCTTTCAAAGACTGTGAGAGTTTATTGCCTTTATTTACACATGTTTATATACATCAAGATGATGAACCTAACATACCTATTAGTCTTTCTAACTCTAATACTGAAGAATTTGATACAGTTATAACTAACAGTGGCAGTGAACAGATTCAAACTAGATGCAATATTGATCAGACTCACAAGCTTCCTGTAGACCAGAGTCTATCTCAACCTATGGTTCAGTCTATGGCACCTCAGCCTAGACAACCTGGTCCTTCTAGGACATCAGGAACAACAAAGAAAGCACCAACATGGTTGAAGGGTTTTGTGTCCTTAAGCAAATTCCAATAGGACCTTCCATACTCTACCTCAAACTATGTGTCTTATGACAATATTTCCAACAAATATCATGCTTACTTATCCGCTTTCTCCTCAATCATAGAACCTAAAAGTTATAATGAAGCAATCAAAGATTCAAGACGGGTGCAGGCTATGCAGGCTGAAATTGATGCTCTCCAAGACAACAAAACATAGGAGCTGGTTCAATTACCTAAAGGCAAGAAACCTATATGCTGCAAGTGGATATATAAGGTTAAATATAAAGATAATGGTGAAACAGAAAGGTTCAAAGCCAGATTAGTGGCAAAAGGATACAGTAAATAAGAGGGGATTGACTACCAAGAAACATTTCCTCTGTGGTTAAGATGGTAATAGTGAGAACTATCATATCAATTGTTGCCTCCAGAAAATGGCATATTCATCAAATGGATGTGTTTAATGCCTTTCTACAAGGTGATTTATATGATGAGATATACATGGATCTACCTCAGAGATTTGCTAGCCAGGGGGGACATTCAGTATGCAAGCTCACGAAAACCCTATATGGATTGAAACAGGTACCTAGACAATGGAATGCCAAGCTGACAGAAGCTCTAATTCAAGAAAAGTTTAGATAGAGCCAGTATGATCATTCATTATTTTTAAAGAAGTCAGACAAAGAAACTGTGATCATACTGTGGTCACATGACATAGTCTCAGCTTGATTGAAGAAACAAAAACAACATTACAACAAATGTTTAAAATGAAGGACCTAGGAGAACTTAAGAATTTTCTTGGAATAGAATTTGCAAGGTCAAAGCAATGCATTGTAATGCATCAGAGGAAGTACTCATTAGAATTGATATCATAACTTGGTCTATCAGCATGCAAACTAATGCTTACTCCTACTGACTATAATGTGAAGTTGACCACAAGATCGTATGATGAGCACATCAACAAGAACTTAGCAGAAGATCCTCCCTTAACTGATATAAGTCCATATCAAAGACTTATAGGCAAGCTTTCGTATCTAACTGTGACTAGACCAGATATTGCATTTAGTGTTCAAACACTAAGTCAATATCTTCAGCATCCAAATAAATCACACATGGAAGCAGCCTTAAGAATTGTTAAATATCTCAAGTATCAACCTGGTTCAGGACTACTAATTTCCAATCAGAATATTAAGAATATAACTGCATTCCATGATGCTGATGGGCAGCCTATTCTCAAACTAGAAGATCTATGTCAGGCTTTCTAGTCAAACTAGGACATTTCCTAATCTCTTGGAAGTTAAAGAAATAAATTACTATTTCTAGGAGCTCAGCAGAAGTAGAGTACAGAAGCGTGGCTAGTATTAGAACTTACTTGGCTGCTTGGACTATTGAAAGAACTAGATGTGAAAATCAACCTGCCTATTCAAATTTTTAGTGACAGTAAGTCAACTATACAAATAACTGCTAATCTAGTGTTCCATTAAAGAAAAAAATATATTGAGGTAGACTGCCACTTTATTAGAGAAAAAATTTAGCAAGGAAAAAGTGTACACTCAATATATATCCACCACAGATCAACCAGTAGACCTATTGACAAATTAAAGGGCCTTCTCAGAACTCAACATCAATATCTCATCTCCAAGTTAGGTATAATCAATATATTTCATGACACCTAACTTAAGAGGGAATGTTGAGAGAAATCAGCTGCAGTGTAACTGCATATTCCATTTTACAGTTAGTAGAAGTTAGGAATAGTTAGAAGTTAATTCTCTAACTACCTTTGTGAATTAGCTCAGTGAAGGAGCCTAGTCTACTCTAACAGATTCTCTAGTCATAACTTGTATATATAGGTGAATGATTCATCTATTCATTACACTTGATTGATCATTTTATTGAAATATACAAAGATCGTAAGCTTTCTCTAATTCTGTCGTCCTCCTATCTTCTTCTTCTTTCATTCACGAGTCTTCAAGAATTTCATCTATTGAACTCTACTATGAAGAAGGCATAAATCATTTCATAAACATGTCATGTGAAAAGTTAAAATTAAAGAGGGTCCAAAATAGAAAAGAGGCACTATTTCTCAAACGGACTAAAAATTAAGGAAAATAAGACAAAACAATTGAAATGAAGAGGGTATAAAATTACTGGTATCTGGTGACAGGGGCGTAGCTATGTATGTTGAAAGATGGTCAGTCGAACACCTTTAAGCGAAAAATTATACTATGTATATAATTTATATTATATTTCACTAAATCTTGAAAGTAAACTTAAACACCCTTATCAAAATTTCTGATTTCACTATTTTCTGGTGCTTGTTGTTGACAAAAAGTTTTACCCCATTTAGGTTGGATCTCTATGAGACAAACCTAATCTGTGATCTTAAAGTTCCAAAGTCCATTAAGGATATTTTTAGAGGTTATTTCATCCGAAACCTAGGCCACAACTATAAAGGAGTACATATTCTCTTGAAAAGATATCTTGAATATCCCGTAAACTCTTAGATATTCACAGAAATATCAAAACATTAAATATTATCTTTCTTAAAGTTAAAATAATCAAGTAAAGGTGTCCTTCCTTGAGATCAACTTGAAATACTCAAGTGTTGCCCAATGTTCTTAGCAATCAAACACGTACATCACAACAAACTGCACATCATTCTACGTTCGAGGAATATACTATTAACGGTCCTAGAATAAGAGAACACAAAATTATTCTTATAACCTTAATAAATAAAACGATTTTTTATTTGTTTTGTCATTACAATTTATTTTTTGTAATTGACAAAATTTGTAGCAAACACTTGGGATGAAAAGTATTTTATAAGTAATCAGTCATCAAATTTTAACCCATATATTCGTCAAAGGAAGATATGAGTATAAAATTAGAATAGTAAAGATGGAGCCATCTCGCAAGTGATCAACAATATCTCATATATAAAGCCATATGGAAAGGATTATTTTTTCCCGCAGAATTTTACTTTCCCTCCATAAAGAAAGGAATGACTTTCAATTTGCTTGACAAACACACTTACGCCATATGCAACACATATATATTTGGAAGAACCTAATTATATTCTGTGCCTTTTAGTTGTGTCAACGATTTTTTACATTATTAAGCTAGTTAGTTGACTTATATTAAGTTGGATACGATAATTTGATAGATAAATGGCTACAATAAATTAAACTACACCTATAATATTAAACTTGTTGACATCGTGAGTACTTCACTTAAACTCAAAAGTAGATGATTTTGCTAGTTAACAAGGAAATCATAGTTAATTGTGTTAGGAGAGTTGGTAACTGTTAGCCCTCACTCACTCGAAGTAGGCGTTTGGACATGAGATGAAATTAGTGTTTGAACATGTGATTTTATCTCGTGATTTGAAATTATCAGATGAAATCTTAAATTCTCAACAAACCTTAATTTGGAATTCCAAATCATGAGATGAACTTTTTTAAATACAAATTTTGACGTACAAGTTTATATTTTGTAAACAAAAAACCCACCATTTTATATATACCAACAAACGACTCAAAGTAACAATGTTGGTTGGTCTTCTCAGTCATCTGATCGAGAAATGCATGCTCAACGTGAGGAGATTGTCTGTATTATATGGGAGGATTATATTAAAAAGTAGTACACTACAACTCATGTTCAAATTTATTTTTTAATGAACTAAAGTTAGATCAATAAATATTGAATTTTTTCGTAGGATGATTGTGATAGTACATTATACTTTGATATGAACTTTTACATATTTGATAAAATTGTATAAAAATTGAATTTTTTTTTGATAGTTTCACAATTTATGTGATTTTTATGTTTAATGAAAAAAAAATATAACTTAAGATTTTTAAATTATATATCCAAATAAAATAACTTCATCTCATATAATTTCAAATGATATTTCTTCTCGCAAGATAAAATGAATCCAAAAATATTGGTAGCCGTTGGGAGTTGGGACACAATGACTTAAAAGAAAAATCCAACTCTTTTCAACCGATTAGCAGTGAACTATAGTATCCCCACTAACACTAGCTCCAAAGATTTCAACCAAAAAAGAAAAAAAAAAGACAACAATGAATAGTACGTCAGTAACATTTTTCGACAAGTCTGTCAGTAGTTATTCTTAAATTTTTGTCATCCTTTACGTTTGAGGTCATGTGAAGAAAAGTTAGTGAAATGGGACTTGTGAATTTCTCAGCTTTCCATGTTGCTGTAGACTCCAAAGTCTAAACAAACTGCTACTATAAAAGTGGTCCCTTCACAACCGTTAGGAGTTAGTCTTTAATAATTGAGTAAACATACTGAAATTGAGTTACGCTCATTATTTAATCTATTTTAATTCAAATAATTTAAATTTATTTTAATTTATATAAATTCAATCAAATTCGCTCATTTTGTTTAACCGTTTACAAACTTGAGCTACACTGCAAAAGCGTGTTTATGGTGCACCCTCTAATTTACATGATACTCTTTTACGTAACTTTCCAAATTTTGCACTCTTTTCACTTGATATAATTTTTCATTTTAATATAACTTGTACTGTTTTAATAGTTGAATTTTATTAAACTCTTCAAAATTTTAACTCTATGTGGTATATCCTCTCTCAAATTAACATTTCAACTGTTTCATATCTTTTTAATTATCACTATCATAATTTACATATATATAAATCAAATTATTAACATCTTAATCTATGTGGTTATTAGTTAAAATTTCGTCATATACAATGGAATGAAAGAGTTGCATTTACGGACAAATCTTTACCACCATTGCAGCTTTGGAGTTTTATAACGGAAATTCAAATTTTGAAGAAAAATATATTTTGTTAAGAAAAACTACAATCAGACCTATAGCAATGACATTTAGATGTATTTGGTTTATGATGTTTCAAATTTTTCGTTGGAACTTACCAAATTTATTAAAGTTATGTTTTCAATAAAATATAACGTTATAATAATGAATATTGCTATGATATGTCCAATATTATTATAAAATGCTATTGAAGAGGGAGATAAATGATAAGGATATAAATAAAAGATTTGATTGTCAAACTTAATTATTGGGGTAACTAAACAAGGGGACACCCATATATTATGAGGTCTACTTTTTTTTTTTTTTTTTTTTTTTATAAAAAAAATATCATCATTCAAAAAGCCAATAGAACAAGAATCATCATCTTTGGAATAACGTCTCCGCTTTTTTTACCTTTCTCCCGTCCCCATTTTAATTGCTTCACAAAAGTGGCGTTATTCCCGCAATCTTCTCATTGCTGGTAAGAATTAATAAAGAATTACACATAAAAATCTTGATATTTTAACCTGTAACAGTATAATATAAACGTCTCTTTTCTTTTTTTGTTCCGTGTGAACATATACAATTTAATTTAAGTTTGAGTTATATAATACTGATAATGTAACCATTTCTCTCTTTTTGCATTATCAATATTATTTGACCAATAATAATAAGTTATTAGCTTATTTTTTTTAAATTTATTCCCTCCGTTTCAAAATAAATAGTGTTTTAATCTTTTAATTTTGTTTCAAAATAAGTGGTGTTTTACATAATTAAAAAGACATTAATAATATTTTTTCAATTTTACCCTTATTTAAGTGGAGAGAGTTTCACATAATCAAGAAAATATTATAGAGTTACATTTTTTAAAGATATTTATTAGGGATAAGTGGGTAAAAATATATTTTTCTATCTAGGAATAAGTAATTTTATTAAGGGATGTGCTCAAATTGAAAGTACTATTTATTTTGAAACGGAGGGAGTACCATATAAGATATAATATGGAGAGTGACTTGTCACTATTTAGTCTCTACTTAATAAACTTGATCATATGAAAATTCTTAACAATGCTAGTGCACAAAAGATATAATCGTTTAATTTACGTAGACTTTTTTTTTTATAACAAAAACGTCATTTGAATGTACATGATTTTTAATTTTTGTCTTTTAAATTTATGGTATTTAATTTTTGTCTTCGATATTTTTAGCGATCAAAAATGCACCTAACAGTTTAAAAAAAAAGAATTTGCAAAACAAAAGAAAAATTCACAAGACATAAGTTTTGGCATTAGTTATGGCATAAGGCATAAGTTCACACAATTTATGTATCAGGGACATAAATTTAGTAGCATGACATAAGTTGAGCAACATGAACTTGTGCTTGTGGTAGAAGTTCTGCAACATGAATTTGTGCTGACGTAAGTTTAGCAACATGAACTTGAGCTTGGGATAGAAGTTCAGCAACATAAATTTGTGTCTTACAGCATAAGTTCAGTAACATGAAATTGTGTACGAATGACAGAAGTTCAACAACATTAACTAACATGCTTTCTAGGGTTAGCCTGATGATATATATATTAAGGTTAAAGATATATCTTACGAATTAAAAAACACTTAAGTTATGTTTCTATACAAACATTCTCTAAAAAAATTTGTCTATCAAAAATAAATCATAATTAAAAATATTTTGAACATAAAATTTTTATTGAATAGACTCTACGAATAAAAATAAAAGGTTATCAATACAAGGAACAAAATTAAAAGTCATCTCAAAATAGGAGAACTTTCTAAAATAAAAAAAATATCAACAGAGATAAGATATTGTATTAGTTAGGGCATGGCCCATGATTAAGAGAGCTCCAGCCGAAAGGCTTTTTCTAGATGCTTTAGGAGACATACAATATTTAGTCATGTTGTCTTGTTTCAACTTTCAATGGAAAATGTTTTGTTTTATGAAATAACACCATTTTTGGCTCCTACAATGAATGTGAATTGAAGGGTCTAAAGTTATTTCAGAAGTGATTTTTAAAACCAAATTGGATTAATGTTACATCATTGAATTACAGAAAAAGTAATTATTGAGACACGTTTAGTAAGATAATCTTCTGTAACCGTATGTTAATTTGTCTTTATATTGGGGAAACATTCCATATGCTGTCCCTTTTATACTAACTATACTTATAATGCTTATAATGGAAAGAAAGTACAGCTAACATACACTTAAATTGCCATTTTTAATTGGATTGGAAGTGGATCAAGAAGAAGTATGCTATGGGCCCAACACATGGGGTCCTGCCAGCACAATTTCCATAAGATTGATAGCTACTTGTTGGCCCCAATTTTGATCGACTTTGTTCTATTTCTGGAAGTTACAGACTTACAGTAAATAAGTAAAATATTTTATGATCTATAACTATTAACTAAGTTATATTATTATTTTTAAATAGGTTAAATATATTCCTCATTATGTATTTGGATTTAAAATATTCTCGCCATTATATTTTTAGCTTAAAATATCTTCTAACTATCCAGATGGATTAAAAATACCATTTCTTCTAATGACTATTTTAAAACAAGGAAAAAGAAGTTAATTTTATCTTTTTACTACTCAAAAAAGGACAATTTTGCTCTTATTCTTTCAGTTTTTCTTTTTTGAGAGGGGGAGGGGGTTGGCTGAATGTGAAAAATATAATAAAATAAGAAAATTAGTATAAACACACCACATTTAACAAAATAACTATTTTTTTCTTCTAGATCCATAGATATTAGGTATGAATTATTGGTAACATGATATTATTTACCTTTTTGTACTAACTTTAAGGGTCCGTTTGGTCATGCGAGATAAAATCATAATTTAAAATCATGATATGAAATTATATGAGATGAAGTTTGAAATTTTGTTTGGACATGCAATTTGAGATTTTTAAGTTGTATTTTTTCCTCATGAACATTGGAACCCCATAAGTTGTAAAAACTATTCAAATTATTCAAATTCTTATACAATCTTACCAAATAAGTAAAAGTTCATAATAAATATAATACACTATCACAAAGTCATTTAAAAAAAATACAACTTAAGAATCGAACTTTAGTTCAATAAAAAATAAAATTAAACATGAGTTGTAGTGTACTACTCTTTAATATAATCCTCCCACATAGTACAGACAATCTCCTCACGAACAATATAATAGTTGGCAAAGGTTGTTTACATTTATTAAATAAATCGTTGATAAATACATTTGATATATATAAAATGATGGATTTCTTTTTACAAAATATAAACTTGTGGGTTAAAGTTTGCATTTTTAAAATCCCATCTCATGATTGGGTTAAATTTTGCATTTTTAAAATCCCATCTCATGATTTTAAATCCCAAATCAAGCTTTTTGGAGAATTTGAGATTTCATCTCATGATTTGAAATTATGAGATGAAATCGCTTGTCCAAATGCTGATTTCATCTCAAAATTTCAAATCGGGATATGAAATCGCATGTCCAAACGCCTACTAAGAATGATATGATAAAAAAAAAATTCAATTATATCTTGATATGCTATTACTTATTTTACCTTAAAGTCATTTCAAATTTCAATCGAGTGCCAATATAATAATTTAGAAAAGAGACAATAGATAAAAATATTGTAATTAAATT
Source organism: Datura wrightii (assembly GCA_035772735.1). Classification (NCBI taxonomy): domain Eukaryota; kingdom Viridiplantae; phylum Streptophyta; class Magnoliopsida; order Solanales; family Solanaceae; genus Datura; species Datura wrightii. The sequence continues at coordinate 177,658,561 of JASDFA010000018.1, read as the reverse complement.
TTATGTTTTATAAAATTGGTATAGCATAAAAACTGTTATTTAAATTAGTTAAATTAATCTCACAATCTCTAAAATAAATTTTTACTAGAATATTAGAAATTAAGAGCACTTGTCTAAAATTTATCCAATTTCGAATAGTTCAAAGCCAAAACTAACTCATTTTTTCTTATTTCGGAACAATCGTTAGAAGAAAGGGTATTTTTTATCCATTTTGATAGTTAGAGGATATTTTTGAGCAAAAATTATAACGGCAAGGGTATTTTTGATCCAAAAACATAAAGAGAGAGAAATTTAACCTATTTGAAATAGTTTAAAGGTACTTTTAACCATTTTCTTATATTTTATATATACAAGATATATATGAATCTATACCATAAATAAAAAAATATTTCTACGAATAAAAAACTATAAATAAAGAGTTTCATATATTTGTAATGACAAAATTAAACACATATCAAAACACATTAATTAATTTTTTTACAAATTTTAACATAGTAAACTAACATTCTAATCCATAAAAATATATTATTACTTATATGCTATATATTATATATTTTTTTGAATAAATATGTATATTATTATACTTATTACGTATATTATACTATTATATACTATATATAAGGGAAGGATCGCTTCGGCAGAACCGCAGGAACTTTTACAGACACCAAGGTACTTTTACAAGCCGCTGCAACTCAGACCATAACATAACCTAAACCATCCCCTTAACGCCCTTACAAACGCCTTCCACACGGCTAAAACGGGCTAAACAGGGGTATCCGTGCAAATGCACAGGTCATGTTACGGTCGGGGCTACAGTAACTTAACCTTGAGGTCCTGACCTCGGAACTACCGGAACAGAACTTTCCTTAATGATTCATTTCCAGCCTACTTATGTTCTAGTGTGTTATTAGTCCAACTTAAAGGTTTAGCCTTTCATTTAGGCTAACCTATTCAACAAATAATATAAAATTAAAAGATATAAAATCAAAACTAGGAATTCGTACCTTAATGGCGGATTTCAGACGCCGGAAATTTGTATGAACAGGGGTTTTTATTAATAAGAAAGGAAATTTTTACAAAGGGGCTTCGAAATTTTTAAAGTACAATCGCAGGTTGGCTAATGCCTGCCTTCTATAAAAACTAAATGATCCTTATATAGACGGATCAAAATAAAACAGACAAAATTATTTACGTCACTGCTTACCTAATACATAAATAATTGCCCGACATGGGGTCTCATTACTTTATTAAAGCTTGTCTATTATTTTGTCTGATTTTTCAACTTTATTAAAGTTGATTGTTCCACCACTACTTTTGGTTTTGTCTTTATGCTTTTTTCTTGTTTGCTGATGAGGATTCCTCTTGTGGTTTGTATTGTTGTAGGAGAGCTTCTAAATCCATCTCATCTGTGCTATTAACACTCTGAGATTCTCCAGCCAATACTTGGTCTTCTTCATTGGAGGTGGCAATGGACATATCATCATAATCCATACCCAGATTTCTGGCCAAGTCCTTTTTTACCTCCTGCATGTATGATGCAATTAATTCTGATTTGGGAACAGCTCCTTTCTTCATTTTCAATTTTCTTGAAATTTGCTTGAAGGGGCTTGATTCTTCCATTTCATTCATGATTTCTGCCTGCTTTTTACCATTATCAATGCCTTCCTTTATGGACTTGATGATTTCTTTGGAGGGGATATTTCCCTCTGCATCTTGATGTAACAATTTATTCCAGAATTTTGTGTAAAAGATTCTTTTTAAGCAAGGAAATCCTTCATCGGTATTTTGGACTTCAATGGACCATTTCATGATCCAGGGAATAGAAAATTCAATAAAAAAATACATCGAGGATATTCCCTCAAAATAAACATCTTCCTTTTGTAATTTCAATAGTCTGGGTGAGACATCAACCCATTCAGCAAAAAGAGTTTTAAACTCGTCTGGTAAAATATTAACACTGGGACCATATAGAGTCCACCATTTTCCGAACCAATTTGGAACGGGGTTTTTGAAATTGTTTGAACAAATTTTCATAAACCAAGAATGTTTTTTGTTTGCATTTTCGTATAAAAGAGCTTTATTAAAGCCCTCCACATAATCCCAATAGTTGAACTTGATCTTGATTTGTTGTTCGGGTTGAGTATATTCTCTATCCCTCATGGGGCTCATTCCCCATTCCTCTGGTGAAATAATTTTCTTGATGATAAATTTGGAGAAGTTATAAACTTTATTTGTGTTAGCTGGGCAATAATGTTGAAATTCAACTGAGCCCATGGTTGAGAGAATGTTCTCAAAATGCATGCGGTATTTATAAGTTTGCATGGCGTATGACGCCGTATCGCAATACCTTTGCATGATTTGCCATGGTTCATCTCTCCATTGGAGATCCCTTGGCTCAATTAGGAATATTACCTCAGTTTTTGTGTTTTTATCATATACATCAGTAGATTCACTGATGTCTTCATTAGTAATAGCAGCGTAGGATGGTTGAGTATTCTGCTGCTGTTGAGATTGTATAAAATCCATGAATTGCCTGTATAGTTCACTGTTCGTACCTACTCCTGATATACCAGTTGAGGTACTGGGCCTTTCTGAGGCAATGTTAGCTGAAATAAGCCTTTGATTTCCTATTTGGGCTAGAATATTATCTCTGCCCATTTGGTTGTTTGTTGCTCCTCTTGCTCGTCCTCTTCCTCGATTGGAGGGAGGGAACCCTCCTTGGGGTCGCATATCCTGCAAAATTAAACTTTTATTAATTAACATATTCCCTTGTTAGAAAATCAGGTAGACTATTATCTGATCCTTTTTTGTACTGGATTTCAAAATCAAAAGGGGCTAGCAAAGCTTGCCACCTTGCAAACATTTGTTTTGAAACATTATGTTTAAAATCTTTATTAAAGATAAACTTTGCGGATTGGCATTCAGTTTTTATGAAAAACTTTTGATTATATAAGTCGCTCTGAAATTTTAAGACACATTTAACTATGGCTAAAACTTCTTTTGCTACAGTTGCATAGTTCTTTTGACTAGTATTCCATTTTCCCGAATAAAACTGAACAAGATATTCTTGTTTATTGTCTGGGGAAATTTGTTTCAAAATTCCTCCATAACCTATATCTGAGGCATCTGTTTCAACTATCTTCTCCCAGCTAGGATTTGCCAAAGTGAGGCAGGGAAGGTTATTAACCTTACTTTTAATTCTTCTTACTGCTTGAGTATGATCAGCAGTCCAAGCTTTTGGATTTTTCTTCAGACGATCATATAATATCGCCGTTTCTTTGGATAAATCCTTTATAAAAGGTGAAATATAATTTAAGCTTCCAAGAAATCTTTGAAGCTGAGTTTTATCAGTGATTTCATCAGGAAATTTTGATGCAAATTCAATACTCCTGTGAATAGGAATAATTTTTCCTTTTTCTATGATATGACCTAAAAATCTGACACTTGTTTGAAAAACATGCATCTTTGGTTTAGATATTACTAAACCATTTTGAATAATGATTTTTTTAAATAAATCAAGATGTCTAAAATGCATTTCTAGGGTTTTGGAAAATACAAGAATATCATCTATATAAACGATGATAAAATTATTAAAAGGGTTAAAAATATCATTCATAATTTTTTGAAATTCTGATGGAGCATTTTTCAATCCGAATGGCATAACATTCCACTCGTATTGTCCCATCGGAACATTAAAAGCTGTTTTATATCTGTCTTTTTCAGCTATTTGAATTTGCCAGTATCCTGATTTTAAATCAAATTTTGAAAATATGATGGCATCATGCAGTCTATCCAATAAATCCTTTTTATTGGGTATTGGATATCTGATCCATTTTAAAACTTTGTTTAGGGGTTTGTAATTTATTACCAGTCTTGGTACCCCTCTTTCCTGTTCTGCTTGTTTATTAACATAGAATGCAGTACAGGACCACTGGGATTTCGAGGGTCTTATTAAACCCTTTTGTAACAGGCTTTCAATTTCATTTTTACATAAATTCAGATATTCTGAATTCATTTGGCATGGCCTAGCTTTTGTTGGAATATTATCCTCACTAAAGTTATCTTCGTATGGAAGATTTACAATATGTTTTTTCCTTTCCCAAAATATGTTCGGGTGATCTCCACAAATCTGTAAAGAAAACTGGTTTTTCAAAAATTCTATTTTTTCTTTTAATTTAGGATTTTGGAGATTTTCTTCAATAGTAATAGTGCAAATTTCATTTCTTAAAAAATCAATTTGTTTTATTTTTGAAGAAATCATATCTTTGATATTATTAATATATTTCGAAAAAGGTTGGGATATAAAATCAATTCTTACTTTTTTCTTTTCAAAAGTTCCTGTTATTCCTGTCTCATCCCATCTGGTGATTGGGTAAATATGCCAGAAAAAAGGCATACCCAAAATTACCTCATTTGAGATGTTTTTTACTAATACAAAAGATTCAGGAATACAGACATTATTTGTACAAATATAAGCTCTGGGTAATTTATAATTAATACCCATCTTTTTCCCACTGGCATCTCTAAGACTATGAGTGGTTTTATGAAAATATTTTGAAGGTATTAATCCTTCTTGAATACAATTTAAATCTGCTCCACTGTCTATTAAAGCAGTAAATTCTTTTTTCAGATTATAATCGATAGAAAGGATTATTTTTGCAATAGGTTTATGAGCTGTAATTAGCTCAATAGTTTCCAAAAAAGAATCTTTTTCTTCAAAAGAAATTTTTTGAAAATCATTTTGGAGATCATTAGGAATAATGGGAAGGTTTTCAGTTAAAATTTGTTTTTCAGGACGTTTATGAACTTCTTGTGCTTCTATTAAAGCAATTCTTTCATCGAGAGACAGATTTTGGCTTTTAAGAGAGGATATCTCTTTTTTGAGATTATTAATCTCTTCTTCCAGGTCTTGGATAGTAGTAGGTATATTAACCTTCTGAGATTTTTCTTTTAACTGTCGGATTACCTCTCTCATGGTATAACCTTTTTGAGAGGTACTTTCTTTAGGGGTAAAAGATTGGATATTACCAATCTTATCGATGATCTGAGATCTTAAATTAGGATCATCAATTTCTTTTAGAATTTCAATCCATTTGTCATTTGACAGAACGTTGATATTCAATTCCTTAAACTGTGAATATAACTGATAAAATTCATCATCTTGGTTATCCTTGTCACAAGGCTGACCAATTTGACAAGGTACACAATCTTCTTCTGATGAACTGATATAACTTTCATCATGAAGGGCTTTTAAATCTTCACTTGTTACTGACTCATTTCCTGAATTTTCTTCTTCAGAATTGTCCGGTGAAGAATTTAATAAAATCTTACACAATGAGTCTTTCACCTTTTCTTCTAGGTCAAGGCTCTTAATCTTGTCTTTGACCTTGCAATCTTTTGCATAGTGTCCAAATCTTCCGCATTTATAACAAACATCTGGTTTTCTATTTTTCCAGAAGTTTGATTCCTTATAATTCTTTTTTCTTCTTTCTCTCTTTTCCAATCTTTTTTCTTTTCTTCCCGGTCTATAAGACCTTCTTTTGTACTTCTCTTCTTTTTCCTCCTTTCTTTTTTGTTTATGAGACTTTTTGGAGGTTCCTGGCATATCAATTGCAAATTGCTCACAAAATTCTCCTAACTGACGTTTCTCATTTAGATGATATCTCTTTATCTGTTGGTTCAGTTTTATCTCATTGCAAAGAGATAATCCTTCTTGTGTACATACACTTATCAATTTTCCATAAGTAAAAGCATCATAATTTATGCTTGTCCCGTCTCCTCTAAGAGCTCTTTTAATTCTTTCTGCAAATAGAGTTGGGAGTCCATCTATAAATTTGGATTTCCAGTTAGGACTATTACACTCAGGGAGTTCCATTACTCTTGACAAGAATACATCTTTATACCATCTGAAAGATGTTAAGGTTTTACACCTAAGGTTTTGGAGCATGGTCCTAATGGTCTCACTATTGTCTGACCATCTTCCAGAAAAATGTTCTATAATTGTAAGGATTAGGGAGTACACTATGTTGGGTTCTGTTGTATCTCCCTCTCTTTTGACAGCATTTAAAATTGTCATCCTTTGAGTTTCGGTAAGATAATTGTCCCACCAACCTTTAAGTTGTCCTGTAAATCCTGCTATAATCATGTTAGCAGTTTTTGCCTCAGTATTACCATTGGCTTTACAGACAGTGCTAAACATCAAAATTCTATGCATTAGGGTATAAATCTGTCTGTCGGTATAACCATCAATATTCCATTCATATATCTCATTTCCACTATAACTGTTAGAGATATATGATTCTTGTTCTTCTAATAACACGTCTTGAGGAGTTGGCCTAGGATAGTAGTACATCCTTTGTACTGGCTTCCTAGCATGTTTTTCTGAGATTTTATTAATCTCATCCTTTGTAGTAGAAGGTCCTTCTTCTATATTCAAAGGCTGGAGGTTTAGTCCTTTAAACTTCTTTTCCAGAAGGGTTTCTATTTCAGCCATATTACCAAATCTGAAGTCTTTTACCTCTGGAGGGGGTTGAATACTAGGAGTAGCTTTAGGTATATTAACCCCTTTTGGTGTATTAACCTCTTTCTCCTTTTTGAGCTCAGTATATAAACTGTCAATTTTTTCGTGTAAAGAGAGAATATGTTCTCCCAAAATACTAACATACACATTAACATAATTATTCTGCTTAATCAAAGTTTGGATATGCTTTGCAGTGATTAAAGCAATATCACTTTCTATTAAATCTGCAAAAGCTGTAAAATAAACAATTTTATTATCTTTTTCAATTTGAAAAGATTGCTGCGGAGGTAGAATAGATTTACAAATTGTACCATTAGAAAGTCTAAAATCATGTTCTAACATTTTCACATAATCATAAACATATTTAGCCATAAACCAAGGAACAAAAGCTATGGCTTTATTTATTCTGGACAAATCATTATAAAATTCGTCTTGAAAATATGTTCTTTGAGTCTTATCAAAACTCTTAAAAAACCAATTTTGGAAAGGTTCCCATTTGGGTTGAAAAAATTCTTGACGGATCTTTTTTCTCATTAAAGATCCTGGTGAAAAATCAATTTTAGTCTCTTGATCCATATAAACCAGTTGGAAAATCCATATCAGACGGAGTAGGATCCATCTCAGGTGTAACAATATGGTTTTCAATTTTGATATTATCAACATGATCATTTTTCTGAAAGTCAGATCTAGAAGTATCTTCTTCTCTGATTTGAGAAGTTGATGCTCTAGACGGTATATCAACAATGTAATCAATTGGAGAAGTATAAAAAGAGTTAGATCTAGGCATATAAGAACTAGATCTCAGCATTCTAGAAGAATTTATATATATATATATATATATATATATATATATATATTTGATCATATAATTATTGTTTTCATATATTACGTATATTGAAGAAGCAAAATATGTTATTTATATTTATTTACTTAGTGTATAATATATATCAAAAACTACAATAAAATTTATATATATATATATATATACTAACTAATTCATATAATATTTATATTTATTTATTTAGTATATAATATATATCAAATTTAATTTTATATTTTATTAATTTTTCTATTTCATGGAAGTGAGAGAGGAAAAAAAGTTGAAGAATAAATATGTGAAACCAAATTTAATGAGATAGGACATCAATTTTTAACTAAGATCAATATTTTAGTCGGATTTCATACTTAATTATGATTTTTTTTCATTTTAATACATTTTATAGAGATATTTTAGGAATGAAAAGTAATACATAATATATTTAAAAAAAATTAAAAGGTGTTAGAAATTATATTTATGTAATTTTGCTGAAAATCATTATAACTTTTTTAAGTGTCTTTTTAAAAAATTGTATCTATATATTTTTCCATCTAAGATTTCTATTGAAAAACTTATACAATAGTGATAGTGGAGAGATTCTTGAAACTTTTGAAAAAACAAAAAATGTAGAAAAGAAGAATTCTTGTGATTTTTGAAGAAATAAATATGAAGAAGACAGAGAGATTCTTGAAATTTTTGATAAAACAAAAAATGCAAAGGAGAGGAATTATTTTTTGAAAAAACAAATATAGAGAAGACCGAGAGAATCTTGCAATTTTTTTAAAAAAATAAACATGGAAAAGAGATAAATTTTAAAAATTTCTGGAGAAACAAAGATGGAGAAGAGAGAATGTTTCTTGAAAACTTGAGTATTTGAACACTTATTTCAGATGGTATAATTTTTTTTAAATATTTAATTAAAATATATATTTTAAGAAAGTAAGAATTATACATAATATAATTAAAAAGACAAAAGTTTAAATAATTTATATTTTTGTAATTTTATGAAAGTAATCATAATTTTTTTTAATTATTATTTTAAAAAAATATATTTATATAAGAATCTTTTTATTATCTTTTTTGCCATCCGAATCTTGCGATTTAGTAGATGTTCGACGTTCGGATAATATTTGATTGAAGTTGAAACAACAATATTGGAAGTTATGGTTGAGAAAAAGTATTTGGAAGTCGTAGTTATTCTTAAGCATGAATTTAACTTGATAGAAAAAGTCGGTGAAAGTTTTTGAGTGCAAATATTAGTTTACTTGAAGTATTCTTCAGACTATATTTCACTAGCATTTCAAATATTAGTTTACTTGAAGTATTCTTCAGACTATATTTCAATTTTTTAGAATACTGAAAGCAGTCATTACTGAAATTGATCTCTTAAAATGTTGTGTTCTTTCTACTTTGAAATGTTCTTTCTTGACTGAAGAAAACCAACCGATACGGAAAGTGGGCTGAATATCCCTTGCAATGTGATGTTAAAACCATTGGGCCTTTTTGCCCAACATCTAAATAATTTTAATGGAAAATTACATAAAAATTATATAATATAGTACAAATATTGAAATATTTATAAATTATGGCTATAGTTTCAAATAATTACAAAATATAACTTTATTTTATTTAATTGGCCATTTAATCACTTTTACTATGTATTTGCTTTTTTTTTACCCCTCTCATAGTAAAAGCGTCATTTTTCATGCCATCAATCAATCAACCCATCTTCCCACTTTTTTTCCCCTAATTCTCACCCATTTCCATAGAGTTTTCGAAAAAAATTCAATTCAAATCTTCATGATTCTTGCGGTTTCAACTACAAACCAAGAATCCTTTTAATCCAGGTAATTTGTTATGGTTTGAAGTTGTTATTAGTTTGTTTTAAGATCTGTATTCACTGTATTTCGTCTAAAATATTGACTTGGGTGTATTTTAATTTTAGAATATATATATTATATTCTTGTGTATTTGTTAATCTAACAAATTCTTTATTAAAGATATGTATCAATCTTTTTGATATACTTACATACATAATAGTAATTGTACTGTAATAATATATCAGACCGTATCTATTATCCCTTAGTATTTTTTTAAATTACTTTTATATATACATATACACACTCACACACACACACACACACACACATATACATATATACATATATATATATATATATGTGTGTGTGTGTGTGTGTGTGAGTGTGTATATGTATATATATACACACGCACATATATATACATATATATACACACATATATATACACACACACATAAACACACACGCGCGCGCACACACACACATATATGCATACAGTTATATATGTATGCATTACAAGCCATTGATTCATTTTTTTTTAAAAAAAGGTTGTAGGAAATCCATTATTTTTAAAAGTTAGAATAAAAAAGTTATTATTCTGGAATTTCAGCTATTTTCAGAGTCCATATTAATATGAAGTCTTTTTATAAGAAATGCATGATTTATGGTAACGGACTGTCACGCCCCGAGTTTTCATCCTGGATGGAACACGGTACTTGGAGTCACAAGTAACCCCAAGTCAATCCCTGGCCTATCATACACTAACATTCTGAGTAATCATACATAGTGGAAACTTTAAAATGCTAATATGAATCATTTATAACTAAAACTGAATCATAAAGTTTAAAACGTCTGAACAAATCTGAAAGTCTGAAACTATGTCTATGTCTGAAAGCCATCTAACTGATGAGTTACTGGAATAAGCCCCAGCTAACTCTAGGTTTAACTGAAAGAAATAAAATATAACTGAAGTAAATAAAATTTCATCCTCGAAAGATGAGGACTCATCACTTCTACTGCTGATATCACCCGAAAGGAAACTACTAACGACACTGAGATTGAGAACCTGCGGATATGTCATGAAACGATACAACATAAAAGTATGCATCAGTACTTTGAATGTACTGATTAAGTAAGAAAAAACATAACTGGATCTTTGAAACACTCTTTGGAACTTATTCGACGACCCAAACAATGACCAGTTGGATCAACCAACAGACCGTTGAATCCTCTCGTTGATTCAAGACTGATTTTAGATCATTTCTCAAAAGTTGGGTTCCATGGGCAGAAACAACAGGTCGTCCTTTCAACCAACGACCCGTACTGTGGTTCGTCCAAAATCTGGTGCTGTTTCACTAAACTAGTCATAACTTCTTACTTCGAACTTCAATTGATGCAAGGTCAGATGCGTTGGAAAGAAAACTCAAAGAGCTTCAATTTGATATATTGAATAACGCAAAAACACTTTATAATTTGGGAGATATGTTCATTTGAAGTTGATCCTTGTAAGAACTTATACAAAAGCTCAATTGGTAATAAAGCTCTCAACTCAACTTTGTGCTAGAGGTTCCTTATGAACTTAATATGCATCCATTGCACTTGTCATACTAGGGAATTGATCCTAAAACCTTGTATCTATAATTTCACTAGGCTCTGGTCTACCCATATATCTAGAACGACTCTAAACTTAGCCAGAAATTTTCAACACACTGGCAGAACCAACGACCCAATCCAACGGGCCGTGGTACCATACAACGGACAGTTGGTTTTCCTCATTCTTCCATCAAAATTCTCTTAATCTATTCCAACAATCATAATGAATGACTCATTCAACCAAGCAACGGTCCGTACAATCCCCTCGTGGGTTCTGGCAAATTTCATACAGTTCTCCGAACACCAAACAATGAGCACCTCCAACGACCCATTGGACCTTACAACGAACCGTACTGAGGGTTGTTGTTTGATTCTGGTACTGTTTTCCTTCTGTTTTCTATTGTAAGCCTTGTGTCTGATCTAAGAAACTTTTGGGGTGTTACAATAGCTCCCCCTTGAGAACAAGGATTAATTAGATGAAAAGGTAGAGGAAAAAGCTGCAATTCCCGAAACTAAATGTTATGGACTGAACACAAAAGGAGTGACTGACTCTGAACTAAGATATATAGCTGAACTGAATTCGTAGATCACACATGCATGCCAAGATATGAGAAGAACTGAAAGATATAGGGCTAACATGATACTAAGTAGGGTACTAAAGGGAAACTGTTTCCTTCAAGCTGGAACTGAGCGGGTAAGGATAGAGTTGTAAATCCCATAACTTCTTTCTGATATTAGAATAGGTGGCCTTAACTGAATTCGATTTCCCAAGTAGTTCCTCCTACTAGCTGATTGTTCCTTAAAACCTTACTAAAACCACTTCCTTATTTCTCCCAACTTACGATCTTGTCGATCAAGAATCTCAACTGGAATCTCATTTTAAAAGAGATCGTCATCCTCACCAACACCTCATCACCCATGGGTGAAATATTCAGACACCTTGTTAGCTGCACCAACTTCCCTGAATACCACCACACCATCCAAATCTATCACTAAAATCATCTTACGACTCCTCCGTAGCATATACCATCCAAGAATTTCCCTATATCCCTAGTAGGACTAACAACTATATCTTATGAACTCCTACATTCTGAGAATCTAAGGTATAAATAAAAAGTCATTTTGAATGTATTTGTTACAAAAATCATTCCCGATATAGGTGAATGTACACATGTCTTAGAGCAGGGAATCACAAGCACGAATCACTCAAGGAGCCTATTCTGAGCATACACATGATGTAGCATGGTCTGCTGAACCGTTAAGGAGAGTCTAAGGGACTGGGTTCTTGGAGTTGGGCATAATGTGAGACATGAGTCTGTACATACCTAATCTTCATGACATGAAGCTGGAACTTTCGAAAGCATGGAGTATGATTGGGATTGTTGTCTGAACCGGTTATCTATTTCTAGGAGTCTGAACATAAGCATAAATAGAATGTAGCATAAACTGAAATACAAGAGGAAGCAGCTGAATAGGAAAGATTAACATCCCATAGTTGTTATTTCTGGAGCCCTTCTACTACAAAACTTAGGGCTTGACCTGGCTTTCTTAGCTTATCATCTCCCCCTTAGCTAAAAGTTACCATTCCCAAGCTCTTAAATCCTTTCTTAAGTCTAGGTTAACATCACTAACTCTTGAGTTCTCATTCGTCCCGAAGTTTATCACTATAGGCTTCATACTTATAACCATTTCATATCAACTACGGGATAACTCTCACACTGGCGTTATAAAAGTATTTCATACATTATAGCATGGCTCCTGAGCCTAACAACATGCAAGGGTCGACATGAGAAATTCATAATATATCTGCTATTATATACGAAGATGTCGGCCATCTGAACTGGATGTTGTGCTCTGCTGAGATGGGCATGCTACTTTCCCATGTTCAGCTATAGGGCAGTTCTTTATTCTATGGCCTAACTGACCACATCCAAAACATCCTTCCTTACCAAAAAAATATTTTTCGGGGTGGCTCCTTCCACATTTCTCGCAAACTAGGTGACTTGATAGGGCCGTAGAAGAGTTAGCCGAAGCTCTACCTTCGCCCCGTTTGGCTGTTGGGCACTCTTTGAGTTTATGTCCTGACTTGCCACACCAATAGCAACCACCTGAGCTAGCTCTGCATTCTCCCAAATGTTTCTTCCTAAAGTTCTTGCAAGTTGGGCATGTAATCTCCTTTACTCTGAGTTTCTTAGGATCTTTAGCTATCGATGATGCTGGGGCTGATAAGCTCTTGCGAAACTGAAAACAAGGTCCAACACTCATCCTTTGTTGGGAAAACCCTGAGTCCCCTGTCCTTGCCCTCTTACTCCCCTTTCTTTTTCCCTTGAACTTTTCATCCTCTATCATACCATGAAACTTAGGTGGACTCCTTTTTGTGACATTCTGAACCCTAGTAGCTATTGTCTCTTTGGTAGGGTTCCTAGGTGCGTCTGCATGCTGGTTAAGCTGAGTGGTTGTGGCCCGTATTAACACTCTGAGGCAGCCCCGAGCTCCGTATCTGTCACTTGCCCACTAAGGGGGCCTACTAGAGTTGGTGGGGCTGGTGGATACCCGTTATTTTTCCCTCTTCCACTATCTCTTCTGGGAGGCATCGTCTGTTAACGCGTAAAGCATGAGTTATAAGAGAAACTTTAGAGTTTACACTCTATCACACGATAAGAATAATGAAAGAAGGGAATTTTCCTAAAAAAATGCCTTGTAGCCTCCCTCTCATAAGTGTGGCGTGCTTCACACCCATGAAAAGGACTCTACTTGACGCGAATTTCGGAAATCCTATCCTAGGACACTCTAAACCTAGTGCTCTGATACTAAGTTTGTCATGCCCCGAATCTACACCCTGGACGGAACATGGTACTTGGAGTCACAAGTAACCTCAAGTCAACCCTTGGTCTATCATACACTAACATTCTGAGTAGTCATACATAGCGGAAGCTTTAAAATGCTAATATGAATCATTTATGAAGGTAAAACTGAATCATAAAGTTTAAAACGTCTGAATAAATCTGAAAGTCTGAAACTATGTCTATGTTTGAAAGTCATCTAACTGATGAGTTACTGGGACAAGCCCCAACTAACTCTAAGTTTAACTAAGAGAAATAAAATATAACTGAAGTAAATAAAATGTTATCCTCGAAAGATGAGGACTCACCACTTTTGTTGCTGATATCACCTGAAGGAAACTACTAACGACACTGAGACTGAGAACCTGCAGCTGTATCATAAAATGATACAACAAAAATGTATGCTTTAGTACTTTCAATGTACTAAGTAAGTGAGAAAAAACATAACTGAATATAAAAGACTGAGCTGAAAAAGGACATGCAATGACCAACTAATATATTGAGGTGAATAATTGTAATAAACTAAGGTGGTCAAAATGACCCTGTCTAATGGTCAAGGACAAGCCCTAAGTCTGAAAGTTCTGAGTCTAAAATACTGTACTGAACTGATCTAACTTGATAGAGATGAAACTGAACTGAACTGCTTATCTCGAGACTAGACTGAACTGACTAGTGGGAGAGGCTATAACCAACATATAACCACGCGAGTTAGACGTGGAGTCCGATGTACACACCCCATAGGCAGGACCCATTATACCTTTCCAGGGTATAAAGGCATGGACTTTGAGATCACGGTCTGGGGCCATGAGGCCAATAAATATAACCTACAGTGGTAACGTAGTTCGGAAACCTGGGTGCGCTGGAACCCCGGCCCTCTCTGTGCTAAGTCCTACTCCCACTAGATATCCTACCATGACTACTACTACCAAGCGGAGATCTCGATACTGGGGCCCAAGACTATAACTGACTCAGGGATACTGTCTGAGAGCACCCTGAGCGTCTTATAGGACTGGATTTAGAAACTGGTGTTTCAAGACTGGTCAAAGCTGCTCAACAAAGAGCGTCATTCTCGTCTAAAGAACCAACTAAAAATTGATATCTGAATATAAATACTGATAATTGGGAGGCACCTCTGACACCTCAAGAATTTACTGTAGTTAAACTAATCATGATATTTTTTTCTGGACAACACTGAGGTTGCTAAAAAAGTCTGACTGAGACTAGACTAACATGATTCTGACTGAGACTGAGACTTTAACAAAAATTTAAATGCACAAAAATCTCAACATTGATGGAATCACGCCACAGGGAAAACTAGTTTAATCCACAAGTTTCTAATTTCTACTGAGCTGTGACTAGGGCTGAATTGTGCTACTAGCTGTAATCCTTCACAATTTCAAGAAATAAGGAATAGCTAAGAAATATAAAATCATGAGAAATATCCCCTTTGAATTCATAATGAAACCTGTCTGAAAACTTTTCCAGAAATTCGAAAGCGTAGGGCTAGAATTTACTTTACAGGGACAACATCAATATAGCTATAAATTGGTGGAAATATATCTACTATTTACAAGAATAATATCACACATGAATTAGAAGATATCTAGCTAACAAATGATTCCACAATCGATAAGTCAGGGTTAGAACTAATAGAAAAAACTAGAAAAGATCTTGGGGGGACACAAGGGAAGAATTATTCCCTTGTTGAAATCCCACATACCTGGCTAAGAATTTACGGAGAAGGAAGCTTGAACTGCTGCAATTGTTGAGGAACCCTAGTTCTTGCTTGAGAGGAAAAAAGTCTGGAGTTCCTACAGTCTGCTTACGATATGTTTCTCAGTTGATTAGGAAAGTCTGAGAGGTTAGACTAGGAAAACCCCCTTTAATTCATCCCTTAGGAGTCCCAAAACAACATCATTTAAGAGCTAAAAGCATAAGATTTTTCCAAAATACTCCTGGACTATCGATCTGGAAAATTTCCCGAGAGAACCAACAACCAATACAACGGGTCATTGTTTGAAACAGCTGGCCGTTGGTCCAGTCGTTGCTGCTCCCGTTGCCTTCGAAACACTCTTTGGAACTCATTCAACGACCCAAACATCGGCCAGTTGGATCAACCAAAGGACCGTTGAATCCCATCATTGATTTAGGACTGATTTTAGACCATTTCTCAAAAGTTAGGTTCCACGGGCACAAACAACGGGTCTTCCTTTCAACCAACGACCCGTACTGTGGTTCGTCCAAAGTCTGGTGCTGTTTAACTAAACTAGTCATAATGTTTTACTCCGAACTCCGATTGACGCAAGGTCGGATGTGTTGGAACAAAACTCAAAGGGATTTAATTTGATATATTGAATCACTCAAAAAAACTTTTTAAGATGGGAGCTATGTTTATTTGAAGTTGACCCTTGTAAGAACTTATGCAAAAACTCAATCGGTAATAAAGCTCTCAACTCAACTTTGTGTTAGAGGTTCTTTATGAACTTAATATGCATCCATTGCACTTGTCATACTAGGGAATTGATCCTAAAACCTTGTCTCCATAATTTTACTAGGCCCTAGTCTACCCATATATCTAGAACGACTCTAAACTTAGCCAGAAATTTTCAACACACTGGCAGAACCAACGACCTAGTCCAATGGGTCGTGGTACCATACAAAGTACCGTTGGTTTTTCCCATTCTTCCATCAAAATTTTCTTAATCTATTTCAACGACCATAATGAATGACTCGTTCAACCAAACAACGGTCCGTACTATCCCCTCGTGGGTTCTGGCAAATTTCGTACAATTCTCCGGACACAAAATAATGAGCACCTCCAACGACCCGTTGGACCTTCTCACGAACCGTACTGAGGTTTGTTATTTGATTCTGATACCGTTTTCCTTCTGTTTTCTACTGTAAGCCTTGGGTCTGATATAAGAAACTTTTGGGTTGTTACACGAACCTTATTGAAAATATGAAATCCTTAAAATCTCTCGACATAATAAATATAATTTTAGCTATTATTAGAGTCCATATCAATATGAAATCTTTTTATTTTAAGAACAGTGTGATTTATGGTAACTGACCTTGTTAAAAAAATAAAATTTCTAAAATTTCTCAACAGAATAAATATTTGTATTTGTATTTGATACGATTAAATAATAAAAATACAATGGATATCACATTAAATATTGTCATAATTTAAAAATAATGATAATATTGCTACTTAAACCTATTTTCGATCGAACTTGGATTATTTACGTAAATTTCTCTTTAATAAATTATAATTATTAGGTATAATTTACGTTTTATAGCAATTTGAGTATAATACTTGTATCTTTATCTTTACGGTATTTCAAGGCCATTTTTTTTCTATGTATCAAATAATATTCTCTATTATCTTCTCCATTACTCTTATTTTCTTTCTATAGCTTTTCAAAAATTCCACATCTCCGCATATCTCTCTATTACTATTTGTTTTCTTTAAATCATGGGTTCATCCTAATAGATAATAGTTTTAGTGTAGATTTAATTTTATCTTTTTAAAATTATGTAATTGTATTCAACTTTTATCTTCATCTATTGTTGGTTTTATAGCGGGATACTTTATGACATTGTTAGGATTTTGCAAAAACCTTTGATTTTTAAATCAATGGTTGAAGGAAGCACTTCTAGGAGGGTCACTATTTTGAAGATGGCCATCATTTGATTTGTGTAGTCCACCAACAAGATGTCAATGCAGGGTCTATCTCTATCATTAAAGCTGAGATGCAGACTAAGTACCACCGTGACCCCTTAAGAATGAAATTGCTAAATTTTGAAGGTCAAATTCGAGCAAAAGAAAAAAGCTTGTTGAAGCTGAGCATTCAAAAGCAAAAGTCACAAAGGAGAAGGTTATTAATATTTATTATTGTTATTTTATTGCTATTTTTTGCATACAGTATATCTATTTTTGTTATTTTGATACATTATATATTTAAAAATATTGATATAATATATCTATTTATGTTATTTTGGATACATTGAACCTTTTTAAATATTGATACAGTATGCCAATTTTATTATTTTGATACAATCTATATTTAAAAATATTGATACAATTTGCCAAGTATTTTTGATTTCAAAGTTTACATCTTTGGTACATTGTATTTTTGAAAATATTGATACATTTGTATCCTTATAAATATAGATGTATCTATTCTATTTATGTGGTTGTAGATAAAACTACTCTATAAATTAATTGAACTCTATGATCTTGGATATTGCCATTGAGATACTTTTGTATGCTTGAAAATATTGATACATTTGTATTCTTAAAAATATGAATGTATCCACTCAATTTGACAAACCTAATGGAGATAAAAATAGTGATTTTTTTTAATGTTTAACTAAATAGAATCAGTCAGCAGGCTTACAAATAAAGAGCAATACAATCTATGTGGTGCATTGATTTTTGATATCGCTTTCTGAAAGGATAGATTTAATAAAGAGTGAACACTGATACAATCTACTTAATATATTGACAAAGCTTTTACTAAAGATTTGAATCAAATATTTCACTCTATTTGCAATATGAGACTAGAATTTTTTCTGGATAGTTGCTCTGTTTTCATTTGAATCAATGAAGAATGAAATTGTATCTCTTAATTATGGTTAACAAAAGACTCCTATTATATTTTTAATAGTTAAAATCTTTTAGCATGATACATGATAACGCTCAAATCATACCCCTGTAAAAGTATGACGCGGTCAATAAAGAACCCAACTAGGTTGAAATCGATTAACATGACCCAAATGGCCGTGATTGGCACCCACACTAACCTCGGTGGGTGAATCAACATTTTCCACTAATACCCCGACATCAATCATTAAGAAGAGAAATAGCACTTTAATAATGAAATGAAATGAAACATTCGAAACAATAACAACCAACTAAAACAAAACACCATTCCTAAGATCCGAATGTCATTGCACTTCGGATGTCTAAGTACAACACTAGGAGTGATAAATCTAGAAAATAAAAGAAACTAAAATATCCGAAGGAGAGACATTTTCAATGGAGGAGTAGGACTGCCTGTCTTGTGATTGTTCACCTTTCAAAATAGAACTGTTGCTGCTTTATAGGTAAAGGTGAGAAGAGCTTCCTGGATCAGATTCTGCACTTAGAAAGAAGTGCAGGAGTAGTGTCAGTGCGAAACACAGTACTGGTAGACATCATCGGCCGACCTTACATAATAACATATAAGAATGCGAGCAACATGTAACCAGTCTAAACTACTATTTAAATACATATTACACATTCCAGGAGATTCAACTCTACTCAGGTGCAACCGACCTGTTCACTGGAGTAGGCTCTTCGCTGCAGCGTTCACTTGACCACTGTAATGGAACATGTCTTGCTGCAGTGGTACTGCCCTGGGTAGTAGCTTGACTTAGCTGCACTTAGTCATTGCACCAACTATCATCACGTATCATCTTATTCTTCCAGAAACAAACAGTTATTACAACACGACACATAAAACTTTGCATAATCATATACAATATAGACTAACCCATAACAATAATAGCAGAAATCAATTTCTCACTTTCATTCACCTCTATAAAACATCATGACCTTGCAACTTTTCCATATTCAACTTACACACATATTTTCAAACATCAGTTCAGCCAATTAGCATTGTTCTATTTCACTTTTACACATTAATATAACATACCATGAAATAGCATAAATAGTGAATGCCAGGCACACACCTCTGTCATATCACTATGAACACTCTAGAGCTAAACCTTAGTGTACACACATGCTAGAGGGTCTTATTCCTGCCCTTCCAGTCATGACTTGCAGGGGACTCTAGAAATTTATGTACTGTACCAACGTGGTACTCGCTCCCGCTCATACGCTCGTCCCGATGATCTCATTGGACACGAGCCACTCAATCAACATTGCTCACCCGGATGCTCTCCTCAGGCACGAGCCTCTCATCTCGGAATATTCTTGCTATCCTTAACCATTCTCATGGTAGTGATATCATAGCCAAGTTCATCATTATGGAATTCAGGAGATCACAACTATCTCCCCCACTCATATATTCAACAGTTCATCATACATTCCATTACAATACAAGAATACATTAATAGTTCAACACAATTCCACTTCAATTCGGCAGCCACAATATATCAAATTCATTCCAAGAATCGATTTTTAACAAGGAAATCATCATCACAAATAATGTCTATAGATCAAGCAACACATTATCATTCATAAATATATAGATCATTATGTAAAGTCCAACTCCTCTAAATCATAACCTACCTCAAACCGGGAGGATTTAGATGGCGGTCACACTGCTGGAGACTTACCCTTCGTCAATGCTTCCGAAAGTGCAAACTCTATACAAGAATAGGGCTGGCCGGTGGGATGGGACATCCCGATCTGACCCGATACCGGCCCAATTCTGGGTCCCGGTAGTCCCGATCCCAACTGGCCCGATGACTTAAGGGGATTAGGGGAGACAAGATATGGGATGGAACGAGACGATTATTTTTACTGATTTTACTGGCCTGGTTCCGTCCCAGTTCGGACCAAAATTTTTAATTTTTTTTAAAAAGGAGCCATTTCTAGCCGTTGGGGTGGGCCCCTCCAATGACTATATTCCCTGAAAATTAGCCTCCCACCCCCTTTATTTTTCTAAAATTTTTTTACACCCTTTTATTTTAGAAATTACACTTTGGTCCTTTTTTTAAAAATTATAAATACCCCTACATTTCCACAAATTATTCACATTTCATCTCTTCTCTAATCTCTACTACACACTCATTCTCTCAAACATTATCAATTCTCAATTTCTCTCAAATGTCTATACAATCTACATTCTCTAATTCTCTAAATTTCAAAATTTATAATTTTCAAATTCAAATTGTGTTAGTTATTTTAGTTTCAAGTTTCAACTTTTAAGTCTCAAGTTACTACTTGCTAGTTGCTACATCAATTTTTAAATTTCGACAATTGGTTATAATCTTTTGTTTTTACACAGATGTTTGGTACATTCGTTCCATATGTACTTCTATTATTTATTTATTTTACGGCTTTACGCATTTAATTTTTCTCTCTTATTTATTTAAATATACTTGTGTTATATTTATTTCGTCATAATTTTAGTTGTGTTATATTTATTTATTCATAAATTATAATATGAATTCTGAAAAAAAAATTCTGAAAAAGAAAAGGGTGTTATGGCCAAGGTTGCAGGTGTGTTCGGTATTAGTACTGGTAAAAAAGTATAGGTTCGAGTTCTACTGCTAAAAAATTGGTGGTTCTTCTTCAGTTCCTAGAGTTAGAATTAATAATGAAGATTTTATGCAATTTGGTAGTACTCCTATTAATATTACTTTGGATACTCCATTAGATAATGAAATTATGGAAAGACGTTGTGGTAATTTATTAGACGAAGAATTAGATGAAGAAGAAGAAGTAGAAGTAGTATTAGAAGAAGAATTATATGATACACCTACTAATCTCATTACCGAAGCTCCAACTCAGGATACTCCTCAGTGTGAAGCTCAACTTCCCCCTGTGCATCCTACTAGGGGTAAAATTAGGGTTCAACGGGCTAAAACTTCGGCTGTTTTGCAATTTATGCATCAAAATGAGGAACGAACAAAAGATATTTGTTATAAGTGTAAAAATATACTTAAACATGAACGCGGCGAAAGCAAAGGTGGAACGGGGGGAGGGAGTTTACATAGACATTTATTACAATGTTCTAAACATGAATATTTGGCGGCTAAAGAAGCCTCTAAGCCGTCGGTTGTGATATCTCTATTGGATCCAAAGGGGGTTCCAATATGATTCAGGGCCAATTAAACCCTTCAAACGCAAGTGGCCCTGTTACACAATGGAAATATGATAGGGATAGAGACCGTAAAAGCATCGCAAAAATGGTTACGGTCTGTTGTTTGTTTTCCTCCCATCCCGAATTTATTATGTATATTCAACAAACATATAATCCTTCTTTTAAAGATATTTTGCGAAGCACGGTTAAACGTGACATTTTTGAATTTCAAGCAAAACATTCTCATTATTTTCGTTATTTATTTAGTTATTTTGATGGTAGATTTTCTATTACATCTGATATAGGCCGTAGTGTCAATTTCATTGATTATTTAACTATTACTGCACATTGGATTGATCATAACTGAAATTTACAAATAAGAATAATATCTTATAAAATTTGTGAGCACAGAAAAATTGCTACGTATATAACTGCTACTATACTTGAAGTTTTACAATCTTTTGGAATTTGTGATAAAATTTTGAGTGTTACACTAGATAATGCTTCTTCTAATACTGATGCTGTTAGTAAGTTAAGAACTCGATTCTGTCCAATTACTAAAAATGCTTTCCATAATAGATGTGTTGCTCATATACTTAATCTGGTTGTATAGGATGAAATTAAATTATTTGATATTGGGTGTTCTAAAGTTGAATTAGCATGTTTTTGGATTTTTCGAATGAATAAATATTCTAGAATTTAAAAAAATTTGTAGAATATGTGAACTTCCATATCGAAAAGTTCCAAAACATGTAAAAACTAGATGGAATTCATTATACGAAATGTTTGAAGTTGCATATATTTATAGAAGGCCTATCACTATGTTGTATAATGCTCATAATTCTGAACCTGATTTGAAACTTGATGATAATGACTGGGAGAAAATAAATGAACTTAATCAATTTTTAAAATTATTTTATTAAGCAACAAAAATAGTTTCTAGCGTGTATTTTCCAACTATTTGTGAAGTTTGAATAAATGTATGTGCTATTATTATTAAATTTGCTGAATAAAATAATGAAAAGTTTGCACCGGCTATTAAGGTCATGATTCAAAAGTTTAAAAGATATTTTTTTTCTATCCCTCAAATTTATTTAACTGCTATATTTAACCGAGAATATAAAGAACGAGGTACCAGAGGAGTCGTTCAAAAAATTTATGAAAATTTAGAAATAGAAGATAATGAAATTTCAAGTCTGGAAACTTATAAAAATAGTATTAGAGTGCAGGCTAAATTAATGTATGAGACTTATTGCCAGTTGCATAGCGGTAATTCCATTAATGCTCCTGAAACTTCTAGGGTCCTAGTAGATAGTACCCATAGATATGTGCAAAGTCAAATTGGTCTTGATTTTTTTGACAGTTGTGATTTTGATGACTATCTTTCTTCAGCTAGAGAAAATGTTACAATTTTCGCTGACGGAACGCCGGACATTCTGAGTTGGTGGAGGGCTCGTGGCAGCGTATTTTCAATGCTTAGCAAGATGATTCGAGATGTGCTAGCTATTCAAGCATCATCTGTTGCTTCGGAGACCGCTTTCAGTGTGGCAAGATTGCAACTTGGAGATCATCGATATTCATTAGCAGAAGACAGCTTGGAGGTATCTATAACTTTCAGAGATTGGATCAACGCGGAGCGGAGAAATCACGAGCTACCGAAGTTAACTTTCCAACAAGAAGCTTTTTTGGAGTCAACAATTAACAGTGATGATGACATGGAAGCACAAGACTGACAACAATCTATGCCAATGCCGAAAAATATTTCAGCTCAACAAATAGAAGAATAAAAAAGAGATTTCACAAAAATGTACAAATATTAATATTATATTCAACGCTTAATCCAAGCAGAACCCTTCCTAGAAGGTGGCTACATAGATTAGTCGCTCTACTAATATTTGTAAATTGTAATATAATTTTGTATGCTATTAATTTAATTTTTATATGAATAAATTAAAAGTCTGTTAACTTTTAGCCTTAATTTTCAATTTCATTATCTATTGTATTATATCTTAATTATTTACAAAAATTTAAAAATAAACTTATAGATACAAATAAATATTCAATAATTACTTCATATTTCAAATTTCAAATTTTAAAATTTCAAACTTTAAGTCTTTAAGAGTTAAGACTTAAGACTTTAAGTCTTTAATAAACTTTAGAAATTATTTTAGCCTTAAAATATTAAATTCCTATTTTCAATTTTCAAATAAATAAATAAATGATTACTTCATATTTCATATTTCAAATTTCAAACTTTAAGTTTTTAGACTTTAAAGTTTAAGACTTTAAGTATTTAATAAACTTTAGAGTTTAGACTTTGTTTGAATTTTTACCCTAAATTTTTATTTCAAAATTAAAATTTTAAATTTCAAGTTCAACTTTGAAGTTCTTTCTTATTTATAAATTCTAAGTTTCTAAGTTCTGACTATAAGACTTTAAATTTAAATTCTTATTTCTAAATATAAGACTTTAAAATATAAGACTATAAATCTTTTTAAAAAAATTTACATTATAATAATAAAAAAAATTTTAAAAATTATTTTTCGTCCCGTTTGTCCCATCCTATCCAGTCCCATCCCGACCCGTTAATATAGTGGGATGGGACGGGACTATCAGCCCGTCCCAGCTACCCATCCTGGTTCCCCCCGTTCCGTCCCATTCGTATCGTCCCAGCCTAATGCCCAGCACTACACAAGAATAAGACACAATTTAGTATCCTACCACCCACACAAGGGTCTTAGAACTCAAACCCATTCTTTGAAAGAAATTTTAAGAGTAAACCCTAATTTCACCTATCTCTAGGTCCCAATCACCACATGAACCATGTTCTATAACAATTATACCTTCGGGAATGATTATTACCACCCGATAACCACCCAATTAGTTCTCCATGATCCATCCCTAGTCTATCAACCTAGGGTTTCTTTACTAGAAATCACCATTAGAAGTTCTCCTTGAATCTTAGGGGTTACAAAATCAATCTTAGGGGTAAGAATTCAAGAAACTTACCTTGAGCAAGAAATTCAACTGCTCTGGGGGAAAAAATTGCCTTCAGCCTTTGAACCTTTGTGTTTTAGAAATTATGGAGTATAAACCCAGAAATCCTACTTAAATCCACTTTCTGATTTCCGTTTTCAGCTACAGCAGACCCGCTATGGTGGTCAGAAAGCCACTAGCGGATCCGACGGTTACTTCCCCGGTCTGTTACGGCGGAACTCCGATCATCACCGCGGTCTCGCTGCAGCAAAAATTCTACCCCTACAGTAGTTCTCGAAACCAGTAGCTCCCCAAAATCAACCAACTTTCACTACCTTATTCCACAACACTTCTTCTATCCACAGTCTAGCCCCGTTAGAGTTATCTAGGTTCATTTCTCCTCGTAATCACATATGAGTCGTTATATCGATCCTGCAGGAAATATGGTAAGGATGTATAATAATGCTAGTATTTATGCTTTTAGTATAATTATTTCCTAATAGGGGGTTTCAAAGAAGTAAACAAGTAATAGTGTTGTAAATTGGTGTTGCTGTCAAGTTTATGCAATTAACTGGGGAAGCGATCCCCATGGATTCTTAACAACTTCAGGTGAATACACTAGTGTTCTATCTCAATACTTATCCTGTAGAACTGATAAAATAGGTTCATCCAAACGACTGACTCATCCCTATTGGATAACTACACTCAATTACCAGATTAGGTCTCTTGATTTCTTTCACTTTAACCGTTATCAATTTGTTCCAAATTAACTACCCGATGACCGCATCTCAAGTTATTCAATGAACCATAAATATCAACGCTTTATTGTTCTTCTCTTTTCATAATCTCTTCCATTCTAGGTTCAGGCAAGTAGAGAATTCGAGCAAGTTCTAACTTTGAGCTCCATTAAGAAATGTTTAAAGAATAAAGAGAAAATAATACAAACATAAGTATTCATTTTGATCCACTATGTGCAAACCCTAGTTAGTTATTCTATCATGGTTCCCACTGTCACACCTCACCTTGGGAGGCATGATGAGCACCTGGTACCCTACTAGGATCTAAACTGACTTAACTAGGTCTGTGCAGTCCTGGCGCAGGCTCACTTCCCAAATTAAGAATACAACGGGCTATATCTTAGCTGTAAATACAACCTCCGACCGACAAGGCCTTATAGCCACCTGTAAAGGAAGACAGCTAACCAGAAATAGGTAATAATAGGGAATCCTATGCGGGCTAACAAGACAACCATGATGTCTAGTTATGACTGTAAAATAAAACCAGTGCTAAGCTAAACTATGGCCGATAAGGCCACTAATATGTCAGCCAAACAAGGCCCTACACAGCAAACACGTAAACTAAAACACATATAGTCCCCGCATGGATAATAACAACTAACCACAGGGAAATAGAAAAGATTTGCAAGCCTCTAGGAGTAATATGATGGTCGGGACAGGGCCCAGGCCTACTTAAAAACTGTACAATTTTAAAAAAAACCTTATGTCTACAAGCTCCAGAGGAAAGGAGTCGACTTTTCTAACAGTCCTGGCTAAAGGCTAAGCGGGACCTGCTCCTCATCTATCCGTACCTGCAGACAAGTAATGCAGCGCCTCAGAAAGGGCGTCAGTACAATATGTACTGAATATGTAAGGCGATAACTGTAAATGACTGAAATAAAGTGATAGAACTGAGCATAGCTGAAATGAAGGGAGAGAGGTCATACTTGAGTAATGGAACTTCTTACTATCTAATTTATAATTAACTAAAGCAGACAAAAACCTTACCTGGCCGCCATAAGCCGGAAGGTACAACCACCACAGAATAACCCACCTGGGGCCCCCATAAGCCCTAGTGAGTACACTTCAGTCTATATACCCCTATCAAGGTCGCACTGGGTCAACTAATAGCTATAACCGTCATGCCGGCCCCCTGGGTCTGTAACTAAGCCCGCTCGGCCCCTGACTGTAGCTGTGTCTACACAGCTAATAACCCTGGGGTCGGTCATGAAGGCTATACAGGCATAATCCATCCCAAACTAAACATGGAATACGGGTTTTAAGCTAATAATAAGAACTAACCACAATAGACATGCTTCTGGTATTCTTATTGGGATTCAAACTGAGTTATCATGCTAAAGAAACTAACTTGCCGAAGGAAACTGCCTTAACATACCTCGTTCGCCGATTATCGACTAGCTGGTAAGTTTCAGTTCACATCCAACTACTTTTCTCAACTGCAATCATATTACGGGGGAATATAACTAGTTTCAGTACTAAATTCGGCAAAAACGATAAGTTTTAATACTAATATTGATTATACTTCAACTGAACGAAACACGGCTGAAAACGTATAACTTTCTGAGAGTTCAGAAGGGAGAAATTATTACTTTAAGCCTGTGATCATATTGACACTAGTTTGAAGCAATTCCAACAACATTGGCTTGACGGGGCTATGATTTTCCGGGCGAATTTCATGAAAATAACTCTGTAGAAATGCTCCCTGTAGCCTTAAACTTCAATAGCCAAAGTTAATTTGAATTCGGGCAGCGTTTAGCAGCGTAAACAGAGGAAATTCTATCAATTTGTTTGTCTTCTCCTTCTACTGGTCGAATATAACATGTATATACTCAAAATAATGAAGGGAGGAGCTATATATACTTGGGCGGTGGACTGAGTGTCCGTGGCACGGACCCCAACATGCCGATTCTGGGCGGTGCTACGGAGCCCAACGCGCCAGGGAGGGTTCCGTGCCACGCTGCCCCTTTGGGCGGCTAGCCCGGCCTTCTCCCGCGCGGTCCCGACTCCATGCTCGTTCAACCTTTTTCCGGGCCCTTTATCGTACATATTATACTCTAAAACTCTTAACCAACATACGAATAATCCGTCTAAACATTAAAAACTTACGGGGTGTAACATCCTCCCCCCTTTGGAATATTCGTCCTCGAATGTTAACTTTAGCTTACAGAAGTGTTTTCCCTTTTAACTGTTATCCTCGATAAATTTTGGCAGAGTCTCCCCTGTAATATGGACTATCTGAAAATCCTGAAACACAGAAAGTCCAACACAGGTACTTTACATGACACTACAACAACTATTTCACACAAGGCTAGAGTCAATTGAGCAATCTATATAACACAAATCATGAAGCAATAATTGAATCAACAACTTACCTTAACTACATGATTTGGACTAAGCCTGGAATAAATGAGGATATCTGGATTTCATGTCGTCCTCAGCTTCCCGAGTCATTTCCTCCCTATTCTTGTTTCTCCATATTACTTTAACAGAGGCAACATCTTTAGTCCTCAACCTGCGAACCTGCCGATCTAATATGGACACTGGGAATTCTTCATATGCTAGTTCCTCCGTGACTCAGACATCCTCAACTGGCACAACTCGGGATGGGTCCCCTATGCACTTTCATAGCATCAACATATGAAAGACCGAATGAACGAATTCTAATTCTGAAGGTAGATCTAACTCATATGCCACTTGGCCTATTCTCCTGAGAATTTGATACGTCCTAATAAACCTTAGGCTAAGCTTACATTTTTTACCAAACCTCATCACGCCTTTCAACGGCGAAACCTTCAGAAATACCTAGTCACCCACATTGACCTCCAAGTTCCTACGTCGTACATCAACATAAGATTTCTAGCGGCTTTGAGCTGTCAACGGGAGTTCTATGATGAGCTTTACTTTCTCCTCTGACTGCTGGATCATGTCTCGTCCAATTAACTCTGATTCTCCAACTTCAAACCAACCAACTGGAGATCTGCACTTTCGCCCATATAAGGCTTCATGAGGTGCCATCTTGATTTCCTTGTGAGAACTATTATTGTAGGCAAACTTAATAAGTGGTAGGTGTTCATCCTTGCTGCCCCCGAAATCCAACACACACGGCCATAACATATCCTTGAGTGTCTGAATTGTACGTTCTGCCTGCCCGTTTGTTTGAGGATGGAAGGTTGTACTCAGGTTAACCTGTGTCCCCAAACCCTTCTGGAAGGATTACCAAAATTTAGCTGTAAACTGTGCCCCTCTATCAGAAATAATTGATATGGAACACCATGCAATCATACTATCTCTCTGTTATATAGTTCAGCATAATCTTCAGCTGAGAAGGTAGCCCTTACTGGAAGAAAATGAGCTAATTTCGTCAACCTGTCAACAATTACCCAGATAGAATCAAATTTATGCCTGGGTACGAGGTAAACCTGTTACAAAGTCCATATTAATTGCCTCCCATTTCCACATAGGCACTGCTATCTCCTGTGTCAGTCCGCTGGGTTTTTGATGTTCGGCTTTCACCTATTAGCGATTAGGACATTGAGCTACAAATTCTTCTATCTCCTTTTTCATTCCCGGCCACCGGTAATTCTCTTTTATATCATGATACATCTTTGTTGATCCTGGATGAAGAGAGTAATGAGAGTAATGCACCTCGCCCATAATTTGTTGGCGAAGTCCTGCCGCCTCCGGAACACAGAGGCGATCCCTATACCTCAAAAATCCATCTTCAGTTACCTTGAAATCTGTTACTCCCCCTCGCTGAACCTTATCTCTAAGCTGAACTAGGTTAGGGTCTTCGTAGTGTCGTTCTTTCACTTCTACAGCCAATGATAATACTGTCGTATTCTGAATTACTGCTCCGCTGTCTCGTGAATCTACTATACGGATGGCCAAATTAGCTAACTGATGCAGTTCTCGAGCCAGTTCCCTCTGTTCGAGCTTTAAATATGTCAGACTTCCCATGGATTTGCAACTGAGGTCATCTGCTACAACATTGGCTTTCCTCAGATGGTACAAAATATTCATATCATAGTCCTTCAACAGCTCTAACTAGCGACGCTGCCGCAGATTCAACTCTTTCTGTGTGAAAATGTACTGGAGGCTCTTATGATCAGTAAAAATATCTACATGAATGCCATACAGATAGTGCCTCCATATTTTCAAGGCATGAATTACTGCGGCCAATTCTGGATCATGGGTGGGGTAGTTCTGTTCATGCTTCCTCAGCTATCTCGAAGTGTAAGAAATTAGCTTATCGTGTTGCATCAGAACATATCCTAATCTGACACCTGAAGCATCACAATATACTGCATAACCCTCTGATCCTTCTGGCAAGGCTAATACTGTTGTTGAGGTCAACCTATTTTTCAGCTCCTGAAAACTCTATTCACATGCTTCGGTCCATGAAATTTAGGTGCTTTCTGAGTTAACTTGGTCAAAGGCACTGCAAAGGTAGAAAATCCTTCCACGAACCTTCTGTAATACCCGGCTAACCCCAGGAAACTATGTACCTCGGTCAGAGTAGTAGGTCTAGGCCATGTTTTTACTACCTCGATCTTCTGCGAATCTACCTGTATACCAGCATCTGACACAATGTGGCCCAAAAAGGCTACTGAATTTAGCCAAAATTCACATCTAGAAATTTCGCATACAACTGGCGATTCCTGAGAGTTTGGAGCACTGCTCATAGGTGATCCCGGTGATTTGCCTCTGAGCAGGAATATACCAGAATATCATCAATAAATACTATCACAAATAGGTCCAGATACGGTCTAAAGATGCTGTTCATCAAGTCCATGAACACTGCTGGAGCATTCATTAGCCCGAAGGACATGACTAGAAATTCAAAGTGGCCATACCTGGTCCTAAAGGCAGTTTTTGGAATATCCCTCTCGCGAACCCGAACCTGATGGTACCCAGACTTTAAGTCAATTTTTGAGAAATATTTCGCCCCTGTAGCTGATCGAACAGGTCATCTATTTTGGAAAGTGGGTATTTGTTCTTGATAGTGACTTTATTCAGCTGCTGATAATCTATACATATACGGAGGGAGCCATCCTTCTTCCTCACAAACAGAACTGGTGCACCCCACGGTGAAGTACTCGGCCTGATGAAGCCCTTATCTAACAGGTCTTTCAACTGTTCTTTCAATTCTCTGAGCTCAGTAGGAGCCATTCAGTACGGAAGAATAGATATGGGCTAAGTACCTGGTAATAAATCAATTGCAAAATCGATCTTCCGTTCTGGGGGAATACCAGGAAGTTCATCTGGAAATACATCTGGAAATTCATTGACTACTGAAATGGACTGGAGAGGCGGAGATTTTGCTTAGACATCCTGAACCCTGACAATATGATAAATACATCCTTTTGCTATCAATTTTCTCGCCCGAAGATAGGAAATAAACCTACCCCTTGGCGTAGCTGCGCCATCTTTCCACTCCCGTACAACCTCCCCTGGAAAGTGGAATCGGACAGTCTTGGTCCAACATTCAACATTGGCATAGCATGGCGTCAGCCAATCCATACCCATAATTGCGTCGAAGTCAATCATTTCTAATTCTAACAAGTCTGCTAAGGTCTGACGACCAACAACCTCTATTGTGCATCCTCGGTAGACCCTCTTGGCTATGATAGAGTCACTGATTGGTGTAGACACAGTAAAAGGTTACTGAAGCGATTCTGGTGTAATACTAAACTTTCGGGCTACTAATGGTGTAACATAAGACAAGGTGGATCCTGGATCTATCAATAGCTAAACAGAATGAGAGCAAATGTCCATCATACCTGTCACCACATCTGGTGATGACTCTAACTCCTGTCTTCCTGATAAAGCATAAGTACGATCTGGATCGGTACCTAAGCTAGATGCCCTGGTCTACCTCGGCCTTTGTCGGCTGGAGTTGTGGGCCTACGCCCTGTTGGAGATGCTGGGGCACGTGACCCTACTAAAGATCTATCATGTCGGTCCCGATCACTCTGACCCCTGGCTGACAATCTCTCATGTGATGACTGTCCGGTCTGCGTAGTATGGGTATTATAAAACTGACACGCAAGTGCACGTGGTCGAACAAGTAGTAAGTGGCTTTAGTAAGCCAAGTATCGATCCCACAGGGACTTGGGATAAGTGCAATTTGCTCAAGTATACTATATTTTTACTTCTAAATATGCTGACAACTAAATAACCAAAAATTGAATAATTTGTTTTATAAATTTTATACTAAACTACAAACAATTATCTACTTTGAATTTGGACTATGGATAAAAGCATGCCGAGGTTAAATAACATGTAATGAAACTGATTATCATCATAAATTGGTTAATCTTTTCTTCCAGTTGCTAGCCAAGAACAATTTCTAAGAGATTAAAACTTTCGTATTTAATCTCACTTAAGAATCATGAACCATCCGTCTACATTTCTGTGATCAAATGCAATTCATGTTCTAGCCATATAATTCCGGTTCCTAAATTGACTAATACGGCTTTCAAGTATATTTCTATCAGGAAAGCACATCAAAACTCAATTTTCCCAAATCAAGTAAAGAACAATATCCTATTAATTCACAACTTTCCAATTTCGTGCTCTCTCGAGTGAAATCGGAATTTTTAGATGTACATTAATGTAGGCCACACACCAATGCAGTAGAAACAAGAATTAATAGAACAACATGGAAGAAAAAGATGAAAAACCATATAATCAATAATCAAAATTCATCACAAGTGTTCATAACCTCAGCAAGGAAGGGAATTAGCCACTCATTTGTGGATTAATCATCCTAAAACAAGTGTTAATCATACAAACAATTGAATTAAAGAAGAAAGAAAGAGAGAAAAAACCCTGAACTTTTCGTCCCTCAACTTCTTGTAACCCACGTCCTTGCTCCACCAAGTCTGAATTATGAAAAATACACTTAAGCGTTCTATTTATACTAGTGGGGATTTTTCTCGGAATAATGAGCAACGTGTCATGGAGTGCATCGCGGAGCACTGCCTCCGTGACACGCCGTGAACGCGGACCCTCACTGGAATTGGGGGTCCGGGAAATCAAACACCAACGTGGCACGACGTGCAACGCGGAGGCTAGCCACCGTGCCACGGAGCAGTCGCGAACCTCCACTGGAAATTGATGAATTTTCACCCTCCAGGCAGAATGCCTCCGCGATGGTAGCGTGACACGGCTCCATTGCGGAGCCCCTTTAATTCGTGCAGTCCTATGCCTTTTTCCTTGCTCGCATCCAAGTCCAACTCCGATATCATCCAACATACATTTTAACTTCCCGAAATCACATTTTACCTACAAAACAATGCTAATCATGTTGGTTAGTATAAATTCACATTTTATTACCAATTACATGAAAACGTATACACATTGCTAGATAAAAAAGGCGAAAATGATACTTTTGAGTATCACTTGGGCATATAAATCTGCCCAAGATCACTTACCCCATACTTAAATCCTTGTTCGTCCTCGAACAACAAACATACAATTCATGCAATTTACATCCCAGCCTCGCTACTATGGTGCGACAATTTAAGCTACGGTCATACCGATCATTTAATATTGCAAATCATCAAGAAAACATGCATGGTCTTAACAATGCAATGACCTTCCATACATTAAGACTTCCTAGACTTTAAGAATCGACTCTCGATATCGGCAAACTCATGCAAATCAGCTAATCAAGATATCCGACACGAAAATCAATCTTTCATCAAGCAAGTGCCCTCACAACTCAAGAGAATCTTCCCCCTTTTTGCTCATGTGACACACAAACATTCAAGTAGGGGCATGTAAAAACAATTTCACTCTCTCTCCCAAAAAATTCACATGCATCATGTCATGACCCATAAGCTTGCCCTTAGTGTATTACTCCACTAATATAAAGAAATGCAATGTAAGATCACGTAGGACTTTAATGGGTTGTAATGTACGCTATGGAACTAGTATATATTGAATTAGCCAATAATAACCACTAGCATCCTTAAGCGCCTTTGCAACACATTCCCATCAATTCATGGACATTGTTTCTCTCTTTTCTTTTTTTCATCATCCCATTCTTGATGATTTACTTTAGTATGGCCCATTTTATTAAGCACACTTGACACAATAACAAAGGTTATTCATGCACCTTCATTATCGTCTATTTATAACCAGTGCACCTTCAACCTTTTCTTTTCTTCCCTCACTCTGCTTTTCTTTTTCTTTTCACCATTTTCACTCTTTGACACTTTGGGAAAATTATTTTCTCTTCTTAAGCGCTTAAGAGTTTTGTATAGACTTTACGGCTAATGAAAAGAAGGAACTAAGCTCAGTTTAAGCTTTTTGGACAAAAGAAAGAAATAATAGGCTAAAGGCTCAAGGGGCTGACTAGGGTATACAATCACAGAAAGGTCGAGTATGACAAGAAAATTAGAAACTCTCGGTTAAAACAAAGAAATGCTTACATCCTTTCCAATAATACACCTCCTTCATTTCGTTTTGTACAGACACCAGGCAAGTTCTAGACACTTCACAATAGCATGGAATAACAATACCTCACTTCACACTTTATGCACATGCTCGATTCAAGATGTATTCACAGACTCTTCAATCAGCTAATTACATGAATTTAAACATTAAGCCTCAATCACACCGAATCGAACTCTACCGCCTAGGTATCTCAACATATTTACAAGATTGCAAGCTTTCATACGAATCACCTTTGCATTTTGAATATCAGGTACAACACGCAACCAAAATTTCGCAACCATATAGTAACTACAGGTTTCGGGATGCAATCCACCAAAGAAAAAAAACTGAAAATAAATTAAAATAACTACTCCTACCGACTACATTTCCCTTAAGACGGTCGTCATCCATCCATCATAGGGAACGGTCACTAACTAAGACGTCGGTTCAATGGGACCCTTCTCGGTAAAAGAACCGAAAACAAACACCGAGAAACCCAAAATTAAAAAGTTGAAAATTTTTGCAAACCATCGATCATTTCGATAGAAAAATTGTTTACAAAATATTTTAAATATGAACAAAATATTTTCAAAAAAAAATGAAAATTTTCAAGCAAAAATATTTACAAAATTTTTTACAAAATCAGCTGGCAACATTCAACAACACACATCAATTCCACAAATATTTACAAATACAGAATAGTTTGAAAATTCACAAACACAGGGAAACATAACATACAAAATAGCAGAGGAGAACATACAAACAAACCAGCCCAGCCTAGTACCTAACTACTCCCACCCCACACTTAAACCGAACACTGTCCCCAGTGTTCACAAAAATTAAATAGCACATAATCGGGTGGTGGAACTCCCTGATCAGTCAAAGTATTCCACTTCTTCATCAGGTGTTGCTGCCTCATCTCCCATGTTCGAGTCGCCTCCGTCGTCGTCATCAGACTCCACATCGGAGACCTCCCGACGTGTCTCCTCATCCGTGGGGACATCATCGTCAGTGGACTCTACAAAGGCTGGCCCCACTCGGCATAGAGCCCTGGCATTTTCGCCAAACGGGTAATCCAGCTCGAGCTGCCATAGCTCCTCCTCCGTGGCTGGTTTCCCACCGATCCTTAGCTGGAGCATCTGCATCCCATACATCCGCGCCATGTACTGGTCATCACGAGCATGTCGCTCGCCAAGTGTCAGCACTTGGCCCATGGGTGGTGTCGGGAGCCTTAGTTTTGGTCACATCCAAGGCCCGCCGCTCCAACTGCGGGATATAATCGAGGGCCTCCTCCTCAACATCAAGGCCCTGGAGAAATGTGGTGAGTAGTCCACCGAACCCATACCTGTGGCCCTGGTGCAATCGGGCTCTCTTCATGATGGATATGATGACCGCCCCGACATTAATCTCCAGCCCTTTCATCAGGGCGTACACCAGGCAAACACGGTCCCGGGTCACATCAGTCATGTGTACCCCCGGGATTAGGCACGAGCAGACTATCTTCAGCCAGATTCGGGCTTCCCTATTCATCTGAGAATATGGAAGAGTCTGCTGGTAGCCCCTTTCTTTGTGTCTGCTCCATCTAGCTGTGGATCGGGCCCCACACAGTGTGCGTCTGATGTCAGCATACGGTGGGGTAGTGTTCAGCTGGCGGAGAACGTGGGCGTCTGTGTCCCGCGCTCCTATGATGGCGTTGAGTTGGTGGGGTTCCAGAGTGACTATCTGCCCTCTGATTTTGATGGTGTGACTTCTTATTGACGGGTTCCAGTTAGCATAGAACTCCTGGACCAGGTGCAGGTTGCATTCTTTGGGCTCCTCGAATATGAAACTTAGCCCAGCAGCCTCGATCCGTTGAACTATTCTGGGGAACTCCTGTGCAAATGGCTCCCGTGCTATATGCTCTTCGGGGAAATATTTGTTCTCTTTGTGCTTGGCATACCACTTTTTTCCCTCGTCAGTCACCCATCTCGTTCCGTATTGGCGGCGCTGGCCGCGTGGAACTGCTGGTGCAGCTGGGACTGCTGTGCCCAGTCTGAGTCTTTTCCTTCCGGTGCCTGAAGTTGATGCACCCTTCCCTTTATCTTGTCGGCTTTCCATTTTTACCTGTCAACCCAAGTAAACAGGCTCAATGTTAAGCTAAATAAATATTAACTTCGGCTAAGGTCGGGTTACGCTAAATTACCCCACACTTAGTCCTTAGTTACAGTTATAACCTATGGCAAGAATAACTTTATTTACACAAAACAACCAGCTACACAATCATGCTTAGTGCGTTTAAAAAAAGAAAATTCAATAGTATAACTTCTGCGTACTACTTAGACTTCGTAAAGCTAATCACAATCACTACCATCGCTAGCATTTTAACCATCGCACTTACAAAGAAAAACAATGAAACAAAAACAACAACAAAAATTCTATACACATAAACCTATACAACCAACCAAATTTGAACAAATTTCAACATTTCCCCTAAACCCGAGAATTCGTCGTCAATTAACATTCAAACAATTTTTTTACAATGACTCATCTCATTTAACAAGTACACCCCGGCATAGAATTCACGAATTCAACACATTACCAACTTCAAATTCAACAACAAGCCCTAGAATTGATTTCTTCCATCAAATTCGAATAATTCATGCAATCGACAAGTTCAAATGATCATTATAACATTCTGAACATTTATCAATCAACAAATAACTCGAATTCATGCTTAATTTCGACTTAGGGCGATTTATCTCACCTCCCATGCTTAATTTCGAATAAAATCGACAAAAACTTGAGAGAGAATCGGAAAACATACCTTAACGTTGAAGAATCAAAGAAAACTCGGTAATTTGTTGCCTTAAGCCGTGGCACGTTGGTGGGAAAGGGGTTTTGGGATGTTTGGTCGCGGAGGAAATCGAAAATGAGGGGAAAAGGGAAGTTTTCGGGGTTTAAAAGGTAGAAAAACAGGCGGGTCACCCGGCAGCCCGGTGTGACCCGTCGCGATATACAAGGCAACGTGTCACGAAGTGCATCGCGGTGCACTGCCTCCGTGACACGGAGCCATCGCGACAGCATACTGGAAATTTTAAAATTTTTGGGTTACACCTCAATGTGTCACGGAGGGTAACGCGGAGGTCCTCCTCCATGACACGGAGCTATCGCCCCAGCTCACTGTCTTCTACATTTTATTAATTTTTCATACCTCGCCTTTTCCTTCACGATTCTGTGCAGATTTTCTTCCGTTTGACCTGAAAATCATCTCACTAAATAAAATTGGTTAGAATAATAGGTTTCACCTAACTAACAATAAAAAATACTAACTAAAATGAAAAATTTTGTAATAAATCAAGAAAAAGAAAAAGTAAAATCTATTTACACTTTACAAGATGAAAGAAAAAAATTTTCACGGGTTGCCTCCCGTGCAGCGCCTGGTTTACCGTCACGGCTCGACGTCATTTAAGCTCAATTGTCCGCTAGGGTGATGGACGATTTCTCTCGATCATTGTCCTCCCCTCAGTAATGCTTACACCTATCCGGTGGTCTTCCCATTAACTCTCGGGAATGCTTCAGCTGCTTAGCATTACCATGATCAATCACATTGATCACCGAGAGTTCTTCATGCACCATCGGGAGCTTGGGTGCTTTATACACATCGAACACCTCTACCTTATCGTGTGCTCGCATTGTGAGTTGCCCCGCAGCTATGTCGATTAATGCTTTCCCGGTTGCCAAGAAGGGTCGTCCCAAAATAAATGGGACTTCTGCGTCTGGTTCAAAATCCAAAACAATAAAATCTACCGGGAAAATTAGGGAGCCAACTTGCACTAGAACATCCTCAACAATGCCATCCGGCCTAGCTAAGGATCGATCCGCCAACTGCAAGATTACGGTTGTAGGTCTAGGACTCCCTAGACCCAACTTTCTGAATACCGAAGATGGCATCAGATTTATGCTCGCTCCCAGGTCACACAATCCACGAGCTCGGATGCTCTGCCCAATAGTAAGCTGGATAGTAAAACT
Source organism: Datura wrightii (assembly GCA_035772735.1). NCBI lineage: Eukaryota > Viridiplantae > Streptophyta > Magnoliopsida > Solanales > Solanaceae > Datura > Datura wrightii. Next base: position 177,620,928 of record JASDFA010000018.1, on the reverse strand, counting down.
CCCAGGGTCTTTTAACTTTGTGGGCAGTCTGTTTTGGATCCGGGAAGTGCACTCCTCCGTTAAAGCCACCGTGGCATACTCAGTCAACCGACTTTTGTTTGCCATGATGTCTTTTATGTATTTAGGATATTTAGGCACTCCCTGTAAGACATCAACAAGAGGTAAGTTAACATGTACCTGTTTAAGCACCTCCATGAATTTCTTGAATCACGCCTTCTCTTTGTGTTTCTTAAGTCGTTGAGGGAACGGGGGTGGAGGTCTTTCTGATTCAGCTTCTTTGGTCTTCCCCCTTTCCGAACTTTGCTCCCCTTCAACTTCTGCTGCTCCCGAGTGTTGTGGTGGTCTTTCTGGTTCCACCTCCTTTAGCTGCAAACCACTCCTTGTGGTCACTGCATTTACCTGCTTCGGATTCGGATCCGTGTCGCTCGGCAGTCCTCCTCTAGGCCTTGTATTTTGGGCACTAGCAAATTGCCCAAATTGATACTCAAGAGCCTTGGTAGCTAACTGATTGTTTTTCACTTCGGCTGCCAATTTCACGTAGTTAGCCTGCAATTGAGCTTGGTTAGCTATCATGGTCTTGAACATCTCCTCAATGCTGGGTGATGGTGGTGGAGGAGGTGCATTGTTATTTCTGAATTGAGATTGGTAGGTCTGTTGCCCTCCTTGATTCCTTTGCATACCCTGACCCGAACTTTGGCCTTGATGGTTGTTGCTACCCCATGAGAAGTTAGGATGATTCCTCCAATTTGAATTGTAGCTACTACCATACTGCTGGTGATTTCTTTCTGCATTACCCACAAAGTTTACCGAGTCAGGATTGGCTCCACAGCACTCAGCTGAGTGCTCACTGCTTCCACACACTTCACACCACAATTACTAGACTGCATTAACTGGAGCTGAAGGCTGGTTCAATGCCATGTTGCTGAAGTGGTTGTTCAATTGATTTTGCAAGGCAGCTATCTGTGCAGCGATAGCTGTAAATCCATCCACTTCAAGCACTCCTGCTGCTTTCCTTGTTCCACCTCGTGATGAATCAGCATTCCATTCTAGATTGCCCTGTGAAATCCGGTTTAGCAAGGTGTACAGCTCCTCATAAGTCTTTTCCAGCGCTTGCCCTCCAGCTGCTGAATCTAGCAATATTTTGGTGTGGGGTTCCAAACCCTCAATAAATGTGTGCACCAACACGTCATTGGACTGATGATGATGAGGACAGTCCCGCAACATGGATTTAAATCTCTCCTAGGCTTGATATAAATTTTCTCCCTCCCTCTGTTTGAAACTTAGAATTTGACTTCTAAGTCTTGCTGTTTTTCCAGAGGGAAAAAACCTTATCAAGAACTTTCGAGCAAGATCATCCCACGTTGAAATAGAATTTGGTGGCTCCGCTTTCAACCACCTCTTGGCTTCTCCGAGTAATGAGAACGGAAATAATGTAAACCGAACATAATCAGGTGACACTCCAGCGGGTATATAAGTGTCACTTATCTCCAAAAAGTTTTGGAGATGTTGTTGTGGGTCTTCATGAGGGAGACCGGTAAATTGCCCGCTTGTGTGCAACAATTGCATCATATTTTGCTTGAGTTCAAATCTCCCTCCAGGCTCTGGTTTGCGGATACTGGATGTAACATTATTGGCATGTGGGATTGCCACCTCGCGAACCGGCCTTGCTGCTGCTTTTTCGGGCACTAACATTACCCTCACAACCGGTGGATTTGGTTGCTCCATAATGGTCTGTCTGAGCAACTGCAGCTTCCTTTGTAGAGCTTCTCTCCGTTTACTGTGAAATATACGTTCAGGCTCTATATAAGATTCCACCAGCTCTTTGTCTCTTGCCAGTGTTCACAGCAATTAAGTCTGCAAAATACAGGCTAAGACCAAGTCGTCAACACTTAAGAAAAAAAAATACAGTAAAATTAATACTTAAAACAAATTCACCAATTGCCAAGTCCCCGGCAACGACGCCAAAAACTTGTCCGGTCTGCGTAGTATGGGTATTATAAAATCGACACGCAAGTGCACGTGGTCGAACAAGTAGTAAGTGACTTTAGTAAGCCAAGTATCGATCCCACAGGGACTTGGGATAAGTGCAATTTGCTCAAGTATACTATATTTTTACTTCTAAATATGCTGACAACTAAATAACCAAAAATTGAATAATTTGTTTTATAAATTTTATACTAAAACTAAGAACAATTATCTACTTTGAATTTGGACTATGGATAAAAGCATGCCGAGGTTAAAGAACATGTAATGAAACTGATTATCATCATAAATTGGTTAATCTTTTCTTCCAGTTGCTAGCCAAGAACAATTTCCAAGAGATTAAAACTCTCGTATTTAATCTCACTTAAGAATCATGAACCATCCGTCTACATTTCTGTGATCAAATGCAATTCATGTTCTAGCCATACAATTCCGGTTCCTAAATTGACTAATACGGCTTTCAAGTATATTTCTATCAAGAAAGCACATCAAAACTCAATTTTCCCAAATCAAGTAAAGAACAATATCCTATTAATTCACAACTTTCCAATTTCGTGCTCTCTCGAGTGAAATCGGAATTTTTAGATGTACATTAATGTAGGCCACACACCAATGCAGTAGAAACAAGAATTAATAGAACAACATGGAAGAAAAAGATGAAAAACCATATAATCAATAATCAAAATTCATCACAAGTGTTCATAACCTCAGCAAGGAAGGGAATTAGCCACTCATTTGTGGATTAATCATCCTAAAACAAGTGTTAATCATACAAACAATTGAATTAAAGAAGAAAGAAAGAGAGAAAAAACCCTGAACTTTTCGTCCCTCAACTGCTTGTAACCCACGTCCTTGCTCCACCAAGTCTGAATTATGAAAAATACACTTAAGTGTTCTATTTATACTAGTGGGGATTTTTCTCGGAATAATGAGCAACGTGTCACGGAGTGCATCGCGAAGCACTGCCTCCGTGACATGCCGTGAACGCGGTCCCTCACTGGAACTGGGGGTCCGGGAAATCAAACACCAACGTGGCACGGCGTGCAACGCGGAGGCTAGCCACCGTGCCACGGAGCAGTCGCGAACCTCCACTGGAAATTGATGAATTTTCACCCTCCAGGCAGAATGCCTCCGCGATGGTAGCGTGACACGGCTCCATCGCGGAGCCCCTTTAATTCGTGCAGTCCTATGCCTTTTTCCTTGCTCGTATCCAAGTCCAACTCCGATATCATCCAACATACATTTTAGCTTCCCGAAATCACATTTTACCTACAAAACAATGCTAATCATGTTGGTTAGTATAAATTCACATTTTATTACCAATTACATGAAAACGTATACACATTGCTAGATAAACAAGACGAAAATGATACTTTTGAGTATCACTTGGGCATATAAATCTGCCCAAGATCAATGACCCTCCTGTCCACAGGTATAACATGCTGTGGAACCATACCTGCATGCCCTGGAGTGACGTCGACTGCAAATAGGGCAAAGTGGCACGGTGAATCTACTCTTCTCCACTCCTCTCTATTGTTGTGAACCTGCTGATGTTGAGCTCTCGCTGGGCCCTAACTGCCCCCGACAACCAGGTCCACTCCTTGCTGTTGTTGTGGGGGTAGGGTTCTGGGTGGTTTGTCTAAAAATCATGGTCTGGGTCCACCCTGGGACTCCACCTGCATATCACTAGGTCTGGCCCTACGGGACTTCTCCTAATTTTCCCTCCTTATCTCCCGTTGCCGCTGTCTGATCCCTTTAATATTCTAAGCAAAAGCCTAAACGCGGGCAATATCCATGTCCTCTCGCAGAGTGGCCATAATACAGGTCTCCACATATTCTGGATTTAACCCCATAATAAATTAGTGCACCCTAGCCGGCATGGTATCTACAAAAGCTGATGCATATCGGGCCAAGGAGACGAACCTCATAGCGTACTCCTAGACACTCATCGACCCCTGCTCTAAATGTAGAAACTGATCAACCCGTCTTATTGAATTTCCCATAGCAGGTAGTGATCCAGAAAAGCCTCTGAAAAGCTGGGCCAAGTCGGAGGGGAAACACCTCTCCCTCGGGACCTCTCCCAACTCTCGTACCACAGTACTGCGATGTCCCATAGCCGGAATACCGCTAACTCCACCGACTCCGCTAGTGTAGCATGCATCACCCTAAAAATCCACTACATCTGATCCAAGAAATCCTGAGGGTCCTCCGCCCGATCCGTCCCTGTTAACTGCGGGGGACTCAGCGCGAGAAGCTATCGGACTCTCGAACTACTAGGTCCTCCCGAGGACTCTGCAACCACGGGCGCCACTGGCTGATGTTGTGCAGCCATTATCTGAGCTAGCATAACAACAACACTTCTAAACTTCTGATCTGATGGTACCGGTATAGAGACTGCTGGAGGCGGTGTCATCCCATTTGCTGCTCCCCGCGGCTCCTAACATGGTGGAGAGTGCTAGGGAGACCAAGATGAAGTTTCCCTGTCACCCTCAAATCGGGCTGACTCTGACTGAGGCACCCTGCTAGTGCCTTCCCCTGTTGCAACATCCAATCTCCTACTAGTCGTGGCATGTCGCGGGTCTGCCATTTCTCTGTAGATAAAAGAATATGATATGGTAAGCTTAGTGTTACACCCTGTAAGTTTCTAACGTTTACTTGGCCTATTCATATGTTAGTTGAGAGTTTTAGAGTGCCATATGTATGAGGAAAGGGCCCGGGAAAAGGCCGAACGAGTGTCGAATCGGGATTTCGCGAGAGGAGGCCGAACCAAGTTGGCCAGAGGAGAAAAGTGGCATGGAGCGTCTCCTCTGCGTTAGCCAATGTGGCACGGAGCAGAATCAGCACGTTGGGCAACGTGCCATGTTGCCTTGTCTGCTGCCTCAAGTATATATAGGCCTCACCCTTAGATTTCATGTTATTTACTTATATAATCACGACCAGCAGAGGTGAGAACAAAGGGAAACATTTAATTTTCATCCGATTATGCCGCTAAACACCGTCTAAATCAAAATTAACTTCGGGTATCGAAGTATAAGGTTGCAGGGAGCATTTCTACGGAGTTAGTTTCATGAAATTCGCCCGGCGAATCATCGTCCCACCGAGCCAAAATTATTGGAATTGCTCCAAACTAGTGTCAATACGACCCAGGCTTAAAGTAAGCATTTATCCCTTCTATACTTTCGAGAAACAACGGGGTTTCGACCGTGTTCCATAAAGTTGGGAATATAGTTAATATTTATATATAAAGTTTTCCTTTTTGCCGAATTTAGTGTTAAAACTAGTCCTATCTTTCCAGTAACACAATTTCAGTTGGGAAGAGCTATTGAATACTATTTGGAACTCGACAATTAATCGGTAAACATCGAATGAGGTATGTTAAGGCATTTTCTTGCGGCAAGTTAGTTTCTTCAGCATAGTAATCCAGTATGAATCCCAGTAAAGCATGTCAGGAGTATGTTATCATGTTTAGTTGTTGTTGTCAGTTGAGACTCGCAAATAGTATTGCTTTGCGCTGGATTATACCTGTATAGCTTCCATGACCACCCCAAGGTTAATAGCTGTGTCGCCGCCCGCCAGGGGCGAGGATACGTTGCTCTATGGAACGACATGCCGTCCGAAAGGGCGAAGATGGGGATCTAGATCCTCATATTGCCATGGTTGGCCTTATACACACCCCCGCCGAGTGTTTACGTCGGGGGTGTAGATATCAGGAGTCCTCCGGACTCAGACTCAGACACAGCTATAGTCAAGGGCCGAGGGGGCCAGTTGCAGACCCAGGGGATTGGCAGGATGCTTATAGCTGGTAGTTGACTCAGTATGACCTGGATAGAGGTATATAGATTGAGGTATACTCACTAAGTCTAATAGGGGCCCAGGTAGGTTATTCTGTGTTGATTGTACCTTTCGGCTTATGGGGGCCAGGTAAGGTTTATGTTTGCTTTAGTTACTGATAGTTAGACAGTAGGACGCCTCATTTGTAAGGTATGACCCCTACCCTCCTTATCGCAGTTATGTTTAGTCCTAATTTCACTACTTCAGTCATTCTCAATCCGTTTCCTTTACTTCAGTTATTGTCAGTTTTATTTCCTTACTTTCAGTTATTTAAAGTTACTGCTTGACATACTCAGTACCTGTGGTACTGACGCCCTCTTCTGGTGCGCTGCATTACTTTCCTGCAAGTACACATAGACGAGGAGCAGATCCCTCGTAGTTCCAGTCAGTCGTACAGAGCCATCAACTCCTTTCTTCCGAAGCTTGTGTGATAGAGGTTTATTTGTTTTGTTTGTACAGTATGGGTAGGTCGGGGCCCTGTCCCAACCATCTTATTACTTCTAGAGGCTTGCAGATTGAATTACTTACCTGTGGTTAGATGATATCGATCGTGTGGAGCCCATATGTGTTTTAGACTATGTGTGTTGGCCGTGTGGGGCCCTATTTAGCTGTTGATTAGTTGGCCTTGTCGGTCATAGCTCAGTTTAGCATCGGCCTTTACTTTCCAGTTATAACTAGATATCATGGTGACCTTGTCGGCCCGCATAGGACTCTCTATAATTGTTTGTCTCTGGTTAGCTATTATTTTCACAGGTGGCTATAGGCCTTGTCGGCTGGGGGTTGTATTTACAGCCGCTATATAGCCTGTTGTATTCTTGATTCTAGAGTTAGAGTCAGTCAGCTCAGCAGTTCAGGTCCTAGTAGGGCACCAGGTTCCAGTCATGCCTCCCAAGGTGTGGCGTGACAAACTTGGTATCAGAGCAGGTCGTATCCCAGGGAGTCTACAAGCCGTGCTAAGTAGAGTCTTGTCCATGGATGTGTTGTGCACCACATACTATAGGCAGGAGGCTGCAAGGCATAATAGAATGGTTACTCTTTCTTCTTATTCAGTCATGCTATAGAGTTGTACAGTATAGGGTTGAGTCCCTAAGCTCATTATACTCTTTTGCTTACAGAGAAATGTCGGACCAGCGACACCCTACAATAGGCAGGAGGCTAGATATAGCAGCAGGAGAGGGCACCAGTAGGGTGCCCCAGCCTCGGTCAAAATCAGCCCAATCTGAGGACGATACAGAGGTATCATCTCGACCTCCCCAGCAGTCTTCACCACGTCAGGAGCCTCTTGGGACGGCCGGTGTGACAGCACCGCCTCCAGCAGTTTCTATAACCGTACCATCCGACTAGGAGGTCAGGAGCGCGATGGTTATGCTAGCCCAGATGATGGCTGTTCAGCGCCAGCCAGTGCCACCTACAGTTGTAGAATCTGTAGGAGGGCCTGGTAGCTCGAGGGTCCGAGAGTTCCTAGCACTAAGTCCCCCGCAATTCATAGGGATAGATCGGACCGCGGACCCTTAGGATTTCGTAGACTAGATGCTGAGGATTTTCAGGGTGATGCATGCTACACCCACAGAGTCAATTGAGTTGGCGGTATTCAAGCTATGGGACACCACTGTACTGTGGTATGAGAGTTGGGAGAGGTCCCGAGGGAGAGATGTTCCCCCTCCGACCTAGCCCAGCTTCTTAGAGGCTTTCTTGGATCATTACCTACCGCGGGAGATTCGACAAGCCCAGTTTGATCAATTTCTACACTTGGAGCAGGGGTCGATGAGTGTTCGGGAATATTCCATGCGGTTTGATTCCTTGGCTCGATATGCCCCAGCATTTGTGGACACAATGCCGGCCAGGGTACACCGCTTTATTATGGGGTTGAACCCAGAATATGGTTTGACCTACATCACAGCCACACTGCGAGAGAATATGGATATCGCCCGTACGCAGGCTTTTGCTCAGAATATTGAGGGTATCAGACAACGGCAATGAGATATTAGGAGGACAAGTCAGGAGAAGTGCCGCAGGGACAGATCGGGTGAATTAAAGGAGGAGTCCCGGGAAGGACCTAGGCCACGATTATTAGATAGGCCGCCTAGACCCCCCCCCCGCTACAGTGACAGAGGAGCAGGTCTAGTCGCCGAGGGCAGCCAGAGCCCGACGAAGGTTCGCGAGCAGTAGGTTCACATCAGTACAGGAGAGTGGAGCAGAGTGGGTTTAAAATACCACTTTTCCCTATTTGCAGTCGACACCACTCTGGAGCATGCAGGTATGGTTCCACAACGTGCTACATTTGTGGACAGGAGGGTCATCAGATTAGGAATTGTCCATCTAGGGGTCAGGGTGACCGGGATCGACAGGATAGGTCCTCGGCAGGATCACGAGCTCCAGCATCCCCGGTAGGGTGTAGGCCCTCAGTTTCAGTCGGCAGAGGCTAAGGTAGATCAGGGGCCTCCAGTTCAGGCGCCGGCCCAGACCGTACTTATACACTACCCGGGCGACAGGAGTCAGAGTCGTCACCAGATGTTGTGACAGGTATGTTGAACATTTTCTCTCATCCTGCTTATGTATTGATAGATCCAGGATCCACCTTGTCCTATGTTACACCGTTAGTGGCTCAAAAGTTTAGTATTATGCCAGAATCGCTTCAGCGACCTTTCTCAGTGTCTACACCTGTTGGTGACTCTATTATAGCCAGAAGGGTCTATCGGGGGTGTACAGTGGAGGTTGCCAGTCGTCAGACTACGACAGATTTGATAGAACTAGAAATGGTTGATTTTGATGCTATTATGGGTATGGACTAGCTATCTCCATGCTATGCTAATGTTGAATGTTGGACCAAGATTGTCCGATTCCACTTTCCAGGGGAGGCAGTATGTGAGTGGAAAGGTAGTACAGCCACACCAAAAGGTAGGTTTATTTCCTATCTTCGGGTGAGAAAATTGATAGCAAAAGGGTGCATTTATCATATTGTTAGAGTTCAGGATGTTCGGGCAGAGCCTCCGACAGTCTATCCTAGTGGTTAATGAATTTTTGGACGTACTTCCAGATGAGCTTCCTGGTATTCCCCCAGAAAGGGAAATTGATTTTGCAATCGATCTATTACCAGGCACTCAACCCATATCTATTCCTTCATAGGATGACTCCTGCTGAGCTCAGAGAACTAAAGGAACAATTGAAGGATTTGCAAGACAAGGGCTTTATCAGGCCGAGTACCTCACCATGGGGTGCGCCAGTTCTGTTTGTGAGGAAGAAGGACAGCTCCCTCCGTATGTGTGTAGATTATCGGCAGCTGAATAAAGTCACTATCAAAAATAAGTATCCGCTTCCCATAATAGACGATTTGTTTGATCAGCTACAGGGAGCGAGGTATTTTTCAAAGATTGACTTAAGATTAGGATATCATCAGGTCCGAGTTCGTGAAAGAGATATTCCAAAGACTGCCTTCAAGACTAGATACAGCCACTTTGAATTTCTAGTCATGTCCTTCAGACTGACAAACGCCCCAGCAGTGTTCATGGACCTGATGAACAATATTTTCAGACCATACCTGGACTTGTTCGTGATAGTATTTATCGATGATATTCTGGTGTATTCTCGCTCAGAGGCAGATCACCAGGATCATCTACGGATAGTGCTCCAAATTCTCAAAGATCACCAGCTATATGCAAAATTTTCTAAATGTGAATTTTGGCTGAATTCAGTAGCCTTCTTGGGCCATATGTCAGATGCTGGTATGCATGTAGATACGTAGAAGATAGAGGCAATGAAAACATGGCCTAGACCTACCACTCCGACCGAGGTACGTAGTTTCCTGGGGTTAGCCGAGTATTACAGAAGGTTCGTGAAAGGATTTTCCACTTTAGCAGCACCTTTAACCAAACTGATGCAGAAGGCAGCAGAATTCCGTTGGACTAAGGCATGTGAGCAGAGCTTTCAGGAACTGAAAGACAGATTGACATCAGCATCGGTGCTAGCATTTCTAGAAGGAACAAAGCGTTATGCAGTCTATTGTGACACTTCGGGTGTTGGGTTAGGATGTGTTTTGATGCAGCATGGTAAGGTGATTGCCTATGCTTCCAGGTAGCTGAGGAAGCATGAGAAGAACTACCCTATCCATGACCTGGAGTTAGTCACGGTGATTCATGCCTTGATAATATGGAGACACTCCCTATATGGCATCCACGTAGATATTTTCACTGATCACAAAAGCCTACAGTATATTTTCACCCAGAAAGAGTTGAATTTGCGGCAGCGTCGCTGGTTGGAGCTGTTAAAGGATTATGATGTGAATATTTTATATCACCCAGGAAGGGCCAATGTTGTAGCAGATGCCTTTAGCCGCAAATCCATGGGAAGCCTGGCGTATTTACAGCTCGAGCGACAGGAATATGCCCGAGAACTGCATCATCTAGCCAGTTTAGTCATTCGTATAGTAGAATCAGGAGACAATGGAGTGGTAATCCAGAATGTCGTAGTGTCATCATTGGTTGTGGAAGTGAAAGAACGGCAGTATGAAGATTCTAGCCTGGTTCAGCTCAGAAATAGGGTCCAGCAAGGGCAAGTGACGGATTTCCAGGTAACCGAGGACGGAATTTTGAGATATAGGGATCGCCTCTGTGTTCCAGACGTGGCAGGGCTTCGCTAGCAAATTATGGGCGAGGTACACTATGCCCGTTACTCTCTCCATCCAGGTTCGACAAAAATGTACCATGATGTAAAAGAGATTTACTGGTGGCCGGGAATGAAAAAGCGGATAGCAGAATTCGTAGCTCAATGTCCCAATTGCCAACAGGTGAAAGCTGAACATCAAAACTAGGCGAACTGACACAGGATATAGTTGTGCCATTATAGAAATGGGAGGCAGTTAATATGGATTTCGTAGTAGGGTTACCTCGTACCAGGTGTAAACATGATTCTATCTGGGTAATTGTTGACAGGTTGACGGAATCAGCTCACTTTCTGCCAGTAAAGGCTACCTTTTCAGCAGAAGATTATGCTGAGCTGTATATTAGGAAAATAGTCCGATTGGATGGTGTTTCGTTGTCAATTACTGACAGAGGGGCGCGGTTTACAGCTAAATTTTGGCAATCTTTTCAGAGAGGCCTGGGGACGCAGGTTAACCTGAGTACAACCTTCCATCCTCAAACAGACGGGCAGGAAGAATGTACAATTCAGATGCTCGAGGATATAATACGGGCATGTGTGCTAGATTTTGGAGGCAGCTGGGATGAACATCTACCGCTTATTGAATTTGCCTATTATAACAGTTATCATTCAGTAATTCAGATGACGCCTTATGAAGCGTTATATGGGTGGAAGTGTAGGTCTCCAGCTGGTTGGTTTGCGGTAGGAGAGTCGGTATTGATTGGACCAGATATTATTCATCAGTCAGAAGAGAAAGTAAAGCTTATCAGGGAACTTTGCTGACAACTCAGAGCCTCCAGAAATCTTATACTGATGTGCTACGAAGAAACCTAGAATTTAATGTGGGTGACTGGGTATTTTTGAAGGTTTCACCGATGAAGAGTGTGACGAGATTTGGTAAGAAAGGCAAGCTCAGCCCAAGGTTTATTGGGCCTTATCAGATTTACCGAAGGATAGGCCAGGTGGCTTATGAATTGGATTTACCCCCAGAATTAGAATCCGTTCAGCCATTTTTTCGCGTATCAATGCTGAGGAAGTGTACAGGAGATCCCTCCCGGATTGTCCCAGTTAAAGACATCCAAATAACTGAGGAGTTAGCTTATGAAGAAGCTCCAGTAGCCATATTAGATCGGCAGATTCGTAGACTGAGAACTAAAGATGTTGCTTTTGTTAAGGTGTTATGGCGAAATAAGAACCGAGAGGAGATGACTTGGGAGGCAGAAGATGATATGAAAACCAGATATCCTCAGTTATTTCAGACATAGTCAGATTATACAGCTAGAGGTATGTTGTTATTGTTTCATAAGTTGCATTATATACATGTATAGTTGAGATAATTGATTTAACTCTATCGTGGAATGAATGTCATAGTATTGTGTGGAGTACCTTATTGGATTTTTCTGCTTTTCAGGGTTTTGGATAGTCCATATTACAGGGGATACTCTGTCGAAATTTTTTTAGAATAAGTAATTGCAAGGTTAAGGTTCTTGCAAGTAGAAGTTAACATTCGAGGACGAATGTTCTTAAGGGGGAGGATGTTACACCCCGTAAGTTTCTAACGTTTAGTCGGCCTATTCATATGTTGGTTGAGAGTCAGAGAGTGCCATATGTACGAGGAAAGGGCCCGGGGAAAGGCCGAACGAGTGTCAAGTTAGGATTTCACGAGAGGAGGCCGAACCAAGCTGGCTAGAGGGGCAAAGTGGCACGGAGCTGCTCCTCCGCGTTAGACAATGTGGCACGAGCAGAATCAGTGTGTTGGGCAATGTGCCACATTGCCTTGTCTGCTACCTCAAGCATATACAGGCCTCACCCTTAGATTTCATGTTATTTACTTACATAATCATGACCAGCAGAGGTGAGAACGAAGGGAAACATTTAATTTTCATCCGATTACGCTGCTAAACACCGTCCAAATCCAAATTAACTTCGGGTATCGAAGTATAAGGCTGCAGGGAGCATTTCTACAGAGTTAGTTTCATTAAATTTTCCCGACGAATTGTCATTTCGCCGAGCCAAAGTTGTTGGAATTGCTCCAAACTAGTGTCAATACGATCCCAGACTTAAAGTAAGCATTTCTCCCTTCTAGATTTTCGAGAAATAACGAGGTTTCGACCGTGTTTCGTAAAGTTGGAAATATAGTTAATATTTATATATAAAGTTTTCCTTTTTGCCGAATTTAGTGTTAAAACTAGTCCTATCTTTCTAGTAATACGATTTCAGTTGGGAAGAGCTATTGAATACTAATTGGAACTCAGCAGTTAATTAGTAAATAGCGAACGAGGTATGTTAAGGCATTTTCTTGCGGCAAGTTAGTTTCTTCAACATAGTAATCTAGTATGAATCCCAGTAAAGCATGTCAGGAGTATGTTATCATGTTCAATTGTTGTTGTCAGTTGATACTCGCAAATAGTATTGCTTTGGGTTGGATTATACCTGTATAGCTTCCATGACCACCCCAGGGTTAATAGCTGTGTTGCCGCCCGCCAGGGGCGAGGATACGTCGCTCTACATAGCGGTGCCATCCGCAAGGGACGAAGATGGGGATCCAGATCCTCATATTGTAGTGGTTGGCCTTATACACACCCCCACCGAGCGTTTACGCTCGGGGTGTAGATATCAGGAGTCCTCCAGACTCAAACTCAGACACAACTAATAGTCAGGGGCCGAGCGGGCCCAGTTGCAGACCCAGGGGATCGGCAGGATGCTTACAGCTGGTAGTTGACTCAGTATGACCTGGATAGGGGTATATAGATTGAGGTATACTCACTAGGGCTAATGGGTGCCCAAGTAGGTTGTTCTGTGCTGATTGTACCTTCCGGCTTATCGGAGCCAGGTAAGGTTTATGTTTTCTTTAGTTACTGATAGTTAGACAGTAGGACACCTCGTTTGTTAGGTATGACCCCTACCCTCCTTATCACAGTTATGTTTAGTCCTGATTTCACTACTTCAGTCATTCTCAGTTAGTTTCCTTAGTTATTGTCAGTTTTATTTCCTTACTTTCAGTTATTTAAAGTTACTGCTTTACATACTTAGTACCTATGGTACTGATGCCCTCTTATGGGGCACTGCATTATTGCCTGTAGGTACACATAGACGAGGAGCAGCTCCCTCGTAGTTCCAGTAAGCCGTACAGAGCCGTCATCTCCTTTCTTCTGGAGCTTGTGCGATCGAGGTTTATTTCTTTTGTTTGTACAGTATGGGTAGGTCGGGGCCCTGTCCCGACCATCTTATTACTCCTAGAGGCTTGCAGATTGCATTACTTCCCTGTGGTTAGATGGTATCGGTCGTGTGGGGCCCATATGTGTTTTAGACTATGTGTGTTGGCCCTATGGGGCCCTATTTAGCTGTTGATTGGTGGCCTTGTTGGTCATAACTCAATTTAGCATCGGCCTTTACTTTCCAATTATAACTAGATATCACGGTGGCCTTGTCGGCCCGCATAGGACTCCCTATAATTGTTTGTCTTTTGTTAGCTGTTTATTTTCGCAGGTGGCTATAGGCCTTGTCGGCTGGGGGTTGTGTTTATAGCTGCTATATAGCCCGTTGTTTTCTTGATTCTAGAGTTAGAGTCATTCCTGCACCAGAAGTGCTTAGGCTCAGTCAGCTCAGCAGTTGATGTCCTAGTAGGGCACCAGGTGCCAGTCATGCCTCCCAAGGTGGGGCGTGACACTTAGGGACTCAACCCTATACTGTACAACTCTATAGCACGACTGGATAAGAAGAAAGAGTAATCATCCTATCATGCCTCGTCGCCTCCTGCCTATAGAATGTGGTGCACAACACATCCATAGACAAGACTCTACTTAGCACGGCTTGCAGACTCCCTGGGATACGACCTGCTCTAACACCAAGTTTGTAATGCCCCACCTTAGGAGGTATGACGGGCACCTGGTGCCCTACTAGGATCTGAACTGACTTAACTAGTCCTATGCACTCCTGGTGCAAGCTTACTTCCCAAATCAAGAAAACAACAGGCTATATCTCGGCTGTAAATACAACCTCCGGCCGACAAGGCCTTATAGCCACCTGTAAAGGAAAACAGCTAACCAGAAACAAGTAATAACAAGGAATCCTATGCGGGTCGACGAGACCACCATGATGTCTAGTTATGACTGTAAAATAAAACCAGTGCTAAGCTAAATTATGGCCGACAAGGCCGCTAATATGTCAGCTAAACAAGGCCCCACACGGCCAACATGTAAACTAAAACACATATAGGCCCCTCACGGCCAATAACAGCTAACCACAGGGAAATAGAAACAATTTGCAAGCCTCTAGGAGTAATATGATGGTCGGAATAGGGCCCCGGCCTACCCAAAAACTATATAATAAAAAAAAAAGACCTTCTATCTACAAGCTCCGGAGGAAAGGAGCCGACCTTTCTAACAATCCTGGATGAAGGCTAAGTTGGACCTGCTCCTTGTCTATCCATACCTGCAGGCAAGTAATGCAGCACCCCGGAAAGGGCGTCAGTACAATATGTAAGGCGATAACTGTAAATGACTGAAATAAAGTGATAGAACTGAGAATAGCTTAAATGAAGGGATAGAGGTCATACCTAAGTAATGGAACTTCTTACTATCTAATTTATAATTAACTAAAGCAAACAAAAATCTTACCTAGCCGCCATAAGCCGGAAGGTACAACCAGCACAGAATAACCCACCTGGGGCCCTCATAAGCCCTGGTGAGTACACTTCAGTCTATACATCCCTATCAAGGTTGCACTGGGTCAACTAATAGCTATAACCGTCCTGCCGGACCCTTGGGTCTACAATTGAGCCCACTCATCCCCTGATTGTAGCTGTGTTTGAGTCTAGTGGACTCCTGATATCTACACTGGGGCACTAGGCTCGACGAGGGGTGTATAGAGCCAACCACGACATATGAGGACCTGGGACCCCATCTTGGTCCTTTGCGAACGGCATACCGCTCCATAGAGAAATGTCATCTCACCCCTGGCGGGCGTCAACATAGCTAATAACCCTAGGGTCGGTCATGAAGTCTATACAGGCATAATCCATCCCAAACTAAACATGGAGTACGGGTTTTCAGCTAATAACAAGAACTAACCACAACAGACATTCTTCTGCTATTCTTACTGGGATTCAAACTGAGTTATCATGCTAAAGAAACTAACTTGCCAAAGGAAACTGCCTTAACATACCTCGTTGGTCGATTACCGACTAGCTGGTAAGTTTCAGTTCGCATCCAACTGCTTTTCTCAACTGCAATCGTATTACTGGGGGAATATGACTAGTTTCAATACTAAATTCAAAAAAAATGATAACTTTTAATACTAATATTGATTATACTTCAACTGAATGAAACACGGCCGAAAACATATAACTTCCCGAGAGTTCAGAAGGGAGAAATGCTTACTTTGAGCCTGTGATAGTGTTGACACTAGTTTGAAGCAATTCCAACAATTTTGGCTCGGCAGCGCTACGATTCGCCGTGTGAATATCATGAAAATAACTCTGTAGCAATGCTCCCTGCAGCCTTAAACTTCAATACCTGAAGTTAATTTGAATTCGGGCGGCGTTTAGCAGCGTAAACGGAGGAAATTCTATCAATTTGTTCGTCTTCTCCTTCTGCTGGTCGAATATAACATGTATATACTCAAAATAATGAAGGGAGGACTTATATATACTTGGGCGGTGGACTGAGCGTCCATGACACAGATCCCAACATGTCGATTCTGGGCCGTGCCATGAAGCCCAACGCTCCAGGGAGGGGTCCATGCCATGGTGCCCCTTTGGGCTGTTGGCCCGGCCTTCTCCCGCGCAGTCCCAACTCCGTGCTTGTTCAAACTTTTTTGGGGCCCTTTCTCGTACGTATTTTGCTCTAAAACTCTTAACCAACGTACGAATAAGCCATCTAAACATTAAAAACTTACGGGGTGTAACATCCACAATCCTAGTTGTGGAGGTTTTAGCCTCTCATGTTTGTAAGAAACAAATTAGGATTCATGAAAGAAATCATAATTAGAGACTTATAATGATGATTGAAATAAAACACAATTGATTATTGCATAATTCAACTTCAAATAACTCAAGAACAATGAATAATATCTCTAAGAATATTGAAAAACTCAAGAAGAATCTCCAAAGTATTCCTTCTCTCTCAAAAAATTGGTCTTCTAACAAGAATAACCTAGAAAAAATAATTATTTAAATAATCAAAAACCTTCGCTAAATTAACAAAAAAACTGCTATAACTGTTGCCACCTGATCCTATGAGTTGTACCTTCAATTTGTACAATGCTAGGTAGCTCTAAAATAGGTTAAGTCTTGGGAGCTGGTACAAATCGTACGATGCTGTTACAAGTCGTACATTCCTTGGGAATTTTTTCTTGTTGCTTGAATATTAACTATTCAATTAAAATGAAATATTACAACTATAATAGGCATTTTAGTTTTCAAATTCAAATTTGTTGGAACAAAAGAGGCCCGGTTTGTGGTCTGATAATGTGAAGTCTGACATCCTCTGAATATTTCCATGAGTGCTTTGGTACAACTCGTGCCTTGATATCATGACTCGTGGTATTTTCTCGTACCCTAAGATCTGCCAATCAATATTTTCTCCGATGTTCACCATGACTCCTTAGTATGAGTCGTATGTGGTCATCACGACTCGTAGCTACTACTCGTACCAGGAAACTAGACAAGTGCATACTTCTGTAATTTTTCATGACTTCTCTGGTATGGCTCGTACCAAGAGTCATACTTGACCATCACCTTGTGCAGTTCCTCTGGATCTTATCACGAATGTATAGTGCGGCTTGTACAAAGATGGCACAGGTCATACTGAGGCTTGTAACTTCACCATTTTCTGCAGTCTTTTCACTTCTTTTAAAGGATTCAACTCTGGAACATGATTTTCCTGAAAACATAGTAAAAGTGCATCATATCTGTATAAACACACCTAAGACCATGCATATTTTCTCAGTTTTAAACGTCGAAAGTTCAGTAAACCCACAATCCATGAATACCCTCAACTTAAAGTTTTTGCATGTCCTCAGGAAAATAAAACAAAACTATAACCTGATGCTTAACTAGAAAGTAAAGTAGCAGACCTACATCGAACACAACAAAAAATTTGCACACATGACCATCATCTGATATTGACCCATTTTTTCATTTAAAACCAAGTCAGCTATGCATACATGCCATTACAATTCATAACACACTGGGATCTAGATATGGCATCTAACTATTAGCCGTGAACCGAGCTATCACCAATGCTATTTTACACAGATAACTGGCAGAATACAATGCAAACCATGTACCCTCATAGCAAATGAAGTCTTCAAAACTCACTCACACACACACACACACACACACACACACACACACACACATATATATATATGAAACTTGGGACTAACAAGAAAGACTCTCACTCTCACAAAGAAGTTTCAAATACTACACAGAGGATACTATAGGCTTGCCCTTATTTTCTCTACTTTGATTTTTCATACAGTCATGCTAGGATCACTATAGGACTTTTATCAGCTTGTAATGTAGACTTCGGGTCGGATATGGTAGATATAGAAATAGTGACTAACCCTCCTTACACTACACAACTTGGCTTCACTTTTTTACTTTTTACTCTTTTTTCCTTTTTTCCTCCCCGTTTCTCCATTCAACTGTAATTTGTGGATGTGGTGAATTTTCTCTTTTTCAACTTTATTTCTTGCATTTTTCTTTTTCTTCACCACACCCAACCTTTCATTAACCAAATTTGTTCTATTTTTCTCTCCCTCCTCATCTATGCACCACTACAACAGTTACCCTCAACTTAGGCATTTTGCCTGAGTTGAGGTTCACAATTCCCAAGGAGGGACCAGGGCCAAAATAGATTCATTATAAATAAAATAGGGATGGTAAATGAGCTAATCAACAAAAAGGACACTTTTAGGCTCAAACATGAGATCAAGGGATTAATTCTATTTGGTAGAGCAATATAGGCTAAAAGTGGGCTAAATAAAAAATGGCCTATGATACTTTCCTAACCAACTGTCCTACAACCTATGTAAAGACCAACCGGGAAAGTTCTAGATCCTCTGCACCGTATTGAACTAGGTAAGAATCCTCACTCACACATGATACAGGTGTGCATTTATTCTACCTATCCGGTTCATGCACGGCTAAGATACAATTACACATGCTAATCTATCAAATGCCATAAAAAGATCTATAGTATTCATGCTTTGCAATCAACCTACATAATTGAACCCAATTTTTTTTTATAAAAGGCCATTTTCCCAACAATTTCAAAAACATCAAACACATGTGCATTTATCGGCTGTAAAGTACGTCTAAAATACTTCTAGTTAAACAAGTATAAAAACAAAATTCTAAACATGTTGGGTCTACTAGATAGCAAACAAAAACCCTCGGACGATTAAAAACCAAAAGAACAGTTATACCTCCCCTTTTTCAAAAGTCATGCTTTATCCCTAAAGTTGTAAAAAAAATGAAAAACCAGGAGAGGGACATACCTGTGGTGCTCTAAGAGCTCCTATCATTTGTGGAGGCGGGTGTGAAGGCACACTCCCTTCCACTGCAATCGTGGCGCCAGTGGCCGGCACACTCAATGGTGTAGTCTCGGGAGCTGTGGTCACCCCTTCAGTAATCGTGGCCACCTCAGCAACCTTTGCATCAAACATGGGCTGAATATGGCTCATTCGAAGGGTCCTTGCTACCCGCAAGCTCTCCAGGCACAATAGTGGAGCTCTCCGTTTCTCTAGCTCTCTCTCGTAGCTCTGACCTATGCTGGTCATGAGTTCTGCAGGTTCTTTGCTACTGCCCGCTTGTGCTCCTTCCTCTCTTTTCTCTTCCTCTTCCTCGAGGACTCATCATCACATACCTCTAAGGCCCTATTCTTCCCTTTCTCTCTACCAACTGTTGTTGGAACCTACAATGCTCTAAGGTCGAGCTCCTCATCAAGCTCAGCATCTAGCTCAGGAATGGTGAACGCTGCTTATATGGCCAGGTGTCTAGTCGACTGCTCGGCTACCTGACTTCATAGGTGCCCACCTCCTCTCTCAAGCTTCCTATGTCTGACTGCTCAGTTAATCGCTTATTGAATTGGAGCTCAAAGCTATCTTAACAGCTGTGCATTCCTCTAGAAGCCTCCTTGATCTCAGCCTTGGCACAAGGCTTGACATTCTCCATCATTAAGTTGACTTTTTTCTTGGTCAATGTCAATCTCTTTGCCAACTTCTGGAGGAAATCATGGGCCACCAATATACATCCTGAAGGGACATGCCCCAATGTGGGCAATGGAGGTATGAAGGAAGTGTTGGTCAACTGATGTGTGACTTGCTTCCGTGGCCGGTGTACCACTCTGCTCCATGAAAGTCGAGGCATTTATCTGCTCGACCCTTGATGGATGTGGTGGTGGAACTGCTGCTGGTGATCTAACCCGGCTCACCAAGTTCATATCATCTCAAATCAGCCCTATATTTGTAGTCTTGTGTCCCCCAACCTGAGTATCAATCTCTGCTATCGCCCACACTCCAGAGTCTCTGCAAAGTCTATGTATGAGACTGGGGAATAGTATAGTGGTGCTCAAGCCCAGAGCGCTATCTCGAATCTCATTAGCTATCACTCTTAGGATGTTGATGTCATATCTAGACATGATGCATGCCACCAACGCTGCTCTGTCGTCACTCAGGTGTTGTCATTTATTTTCGGTGCTAGGCTATGGCAAATCAATGTCCAGTAGGCCTTCACTATAAAGTTGAGCGAAGCCTTTATGACCTACTTTCCACGGGTTACCCAACCTACCTCCTCTTTCTTGTCGACTATAACCCCAGTTAGCCATCTCACTTGCCTCTGTCTCTCTTTGAGGCCCAGCTGCTTAACTTTTTTTTAGGGAATCGACTCGGTAGTCAAACTCGGTTGTGGCAGCTGGAACTCTGAACTCTAGCCCATACAACATTTGGGAAATGGTCCACTCGAAGATATTAACTGCTCTTCCTCAGACCATGACACTGTCAAGCCTGGGCCGCTCCTTCAATTTCTGCTCGGCCTTTGCCTTCTGCTCCATTATCGCCAAGTAGTTTACGTAGAAATCCCTGACTAGTTCAGCACTATAGTTGTCAAGGGTTCTAGCATTCACTCAAACCCATAAAAGTCGAAGAGTCACTTCATCTCCCCAACCTCATTCAGAGCACCGGTCAGGATCCGTGGTTCCTCCTAAATGCTCCACCTGGGGTGTTGTTTGGAGGTGAGAGTGAGGCCCTGCTCATATATCTCTCGAGCATCGGGCACACTCCATCTAATCGTGCGGCTCTCCAAAGGCAGAGTCTGGCCATCATCATCCTCTTGGGTCTCCTCCTTCGGTCCAGTCTCATATGCACCCTCTCCAAATTGGGACTCATCTGACCCTTCCTCAACATTTGAGCCACTACCAGACTCTTGCAGCTGTTCACCAGCTCCTTCCTCAGACTGGGGAACATTTGTCGAAGCGGCAGAGGTAACATCAACCTGAACCTTGGCCTATGCTCTAGTGGGTAGTGGCTCGTCAGTGTCATCAGTATCAATTTGATAATCCCCCAGTGAACCACTAGGGGTACCCTTGTCCTGCTCGGAGGTTGAAGGCTCATCTATGAATGCCTTCTAGGTAGCAATTTCAGCTCTGGCCTTTTTGTCCTAGGACTTTATGGTTGCTCAATTCTTAATTGTTATGGTGCCTTTGGATAAAAGGTTAGTACGTGTGATCTGAGAAAACAAAAGCAAGGAAAAAAATAGCTTCAGTATTTTACCACGAGTCATAAGTATGAGTCATACCAGGTGGTACGATCTGTACTAAGACTCATAGTATCTCATAACAATGTCATGACTTATTGGTACGACTCATACCAGGTTGATACGGTTCGTACTAATAGTCATAGGAGAAATTCTAGTATATTGGGACTCTCAGTATTTTTGTACGACTCGTGTTATGGATCATAGTTGGGTTCTATGAGTCATACTAAAGATCGTACTATTTCTTTTGAACTTGACCCTTTTCTAATTCTTGGAATGACTCGTAGTGAGATACCACGGGTCGTACTAGGTCCTATACCATGACTTTCCAGTTTAGCATACTTGGGACAGTCCCAACAATCATTCTACGAGTCGTAGTGCAAAACCACGAGTTGTAGGAAGGCTTGTGAAGTTTGTCCTCACCTTATGGAGGTTCAGTTGTGCAATTAGATACATTTTTAGATAGGTACTTAGAATTCCCCATCCCATTTAATCTTAACACCCCAGATATCATCTACCCCGTCTATCCTCACAATTTTAATTTTTCATTTACTCACTGTCTACCCTTAATTAAATTCATCGCGATTCGTTCACTCCAACACCCAGCAAGCAAGATCATGCATGACCTATTGATCATGTTCCTCCATTTTAGCACATGTATGGAGGAATCACAGTAGCGGTTTGATTAAAGTCAGCAAGATGACACAATTAAAGGAAATTTAACTTACTTGCTAGTTTCTTGCTTTACTTTTGCTTACTTGGAGTTTTGGAGGATGAACCTCGGCCAATATTCGTGATTATATGGCACAATTTGGGTGTGAATGGAGTGAGAGAGAGTTACGGGTGAGTGAGAAGGTAGGGGAGATAATCGTGGGTTTGTGCTTGAGTTTGCATGGGAATTTTTAGGTCTAAAATTTTGATTTTAAATAGGTTTGGGGTGAATTAAAAATTCAGATTGAGTCGGACCTATTGGGTCATTTCAATTAATTTTTACCTCACAAATCATACCACGAGTTGTAGGTCATACCTACGACTCGTCCCTTGAACTAATAGCAGAAGACTGTGGGAACTTACTTGGGGACCTACAAGTGTGTGGTACAAGTCGTACCAAGGTACCACGACCCATACCATGACTCATAGGTTAGAGCTTTTGCATTTCCACACTTAGAATAGTTCATCATTACAATGGGTACTACGACTCGTACCATGGAGGTACAGTTCGTAATAACCTACTGTAATGTAAACTCGTGCATTTGGGCTAGTCTCTATTTTTCATGATGGATAGTACTATGAGATGTACCATAATCCTACGACTCATACCGATTCTTGTAGTGCAGTCCTATTCTGCCATTTTTCATCCACCAGTTTTAGTTTCACCTGCAAATTGAACACACATAAGTCAAGATACTTGGGTTGCCTCGCAAGAAGCGCCCGAGTTAACATCGAGGCACGGTTCGGTTACTCAGACTTCATCAAACCACCTCATGGGTTTCCTATTAAGAAGCACCTGATTTAACATCCCTGTACGATGCAAGTCTCTTGACTACTCAGAATTCGTCAAGAAACTCAAACTCATCCTCAATTGCTGACACCACCTTAAACTTATTAGGCTGCTTCATTGACCTACAGACATTGAAGGTGACCTCCTCTTTGTTCAGCTTAAACTTCAATTGGCTAGTCTCAACATCCACTAAAGCTCTTTTAGTGGCAAGGAATGGTCGCCCCAAGATATTGGAGACCTCGAAGTTGACCTCGCAATCTAGGATCATGAATCAGCCAAGAAGATAAACCTATCCACCTTGACTACCACATCAAGAAGGATCTCCACTGGCTTTTTGACTGTGCGGTTCGCCATCAGTAGTTTCATCAAAGTCAGTGGTGGGGGGGGGGCTCCGAAGCCTAGCTATTTGAACACAGCTAGTGGCATCAAGTTGATGCTAGCACTGAGGTCACACAAGGCCTTTGCAAACTCAAAATCACCAATCTTGCACGGGATGGTGAAGGCACCTGAATCTTTCTTTTTCTGAGCAAGGACCCCTGAGGCTATGGCACTGCAATGATGCAGGTTACCAACTGAATCATAGCTCACTGACTTCTTCCTAGTCACAAGGTCCTTCATGAACTTGGCATATAGAGGCATCTATTCCAATGCCTCGACCAATGGGATGTTCACAGATAATTATTTCAACATTGACAAGAACTTTTGAAATTTCCCATCTTCCGCCTTCTTTTTTATCCTTTGGGGCAATTGTGGTGGTGGTCAAGAAATAAACTTGTAAATCTGTTGGGATCCTTTTTTATTCCCTTCATCAGCCTTATACCCCCTTGCATCACTTTGAGTCTTAGTCAAATCAGCATCACATGTAATATCTTGTTTAGCAATATCTTCCTCCTCATTCAGCTCAATCTCCTTCTGTCTCTCCATCTCAACTACAACCTGTAAGGGCGGGTCAATGGTGGTCTTCCCACTTCTAGTCATCACAGCCATACAGTGATTGTCATTTTTCAGATTTTGGACTGTGTTGCTAGGAAGTGTACCCTTCTGCTTTTGGTTCAGGAATGCAGACATTTGACCTAGCCGTTGCTCGATCTACTTAATCGTTGTGGCATGTGATTCAACATTCTGGATCATGCCAGATATGTCTCTCCGAATGTCCTTTAGCTGATCATCTATGGGTTTTACTTTATTTAGCATCTTGGTCATCATGCTCTCCAATTTTGAGGGTCCAACATCACCCTCATGAGCCCTAGGAGGAACATATAAACCTGTGCGGTAGTTGCGGTAGCCATCATTCTTTCTCACTCACCTTCTCACTCATGACCTCTGCTCCTATCCCCGTACCCAAGCCTGTTGTAGTTGTCTCTATACTGGTTCTGACCTTGATTTTTGGAACTTTGGTGCCAACTTTCCTGTCAGACCCTTAGGAGTTGGCCCAAAAACCTGCCACCTAGTTGTCCAAAAAGTTTTCCTCCTACTCGGAATCCGACTGCTCATACCCTAGTTCCTGACCCTGAGCTCCCACTACATTCATCTTTTGAGCTCCAGCACCCATAATATGCTAATGTCCTCATGTTAGCCAACTCCTGATACGTTCCTCCTCTTTTTTGCATTGATCCGCAGTCATCCCTATAGCATATGTACCAGCAGCTGCTTCAGCTTCCCTTGTGTGCCAGGCTCTATTTTTTTTGGTCATTTGATCTAGTATGGTAGTTGCTTGCTCCCACGAGTGACTCATCAGTGCTCCTCCTGCTACTATATCTGCTACATCATTAATGTTGTTGTTTAAAGACCTGTAAAAAAATTTCAACAAACTATCATCGGGAATTTTGTGATTTGGGCACTTGATTAGCTTCTTCTTAAATCTCAGCCATGTCTCATGGAGTGCCTCAGTTTTCAACTGTCAGAAATTGTAGATCTAATCCTTTAGCTGCAGCATCCTAGAAGGTGGGGAAGAACCTTTCTAAAAAGGCTTGTTTCAGCTCGCTCCAGTTGGTGATGTATTTGTTTGGCAACTCCGACAACCATAAAGTGGCCTCTCCAAATAGAGAGAATGGGAAGAGCCTCAGTCTGATAGCATCCTGGCTCACACCTGGCAACCTGTATGCCTTGAAAATCTCCAAGAAGTTCATTAGGTGCCGATTTTCATCATCCACTGCATGATCACTAAACACCTCTTTCATATTGAGCAACTGTATCATGGTGCTAGTGATATCACACTTTGCCCCTACAGGAAAAGGTGGTGGAACAATGGCTCTTTTTGATCCGACTTCAATAATATCTAGGTCCTCATCATCATCAAATTGAAGAGCATATCTATGGACTCTATTACCCTGTCTGAGACGGTCAGCATTATCTACCACTCCTTGGGGATCCTTGACTCCCTGAAGAGCAGTTTGTCATGCTAACTCTACCAGATGAGCCTCAACGGCTAATCTAGATTGCCTCTGCTCAGGGGTTTCATTGTTGCGCTCTATTCTTCTCAATCTTCATTCTAGATCAAGATCAAGTGGAATTAGAGGGTTTCCGCTTCGCCGAGTACTTGGCATTCTCCAAGTAGCAACCTGTGGGTGTCAAAAATAAAAGAAAAACATAAATGATGAAATAACGACTATAAGTTAAATACAAGTAATTAATCTAATTCTAACCGTATTTTTCATCAACAATGCCACTTTTGATAATACTCAAATCACACTCCTGTAAAAGTATGACGCAGACATTGTCAATAAAGAATTCAACTAGGTTGGGGTCGATCCCACATGAAATATGGTCAGGATATAGAATAAGTCTAGTATTTATTCTTTTGGTACAATTATTTCGTAATAGGGGGGTTTCAAAGAAGTAAACATGTAACAGTGTTATAAATTGGTGTTGTTGTCCAGTTTATGCAATAACTAGGGAAGTGATCCCCATGGATTCATAAGAACTTCGGGTGAATATACTAATGTTCTCTCTCAATACTTAGCCTGTAGAACTGATAACATAGGATCATCCAAACGACTGACTCATCCCTATTGGACGCTATACTCAAACACCGGATTAGGTCTCTTGAGTGCTTTCACTTTAACCGTTATCAATTTGTTCCAAATAACTATCCCGTGACTGTAGCTCAAGTTATTCAATGAATCATAAAGATCAAGGCTTTGTTGTTCTTATCTTTTCCTAATCTCTACCTCTCTAGGTTCAAGAAAGAATTCGGGAAAGTCCTAACGTTGCGCTCTGTTAAGAAACGTTTAAATATGAAAAGAAAGTAATACAAACATATGTGTTGATTTTGAACCACTACGTGCAAAATCTAGTTAGTTATTCCACCATGCTTCTCACAATTTCAGTTGTGGAGGTTTTAGCCCCTCATGTTTGTAAGGAACAAATTAGCATTCATGAAAGAAGTCATAATTAGAGGCTTACAATGATGATTAAAATAAAAACCCAATTGATTATTGCACAATTCAACTTCCAACATCTCAAGAACCATGAATAATATCTCCAAGAGTATTGAAAAACTCAAGAAGAATCTCCAAAGTATTCATTCTCTCTCAAAAAGTCGATCTTCTAATAAAAATAACATAGAAAAGTATTTATACAAATAATCAGAAATATTTCCTAAATTAACAAGGGAACTGCTATAACTGTCACCGCTAGACTCTACGAGTTGTAGCTTGTAGCTATAAGTTGTACCTTCCATCCGTACAATGCTAGGCAACTCTAAAATTGATTAAGTCTTGAGAGCTGGTATGAATCGTACAATGCTGTTACGAGTCGTACATTCTTGTTGTAGTCTAATACTGTGAAGTCTTACATCCTTTGAATATTTTCACGAGTGTTTTGGTATGACTCGTACCTTGAGATCTGCCAATCAACATTTTCTCTGAAGTTTACCATAGCTCCTTGGTACAAGTCGTATGTGGTCATCACGAGTTGTAGCTGCTACCCTTACCAGGAGACTAGGCAAGTGCATACTTCGGTAATTTTCCATGACTGCTCTGGTACAACTCGTACCAAGAGTCGTACTTGGCCATCACCTTCTGCAGTTCCTCTGGATCTCATCACGAATGCATAGTATGGCTCGTACCAGGATGGAATGGCTCGTGGATAGTGCGGCTTGTACTGAGGCCTGCAACTTCACCATTTTCTGCACTCTTTTCATATATTTTACAGTATTCAACTCCGACACATGATTTCCCTGAAAACATAGCAAAAATACACCATATATGTATAAATACACTTAAGACCATGCATATTTTCTCAGTTTTAAGCGTTGAAAGTGCTGTAAACCCACAACACAACAATACACACTGATTTTTTGCACTTAGCATTTTTTAATAAATTCATTCCCTAATTTTCAGCCTAAATATATGTATTTTTGCACTTAGCATTTTTAAATAAATTTATTTTCTAATTTTTAGCCTAAATATACACATTGATACAGCTATATACATACATATATATGGTCTTCTTTACTTTACGGCCTTTTGATTATGATGCATCATGAACGTGCCAATATGTGATCGGGGTGAGCGGTGGTTAGATATAGGGGCGGCTTCGCCGGCTTGGATTGGAAGGAAGGGCTTCGCTTTCCGATCGCTTTTTGAGGCCGGTTTGGATGAGCGTGGGCAAGTTCGGGATTCACTATCGCTTTCCGCTTGGAGCGGCTCACCCCCTTGTCACTTAAAGGGCGAAGTCGCCGAAGCGAGTCGAAAGGCCAAAGAGTCATCTTTGAAGGCTACTATGCATCCTTATTCATAGTAGAGTGTAAGGTAGGTTTGGGTATAGCAGGACTTGAACCTGCGACCATTAGGTTAAAAGCCCAATGCTCTACCAACTGAGCTATACACCCAAAAAAAGATGTAGTAGTAAATAAGGATTGGTACGGAAAAGAGGTCGGCCCCCCTTCTTCTCATCATATTAAAGGAGCGCGGCTCTGTATGAGGCTCGTACTGCAGAGCAAGCGGAAGAAAACGTAAGGTCGCGCGTTAGCACTCCTGCAAGAAAAGGGATGCGCTAAGAATATAAATTTGCTAGAAATAGTAATTAGCTATAGTATAGCTACAATCCATAATTAAGTTTCAAATCTTGGTCATTTATTAAATTTTTTCTAATTTTATAGGGAAAATTTTCTAGACACTCAATATTGTATAATTGATTATTTATAATATTAGTAATATTATATTTATAAAAAGTATTTTATTTTAATTATTAAAAGTATCAAAACGGACAGAATCCCCTTATTAATTGATTTCTAATTTAGTAAAAAATTAAATTATGTGTGACTTTTGGATATATACAAAATCAAAGAATACATGTATACCTACTAATTAGGCTAAAAGAGGGAAGGATGATATTTTCTATTTTAATATATTTAATAAAATTTAGTTATGTGACTTTCGGATAAATGTAAAATCAAATAGTAAATATATATACCTATTAATTATGCTATAAGAGGGGAGCGATAATATTTTCTATTTTGATGTATTTGATAAAATTTAGTCATTATATAATTATACTACCTAATATATGAAAAAGAGGTTTTCATATATAAAAAATCAAATAAATGATATGATAATACATATGAAATACTTGCTCATACAAGATAAAATTATATAAATATATATATATATATATATATATATATATATATAAACCACTAAATACATTAAAGTGAAAAGTACTTACCCTATTTCATACATTTCAAAAAATAAGAAATGCGTTAAAATATAAAATAAAAATATGTATGTTCATGTCAAAAATATGAACTATTATCAATTGATACAAAAAAATTTAGTAATAAATACAAATACATGCTTGATATACACATAAAATATATTTAAAAAATAATTTATATATATATATATATATATATTAATGTTAAATACATAAATGTAGTGACACTATATATTTAAAAAAATATAGTGAAAATATAAAAAATAATGTTTGATTATGAAAATATAAAAAATAATGTTTGATATATACTTCAGACATGACATAAATAATTTTTATCCATAGTTACAATATAATATTGTTACACCCCGTAAATTCTTGACATGTAGATGGCCTATTCGCATATTGGTTAAGAGTTTTAGAATGCCATACATGCTAGAAAAAGGCCCGGGAGAAGACCGGACAAGCATCGCATCGAACCATCGCAGGAGGAGTCCGGGCAGACCCCCTCCGCGATGGCAACGTGCCACGGAGGAAGCCCCTCTGTGATGGCCAACGTGCCACGGAGAGGGGTGTCCATGCCCAACTATACAAAGCTCCACTTCGTTTTAAAATTCATTTCTCCACTTTTAATTTCCAAAAACGAATAGAGAACAGAGAGGAACGAGGTTTCAATATAAAAATTCATCCGATTACGCTATCAAACGTGGTCCAAACTCAAATTAACCCTTGATACTGAAGTATAAAGCTGCAGAGAGCATTCCTGCGGAGTTAGTTTCGTGAAATTCGTCCGGCGAATCGTCGTTCTACCGAGCTAAGATAAGTGGAATTGCTCCAAATTAGTGTCAATATACTCCTATCCCTAAAGTGAGCATTTCTCCCTTTTGGACTTCTGAGAAATAGCGAGTTTTCGGCCGTTTTTCGATTAGTCAAAGTTTGGGCTATATATATATTCAAAGTAGTATTTTCTTCCATAATATTAATGAATTTAGTTCTAATTGCTATGAATGTGAATACAGTTGGAAGAAATAGCTGAATATTGCGCCAGTTAGCCGGAAAGCTGACAACTGAGGTATGTAAAGCTAGTTTCTTCGGCAAGTTAGTATTCTAGTATAGTAAAATAGAATAAACTCCAGAAGGAAGTTCCAGAAGCCGAGTATTAAGTATGTTTGTATTATTACGCCATATTCAGAATAAAAGTCAGCAAAGTTGTACCAAATAGCAAGATATCAATCCCAGACTCAGTTTAACTTAGTATTAGATTCAGTTTAATACAGCAAGAGATTCAGAATAGAATATCAGAACATGGATAGTATTTTCAAATTTAATATACATGTTACATGTGATTACTGTTGCTTGTTGAGACTTGTTTGTGATATGTGGGCACCATTAGAGCTTCCTTGTCGCCCCAGGATTAATAGCTGTGTCGACTCGCCCGCCAGAGGGTGAGGATACGTCACTCCAAGGAGTAGCATGTCGTCTGTAGTAGGACGAATATGGGATGCAGCATTCCCTATAGCAGGCTGATCAGCATTACAGTATACCTTGTCGAGCGCTTGCGGCCAGGGCACAGATTACAGATTACAGATAAGATCTCAGATTACAGTTACAGGAGTCCTCCAGACTCAGATACAGTTATAGTCAGGGGCCCAGAGAGCCCAAACTGCATACCCAGGGGGCCGGCAGGGTGCTCGTAGTTATTAGGTGAGTGGAGTGAATTTATTTTTGGATGGTTTGACCCCAGGTAGGGGTATATAGATTGCATGTTGATTGGCACCTTCCGGCTTATGGGGGCTGGTATAGGTTCTTGTATGCTATATATATATATATATATATATGTTACTTACTAAATATATATATACATTTTACTTATTAAATGGATAGTTAGCAGGACGCCGCATCGACAGGTATGATTCTTATCTTTCTTCCAGTATAATTAAGCTCAGTACAGATTCTGCTATTCCATGCAGTTTCAGCTATCCCCTGTCATTTCAGTAACTATCAGTATTATTGTTTATCTTCAGTTATGTTCAGTTTTGCTTTGCATACTTAGTACTAGTGGTACTGACGCCCGTTTGGGGGCGCTGCATTACTTTCCTGCAGGTACTCATAAATTAGGAGTCGATCCCTCGTAATTCCAACCAGCACACAGAGTCATCAGCTCCTGTCATCCGGAGCTAGACAGCTAGAGGTTTATTTTTTTCGTTTTTGTACAGTATGGGTAGGCCGAGGCCCTATCCCGACCATCTTATCAGTATTCTTAGAGGCTTGCAGATTGTATATTCCCTGTGGTTAGCTGTACCGGTCGTGTGAGGCCGTGTATATGTTTTAGTTGTTTATGATGGCCGTGTGGGGCCTTATTCAGTTGATAGTTGGTGACCTTGCTGGTCACAGAGTAGTTTAACATTTGATTTAGCGTTTCATTGAAGCTAGTCAGCATGGTGGCCTTGTCGGCCCATATAGGTTCCTTTAAACTACTGTTGTTCTGGTTAGCTGTTGTTGTCTTACAGGTGGCTATAGGCCTAGTCGGCCGAAGGCTGTATTTACAGCCGTTATATAGCCTGTTGGTTCCATGAACCCAGAGTTAGAGCCAGCCTGGCACCAGAAGTGCCTAGGCTCAGTAGCCCAGCAGTCTAGGTCTTAGTAGGGCACCAGGTGCCAGTCATGCCTCCCAAGGCAGGGCGTGATAAACTTGGTATCAGAGCAAGTCGTGTCCCAGGGAGTCTGCAAGCCGTGCTAAGTAGAGTATTGTCTATGGATGTGTTGTGCACCACATACTATAGGTAGGAGACTGCAAGGCATAATAGGATGGTTACTCTTTCTTCATATTCAGTCGTGCCATAGAGCAGTACAGTATAGGGTTGAGTCCCTAAAACTCATCATACTCTTTGTTTACAGATTAAAATGGCAGACCATCGACATCTTTCCATAGGTAGAAGACTGGATATCGCAGCAAGAGAAGGAACCAGCGGGATGCCTCTGCCTCACTTAGAATTAGCCTGATATGAGGGCGATACAGAGGCATCCTCACGACCTTCATAGCAGTCCCCACCTCATCAGGAGCCACTCGGAATGACACCGCCTTCGACAGTTCCTGTACCCACACCATCCGATCAGAAAATTCAAAGTGCAGTAGTTATATTGGCACAAATGATGGCTACTCAGCGCCAATCAGTGCCACCCGTAACAGTAGAGTCATCAGGTGGGCCTGGCAGTTCGAGGGTCCGAGAATTCTTGGCATTAGGTCCCCCATAATTCACAGGGTCGTATCAGGCAGAGGACCCCTAGGATTTCCTTGACCAAATGCAGAGAATCTTCCGGGTCATTCATGTGACATCTACAAAATCAGTTGAGCTAGCGGTATTCCAGCTGCGGGATATTGTTGTGTTGTGGTATGAAAGTTGGGAAAGGTCCCGAGGGAGAGATGTTGCCCCTTCGACCTGGTCCATCTTTTCAGAGGCCTTCCTGGACCGTTATCTGCCATAGAAAATCCGACAGGCCCGGATGGATCAGTTTTTGCACTTGGAGCAGGGGGCGAGGAGTGTACGGGAATACGCCCTGCAGTTTGATTCCTTGGCCCGCTATGCTCCAGCCTTTGTGGACACCATGCCATCTAGAGTCCACCGGTTTATTATGGATCTGAACCCAGAATATATTGAGGCATGCATGACAGCTACACTGCGGGAGGATATGGATATCGCTCGGGTGCAGGCCTTTGCCCAGACTATTGAGGGCCTTAGACAGCGGCAACAGGATAGTAGACGAATAAATCAGGAGCAGCGCCGCAGGGATAGATCTGATGAAATACAGAGGGAGATTCAGAGAGGGCCCAAGCCCCAATTGTCAAACAGGCCACCTAGACCCCCACCTTCATTACAGCAGCAGAGGGGTAGATTTTTTCGCCGAGGACAGTCAGAGTCCGGCGGCAATTCTCGAACGGTAGATTCACCTTAGCAGAGGAGGGCATAGTAGAGTAGGTACACACCCCCACCTTGCCCTATTTGCAGCCGAACCCACACTGGAGCTTGCAAATATGGATCCACACGGTGTTATATATACGGGCAGGAGGGTCATGTGATGAGTGATGAGAGACTATCCAGCTAGAGGTCAGGGTAGCCGAGATAATCAGGACAGGGTGTCAGCAGGGCCGCGAGCTCCAGCAGCCTCGACAGGGTGTAGGCCCTTAGGTCCAGCAGGTAGGGGCCGAGGTAGATCAGGGGCCTCTAGTTCAGGTACGGGCCTAAGCCGTACCTATGTATTACCAGGGAGGTAGGACTTAGAGGCATCTCCAGATATGGTAACAGGTATGATGACTATTTGCTCACACCCTGCTTATGTATTGATTGATCCAGGATCTACCTTGTCCTATGTTACCCCATTTGTGGCTCAAAAGTTCAGTGTTGTACCAGAGTTGCTTCAGCAACCCTTTTCAGTATCTACACCCGTTGGTGACTCCATCATAGCCATAAGGGTGTATCCAGGGTGTACAGTAGAGGTTGTTGATCGTCAGACTACAGTAGATCAGGTAGAATTAGAGATGATTGATTTCGACGCCATTATGGGTATGGATTGGTTAGTGTCGTGCTATGCCAATGTAGAATGTTGGACCAAGACGGTCCTATTCCACTTTCCAGGAGAGGAAGTATGAGAGTGGAAGGGCAGCACAACTACGCCAAAAGGTAGGTTTATTTCCTACCTTCAGTCGAGGAAGTTGATAGCTAAGGGATGCATTTACCACCTAGTCAGAGTCCAGGATATTTGGGTAGAGCCTCCGACTCTCCAGTCTGTTCCAGTGGTTAATGAATTCCCTATTGTATTTCCAGATGAGCTACCTGGTATTCCCCCAAAAAGAAAAATAGATTTTGCAATTGATTTGCTACCACGCACTCAGCCCATATCAATCCCTCCATATCATATGGCTCATGCTGAACTCAGAGAACTAAAGGAGCATCTGAAAGATCTGTTAAATAAAGGTTTTATTAGGTGGAGTACTTCACCTTGGGGTGCGCCGGTTCTATTTGTGAGAAAGAAGGATGGCTCGCTTCGCATGTGTATAGATTACCGGCAGTTGAATAAGGTTGCAGTCAAGAATAGGTATCCGCTTCCCAGAATAGATGATTTGTTTGATCAGTTACAGGGGGCCGGATATTTCTCCAAGATTGACTTACGGTCCGGATATCATCAGGTTCGAGTTCTTGAAAGGGACATTCCAAAGACTGCCTTCAAGACCAGATACGGCCACTTTGAATTCCTAGTCATGTCCTTTGGGATGACGAATGCCCCAGCAGTATTTATGGACCTGATGAACAGCATCTTCAGACCATACCTGGACTTGTTTGTGATAGTGTTTATTGATGATATTCTGGTGTATTCTCGCTCAGAGGCAGACACCAAGATCATTTGCGGACAGTGCTCCAGATTCTCAGGGACCGTTAGATGTACGCCAAGTTCTCTAAATGTGAATTTTGGCTGAACGCGGTAGATTTCTTGGGGCACATTATGTCGGATGCTGGTATACAGGTAGACACGCAGAAAATAGAAGCAGTAAATACATGGCCCAGACCTACCACTCCGACCGAAGTATGCAGTTTTCTGGGATTAGCAGGGTACTACAGAAGATTTGTTGAGGGATTCTCCACCATAGCGGCACCTCTGACTAAGCTGACGCAAAAAGCAATAGTTTCAGTGGAGGGAGGCATGTGAGCAGAGTTTCCAGGAATTCAAAGATAGGTTGACCTCCGCCCCTGTATTAGTATTGCCAGAAGGTACAGAGGGTTATGCAGTTTATTGTGACGCTTCAGGTAATTGGTTAGGATGTGTGTTGATGCAGCATGGTAAAGTAATTGCTTATGCCTCCAGACAGTTGAGGAATCACGAAAAAAATTATCCTACCCACGACCTGGAACTAGCCGCAGTGATCCACGCTCTAAATATATGGAGACATTACTTGTACGGCGTCCATGTGGATATTTTCACTGATCATAAGAGCCTACAATATATCTTCACTCAGAGAGAGTTGAATTTGCGACAACGTCGCTAGTTGGAATTGCTGAAAGATAATGATGTAAATATTCTGTATCACCCAGGAAGAGCCAATGTAGTAGCAGATTCCCTCAGTCGCAAATCTATGGGAAGTTTGGTGTACTTGCAGCCCGAGCAGTGGGAGTTGGCCAAAGAAATACACCAGTTAGCCAGTTTAGCCGTTTGTGTAGCAGAAACAGAGGACAACAGAGCAGTAACTCAGAACACCGCAGTGTCGTTATTAGTTGTGGAGGTAAAGGAACGGCAGTATGAAGATCCTGACCTGGTTCAACTTAAAGATAGAGTTCATCAAGGAAAAGCGCCGGATTTTCAGGTAACTGAGGATGAAGTGTTGTGATGTAAAGGCCGCCTTTGTGTTCCAGATATTTCAGGGCTTCGCCAGCAGATTATGAGTGAGGTACATTACGCCCGCTATTCTCTCCACCTAGGCGCGATGAAAATGTACCATGATATCAAAGAAATCTACTGGTGGCCAGGTATGAAGAGGGAAATAGCAGAGTTCATAGCCTAGTGTCCTAACTGCCAGCAAGTAAAAACGGAACACCAGAAACTAGGCGGATTGACTCAAGACATAGTTGTGCCTCTTTGGAAGTGGGAAGCAATAAATATGGACTTTGTAGCAGGACTACCCCGTACTAGACATAGAAATGACTCGATTTGGGTAATTGTTGACAGACTGACAAAATCAGCCCATTTTCTGCCAGTGAGGGCTACTTTCTCTACCAAAGATTATGCTGAGTTGTATATCAGAGAAATAGTCAGACTGCACGGTGTTCCATTGTCCATTATCTCTGACAGAGGGGCGCAATTTATAGCTAAATTTTGGCAATCATTTCAGAGAGGCTTGGGAACACAGATTAACCTGAGCACAGCTTTCCACCCTCAGACAGATGGGCAGGCAAAATGCACTATTCAGATGCTCGAGGATATGTTACAAGCGATTGTGTTTGACTTTGGAGGTAGCTGGGATGAGCACCTACCACTTATTGAGTTTGCTTATAAGTTATCCAGATGGAGCCCTATGAGGCTTTGTATGGGCAAACATGCAGATAGCCAGTTGGCTGGTTTGAAGTAGGAGAGTCAGCGATGGTTGCGCCGAATATTATTCATCAGTCAGAGGAAAAGGTAAAGCTTATCAGAGAACACCTACTGACTGCTCAGAGCGGTGCAGAAACCTGAAATTTAATGTGACAGACTGGGTGTTTTTGAAAGTTTCTTCAATGAAAGGGGTGATGAGATTTGGTAAGAAAGGTAAGCTCAGCCCGAGTATTCGTCGAAGAATAGGCCAAGTAGCATACAAGTTGAACTTACCTCCAGAATTAAAGTCTCATCCAGTTTTCCACATGTCTATGCTGAGGAAGTATATAGGAGACCCCTCCAGAGTTGTTCCAGTTCAGGATGTCCAGGTTACAGAAGAGCTGGCTTATGAAGAGGTTCAAGTAGTCATACTAGACAGGCAGATTCGCAGGTTGAGAACTAAAGACATTGCTTCTGTCAAAGTATTATGGCGTAATAGGAACCGAGAGGAGATGACTTGGGAAGTAGAAGAAGATATGAAAGTCAGATATCCTCAACCGTTCCAGACTTAATCAACTAAAGGTACGTTAGTATTGTTGTCTTATGAATTGCCTTATATTATTTAAATAAATGAAATAGCTGGCTTATGTGATGAATACTAGTGTTGTGTGGAGTACTTGTATTGGACTTTTCTGCGTTTTAGGATTTTTGAGATAGTCCATATTACAGGGAGACTCTGCCGACATTTTTCTAGAACAGGTCAAGTAAGTTGAAATTCTTGCAAGTAGAAGTTTACATTCAAGGACGAATGCTCTTAAGGGGGGGGAGGATGTTACACCCCGTAAATTCTTGACATGTAGATGGCCTATTCGCATGTTGGTTAAGAGTTTTAGAATGTCATACATGCTAGAAAAAGGCCCGGGGGAAGATCGTACAAGCGTTGCATCGAACCATTGCAGGAGGAGGCCGGGCAGACCCCCTCCGCTCTGGCAACATGCCACGGAGGAAGCCCCTCCGCGATGGCCAACGTGCCATGGAGGGGGGTGTCCAGGCCCAACTATATAAAGCTCCACTTCATTTTAAAATTCATTTCTCCACTTTTAATTTCCAGAAACGAATAGAGAACAGAGAGGAACGAGGTTTCAATATAAAATTCATCCTATTACGCCGTCAAACGAGGTTCAAACTCAAATTAACCCTGGATACTGAAGTATAAAGCTGCAGAGAGCATTTCTGCGGAGTTAGTTTCGTGAAATTCGGTCGGCGAATCGTCGTCCTACCGAGCTAAGGTAAGTGGAATTGCTCCAAATTAGTGTCAATATACTCTTATCCCTAAAGTGAGCATTTCTCCCTTCTGGACTTCTGAGAAATAGCCAGTTTTTGGCTATTTTCTGATAAGTCAAAGTTTGGGCTATATATATATTTCAAAGTAGTATATTCTTCTAGAATATTGATGAATTTAGTTCTAATTGCTATGAATGTGAATACAGTTGGAAGAAATAGCTGAATATTGGTCGAGTTACGCCAGTTAGCGGGAAAACCGACAACTGAGGTATGTAAAGCTAGTTTCTTCGGCGAGTTAGTAATTTTAGTATAGTAAAATAGAATAAATTCTAGAAGGAAGTTCCAGAAGCCGAGTATTAAGTATGTTTGTATTATTACGCCATATTCAGAATAAAAGTCAGTAAAGTTGTACCCAATAGCAAGATATCAATCCCAGACTCAGTTTAACTCAGTATTAGATTCAGTTTAATACAGCAAGAGATTCAGAATAGAATATCAGAACATGGATAGTATTTTCAAATTTAATATACATGTTATATGTGATTACTATTGCTTGTTGAGACTTGTTTGTGATATGTGGGCACCT
This sequence comes from Datura wrightii, assembly GCA_035772735.1. Lineage (NCBI taxonomy): Eukaryota > Viridiplantae > Streptophyta > Magnoliopsida > Solanales > Solanaceae > Datura > Datura wrightii. Next base: position 177,583,635 of record JASDFA010000018.1, on the reverse strand, counting down.
TTAGAGCTTCCTTGCCGCCCCAGGGTTAATAGCTGTGTCGACTCGCCCACCAGAGGGTGAGGATACGTCACTGCAAGGAGTGGCATGCCGTCCGCAGTAGGACGAAGATGGGATGCAGCATTCCCCATAGCAGGCTGATCAGCATTACGGTATACCCTGTCGAGCGCTTGCGCCCAGGGCATAGATTACAGATTACAGATACATATCTCAGATTACAGTTACAGGAGTCTTTCAAACTCAGATACAGTTATAGTCAGGGGCCCAGAGTGCCCAAGCTGCATACCCATGGTGCCGGCAGGGTGCTCGTAGTTATTAGGTGAGTGGAGTGAATTTATTTTTGGATGGTTTGACCCGGGTAGGGGTATATAGATTGCATGTTGATTGGCACCTTTCGGCTTATGGGGGCTGGTATAGGTTCTTGTAAGATATTATATATATATATATATATATATATATATATGTTACTTACTAAATATATATATATACATGTTACTTATTAAATGGATAGTTAGCAAGACGCCGCATCGACAGGTATGATTCTTATCTTCCTTCCGGTACAGTTAAGCTCAGTACAGATTTTACTATTCCAGGCAGTTTTAGCTATCCCCTGTCATTTCAGTAACTATCAGTATTACTGTTTATCTTCAGTTATGTCCAGTTTTGCTTTGCATACTCGGTACTAGTGGTACTGACGCCCGTTTGAGGGCGCTGCATTACTTGCCTGCAGGTATTCATAGACGAGGAGTCGATCCCTCATAATTCCATCCAGCACACAGAGTCATCAGCTCCTGTCATCCGAAGCTAGAAAGATATTGTTATTTCTTTTCGTTGTTGTACAGTATGGGTAGGTCGGGGCCCTGTCCCGACCATCTTATTAGTATTCTTAGAGGCTTGCAGATTATATATTCCCTGTGGTTAGCTGTATCGATCGTGTGAGGCCGTGTGTATGTTTTAGTTAATTATGATGGCCATAAGGGGCCTTATTCAGTTGATAGTTGGTGACCCTGCCGGTCACAGAGTAGTTTAGCATTTGATTCAGCGTTTCATTGAAACTAGTCAGCATGGTGGCCTTGTCGGCCCGCATAGGTTCCTTTAAACTACTGTTGTTCTGGTTAGTTGTTGTTGTCTTACAGGTGGCTATAGGCCTAGTCGGTCGGAGGCTGTATTTACAGCCGTTATATAGCCCGTTGGTTCCATGAACCCAGAGTTAGAGCCAGCCTGGCACCAAAAGTGCCTAGGCTCAGTAGCCCAGCAGTCTAGGTCTTAGTAAGGCACCAGGTGCCAGTCATGCCTCCCAAGGCGGGGCATGACAAATATATAGTATAAATACAAAAGAAGAATATTTATATTATAATACCAAATATATGAATCTGTAAGCATTATATACAACCAAAATACAATAAAAATATACAAAAATTAATATATTATATACTTAAATGTGAAAAGAGCTTATCTTATTCATATATTTCAGTAAATAATATATACACTAAAAATAAGAAAATAATTTGAGGGTAAAAAGATGTGGTAGTCTAATATATTTTGAGGGTGAGAAATAAATTTTTAGAGAAAAATCGTAATATTTTGGAAACAAAATAAAAAAGTTGTGGTAGAATTCCAATGAAATATGTTTTCCTTTATTATGGGGTTTTAATTTTTCTCAAAAATATCTATAAGTATTTTATCATTTAATTAGGTTAAAAAATGGAGATGACTATAATTCTATTTTTTTTTTGATATATTTGGTAAATTACGATACTATCAATAAATACATACTAAGACCAGTAGTGTCATGATTCAGAATTTTAGAATTTCATTGAGATGTGAGAACACCCACCATCCTCGTAGGCAAACTCCGTTTCTTTATCGATCAATTAACAATTTAAATAATGTAAAAGTAACATAAAATAAACAACTAACTCTTATAAATATGGGATAAAAGAGTCCAAAATCAAAATAATCCCAAGACCTGATGACACTAGTACAAGATCATCTATGAATATAAAAAAAAGTCAAAAAAAAACTAAAGTCGTTGTCTAGAAAGAAATAAGACAGGAATAAATGGAGAGTCCCTAGAATTTAGTGCTGGCGAAGAGAAAGCAGCTCACCTTGAACTCTAACCGCAACAAATATCGAATGTTAATCAACTCAAATATCTCTAGTACCTGGTATAGTCTCTACACGAAAAAGGTGCAATAAGTATAGAGTGAGTATGGGAAATATGTGTACTCAATAAGTTTTGATAACTGGCCCTTATTAGAAGTGATAACGAGATATAATCTTAATAATTTCTTTTCAATAGTTATAAATGTACAATAATAATAATTCACTCCAACAAGAGTTTTAGATTTAATATCAACATAATTAAGCAAATAAAATATATATTTTTCAAAGTCAGCTACACCACTGATGATATTACAATGAGCCTGAAATGTACTAAGTCAAATCAATCTCACAACTATCTCAACACTTCAACACTCAACTCAATATGAAATGGAATGAAGATAAAATATAATGCAATGTAATATACTAGCCAAGAACCTATATACACTTGCTTCCTATGTTAGATATTCGGGAACCGGGGGAGACTCACAAGGTCCATATACCGGTCGGAATCATTTTTCATCGGTCATATCACACGCCGGAACTATTTTAATTGATAATAATACACATCAGAATTATTTTCCATCAAGAATAATACATGCCACTGTTCGGGTGTTTGTTGGGGTTATAAAACCGACACGCAAGTGCACGTGGTCGAACAAGTAGTAAGTGGCTTTAGTAAGCCAAGTATCGATCCCACAGAGACTTGGGTTAAGTGCAATTTGTTCAAGTATACTATATTTTTACTTCTAAATATGCTGACAACAAAGTAACCAAAAAGTGAATAATTTTGTTTTATAAATTTTATACTAAAACTACGAGCAGTTATCTACTTTGAATTTGGACTATGAATAAGAGCATGCCGAGGTTAACGAACATGTACTGAAACTGATTATCAACATAAATCGGTTAATCTTTTCTTCCAGTTTCTAGCCAAGAACATTTGCCAATAGATTAAAACTCTCGTATTTAATCTCACTTAAGAATCATGAACCATCCGTCTACATTTCTTTGATCAAATGCAATTCATGTTCTAGCCATACAATTCCGGTTCCTAAATTGACTAATACGACTTTCAGGTATATTTCTATCCTGAATGCACATCAAAACTCAATTTTCCCAGATCAAGTTAAGAACAATATCCTATTAATTCACAACTTTCCAATTTCGTGCTCTCTCGAGTGAAATCGGACTTTTTAGATGTACATTAATGTAGGCCACACACCAATGCAGTAAGAACAAGAATTAATAGAACAACATGAAAGAAAAAGATGAAAAACCATATAATCAATAATCAAAATTCATCACAAGTGTTCATAACCTCAGCAAGGAAGGGAATTAGCCACTCATTTGTGGATTAATCATCATAAAACGAGTGTTAATCATACAAACAATTGAATTAGAGAAGAAAGAAAGAGAGAAAAAACCCTGAACTTTTCGTCCCTCAACTGCCTGTAACCCACGTCCTTGCTCCACCAAGTCTGAATTATGAAAAATACACTTAAGTGTTCTATTTATACTAGTGAGAATTTTTTCCGGAATAATGAGCAACGTGTCACGGAGTGCATCGCGGAGCACTGCCTCCGCGACACGCCATGAACGCGGACCCTCACTGGAACTGGGGGTCCGGGAGTTTAATCTCAACGTGGCACGACGTGCATCGCGGAGCACTGGCTCCGTTCCACAGAGCAAACGCGGACCTTCACTGGAAATTTGGTGAAGTTTCACCCTCCAGGCAGAATGCCTCCGCGATGGCAGCGTGACACGGCTCCATCGCGGAGCCCCTTTAAATCATGCTGTCCAATGCCTTTTCCTTGCTCGCATCCAAGTCCAACTCCGATATCGTCCAACATGTCATTTAGCTTCTCGAAATCACATTTTACCTGCAAAACAATGCTAATCATGTTGGTTAGTATAAATTCACATTTTATTCCTAATTACATGAAAATGTATACACATTGCTAGATAAACAAGGCTAAAATGATACCTTTGAGTATCACTTGGGCATATAAATCTGCCCAAGATCAGCCACCATTTTCCATCGGCAATAACACATACTGAAATCATTTTCCATCGGCATCACAAGAATATGAATTTTCACAAAATAACTAAGTGGGCACTATTAGCCAATAGTCATCATGCAATAATAAGAGTAACATGAATATGTATGCATAAATATATAGCACAAGTTAATCAATCAACGCCTATAATCAAGGATCATCAAGTCACAATCAAGGATCATGTAGTGCATAAGTCTTAGTAAATCAATCACATCACAAGTCATGGAATACTATCAATATACCAATTTCATATAAATTTATCCATATTATGATATTGTTACCCGCATAAATGCTTTTCATCTCATTTATATGGGATCATGTTATCATTCATTATCCTTAAATTTATGTAATACATACTTTTAATATCCCAAAGAGAATCAAGAAATCTTTACTTACCTCAAACCAAAGTTCAAATATCAGATTATGAATTTACCCTTCCATAACACTTCAGAACAATTAAAATCTGGTCAATACATAATCTCCATAAGAATACAAATTCAATAACACCCATATTGCTGTGTTTATTTTAAACTCGAAAAATAGGTTAAAAAGTCAGTCCGAGCTCCGAAGCCGAATTTGAAATTTTCTTTCAGATTATATCAACTCATAATGAAATAAACTCGCATATTAAATTTTCATTAAGACAGGTCATTATTTGACCTCCAAATCAAGAATTTTTACTCGAAGAACCCTAAGCCTAATACTTTCTTAATTCCTTATAATTTCTCTATATTTCTGCCAAAATATTTATCCATAATCGTGAAACAAACTCATAAAAAATAATTAAAACCATTACCTTGATGCTTTGCAATGAAAATTCTTATTTTTATCTTCTCTTTTCCTCTCTTTTTCTCTCTTCCTTTTCCTTTCTTTCATTGCGATTCTTTTTTTTTTCTATTTCTGCTTATGTTGTTTTCTTTTATTAGTGTCACATCTAATGGCTTACGCATATATATATATGTGTGTGTGTGTGTGTGTGTGTGTGTATTGCTATTTTATTTACTTATTATTATTATTGTTTCAATTTTTTGTTCCTTTTTTTTGGATCAATTATCAAATAATCTCTAATTAAATTTGGGTCATTGATATGTTGTGAGTTTATAGCATTTTCTACACCGAAAACTGAAAAATAATCATGGACTTAGGTGTGTTTATATAGATATGAGACACTTTTACTTTATTTTCAAGAAAAATAGATATTGGAGTTGAATTATGCAAAAGATGAAGAAAATTGCAGAAAAGTGGCTAAGTACGAACCTCAGTACGAGCCATACCATTCTGGTACGAGCCATACTGAGATTCATGGAAAAGTCTAGGCCAGAAGTATTGAGGAAAAGGAAACTTACGGTTCATGGTACGAGCCGTACCACGACAGTCGTAGGAAACTTCAGAAGATATTGCACAGGCTAAGTCTCTTGATATGGGTAGTAACCACGAATTGTGAGATCTAACTAATACCCATACCAAGGAGTTGTGGAAAATTTTAGAAGAAGTGAATACTGGTTGGTCTCAAGTTATGAGAAGGAGTCACGGGTCGTAGAACCGAGGTACGAGTCTCCCAATCCATCCATGATAAAGTTTATAAGATTGGAAGAACTCTCAGTATCAAACCATGACTTCTTATACGACTCATAGGTTCATGTTACAAGTCATACCAGTTGATAACACTTAGTCAGATTTAGTAGATGTTAGTCAAGGTATGACCTGTACAATCTTGTTACGAATCGTAGGTGAAGTCGGTGGCAGTTTTTGCAGTTTCCTTGACTACTTAGGAAAAGGTTCTAAATATTTATATAAATACTTTTTAGGTTATTTTAGTAGCAAGAGTTGGAAAAACACATTGAGAGGAAAACTGTTGTGAGCTTTCTATTCAAGTCTTGGAGATTTTCTTGCTTTGATTTTCTTCATTATTCTTGAATAATTCTTCAAAAATTCTTGCAATAATCAAGTGGGTTTTCTTTAATCATCTCTTTAAGTATTAAATTATGTGTTGGTCTATGAATGCTTATAATTTTCTTACAATCATGAGAGGCTAAAACCTCCACAACTAGGGTTGTGAGAATCATGGTGAATTAACGAATTAGGATTGCACGAAGTGATTCTAAACCAATGCTAAACACTTGCATTATATTCTCTTTATCTTTAATGTTTCTTAATGGAGAGAAACGTTAGGACTTGCTCGAATTCTTTACTTGCCTGAACCTAAAGAAGTAGAGATTAGAAAAAAAAGAATTACAACAAAGCCTTGATCTTTATGGGTCATTGTATAACTTGAATTGCGGTCGAAGGATAATTAATTTGGGAGAAATTTGATAACAGTTGAAGTGAAATCACTCATGAGACCTTATTCGGTGATTGAGTATAGTCATCCAATAGGGACGAACCAGTCGTTTGGATGAACCCTAGTTATAAAGTTCTACAAGTAAGCATTGGGATAGATCACAAGTGTAAGACCCGAAGTAGTTTCGGAATCCATGGGGAACACTTACCCTAGTTAATTATATAATATTGATAAATAATAATCAATTCTTAATCTTGTCTTATAATGCTTTTATAAAACCCTCTTTTTTAGAGATAACATACTTAAAAAGCTTAAATACTAGCGGTATTCTATATCTTGATCATATTCCCTGTGGGATCGATTCCAACCTTTGTTGGGTTCTTTATTGACAACGCCAACTTCATACTTTATCAGGAGTGTGAGTTTGAACATTATCAGTCATTACATCATCTACCACTAAAACACATGTTCGTCTTCGAATGGAAAAATAAGAGAAGAACCTTAACTATCGAATAATTGAGTATATCTGCTTGGCATGTCATACTCAACCTCCTAAGTGGCTTTCTTCGCAGGACGATGCCTTCACTGCACCTTCACAGATGCTATCTCTTTGAATCTCAATTTTCTATCATGCCTATCCAGAATAGCTATAGATTCTTCTTTAAATGCTAGATTTCGGTCTAACAACACCGAGTTCATTAAATCACATGAGAACCATCACCATAATATTTCTTCAATATCAAATATGAAATACCGTATGAATACCTAATAAGTCTAGTAGCATAGCCAATTCATAGGACACCTCAGCAATACATCTAAGTATCTCAGACAGACCAATGAACCTAGGGCTGAGCTTTTCCTTCTTTTCAAACCTCATAACATCATCCATAGATGATACTTTCAGTAACACTTTCTCTCTAATCGTTAAACTCTAGATCCCAAATCTTTCGGTTCGTATAAATCTTTTGTTTACTTTGGGTTGTGAGAAGTCTATCCTAAATCAATTTGACCTTGTCTAAGGAATCCCTTAATAAGTTTGTAGTTCAGGGCCTAACCTCAAATGCATCGAACCAACTCATCAGAGAACGACATCTTCTACCATAAAAAGCCTCAAATGGAATCATCTAGATGCTAAAATGGTAACTATTGTTATAGGCAAACTCCACTAACAACAAAAATTAATTCCAATGATCATCAAAATTAATCACACATACCTGTAGCATATCCTTCAATACCTAAATAATCCGCTCGGGCTGATTGTCTATCCATGGATGAAAAGTAGTACTAAGCTCTACTCGAGTACCCAACTCTCTCTGCATAAACTTCTAGAAGTGGAATGTAAACTGGGTACCTTAGTCTAAAATAATGGAAATGTACATATCATACAAAATACACTATCTCCTGGATGTAAATCCTAGCCAATATCTCAGAAATATAAGTAGTTATAACAGGCAAAAAATGAGCTGATTTGGTCAATCTATTCAAGATGAGCCAAATAGCATTGACTTTTCTCAAATTTTGTGGCGATCCTAGCACGAAGTCTATGGCAAATCCGCTCCCACTTTCACTCAGGTATGGACATTCTCTAAGTCATACCACCTAGTCTCTGGTGCTCATATTTTACCTGTTGACAATTCAAATATTGAGAGACATGCTTTACAATGTCCTTCTTCATTCGACACTATCAATAATACTACTTCATATCATGATATAATTTTTTGCTTTTGGATTAATAGATATCTAGAGCTATGAGTCATCTCCATAATCAACTTGGCTAAATAATCAATTCTATAAATACAAACGACCTTGGTCCTCCAACACCCTCTAGATCCAAAATTTCTTCTTTAGGTTCACACTTTAACATTTTATCTTAAATTATTTTCAATTTCTCATCTTCGAACTGTCTAACCTTGATCTGATTCAATAAAAAAATTATTCCTCAATACAAGTAAGAACCCTGTCAGGCTCCGAAATTGCGAGTCTTACAGAGTTGTTAGCCTACGACTAATCATCTATGGCCAAAAGGCACTATTCCACTCACAAAATAGCCAAGCTATCCATATTAACTAGCTTTCGGCTCGAAGCATCCGCTATCATATTCGTCTTGCATGGGTGATATAAAATACTGATGTCATAATCCTTAAGAAAATCCAATCACCTTTCGTGCCTTAGATTTAGATCTCTATAGATGAAAATGTATACACCTTATAATGCACTCCATATAGTTGATGCCTCCAAATTTCAAAGTAAAAACCACCATTGTCAATTTCAAGTCATGAATAGGGTAGTTCTTCTCGTGAACCTTCAAATGCCTTGAAACATATGCTATCACTTTACCTTTCTACACCAATACATATCTAAGATCAACCCGCAAAGTATCACAGTACACCGTGTAGCCTTCATCTTCCATCGGTAATATCAAAATCAGTGCTGAAGTCAATGATGTCTTGAGCCTTTGAAAGATCATAATACACTCCTTAGACCATTGGAAAGTCACATTCTTCTAAGTAAGATTTTTTAGTGGAGATGCAATAGGAGAGAAGCCTCCATAAATGGTCTATAGTAACTACTCAAACCCACAAAACTCTGAAGCTCAATTGTTGAAGTAGGCCTAACTCAATTTCTAACAACCTCAATCTTCTTCGGATCTACTATAATACCATTTTTGTTCATCATATGCCCCGAGAATGTCGCATAATTAAGCTAGAACTTGCATTTAGAAAATTTTATGTATAGTGGCTCTTTCTTTAAAGTCTGATGCACAATTCTCAAATGTTTTACATGCTCTTCTTTGCTATGGGAGTAGATTAAAATATATTGATGAGGAATATAATAAAGGTATCCAAATATGGACTGAACACCTCATTCATTAACATCATGAATGTTGTTGAGGAGATGGTCAGCTCAAAAGACATAACCAAGAACTTATAGTGGTCGTAGTAGGTCTAAAGTGTGTCTGAGGAATATCCATTGTTCGAATCCTAAGCTAATGGAAACCAGACCTTAAAATCAATCTTAGAGAATACAGAAATTCCTTCACATTGATCAAACAAGTCATTAATACACGAAATAAGATACTTGTTCTAAATTATCACCTTGTTCAACTATCTGTAGTTGATGCACATCCTCATGGTGACATTCTTCTTTTTTACAAACAGGATTAGAGCATTCCAAGGAGAAACATTTAGCTTAATAGAGATCTTACTCGACAACTCTTGCAACTGCTTTTTTTATTTCTTTAATTTCATCAGATTTACTCGATATGGTGGAATATAAATGGGTTGAGTGCCTAGATCTAAGTTAATACCAAAATTAATATCACAATTGGGTGAAATACCTAAAAGATCAGTTGGAAACACTTTTAAAAATTCTTTCACCACTGTTACCAACTCTAAGAGAAGAGTATCAACACTAGTATCACGAACATAAGCCAAATAGGTGAGACACCCTTTCTGAATCATACACTAAGCCTTTAGAAACAAAAATCACATAGGGATTAAGACTGCTCTTCGACTTCAGTTTAGGAATACTCGGCTATCTAAGATCATTGTCTTGGTGTAACAGTTTAGAACTACATAATTGGGATAAAGCCAAGACATATCCAATATGATATCAAAATCTATCATATACGATATAATTACGTCTATCCACATGTTTTGTACTACCAAGTCAACTACACAAGATCGATGTAATCGAACCACCACTAAGAATCGTCTATGGGTGTAGGAACACAAATAGATATAGAAGGAGAGTCACAAAGTATATCCAAATCCAAAATAAAGTATGTAGGTACATAAAATAAAGTAGAACCATGATCGGATAAAACTGTAGGATGTCGAGAGCAAACTAAAATAATACCTAGAACAACCGTAGTTGAGGCCTCCACCTTTGGTTACTTCAATAGAGTTAGTTATTTACCGATTTAATCCCCAATCACTAGTATATAGGTCTATAGTCCGTAGGGAGATTCTTAACTACTATATGCATATTTCTACAAACGTTCCTGTATGGCATTATACAAGTACCCTTTAACAAATTCTTTGACTAAAGAATCCTCCTTTCCTCTAGGTTTATGAGTTTATCGACCCAATATAGATTCACAAAATTCCTATAGTGAATTCGATTCTCTTGATTTCAACTAATATTATTGATCTTTTATATGAACAATTGGTCTTCCCAAGCTTACACTTGTCTTCAAGAAATCAATATTGTACCATTCCATTATTGAATTGTTGGCTTGTCTTTGATACACCCATGTCATAAAATTGTAGTAATAAATCCAAACGAAGTTAAAGTATTCTTGTCCAGATCTCACGTCGAGAAAATCATCTTTGATATGCCCAGCCTCCTCAATTGTATTCTTCAAAGTCACAATCCTTATTACCTAGCTATCCTTCTAACCACATTACAATGTCTTGCGTTATATTGTGTAATTTTATCTTCCGCCGCGGGTTTGTGAATTTGAAAATGTGTCATCATCATTGGTGAGAGAATAAAATAAAGAAGTTTACACCTTATACCCAATCATATATACACGATAATGATAGATACTAGGCACTGTGTTATAGACCCGTGCAGTGTTGTAGCAACACGTTAAATATCTGTCTGGAGAGTATGTTCGCAAAAATGAAACTCAAAAGAATTGATGGGGGCTTTGGATTGACCCAAAAATGACTTTTTTATGCAACCATGTGTATATTCATAGAAGTTATTTGATAGAGCTCTTTAATTTTTTTACTTAGAAGATTTGAATTACTCTATTCCAAATCATGCTAGTAGCCATTAGACATTACTAAGAGACATCCTTGGTATATATATATATATATATATATATTTAGTGATTTGAGGACTTCTTTTATTAGTTTTAACAATAAAAAATTTAATTTAATTTAATATATAAATATAATAAAAATAAATCTATTTTGTACTCTATCTGTGTATCCTTTTTATTCCTAAAAAATAGCAGATGAAATAGAAGGCTTAGAAGGGAGAAATGAAATAATTGAAGTTTTCTAAAATCTTGTAGCCTCTCGAAGATAATAATAGACGTCTCTACACTGATCCACAAGACTCTATTATACTTTGCTCTTGTACTTAGTTGGACCTATGAACCATGCTCTGATACCATGTTGTCACGATCCAAAATTTGGAAATCCCTAATTCACTACCCCATCATCCCTTACTCAACTATTCTAATGAGGATAATAGCCCATCACATGTTTTTGGCATCACCAAAGTAGCAACTCAACGAGAATCAACCATTCAACAACCAAACCCTATACCACTATCCTCACTTTAGGGTTGCGTATCGATCTGTTCGGTTCGATTTTGAAAGTTATCGATTTTGCTTATTGGTTATCGGTTTGGAGACATGTTAAACCGTTAAAAAATCATTAAGAAATCGATTTATTGGTTATCGGGTTAAGCGTTAATATTTCACACAAAAAATATTTCAAGAACCAAAAGCGTGACTGCTAATAATTGCATTCGTAGTATCCTTCATTTTTTTCTTAGAATACATTGCCTACCAATATTTTAACACATAACTTATTATCAAAGATACTGTAGTACTTTTTATAAATAAAATATGATTTTGTTCATTTTACATAATAATTGTGCCAAGTGCAAACTTTACTCCACAGATTCTACTACCTCAATGGTACGAGGAGGAAGAAGAAACATATTAATTTTATACTTAGAGCAATAGCTTCAGATGTGTCAAGTTAGACAAAGAGAATGCTCTGAAGTTGAGTAAGCAGTTGGGAATACAATTAATTAAAAGAAGTGTTGCTAGAAAGGCATACGCAGGGGCAGCAGGAACATGTTTACTGTTAAGCTATGAAGATAAAAAATATTTGTCGAAATTATTGGTGAGAACAACAAGGATAAAAAGAAGGATGATATGACTGCTCACTGCCTGCATCCAAAGTGGTTGTAGAATTGTAATTAACTAAAGTGATATCGGGTTATCGGTTCCCCTGATAAAAAAATTGAACAAATCAAGACCCGGATCGATAACTCGATAATTATATTATATGAACCAAGACCCGAATCATTAAAATAATAACTTGAACCATTGACCCAATAATCAAATTATCGGTTTGAATTATTGATTTGACCCGAAATTTGCACAGCCTTACCTCACTTGTCAAAACTCCTTTCATTTCCCAAACCTTCGGTACTACATATTGCCATTGAAACCCATTCTACACCACAAATGGGCCTCCTCCATGACTCTGCTCCCACTCAGAGGGAAAAAGTCCACAATCTTAAATCCTTTGTGTCTATCCATGTTTTATCTTTCTCTATAACCAGTCAAGCCACCATTTTTATTGCCTCTGATTATGGTATATCAGTTCCTAAATCGGATGAGGGCATCCAATTTTTTAAATTTTCAGTTGGTCTTCATTGGAAAATTTGGACACCACTAGTCAACAAGATATAGGTGATAAGTCTTCTCCCAGAACAACCACTAAGGATGTATATAATGATGATGTAACCTTGGGTCAAAACTCAAATTGTTGAAAACTCTTGTCCTAGGCCACCCAAGAAATAAATTATTGTGAAAGCCAAGCCTGTCACTCGATTTAGGTCTAGGATATCTTTTAAGACCTCTCAAGCCCCAATCAATAGGAGAAAGATGAAGAAAATTTTTGATGAAGTTGTGTTGGCTAACAAAGGAAGAGGTAAAGTGATAAAAAACTTCAAACTGGTAAAAGAAAATGAGGTAGTGCATGATGCTATTACTCTAGATGGGAGTTCTGATGAGGAAAAGGTGCCTACTGACATAGTGGAGTAGTCACACAGTGAGTCTTATTTTGATGAGGACCAGGTTCCTCTTAATACTTATCCAAAATAAAGCAACCCAGCCTTATGTTGTCAAGAAATGGACTCCATGAAAATCCAAGGCTTAAATCCTCGGTACTGCCACTCCGAAGCCCACGAAGGTCAACAAGAATGTGGAAATGTTTTTTTCACTTGATAAAGATTGCTACTTTAGGTCCCAAAAGGTGCTAAAATGTAGGGTTACTGATCATGGAATGGTTGTTGAAATAGTTATGGTTGAGTAAATAGAGAAGATGCAGTTTCAAGGATGGTCCCAATTTGTTCATGTTACCTTTCTTGGTTTTACAGACTACAATCTGTAACATGAAAATGGTTGCTCTCTCACGATAGGATCCAAATCAATTTCCCACTGGGTGCTCAAAGGAGAGATGAAGCCCTTGCACATACTCCTTTTTGAATTTGTGAATGAATGTATCTTCCCTTGCATTGAAAGAAGACATGAGGATACTTATGGGGACATTATCGTCATTTATGTCCTATCATCTTCTTAATCTTCATGCTCTCATGATCAAACACATGTCCAAAGTGGTGGATCCATATCACAGTGCTCATAGTATTCCAATTGGATTTGGTAAGCATGGGTATAAAAGGAGGAGATGTTTGATAGGATATTGGTGGAGTGCAACCGTATTTCTGATGGACCAGGTTCAAAGGGTAAAAGCCCTATTACACAGTTGCTACAGGATTTGCAAGCGGCTAATATCTGTAGTACAACACTTGAGGAAGAAGTTGCTACTCCTAAACTTGCACCGGATGCTACTCAGGAGGAAAATATCAAGTTAAAGGAGCAGATGATCAGTTAACAACTTGTTCACAATAAATGCATCGACAAGCTTTTGTAGATTGTTGACAGACAATGCTCCTTAATACTAGATCATTTTCCCTATATGCATCCCCTGATGTTTCCTCTGCCCCCCGGCCCGATCAAAGTTAGGTTCTCATGTACTTTTGCTTAGCTCAAAACTTTTGAATGAATGTGTTTTGATTAGGGCTTAATATGGTGAAGATCTTGAATAAAACTTTCCTTTATATTCATGTCCATATCTCTTAAGATGGATAATATCTGCAAACTAAGTTGCATGCGTGTCTTTAGTTGTGTACATGTTGTTGTAACCTAAGCAGCCCTGACAAATTTATACTTGCACTCATTACCAGTTAACAATGTTTGTTCTTTATTAATGATGAAAAAAAAAAGAGGAGAATTCATAGTGGTTGTCCAAGTGTTGTGTGCATAGTTTGTCATCAGAAATTTTATGGCTATTATTTTGATGATTGACAAATTGTTTATGGAAACCATGTTCACTTAATGTTTTGTCAGAGTACCTATACTTACAGATGAATCAGGTCTCCTTAGATGCCATTATTATCATCTTATAGAGGAAGTACGGTACAACACGTCACTTAATTGCAAGAAAATATATGAAGGATATTTTGAAGCAATAAAGTATATTTTACTAAAGAAATGACTCATGAAGAGGTTGTTCAAATAAGGAAACCATGTCTTGCTGGGATTTATTTTCTTACTCGAATAATTCTAGGTTGAAGAACACAACCTAACTATTATCCACTTTCTCTCATATAAAATGATTATGAAAAAATGGACAACAACTGTTGCATCGATCTCAACCGAGTTCTCTCAAGCAATAGTCACATCAGCAAGAAGCAAACATTCTAGAGATGAAGTTACAAGGGTAAAGAATCTAGTTTAGTAGATTCGTCTAGTTGTAATTGAGTTGTCATTTTCTTTCCTATTCTTAGCCAAATATAGTTATAAAAGTTCAAGATTGTGTTCTTCAAAGACTAAGGCTGTTAGGCTTTGAGATATTATATGAGTAATCTGTACGAGTTGAGGCACCAGAGTTAGTCTCTTAAATTATCGTAGTGTTAATCTGAAGGTGTTCCTTGAAGTTAGTAAAGTTTGTTGAGAATCCTACACATCGCAAGTCGTGATTTTTGCTTTCTTAAGCAAAGAGATTTTCCACAGAAAATTTTTATGTATTTAGTGGCCGTTTGGTTACAGGTTAGAGTTATGCAAGTATTAATAATACATGAATTAGTTATGAGAAAATCTATGTATTATTTTATGTAGGGATTAGTTATGCAGGTTTTAGCTATTCATGTATTAGTTATGCAAGTATTATTTATTTAGGTATTAGTTATATAGGGTTTAGTTATGTAGAGATTATAATACATGAATTATTGATTATTGAATATTTAATTTATTGAAAATTAATATATATTATTTACAAATAAATAAGTAATAAATAGTATAAAATTATTGTATAATTAAATTTTTTTTAAAAGAAAAAAATGGAGGTGTAAAATGTACACAGAATTAAAAAAAAAGTGGATCAATATATATATATATATATATATATATATATATATATAACATTCGTATTGTCCAAAAAGATAAACCAAATAAAAATAATAATAACTAATTTTAGGTAAAATATACACAGAAGAAAATACAATTTTTTTAAAAAGTATCGAATTAAAAAAAATTTTAAAAGTAAATTGATAGGGGTAAATTTATAATTTTATTATTTTAATCCATATATAACTAATACCCACATAGCTTATACAACCTTCTACCCCATATAAAATTATATATAGATTTTCTCATAAGTTATGTGAGCACTAGTTATGTAGAATTACTAAAATACAACCAAACATTGTATAACATTAATACATGAATAACTTTTATAGAACATTTGAAACCTACCAACCAAACATTGTATAAAATTGATACATAAATAACTTTTAAACTATTTTGATACCAAACAATGCATAAAACCAATACATCATGAATAACTTAGTTATTCATGTATTATTTTGGCCGTTATTCAATAACCGAACGGAATAATTTTGTCTGCTTGAGTGTACCAGGTTCCTTGAGTGATAAATAATACCTTGAAGATATTCAAAGTATTATGGTAGTTGAAGGGTGCTAGATTACTTTCCGGACTAATGTCTGAGTAGCTTTGAGCTAATGAATTGCGATTAATTCTTTAGTCTCCTTTATCATTCCCTTTGGACTATTATCAACGAAATGGATTGTCTTTTTGGTTTTGTTTTATTTGTGATCATTATATTAATGAGTTTCTTTTCTGCCATTTTGCATTTCGATACCCCTGATCACATTAATTCTACGAGTTCCGCTATTAATAAATTTCACAATGAAAACACGACGAGCAACAATGGGGTGTAAGTTTGGAATAGATACACACAGTGCTTGGAAGTCACGAAAACAGGTAAGGATTCACCATTGACAGCCATGAAAAATGTTCATTGCCTTCATAAAACTCAGTAATGTGAACTAATAAAATAATCACTGAACGTCCAAAAACACATCTGAACTATACCGTTTTTGCGAGTTTAATATTTGCACTATGCGAAGTTTGTGTTTAGTATCTGAACTATCACCCCAAGCTTACAGAAATACACCTGAATATTTATATTTTTTATGTGTGATACACTTGCCAGTTTACATTTTAAAAATTCCACATGGCACTCCACGTGTATAATTATTTCCACCATGGCAAAGATTAAATAAATTTATAAAATATTTTATAATTGCTCTTTTTTATTTTTTAGTAGAAACCAAAAATCATTTTTTCTCCCAATTCAAGAACCTAAATATACTGCAGAACCTCCACTGCCAACTTACTCATCCACTTCTGAAGAACCCACCAAGATTTTTCACACTACTAAACAAAAAATTATAAAATTGAGCAAAAAATACCACAAATTTTGAAAGAATCCACCAAGATTTTTTATATTACTACACAAAAAACTATAAAATTGAGTGAAAAAATCACAAATTTCGAAAGAAACTGAAAAAAAAATCAAATAGAACAAACCCTTTAATGAGTTTCAAAGATCTAATAGCAATGGACAGAGGAGAGATGGATAAAACTAAATCCGCTAATGAAGAAGGGATGGGTTATTACAAAATGAAAAATAAATTGAAGAAATATGAAGAAGAAGAGGGAAGAAGTCTGCAATTTTGCAGAAAAAACGAAGAAGGATTGAAGAAGAAGAAGAAGAAGAAGAAGAAGAAGAGGAGGAATTAAAAGTGAAAAAAAAATTAAATAAAAGAAAAAATCTACTCAGCAAATTGTGCCAGTTGGAATACCATGTAGGCGATTTTTAATGTCTAAAACATCACTCACGAACGTGGAAGTGTTTGAAATCACGATTTTGGTGTAGTCCGCACTCATGTATGTTTCTATAACCTGAGAGTGATAGTTCAGGTACCTAATACAAATTTCGCATAGCTCAAATATTAAACTCGCAAATATAATATAATTCATGTGTGTTTTTGAACCTTTACTCTTAAATAATTGTTACCTTTTAAATTTACAACTTCATATGTTATTTTATTGTCCTGGTAAAAGCAGGCGCATTTTTAATCCGAAAATTAACCTTAAAGGATAATTGTAGTCCAATAAGTGAAAAGAGTAGAAAATTTAATCCATTTCAAATACGTTTGGAATATTTCAAATCATTTTTTGTTTATTATTACAATATCCTATTGTTATGAAGATAATGTGGTGCAAACTCTTTTACATTCTCTGCCTAACAATTGTGCTGTCCGCCTTTTACGACAGAGCTGTCATTTCTAACAATCTGTCTTGCAATGATTAGTACCGCTGCCTTATATTTGCAGTAGATGTAACTTTTTTTTTCTCTTCTAAAACCATCTTCTCGTCCACGACTCTATTTTTTATTATAAATTTTAAATTTTTGAAAGTAAAAAATAAAATTAAACAAAACCAACTTTAACTCATTATTCTATTTTTTATTTTTAAAAAAAATATTTTTTTTATTTTTCTCTCTTTAATATTATATTATTTTTGATTTCATTTATTAAATTTTTTTAATTCATAAAATAAATTGGTATTTTTTTTTACATAATAATCCTATATAATTTATATTTTTTTCTTATATAATTTATTTATAATAAAATTATTTTATATCCTATATTTTTAAATAATATAAAGTACAAATAAATAATATATTTTACATATTAATGAAAAATTTAAATAAATGTGAAATTATTGATGAAATACAATTAAATAAATAATACAATCATGGTAATATTTATTTTTATTTTCGCATAAATATTCAACTTTCAAGATTACTACGTTGCTTCCATAAATGCTCTATTAATGCATTACAAAGTTCAAAATGAGCACCTTTATCCTTAATTTTTTTATGCTAAACTAAAAATTATTCAAATCGATAATTTTCATCTATTACCATTTCTATTGTTGGAGTTGGACCATCCGAATTATTTTGAATTGGTGCATACCCTTTTCTGTCGAATGAATCTTCAAATCATCATCTTCAAACCACGACTCCGATCACGGTTTTCAGTTGACTTTATCTCAGGTGACAGGGGCAGGAGAACACTTCACAAAATGCGCTTTGACAGCGAGCGAGATCTTTGAAATTCAATCAGAACAGCATGGGTGGATAAGATATAGGATTCTTGTCTGAGTCGCGTGGATCACAAAATGGATCTATGATTTCAAGTCCACTCGTTGATTTCGAGAAAACCGAATCAATTGGCTTTTCTCGCCGATCCTACAAATTGAGCTTCCGAAAGGGGTGAAGATCACCCCCATTCTCGATTTTTTATACAATTATAAATTATAAATTATAAATTAAATTAATTTACATTTTAAATAAAATACTATATACGGAAATTAATTTATAAAAATTATGCATTAATTTAAAATTTAAAATCAATATAATAGAAATATTATATAAAAACTAAATACGAACATTAAAAACTTAATCAATGATCTTACAATTTTTATTATGTTAAAATAAAAGTGTTAATTATTAAAAATAATAATAATATATTCATCTTAAAAAATAAAATTGATGAATCCAAATTTAAAGTTGCACTATTCACACTCTACTTTTTACTTTAAATTTAAAATTTAAAATAAAATTTAAAATTGAATCGGAATCCTAAACTCTATCTCTAAACTCTAAATTTAGAATAGAGTGGAATTTAGAGAATGAATTTTGGACCATCGGAATTCTAATACACCAAATGTTCGATGTTTATGAAAGGCAGGGGATAATCAATCGTAAAGTCGGTAAGATACATGCAGTAATATATGTTGCACATGACTCGGCATTCAGAGGAAATGTTATCTCACAATTCTTTATAATTTGAATTAAAAAAAAATAATATTTTTAAATTTTTTATGTATAAAAATAAATATTTTTACATGTAAAAATAAAAAAATCTAGTAAAAAAAATTATAAAATTAATTTTTTTTAATAAAATCTAGAAATATCATTTCTGCCTGGCATTCACTTATGTTTCAACAAACTAATTTATATAATAAATTACTTTATTCATTTTAATTTATTTATCTTTTTTTTAATTTGTTTAAAAAATAATGTCTCTTTTATTTTCTCACAACTTTTTAATTTTAACTTTCCATATAACATGTTTAACAACACAAGATTGAAGGACATTATAATATATTCTATATATTTTAATTTAAATCACAAAAATTTAAAAAAATTATTTAATCTTTTAAATGTTATATTAAGTCCATACCAAACATATAAAATAAAATGGAGGGGGTAGTAAATTTAATCAATTTCTCTTTTGAATGTGTCTCTACTCGTGGAATGACTTTTGTATTAAAGACTCGTCAAATAACTTTTGTTTGTGGCATCAAGTGACTTGACAAAAGGAAAGATTTAAAGAAGTTGACATGGAATCCACGTAAACTCAGCAGGACCCACTGAAACAACCCAACCATCTAGAATCTGACAGCGGAAAACCGCAACAACGGAAGTTCGTTACTGTCAATCCAGACGGAAGCTCACAGCTCGGCCTCAGCCAATCATTTCATCTTCTTCCATCATATTAATGTAACTCACATAATTTGCCGGCAATTTTTCCTAAAAATAATCATTGCAATTATCATAAATTTTCTTTCTGGTTCTACAATAATCCGAAAAGAAAAAAGAAAAAAAAATAGAAAGACAAAACTGAATTGTCACGTACAGCGGGCAATAAGATTGCTTCCTATCTCTGCAAAGTTCTTGCCTTTTAAGGCACTTGATCAATTTCAATTCCTTTTCTTCTTTCATTTTTCTACCAATAATTTCCAATCCCAGAATTTTTTTTTTTTTTTTCAATTCTCTGACGCTTTACATTTTCCGTGGTCGAAAAAGCTTTTGATTTTGAGGAGATATGTCAGATCCAAACAATCATAAGGCAACAGGTTTACCAAAACCAACAGCACCTCCGGGCACCGGAAACATGCCGAGCCAGACTCCGGCCACCGGAGATATGGAGAGCCAGACTCCGGCGCCTGGCACCGGTGTGGGACACATCATAGAGAGGTGGAAGAGAGATGATTTACGGAAGAAGGCTTCCTTGGGCTTGCGTTGTATTGCTCTGGTTTTCTCATTGCTTGCTTTCATAATCATGGCTAGCAACAAGCATGGTGATTGGAAAAATTTTGCTAGATATGAAGAATATAGGTACATATTTGATTTCGCATAGTTGTTTGAAAATACATGTAGAAAACTTGATATTTATACTATTCTTCAGGGTCAACTAAAATCACTCCTAACACGATATCCCGGAGTTTTTGTTTATGTTCTATTTCTTTTATGATCTTGGTAAATTGAATTGTATTTTGGAATGTGGGTGAATGCAGGTATGTGCTAGCTATAGCAATTCTGTCCACATTGTATACAGGATTGCTAGTGCTGAGACAAGTTCGTGAACTTTCAACCAGCAAGGAAATACTTTCGCTGCGGAATTTAGCTTTGCTAGAATTTTTTGGTGATCAGGTTTGTGATTTTTGCTTTTATGGTATACATAATAGAACTGTATATTCTGTGAATTACCCATTGATTTGGAACCGCGATTGAATTGCAGTTGATGGCATACTTGTTACTATCAGCTGCTTCATCTGCTGTACCACTGACAAATAGGATGAGAGAAAATAATGACAACATATTCACAGATTCTTCAGCATCAGCAGTTGGCATGGAGTTCATGGCATTTCTAGCTCTGGCAGTGTCAGCTGGCATTTCTGGATATAAACTTTCAAACCATACCTACATCTGATAAGATAATAAAAAATGTTCTTTCCATTGATGATTCTTTTGTTTCTCTGGATTTCCTTCATTTTTGTTACTTAGCCACCACATTCTTTCCTTGTATGTCATTTTTGTCTAAGCAAGAAAGACCTTCATTGTTTTCTTGAATCCTGTATGTAAGAAATCACAGTACAAATTTATCCGTTTGTAGAGAGAGACCTTTTGTTTATTGGAGAAGTCCTTTTTATGTATCTTGCTCTGTGTTATTCTTTTGGTACTTCCAGAAACATCACATCAGAAGTCAAATCTGAATTTTGCATCAAGAAAAGCTGGTACCAAATGTTGACACCCACTGAAGGACAATGCTTACTGATAGATTTAACAACCTCTATAGAAAGTGATCATTTAAAATTATTTAGTTTATCTTCAAAGTCTAGAAAAGAACCCTGGTATGGATGGTGAAAGTATCTTCTTGATTTGTAGTTAAACAAAAATGAGAAACTCTGAGGGACACGAATGAGCGGTAACTTCTACAACAACAACAACATAACCTGTATAGTATTCATTCTTTAGAAGTTACTGTTCAACCATGATACCTTAGTCCTACCTTACACTGATAGATTCATGTATACAAAAAAAAAAAAAAAAAAAAATCTTAATGGAGAGTTACAGCTCTAAGCAATCTAGAGCCAGGCTAAAAAACAAATAAAATAATGGACTAACTCTTATTTAGGATCCTAAAATCTAACTAGGGATTCAAAAACTATCATAAGTTACAATGCATATAGTGACTTGAGAAAGAAATCTCTATCTTTTGCATTTTGGTATGGAGAAATTTCAGTTAAGGAAAGAGCTGAAGAATAAATCATCTTTAGGTTCTTCTTTGCTAATCGGCTTGGAATTGTTCGTGGGCTGCATTTGGTTCATATAAGATCCCGATGAGGTTCCAAATCCTGAATAACTTGAACTTCCAGAGCTCTGTAGCATCTGCAGGGTGATTGGTGGTTGGATCTGCGTTGTGTTAAAAAATGTGTCATTAAAATTCATTCCCTGATTAGAATGGTTAGCCAACACTGAAGGCCTTGGAACCACCGGCATGTTGTTGTTGTTGCTGCCAGATGGAGGTTTATTCATAGCGTAGCTGCCACTACCACGTGCTGCAGGAACATCATGGTTGTGTTTTCCTTCATAAGTTGTAATAACTGCTCTTAGATCATGTGATGCTCGCTCCACATGCTTCCTAACCAGACAGCCAGTAAATGTGCATTTGTAGTAACTCCTACAAAGATATAGCAATTACTCACATTTAGACTTACTTTTTCATTCAAAATTTCAAGGACATGAAATGAGAAGCTTTCTATGACTAAGAATGGAGAATGTGTGTGATAAAAGATTCCATCTTCTCTTTTTTACTCCCTTTTTATGCTAACTGCTCATTCTATTCTCTGCATAATAAGATGTAGTAATGAGAAAAAAGCTAATGTCTATGGTGTAGGGATTGCTGACCTTGGGTTCGGATTGCCTTTGACAACTTTTTGTCCATATTTTCTCCATCTATAACCATCATCAAGAATATCAATATCGCTTGTGGTTTGAACTACGATTCTAGGTTCGCGTACTGTTCTACTTGCAGATGATATGACCTCATTTTCATTGTCACCCTTCCTGAAAGGACAATTAACACGACAGAACATTCAGATTTCACATCAAGTATCAACAAAAGGAAAATATTTGAAAGATTTTGTGTTAAGCTTACCATCTCTTTGCCTCGGGTTCATTTTCATCATTTTCTCCTGACTTACTGATAGGAGATCCTTGATCAACATCCTCATCTCCAAAAGAAACTGATGAATTGTCTGTGACGGCCAATGAATCTCTTTGAGCATTTTCAAGAAACGTGTTGGGCTGATTTGTTATATCCAAGTTGGAGTAAGCAAGGTTTTGGATCGATTGTGAAGATGATCTTCTGGTGGATTGAGGCTTTGGATGATTATGGCTCCCCTTATAGACTATCTCAGTAATGTGTCCATCCAAGTTCCTTTCAACCTTCTTCTTTGTAGGACAAGTGGGAAATGTGCACTTGTAATAGCTTCGCGGATTGTCACTTCCTTTCACTTGTTTTTGCCCATATTTCCTCCAATTATAACCATCTTCTGCCTTCTGTTCTCTAACATATTGAGATGATTGACAATAATGCACTGGAGCAGGACTATTCTGCATGTTCTCTTGGGAGAAGCTTTGAATTGGAGCCACTTCTGATTTCACCCCAGTTTTTGCTGTGGAGAATTCAGTTGTATGTTGTTGACTTGTCATTAAGTCTTCCTGTTTCATCCAATTGGTTGTCACAAACCAAGTTTAGATATTTCCAATGGAAAGGAAATTTGTAAGAAAAGAAAGCAGTTTGTGTTGGTCTAAGCAGACCTTTGTCATCTATATTTTATTGCAAATTGCAATCTTGCTTCCATGTTATGACCAGAAAATGCATAATATAACTTCAAACCAAATATTATTTGCAAATTAATATTTGTTTTACTATTTTGTTCATTATTTCAACTTTAAATTTTGGAAATTGAAGTGTGAATACTTAACTATGGAGAAAAAATGTCCGAACTTATTTGATGAGTATTTCATGTGAACTAACGATTTTTACTCACAAAACTTCAATTTCTTCTCTAAGTAAGATTCATGTTCAAACACAATTCCTACTTACAACTAAATATTTCTTTTCAGCTTCAACTTCAAAATAATCATTTTTTAACTTCGACCAAATACTCATTGTTCGACTTCCAAATTGTTTCATTTTGAAAAACCAACTTTCCAGCAAAGGGATAGACATGTTATGGAATTGGAATATTAGAGGGGAATATTCTTGGAGGGTTCAACTATTAACTGCCAATAAACCTGATAAGCTTGACATTTCATAAAAGAAATGGAGTCAATGCTACACATATTTTACAGAACACAACAACTAACTACGTTTTTATCAAACCAATATTATATAAAACACAAATTCGAAATTTCCAACAACTTAATATGACAGGTGAAGAAGCAAAAAAGAAAAAAAAAATAAAAGGAAATATACCAATGAGTTTCTTGGAGCAGAAGAGTGAAACATTGATGATGAAGTAGCAGGCCTACTTTGGAAAGAGAAATCTGAAGTCCTTGAGTTATCCTCCTTGGAATTCAAATTACTAAAACTCCCGGTAGTTGGTGATGGAAGAGTCTGTTCAAAAGTAAAAATTCTTGGTCAGACCAGTTAACCAAAATAATGTAAATTTAATTAATCTCAAGAAATTGGCATACAACTTACATTGGAATTGTTAAACAAGACAGGTGAGTCCAAAAGCACAGAGGGACTTAAAGAATGAGGAAAAGCAAGATAAGAAGAAGGAGAAGCTGGTGATGAAGATGAGATCATTGGCAAAGAGGAAGGTGGAAAAGACTTGAACTTTGGAATCTCATCTTTGTTAATTGAATTCATTCTCTGATCACTAAATCCCCAATTCTTGTTATTATTATCATTATCAGAAAGAAGGTCACTGAAAGAAGAAGTCATGAATTGGGAAGATGAAATAGAATAGTTGCTGTTATAAGAATTCATAAAAGTGTTCATATTTCCACCTGAAGAAGCCATATAATTAATCCAAAAAAAGAAAAACAGGACAAGAAAGTTTCAAAGTTTTTGAAAGGTTGTTGGATTGTGGTTTGAACAAAAAATTTAAGAGGACAAAAAGATGAGTGCCTAGATTTTATAAAGAAAAGGGTTGTGGTGTTTGTTCTCATAAAATCTTGTCCTTAAGGTCTTTAGGCTTCTTCTAGGAAGCTAAAAGGTACTTTTGACCGTGGAATTTTTGGAAATCCTTTTTTCTAGTTTTTGTGATAGTCAAAGCTTGTGGATTTGACCAATTCTCGGCGGCTGAATCACAAGGGAACTGGGTATTTATCCTCTGCGCTTAATTACACAGTACACCCGATCAGCAGCCAAATGACACATATAAGCCATCATGTTACCCGGATCAAATAATTTAATTTTGAATGTTTTAAAATTTATGAAAGTAATAAAGACTTTTTTAAATTTGTGTGATTATAAATTATATTAATAAAAATTTATTATTTTTTTTGGAAAAAAGGAAATTATGTAATTTTTTATTTGAGATTTCACTTATTAGATTCAATTTTAGAGACATAATTTTTTTTGAAGAATTCACCATGATATATTTGATCCATGCATAATATTTAAAAAAATGAATATAAATTTTTGATTGCTATTTTATTTATAATACGTCTAAAAGATATCTAAAAATATCAAATTTAAATGTTTGTATCCTGTGGAAGTAAGAAATACTGCATATATATATTTCGAATAGATTCGTTTTGAGCAAATTAAAAAATCAGTATCTCGTTGAAAGGATTAAGGATAAAGAAGGATTTAAAATATTAAGTAATTATTGATTATAAAAATATTACATTCTCTTAAAAATAGATTAAAAGGGAAACTGTGCACGTAAATTAGAACGAATGGAGTAATTCTTTAGCCATGAATCATGCATACTTAAAACAGTAATACCTCTATAATTAGTTGACATTTTTCTTTATTAGTAATATTAATTCAAATCTTCTTGTTGGTATTATTGTAACATTAGTGGAACTCTAGTGGTATACCTTTCCTTCTTTTTCGTTTTGAGCGTCTTGGATCCATTAACTTTGAAGATTAGTTTTGAAAAGTCCCAATAAACATATGAAATTATTGTTAAATATCAAATAGTTTCTTTTGATACTTTTGTTGGGAACAACTTGGCCATGTAAAAGTCATTCTTGCTCTTAAGTCAAGTATAAAAGATGAGTAGTATATAAAGATTAATATAAAATTAACAAATTATGGTGTGCATTCTCTAAAAATAAAAAATTCACATAATCGATCTCAATTAATTTAAAATAAAAGAGTTACATTATCATACTTTTGTGATCTGACACTTTAAGATAGAAGTTAGTTTTTTGTTTGATTAATTATCTTAGTGAAGAGTAAGAAAACAAAACGTTAATATTGTGGTTACTTCAAAGTCACTAATCATATAATTAAATTATAATATATTCATTTGCAAGAAAAAGGGGACATTCAGAGTTATAACAACTATAAGGGTATTAAGTTGCCAAATCAAACTATGAAAGTTTGGGAGAGGGATATGGAGATGATACTGAGGAGGAACGTGTCTATTTTCAAAAATCAATTTGAATTCATGTTGGGGAGATCGACTATAGAAGTTATTCATCTTGTTAGAATATTGGTAGAGTAGGGTAGAGAGAAGAATAAGGACCTACACATGAAGTTCATCGATCTACAAAAAGCATACGACAAAGTCTCAAGGGAGGTTTTACGGAGATTCTTGAAGGCTAGAGGTGTACCTGTTTCATATACCAGGGTGATTAAGGAAAGAACATGTAAAATAAAGCCAAGACCCGAGTAAGGACAGTGGGAGGAGACTCGAAACACCTCTCAGTTATGATGGGGCTGCACCAAGGATCAACTCTTGCCCATTATTTTTTGCCATGGTGATAAATGAATTAATGCATAGAATTCAAGGTAAGGTGTCATGGAGTATGTTGTTTACATATGACATAGTTCTGATTGAAGAGATCCATGACGAAGTTAATGCTAAGTTGAAAGTTTGGTGAAAGCCCTAGAGTCTGAAGGGTTCAGGTTGAGTAGGATCAAGGTAAAATACTTGGAATGCAAGTTCAATAATATAATATTTGAGCCTAGCGTGTAAGTGAGGTTTAATTCACAAGCCATCCAAAAGAGAGAAAGTTTCAAATATCTTGGGTTTGTTATGTGGAGAAATAGGGAGATTGACGATGATGTCACCTATCGTATTGGTGTAGGAGGATGAAATGGAGGCTCACGTCTAGAGTATTGTGTGATAAAAGGTGTCACCAAAACTTAAAGGCCAAATTCTATAGAATGGTAGTTAGACCAACTATATTGTATAGGGAAGAGTGTTGGTCAGTCAAGAACTCTCACGTTCAAAAGATGAAAGTTTCAAGAATGAGGATGCTGTTCTGGATGTGTAGGCTTACTAAGAAAGATAAGATTAGAAATGAAGATGTTCAGGACAAGGGAGGAGGTAACATTGATGGATTATAAGATGCGAAAGTGAAGTTGAGATGGTTTAGGAATGTGAAGAGGTGATACACGGATGTCCCGATGTGGAGGTATTAGAGGTTAGTTATGGATGGTGTTAGGAGAGATAAAGGCAAGCCAAAGAAGTATAGGAGAGAGGTGATTAGATAGGCTTATCGAGGACATGATCTTAGATAGGAGGTTGTAGAGGACACAGATTAGGATAGAAGGTTAGTAGGTAGTTTGACATTGTCTCACTTATAGTTCCATATTACTAGTTGTTGTATTTCACCTACAGTTTCTTGTCCTTCAATTTATGTTTCTATCCACTATCTTTTGTACTTCGATTATCACATTATTCTATTATAGTTGGTTTTACTTTATACTTTCTATATATCTTCTTTGATATGATTTTCCTTGAGCAGATGGTATATCGAAAACAACTTCTCTACCTCCTAAGGTTGGGTTAAGGTTTACATACACTCTATCCTCCCCA
The DNA here is from genome assembly GCA_035772735.1 of Datura wrightii. Lineage (NCBI taxonomy): Eukaryota > Viridiplantae > Streptophyta > Magnoliopsida > Solanales > Solanaceae > Datura > Datura wrightii. The sequence goes on along the minus strand of JASDFA010000018.1, from coordinate 177,555,640 downwards.
AACAACCACTTGTGGAATTATACTAGGTCGTTATTGTTGTTGCTGTTGTTGAGATTAGTAATGTTGGGATTATTTCTTATTTACTCTTTGATTTGGTGTATTCAAGGACAGTTTTGTCTTTAATCATGTTTATCCTTGTAACCCTTGCATTACTAATACAATGGATTGATATGTATTTGTTACACATCCTATAATACCGAATAGAATATATAGTTATAGATACATTGAGAACACTATCAAACAAAGTATTAAAAAATATCAAAGTGTTATGAAATAATAAAGAAAGAACAAGAATATTATAGAGAAAGAGAGAAGGAGAGAAGTTCTTATTTCTCTTGATATGATCCTCTTGAGGAGTTAAAGGGGTTATATGGTCTTCTATACAATGAATGGAAAACCCCTTTATTTATAGGGGAAAACTTACTTGGTAACAAAGTTACAAACCCTAACTTTCCTTCTAAGAAATAGACATTCACCATAAATAGAAAATATATTTATAACACTCCCCCTTCGATGTCTATTTGATAGATAATGTGCCTCGTTAAAACCTTACTAGAAAAAACTCAGTGGAAAAAAATCTAGTGAAGGAAAAAGAGTACACATATCTAATAATACGCATTTTGGCTGCCTCATTAAAAACCTTACAAGGAAAACCCAGTGGGACAAAACCTCGCAAGGGAAAAAGAGTACAACGCGTATTAACTCCCCCTAATGAGAACATCCTTAAATCTTTGCATCCCGATCTTGTGCACCATCTTCTTGAAACTTGCAGTTGGTATAGATTTGGTGAATAAATCAGCCACATTGCCACTTGAACGAATCTGTTGCACATTGATATCACCATTCATTTGGAGCTCATGTGTGTAGAAAAACTTTGGGGAGATGTGCTTCATTCTATCTCCTTTTATGAATCCTCCCTTTAGTTGTGCTATGCATACAACATTATCTTCATACAAAATTGTGAGTACTTTGTCACAGTTCAAACCACATTTTTCTCTAATGAGATGTATCATGGACCTCAACCACACACATTCTCGGCTTGCTTCATGAATAGTTATTATCTCAGCATGATTTGATGAAGTAGCTACGAGAGATTGCTTTGTAGATCTCCAAGATATTGCAGTACCTCCACATATGAACACGTAGCCAGTTTAAGATCGAGCTTTGTGTGGGTCAGATAAATACCCAGCATCAGTATAACCAACAAGATCGAGACTTGCTAACAAATTAACTGAATGTTATGCCTTGTAGTATTAGCAAGATATATTAGTGCATCAATCACACTAAGATATGGTACTTCAGGACCAAGGATTTCCTCATATAAGAATTATGAACATGTTTAAAGAAACTTGTAAATGCTTCAGGCATTTCGAATCCTTCATGATTTTCGTACAAATTTTATCAAGTGATAACATTAATTAGTACTTAAATGCGTGACATCTTCTAGTGTCTGGACTACAGGTCCAATAAGCTTTATGCTTATCAATACGCATCATTTCACTTGATAATTATTTCTACACCAACATGCTTTAATAGACGTAGAATTCAGATCCTCACAATCTTTTATAATATTGCGCACTATATTTATCAAAAATATCATCGACGATCAGTTCCAATGCGACATAACTTATTGAGATCTCTTCATTTTTCGTCATTTTCAGGTACCTGAACCTTTGCCAAGGTTTTATGAAGTTGTATGTCGTGGTGCTTTCTCAAAGCACTTGCCTCATCATTATAACCATCTTAATCACTTGCTCCTCTCATTCTTCAAGAAGTTCTATATTTGGAACCGTTTGGTCTATCACGCTTCAGGCGTCTCATAGACTCTGTCCTTCAAGGACTTTTCATTGGAGCATTTGCAACTGAATTATAAAATAGAGTTAGCAAATATATCTGGCAATTGATTTGCAATATTTTGCAAGTGAATTATGTATTGAACTTTAAGTTCACTTTTTCTTTTTTCCGAGGATCTAGATAATTCATCTCACACTCAATTTTCAGCTGCTAATCACTTCTCCCCCTAATGTTAGAAAAACTAACATTTACTCCCCAAGCTCATTTGGGGACCCATCTTTGTGCGTTGTGGTGGGGCAATTGAATCATATATCGCACATTCAAATTTTTAGATGAAATTATTTGGTTCCTGACCCTGAACCAATTGTGATAGGGGAACCTTGTTGGCTTGATACATTCAAGTGTTGCTATATGTTAAATAAACATATCTCATACCAAAGTTTATTTGGGAGTTTTATTCTCATAACCAATGATTTAGCTATAATTGGAGGCATACAATTTTTGCTAAACCAACATAGATATGAATCAACATTATCAACATGATTTTATAATTTGGAACTATGCTCTTAATCTAATAATTCGAGCAACAACCTTATAAAAATCAATTGCAAGTTGATATCAAAACACCTGTGACCATTCCATAGATGCATCTATTAGCAAACGGTTCACATGGTAGGTGAATGGGCCCATATTCACCTTTTTATAAGTTCCAAAATTTCATGAAATATAATTCCAATCTTAGCTAATCAAGATCATTCTATCACGAGAACAAGCAACACAAGAGAATTCTTGAAGAATCTTTTATTTCTTCAACATATAGCCACGTGAATTTTCAATTATTTTTGCATCACATTTGAACCGAGATGGCCAACCGATTATGCCAACTTATTTCATTCCTTCAGGTAGTAATACATTAGCTCTTCCGGAGCTCTAAATTAATTTTGTATACTACCACATATTCAATCATATCAAAATAGTTTCTCCACATAGTTTCAACTTTGAAACAATTTTGAATGTTGATGAGCTATACTCATGAACAGACTTATAGTCTTAATGAATCTAATCATATCGTGTCTTTGGGTGGATGACCATCTTCAGGTGGTCATATCTTTCTTTTAGGCTATTCCACAAAACAAGTGGGTCCTTAATCGTGAGATATTCGATTTTAAGAATTTCGTCAAGATGATGACGCAAGAATATCATAACCTTAGCACGACCTTGATTTGATACTTTGTTTTCACTTTTAATGGTGTTTCCAAGATCCATTGTATCCATATGGATTTTGATGCTTTGTTTTCACTTTTAATGGTGTCTCCAAGACCCATTGCATCCATTTGGTTTTATGATGCTTTGATTTCACTTCAGGGACTAGATCTGTATTAGATCTATATTTGTAACATTTATCAAAATTTCTCAGTTTCTCATTCTTCAGGAATGGAACATGATCATCTAAATATGCCTTAACCACATAAGGTATGATAGCTTAAAACCTCTTTTAAGATATTGCTACTTCGGGAGCAAATCGAGGTATGCATATAACATAGATGATTTCTCTTACATATTTTCACAATATTGTTCTGCTGGAACAAATATATTTTTACAATATTGTTCTTCTAGAACAAATATATTTTTCATAATATTGCTCTTCTGGAACAATTATGAGGCATGAATTGCCAAGTGAATCAATAAGTCGTTCCTCAAGTTCATATACAAAATCGATATTGTTATTAGTAAATACATAAATATCAAGAAATACTAACCTTCATCTTTCTAAGAAAACTTTGATTTTTCTTACCTCAGATCTTTTAAAGTGAGTGCTCAAGGTAGAGACTCGTGCTGATAACGTGTTATGAAATAATAAAGAAAGAACAAGAATATTATAGAGAAAGAGAGAAGGAGAGAAGTTCTTATTTCTCTTGATAGTATCGTCTTGAGGAGTTAAAGGGGTTATATGGTCTTCTATACACTATACACTGAATGAAAACCCCCTTTTTTATAGGGAAAAACTTACTTGGTAACAAAGTTACAAACCCTAACTTTCCTTCTAAGAAATAGACATTCACCATAAATAGAAAATATATTTATAACACAAAGCTAATACATATATTATTTTCTTTAGGACTTCCTACCAAACCATCCCACCCTTAAAGGCCTATTCGGACGTGATTTCAAATTGAAAATTTTTTTGTGCATCTAATTTGATTTCTTAAGTTGTATTTTTTTTCTCATAAACATGAAAATCTCATAATTTGTGTAAAGTATCAAAATTTTCGTAACTCATATACAATCTTATCAAATGAGTAAAGTAAAATTTAAAAATAAGGTATTGGAATATCTTAAGGCCTTGCATTAATAAATCGCATATCTCTATGTTCCTTTTATAAGTAAAAGTTTGCAATTATATGTTATTACAAACTTTCAAATACACAATTTTATAAAAATCAACTGATTTAATAAATTAAAAATACTAGTAAAAATTCTTTAATAAAATCTTTGACACATGTTATGGACAATCTTTTTAGGTTGAGCATGTTTTTTTATTTTTTTTAAAAAATAAAATTTAAAATGATAGATCTTTTTCTTGTAAAATATAAATTTATGAGTCAAGTTTTATATTTAAAAAATTAATATCACAATTTAAAATTTAAAATTCTACTTTTTGAAGAATATAAAAATTTTAAATTATGATTTGAAATTGAAATTGAAATTACAATTTCGTTCACAATTCATAAATAAATAATGATTTCAAATAAATATTTCAGAGCTCCAAATTTTATGGACAAAAGTTTACCAAGTGTTCTTCAATATTGATGACCAAATAACTAGTACAACTTTTAGCTAATTTTTGAAAGCTAAATTTGTTATAAAAGATGGGACTGGAGTAAATTTGTGCTCGTGGAAAAATAAATAAATAAATAAATACACCAAGCTCATTTTATATTACAATATCCTATTTGCCCCTTTTCTTTTGGCTTGACTATATATGAACAAGTTGATATATATCTTGGTTAATTATATTATGAGTCGTGAGCATGTGTGGTCTAATAAATTAAGGGTGACGTGCATACTGGTTACTTGTTATAATTATTAATTAAAACTATCATTTCAGAGTTTTGATAGGAATTCTGAAATCTTAGTGAGAGATTTTTATCCAAAGGGAACAGATACACAGCAGGTGGACCAAACAAGCCTTGTAGTGTGTTACTACTTGGTCAAAAGTCATTGCAAACATTCAAATTTTATGGTACTCTACGAGACAAAAGTTAAATCTGTTAGAGTTCTTGAGAATTATTTTATTAAAATTTTGACTCACATCTATAAAAAAGGTGATATAGAGTTTATTTGGATGAGTTTATAATTTATTTTTATTTAAAAATAAATATTTAAAAATATTTTTTTAATTTATTTAAAAATTACGAAAGTGTTTAAAAGTTATTTCGAGTTAAAAATACTTTAAATAAGTCCATTCAAACAGTCTAATATTCTCTTAAAATAATGGAAAAATTACATAATTAAGCAAATTTTATTACCTATTTACAATAAATAATAACACTTTTAAAAAATTATAAAAATTAGTAAAATAATTATAAAAATAGTAAGTTACCATATGTATCAATTTTTTTTACCTTCTCTCTCTAATCCATTGCCAGTATTTCTCTCTAGTTCAATGTACGTTTCTCCCTCTTTCAAAATTTCCAATATATCTACCGATTTTCTCTCTCTCTCTCTCTCTCAGCCATGATGATTTGGATGCAAAGAATTACATATATCTGGAGAAAGAAAAAAAGGATTCGAACTTTTTGGCGAAGAAGATGTAGAGAATTTTAGATTTGAATTATTGTCCTTCCTATTTTACAGAGCTGCTTGTTTTTTGATCTCTTTTGGCCTGATCTTTAGTTGAAATTGTGACAATTCTGTGCTTCAATATGTTTCAGATGCAGATCTTTGTTAAGACACTCACCGGAAAGACCATCACTCTTGAGATTGAGAGCTCAAACACCATTGACAATGTCAAAGTTAAGATTCAAGGAGAAATCGAAGCAGAAAATTTTATTAGCAATAATATTGCCGAATTTCTCAAGTTTTTATCTGTATTTCAATGACAAAATTGATACACTACAATTTTTTCAAGTTTTTTTTCATCTTTGTGTATCAATGACGGAATTGATACATGTATCAGTATCAGAATTTTGATATATATAACTCCAACATTATTATGTACTAATATATTGCTTTGTGTGTATCAATACATTGTACCAATTTGTTATTAGTGTGTATCAATATTTTCAGTGATACATAAATATAAAATACCCATATTGCTTTGTGTATCAATTTAAAAATTTTTTGCTAATTTTTTACTTTGTTGCAATTTATCAGTATTATCTTGAATAAATTACAAATTGTAAATTACCCATTCATATTCATCAATGTATGACAACTGCATCATTTTTTATAAAACATTTAATGTTATAGAAATTTGCAGATTATAGATTCTTTGATTGTGTATAAGTTTTTTTTAAAATTTTACTATTGAAACTGATGATACTGTGTTTATGTATTATATTTGTATATGTATCAAATTTTTTTATGCTTATTAGTATGTATCAATTTTTTTAGTGAAACACATAACTTTCATTTAGATAGATGAGCTTTTGATATATGTATCATCACAAATTTGGAAATTTTTCCCAAATCTGCAACGATGATACACCCAAAGAAAAAAAGTTCTCCAAAATTGCAATTTTAGATTTAGAAATTACACAAATGTGAAATTTTGATTTAAAATTTTAAATATGAAAACAATGTCCAAGATCATAAAAAGAGAGATTTACTCCCATCAAATATGCAACTTCCCTTAAAAAAATAAACAACACGAATTAAGGAGGATTGCAAGGTTTGAAATTTAAATACAATCATAATGGTTATAGTAAACTGTATCAAAAAATAGGAAAACATGTTATTTTCTGTAATTTTAATAAATTATGCTATTTTATGTAATTATTTTACTATGCAGTATCATTTATGAAAATTTCTCTAAAATAATCATCTCCGAAATCCCATAAACACCTAGGATATTCACAAAGAAATCAAGACTATAAATACTGACTTTTTCAAAGCCGTTGACTGATCTTCCTAGTGATTAAATACATTGCCGAGAGGTCTAAGTCATCCTACATTTGAGAAATACACGACTAATAACCTTGAAGTTACAGAGAACATTCAGGAAAGAAGAATCAAGGAAGGAATAAAATTGTACTCACAGATATTCATGAATAAAATTATGCTTCTTTATATCCATTTTGTGATTGCAGTTATTTTTTTCATGTTGCAAAAATTATTGCAAAGAAATTGACACACTCAGTGGGACTAAATTTGTTCTTCATTTCTTCCCTCGCAAATTAAATTTGTAAATCTGGAGCCATAAAATCACAAAGATGGAAGCTCCATTTTTCTGACTACTTTAAGTTTCGACTTTGAGTTTCATCAAACATACACTCTAACAAGTCTTGAAGTAGGTCGCATCTGTAGACATAAAAATATTGTGGGACTCTGCAAGATGAGTTTAATCCTTGTTAGGGTTCTTGGAGGCTACTCTATCCCAAACCCTAGCTCAATAGCTAAGAAAAGATAATATATTCCTTGAAATAATCATATCGAAATTCCATAATTAAATTATTGGGATATTCACAAAGAGATCCAAACATTAAATACTGTTCTTTTTTCTTAGAAATATTTTGTGATTACAATTTTTTTTTCATATCGCGAAAATTGGTCGCAAACGGTCATTTCTTAGAGTTTCAGTCCAAAGGGTACGATAAATATTTAAGTAAAAATAAATAAAATCTACAAAGGAAAAGATACTTTGATTATTTTATTTTATTTTAAAAAGAATTTAAATTGACAAGTGAGAAACAATAATAAAAAGTATTGATAAGATGTGTTGCTATCATCCCTCTAAGGTCCAGGTTTTCTTTTATCTAAAATTTATCTATGGTTGTTCTGCCCTTTCATATTGACAAAACATATAAGATTTAACATTATACTTGACCCGTTCTTGGTTTTTCATAATAGTCTCTCCTTTTATCTCGTGGGGCAATAATTGTATAGTATCACTAGTTTAATATGAGGAATTTTCAAAAATAATTATAGTTTGGATGCTAGTAATAAATTGTAGCTATATTTAAGTATTTACAATTTATAGCAACACATTGAGGTCTCAGCTGATTGTATTTACTTTTTTCATTTATATGATAAATATAATTTATATCAACTGTATTTGTTCGCACAATGAATACAACTTGTATTTATTCAGGCAACAAATACAGCCTATAACAACTTTGTTTGTTCGTAAAATAAATATAACCAAGGCGAAACAACAAAAAAAATAGATGATTGTTTTCATTCGCTCCTAATGTATCAATCATTACCAACTTACATCACTTGTATTCATTTTCTCTAATTTCACTTGTATTCCTTTGCTCTACTGTATCAATTGTTATTAGCTTGTATCACTTGTATTCATTCGCCCTGATTTTACTTGTATTCATTATTAACTACTATTTAATTACTAATTGCTTATATAAGTTGTATGCGTTTACTTAATTTCATAATATCAGTGCATACAATCACAATAAGTTATATATATTCTCTCAACAAAATTGTATTCTCTATCACATACAACGAATATAGTGAAGATACAAAGAAGAAGAAGATGATGGCCCAGATCTATACATGCATACAACAAATAAATGTCCACCATTGAAAATACATACAACATACTTGTATATCACTATATTTCAGTGTATTACCCTTAAATTTTATGAGATACAAGTGTGATACACTTAAATACAATAATACATATGATTATTGTATCACTGTATTCTCATCGCTTTGCAAATAAATAGAAAAAACCCCCCAAATTGCCACAGAAAATCTTCAAAGAAATCATATTTTTCTCAATAAAGAAAATCAATGTTCATCTCTCAGTGCTCCGCAAGCAAATTGGAAAAATTCAAAAATTGATTCAACCACTAATTGTGACAGAAAAAGTGAAAGTAAATTATACTTTTATCAACAAAATAAATCAACGAACAAAGGTCTGTCGATTTTTTAGGTGTGATTCAATTGGTTCTCCAATAGAAAAAATGGTTGAAGATGAGGGAGAAAATAGAAATAGCGAAAAACATCAAGAAAATGACGGATCTGGATATTAACAATGAGTCGCCAGAGGTTGTCTGGAAAAAATAAAATAAAACAAATAATATGAAGGAGGAGAATACAATAGTGGGGCTCATCTTTGCTTTCTTGACCAGAGCTCACCGAAGCTCCATCACCGTAGGAGTAGTAAGGGGGTTTAGAGTAAAGTGAGGAGAGAAGAGGAAAAGAGGAAGAAGGGAAGGAACGCGGAGAGATTCATCATGTGGGGTCGTGAACTAATGAAAAAGGAATTAAGAATTGTTATAAAATGAAATAGTAGCCGCAAATTGATAATATTTTTAAAGTGTATTTATGTATGATAAATATAGTGTATAAGTTAATTACACCATATAATTTATAGTTCATATATTACATGACTTATAGCCCATTTAGATTAATTAAATAAAAATAAATAATTACACAAATTGCTCTTGAAATGTCTTGATCTTTTACTTTTGCCCCTCATATTTAGCATTTTGCAGCTCTTTAGCAACTGAAGTACCGCCTAATAGAGATAACTTCTTTAGAAACTGAAGTGATGTGAGGCATAACCTGAGGTAGGCATGTTTATCGTTTGGTTTGAATCGATTTTTGGTTAAAATCAAATCAGTTTAGTCAATTTTTAAATTATTGAAACCAAACTAAATCAAATATAATATACATTTATCGATTTGGTTGTTATTGATTTGATTGTTTGAATTTTAAGCATACATAAATATATACTCTTTTCTTCCTTTTTGACCATTGTTTCTTGACATTGAAACAAATAAATAAAGTGATAAATTTCTTATTAGGTATTTGTAACATAATCTATACTATATTAAAAGCATGAAGGTCCTTAGACTGTTGATTGAATTTTTTACTCTTTGTTAAAAGACTCTATAATAGAAAAAATTGTCATTTACTATTTTCATTTTACAATTGTCATTTAATTATTATTTCTAATATTTATGATTTTAAAATTTATTAAAGTTATAGCTATTAAATCTTTACTTATTTGTAAAAGGTAAGAACTCCTAATATTTAGTATTTTAAAATTGGCTAAAATTTTGCTTCTTTAATTTTTTCTTATTATTGTTTTTTAGTTATTATCTTAATATCTAGGATTTTGAAATTGATTAAAGTTATAGCTCTTAATAGTTAGTATTTTAAAATTGACTAAACTTTTGCTTGTTAATTTTTTTTTAATATTTGAACTATATTAAAAATTGTAGCATTTAAAACTTTAAAATCAATTACAATTCTGTTAACTTATATCAATCTTTTTATTTATTAAACTAACTAATTATCAATCATAATTTTTTAAATCATGGTATGAGAAAGTAATTTAAATAATTTAATTTTATTATGCATTACTACGTTGAATTCCTCCTTTAAAAAATTATTTAATAAAAAAAATACAACATATTTTAAGTTGTTTCAATTAATCAAGTGCTCTTGTTATTCACTCTCTTTAGTTAAATCTACATTATTTCTTTGATTTTAATTTATGTTGAGATGTTTGACTAGACACATATGTTAAGAGAGAGAAAATTAAGCTGAAATCATCTTATAATGGGTAAAATAAAATTTTAAAAATTAAGCTATTACTAAATATTTAAAGTATGAAGTCTCATTATCATTCATCTTTTTATCCTTTTAAAAAATAGAGTTCACACTCGATAAAATAATTATTTAATTATTTTTCTAATATTAAAAATTTTGAATTAACTAAATTTATCCTTATTTGGAACATATAGAAAATACTAATATTTAAAAATTTAAAAGCGATTGTTTTATCTTTTAAGAAATAATTACACATTGAATAAAATTATACTTCTAATGTAAATTAATTTTATGGGTAGGATTTTTGAAAATACAATTTGATAAAAGAGAAGCCTGATGCATAAAGCATCCCGCGTTAACAGACTTTGGAAAAGGATCGCAATCCAAGGAGTGTGATATAGGCAGTCTACTCTAATGCACATCAGTAGTTGTTTCCACTAATTCTGATGATGTGTTTTAGTTTGGACGATCAATTACAAATAAATAAAGGTGTTTGTGATATGATATTAATTTATTAGTGCCAAAATAAGTTTGTAAATTACTATATATTTTATTCTACTATACAAGTTTCTGTGATAATATGTATCCGTAATGCTAATATTTTAATCAAATATTAATATGTCAATAGTGTAGTAATAGAAAATTTATAATAATTAACATGAAATATACATATAATGCATGCATTTAAGTGATCATGTAAAAGAAAATGAATTTTTTTTACTTTTCAAGCAAATGCTATTTCTACGATATTTTTGTTCATTAAAATAAGTATTAGAACAAACTGAGAAAATAACTAATAAATTGGATCTAACTCTTGAACATAATTATTTATCAATTTAGAATTCATAATTTTCTTTCTAAATTCTTATATTATTATACAAACATATTTTTTAAATATTATTTATGCTATTTTTAAAATTTTACTTTTATTAATATGAGGGACACGCGAGAGGCATGTAAGCTGAAACCAATTTCTTTAAAATATACTCGAGACAAGACAAATATATTTAATCATGCAGTGTTTTAATTAGAAATTTAGAATTGAAGGCTTCCAATCTAAATGCATTGGGTATATGATAATTTTGTATAAGCTGGAATACTGTAAAGCCAAAGATTCTTAAAATTTTACCTTTTCTTGTGGAACATGAAAGATTGACTAATCTTTATGAAAGAAAAAGAATGTAATTAAACATTGTCAATTTCATGGTGATTTCGATAATTAGAGCTCAAAACAAATTTACAACGGAAACTTACATAGGTTCAAAATATATTAAAATAATTATGGATATAAATAAGTTGAATTTACTTAAATACTAATTAGAAATATTTTACTTTAGAATTGATAGCACAATTATAAGCCAAAATAAATTCTTTTGATGAACAAATCTATAAGATATTAAAATTATTCATAAAATTAATATATTGTGTAGCATATATAATTATAAAAATTGTATATATAATTTTCTGGTTCAGTTCAATCTTTTCTTGCATTTTTTAATTAAACAAATCATATATTGGCGGTTTTTTGAAACTTAAATCAAACGAAATCAAACCCAAAAATATACCAATTTATTTAATCTTTTTAATTTAATTTTTGATTTGGATTAATTTTTAATCAAATTATAAACACATTATGATACAAAAATTTATGCTTATCTCTAAAAAAAATCTTTTATTACAAAAAATATAATTAAAAGACCAAAACAAAATAAAAATATACTTAGAACTTAAAAATACTTTCAAAGTGTTGGAGTCGAATTTACAAAAGATACAATTACATCTTTGGCTAGAAGTGCTATAACTTTAAATAAGCAAATAACCTGTTTGATAAAACAAAAGAGCAAAAAATATTAATTTTTATTAAAATAACTAAAAATATCCTTAAATATGTTAACACTGAAATAAACTATTCTCTATTTGGTTGCTCTTTATATTGTTACAATTTAACAAAAAAGAAAATTAGAATATTCTTCTTGTTACTCTCTCTCTTTTTTTTTCTTTCTAAACAAGTGGTATTTTAATTTTTTTAATTTTATTTTAAAATAAGTGATATTTTACATTATCAAGAAAACATTAATGATATTCTTCTAATTTTATCCTTATTTAAATGAAGAAAAATTTATAAACTACTAAAGAACTATATTTTTTTTCTCAAGATTTTTATTAATGATAAATTAATAAAATTACAATTATTTTCTTAAAAATGAATAATTTTTTATTAAATGTGCATAAATTAAAAACATTCCTTATTTTAATATGAAAATAGTACCTAACAAGTGATTAGAATTAAGATTGTCAGACTCATTGCAGTGCATATTTTTGAAACTTTCACTTCGCACAAACTTACGTGTAATCTCTCGACTTCGTTCCTTCTCAATTCTTATTAACAAATTCAACCTTTACCAAAAAAATAAAGAGTATCTTCCACTGTCAATATCGTAAAACCTGTGCTATATATATAGTAGGTTAGGTGGAATCATTAATTAAAAAAGATACTTAAGAGTTTTTCTTTTAAGAGAAAATAACTCAAAACTTTTTCTTTAATAAGGAAAGAGACACTTTAGGATTAAGGGTTTTTCTTAACTAAAGTCGAGGGTCTACCGGAAATAGTTTCTCTACCTCTGAGGTAGTGGCAAGGTCTGTATATATTCTACCTTTCCCAAACCCCACTTGATGGAATTACACTGGATTATTGTTGTTATTAATACTAAACAACCACGGGTTTTTCAAATAACCTTTGTTTAAACTAAAACCACAACTACACAAGTTGTTTAAACACTAGACAACTCAGGACTGATCTGCATTGTTTAAGCAATCCCCTCATTTCTCCAAATTCTACCCTTCTCCCTCTTCTTCCTCTCACACTTCAAAACACCTGGAAAAAAAAAGAATAATAAGAGAAAGAAGAACAAGAGTGAGAGGAAGAGTCTGAATAAGAGTTTGCGCAAGATAAAAACGAATACTCCGCGAAAGATTTTGATGTATAGGGTAAAATTTGAGATCAACAGCTATTCGAATCAAGATTTGACACGTGGCAAATGTAGCAGGTCGAACATGAGCACCGCAAAGAGAACGTGTGGGGCGGTTGTTAAAGCGGAAGCCCATCTATCTACGGAGGCATGATATCAGGCACCAAGAACAGTCTGGATCAAATCCTCTTAAGTAGTCAACTGTTATGCGAGATTCAGAGATCTCCGCTGACTCTTATGGGATGGAGATAAATATGCAATCAAGGGATCTGATGAGGACGAGATTTATGAAAATGAAACCTTAGGATTTAGCTATAAATAATCCTCCAATCATTCTTTGTAACACGTATAATTCCCACTAATTCAAAAGCATAATAGAAAAGGTTCTCTGTATTCAAAGCCTTCTTTAGCATTTATATTTCCAGTGTTCTAAGTTTTCTCCTTCAGTGGCTTTACTAGATTAATAGACCAGAGCTCTGATTTATTCCATCTTTTGTCGATTTATTGTCCCTCTTTATCATTTAGCTCTTAAAATTTATATCATTATATTTTCATTATCTGGTCAATCTAATCCATATTCCCTTAAACCACATATATAAATTCAATTGTATCATTTAAAAGGTAAACAATTTGGTGCCCACCATTTCAATCATTTTGTTTGCCTTTTGTGCTCAATGATTGCAGGTATAATTTGGTACAAGTCACATAAAAATCGTACAAGGGCTCAAGAAATTAGCGTTGCACTCTTTTTTCCTTCGATTAACTTTTACCAAATGATTTTTCTGGGAATATTTTTAATGAGACAACAACAAGCGTATTATGAATCCGCCATGTACCCATTTGATCTTCATTAGGAAGACACTCATGGAAATAAATTCAATCTCTGAATCCTCATACTACGCACCTAGACACTGGGGGAGGATAACCATGAGAAGGACCTGTAAGCACAAGGAGTGTCGTAGCTAGGCATTAGAGGAACGCAGGGGACTGCTTTATTAGCTTCATTCAAAATCAAGACTGGAAACTGACTGTCAGTCCTAAAAAGAATGGAAGGAGTAAAAGAACCGGTTAGATATAATAGATGCTAGCATGATCATAGGATTATATAATGTAACCAGTTAGACACAATAGATGGCAATATGGTCATAGTTTTCTACAATGTATTTTTTCCTATTTCTTGTAACTGCTTACATCCAAGGAATGAAATAAAGCAAATTTCAAATCTACCGTCCATTCTTATATCTGATTGTAAATCTATATGACTTATCCAAATGTCTTCATACACCAAAAAATAAATAAAAATCATGAGTCCAAACAACCATGCACAAATGAACTAGAGGCGTACGTAAGCACAAAAAAATATAAAGGCGCTATATTATAAAAGCCTTCAAGAAAGAAAGAAATTAGGACCTAATGTTTTAATTCTTGGTCATAAGGCATACTAGATGTTTCATTTTCAGGCCTAATTAATTGAAAATTTTCATGACAAAGGTTGAGATCAGATGCTTTATATCTTGTTCATATAGGTTACCAGACATATTATTTCGGACCTGATCAAATTAAATTTAATAATCAAAATTAAAATTTCTAATTATTCAATATGATCCCCAAGAGATTTACATCAAAAGTTTGATTTCTTTAGAAATTAACCAAACTATAAAAAATTAAGAGGAAATAGTACATGAAAGTTTGAATTCTGCAAAGCTAATCTAAGAGAGTTCAAGCTAGGCCAGTGGCTCAACTTATGATTAGCTCCTTTTCAAAGTAAACCTGGTTCATAAAATGTACAATCTTTTCATAGGAACCGAAGTATAAGAAATAATTCTAAGTGTTGGAAGAAAAAAGAAAGCATAAGAAATGAAAATGGACTACACTTTATTTACAAACACGGGATATCAAAGCCCCTAAGTCATTATAAAGGTCAAATTAGAAAAAATGCAAATTTTAACTAAAATATAAATTATCGAGAAGATATAATTTTGGGGCCTCATCTATCGACTCTGGAGTAGTAGTCTCTTTGATTCTCACAAACTCTGGAGTAGGGATATGTGGTTGAACAACTGGGGAGAAAGGCTCCTAACTCTGCTCCTCTCCCTCATCCTTCTCCTCTTAGGCTCTTCAAATCCAAATATGGTACTTGAGGAGTTGCGGACATCCTTTGAAGGTGAATGATGCAAGTTGTTCCAGGTCACTATTCCAGAGCAAGAGCCTTGGAAATATGCTCATCAATATAATTTATCCTATCCTTGGCCTTTAATTTCTAGAGTGTTCTCTAGGTACTCTAGATATAGTATTCCTTTCCAGCGACAAGCAATCTTTTTTAACAATAAGATGACCTCAACTTTATCTCTAAGAAGAAGCAGTTGAGTATTCCTACTCTGAACATCTGTAAGAGATTTGCTAATATTTATAGTATTGACATGTTTTAAAAATTATGCCTGGAATATGTCTATCCTAGTCTCTAAGTAATCTTACTCTTCGACTTTATTTTTCAACTCTTCACACAGATTACAGGCTTTCTCCTCCAACTTAGACTCCCACTTTGCACAAAATTTGAGAGTACAAAATTGATTGGTCCATTTCCTTTTTAAATCCACGAGCTCAGTGTGAAGTTGGCTGGCCTCTTGGATATACGCCTCCCTCTTATGACCTACTTGGATGAGTTTATCCTCCAAGTCTGAAATACACTTCTTTTGCTGATCAACTTGGGTTTGCATCTCATTATTCTTTTTGATTGCCCTTCGAAAACCCTTCGAAAACCCTCCGATATTAGAACATTAGCCTGACAGAAGCTTGTATAAGTAGATCTAATATTAGAGCAAGCTGAGGCAAAGGTAAATGTACTTACCTAAGCAGGGGAACGCATGCCCTCATTGAAGAGGCATTCAGATGACACCACATTCATCTACTCCCGATCTCTGGAAGAAATTAGGGGTTTTCTATAGTTAGCCAGACCAATGGGTGTAGACAAAAGATTGGTCTCAATGGAAACCTCGAAGGTGCTAGAATGGGTGCCTCAGGAGGCTCAAATTGATTCAGGGAATATACCCACTAGGCCGGAAGAGCATCTTGATGGGGCAATAGAAGTTGAGAACATGGTGGATAGACTAATGGCACTCAAAAAAGTTTTCTTCGGGTCAAAAGGTAAAAGTGGAGGTCTGATAGACCAACCAACCTGCTCCACAAGATCATATTCCTTCAAGAGTAGATCATCCTCAGGTGTGGTGGCTTAATTTAAAGAATCTCTTTACTAATGGAGGAGTTGGTTTTATTCTTATTCCTCATCATCTTCGACGATCATCATTTTTTATACCCGAGATCGAGTTGTAAGGACTGAAGGTGGGCCACTTTCACTATTTCCACCAGTTTCCCCTTTTTCTTTCTTTGGTTTCTTCTTTTTTGGTTGGAGGCTTGAACCATAAAGCATCTTGCCGGTCATAAAAGTTGGAGCGGCCTTATGCGTGATATGATTACATCGTAATCTCTCACAACTTGCTCTGGGTCAAGTGAAATTTTCATTAATCACGAGCTTGAGGAGCCTTTGGGGAGACCTGCAAGAATCCACAAACATAGCAAAAAGATATGTAAATAGATAATAGAAAGGAAAACGGAGGAAAAAAAGCAAGTTCTTGGAGTACCATGTTATTGGATATCCAATTTTTTATCTTGGAAATTTCTTTCCAAGTTTGTTTCTTTGCTGTTAAAATGTCCAAAAACCTTTAGACCCAGAAAGATAGGTTCGGGACCATGGGAGGTGTCTAGTAAATGGCTGAAATGGGGAGAAAAGATTAGTTAAATATTAAAGCAAAATAAAGAGAAGGTGAAATAATTTCTTCAGTGATGGTAACTTACGAGCATAATTCCACGACTCTAGAAAAGGCATGCTGGTTTCTAGGATTATGTTCGAACTGGGCATAGTAATGAACCTTTTCAACCAACCTCTCATATTCATTGTACAAACCAGAAATAATATCTTATTCCCCATAATGGGTCGGATTGACAACTCCACTCTAAAAGAGATGAGGTGAATACAACATGATCAAATGGGCAAGACTAAAGTGCAAATTCTCCTTCTCGTCTTAAAATTAGAGATAGACAACTACCCTCCAAAGTCATGGTCCCACTTGGGCACAAGTGATTCAGTAACGTCGACAAAATTTAGAATGACCTCATCAGTTGATGGATCAAACTTGCGCGCAAAAAGGTACATTGTAAAAGTACAACCGATAATTTATCTCAAAAGTGAAACCTCTCAATTTCGGAGGAGGTGATAATCTAGTGATGTGCCATGGTTTTATGACACTTAAAACCAAGTGAATATGCATTCACTTAGGTACATTTATTCGAATATGACGCGTTTTGGTAGTTTTGCAGGGAAAACAGGCCGAGGGAGTTGGAAATGAGAAAAGAACTGAAAGAGGGCTCAAAGGTAACATACGAGCCTTACAACAGATCTTTGGTTCTTACCACGAGCCATTCCAAGAAGCCGTAGAAAGAGATTTAGAAAATTGGTGAAAATCAAGGCCAAACAACGGCTAGACCCATGGCCCGTAGGAGCATACAATGGACAGTACTGTCCGGTCATTGGTTGTATTCAAAAAAAGTATTATTAGAGGCTACATTCAACGGATGGGAAAGATGAGCCGCACTATCAAAGGATGAGTCATCCTGATCGCCCGTACATTGTGAATCTAAAAAGATGCCCTAGAAGCTTGAAATCATCGAAGGGAACCAATGGCTTATATGTTCTTACAATGAGACATTGTATGAGCCAGAATCTGAGAAAAGGTCAAGTCTGAATAAAAAAACTGACCATTCAGCGAAGCATACAACTGACCATTGAATCATCTAATCAGCCGTTGTACCTGCCGACACTAGAATTCAATTTGACTTAGGAAAAGGTTTATTTATGTCTATAAATACTTTGTTTAGGTTTCTTTTACAGGTTACTAATTTCTACCATATTTTGGAGGTTGTTGTTCGACGTTGATGCTCAATAAACAATTTTCTTAATTTTATTCTTGGGTTTTGAAGAATCGAACAACCTTTGATTATTGATTTTGGGTTATTGTTATTTAATTCAAGAAATGTGATTTCTTCTATAAATTCTTGTAAGTTTATAATTATGCTTTCTCCTACGAATATTAATTATAATTCTTCAAGCATGCATAGCTAAATTCCATAACTAGGATTATGAGAACCATGATGAATTAACCAATATAGGCTAAATACTTAGTGATTCTTGAATGGGGATTATGCATGTATTGTTCTTTCCTTTGTTTTAATTACTTCTTAATGGTCGCAAATGTTAGAAATCTCTTTATTCTTACTCACCAGACCAAGGGGTAATGAATGGAAAAAGGGATTAACAATAGAGATTTTTGAGGCTATCAACCCCCATTTAATAGCTTGATCTTTTCTAGGAATAGCTAATCTGATATTTAAGGTAAGGGTAAGGCACGTGTACACCCGCATACAGATCAAGTTGCGTTGTGATAATCATCTAATTAAGGTGCCAACCATTTAGGTGAAGCTAACTTACCGAATATTGCATGCTAAACACCAGAATAGATCACTAAGGAAAACACAATCTTAGTCAACTCACTCATTGAATACAATAAATTTTAACTAAGAATCTACTCACTGATACATATAGTTTTAAAATTATTTCTTGTTATAAACCTCCTCCATAGAAATAAGTAGACTAATAGAAATAGTAAATGCATTAATCAAGGTCCTCGTCATATGCATCGTGGGATTTGACCCCAACCTTTATTGGATTCTATATTTGAACATCGACCGCTTTATATCTCATTTAAAGATGTAATTTGGGCGATATCATCTAGACAAGATCTTTGCACTTGTAGTCCTCCTGAATGGTGGTGATATGATTGGATCGAATTGTGCTACGGTATTAGCAGGAAAGGTTATCATGATCATTGTTCTGCTTTGTTGAAGTGCTTCGGGACTGACAATCTTTATTGAAAACCTAACTATTCATCAAAATCATTTTAATAGTAGGCTGGACAGTGTTTCCCTTCTTCGATCTTATCTTCTAGGATTTGAAGGGCCCTTAGCGATGTGTGATTCACCACCGACATTTTTAAGTAGTGGCTCTACGAATACCATGCTATTATACAGGGTAGAAGATTCACCTTGGTTAAGTTTGGATGATGCAGACATAGTGTCAAGATAAAAAAGAGGCATTGAAACTGAGAATAGAAGTTTTTTGGTGAAATGGTCAAAAGTAGGAAAATAGAAAAGTAGAGGAAAAGGGGATTAAAGAAGATATCTATAAAGATAAAACTGAAGTTTCGGAGGGTGAAGAACATATATAGAGTCAAAAAAGCAACATCATCATTTCCTCAATAGTTTGCTATGGACGTGAACCAATCGGAGAGAGGCTTGTGTTCAAAGCAATAAATGTGAAGAGACGTGCGTCCCATCAAAGTGTCAAGCGGTTTTCATTTGCTTTTACTCTAAAAATTCAAAAACTTTTCTGCTTCCCAGTTTCAAATTGATGAGTAATCAAAAAGTAGGGGAATTGTCTGTATAGGGTAAAATTTGGGATCAATAGTTGTTCGAATCAAGAGTTGACACGTGAAAAATTCAACAATTTAGACATGAGTTTGCATAACTACACAGTACGATAATGTTTGAGAATGGTGTTAGTGTGGAAACCCGTCTAACTCTGGAGGCATGATTCCGAGCACCAAAAATAGTCCGAATCAAACCCTTTTTAAGTAGTCAGACGCTATGCGAGATCCCAAGATCTCTGAAGATCATTATGAGATGGAGATAAATATGCAATCTAGGGGTCTGATGAGGGTGATATTAACGGAATGGAACCCTATGGTTTAGCCATAAATAGTCCTTTAATCATTATTTGTAAAGAATCTAATTTTCACTGATTCACAATTATAATGGCAAAAGTTCTTCGCTTTCAAAGCCTTCTTTATCACCTATATTTCTAGTGTTCTACGTTTTTTCCTCCACCGCGTCTTTAGATCAATAGACTGGAACTCTGACTAATTTTTTCTTTTATTGATTGATCGACCTTTTATCATTTAGTTCTTAAAATTTATTTTATTATATTTTCATTATCTTTTCAATATAAGTCGCGTGACCTTAAGCCGCGTATATAAATTCAACTAAACCATTTAAAGTGTAAACATTTGAGTAATCTATCAAGCTGATATAGAAAAGAGGAGGGGAGAGAGAATGAAAATTTCAAATTTTTGGATTTGGGTGTGAGGTAGTAGAATAATTTATATGTTAAGACATTTTTTTTGGGTTTTTGTTTAAAGTGGGGAGTTAGAGTCTGACAAAGAAGCAAATTATTTGAATGATCAAGGGGCGGGATTCCTGACTAATGCACAGGGGTCTAATCAAGACTCTTGGTGCCAAGGTCAAGGGAACCAAGGTTAGAGCTATTGCAAGGACAACAATTACAATCCGGGCCAGTATAAGGATATGAGTGGAGGTAGAGACAATGGTGACTAGAAAAAGCGTGATGGGTACAAGAACGATAGAAATGCTCTATATGTTCCTTCAAGAAAATGCGAAGTAGAGTCTAGTGGGTTTAGGGTGGAAGATATGTTAGCAAAAGTCTTGAAGAAGATGGAGGCGACTGATGGCCATTTTAAGGATCTTCGTGCTGATAGTTTCGGGATGAACCAAAAGGTGGAGTCGTATGCTATTGCCATTAAGCAGATTGAGCAGCAGTGATCTTGGGCAGATTTATATGCCCAAGTGATACTCAAAAGTACCATTTTCGCCTTGTTTATCTAGCAATGCGTATACATTTTCATGTAATTGGTAATAAAATGTGAATTTATACTAACCAACATGATTAGCATTGTTTTGTAGGTAAAATGTGATTTCGAGGAGCTAAAATGCATGTTGGATGATATCAGAGTTGGACTTGGAATCGAGCAAGGGAAAAGACATTGGACTGCACAAATTAAAGGGGCTCCGCGATGGAGCTGTTTCACGCTGCCATCGCGGAGGCATTCTGCCTGGAGGGTGAAAATTCATCAATTTCAAGTGGAGGTTCGCGACTGCTCCGTGGCACGATGGCTAGCCTTCGCGTTGCACGCCGTGCCACGTTGGTGTTAAATTCCCGGACCCCCAATTCCAGTGAGGGTCCGCGTTCACGGCGTGTCCCGGAGGCAGTGCTCCGCGATGCACTCCGTGACACAATGCTCATTATTCCGGGAAAAATTCTCACTAGTATAAATAGAACACTTAAGTGTATTTTTCATAATTCAGACTTGGTGGAGCAAGGACGTGGGTTACAAGCAGTTGAGGGACGAAAAGTTCAGGTTTTTTTCTCTCTTTCTTTCTTCTCTAATTCAATTGTTTGTATGATTAACACTTGTTTTGGGATGATTAATCCACAAATGAGTGGCTAATTCCCTTCCTTGCTGAGGTTATGAACACTTGTGATGAATTTTGATTATTGATTATATGGTTTTTCATCTTTTTCTTCCATGTTGTTCTATTAATTCTTGTTCTTACTGCATTGGTGTGTGGCCTACACTAATGTACATCTAAAAAGTCCGATTTCACTCGAGAGAGCACGAAATTGGAAAGTTGTGAATTAATAGGATATTGTTCTTTACTTGATTTGGGAAAATTGAGTTTTGATGTGCTTTCCTGATAGAAATATACTTGAAAGCCGTATTAGTCAATTTAGGAACCGGAATTGTATGACTAGAACATGAATTGCATTTGATCATAGAAATGTAGACAGATGGTTCATGATTCTTAAGTGAGATTAAATACGAGAGTTTTAATCTCTTGGAAATTGTTCTTGGCTAGCAACTGGAAGAAAAGATTAACCAATTTATGATGATAATCAGTTTCATTGCATGTTCTTTAACCTTGGCATGCTTTTATCCATAGTCCAAATTCAAAGTAGATAATTGTTTGTAGTTTAGTATAAAATTTATAAAACAAATTATTCAATTTTTGGTTATTTAGTTGTCAGCATATTTAGAAGTAAAAATATAATATACTTGAGCATATTGCACTTATCCCAAGTCTCTGTGGGATCGATACTTGGCTTACTAAAGCCACTTACTACTTGTTCGACCACGTGCACTTGCGTGTCGGTTATATAACCCCAACAAACGCACCGAACAAGTTTTTGGCGCCGTTGCCGGGGACTTGGCAATTGGTGAATTTGTATCAAGTGTTAATTTTACTGTATTTTTATTTTCTTTTCTTAAGTGTTGACAACTTAGTCTTAGCCTGTATTTTGCAGACTTAATTGCTGTGAACACTGTCAAGAGACAAAGAGCTGGTGGAATCTTATATAGAGCCTGAACGTATATTTCACAGTAAACGGAGAGAAGCTCTACAAAGAAAGCTGCAGTTGCTCAGACAGACCATTATGGTGCAACAAAATCCACCGGTAGTAAGGGCAGTGTTAGTGCCCGAAGAAGCAGCAGCAAGGCCAGTTCGCGAGGTGGCAATCCCACATGCCAACAATGTTACATCCAGTATCCGTAAACCAGAGCCTGGAGGGAGATTTGAACTCAAGCAAAATATGGTGCAATTGTTGCACACAAGCGGGCAATTTACCGGTCTCCCTCATGAAGACCCACAACAACATCTCCAAAACTTTTTGGAGATAAGTGACACTTATATACCCGCTGGAGTGTCACCTGATTATGTTCGGCTTACATTATTTCCGTTCTCATTACTCGGAGAAGCCAAGAGGTGGTTGAAAGCTGAGCCACCAAATTCTATTTCAACGTGGGATGATCTTGCACGAAAGTTCTTGATAAGGTTTTTTCCCTTTGGCAAAACAGCAAGACTTAGAAGTCAAATTATGAGTTTCAAACAGAGGGAGGGAGAAAATTTATATCAAGCCTGGGAGAGATTTAAATCCATGTTGCGGGACTGTCCTCATCATCATCAGTCCAATGACGTGTTGGTGCACACATTTATTGAGGGTTTGGAACCCCATACCAAAATTTTGCTAGATTCAGCAGCTAGAGGGCAAGCGCTGGAAAAGACTTATGAGGAGCTGTACACCTTGCTAAACCGGATTTCACAGGGCAATCCAGAATGGAATGCTGATTCATCACGAGGTGGAACAAGGAAAGCAGCAAGAGTGCTTGAAGTGGATGGATTTACAACTATCGCTGCACAGATAGCTGCCTTGCAAAATCAATTGAACAACCACTTCAGCAACATGGCATTGAACCAGCCTTCAGCTCTAGTTAATGCAGTCCAGCAATTGTGGTGTGAAGTGTGTGGAAGCAGTAAGCACTCAGCTGAGTGCTGTGGAGCCAATCCCGACTTGGTAAACTTTGTGGGGAATGCACAAAGAAATCATCAGCAGTATGGGAGTAGCTATAATTCAAATTGGAGGAACCATCCAAATTTTTCATGAGGTAACAACAACCATCAAGGCCAAAGTTCGGGTCAGGGTGTGCAAAGGAACCAAGGAGGGCAACAGAACTACCAATCTCAATTCAGAAATAACAATGCACCTCCTCCACCACCATCACCCAGCATTGAGGAGATGTTCAAGACCATGATCGCTAACCAAGCGCAATTGCAGGCTGACTATGTTAAATTGGCAGCCGAAGTGAAAAATAACCAGTTAGCGACCAAGGCTCTTGAGTATCAATTTGGGCAATTTGCTAGTGCCCAAAATACAAGGCCTAGAGGAGGACTGCCAAGCGACACGGATCCGAATCTGAAGCAGGTAAATGCAGTGACCACAAGGAGTGGTTTGCAGCTGAAGGAGGTGGAACCAGAAAGACCACCTCAACACTCGGGAGTAGCAGAAGTTGAGGGGGAGCAAAGTTCAGAAAGGGGGAAGACCAAAGAAGCTGAATCAGAAAGACCTCCACCCCCGTTCCCTCAACGACTCAAGAAACACAAAGAGGAGGCGTGTTTCAAGAAATTCATGGAGGTGCTTAAACAGGTACATGTTAACTTACCTCTTGTTGATGTCTTACAGGGAGTGCCTAAATATGCTAAATACATAAAAGACATCGTGGCAAACAAAAGTCGGTTGACTGAGTAGCCACGGTGGCTTTAACGGAGGAGTGCACTTTCCGGATCCAAAACAGACTGCCCACGAAGTTAAAAGACCCTGGGAGTTTTACTATCCAGCTTACTATTGGGCAGAGCATCCTAGCTCATGGATTGTGTGACCTGGGAGCGAGCATAAATCTGATGCCATCTTCGGTATTCAGAAAGTTGGGTCTAGGGAGTCCTAGACCTACAACCGTAATCTTGCAGTTGGCGGATCGATCCTTAGCCAGGTCGGATGGCATTGTTGAGGATGTTCTAGTGCAAGTTGGCTCCCTAATTTTCCCGGTAGATTTTATTGTTCTGGATTTTGAACCAGACGCGGAAGTCCCATTTATTTTGGGACGACCCTTCTTGGAAACTGGGAAAGCACTAATTGACGTAGCTTCGGGGCAACTCACAATGCGAGTACACGATAAGCTAGAGGTGTTCGATGTGTATAAAGCACCCAAGCTCCCGATGGTGCATGAAGAACTCTCGGTGATCAATGTGATTGATCATGGTAATGCTAAGCAGCTGAAGCATTCCCGAGAGTTAATGGGAAGACCACCGGATAGGTGTAAGCACTACTGGGGGGAGGACAGTGATCGTGAGAAATCGTCCATCACCCTAGCGGACAATTGAGCTTAAATAACGTCGAGCCGAGACGGTAAACCAGGCGCTGCACGGGAGGCAACCCGTGAATTTTTTTTTCTTTCATCTTGTACAGTGTAAATAGATTTTACTTTTTCTTTTTCTTGATTTATTACAAAATTTTTCATTTTAGTTAGTATTTTTTATTGTTAGTTAGGCGAAACCTATTATTCTAACCAATTTTGTGTAGTGAGATGATTTTCAGGTCAAACGGAAGAAAATGTGCACGGAATCGTGAAGGAAAAGGCGAGGTATGAAAAATTAATAAAATGTAGAAGACAGTGAGCTGGGGCGATAGCTCCGTGTCACGGAGGAGGACCTCCGCGTTACCCTCCGTGACACGTTGAGGTATAACCCAAAAATTTTAAAATTTCCAGAAAGCTATCGCGATGGCTCCGTGTCACGGAGGCAGTGCACCGCGATGAACTCCGTGACACGTTGCCGTGTAAATTGTGACGGGTCACACCAGGTTGTCGGGTGACCCGCGTATTTTTCTACTTTTTAAACCCCAAAAACTCCCCTTTTCCCCTCATTTTCATTTTCCTCCGCGACCAAACGTCCCAAAACCCCTTTCCCACCAACGTGCCACGGCTTAAGGCAACAAATTACCGAGTTTTCTTCAATTCTTCAACGTTAAGGTATGTTTTCCGATTCTCTCTCAAGTTTTTGTCGATTTTATTCGAAATTAAGCATGGGAGGTGAGATAAACTGCCCTAAGTCAAAATTAAGAATGAATTCGAGTTATTTGTTGATTGATAAATGTTCGGAATGTTATAATGATCGTTTGAACTTGTCGATTGCATGAATTATTTGAATTTGATGGAAGAAATCAATTCTAGGGCTTGTTGTTGAATTTGAAGTTGGTAATGTGTTGAATTCGTGAATTCTATGCCGGGGTGTACTTGTTAAATGAGATGAGTCGTTGTAAAAAAATTGTTTGAATGTTAATTGACGACGAATTCTCGGGTTTGGGGAAAATGTTGAAATTTGTTCAAACTTGGTTGGTTGTATAGGTTCATGTGTATAGAATTTTTGTTGTTGTTTTTGTTTCGTTGTTTTTCTTTGCTAAGTGCGATGGTCAAAATGCTAGCGATGGTAGTGATTGTGATTAGCTGTACGAAGTCTGAGTAGTACGCAGAAGTTATACCGTCGAATTTTCTTTTTTTAAACGCACTAAGCATGATTGTATAGCTGGTTGTTTTGTGTAAATAAAGTTATACTTGTCGTATGGTTATAACTGTAGCTAAGGACTTAGTGTGGGGTAAATTTAGCGTAACCCGACCTTAGCCGAAGTTAATATTCATTTAGCTTGACATTGAGCTTGTTTACTTGTGTTGACAGGCAAAATGGCAAGCAGGCAAGATAAAGGGAAGGGTGCATCAACTTCAGGCACCGGAAGGAAAAGACTCAGACTGGGCACAACAATCCCAGCTGCACCAGCAGTTCCACGCGGCCAGCGCCGCCAATACGGAGCGAGATGGGTGACTGACGAGGGGAAAAAGTGGTATGCCAAGCACAAAGAGAACAAATATTTCCCCGAGGAGCATATAGCACGGGAGCCATTAGCACAGGAGTTCCCCACAATGGTTCACTGGATTGAGGCAGCTGGGCTCGGTTTCATATTTCAGGAGCCCAAGGAATGCAACCTGCACTTGGTCTGGGAGTTCTATGCAAATTGGAACCCGTCAATTAGAAGCCACACCATCAAAATCAAAGGGCAGATAGTCACTCTGGAACCCCACCAACTCAATGCCATCATTGGAGGGCGGGACACAGACGCCCACGTTCTCCGCCAGCTGAACATTACCCCACCGTATGCCGACATCAGACGCACACTGTGTGGGGCCCGATATACAACTAGATGGAGCAGGCACAAGGAAAGGGGCTACCACCAGACTCTGCCATATTCTCAAATGAACAGGGAAGCCCGAATCTGGCTGAAGATAGTCTGCTCGTGCTTAATCCCGAGGGTACACATGACTGATGTGACCCGGGACCGTGTTTGCCTGGTGTACGCCCTGATGAAAGGGCTGGAGATAAATGTAGGGGCGGTCATTATATCCGCCATGGAGAGAGCCCGATTGCACCAGGGCCACAGGTATGGTTTCGGTGGACTACTCACCACCTTTCTCAGAGGCCTCGACGTCGAGGAGGAGGCTTTGGATTATATCCTGCAGTTGGAGCGGCGGGCCTTGGATGTGACCAAAACTAAGGCTCCCGACACCACCCACGGGCCAGTGCTGACACTTGGCGAGCGACATGCTCGTGATGACCAGTACATGGCGCGGATGTATGGGATGCAAATGCTCCAGCTCAGGATAGGTGGGAGACCAGCCACGGAGGAGGAGCTATGGTAGCTCGAGCTAGATTACCCGTTTGGCGAAAACGCCAGGGCTCTATACCGAGTGGGGCCAGCCTTTGTAGAGCCCACAGACGATGATGTCCCCACGGACGAGGAGACACGTCGGGAGGACTCCGATGTGGAGTCTGATGACGACGACGGAGGAGACTCGGACATGGGAGATGAGGCAGCAACACCTGATGAAGAAGTGGAATACTTTGACTGATCAGGGAGTTCCACCACCCGATTTTGTGCTATTTAATTTTTGTGAACACTGGGGACAGTGTTCGATTTAAGTGTGGGGTGGGAGTAGTTAGGTGCTGGGCTGGGTTGGTTTGCTTGTATGTTTTCCTCTGTATTTTTGTATGTTATGTGTCCCTGTGTTTGTGAATTTTCAAATTGTTTTGTATTTGTAAATATTTGTGAAATTGCTGTGTGTTGTTGAATGGTTGCTAGCTGATTCTGATTCTGTAAATATTTTTGTTTATCGAAATGATCGATAATTTTTTCTTAAAAATTTCCTTAAAATATTTTCTACATAACTTTTTCTTTTGCTATCGAAATGATCGATATTTTGCAAATTTTTCAACTTTTTTAATTTTGGGTTTCTCGGCGTTTGTTTTCGGTTCTTTTACCGAGAATGGTCCCATTGAACCGACGTCTTAAGTAGTGACCGTTCCCTATGATGGATGGATGACGACTGTCTTAAGGGAAATGTAGTCGGTAGGAGTAGTTTTTTTTCCAATTATTTTTCATTTTTCTTTGGTGGATTGCGTCCCGAAACCTGTATTTACTATATGGTTGCGAAATTTTGGTTGCATGTTGTACCTGATATTCAAAATGCAAAGGTGATTCGTATGAAAGCTTGTAATTTTGTAAATATGTTGAGACACCTAGGCGGTAGAGTTTGATTCGGTGTGATTGAGGCTTAATGTTTGAATTCATGTAATTAGCTGATTGAAGAGTCTGTGAATACATCTTGAATCGAGCATGTGCATAAAGTGTGAAGTGAGGTATTGTTATTCCATGCTATTGTGAAGTGTCTAGAACTTGCCTGGTGTGTGTACAAAACGAAATGAAGGAGGTGTATTGTTGGAAAGGATGTAGGCATTTCTTTGTTTTAACCGAGAGTTTCTATTTTTTTCTTGTCATACTCCCCCTTTCTGTGATTGTATACCCTAGTCAGCCCTTTGAGCCGTTAGCCGATTATTTCTTTCTTTTGTCCAAAAAGTATAAACCGAGCTTAATTCTTTCTTTTCATTAGGCGTAAAGTCTATACAAAACTCTTAAGCGCTTAAGAAGAGAATATAATGTTCCCAAAGTGTCAAAGAGTGAGAATGAAAAGAAAAAGAAAAGCAGAGTGAGGAAAGATAAGAAAAGGTTGAAGGAGCACTTGCTATAAATAAATGATAATGAAGGTGCATGAATAACCTTTGTTATTGTGTCAAGTGTGCTTAATGAAATGGGCCATACTAAAGTAAATCATCAAGAATGGGATGATGAAAAAAGAAAAGAGAGAAACAATGTCCATGAGTTGATGAGAATGTGTTGCAAAGGCGCTTAAGGATGCTAGTGGTTATTATTGGCTAATTCAATATATACTAGTTCCATAGCTTCCATTACAACCCATTAAAGTCCTACTTGATCTTACATTGCATTTCTTTATATTAGTGGAGTAATAAACTAAGGGCAAGCTTATGGGTCATGACATGATGCATGTGAATTCTTTTGGGAGAGAGAGTGAAATTATTTTTACATGCCCCTACTTGAATGTTTGTGTGTCACATGAGCAAAAAGGGGAAGATTCTCTTGAGTTGTGAGGGCACATGCTTGAGGAAAGACTGATTTTCGTGTCGGATATCTTGATTAGCTGATTTGCATGAGTTTGCCATATCGAGAGTCAATTCTTAAAGTCTAGGAAGTCTTAATGTATTGAAGGTCATTGCATTGTTAAGACCATGCATGTTTTCTTGATGATTTGCAATATTGAATGATCGGTATGACCGTAGCTTAAATTGTCGCACCATAGTAGCGAAGGTTGGGATGTAAATTGCATGAATTGTATGTTTGTTGTTCGAGGACGAACAAGGATTTAAGTGTGGGGTAAGTGATCTTGGGCAGATTTATATGCCCAAGTGATACTCAAAAGTACCATTTTTCGGCTTGTTTATCTAGCAATGCGTATACATTTTCATGTAATTGGTAATAAAATGTGAATTTATACTAACCAACATGATTAGCATTGTTTTGTAGGTAAAATGTGATTTCGAGGAGCTAAAATGCATGTTGGATGATATCGGAGTTGGACTTGGAATCGAGCAAGGGAAAAGGCATTGGACTGCACAAATTAAAGGGGCTCCGCGATGGAGCCGTGTCACGCTGCCATCGCGGAGGCATTCTACCTGGAGGGTGAAAATTCATCAATTTCCAGTGGAGGTTCGCGACTGCTCCGTGGCACGGTGGCTAGCCTCCGCGTTGCACGCCGTGCCACGTTGGTGTTAAATTCCCGGACCCCCAATTCCAGTGAGGGTCCGCGTTCACGGCGTGTCCCGGAGGCAGTGCTCCACGATGCACTCCGTGACACGTTGCTCATTATTTTGGGAAAAATTCCCACTAGTATAAATAGAACACTTAAGTGTATTTTTCATAATTCAGACTTGGTGGAGCAAGGACGTGGGTTACAGGCAGTTGAGGGATGAAAAGTTCAGGGTTTTTTCTCTCTTTCTTTCTTCTCTAATTCAATTGTTTGTATGATTAACACTTGTTTTGGGATGATTAATCCACAAATGAGTGGCTAATTCCCTTCCTTGCTGAGGTTATGAACACTTGTGATGAATTTTGATTATTGATTATATGGTTTTTCATCTTTTTCTTCCATGTTGTTCTATTAATTCTTGTTCTTACTGCATTGGTGTGTGGCCTACATTAATGTACATCTAAAAAGTCCGATTTCACTCGAGAGAGCACGAAATTGGAAAGTTGTGAATTAATAGGATATTGTTCTTTACTTGATTTGGGAAAATTGAGTTTTGATGTGCTTTCCTGATAGAAATATACTTGAAAGCCATATTAGTCAATTTAGGAACCGGAATTGTATGACTATAACATGAATTGCATTTGATCACAGAAATGTAGACAGATGGTTCATGATTCTTAAGTGAGATTAAATACGAGAGTTTTAATCTCTTGGAAATTGTTCTTGTCTAGCAACTGGAAGAAAAGATTAACCAATTTATGATGATAATCAGTTTCATTGCATGTTCTTTAACCTCGACATGCTTTTATCCATAGTCCAAATTCAAAGTAGATAATTGTTTGTAGTTTAGTATAAAATTTATAAAACAAATTATTCAATTTTTGGTTATTTAGTTGTCAGCATATTTAGAAGTAAAAATATAGTATACTTGAACAAATTGCACTTATCCCAAGTCTCTGTGGGATCGATACTTGGCTTACTAAAGCCACTTACTACTTGTTCGACCACGTGCACTTGCGTGTCGGTTATATAACCCCAACAAACGCACCGAACAAGCAGCTTGGTCATATGTCTATTGCTATGAACCAAAGGCAGAAGGGCACGCTTCCTAGTAACACTGTGCAAAACCTGAAAAATAATAGTCACTGTATGGATGTTACTACTAGAAGTGGAAAGGCGATAGTTGATTCCCCTAGGCTGATTGTGGTTGATGATACAGTTGAGCCCAAGTTGATTGATAAGGATAAAGTGTCTGATTCCGAGGTTGAGGATGTGGTTGATAATGCAGCTGGATAGATAACTCCTAGTATTGAAAAGGAGAGTGTGTCTGAAAAAGAAAAGCAGAAGGAGTTCCCTCAAAAGTTTACTCCCATTCCTAGACCCCCTCCCCCTTTCCTGCAGAGGTTGAAGAAGAAGGCCAAAGAAGGCTAGTATCACAAATTACTTCGATGTTGAAATAATTATCTGCGAACATCCCTTTAGTCGAGACACTTTAGCAGATGCCTAGATATACAAAATTTATGAAGGATCTTGTCACTAAGAAGTGGATCGTGAGCTTTAAGTCTGTAGATAATTTGCACCATTGCAGTGCAATAACATCTCGGCCAATTGTGCAGAAAAAGGAAGACCCTAGAGTGTTCACCATGCCGTGTACTATTGGAGCTTTCAAATTTGCTAAGGCTCTATGTGATCTTTGGTCCAGTATTAATATTATGCCGCTAGCAGTGTTAAGATAGTTGGGCTTGGGAGCCCCCATTCCAACTACAATGCGACTTTTGATGGCAGATCGTATAGTGAAAAATTCGGTGGGGATTCTTTATGATGTTTTAGTGAAGGTTGAGTCCTTTATATTTCCAACCTATTTTGTTATTCTTGACTGTGAGGTGGATTTTGAGGTCCCCATTATCTTGGGGCAACCATTCCTTGCCACCGGTCATGCTCTGGTGGATATGGAGACCGGACAAATAAAGTTTTGGTTGAATAATAAATAAGTGACTTTTAATGTGTGCAGATCTATGAAGCAGCAGGATGATATGCAGGTGGTCTCAGTGATCGATATTGTGGAGGATGAGCTTACAATGATGCCTATTGAGGAGAGGTTGATCTAGCAATAATGTTGATTAATATTGACACTGATGAGATAAAGGGGGGTGATGAGATAGTTTATGCACTTGTCAGTATGGAATCGTACAGTTATTCCTCAAAAAAGATTGATCTTGATATGAAGAACCATGTAACCCCATCGGCCAAGCCATTTATTGAGTAGCCTCCAGTCTTGAAGCTCAAGGTGCTCCTATCTCATTTACGATATATATTTCTGGGAGCCCAAAACACATTACCAGTCATTGTAGAAGCAGACTTAGTGGAATGGAAAGTGGAGGCTTTGGTCTCCATTCCGAAGAAGTACAAGAAGGCCATTGGATGGTCCATAGAGGATATTATTGGGCTTCCACTAGGTATTTGCACATATAAGATCTAGCGTGACCCAGACTTTATTCCGAGTATTGAGCATCAACTTAGGTTGAATCCACCTATGCAAAAGGTAGTGAAGAAGGAGATTATTATGTGGTTAGATGCAGGCGTGGTTTACCCTATTGCGGACAACAAATGGGTGAGCCCAGTTCAGTGTGTGCCAAAGAATGGTGGAATCACTGTGGTTCCAAACGCTAATAATGTTCTCATTCTACTGAGGCCAGTCATGGTTTGGAGAGTATGCATGGACTATCGGAAGCTAAACTATTGGACATAGTAAGATCACTTCCCGAGGTCATTCATGGATCAGATGCTAGACTGATTATTAGGCAGGGGGTGGTATTATTTTCTTAATGGGTGTTTGGGGGTACAATTAGATCTCTATAGCCCCTAAAGACCAAGAGAAAACCACCTTCACCTGCCTCTATGGGACGTTTGCTTTCAAAAGGATGCTGTTCGGGTTACGTTATGCACCCGCCAGTTTTTAGCACTGCATGATGTCTATATTTCCTGACATGGTTGAGGAAACCATCAAAGTTTTTATGGATGATTTTCAGTAGTGGATGACTCTTTTGAAGATTTCTAGGCTCATTTGAGCAAGGTACCACTGAGGTGTGAAGAGACTAACTTGGTGCTTAATTGGGAAAGTTTCATTTCATGGTCAAAGAAGGTATAGTGCTCGGCCACAGGATTTCAGGCTTGGGCATTAAGGTGGATAGAGCAAAGATTGATATAATAGCTAGCTTACCACCTCCGATTTCTATGAAGGATGTTCGAAGCATTTTGGGTCATGGGGGGTTCTATCGGAGATTCATTAAGGACTTCTCAAATATTGCACATTCCTTGTGCAAGCTACTTGAGAAAGAGGTGAAGTTTGTATTTGATGATGCACGCTTGAAGGCTTTGAGTGCTTGAAGGAGAAATTGACTACTGCTCCGATCATAGTTGCACCTGACTGGTCCTTACCATTTGAGCTGATGTGTGATGCTAGCAGAGTGGCCCTAGGTGCTGTTTTGGGCCAAAGGCACAAGAAGATTTTTCATCCGATCTATTATGCTAGCAAGGCGCTTAACGCAACTCAAACAAATTACACTACAAATGAGCAAGAGTTGTTGGCTGTGGTATTTGCATTTGAGAAATTTCGAGCTTACTTGCTTGGAACTAAAGTGATAGTTCATATGGACCATGCAACTCTGCAATATTTGATGGTAAAGAAATATGCCAAACCATGGTTGATTGGATGGGTACTATTGCTGCAAGAGTTTGAGTTTGAGGTTAAGGACAGGAAGGGGACCGAAAATCAGGTGGCGGATCACTTGTCGAGATTGGAGTCAGATGCAACACTCAGAGAGGAGCTTGATATAGATGACACATTCCTCAGCTAGCAAGTTTTGGCTGCTTTGTAGGATCTCATTCTATGGTTTGCGGACTTTGTGAATTATTTGGTGAGTGATGCGGTACTTGAAGATTTATCCTTTCACCAGAGAAAGAAGTTCATGTCTGATGTGCGGAAGTTTTTCTGGGATGAACCATACTTATTCAGATTTGTGCTGATGGGGTAATTCGGAGATGCGTGCCCGAGGCTGAGATGTTGACCATGTTAGAGACTTGTCGCTGATTCTCTGTTGGGGGTCATCATAGTGGAATCTGCACAGCCCACAAAATTTTGCAATATGAGTATTATTAGCCAATTATTCACCAGGATGCACATGATTTCGCAAAGGCATGTGATGCATGTCAAAGGAAAGGAGGTATATCATGAAGGCATGAGCTCCCTCTTACTCCCATCCTTGTCATTGAGCTATTTGATGTGTGGGGAATTGACTTAATAGGCCCGTTTATGAGCTCGAATGGGATAAAGTACATACTTGTAGCTGTGGACTATGTACCAAAATGGGTGGAGACAGTTGCACTTCCCAATAATGAAGGCTAGACTGTCACAACGTTCTTGAAGCGGAATATTTTCTCCAGGTTTGGTACTCCTAGGGCAATCATCAATGATGGGGGTTCGCACTTTTGCAACCGGTTGTTTAGGACTTTACTTGAGAAATATAGGGTGAAGCACAGGGTAGCAACACCTTACCACCTGCAATCTAGTGGACAAGTTGAGGTCTCCAACCAAGAGATAAAGACCATCCTAGAGAAAACTGTGAATGCTAATAGGATGGATTGGTTTAGGAAGTTAGATGATGCCTTATGGGCATACCGGACTGCCTTCAGATCCCTATAGATATGTCTTCTTATCAGCTGGCGTATGGGAAAGCATGTCATCTTTTAGTTGAGCTTGAGAACAAAGCCACATGGGCACTCAAGAAGTTGAATTTGAATTGGGGTGATGCAACGAACTTGAGGCTTGATCAGTTGAATGAGTTAGATGAATTTTATTTGAAAGTCTATGAAAGTTCAACAATTTAGAAAGAGAGGATGAAGATACAACATGACCGGAAAATTGAGCAGAGAGAGTTCAGTTCTAGGGATCTGGTTTTTCTGTTCAATTCAAGGCTTCGGTCTTTTACTGGGGAGTTGAAGTCTAAGTGGTCGGGGCCATTCTGAGTGGTCCAAGTATTCCCATATGGTGCAATTGAGCTAGAAAATCATAAAGGAAAAAGGTTCAAGGTGAATGGGCAGCAGGTAAAAGCATATCTAGGAGTGAGTGAAGAAATCAAACTGGTTGACCTCTGGGTCCTGGGATAAGTCTGAGTAACCCGGGGGCTTGCGTCGTGCCGCAATGTTAAATCAGGTGCTTCATCAGTAGCAACCCATGGGGATGATCATGACAAAGTTTGAGTATTGAAGATACCAGCGTCGTGCCGTGAATGTTAAATTAGGCGCTGCTTGGGAGGCAACCCTAGTTGTAATTGTAAATAAAAAAAAGGCGCTGCTTGGGAGGCAACCCAAGTTGTAATTGTAAATAAAAAAATAATGTTCACGTATGCTAATATGTGCAGGTTTAACATGGGAAAACTCGAGGAAATTCAGCACAGACTTGAACTACGAGTCACAAAATGAATCGTACTAAATTAGTATGGCTCTTAGTTTTGGCCGTTGTTTCTCACTTAGAGAATGCCAATTTCAAAAGTGATCAAACTGCTGGTCACAACTGATCGTTCTTCAGTAGGACAGGCCGTTGGATCACCCATTCTGATCACTTTCGGTATAATCTCGAAATAGCCATTTAGATCTACGGATATATAGTACGAGCCATTATGAGAACATATAGCCCGTTGTCTATGCCCATAGGTCCGCAGGTAAGTCCTCTAATCCCTAAACAATGGGAAAATGGGACGGGTCATTACGACCCATTGGACGAGTCGTGGGTGGTCCTTAAAATTTTAAAACCCAGAGCAACCCAACCCGACTCGCCCCCAACAAATTAATTTAGAAACCTTTTGCACAATTTCAAATGCCCGTTACTTCACATTTTAATTGGACATCACTCCCTTTATTCCAAATCACACTTCACACCAAGCACTACTCAACAAATCACCTCAGCTTGTGATTGAGTGGATGAATTTCCAAACCCTAACTCTCGATTTTGTCTTCATCTGCTCAAATGAGTGATTTTTGGGAAACAAAGTTTTTAATTTTGCTTTAGAATTATCATGATTGTGTATAGAATGACTCCTTTATGCTGCTAAACATGGCTAATTTGAAGTGTAGAGTTGTATGCCCTAAAACCAGGGTGTAGACTTCCATTGTTATTACCAAGAATAGGACGGAGTATGGACATGGTTTAATTATGTTTAACTCAAAAAATTTGAAGCATAATTGAAATTGAAACCTAATAAAGTGGGTGTGATGGAATTCTGATGGGGGTGAAGTCTGATTAACCCCCTAAAACATGCTTAAAATTCAAAAAAATAATACCTGGGAGTTTGATGAATTTCAAACTAAACAGATACAGGTGAGGGCAGGCTTCACGAACCAATAAATGACCCTTTGTAGCTCATAACACTCTTTGATTGGGTTGTTGGGACTGCCCAGTGACCCAGATAGTAGATTCTATCAACGACTCGTTCAACGGACCATTGTTTCAAAATAACAGATTGTTGAACGTAGTTGTTGTAAGAGGTTCTGCAAATTGAAACTCAGTGATCCCATTAAATGGACCATTCAACATGCCGTTATATCTCACAACAGACCATTGAATGGGCTCGTGGAATGAAGGCTTAATTGGCCAATTTTAGAATCACATTCAACGACCACAACAACGTGTCATCTGTTCATACAATGACTCATACTGAGAGTCGTCTGTTCTGATCATCTGTTCATACAATGACTCATACTGAGAGTCGTCTGTTCTGACAGCATACAAGATTTAATGTGCAAATTTTTATTCTTTGAGAATCTAACGTCTATTCCACAGGTCCAATGCCTTCCAAAGGATACAAGAAGCAACAAGAGGCTCCGGCACGGAAAGAAATTTCTAAGAGGCGGCAATTTTGGGATGAGCTAGACTCAGACTGATCCAATGGTTTAGAGGTGCACTTTGACTTTGAATCCTCCTTAGAATCTCCATTTGTTACCATGAGGGAAAAATCCAAGCCCAGGAAGCAGCAGTGGCCACATCTCCACTTCCCCAGTTTGAAGAGGGAGGAGAAGGGGCCGAGTCTGATAGTGAAGACCCTCCTGCGGATGATGCAGAGAAGGGAAATAATGATGCTGAGGAGTTTGAGGATGTTGAATGAAACTGAGGAGTCCAGTGAAAAGGGGAATTGGATTAAGGCGTCCAATGATAAGAAGAATGCCACTAAGGAGTCCGGCGAATAGGAAGAGGACTCTGACCTTCCCACCATACCAGATGCAAGGTCCAAAAGATGGATCGTATAGGGCTCCCAGGATGTTTATTATGAAGGGTTAGCACTTAATAACGAAGGAAACCCTAGATGCAGTATTCAGGAGGAGCCCCAGATCTTGAACAATGCCCTGAATAAGGTCTTGGAGCACAAAAAGCTCTTGGAAGCCTACAATATGTACTAGATGGCTGAGACTCCAGGCATATATAGCATGGATATAGTGTGCGAGATGTACGCCAACTATTACTGCACCTTGGAGAAAAATGCTCCTTTGAGGAGTGCAATTAAGAAGGAGCCCGTGCTAGACTCAGTCTGGATGAGAGCCATCTCGGTTGATATATCCGAGAGGACCATCAGTCAGTCTTGAAGGGGGTGATTATACAGTGCCACTCATATCGCCAAATTTTTGAAGTGCAATTATCTAAAGTTTGAGGGCTGGCACACCCTAACCTGAAGTTTTTATTCTCTAAAGTTTGGGACTTGGTGCGGGGTGCCAACCATAGCACCAAACCTGTCAGATCCTCAAATCTTCATTTCTTGCATCATTTTGAGCTTATTGTGCTTAGTTTCTTACTCAAATCAACTCAAATCATTTGTTAGCACATAAAACACACACATACATGAATTTAAGCATAAATTAAGGATTATGAACTCAAAATATGATCAAATATGGGTCAAAACAAGGCAAATGAGCATAAAAATATGCCCAACATCACCACCCCACACTTAAAATATTGTTCATCCTCGAAAAATCCTTATAACACACCTAAACTCATGTTTCACCATCATACTTGACACCTCTATCAACTCATACCCAACCAACTAGTATGGAGCATACATAAAAAGGTTTATCATCTTACAACAATTCTGAACAAAGCACATAGCAAGATTTCATAATCAAGAACACACAACTTCTATAAATACTCATCTTTTCAAAACAAAGGGCCGACATGAGTAAGTGTGACTCATGCAACAAGTAGTACACTGAATTTGACTCTTGTTCTCCTCACTTTTAGTGATGTTCCTCTCTCAAATTCATCAATGTAAAAACATGGAACACAATAAGTAAAGTCACGTGAACACTCACCAATGATGTAATGCACATATGCAATATACCATAGGCTTGCCCTTCATGTACGTTAAGACCACCTAATTGCTTCAAGAGATTAAGATCACAAGGACTTTTTTTGGTTGTACTGTCGGCTAAGGGATGAGTAGGATTGATATTTCATTTTATATGACTACCACCCTAAGCACTTTTAAGACATATTTCACATGTCTTATCCACCACCTCTTTCCTTGCTTGTTCACCTTTTGTCTACTCACCCTTGTCTTTTCTTTTCATGCCCCATTTTTTCACTACTTGCTTGCTAGTTTTCTACTCATAGAATCACTAGATATTTTGCAATTAAAGCTCTCTTCTTCAACTCCCTACCAGCAAGTATACAACACAATTTATTTTATGGGCTCCCCTTTTTCTCACTTTTCTTTTCTTACCACAACTTTTTCTTCTTCCCTTAACATTATACTTCTAGATCTTTATTTTCAAGTCTCAAAGTGCCTAAGACTACTTTGGATTAATAAGTTTGAGGTCTCACAAAAAGAGGGAATAAGCTACTTTTGTGGCTAAGAACAAATAAGGCTTAAAGCTCAAAAGGGATAACTAGAGAGAATGATTAGGAAGGTAAAACAACTCTAGGAAAAAAATGGCTTCTTCAAAGAAGTTCCTTGATCATCTCTCAACTCCCTATCAACTAGTTATCCTACATACGTTGAGGCAAATTCTAGATGCTACAATATATACGTACAAAGCAATCCAGCTTAATTCTCATGGCAACAAAAATCTAATCAGTTTCTACAGCTACACATTCACACAATCATATTGAATGAAAAGTTTATTCATAATTAAGCCCTAAGGACATGTTGAGTTAAATTAAAGAGATATGTGCATCTCTCAAGGATTCTAACTCATGCAATCAAGATGACCATTCTATTTACTCTAGCATAGTGGCTAAGCAGAATATCAACAAGCATACTAGTGGATGATCTACGACTCAATCCTAAAAATAAAAAAAATGTGACGAAACTTCCCTTAAGACGGCCATCATCCATGTATCATAGGAAAATATCATTACTCTATGACTACAACAACTCAAAAAAAACAAAAAAAAATTTACCCGGTTCACGGGCTCTTTCCTTCGGAAAAGAACCGAGGCCATAAGAAAAATTGAAGGGTGGATGAGACATGCCATTTTCAAAAAGTTTCAACTAAACTTGCTGGCATGCTCATCCTTAACCTCAAAATATTTGGAAGATATCCCCTCTCCCGACATTTAAAATCATACTCTGTCCTTGGAGCATCTAAAATTAAAGATCAGATTAGAGTGAGAAATTACTCCCTGAGGCCCTCTAGGGCCTAGCTAGCAACATGTCTCTTGGATTCACGGGTCGCATGACTCCACACTTAAGCTCAAGACGTGCTCCTTAAATTTGATTCTGAGTACTCAGACTTTCCCTTCTTTGCAAAAGAAAAACAATAAAAAAATGACACTATACACAAACAAGAAAAACTACACTATTACAAATTGGGTTGCCTCCAAACAAGCGCTTGATTTAACGTTGCGACACAATGCTATTAAGTTTCATCACTTTTTCTTCCACTTTGAGCTTATAAATTTCACCCCTATTTTCTTTTCCAATTTTCTATTATTCTTAAGGGGCGGTGGTGTAAACATGAAGGGACCAAGTAATAGATATTGCATCTTTCCCTTGTTGGCCCTTAAGTGAGGGATGTCATTGTGTGTCTTTGGCATAATGAATTTTAGAATATAGGGCATTATTCCTCATTTACATATTTCTCCATAAGCTTGGACGACTCTATTTCTAGGTTGCCACCCAAACACAATGTCAAAAAGTGTTTAGAATGAGGATCAATATGCCCTAACTCCAAGATTACATTATGCTTGACATCCTCACTTTTATCCACCTCCTCAACATCGACATCCACCAACAAAGAATCGTCTAAAGGTTGGATTCTTCTTCTTGTTCCATACATTGACTAGTATCCACCACTCTTTGTAGTTGCGCCTCAGATGCCTCAACTTTTTCATTAAAAAGACTTTGCAGGTCATGGATATTTGAGCCAAATTGGCTAATCTCTTGTTTGAGATTCTTTTATTCCCCTTAAGGTGCCTCTTGAGTGTTGGATAAGACCGTGACTTGCAAATTGTTACAAGTTGTAGTCTCAACCATCATCTCTGTGAGCTTGGTGCTCAACCTTTTTAAGGTTCCTCCCTTTTCGGTAAGCTGCTTCCTCATTACTTCCATATGCTCTAGGATCATTTTTTCCATATTTCTAGTTTGAACATGATGTTCCTCCTCTTCATTATTCCTGTAAGCATAAAAAACAATAGGAGGATCATAATAGGGGCTTGGGAAATGGGAATAAAAATGTGGGCAACTACTCCAATGGCCATCCATACCACCACATACACCACAAGTATAACAGTGTTGCCACAAGGGGGGTCCTCCACAATTCAGATAAAAATCACCTTGATATGAATACCCATCATTCAACCCATTTATATACCAAGATGTCATGTTAAGAAGAGTGGTAAAATACTAAAAAGGATGAAAAATAAAAGTCTATACAAATATATACAGAATAGAAAAATAAAAATTCTAACCTACAAATGATTAAACAATATTCAAGTCCATGGAAACGGCGCCAAAAAACTTGGTGTTTTCCAAGCGCACGCAAGCGCACGTGGTTGTTAAGTAATATAAGATTTTTAAGTCCAGATATCATACCCACAGGGACTTATCAATTTAATTATTAACCCTTTTGATTCCCTTTCCCAAGTGCAATTGGAAGCCAACAGATTCTTTACAAGGTGATCAATCTAATAAATAATAAATTAACACAAATAAATATAAACAACCATAAAAGAGAAATCAAAACTTAGTTTATTTAGTCTGCCAAACAATCAACCATTCACCATGGCCAAAACCCCAGAATATGAGTTTCGCCACTCATAAACAAGCGAAAAAACAAATACTTAATCATCATCATGCGAAAATACGAAGTAAAAAAGAGAAAACCTAGTTATGGAACCTTGCCTTTCTTCCAAACTGCTTACAAGGTTTCATGAATGAAATATGGAATAAAAATGAGTAAAGACTGCTTCAAAGTAGTCCAAAACTATGTAACAAATGATATAAGGCTTATATTTATAGATGAGCCTTCAAATGACCTTTCTTCCCTTGAAGACTTGGCTTTAAAATCAGTATTTTTCTTCATGGAATGGCTCTAGCGCGCCGCCCCTCCTATATCATCATAGAGTTAGTCTAATTTCTAGAAATTTTAGCTTTGGATAGGGTCTGGCGTGCCGCCCCCTTCATCTCACCAAAGATTTCGTCAAATTTTTCCAAGTTTGGACACCTCTAGTGCGGGGCGCCACTCATGTAGCCAAATTTTTGAAGCGTAATTCTCTGAAGTTTGAGGGATGGTGTGCCCCAACCTAAAGTTTTTATTCTGCAGAGTTTAGGACTTGGTGCGGGGCTCCAACCATAGCACCAAATCTGTAGATCCTCAAATCTTCATTTCTTTCATCATTTTGCGTCCATTTTGCTTAGTTTCTTGCTCAAATCAACTCAAATAATTTGTTAGCACATAAAATGCACACATACATGAATTTAAGCATAAATTAAGAATTATGAACTCAAAACATAATCAAATATGGATAAAAATATGCCCAACATCAGAAGGCCACCCTCAGAGATAGCCACACACATCTGAGGCATATGAGAGAGAGATATAGGAGAAGGCGAAAGGTTTCAGCAACTCTAGTGTGAGGGGGATGCTCGAGGAGAGTGAGGGAACACCTATTTTCCCCATGCTAACAACTTCAGAGAGTGCACTGGCCATAACCGATGCCACCTCTATCAAGCCTGCAGTCGAATATGAGACTCCAACTGCTGAGGATTCTGGGGTTGCAACTACAACTCCCACTAACTAGTCCATAGGAGTCGAGGATGCCGCATGATTTTTTTGATAAGGGTAGGGTAGTTCTTGATTTTTGTTGAACATAACTTGAGGGTTTTTCTTATCGGATGTCTTTTCCCTCAGGTGTTCTTTATTTAGTAGAACTGACATGTTTAGGATTTTTGTTGTTTTGTTTTGTTGTGTCTTGTTAGTTAGATGGAAGGAAATTAGGAGGCGTAAGAGCAGTGAAATAAGGCATGTTGTGAGTTGATTTTAGTATGTTTAAAATGATACCCCTCCTAAATGTTTTTGTGTCTATGTACTTCTGCTGTGAGTTTTGACCATTGTGGCTCTTTGTATGGCATCATATGTATCGCTAAAATAATTAATGCTTAAGCTGTGCATGAACCTGGTAATTGGTAACTAGACATGCAATCTAATGCTTGTGTGAGTGTTAATCCAGAACTTTCCTGGTCAGTCATACAGAGGTATAAGATGGGAGATTAGGAAATGATCATAGGTTGTTTTTATGATTTGTCCATTTTAGCCTAAATGATCTACCGAATGAAAATAAATACACCATTGATCCCAATTTTGAGATTTAAATGAACTTTTTTGTTGTTTAACCAATTCATCTTCCTTTCTTGATTATAATGAACCTACTCTGGCCCTGGTCCCTCCTTGGACACTATGTACCTCAATTCAGGCAAATTGCCTAAGTTGAGTGTGGCTAGTATAGGGGTGATTAAGAAAAGATTGGTGTTGAGATCGTTGAAGCATGATAAGGAAAGGCGGGTGCAGTGTGCATAATGAAATTTAAAATAAACAAGAAAAGAAAAAAAAATGGTAAAAAAGGAAAGAGAGAGAAGAAAAGAAATGCGTGAAAAGAGGAGAACCGCACCTATTGTTGTAAAAGAAGAAAAGAGGAAAAAGGGGAGAGAAGTGAAAAAAAGGTTAAGTTGAGCCAAAGTTAGTGTAGTGCCAAGGAGGGTTAAGTTAGTATGTCCATATCTACCATACCCGTCCCTGAGCCTATGTTACAAGCATAAGAAAGTCCTACAGTGATCCTAGTTCAACCATTCGAAAATCGAGGTATTGAAAGTAAAGGCAAGCCTATGGTATTGTATATGCACAGTTAGAATTTCTTTGTGAGATTGAGAGAGTTCTTACCTAGTCCCAAAAGCGTTGTCATGATCTTGTATATATGTGTGGTACTTCTTTATGGTGAGGGCACACGATTGCCCTGGCTGATTGCTAGCCTACCTAGGTGAAATGTCATTTGTCTATGCTTGATTGAGTAGTGATAACATGATGCCATTCGTTAATCTCATTGTGTCATAATGAGGAGTATTGAGTCCTTACACTGGTTTTGTTTTGAGCACTGTAGGAGGGGAGTTGATTGTTTGAACAATATGTATACTTCATGAGTTTTGTACTGCTACATATCTCCTAGATTTCTTCTAGTTAAGCGTCGCCATAGGTTGATTTTATTTTATTTACCTGTGGACATGCAAACATGCTAAGTTGAGGGTGTTGATGTGCCGTGGTATTATGACACTTTCGACGCTTAAAACCAAGCGAATAT
This sequence comes from Datura wrightii, assembly GCA_035772735.1. Lineage (NCBI taxonomy): Eukaryota > Viridiplantae > Streptophyta > Magnoliopsida > Solanales > Solanaceae > Datura > Datura wrightii. Next base: position 177,511,793 of record JASDFA010000018.1, on the reverse strand, counting down.
GCATGCACTTAGGTACATTTATTCGGATATGATGCATTTTGGTAGTTTTGGAGGTAAAACAGGTCGTGGGAATTGGAAATGAGAAAAGAACTGAAATAGGGTTCAAAAGTAACAGACGAGCCTTACAACGGACATTGGTTCTTACCATGAGTCATTCTAGGAAGGAGTAGAAAGGGATTCAAAAAGTTAGTGAAAATCAAGGCCAAACAATGGCTGGAACCCATGACCCATAGGAGCATACGACAGACTGTACTGTCTGATCGTGGGTTGGATTTAGAAAAAGTGTTACTGGAGGCTACATTCAATGGATGGGAAAGACAGTCCGTACTATCAAAGGATGAGTCGTCTTGATCGCTCATACACTATGAATCAGAAAACATGCCCTGGAAGCTTGGAATCAACGAAGGGAATCAATAGCTCATATGTTCTCACAACGAGCCATTGTATGAGGTAGAATTCGAGAAAAGGTCAAGTCTCAATGAAACAACGAACCATTCAATGAAGCATATAACGGACCGTTGAATCGTTCGATGAGCCGCTGTACCTGCAGACACCAGAATCCAATTTGACCTAAGAAAGAATTTATTTTATGTCTATAAATACATTTTTAGGTTTCTTTTACAGGTTACGAATTTTTATCATTCAATATTGAAGTTCAAGAAATAATTTTCTTAATTTTGTTCTAGGGATTTGAAGAATCAAACAACCTTTGATTATTGATTTTGAGTTATTGTTAATTAATTGAAGATGTGTGATTTATTCTTTAAATTCTTATAAGTTTATAATTATGCTTTCTACTATGATTGTTAATTGTAATTTTCAAGCATGCGTAGCTAAATCCCATAACTAGGGTTGCAGGAACCATGATGAACTAACAAACATAGGCTAAATACTTAATGGTTCTTGAATGGGTTTATACATGTATTGTTCTTCCCTTTGTTTTAATTGCTTCTTTATGGTCGCAGATGTTAGAAATTTCCTAATATTTACTCCCCATACCAAGGGGGTAATGAATGAAAAAAGGGATTAACGACAGAAATTTGAGACTATTAACCCTCATCTAATAGCTTGACCTTTTCCGGAAATAGCTAATTCGATATCTAAGGTAAGGGTAAGGCAAGTATACACCCATATACAGATCAAGTTGAGTGGTGATAATCATCTAATTAAAGGACCAACTATTTAGGTGAAGTTAACTTATCGATATTGTATGCTAAACACCTGAATAGATCACAAGTATAATAGGCCATTGTTGTTATGAAATTATGGGGAACACAATCCTAGTCAACTCATTCATAGAATAGAATAAAATTTTAACCTTGAATCTACTCACTGATACATATTATTTTAAAGTTATTTCTTGTTACAAACCTCCCACATATGAAATAAGTAGACTAATAGAAATAGTAAACGCATTAACCGAGGTCCTCGCTATATGCATCGTGAGATTTGACCCCAAATCTTATTGGGTTCTATATTTGAATATCGACCACTTTATATCTCATTTAGAGGTATAATTTGGGTGATATCATCTAGAGAAGATCATTCCACTTATAGCCTCCTGAATGGTGGTGATATGATTGGGTCAAATTGTGCTGCGGTACTGGCAGACAAGGTTAACATGATCATTGTTCTGCTTTGTTGAAGTGCTTCGGGACTGACAATCTTTATTGAAAACCTAACTAGTCAGCAAAATCATCTTAACAGTAGGCTCGCCGGTGTTTTTCTTCGATCTTCTCTTCTAGGATTTGAAGGGCCCTTAGTGATGTGTGATTCACCACTGACATTTTTAAGTAGTGGCTCTGTGGATATCATGCTATTATAAAGGGTAAAACATTCACCTTGGTTAAGTTTAGATGATGCAGACATAGAGTCAAGATAAAAAGGAGGCATCGAAACTATGAATAGAAGTTTTTTAGTGAAATGGAATCAAGAAAATAGAAAAATAGAGGAAGAGGGGCTTAAAGAAGATATCTAGAAAGATAATGAAGTTTTAAAGGGTGAAGAACATATATAGAATTGAAAAAGCAACATCATCATTGCCTCAATAGTTTGGTATGGATGTGAACTAATTGGAGAGAGGCACTAATAAATGTGAAGAGACGTGTGTCCCATCAAAGTGTCAAGCGATTTTCATTTTCTTTTACTCTAAAAACTCAAAAAAGTTTCCACTTCCCAGTCTCAAATTGATGAGTAATCGAAAAGTTAGGGGATTGTCTGTATAGGGTAAAATTTGGGATCAACAGTTGTTCAAATCAAGAGTTGACACGTGAAAAATCCAATAGTTCATACATAAGTTAGTATAACTACCCAGTACGATAATGTTTGAGGATGGTGTTAATATGGAAATTAGTCTAGCTTTCGAGGCTTGATTTCGAGCACCAAAAATCGTCCAAATCAAACCCTCTTAAGCAGTCAGATGTTATGCGAGATGCCAAGATTTCTGAAGATCATTATGAAGATCATTATGAGACGGAGATAAATATGCAATCTAGGGGTTTGATGAGGGCGAGATTTACACGAATGGAACCCTAGAGTGTAGCCATAAATAGTCCTTTAATCGTTATTTGTAAAGAATCTAATTTCCATTGATTCACAATCATAATAGCAAAAGTTCTCTGCATTCAAAGCCTTCTTTATCTTATATATTTCTAGTATTCTATGTTTTTTCCTCCGGTGCGTCTTTAGATCAACCGATTGGAGCTCTGATTAATTCCATCTTTTATCGATTGATCCACCTTTTATCATTTAGTTCTTCAAATTTATTTTATTATATTTTTATTATCTTGTCAATATACTTCATGTGGACTTAAGCCACGTATATAAATTCAACTACACCATTTAAAGGGTAAACATTTGAGTAATCTATCAAGCTAACATAAAAAAAAAGAAGGGGAGAGAAAATGAAAATTTCAAATTCGTGGATTTGGGTGTGAGGTAGTAGAATAATTTATATGTTAGGACATTTTTGTTGGGTTATTGTGTGAAGTGATTTGAATCTATGTCATTTAAGTTAGCCAGTGAATGCAAATGAAGTGATATTGCCCTACATCAAAGGAAAGAGAAGAACACATTGGGCATAAATAAAAAAGACATATTTACACTAGCTTAAAGAGCTAGGAAGAAGGATAGCCAAACATTGTCGTCACTTAGCACGACTTTGAATTACATCAAATGATCTGATTGATTGATTAATTTTGACCTTTAAAAGTATTATTTGCGTCTTTTTCCTATAAAGGCACCAAGCTTTCTCATAAAAGGCACCAGAGAAGGGCTTTGTAACACCCCAGATGTTTCTAAGATCAGATTCCAGGCTTAAAGAAAGAATTCAGATAAAAGGTGGAAATTTTTGCACAGAACGTGATGGGGAACGACTTGTTAGGTGACCCCACAAGTTGTGGTGTGACCCGTGGAGGAGCAGTCAAGAGGGTAATCTAGAGTAGTGGCCACGGACGACCCAACGAGTCATTAGGTGACCCCACGACTTGTTAGGTCGGCCGTTAGGTAAAGATTGGAAATTCTGGTGTGGGTTTGAGATAATGGAGACTATAGAAAGAGGGACGAGTCGTCGTGGACCTGACGACTCGTCAAGTTACCCGTGGGGAGGGAAGAGCAGAAAAAGGAATTTGAACCAGTGCACTCCATGAATCGGTCCCCACGAGTCGTTGCCTAACCCCACAACTCGTGGAGTGCCTCATGGGGATTGGCAGGGTGATTTTTCCTGCATTTTTTTAGAGGCGTTTCGTAAAATCCTATGCTTCTAACTCCTAAAATACATCATTTTGAGCATGGTATAGGATGTTTTTAAAGGGATAACTAGCCTAGAATCTCTCATTCCTCACCAAATAACTCTCAAACCCTTCTTCCCTCTCTCTCTCAAGGTTCAAGGATTCTTCAAGAGATTATTCAAAGACTTCAAGATTAAGTTCATGTGGGAGATTCTTCGAAGCAGGTATGCGGATTTTCAACAAGGATATTCTTCCATCCTTGTGCCCCAAAACGTTTTATTAAAAACCCAATTTCAATTATTCTAGAAAAGCATGACCTAGGGTTTTGATTGATGGGTGATTTCTTCTATGTTTTTTTGAGTTTCTAAAGCCTCCTAGGATTATGAGCTAATTGTGATTATGAAACTATTTGAATATCTTGAATTTTGTGTTGGATGATGAATATGCATAGTTATAGGATGTTCTTCATGAGATGGCTTGAATGATGATTGGCGTTTTGTTACTGTCCACTCAATTGAAATAATGACTTTAATCTATGTAAGAAATCTATGAAGATTGTAAGAATCCCCTAACGATTAGAATATACTATTTGCTAAATATGTTAAGATGAGATTAAAGTGTATGAGCTTGACCAGTGGAAAGTAAATATGTATTTTTCTTATGCTTTTGATGGAACTGATTGGGTGTGAGGTAAATATATGATAATGGCCTAATCAATGCATCCTTCTCATGAATTGGAGTAAATCTCAAAATGAGTCTTATGAAATAAAAACGTATGCTTCTCCCATGATCTCATGGTAAATGTTTAAGTAATGAGTTAAGTATATGGCATTTCGTAAATTTGGAATATATGAATCAATGTATGTATGTCAAGGTATGAATTGGACCTAAGGACCATGAATGACTCTATGATACATGTTGAATGATATGAATCCGAAACTGAAATGTTGTGGAACTATAAGGCATGACGTGAATCTATAGATGCTCACTAATATAAGATGTTTGATGAAATACTGACGTGGCTCCATGATGATATGAATTATGATGATTAAGAATGAGAATGATATTTCAGAATGTTGGGCTTGTTGTTAGTAGAAAGTAGCCCTAATCCTTTCAAAATGAATGTTGTATGATGAAATCAATGTATTTTGATACTTCTGACTAGCTGTAGTAGCATAGACCTGATATACAATGAAAGATTAGTACTCCTCATGTTCTAGTCAGCCAGGGACTCTCCATAGCCGAGAATGTTTCCCTTGGTCAACTCGGGATCCTCCATAGAAGAGAGTGATTCCCTAGTTCAGTCGGGATCCTCCATAGTAGAGAAAGACTCCCTAGTTCAGTCGGGGTCTTCCATAGTAGAGAGTGACCCCCTAGCTCAGCTGGGTTTCTCCCTAGTAGAGAATGACTCCCTTAGTTTAGCTGGGACTCTCCCTAGTAGAGAATGACTCCCTTAGTTATGTTATTAGTATGATTAATTTTTGTATGATTCAGATTTCAGATATTAACAGATTTAATATAATGAGAATCAGACTCAGTTACCAGCAGAGATCTAGTACAGTGTATGATGCTAGTTTCAGATTCATCTCTTATTAAACATTCAGAACCTAACCCTTACGCATGAGTTTGATGATATTTCATAATATGAGACCCAAAAGAAAGTTTCATGCATATATATGTGTATGTGAACCATAAGAGTATTGTTGCATGTTAAATCAGTTATGTCAATGTACTTTGTTATTTCCTTATTGCATATTTGTATATTTAATTAATTATGTTTTCCTGCATGCTCAGTACATTTCAAGTACTGACAGCACGCCTTTTTGTGCTATATCATTTCATGATATAGATTCAGATCTCAAGACTCAGCCTCGTGGTTAGATACGCTTCATTCTCTCTCAGCTGTTAGTGGTGAGTCCTCATCTCCCGAGGACGTGATTTATGTTTATATTTTCTTTTTGTTCCATTTTTTTTTTCAGATTTAAGGAGTTAGCTAGGGGCTTGTTCCAGCAACTCATCAGTTTAGTAGAAGGCCTTCAGACTTGTCTAGATAGATTCAACGTTGTATCAAAGTGTAGTTACACTTGTTCTTATGATTCCTTGTTAGATTCTTGCAGTTATCTTCCACCTATTTATGTTGTTGGTTGTTTCTATTGTTAAGTATATGTGATGATTATGCCATGGGTCGAGTTGGAGACTTTTGGGGTTTCTTGTCCCGTGTTACGGCTAGGGTTTAAACTTGAGTCGTGAAAAACTTAGTATCAGAGCAAAGGTTTAGAGTTTCTTAGGGTGTCTGAAAGCCGCGTTAAGTAGAGTCTTCTTCATGCGTGTGAAGTGCGCTACAGTTATGACAAGCAGGCTATGAGACATTTTAAGAATGTCCCCTTTTCTTTTTGATTCTTATTGTGCATAGAGTATGTGTTACACCCCGAAGCTCGAAGATCTGATCCGGGAGTTGAAATGGGAAAATTGGGGAATTAATGTTGTAGGCATAGGATGAGTTGTGGGATGACTCGTGAGGAGACCCCACGAGTCATCAAGTGACTCGTGGGCAGGCCTGGAATAGATGAAGGATTAGGTCCCCTCGAGTGAGGGAATGACTTGTGGTCAGCCACCACGAGTCTTCATGTTAATCCTGGGGTGGAGTTGGACTTGTTACCAGAGAATGACCAGTGTACCTAACGGATGGGACACCACGAGTCATGGCAAGTCCCAACGACTCGTGAGGTGATTCGTGAACAAGCCAGTTAGTGTACATGACAGAAGGTGACGATGAGTTGTGGTCTTGAGGAACGAGTCGTTATGTCGTTCGTTATGAGCCCCAGTAGACATGTCATCCAGTGTACTTGATGAGTAACCTAACGGACCGTTGGCCTGGTAACGAGTCGTCAGGTCACTCGTTAGGGTCACCTAGCAGTTATTTTTTGTGAATTAGTAAGGGCTTTCTCATAATTTCCTAAGTTCTTAAGACCTATACTACATCGTTAAGGCTCGTTTTAGTGGGTTTTAAGCAAGGTAAAACCTATCCTAAGCCATTACTCTCATGCATGCAAGTTTGAAGGTTTGAAGAGGAGATTCAAGGAAAAATCTCAAGGTTTCCATTGGAATCTTAGCTTGGGCTATTAGAGGGTGTTAGAATTAACCATTTCCAGGTATGTAAGGTTATGAGTGGGTGTTTTATTCCACACCCATGCCCAATCCCTATCGAAATGTGCTAAATTATCTATGATCAAGTATGGGGTTTTACCTAATTGCATGATTCTTCAATCTCTACACATGGGTATGATTAGATTGTATTTATATTGATGATTTGTGAAGCTTGGGCGGATTCTAAATTATTTTTCCCTTATAAAAATTATTTTCTAAAATTTGAATCTAAAATGCCCATGGGTGATGAGTTCATAAATGAGGTGATTTATGGTAAATGTGTGATGATGATGAAAAGCATGCTTCCAAAACTACCCATGATTTTGTTGATGTTACAAAATGAAATGATTAGATCCAAGTATGATAAAGCTATAGGTGATGCTCACATGTTGATTTAAAGTGATGATTTTCCCGAAATAAGCTTACCACATTGCTTAAAGTAAAATTTCCCAATTCTTATTATATATTCTATCTTGTGGTATGTTGAGTAAACATTTCTACATGTAGCTTATTACACGATTTGGAGTAGATGTTCCCCCTATGATTGAGCTTGTGGTATCTTTTGAAGTAAAGCTTCTCATATACATGAATTTGTAATTGAGATGTATGTCATTATTGAGCTTTGTCAAAGGACAATGTTGAGCTTCATTTTCATATGATGTTGAGTCTATGCTTGATTTCGTTATGAGCTTTGTCAATAGATAATGTTGAGCTTCGTTTCATACGATTTTGAGTTATGCATGATTTCATATTGAGCATAGTCAATAGACAATGTTGAGCTTCGTTATATATGATGTAGAGCATTACATGTTTTTGGGAGAAGAGTCTAGCACCTAGTGGTTTAAGGGTCGATTACTCTATGTCCCAGAACTATGCGCCAACGTAGGGTGATACTACTATACTAATGAGACCTTCCTTGTGAGCTATCCCTGGACCGATTGGCCCTTCAGCTTGATATCGATATCATGGTATCGTCCATCGCCCTAGCAAGGTTATGGATGACTCTACCCACTTGAGTGTGATAGTTGGGATTACGTAAGCTCTAACATGGTCTGTCGGTTAAGTGACGAGTCTCCCACTGTCTATATCATTCAGATTTGCATATTCATTTTTCATGATGATGATTATCTTATGCATGCATGTTCCAAATGTAAGGTTTGACTCATTATTCAGCTTTTGATATAAATGTTATGTTCAGCTTTGAGTTATTCGAGTCAGTCATGATGTTATAAAGCTATGCATGGTCATGTTGTGATAAGATTATGAATTCAGAAAGAATACATGTATGCCTTTCCTCCCATGTTGAAAGCTTATGATATGTTATAAAATGTCTTAAATGATTTATTATACTTAGCAGTTTTACTTACCTTGCATACTCGGTACATTTCACGTACTGACCACATACTTTCTATGCTGCATCATTTCATGATGCAGAACCTGGTTCTCAGGTTCAGCCCCGTTCATAGTCGCTGTTCAGAGTTAGCACCTGCTTATTTGGTGAGTCCTCATCTTTCTAGGACTAGACTTTCAGTTGTTTTAGATGTCCTTTCAGTTTTAGTATTGTTGAGCTAGTTGGGGGTGTTATCCTATCAGCTCGTCCAGATTAGAGGCTTATCAGACTTAGACGTGTATTCAGATTCAGATATTTATTCTATTGTTATATTAAATTTGACTTCTGCTGAGTTTACAATTATGTTTTCTTCATGTTAATTGAATGAGTTAGCGAATGCTTATGCCATGGGTTGATTTGGGGTCTTTCGGTGTCCCTTATCCCGTGTCTACGATCTGGGGATTCATTTGGGTCGTGATAAACTTGGTATCAGAGCCATAGGTTTGATGTGTCATACGGAGTCTTAAAGACACGTTAGGTAGAGTTTTTTTCATGGGTGTGAAGCGCGCCACACTTATGACGAAGAGGCTACTAGATGATTTAGGAAATGTTCCCTCCTTTCATGATCTATGTCGTGCGATGAAAAGCCTTTCTATCCTTCTAATTCATGCTATTCACGATTGCAGAATCATGGATCCTCAAAGGATGAATAGAAGGAGGAATGGAGGTGGTGAGGGCCACGAGGATGGAAACGGTCATGAGCATCAGCCAGCCCCACCAGTTCAGGAGCCTCAGGCACTGGAGCCAGCTGCTCATGCTGAGTTCCGAGCTTCCATTCAGATGCTTTCATAGGCCTTGACCAGTCAGGTCAATCAGCAGGCCGTTGCGCACGTCCCTCAGAAAGGTAATGCAGCGGCGGCCAGAGTCCGAGACTTCTTGAGGATGAACCCGTTGGAATTTTTGGGGTCCAAGGTAGATGAGGACCTGCATGATTTCATTGATGAGATAGTCAAGATCACCCAGGTTATGGGGGTGAGTAGTGTTGATTGCACAGAGTTGGCCTCCTACTAGCTAAAAGGGGTTGCGCATATTTGGTTTCGCCAGTGGAAGGACAATAGGGTCGCTGGAGCACGTCCGATCACATTAGAGGAGTTTCAGGTTGCATTCCTCGATCGGTTTTTCCCTCGAGAGATGAGGGAGTTGAAAGAAGATGAATTTATGAATTTGAAGCATGGAAGGATGACTATTCAGGAGTACGCCCTTAAGTTCACCCGCCTATCTAAGTATGCCCCAGAGTTAGTGGCCGACTAACAAGCGCGGGTGAGCAGATTTGTGCATGGTATAGCAGGATATTTGGACAAGGACTGCAGGACAACTATTCTCCATCAGAACATGGACTTCCCTCGCATTGTTTGGCACGCTCAGCAGATGGAGGCAGCACACTCGAGGGGGAGGGAGGCCAAGAGGGCCAGGACTAAGGACCACAGATTCTCTCAGAAGAGGCCCGGTGGTGGACACTGACAGCAGACCCACCAGAGATCATCAGCCCCAGCATCTTCAGTGCTGAGTGCGCCATCTAGGTCCAGATATGATCAGAAAGGGTGAGCATCAGGCTCGAGGGGTCATAGTAGTGGGCCTGCAGACTCCAGCATTCTAGCTTGTCACAGGTGTGGCTGAGGACACACGGGCTAGTATTTGGTAGGGTCAGGAGCTTGTTTTGGATGTGGGCAGCCTGTACATATGCTCAGAGATTGTCCCACTGTGAGATAGGATCAGGTTGGGGGTCGAGGCCCAACTTCTAGTTCATCAGCCCCTTCCCCATGCACAACACATCAGGGGGCGTCCGCTAGCACACCTTCCGACAACGCCAGAACAGATTTTATACCTTAGCCACTCGTCAGGAGCAGGAGGCCTCACCCGATGTAGTCACCGGTATGTTGAGATTCTTTCATGTTGATGTATATGCATTGATAGATCCGGGGGCTACCCTATCTTTTGTGACACCATATATAGCTAGTAGTTTTGAAGTTAGTCCCGATGTCTTATCAGAGCCCTTCTCAGTTTCTACTCCAGTAGGTGACTCAGTTATAGCTAGACGGGTGTATAGAGATTTCCTGATATCGATTCTTCATAAGGTCACCTCAGCAGACTCGATAGACTTAGCCATGATCGATTTTGATGTTATTCTTGGCATGGATTGGCTATTTGCATGCTATGCTTCAGTTAATTGTAGGACTCGGTCAGTAGAGTTTAGATTTTCGGGTGAGCCTGTCTTAGAATGGTAGGGTAGTTTAGCTGTGCCCGTAGGTTGATTTATTTTCTACCATAAGGCTAGGAAGATGATTTCTAAGGGTTGTTTGTACCATCTAGTTAAGTTTAAGGACATGGAGTCCAAAACCCCAACTATCCAGTCCATACCAGTAGTACGTGAGTATCCAGAGGTCTTCCTTGATGATTTTCTAGGTGTCCCTACCGAGCGGGAGGTTGATTTCGGTATAGATCTTCTTCCCGACACATAACCTATATCTATTCCACCTTACAGAATGGCTCAAGCCGAGCTAAAAGAGTTGAAGGATCAGTTGAAGGATCTGTTAGATAAAGGCTTCATTAGGCTGAGTAAGTATCCATGGGTTGCACCAGTGTTGTTCGTTCGGAAGAAGGATGGTTCGCTTCAGATGTGCATTGACTATCGACAGTTGAACATGGTCACTGTCAAGAACAGGTATCCTTTACCCAGGATCAATGATTTGGTTGACCAGCTTCAGGGTGCCAAGTGTTTCTTCAAGATTGATCTCAGTTTCGGGTATCAACAACTTAGGGTTTGGGAGAGTGACATTTCGAAAATTACTTTCAGGACCCGGTATGGTCACTATGAATTTGTTGTTATGTCTTTTGGACTAACCACTGCCTCTGCAGCTTTTATGGATCTAATGAACAGGGTGTTCAAGGCATATTTTGACATGTTCGTGATTGTGTTCTTTGATGACATCCTTATATACTCTCAGAGCGAGAAGGAGCATGCCACTCACTAGAGAATAGTGCTTCAGACCCTCAAGGATTGTCGGTTGTATGTAAAATTAAGCAAATGTGAGTTTTGGTTGGACTCAATGGCATTTATAGGCCATATGGTATCAGGTGAGGGAATAAAAGTAGATTCTCAAAAGATCGAGGCGGTAAAGAACTGGCCTAGACCGGTGAACCCATCAGATATTAGGAGTTTTTTGGGCTTAGCGGGTTACTGTTGGAGATTTATGGAGGGTTTTTTGTCTATTGCTGCACCAGTGAGTCAAAATAAGGTGAAGTTTCAATGGCCGGAGGCTTGTGATAAAAGCTTCCAAGAGTTGAAGACCCGACTCACTTCAGTAGTGTTGACCCTACCTGAGGGTGCCGATGGTTTTGTGGTGTATTGCGATACTTCGCGAGTCGGACTCGGGTGTGTGTTGATGTAGCATGGGAAAGTTATAGCATATGACTTGAGACAGTTGAAAGCTCATGAAAAGAATTACCCAACCCATGATCTTGAATTGGCCCCAGTGGTGTTTGCATTGAAGATACAACGACATTACTTGTATGGGGTCCATGTGGATGTATTCACGGATCACAAGAGTTTGCAATATGTGTTCACGCATAAAGACCTCAATCTTCGGAAAAGGAGGTGGTTGGAGCTACTTAAGGACTATGATATGAGTGTCCTTTACCACCCGCGTAAGGCTAATATGGTAGCAGACGCACTTAGACTCTCTATGGAGAGTGTATCCCATGTGGTTGAGTGAAAGAAAGAGTTGGTGAAAGATGTCCATCGACTTGTGAGGTTGGGAGTCAGATTGGTCGACGCGACTAATGGTGGCGTTGTTATGCAAAATGGATCAGAATCGTCCTTGGTGATTGATGTCAAATGTAGACAAGTGAGGACTCGATTTTAGTAAAGCTGAAGGAAGCCATTTGAAGTAAGAAGGTGGAGGTCTTCTCCCAAGGAGGAGATGGGGTACTGCGGTACCAAGGTCGTCTATGTGTTCCAAATTTTGATAATTTGAGGGATCGGATATTGCATGAGGAACATGGATCCAAGTATTCTATCCATTCGGGTACCACCAAGATGTATCACAACTTGTGGGAAATATATTGGTGGAATGACATGAAGAGGGATATTGCAGAATTCGTAGCCAAATGCCGAACTGTCACCAAGTGAAAGTTGAGCACCAAAGGCCGGGAGGGGTATTGCAGGATATTACATTCCTACTTGAAAGTGGAAAGAGATTAACATGGACTTCATTACCGGCTTACCTCGTACCCGCCGACAATATGATTCCATTTGGGTGGTTGTCGACAGGTTGACCAAGGCTACACACTTTCTACCGGTCAAAACCACATATTCAGCAGATGATTATGCTAAATTGTATATTCGGGAATTGGTCTGGCTTCATGGAGTTCCCTTGTACATTATTTCAGACCGAGGTACTCAGTTTACCTCTCAATTTTGGCTGTCTTTCTAAAAAGGGCTTGGGACTCAGGTTAAACTCAGCACAACATTTCATCTGCAAATGGATAGCCAGGCGGAGCGGATAATTCAAACTTTAGAGGATATGTTAAGAGCCTGTCTGATGGATTTTAAAGGTAGTTGGGATGACCACTTGCCCTTGATCGAGTTCGCTTACAGCAACAACTATCATTCTAGTATCCAAATGGCATTGTTCAAGGCTTTTTACGGGCGGAGATGTAGATCGCCCATCGGATGGTTTGAGCTTGGTGAGGCAGCTATGATAAGGACAAACTCGGTTCACGAGGCTTTGGTGAAGGTTCAATTGATAAGGGACAGGCTGAAAACTTCTTAGAGTCGTCGAAAGTCATATGCAGTTATGAGAAGAAGAGTTTGGAGTTTGAGGTTGATGATTAGGTATTTTTAAATGTATCTCCCATGAAGGGAGTCATGCGGTTCGAAAAGAAAGGAAAACTCAGTCCCCGATATATTGGTCCCTACCGAGTTATGACGAGAGTTGGTAAGGTAGCATATAAGTTGGACTTGCCATCAGAGTTATCCTCAGTTCATCCCGTCTTTCATGTATCGCTCTTGAAAAAGTGCTTGGGTGACCCAGCTTTAGTAGTTCCGGTGGAAAGTGTTGATGTGGGAGATAGCCTCAGTTACGAGGAAATTCCGGTTGCAATCTTAGATCGTTTGGTTCGGAGGCTGAGGAACAAAGAAGTAGCTTCGGTGAAGGTGTTATAGAGAAACCAGCATGTTGAGGGAACTACGTGGGAAGCCGAAGTCTCTATGATGGCTAAATACCCCCACCTGTTCCCTACCGGCTCAGTTTCAGTTTAAGGTATAAGCTTTTTCCCTAATTATCTAATCAGTTTCCATGTTCAATTCATGTGCGCAAGTTTGAATTATGTTATGATAAATATATGTGATGCCTAAATTCAGTTCAGTTATGTAGTTCTTTTCGGAGGTAGTTATTCCGTCAGTTTTCGATTTTGATAATCAGTATTTGCATATGATGATTGCATGTTTCTGCGTTTTCTATGTGTTTCTAACATTCGAGGACGAATGTTCCCAAGAGAGAGATATTGTTACACTCCGGAAGCTCAAAGATCGGATCCAGGAGTTGAAACGGGAAAATTGGGGAATTGATGTTGCAAGCACAAGATGAGTCATGGAACGACTCATGAGGAGACCCCACGAATCATCAAGTTACTCGCGGGCAGGCTTGGAATAGATGAAGGATTAAGGTCCCCATGAGTAAGGGAATGACTCATGGTCAGCCACCATGATTCGTCATGTCAATCGTGGGGTGAAGTTGGACTTGTTACATGAGAATGACTAGTGTACCTAACAGATGGGAACCCACGAATCGTTGCCAATCCCAATGACTCGTGAGGTGATTCGTTAGCAAGCAGGTTAAAAAGTGAGGCAGTGTACATGACGAAAGGTGACGACGAGTCGTGGTCTTGCGGAACGAGTCATTAGTCATCCATTACGAGCCCCAGTAGACATGTCATCCAATGTACTTGATGAGCAACCTAACGGGTTGTTGGCCCTGGTAACGAGTCGTCAGGTCACCCGTTAGGGTCACCTAGCAGTTATTTTCTGCGAATTAGTAAGGGCCTTCACATAATTTTCTAAGTTTCTAAGACCTAACTACATCGTTTAAGGCTCGTTTTGGTGGAGTTTAAGCAAGGTAAAACCTATCCTAAGCCATTACTCTCATGCATGCAAGTTTGAAGGTTTGAAGAGGAGATTCAAGGCAAAATCTCAAGGTTTCCATTGAAATCTCGGCTTGGGCTATTAGAAGGTGTTAGAATTCACCATTCCAAGTATGTAAGGTTATGAGTGGGTGTTATTTTCCACACCTATGCCCAATCCCTATCGAAATGTGATAAATTATCTATGATCAAGTATGGGGTTTTACCCAATTACATGATTCTTCAATCTCTACACATGGGTATGATTAGATTGTATTTATATTGATGATTTATGAAGCTTGGATAGATTCTAAATTGTTTTTCCCTTATAAAAATTATTTTCTAAAATTTGAATCTAAAACTCCCATGGGTAAAGAGTTCATAAATGAGGTGATTTATGGTAAATGTGTGATGATGATGAAGTTGATGATGAAAAGCATGTTTCCAAAACTACCCATGATTTTGTTGATGTTTTCAAAATGAAATGATTAGACCCAAGTATGATAAAGCTATGGGTGATGCTCACATGTTGATTTAAAGTGATAATTTTTCCGAAATAAGCTTACCACATTGTTTAAAGTAAAATTTTCCAATTCTTATTATAAATTCTAGCTTGTGGTATGTTGAGTAAATATTTCTACATATAGCTTACCACATGATTTGGAGTAGATGCTCCCCCCTATGATTGAGCTTGTGGTATGTTTCAAAGTAAAGCTTCTCATATTCATGAATTTGTAATTGAGGTGTATGTCATTATTGAGCTTTGTCAAAAGACAATGTTGAGCTTCATTTTCATCTGATATCGAGTCTATGTATGATTTCATTATAAGCTTTGTCAATAGATAATGTTGAGCTTCATTTCATACGATGTTGAGTTATACATGATTTCATATTGAGCTTCATCAATATACGATGTTGAGCTTTATTATATATGATGTAGAGCATTGCATGTTTTTGGGAGAAGAGTCTAGCACCGAGCGGGTTAAGGATCGATTAACCTATGCCCCAGAACTACGCGCCAACGTAGGGTGATACTACTATATTAATGAGACCTTTCTTGTGAGCTATCCTTGGCCCGATTGGCCCTTCAGCTTGATATCGATATCATGGTATCATCCATCACCCTCGCAAGGTTATGGATGGCTCTATCCACTTGAGGGTGATAGTTGGGACCACGTAAGCTCTAACGTGGTATGTCGATTAAGTGACGAGTCTTCCACTGTCTATATCATTCAGATTTGCATATTCATTTTTCATGATGATGATTATCTTATGCATGCATGTTCCAAAAGTAAGATTTGACTCATTACTCAGCTTTTGAGATCAATGTTGTGTTCAGCTTTGAATCACTCGAGTCAGTCATGATGTTATAAAGCTATGCATGGTCATGCTATGATAAGATTATGAATTCAGAAAGAATACATGTATGCCTTTCCTCCCATGTTGAAAGCTTATGATATGTTATAAAATGTTTTAAATGATTTATTCAACTTAGCGGTTTTACTTACCTTTCATAATTGGTACATTCCACGTACTGACCGCATACTTTCTATGTTGCATCATTTCATGATGCAGAACCCGGTTCTCAGGTTTAGCCCCGTTCATAGTCGCTGTTTAGAGTTAGCACCTGCTTATTTGGTGAGTCCTCATCTTTCAAGGACTAGACCTTCAGTTGTTTTAGATGTCCTTTCAGTTTCAATTTGTTGATTTAGTTGAGGGTGTTGTCCCATCAGCTCGTCCGGATTAGAGGCTTGTCAGACTTAGACATGCATTCAACTTCATATATTTATTCTGTTGTTATATTAAGTTTGACTTCCGCTGAGTTTACTATTATGTTTTCTTCATGTTTATTGAATGTCTTAGCTAATGCTTATGCCATGGGTCTACTTGGGGTCTCTCGGGGTCCCTTGTCTCATGTCTATGATTCGGGCCTCCGTTCGGGTCGTGAAAGTATGAAGCTCTACATAGTTCCTTTCCTAACTCGTGCTTTACGCACTCGCAGATAATGCCTCCTAGATGAGCAAATGGAAGAATAAATGGTAATGATCGCCAGCAGGTACCACTAGCCCCGACGAACCTGATGGATGACCATGTTACCCATACCGAGTTACGGGCAACTCTTAATATGTTGGCACAGGTCGTGATCACTCAGATTAATTAAGCAATCAATGACTCGTATTCCCCAGAATGGGAACGTTGCGGCTGCAAGGGTGAGAGATTTTCTCTGAATGAACCCACTCGAGTTCTTGGTGTCAAAGGTAGACGAGGACCCGTGTGAGTTCTTGGAAGAGATTTAGAAGATTACTCACATCACGGGAGTGATGGAAATTGAGAGCGCAGACCTAGGTTCCTACCAGCTAAAAGGAGTTGCTTATATATGGTTTTGTCAGTGGAGGGACAGTCGAGGGATTGAAGCTGGTCCCGTAGGTTGGATGATTTTAAGACTGCGTTCGTGGACAGGTTTTTCTGAGAGAGTTTAGGGTGGATAAGGCGGCAGAGTTCATTAACCTGAAATAGAATGACATAACAGTTCAGGAGTACGCGTTAGAATTTACCCGGTTGTCCAAATATGCACCAAAAATGGTACCAAACCAGAGGGCCCGAATAAGCAGGTTCGTGAATGGAGTGTCAGACTACTTGATTAAAGAGTGTAGGACTGCCATGTTGCACAGGAATATAGAATTTTCATGTTTAGTGATATTCGTGCAACAAATGGAGGCGGAGCAGGTGAAGGAAAAGGAGAGAGAGGCCAAGAGGTCCAGGATAAGAGATTTAGAGTTCTCTTCTCCAAGGACAAGTGGTGGACATCTCTCACATTCCTAGCATTTTCGACAGTCAGTGCTCTGTATAAACCTAGAGTAAGGGAGATTACGTATAGGACATGTATCATCTGTGGGAAGCAGCACTTGGGAGAATGTATGGCTGGATCAGATGTTTGTTTCTGGTGTGGCCAGCCGGGCCATAAGCACCGAGATTGTGCAGTGGCAAAGCGAGGCGAGAGTAGATCCTCGATCATCTCTTTAGTAGCACTAATAGCCCATTTATTTCAGTAGGGTGCATCATCTAGCTTGGGTGCCGAACATCGTCAAAACCGCTCCTATGCCATAACAGCACACTAGGATAAGGGCAAGTCACCAGTAGTGGCCACAGGTATGTTGTGAATCTTGCATTACTCCTTCTATGTTGCTAGCCCCAGAACCCCAGTAATGTATAAGGAGCTTTGTGTTTGTTGTTGAGAAGAGGTTGTCGATGTGTGATGTGAATAGTTGTTAATGTAAGACTGGTTAGAAGTGAAAGGGGGAGCTAGGAGTTAGTGAATTATCCCCGACCTTAGGAAATATTCAGGAGCCTTAGATGATCGCTTAAAGATAAGGGGGATAGGTAAGTATGTGAGACTAGTCGGATCTTGAATATGATAGTAGGGAAGTCCTAACCCTAACAGTCATGATATGTCAATCCCTTCAGGTTCAAATAATTTTTCTGGTAGTTCAGTTGAAGCTAAGTTATGCCTATCCCTATGTGCGGACTCCCAGAAGTTCTAGATAACCGCTTCAGGTAGTGATGCTGGTCTTACTTTACGATTCCTTTAGGTTCATTTCATGTTATGAATCAGTTTTGTGTGTTAATTCATATTTCCCAGTATGATTAGCTCGAATTTAGTCTCTAGAATATGCTTAGTAGCTCAGCAGACTCAGGTTATCTCATGTATGTGCTCAGTTTAAGATGTCATGAATCATTCGTGCTCATGAGACCTTTAGTTGAAGCTAGATGAGATATTATGAATTCTAACCCTGTAACAGAAAGTGATTGAGAGCAAAGGCTTAGTCCACATCAGTTTAGTGCCAGTTAAAGGGGAAGAATCTTTCTCAGTTTTCTATCTAGTTCCATGTTAGTTTCATGTCCTTCGGTCTCTCTTGTGATATAGCATGCATGATCAATTTAGATATTCAGTTCTGATGTGTAAGGTCAGCCCGAAGTCAGATGCTCCATTGGCTTTAGCTATGATTGATTGAGTGTGGAATTTCAGTTTCATCTCTATCCTTTTAGTATGTTTAGCCTACATTCGAGGATGAATGTTTCCGGGGGGGGGGGGAGGGATATTGTAATGCCCCGGATTTTTCTAAGATCAGATTCCAGGCTTAAAGAAAGAATTCAGACAGAAGGTGGAATTTTTTTTACAAAACGAGCTGGGGGATGACTCGTTAGGTGACCCCATGAGTCGTGGTGTGACCCGTGGGGGAGCAGTCAAGAGGGTAATCTGGAGAAGTGGCCACGGATGACCCAATGAGTCGCTAGGTGACCCCATGACTCGTTAGGTTGGCTGTTAGGTGAAGGTTGGAATTACTGGTGTGGGTTTGAGACAGTGGAGACCACGGAAGGAGGGACGAGTCGTCGTGGACCTGATGACTTGTTAAGTTACCCGTGAGGAGGGAAGAGAAGAAAAAGGAATTTGAACCAGTGCACTCCACGAATCAGTCCCCACGAGTCGTTGCTTGACCTCACTTCTCGTGGAGTGCCTCATGGGGACTGGCAGGGTGATTTTTCCTGTGCTTTTTCAGGGGCGTTTTCATAAAATCCAATGCTTCTAACTCATAAACTATGTCATTTTGAGAATGGTATGGGACACTTTTAAAGGGATAGCTAGCCTAAACTCTCATTCCTCATCAAATAACTCTCAAACCCTTCTTCCTTCTCTCTCTCAAGGTTCAAGGATTCTTCAAGGAATTATTTAAAGACTTCAAGATCAAGCTCAAGTGGGAGATTCTTCGAAGCAGGTATGTGGGTTTTCAACAAGGATATTCTTCCATCCTTGTGCCCCAAAATATTTTATCAAAAACCCAATTTCAATTATTCTAGAAAAGCATGACCTAGGGTTTTTATTGATGGGTGATTTCTTCTATGTTTTCTTGAATTTTTAAAGTGCCCCAGGATTATGAGCTAATTGTGATTATGAAACTATTTGAATATCTTGACTTATGTGTTAGATGATGAATATGCATGGTTATAGGATGTTCTTTATGAGATGGCTTGAACGATGAATTGGATTTTGTCATTGTCCACTCAATTGAAACAATGACTCGTATCTATGTAAGAAATATGTGAAGATTATAAGAATCCCTTAACAATTAGAATATACTATTTGCTAAATATGTTGAGATGAGATTAAAGTATATGGGATTGACCAATGGAAAGTAAAATATGTATTTTCCTTATGCTTTCAAGGGAACTGATTGGGTATGAGGTAAATCTATGGTAATGGCCTAATTAATGCATCCTTCTCATGAATTGGAGTAAATCTCGAAATGGGTCTTATGAAATGAAAATGTATGCTTCTCCCATTATCTCGTTGTAAATGTTCAAGTTATGAGTTAAGTATATGGTTTTTCGTAAAGCTGGAATATATGAATCAATGTATGCATGTCAAGGTACAAATTGAACCTAAGGACCATGATTGACTCTATAATACATGTTGAATGATATGAATCCGGAACTTAAATGTTGTGGAAGTATAATGCATGATGTGAATCTATAGATGCTCACTAATGTAAGACGTTTGAAGAAATACTGATGTGGCTCCATGATGATATATATTATGATGATTAAGCATGAGAATGATATTTCAGAATGTTGGGCTTGTTGTTAGTAGAAAGTAGCCCTAATATTTTCAAAATGAATGTTGTGTGATGAAAGCAGTGTATGTTCATACTTATGACTAGATATAGTATCATAGACCAGATATACAATGACAGATCAGTACTCCTCATGTTCTAGTCAGCCAGGGACTCTCCATAGCCGAGAATATTTTCCTTGGTCAGCTCGGGATCCTTCATAGTAGAGAGTGACTCCCTTGTTCAGTCGGGATCCTCTATAGTAGAGAGTGACTCCCTAGTTAAGTCGGGATCCTCCATAGTAGAGAGTGACTCCCTAGTTCAGTCGGGATCCTCCATAGTAGAGTTACCCCCTAACTCGGTTGGGTTTCACCCTTGTAGAGAATGACTCCCTTAGTTTAGCTGGGACTCTTCATAGTAGAAAATGACTCCCTTAGTTATGTTATCAGTATGATTCAAATTTCAAGTTATGATAGATTTAATATAATGAGAATCAGACCAGCTAGTTTCAGATCCAGCTCTTATTAAATGTTCAAAACTTGACCCTTACACGTGAGTTCGATGATGTTCCATAATATGAGATCCAAAAGAAAGTTTCATGTATATATATGTGTATGTGAATCATAAGAGTATTGTTGCATGTTAAATCAGTCATGCCGATGTACTTTGTTATTTCCTTATCATATATTTGTATATTTAATTAATTAAGTTATCCCACATGGTCAGTACATTCCAAGTACTAACCGCACACCTTTTTGTGCTATATCATTTCATGATATAGATTCAGATCTCCCGACTCAGCCTCGTGGTTAGATACGCTTCATTCCCTATCAGCTGCTAGTGGTGAGTCCTCATCTCCCGAGGATGTGATTTATGTTTATATTTTCTTTATGTTCCATTTTTTTAGATTTAAGGAGTTAGCTGGGGGCTTGTCCCAACAACTCATCAGTTTAGTAGAAGGCTTTTGGACTTGTCTAGATAGATTCAGTGTTGTATCAAAGTGTAGTCACACTTGTTCTTATGATTCCTTATTAGATTCTTGTAGTTAGCTTCCTCCTATTTATGTTGTTGGTTGTTTCTATTGTTAAATGATATGCGATGATTATGCCATAGGTCGACTTGGAGTTTTTCAGGGTTTCTTATCCCGTGTTATGGCTAGGGTGTGAACTCGGGTCATGACAGGCTTGCACCTTTTTATTATACTAGTCGTTGACTTAAATACTGAGGCTTTGCATCAGATTTGAATATGAAAATTTTGCAATCTCTTTCTCACTTCTTTTTTGCATTGTCTTCAAAAGAAATAGAGTTGTGTGGTTTGCTTCATTCATGGGGTCAAAAGTTTGTTGGAATTTGAAGTGCCGCTATTCCAAAATGTAAATTCTATTCTATTGTGGAAGTAAATAATTCAATACATACCTTTGATACCGTAAGGAGACTATATTTTTTTTATGGACATATAGTGAATTCTGTAGGCTTGATATAAAATTTTTGTTTATTTAACTTTTGGTTCTGAACAAAATGGAGAATAAACTTAAGGAATTTAATTCTTTTGCTTATTTTTGTTTTCTGTTTGTGTGATCATCTGCTTGCTGGAGCCTAAAATATTTGTAATTTTCTACTCCTATCTGGAGACTATAATACTAGTTATTTTCTACTCCTATTTTACGATTAAAATTTTATTTTGTGATTTTCTACTCGTATGTTGAGGTTAAAATATGTTTGTGTCATTTTCAATGGACATAACAAAACCAACAATTTTTATGATTGCCTGTTCAAGCCGGGTTGTCTCTTAAAGTTTCTTTGCATCAGAACTAACATAAAAGCCAAAAATAATTTTTGAAACGGATTTTCAGTGATGAAAGAAAAAGATATTCTTTTATCTAACCATCCTAAATTTACAAAAATTCATAAGTGAAAATATCTTGATCCTGGCAGAAGGAACTCAGACAATGAGCGCTTCCTGGTGATTAAGGCTTGTAAGTATTCTAACTTCATCTGCAAGAACTACCTACCTAGTAGGTTGGAAGACAACTCGTATAATGTCCATATTTGTTGTTTTGTGTTGCCTCTTATGTACTGAAGAACCAGGTTCTTCAATAACTTAACAAGAAGTAAATGCAAAATAATAAGTCAGCACAAGGATTTTTCATTAAAAAAACTTCTTGCTCTTGAGAGTAAAAAATCATGACCTATCTCCATAGGCTTTTCCCTTAAATTACCACTAAATTTGAGCAACTATTTTTGATTACAAACCTATAACCAAAGGACTACCTCGTAGTTCCTTTCCCCTCTACCATTCTTCCTAATTGTAGCTACTTCTTTCAAGACTATACAGAGTCAATAAAGTCTTTATGAAAAAGTACCTAATTCAAATTCACTAGGAGTGTAAGTTACAATTTAAGCTCAAAGAATGAAACAATAAGAAAAATAATGATAAATCTTGTTAGGGACAAGTTCTTCATGTTTCTAGTTGACTCTCTCTCACTTGAAGAAACTAAATACAACTCTCTCTATTTGCTCTATGAGTTCTTCTCTACATTTGATGGTGTCTTAAATAGCATCACTATGGAGTGACTGCTTCTTCTTCTCCAAACCAAGTAAGAATTAGTTCAAGAATCCAAGAATCTAATTCAAGTTTGACTAGATTTCTATCACACGCATCAACCTCCTTTGTTTTCTTCCATTTCTAAAGCTATTTCTATGTGTGAAAATATGATAATATTTCCACCTTAATTTCTTATACTTTGATCCATGTGATTAACAGTAATCCCAATTCCTCAAAGAATTCTTCATGCACTGGAATTTACTTTGCACTTGATCAACAATTCTTCGACAATCTACTCTAAAAGACTTAGTTTCTTCACTTCTTGTAGTATACTTTTTTAGTTGGATTAATTGACATGTTAAGGAACTAATTCTTCAATAGTTCTTTGTCACAAACACTACCAGTCCTTATTTGAGACATGTTTTATATTTTGTTCTTGCTTCATGTTTGTTAATCATTTGTTAACCATCAAAACTTAATATTGTTATCATAGCTCAGAGCTTTACCTATCTCATGTCTCTTAGCTCAAAAATTTTCCTCCTTTTGATGATGAAAAATCTATAACAAAACAAAATTATATCATTATAGTAGAATATGCATTTAAGTGTAATCTTCCCCCTAAGAACCAACTTTGATAAGCACCATGAGCTTAGTAAGATAAGAACTCTTACCTAAGTCCTTCTTGTGACTAATCTTTCACTCATCGACCCAGTAAGTGTCTAGGTTGTGACTTAGTAAGATATGTGATTTCACTTAAGTCTATCTAGAGACTCACCTTCTACTAATTGCAACCATGTCAGTGGCTAGATTATGTGAACTTGATTAGATTCATATATTTCTTGTACAATGACTAGGTTCAATCATAACTTTGTATAGAGATATGGTCCTTCCATTAGATATCTCCAATATAAGTAGTCCAAGAACTAGGTTTTTCTTCGTCAATGATCATTAGAGTTTTTTAGTTTCAAAATACTCATTATCTGTCCCCTTTTAGAATCATCAAAAATCAATAGGTTAAGTAAGTTGTATATGAGTATATAACAATATCAAACTCATAGACGCTTGGGCTACACAAATACTCACACAACACAATTAATGATATTAGTCATCTTTAGAACTCATAAAAGCTAAATAATGAATCTCTCTCTCTCTCTCTCTCTCTCTCTCTCTCTATATATATATATATATATATATATATATATATATATATATATATATATATATATATATATAGCATCAGTTTAATCCATAAAGGCCCAAACTATATAGATTAGCAGGTAAGCCTATAACACTGCCATGAAATAGGAATAGTATTGATTTTTGCTTACAAAGGGTGACTCGAAACCATGTTTTCTTGCTAAAGAAAGTTTTTAAATGAGCCCCAAATAATTTGTCAAGGGAAGCAATGAGATTCTTGAGTGTATTCTTCCTTGCCTTCTTTAATCACTAATCATATGGATAATAAGTTTATTGCTCCCTGAACTTGATTTTTACACAACGAGATGCCAATGGTTAGATTCTTATGATCACTCTCTTACTTCATCCATTCACTTAATTCTTTGATGGAATGATACCCAAGTAATCGAGTTCTTTATTAGTCACTTTATATTTTATGCTATTTATCAACATCTTCAATATCCATAACTAAATTCATTGTATAAGCTAATCATTTTATCTTAATTTTCTCACACACAATCCTCACAAGTATGCTCAGCAACTTCCATTTGCATCTTTTCCTTTTCATTTTGAGTTTTTTTGCTTCCTTGTACTCTACCTTTTCTCCTTGAATCATGGCTTTTTTTGCTTGTTAGTTTCTTGGACACAACTTCTTTATTAATAATTTGGAAATTTTATCTTTTGGGATTTCGTGAATTTGAATGAAGAGAATTAGCAATAAGTTTAGTATACTCATACTCAACTGAAGTAACTTGGAAGGTTTTTGAGAGGTCAATCTTTGTAGATATAAATGTGTAATAAGAACTTATAGGAATATGGTGATTGTTTTCAAGATTGAATATATAAGTATTTTATAGGATAACATCAAGGTATATATTAGGAACCCCATTTGAAGGCATAACAATATAGATAGACTTAATCAACCAACTACTAGAAAAGGAAATGCATACCTAACTTGTCATAAGAACCAAGTTATTTGATTAATTCTTCTCAATATGGATGAGTGTTCTTCAAGAGTAGGGATAATATTATTAGACCTCATCTAGCCTCCTTGATCATTCCATGCGTATACACTAGTTACAGTATAAGACTGATGTTACACCTCGAAAGCCTAAAGATCAGACCTGGGAGTTAAAATAGGAAAAATTTCAAAACCTAGCACCAGGAATAGAATGAGTCATGAGGTGACCCATTGGTGTAGCCTACGACTCGTGATGTGACTCGTGGGGAGGCTAGGGGAGGAGTTTAGGATTTGAGGAAAAGGGTCCCCCCGGGCGTGACAACAACTCGTTGTCAGGCCCCATGAGTCGTTAGGTCAGTCGTGGAGTGAGGAGTATGTAATGAAAAAGGAGGGAGGCAGTGTATATAATGGGTGGTGACCACGAGTCGTAGTCACCACTAACGAGTCATTAGGTTGCCCGTGATGAGCCCATGTGATCAGATGAGCAGTGTACTTCATGGATCAGACCAAGAGTCGTGGCCACAAGGGACGAGTCATTAGGTCCTTCGTGGTGACTTCAATTTTTTTCTAGGCAGTGTAGTCCAGTCGTGGTCACTAACCACGGCCCGTTAGGTCACTCATGGGGACTAATACTCAGTTTTTTCCTGCGATTTTCCAAGGGTCTTTTTGTAATTTCCTATCTTTCTAAACATGAATCTACACCATTTTAGTCATGATTTTAGACTTAATAGTGGGGTTAAATGGTTTTCCCCTCATTCCCACTCAGATTTTTAGAAAAATTAAGCAGGTTCTCACTCAAGAGCTCTCAAGCAAGGTCTAGGGTTCCTCATCCATTGCAACAATTCAATCTTCCTTCTCTAGGGAATTTTAGTCAGGTATGTGAGGGGATAGTTCTTCCCTTGTGTCCCCCAAAACCCTTGTCAATTTTCTATATGAATCCTAGTCCTGAGCTTTCGAATACGAAGAGATTATGTGTAAACTTCTTTGAATTCACATAGAATGATATCCATGATTTATTTTAGACATGATTTCCATAACTTCATGAGTAAATTGATATTATTTTCGCAAAAGTAAATTCTAGCCCTGCAGATTTTCGAATGTGGAGAAATTCTTGATAATGTCTTGTTTAATTCATGTGGAACCATCATGTATATTAATTTTGGGTATTTTCCCACAAACTAATGGTAGTATTGATGCTTATCTCTGTGCAGTGACTACTGCCCTAATTCTTGAGGGTAGAACAAACTATAAATTCATATTTAAATAATAACCCTTGGAATTCTCTTGATTATACCAGTGTAGTGAATTCCTCTACTATTTTACTTGCTAAATTCTCAATTAGATACATGATTATCTAGCCTTAGTCAAAATATCAAATTACTCAGTGTCAGTCAGAAATGTCAGCTAATCAGTTTGACTATAGAACTTCCTGAGGTGTCAGTATTACCTCCCAGTTATCAGAATCAAATTCAGAATTTAGTTATTGGTCCACTAGGCGGTCATTCAATTCAGATTACAGTTTGTTCTTAGACGGTTACGATGCTTCTATCTAAGCTGCTTTGACCAATCTAGAACCCAGTACCAGAATCTGGTCCGATAAGACTCTTAGGGTACTTTCAGTTATGTATCCCTGACTAGTCTTGGGCCCCTGTTTTGAGCTATCAGCTTAATATTCCATTTAGGATTATTCAGTGGGAGTAGGACTTAGCATCAAGCGGACCAGGGTTCCAGCGCACCTAGGTTCCCAGAACTATGTTGCCAGTGTAGGTTATAGTATTTATTGGCCTGATTGGACCCCAGATTTTTTTGATCACCTAGTTCATGCCTTTATACGTTGGCAAGGTATATTGGATCCTACTGGTGGGGTGTATACATTGGACTCCACGTCTAGCTCACGTGGATACATGTCAGTTATAGACTCTCCCACTAGTCAGTTCAGTCTAGTCTCAATCCAGTTTAGTTCAGATTAATATTCCAGACTTAGAACGTGCTTTGACCATTAGACAGGGTCTTCTAGACCACCTCAGTATCGCAGTTATTCAGTTTAGTAACTTTAGTTGGTTATTGCATGTTTTCTCACTTCAACATTTCTTCTGTTATTTATCCTATCGTGTTATGTTCCTCTTATTTACTCAGTATATTCAAAGTATTGATACATATTTTTATGCTGTATCATTTTATGATACAGCTGCAGGATCAATGTCTCAGCCTCGTTAGCCGATCGTTTACCGAAGAACTCAACTATCCAGTTGGTGAGTCCTCATCCTTCGAGGATGGAGCATATTCACTTTAGTTATGCTTTCATTCTTTTTATTTATCTTTGGAGTTAGCTGGGGGTTTGTCCCAACAACTCATCAGACCTAGTGGCTTTTAGACGTAGAGTTGTTTTCAGACTCAGATTGATTTTATTAAATATGTAACCTTGTTCAAGTATTTATATTATTTCTTTAAATATCTGCTGCATGTTCTTTTTCGTGTTACTTAGATAGACAAGGGGTTGACTTGGTGTCACTTGTAGCTTCAAGTACCGTGTACCATCAAAGGTGTAAATTAGGGGCATGACAAACTTGATATCAAAGAACTAGGTTCAGAGTATCCTCGGATGTCTGAAAGCCGCATAGAGTATAGTCCTCTTCATGGGTGTAAAGCGCGCCACACTTATGACGGGGAGGCTATGAGGTGTCATTAGGAAACTTCCCTTTATTTCATACTTCGTATCGTGCATTGAAGTTCAAATCATTCTCCTAACTCGTGCTCTGCTTCGTTTCAATGAGCTATGCCTCCACAACGTGGCAATAGAAGGAGGACCGAAAATGCCCAGCAGACTGCTCTACCAGTCCTGGCAGCACCACAGGACGATTTGGTATCAACCGCAGAATTCAGGGCGGCCATTCAGCTACTCGCCCAAACTGTGACCAACCAGGTGAACCAACAGGTGGTTCCAGTTAATAACAATGGGTCCGCAATAGCTGCTAGGTGCAGGACTTCATCCGAATGAACCCTCCATCGTTTCAGGGATCCAAGGTGGGGGAGGACCCCCAAGAGTTCATAGATGAGATCAGAAAGATTACCCATATAATGGGATTCAGCTCATTCGAGAGTGTTGACCTGGCTGCCTACCAGCTAAAAGGGGTAGCCCAGATCTTGTATGAACGGTGGAGGGAGGGGCAACCAGCGGGAGAAGGACCGGTGGAGTGGGTAGAGTTCAACACCACCTTCCTAGATAGATTTTTACCTAGAGAGCTCAGGGAGGCCAAGGTAGCAGAGTTCATGAACCTTAGATGGGGAAACAAGACTGTGGAAGAATATGCTCTGGAGTTCAGCGGGTTGTCCAAATATGCTCTAGAGATGGTGGCCGAGCCAAGAGCTCGCGTGCTGAAATTCATAAACGGGGTGTCAGACTTGGTCCTTAAAGAGTGCAGAACAGCGATTCTGATCAAAGATATCGACCTCTCCAGTCTGATTGTCTATGCCCAGCAAATTGAGGCAAAAAATTGAGGGACATGGAGAGAAAGAATAAGAGGGCAAGGACTGGCTAGTCAGATCATGGCCATTAGAGGTTTGGCAGTAGCAACTGCCCACAGCAGCAGCACCAGCAGCAACAACAGATGGCTCCAATGCCTAACTCAGCCAGCGCCCCTACCTTTTGGTCCCGCCAGGACCGGAGGGGTGGAGCATCTGGCTCTCAGTCTCAGAGTTACAGTGCTGGGAACAGGTATCCAGCTTGCCCCAAGTGCGGAAAGAATCACCTAGGAGAGTGTCTTTAGAGTCAAGAGGACTATTTTGGTTGTGGATAGCTTGGGCATCAACTTAAGGAATGCCCATCAGTAGGACGGGGGAGATCACAATCCACCACCTCAGCAGCTCCAGTAGCCCGACTAGCTCAACAGGCTAACACATCAGGTATGGAGGGCGGTCAATGCCAAAACCATTTTTATGAATTATCATCTCGTCAGGATCAGAAGAACTCACCAGATGTAGTCACGGGTATGTTACTTTTTTTCAACTTAGATGTATATGCCCTGCTTGATTCGGGGGCCACACTATCATTCCTGACTCCCTACGTAGCAGTTTAGTTCGATATCAATCCAGAAGTACTATCGGAACCCTTCTCAGTCTCCACCCCAGTTGGCGAGTCAGTTAGAGCCAGCCTAGTGTATAGAAACTGTCCAATCTTAGTCTACTATAAAGTCATAACTAGTGTATAGAAACTGTCCAATCTTAGTCTACTATAAAGTCATTCCAGCTGACCTTGTACACTTAGAAATGGTCAACTTCGACCTCATTCTTGGCATGGATTGGTTACACTCCGGTTATGCCTCAGTCGACTGTAGAACTAGGGTCATCAGGTTCCAGTTCCCTAATGAGCCAGCTATAGAATGGTCAGGCCATAGTTCAGCGCCAAAGGGTAGGTTTATTTCCTACCTTAAGGTTAGCAAGATTATTTCTAAGGGATGTATTTACCATCTGGTTCAGGTCAAGGATTCAGATTTTGAGACCCCAACTATCTAGTTGGTCCCTGTTATCAGAGAGTTCCAGATGTGTTCCCCGAAGATCTTCCCATAGTTCCTCCTAAACAGGAAAATGACTTCGGCATAGACCTTGTTCCAGATACTCAGCCTATCTCCATCCCTCCTTATAGAATGGCTCCGGATGAACTTAAGGAGTTGAAGGAATAACTAAAAGATATTCTTGATAAGGGTTTTATCAGACCCAACATCTCTCTCTGGGGTGCTCCAGTGCTATTCGTGCGAAAGAAAGACGATACCCTCAGAATGTGCATCGATTACCGTCAGTTGAACAGGGTTACAGTCAAGAACAGGTATTCCCTAGCCAGAATTGATGACCTGTTCGATCAAATTTAGGGAACCAGCTGTTTCTACAAAATAGATCTCAGATCGGGGTATCACCAGCTAAGAGTCAAAGAGTGTGACATACCGAAAACAACTTTCAAAACTCGGTATGGTTATTTCGAGTTTGTAGTTATGTCCTCCAGACTAAGAAATGCCCCTGAAGCCTTTATGGAGCTGATGGGTAGAGTGTTCAAGTAGTATCTTGATATGTTCATCATTATATTTATCGACGACATTCTAGTATACTCCAGAAATGAGGAAGAGCATGCTAATCACCTGAGGATAATGCTTCAAACACTCAGAGACCGCCAGCTGTTCACCAGGTTTAGCAAGTGTGAATTCTGGTTGAAGTCCGTGACTTTCCTGGGTCATATGGTCTCGGGTGAGGGTATCCAGGTTGATCCTCAAAAGATAGCAACAGTGAAAGACTGGCCCAAACCTACCTCTCCAACCGAAATCAGAAGCTTTTGGGATTGGCATGTTATTACCGATGCTTTGCAGAGGGTTTTTCTTCTATAGCATCTCCACTGGCTAGGCTGACTCAGAAGAAGATGAAGTTCCAGTGGTCAGATGCATGTGAGAAGAGTTTTTGGGAGTTAAAACCTCGACTCACTACTGCTTCAGTATTGACTCTACCAGAATGATCAGATGGATTTGTAGTGTGTTGCGACGCTTCCAGAATTGGACTCGGTTGCATTCTGATGCAGCGGGGCAAAGTAATAGCCTACGAATCCAGGCACTCAAGATGCATGAGAAGAATTATCCAATTCATGACTTGTATTTGGCAGCGGTCGTATTTGCATTAAAAATATGGAGACATTACCTATACGGGGCCCAAGCGGATGCTTTCACCGATCATAAGAGCCTTCAGTATGTATTCAGTCAGAAGGACTTGAATCTTCGCCAGTGCACGTGGCTAGAGCTCCTAATGGATTCTGACATGAGCATGCTATATCACCCGGGAAAAGACAATGTGGTGGCTGACGCCCTAAGCAGAGTGACCATGAGTCTTTAGGTGACTCGTTATGAGGACTTTGAACTTGTTTGAAAATTTGGTAAAGGGGGGTGACCACCGGTCATGGTCAACACCACGAGCCATGGGGTGACCCGTGGTCAGTAATTGACTGAAAGTTGGAGAAGCCAGGAAGTGTATGCGATCGGTCCTCACGATGACTCATTTGGAACACTACGAGTCATGGTGTTGTCCGTGGTGAGTCCAGGATGTTTTAGGCAGTGTTCGCAACGGGTGGGTCACCATGAGTCGTTGGGTACACCACGAGTCGTGGTGTCCCTTGTGGTGACCAGTATGAGATTTCTGGCAGTGTACCTCATGAAAGGTGACCACGACTCGTGGTCACTGGGCACGACCTGTTAGGTCACTCGTGGGGGCCTGACTGTCAGTTTTTCCTGCGAATTTTCTAAGGGTGTTTCAGTAATTTTCTAACCTCCTAGACTCTAAACTATGTTGTTTTTGACTATTCTAAGGGAATTTAGAGCGACTAAACGGTTCTCCCCTCATTCCCAATGATATCTTCAGAGAAAAATAGAGTAAGTTCTTCTCAAGAGCTCTCAAGTAAGGCCTAGGGTTCCTTACTAGTTGCAGTCATTCAAGCTTCTTTCTCCGGGGAAATTCTAGCCAGGTATATGGGAATTCAACAAGGGAATAGTTCTTTCCTTGTTCCCCAAAATCTCTTTCTATTTCTCTCTATTAGTTCTAGCCCTGAAACTATCGAATATTAAGGAATTGTCAATCATACTTTGTTTAATTCACGTGGAATATTAATTTATGTTAATTACAGATATTATTCCACCATCCTGTGACTGAAACAATATTCATTCCTGTGAAGTGAAATTTAGCCCTAGTCCTTGAATGTAGAAAAATCTAGAATCTTGCAATAGCGATTAAACAGTGAAATTTTCTTAATTCCTTCAGTATTCAAGATTCCCATATTGCTAGTTGGTGCTGAAAATTTAGTTAGATTGATATCAATGCAGTTCAGTTAAAATGTTAGAATACTCGGTGTCAGTCAGAAATGTCAGCTGATCGGTTTGACTATATAAATGCTCGGGGTGTCAGTAGTACCTCCCAGTTATCAAAATCGGACTCCGAACTCAGTTTTAGTGGTTCACTAAGTGGTCATGACACTTTTAGATAAGCAACTCTGACTAGCCTTAGGACCCCAGTTACAAATTACAGCTTGTTCTTTAGACAGTTACGATGCTTTCAGATCAGCAGCTCTGACTAGTCTTAGAACCCAGTTCTAGAATCCGGTCTGATAAGACTCTCAGGGTGCTTTCAAATAGGTATTCCTGACTAGTCTTGGGCCCTAGTTTCAAGATATCAACTTAGTATTTAGTCTTGGACAATCCAGTGGGAGTAGGACTTAGCACCGAGCAGACCGGGGTTCCAGCGCACCCAGGTTTCCAGAACTACATTGCCACCGTAGGTTACAGTTTTATTGGCCCCATGGCTCCAGATTCTTGTGATCACCCAGTTCAAGCCTCTATACCTCGATAAGGTATATTGGGTCCTACCGATGGGGTGTATACATCAGACTCCACGTCTAGCTCACGTGGTTATATGTTCGTTATAGACTTTCCCACTAGTCAGTTCAGTATCAATTTAGCTCACTTTAGTTCAGTATCAGTTTAGATCAGTTTAGATCAATATCAATTTAGCTCAGTTTAGCTCAGTTAAGAACAGTTTCAGACTATTCAGTATAGTTATAAGTTCAATATAGTCTTTTAGACCACTATCTTAGATTCAGAGCATGTCTTTGACCATCATATAGGGTCACTTACACCACCTCAGTTTATTACAGTTATTTCGGCTTCAACAGTTTAGTTGGTCATTGCATGTCTGTTCAGTACAGTTACTTATTCCACTGAGTTATACTTTCTCTCACTTACTCAGTACATTTAAAGTACTGACGCATACTTTTATGCTGTATCATTTTATGATACAGCTACAGGATCTCAGTCTCAGCCTCGCTGGCCGATCGCTCTCAGAAGACTTCAACTATTCTATTTGGTGAATCCTCATTTTTTGAGGACTGATAACGCTCAAACCATACCTCCTACCGAATTATGAAACAGACATTGTCAATAAAGAACCCAACTAGGGGTTGGGGTTGATCCCACAGGGAATATGGAAGGATATAGAAGAACGCTAGTTCTTAAGCTTTTTAGTCAATTATTTCCTAAGATGGGGAATTTGTAAAATTAATAAATAACAATGTTGAGAAATTGATTGTTGTTTCCAAATTAATGCAATTAACTAGGGTAAGTGTTCCCCATGGATCCTTAACTACTTCGGGTTTTACACTAGTGATCTATCCCAATACTTTACTTGTAGAACTGATAACTTAGGTTCATTCAAACCACCAACCAGTCCCTATTGAATGACTATACTCAATCACTCGGCCAAGTCTCATGAGCGGTTTTAGACTATCCATTATCACTAAGTTCAAGATTTAACTATCTTGCGACTACAACTCAAGTTAATACAATGAGCATCAAGATCAAGGCTCCATTGTAATTCTCTTTTCCTAATCTCTACCTCTTAGAACTAAGAAAGTAAAGAATTCGGGCATGTCAGGGCATGTCCTAACGTTGCGCACCGTTAAGAAACATTTAAGCATGAAGAAAATACAATACAAGCGTTTATTATTGGTTTAGAATCACGTTGTGCAAACCCTAGTTTGTTAAGTTACCATGGTTCCCACAATCCTAGTTGTGGTGGTTTTAGCCTATCATGTTTACAAGTAAATTAATAGCATTCATAGACAAAACCATAAATTAATACTTACAACAATGATCGGAAGAACTTTCACTTGATTAATGCAAAATTCGGAAGAACAACTTTACAATTGTATCTCAAGGTAAAACTAACTCTCAAAAGTAAATTGTAAATTGTCTCCACTAACTCTTTTCTAAAAACTTCTCTAAAAAAGACTTGAAGATTTTCCAACTTGAAGACATCGCTATTACATGAAAACAAAAGGGTATTTATAGTAGTAGATTTATATTTTCCTTGTTCCTTGATGAATTTGACTTGGGACTTAAAGTTCCATTTCCTAGTTGAAGTGGGAGATCTATTTTTGGGTGTTGAAACCTCCTTGCTGCGTCACCACCTACTTCTTCCGCATCTAGTTCCGCGTCGCACGCCCCATCCAGCGGGGAGAGTGCTGCTGCGCGCCTGCCAATGCGCTAGGACAAGGCCTGCCGCGTGCCTGCTGTAGCGTGGGAGAACTGGCGCCTCACACCTGTTAAAGAGCCTGAGAAGGCAGTGCTTCGCGCGGCTTGTAGTGCCTAGGAAGGCAGTGCCTCGCGCGGCCTGTAGCGCCGGTCTTGCTGCTGCCTCGCACGGCTTGTCGTGTGGGCATGGCATTGCACTATATATATTTTTCTTTCTTTAATCCTTGCATAGTGTGCATTCCTTCTTCTTCAACTTCATCCCGAACGTATCAAATATACCCAAATCCATTAGTTTTAGCCCTAAAAACATCTAATCACATGCGTTAGCTAATTTCACAAATATATAACATAAAAACATGCAAAAACACATAATTTGTTCTCAAACCATAGTAAAGTACAGGCAAAATAATGTCTATGAAGTGCGTAAATATGCCCTTCATCAAGGACGAAGATTATTTTACGCAGTTTTGCTTTCTTCTATTTAGATTTAGAGTTAGCTGGGGGCTTGTCCTAGCAACTCAGCAGTTGTAGTGGCTTTCAGACACAAACTTGATTTTTCAGACTTGTAGTTTTGATCAGATGTTTTTTTAAACTCTATGATCCATCTCTATTACATAAATGTTTAATAGTTTACTTTAAAACTTCCACTATATTTTATGTTTACCTAGAATTCTAGTGTATGATCGACCAGGGGTTAACTTGGGGTTACTTATGACTCCAAGTACCGTATCCTGTCCAGGGGGTAAGCTCGGGGCGAGACAAGCTTGGTATCAGAGCACTACGTTTAGAGTATCCTTTGATTTCTGAAAGCTGCATCGTGTAGAGTCCTTTTCATGGTGTGAAGCGCGCCACACTTATGACGGGGAGGGTACGAAATATTATTAGGAAAACTCCATTTTTGTTCATACTCTTTATCGTGCGTTGAAATTCAACTCCAGAAACGTTCTCCTAAATCGTGCTCTGTTTCATTTCAGTGAATCATGCCTCCGCGATGTGGTATGGGAGAAGGGCCGATAACGCTCATCAGCCTGCCCCACTAGCTCCAGCAGCCGCTCAGGATGATTCAGTGTCCACCGCAAAATTCAAGGCGGTTGTCAAACTATTTGCTTAGACGGTTACCATCAGGTGAATCAGCATGTGGTTCCAATCAACAATAATGGGTCTGCAGCAGCTGCTCAAGTGCAGGACTTCACTCGGATGAACCCTTCATGTTACACCCCGTAAATTCTTGACATGTAGATGGCCTATTCGCATGTTGGTTAAGAGTTTTTGAACACCATAGATGCTAGGAAAAGACCCGGGGAAAGACCGGATAAGAAATCTGTCGAACCATCGCGGAAGGAGCCGGGGTAGAGCCCCTCCGCGATGGCAACGTGCCACGGAGGGAGGGCCTCTGCGTTGGCTCCGTGTCACGGAGGCCCTGTCCAGGCCCAACTATATAAGCCCCTCCACTTCGGTTTTAAAGTTACTTTTCACATAATTTCCAGTAAGGTCGAGGGAAAACAGAGGGAGACGAGGTTTCTTGATAATTTTCTTCCGATTACGCCGTCAAACGCGGTCCAAACTCAAATTAACTCAAGATACCAAGGTATTAAGCAGTAAGGAGCATTCCTACAGATTTAGTTTCGTGAAATTCAGCCGGCGAATCGTCGTGCTACCGAACTAAGGTAAGTGGAATTGCTCCAAATTAGTGTCAATATACTCCTAGCCTTAAAATGAGTATTTCTCCCTTCTGGACTTTCGAGAAATAGCGAGTTCTTGATCGTTTTTCGATAAGCCAAAGTTTGGGCTATATATATATTGAAAGTGATGTTTTCTTCTAGAATATTAGAGTATTTGGCTCTAATTGATATGTATATGAATGCAGTTGGGAGGAATAATAGAAATACTGACCGAACTATGCCAGTTAGTCGGGAACTCCGAAGCAAAGGTATGTAACGCTAATTCCTTTGGCAAGTTATTAATCCAGGATGGTAGATAGCGTGGTGTATAGGAGAAAGAACTCAGAAGTTGAGAATTGAGTCCAGTTTGAATTTAGCAAGCATGTTTTATGATATTATGATATATATTCAGAATAAAAGTTAGTAAAGCAATATCAGACAGTCAGATGATATCCCAGATACAGTATAGCCAGATAGTTAGATGATATCTCAGTTACAGTATAATCAGACAGTCAGATAATATCTCAGATACAGTATAGTCAGTATGAGAATCAGTATAACACAGAGAAGAGTTCAGAATGAGAAATCAGAGTACAAATAGTATTTTCAGTTTAAACATGCTTGCTATATGTGATTATTGTTTGTTGAGACCTGTTTGTGTTATGAGGGCACCCTTTGAGCATCCTCGCCGCCCCTGAGTTGGTAACTGTGTCGACCCACCGTGAGGGTGGGGATGCGCCACTCCAAGGAGTGGTATGCCGCCCGCAGTAGGACGAAGATGGGATGGAGCATTCCTTATATCAGGCTGATCAACATAGCAGTATAGCTTACCCTGTTGTGCGCTTGCGCCCAGGGGGCAGATTACAGATACAGATACAGATTACAGTTTACAGTACAAGAGTCCTTCGGGCTCAGACACGGTTATTTATATCAGAGGCCATAGCCTGAGCTGGAGACCCAGGGGGCCGGTAGAGGTGCTCGTAGTTAGTAGATGAGTGGAGTGATTTAGTTTTGGATGGTTTTGACCCGGGTAGGGGTATATAGATTATGTGTTGGTTGGCACCTTCCGGATTATGGGGGCGGGTATAGGTTCTTGTGTTATATATATATATATATGTATATACATGATATTTATTAGTTGATAGACAGCAGGTCGCCATGACGACAGGTATGATTCTACCTTACCTTCAGTACAGATAAGCCTATTCTAGATCTTGCTAGTTCAGACAGTTTTAGATACTTCCTGCTATTCAGAATTTACTAGCATTGTTGTTTATATTCAGTCATGTTCAGTTTGTTTTGCATACTCAGTACCAGTGGTACTGACGCCCGTTTGGGGCACTGTATTACTTGCCTGTAGGTATTCGTAGACGAGGAGTCGATCCCTTGTGATCCTAGCCAGCGCAGAGTCATCAGCTCCTATCATCCGGAGCTTGATATTCAGAGGTTCATATCATTTTCTTTTGTTGTACAGCACGGGTAGGTCGGGGCCCTGTCCCGACCATCATATCAATATTTGTAGAGGCTTGCAGTCTGTATATAATTACCTGTGGTTAGTTGTGCCGGTCGTGTAGGGCCGTGCGTATGTTTAGTTGTTTATGTTGGCCGTGTGAGGCCTTGTCCATTCAGTAGTGGTGACCTTGTCGGTCACGTAGCTGTGCAACTTTTGTTATATTGACTTAGAGTTAACTAGACAGCATGGTAGCCTTGTCGGCCCGCCTAGGTTCCCCTATATGGATGTGATTCTGGTTAGCTGATGTTATAGTACAGGTGGCTATAGGCCTAGTCGGTCGGAGGCTATATTTACAACCATTATATAGCCCGTTGTTTCCGTGAATCAGAGTTAGAGCCAGCTAGGCACTAGATGTGCTTAGGCTCAGTAGTCTAGCAGTTCAGATCCTAATAGGGCACCAGGTGCCTGTCATACCCCCCAAGGCGGGGTGTGACCAACTTGGTATCAGAGCAGGTCGTGTCCTAGGGAGTCTGCAAGCCATGCTAAGTAGAGTCTTGTCTATGGATGTGTTGTGCACCACATACTATAGGCAGGAGGCTGCAAGGCATAATAAGATGGTTACTCTTTCTTCATATTCAGTCGTGCCGTAGAGCAGTACAGTATAGGGTTGAGTCCCAAAACTTACCATATTCTTTGAATACAGATACAAGTCAGACCAGTGAAATCCTATCCCAGGCAAAAGATCAAATATAGCAACAAGAGAGAGCACCAGCCAGTTACAAGGTAACTACAGCAGCAGGAGGAGGTATCAGGGACCTCCCAATGTTATACCTTTATCAGTACCATCCCCAGTATATGTCGATAACTTCAAAATAGGAAGTCATAAGCATAACATATAAATGAGTTGATTTACTTATTAGATATATAAGATCTGATTAAGATAATAGACAATATTAGATTATCAGATAAGTGTGAGAAAGAGAGGGAAATGTAGGATTCCCACCTCCATCCTTTCAGGTGTGGTACAGTTCCATGTCTTCGTTTCATTGTAGTAAGAAAAAGCCATTCCTACCACTTAGTTTTGATCCCAGTATAGCAAAGGGCATAAGGATTGAGGTGATGTTGCCCAAAGTAGGCAGTAAGTGAAAGGTGGATTGGTTGATTCCAGAAAGTGTTAGAAAGAGTAAGGAGCCCTTATGATTATGTAAGTTGTGAAGACCCTCACGGTAATAAGTCAGAAGAGCAAGTAAGACTACTAGCTTACTCGAAGTGGGCGTAGTGATGGACTTCCAGTAATAGTCAAGTTCAAGTCAGAAAAAGGTTGAATCCGCCGTAGCATGCTAACGATGGCAGGGTATGTTTGCAAGATAATAGTTATAATCTTAGCTGTGATATCGAAAGACGGGGATTATATGAATAAGATGGGTCCGACTGCAAGTCAAAAGAAGTATAAGTTGGAACTTGACTGGTAACCTTATTGACAATGTAAGGCAGGTACCTTGAACCCCAGAACTCAGTTTAAGGAAGATGAGGGTGAAGAGCATGAATACTAGATTTTGAGGGGAAATCAGAATCACCTCCAGATTGATAGAACATCGTGTATTAAGGACTAAACCTCAGACTAACAGCTAAGAGACAGTAAGATTGTAGTTTAGAATGTTGCGGTACGTCCGCCTAAGGAGAAGGTAAGAGGGTACCGACCCAGAGACTCTAATCTAGTGTGGCCCAGAGACAAGGTCCAACAGATAGTCACGGGCCTTAATATAATGCCAAGTAAGGCCACAAGGTTCGGATGTTGACCCCACGTTGTAAGAGCGGCAAAATTTCAAATAGCAGATCATACTTAAAGTGCATGTGTGTGTTGCTTCCAGAATGGGATGGAAGTCCAATGAAATGATACGAGAGGACATGAGATATCATTAGACCGTAGAAGCGGTATATCATGTGCAGTATGAAATTCAGTAAAGCATGTCAGAGATTACGTATCACCACAAAATTCAGTATGTATTGTACATAGTTGTTGATATATGTATATGTACAAATAATAGATATGCTGTGAGTAGTTGGCTATAGGGGTTACAATCACACAGATTTTGGTTAGCTGCTAGGAAATATATACAGATCGTACTGCAGGACCCCTCGCAAAAAGAAGGGGGCATGTTAGGTGTGATTCACGTATGAAGCCATAGAAACTTTCTCGGTTCTCAGTTTATTGAGTTAACAGACTTATATGCTTGTTGCTAGATCTAGACTTAAGAAGCTCACAGGAGTTAGTAGACTGAATCAGGTGGTTGATGATACGGGCACAGTTAGATGGTCTAACGACCAACTGGCGCTTGTATTAGCAGGGAAGCATCCCTAAAGATCAGTAACATTATCGCATGTGCCAGAACTAGAAATAGAGGCTGAATAAGTATACTTCAGAGGTTAGCAATACCAGAATTTTTCCAGTATGTTAAGTGGTCGTACATCATTTTCCCAGCCTTGTAGGTGAGAGTCGGCCTTAGTCAACCTAGCAACTATTATGTGGAACACCCCGCAAGTCAGCCAACCATCTCAGTCAGACAAACCTGTGGGTACCCTAAGAAAGGGTCCATATCAGTAGTCAGTGACGGACTAGTACTTCAACTAGTTCTCATAAGGTATTCAGATGTAGAGCCCTAACAGAAGGCCAGTCTTTACAAAATGGATCATAAGACCGAGAATTTCCAAGAACAGTAATATAAATCCAAGTGGGTACGAATAATGCGTAAGAAATTGGTAGTACTCTACTAGCACAGTGTTTACTAAGACAAGAAGATCGGTAGGTTCCCTATGAAGATCCAGGGGCGGATCGCCTGAGAGTAAGTCGGACTTAGTACAGCACTACAATGTTCAATTAGGAGGACAAAACAGTTAGTTGTCCACAACTCCGCAATTATGCATGAGCTACAGATGTCCGAGTAGGACATTTAAAGCATCGTTAGACTACTGCAGCATTCAGGTCATTCAACCCACCTATTTAATTATTCAAGGTTATTCAGCCAGACTATTAGAGATTATGATCATTGTCAGGATCCTCTGATCAGATACGGGCACATGGTGTGCAGACAGTCGTCCAGGTTGATTCAGCTGAGGGTGGAGTGGTAATGCAAAGTGGGTTGGATCCCTCTTTGGTTGTTGAAGTTAAGTCTAGACAGGATGAGGATCCCATCTTACTTAAGCTTAAGGGAGCAGTTTTCAGAAGAGAAGTTAAGGTTTTATCCAAAGGGAGAGATGGTGTACTCCGTTACCAGGGTAGATTGTGCATACCAGATGTGGGTAATTTGAGATAGCAGATATTGGCTGAAGCACACAGCTCGAGGTATTCCATCCACCCTGGTGCTACTAAGATGTACTAGGATTTACAGGATATCTACTGGTGGAACGACATGAAGAGAGACATCGCTGAATTTGTAGCTAAGTGCCCAAACTTCCAGCAAGTCAAAGTAGAGCACCAAAGATCGGGAGGTATGACTCAAGATATCAACATACCCACCCGAAAGTGGGAAGAAGTTAATATAGATTTTACTATGGGTCTACCTCGGACTCGTCGGCAGCATGATTCTATCGGGGTAATAGTAGACTGGATGACTAAGTCAGCACACTTCCTCCCAGTTAAACCACAGATTCAGCTGAGGACTATGCTAGGCTTTATATCTGGGAGTTGGTCAGACTTCATGGGGTGTCATTATCCCTTATCTCAGACAGAGATACCCAGTTCACCTT
Organism: Datura wrightii; assembly: GCA_035772735.1. Taxonomy (NCBI): domain Eukaryota; kingdom Viridiplantae; phylum Streptophyta; class Magnoliopsida; order Solanales; family Solanaceae; genus Datura; species Datura wrightii. The sequence goes on along the minus strand of JASDFA010000018.1, from coordinate 177,471,206 downwards.
TCATTTCTGGAAGTCTTTTCAGAAGGGACTCGGTACCCAGGTCAAGCTCAGCACAGCTTTTCACCCACAAACGGATGGACAAGCTAAGCGAACTATTCAGACCCTAGAAGATATGCTGAGAGCGTGCGCGATCAATTTCAAGGGTAGTTGGGATGATCACGTGCCCCTCATCAAGTTTGCTTACAACAACAGCTACCACTCCAGTATCCATATGGCCCCGTTTAAGGCATTATATGGAAGGAGGTGTAGATCTCCTATCAGATGGTTTGAAGTGGGTGAAGCTACTTTTTAATCGGGCTGGAATCGGTTCATGAAGCTATACAGAAAGTATAACTCATTCGAGAAATATTGAAAACAGCTCAGAGCTGTTAGAAATCTTACGCTGATATGAGGAGAAGAGAATTGGAGTTTGCTGTGGATGATTGGGTTTATCTAAAAATTTCACCCATGAAAGGGGTAATTAGATTTGGGAAGAAAGGAAAGCTCAGTTCGAGATATGTGGGACCCTACAAAATTCTGTGGCGAATTGGCAAGGTAGCTTCTGGGCTGGAATTACCTTCAGAGTTGGCATCTGTGCACCCAGTATTCCATGTGTCACTATTGAAGAAGTGCATCAACGATCCAACTTCAATTGTGCTATTAGACAGTGTGGGAGTGAAAGATAGTCTCTCATACAAAGAGGTCCTAGTCCAGATCCTTGACTGTCAGGTTCGTAAGCTGAGAACAAGGAGGTAGCTTTGGTCAACGTATTATGGAGGAATCAGCAGGTTGAGGGAGCTATGTGGGAGACCGAAGCAGATATGATGGCTAGATGCCCCCATTTGTTCCCTTCCGACTCAGTTTCAGTTTAAGGTATCAATTTCCTCCCCAAAACTGCTTTCAGTTCATATGTTTCAGTTTCTTTCATGTAAATGAATATGTGTATGATTAGTGAATTCAGTTCAGACTTGTGATTCAGTTCGGAGGTAGTCATTCCGTTAATTTTCAGCTTTCATGATTAGTAATTGAGTATAAAGATTGTCATTATCTGGTTTCCTACATGTTTTCCAACATTCGAGGACGAATGATCCCAACGAGGAGATATTGTAATGCTCCAGAAACTCAAAGACTAGACCCGGGAGTTAAAACAAAGAAAACTGAAAAATCTACACCAGGTCACAGAATGAGTCATTCGGTGACCCGTAGGGGTGACCACGAGTTGTTAGGTGACTCGTGGTGAGGACTTTGAACTTGTTTGAAAATTTTGGAAAAAGGGGGTGACCACGGGTGTGACCCGTGGTCAGTAATTGACTGAATGTTGGAGAAGCTGGGTAGTGTACACGATGGGTCCTCACCACGACTCGTTCGGGACTCCACGAGTCATGGTGTCGTCCATGGTGAGTCCAGGAAGTTTAGGCCAGTGTTGGCAACGGGTGGGTCACCATAAGTCGTTGGGTACACCACGAGTTGTGATGTCCCCCGTAGTGACCAGTATAAGATTTTTGGCAATGTACCTCATGAGAGGTGACCACTACTCGTGGTCATTGAGCACGACCCGTTGGGTCCCTCGTGGGGGCCTAACAGTCAGTTTTTCCTGTGAATTTCCTAAGGGTGTTTTAGTAATTTTCTAACCTCCTAGACTCTAAACTATGTCATTTTGGCCTATTCTAAGGGAACATAGAGGGACTAAACGGTTCTAGTGGTGGGCATAAAAATCGAAAAGCGAAAAATCGAACCGAACCAAATTAATTCGGTTTTTTGGTTTCGGTTTTTTTGGTTTTTCGGTTCGATTTCGATTTTTTTATATACAGTATTTCGGTTTTCGATTTTTTCAGTTATGGTGCATCGAATTTTTTGGTTTAACCGAAAAACCGAGAAACATATTATATTAGATATATATATATATATATATATATATATATATATATTATATTTATTTATAAATTGTAATAAATAATTATTTTATTTTATTTTTATAATAAATATTTAAGGAAACAACTAGAAAGCCCTACACAGACATAATCTCTATTCTCTACTCTCAGTCTCTCACTCTCTCAAACCTCAGTATCGCCGCCGACGCCGTTTCCCATTCCCATTCCCCATCGGTCTCTCACTCTCTCTTCTCAATTTCTCAGACCTCACTTCTCTCTGGTCTCCGCTGCTCGACTCGCCGTCTGCGGTTTGCCTCCTCTAATCCTCCCTCTGTGCTCGACTTCTCTCGCCTCTCACCTCTCATTCTCTCAAATATCATCTCAATCTCAGGTTGAGATTCTCAGCAGTCAGCTCTGTGCGGCTGTGCCTCTGTGAGACTGTGAGTCTGTGACTCTGTTTCTGTGCGAGTGCGACCTGCCGACCTCGCCAGTCGCCGCCGGCCGCCAACCTCATCCCTTAGGTAAGTAAAATTGTAAAAGTCTTGTGTAAATTGTAATTGTGTTATTTACTTATTGTGTTATGTGTATGATAATTTTTCCAACATTTAGTCCTGCAACATCATCCATCCCACCCCTGAATTTTTCGGTTTGCCCAGTTTTTTGTTTCTTTTTTGGTTTCCAATTTTCCATTGAATGCCCAAAATGACAATAATCTTGTTATGCATCCCTAGTAATTATATAATACAGATCTACCCTATATTTGTGTTAATCTAATCCCAAATTCATCAAGTTATCTTATTTTAAAATTCAAAATTCATAAAACTTAATATTCTGATTTCTGAATCTGTCCCGGGAGTAAAACCATCCGAAGTATATTATTGTAATACAAACCAACCTATTATAATTTTATTTTTTACTAAAACATAGATACATACAAATAAAAAGTTCACCTATTTCATGAAAGTAAACACAATTCATACCAAATAGCTACATATTGATTGGATATTTTATGAATATGTAGATAAAAGTATTTAAACTCTGGTATGGTAAAGGTAGAATTTGAGTTTAAAGTTCAAAGTGGCCAAATGTATATAAGTATCAAGTTAAAGCAGTAAATCACTAAAGCACAAGGATGAAAATTTGAAAAATAGAATAAAATAAGTTAGGCTCCTGCGTGACTTAATAAGCCTTTATATTTCTCAATATCAACAAATTTTCCTCCTCGCTAACAATTCAAATGTCTAACATATACTAGTAACATCATTCACCTTATTATCTATTTGTATAACAAAGATTAGAGATTATATATTTATAAATTATACATAACACACTGATCTAGTGAAGTAGTGATCTTGCTTGCTGGCTGCTGTCCTTTAGGTATATATACATTCTTTATTTTGAATAGTCTTTGGAACCACTTTCACTATACATACTTAATATTTTGATTCTTTGATAGTCTTTGATATACCATCTGGTTGTTGTTGATTTGTTGGTTAATTATTTATGATTATTCTTTTTAATTTTGTATAGATGGATGATGAAAGTAGAGTAAGTGATGTTGGTTCAACTGACAACTCACTTGATATTGAAACTTGAAAGATCTGGGGTTTGGGCTCATTTTGATAAGGTAGTTGAAAATGATATTGGTAGAGTGAAGTGCAAGTATTGTAACAATACTTATGCTGCCAATTCAACTAAAAATGGAACAACTGGTTTGAAACAACATTTGGATAGGTGCAAGGTATATAAATCTATCATTGAAACTTCTTCTCAAATGAAAATATCTTTTCAAACTAAAGATGCCCCGCTTTGGAAATTTGAACAAGAAGTAGTTAGAAGGGCTTTAGTTGAAATGATAATTATCGATGAACTACCATTTAGCTTTGTAGAGAATGAAGGTTTCAAGAAGTTTATAAGCAAAGCCCAACCTCTATTTAGAATTCCTTCCCGTAGAACAATAACAAGATAGTTATGAAGTTTATAGTGAATTGAGACAAGATTTAAAGAAGTCTTTTAAAGAAGTACAACCAAAGATTTATCTTACCACAGACACATGGACATCATTACAAAGAATTAATTATATGTGTTTGACTGCTCATTTTATTGATAGAAATTGGGTGTTGTATAAAAGAACATTAAATTTTTGCCCAGTCTCTAGTCATAAGGGTGAGCAAATGGCAGAGGCTATTAGTAATTGTTTGCTTGATTGGAATTTGGACAAGGTATTCTCTATAATGTTGACAATGCGTCTTCTAATAATGTTACAGTTGAAGAATTGTCTAAACAGTTGAATATGTGGGAAACTTATATAATGGAAGGTAAACATCTTCATGTGAGATGTATGGCTCACATACTTAATCTGATTGTGCAAGAAGGTTTGAAAGAAATTGATCCTTCTGTCAAAAGGGTTCGACAAATGGTGAAGTATGTTAAATCATCCCTTGCAAGAACAAGAAACTTTAAGAAATGTTGTGAAGTCTAAAAGGTAGAATGTGATAAAACATTGTCGCTAGATGTTCCTACTAGGTGGAATTCCACCTATTTGATGTTGGATACGGCACAAAAGTTTGAGAAGGCCTTTGATAGGTTTGATCTTTTTGATGACCAATTTAATACTTGTCTTTCAACTAATGTGTATGAAAATGGAAGTGTTGTAGGTCCGCTCGAATGTGATGATTGGGTGAATGTGAGGAATGTGGTGAAGTTTCTTGAAAGATTCTACGAGCTCACTGTAAAGGTTTTAGGTTCACATTATGTTACTTCTAATGTTCATTTTGAGGATATATGTGAGCTTGATGCATATTTGAATGTGTGTTTAGCAAGTGAAGATCTTAATTTGAGTAACATGGCTGAACGGATGAAACAAAAGTTTCAGAAATATTGGGTTTGTCCTAAAAAGATGAACAAAATGATTTTTATTGCTTCTGTGTTGGATCATCGAAATAAGTTTATGTATGTTATCTTTGCACTTGAAGAACTATTTGGGGAGGAAACAGGAAAGAAAGTAACTGAAGGAGTGCTTGATTATATGAATTCTTTGTTTGGAGTGTATATAAGACAATATTCAAAAGGATCTAATCAATCATCTCCATCTAGATCTACTTCATCTTAGGACACATCTGATACATCTAGTTCTAGCGCTTCTCTAAGTATGAAAACAAAAGCCTTGAGAACTAAGCTTTACTTGAAAAAACAAAAAGAAGATTGTGGAAGTTGAGGTGCTAAGTCGGAGTTGGATAGATACATTAGTAAAGAACAAGAGCCTGATTCTTATGATTTTGATATATTAGATTGGTGGAGGGTTAATTCTACTAGGTTTCCTGTTCTTTCAGAGTTAGCTCATGATGTGTTGGCTATTCCAATTTCAAGTGTGGCGTCAGAATGTGCATTTAGTACTAGTGGTCGTATTCTTGATCCATTTAGAAGTTCATTGACTCCTAAATGTGTGCAATCTCTTGTTTGTGTCCAAGATTGGCTTAGAGAAGAGATTAATCCTATTTGTGTTGAGGAAAGTTTGGAGTATCTTGAGAAACTTGAGCTTGGTAAGATTTTATATTTTTTAGTTGGTTGTTTAAACTGTTAAGTTTTAATGCAATAATAAATTAATAGTACACTAATTTGTGTTTTATGACATATTTTATTAAATTATCTTTAGAGATGGCAATAAATGGAAGAGAGTCTTGCATTGTTGATGTATGATTGCAAATTTTGCTACTAGTGCCTACTACTACTAGCGACCGGACCGGTGAGTTGAATTATTGTCTAATACTCATAGTCTCATTGATGATATCTTTTTGTAATATTATATTTTTATCTTGAAAGTTATATTCTAATTTTTGATTTTATCTTACTATTTATTAGGCACAGGCAGAGCAGTTTGATTTACTATTAAAGACTTGAAGTCCCAAGCAGTGATTAGTGAAGCAGAGCAGTTTGTGATTTGTGACTTTGTCTTTGTGTCGTTGTGTTATTGTGTATTTGTGTAAATTGTAATTGTGTATTTCAGTATTTGTGTGTTCCAGAGTGCCAGTGTGTGTGCTGCAGTGCTGGGCAGGGGAGTTGGGCTACTGGGTTGTGTATTTGTGTGTGCCATACTGCCAGTTTGTGTGCTGCAGTGCTGGGCATGAGCGTAGGGCTGCTGGGTTGTGTATTTGTGTGTGCCAGACTGCCAGTATGTGTGCTGCAGTGCTGGGTTGAATTTTTTATTATGATTTTTGTGTGTGTATTGTAATGTGTATGCTTTATATTTGTGTGTCTTTGGGAATGCCCATCAATTTCTGCTTTATGTCCATACTGGGGAGAGACTGCCAGACTGGTATAACTTGTGTATTAGTGTGTGCCGCAGTGCCAGAGAGACTGCCAGTGTGTGTGCTACAGACTACAGTGCTGGGTTGAATTTTTGATTATGATTTTTGTGTGTGTATTGTAAATTTGTAATTTGTATGCTTTATGTTTGTGTGGGTTTGGGAATGCCCATCAATTTCTGCTTTACGTTGAAAAATCTGGAAAGTGAAGGTACTACTAGTCTACTACTACTTATATTGCTGACTAGTAGTACTTAGACTTAGTACTTACGTTTACGTAATTAGGTGAATAGGTACTGGTAGTATAAGTTACTAAGTTGGCCAATTTCTGCATTTTGATTCTTGAATAGTCTTTGCTGGCTTGAAATAATTTATATTTTATAAAAAGTAGCCCATTTTACAATAAAAAAAAGCCCATCAGCCAAGCCCAAAAACCGAAATAATCGAAATAAATAAACCAAAACTGAATTTAAAAAAACCGAACCGAACCGAACTAAAATGGTTCGGTGTTCAGTGTCCCCTATGCATAACCGAAAATCAAAAAAACCGAACCAAAACTTGAAACAAACTAACCAAAACACCAAATGCCCACCCCTAAACGGTTCTCCCCTCATTCCCACTAATATTTTTAGAGAAAATAGCATAAGTTCTTCTCAAGAGCTCTCAAGCAAGGCCTAGGGTTCCTCACTAGTTGCAGTCGTTCAAGCTTCTTTCTTCGGGGAAATTCTAGCCAGGTATGTGGGAATTCAACAAGGGAATAGTTCTTCCCTTGTGTCCCCAAAATCTCTCCCTATTTCTCTCTATCAGTTCTACCCCTAAAACTATCGAATGTTAAGGAATTGTCAGTCATACTTCATTTAACTCATGTGGAATATTCATTTATGTTAATTATAGATATTTTTCCACCAGCTTGTGACTGAAATGATATTTGTTCCTGTGAAGTGAAATTTAGCCCTAGTTCTTGAATGTAGAAAAATCTAGAATTTTGCAATAGCGATTAAACAGTGAAATTTTCTTGATTCCTTCAGTGTTGAGGATTCCCATATTGCTAGTTGGTGCTGAAAATTTAGTTAGATTGATGTTAATGCAGTTCAGTTAAAATGTTAGAATACTCAGCGTCAGTCAGAAATGTCAATTGATCAGTTTGACTACAGAAATTCTCGATGTGTCTGTGATCCTCCCAGTTATCAGAATCAGACTTAGATTTAGTGGTTTACTAGGCGGTCATGACAATTTCAGATAAGCAGCTCTAACCAGCCTTAGGACCCCAGTTACAGATTACAGCTTGTTCTTTAGACGGTTACGATGTTTCTAGATAAGAAGCTCTGACTAGTCTTAGAATCCAGTTCCAGAATCCGGTCCGTAAGACTCTCAGAATTCTTCAAGATTGGTACTCCGGATTAGTCTTGGGCCCCAGTCTCGAGCTATTAGCTTAGTATTCAGTCTAGGACTATCCAGTGGGAGTAGGACTTAGCACCGAGCGGACTGGGGTTCCAGTGCACCCAGGTTCCCAAATCTACGTTGCGATCGTAGGTTATTATTTTATTGTCCTCATGGCCTCACACTCTTGTGATCACCCAGTTGATGCATCTATACCCTGGAAAGGTATATTGGGTCTTACCAATGGGGTGTGTACATCAGACTCCACGTCTAGCTCACGTGGTTATATGTCGGTTATAGACTCTCCCACTAGTCAGTTTCGTATCAGTTTAGCTCAATTCAGTTCAGTATCCGTTTAGCTCAGTTTAGTTCAGTATCAGTTTAGCTAAGTTCAGCTCAGTCTCAGCTTAGCTCAGTTCAGAATAGTTTCATACTATTCGAATCTGTTATGAGTTCAGTATAGTATTTCGAACCAGTATCTCATATTCAGAACATGTCTTTGACCATCATATACGGTCATTTAGACCACCTCAATTTATTACAATTATTTCAGTTTCATCAGTTCAGTTGGTCATTGCATGTCTATTTAGTACAGTTACTTATTCCATTGAGTTATACTTTCTCTTACTTACTAGTACATTCAAAGTAGTGACGCATACTTTTATGCTGTATCATTTTATGATATAGCTGCAGGATCTCAGTCTCAGCCTCGCTAGCCAATCGCTCTAAGAAAACTTCAGCTATTCTATTTGGTGAGTCCTCATCTTTTGAGGATGAAGATTATTTTACCCAGTTTTTCTTTCTTCTATTTAGATTTGGAGTTAGCTGGGGGCTTATCCAGCAACTCAGCAGTTGTAGTGGCTTTCAGATATAGACTTGGTTTTTCAGACTTGTAGTTTTGATCGTATGTTTTTTACATGATCCAGCTCTATTCTATAAATGTTTTATAGTTTACTTTAAAGCTTCTGCTATATTTCATGTTTACTCAGAATGCTAGTGTATGATAGACCAGGGGTTGACTTGGGGTTACTTATGACTCCAAGTACCGTGTGCCATCGAGGGGGCAAGCTTGGGGCGTGACACCTTTGATCTTATTTCTTCCAAGATTTCCATAGAATTATTAATAGTCTATTGTTTATAAAATGGTCCGTTCTATAAACTGTGAAACAACATAAGAGAAATGGTACACCTCAGAGTAAAAAGGACAATCCAGTTGATGGTTTGTCGTCCTAGTTGATGGCCCATCAACTTGGCCGTCAAAGTCAGACTAAAATTTCCTTCTAGTTTTAAATGACTCATATGATGTTCTATCGTTTAGAAGAACAAATTATCCTCTCAATCATGGACCTCGATTCTTTTGGCGATGATAAATAGAACCCCTAGTTGTTTTCTTATATTTTTCCAAGTCTAGACCTTTTTTCTCAACACTGGGCAACGTGAAATATTCCCCAAAAGGCTAGGTAAGTCTTCTCCTTTATTCCTAAGGCCAGATTAATGATTCCTAACCCTAATCTATGGATTCTAATGCACATCTTGATGCAAAACCCTAGAAATTATTGAAGGAACCAATTCATAAGGTCTCAAAATCAGTTTTTCATATTCCCAATTGATGATTTGAGTGTTTGAGGTACGTAAGGCTATTTATAGTGATAAAACCTCTTCTTCCTTATGCCCTATACCTTTAGTTTCACTCTTAGAAGATGCTAACAGCTAGGGTTTTTGCCCAAAGTCTATGAACTTGGTCTTTCCCTTATAATTTGGGTTATTCATTGTTATCCTATTTTTGTATATATTGATATCCCTATCTCTCATGATTGTTGGTTGACGGTTCATGTCATCCTATTTCATGAAACCTCTTTTTAGAAAAAAAAAAGATATTTTTTTGAAAGCATTGTGAAATTTGCCATTTACATTGTTTTTCATGACTACAGTAGCTATAGATTTCAGATAAAATATTTCAGAAAAGAGTTTCAATTTAATCAGCTTTAGTCTCAGAGTATGAGTTTTAGAAAGAAAGTAAAGGTAGCTTTAGAAGCAGAATTTTAAGCATAGAGGCTCATAAGTAGTAATCTCAGAAATTTGAGCACTAGTAGTATTAGCATATACACTGATTTTTGAATTATAAAGCTCTACAATAGATATTTTCTTTGCCTCAGATAGGCTTTACTTTTCTAGGATTATTATTGAGAGAATTATTTAGCATCGAGATAGGTAAGGGTTTAGATAACCCAAACCCCAAACCTATGTTGCTAGCATAGGATAGAATCATGTCATTGATTCGGGTGACTCCTAAGATAGCCCTTAGTAAGGGCTCAGTATAGATGCACAGTTTAGTATCATTCCTTATCCCATAAAGGTTTGGAACAACTCTCCTAATAGGGCCAAGAGGTTGAACATCATATGCTCATGTGATGTTATTCGGTTAAGAAAAACTTCCAACTAAACTAAAGCATTTTCAGAATTTATCCTTGATGAATAGCTTTCAGCTTGCATAATAGTTTTACACATCTTTTATACTTGTGTTTTATTGAATTATTTAGTGCATTCAATCATTATTTAGTTTAATCTTTCAACTTAGTAATTCAGTTTTACCTATTGTTTCATTTAGCTGATTTTACACACCGAACATTCATATGTACTGACGCCATTTGGTGTTGTATCTGTATATGATGTAGACTTAGGTTCTCAAGATCAATCGTAGATGCATCGATAGGATCTCATTCATTCAGCATTGGTAAGACCTCCTACCATCGGGAAGGCTCCAGTTTATCTCTATTTATCTATAGTTATTACTAGCTCTTTCAGATAACTTGAGTCCTTGTCCCGGTACTCTATTTTTAGTATTAGAGGCTTCATAGACTAGTAAGTTGAGCTAGAATTTTTAGATGTCTTGCAAATATTTATACATTTAGATTTTAGTTAAAAGTCATTTAGTTTTGCTTATCTAAAAGTTATTGAATTTGATTTCTGAAAGAGGTTCGTATGCCTATTATACTTACAACTTCCACATAGCTATTTTAGTGTTCAGTTTAGCATCAAGCTAGACAAAGTATTCACTTGGGCCATCAGTGGTTTTGAGTGTCGGCCATGCCTAGGGTGTAGGCTCAGGGCATGATAAACTTAGTATCAGACTCTAGGTTCAAGAGTCCTAGGATGTCTGTGAAGCCACGTCTAGTAAAGTCCTTTTTATAGGTGTGAAGTGTGCCACACTTATATAGAGAGGCAATCGGGCATTAGGAAATATCACTCTTCTTTCACACTATAGTTTGTGCGATAGAGTTTAATTCTATAAAATTTCCTCACGACTCTTTGTTATACCCCGAGAACTCAAAGATCGGACCTAGGAGTTGAAACGGGGAAAACTTGGAAATTGGTGCTTCAGTTTCAGGATGAGTCGTTGGGCCACTCATGAGAAGAGCCCATGAGTCATCAGGTGACTCGTGGGGAGGCATGGGGAAGCTGGGAAGGATTGAAGGACAAGGGTTCCCCACGGGCGTGGGAACGACTCGTGGTCAGGCACCACGAGCCATCAAGTCAGCTGTCGGGTGAGGGTGAAGAATAAATGGAGGAAGTCAACCAGTAAACTTAATGGGAGGATAACAAGACTCATCATGTCAGACACCGAGTCGTGGTAAGAGTCGTTGGATGAGGTATAAGTAAATTGATATAAGGGATGAAATGCATTTGACGATTGGTGACCACGAGTCGTGGTCACCCTTAACGAGTCGTTATGTCATCCGTTAGGAGTCGAGTGATCAGCCAAGATAGGAAACCCAACGAGCCACGTGATGAGTCGTGAGTGCCAGTAACGAGTCGTCAGGTCACCCATCAGGGTCACCTGGTAGTTATTTTATGCAAATCAGTAAGGGCTTTTTCATAAATTGCTAAGATCCTAAGGCCTAAACTATGACATTTTGGGTTATGAATAGGGAAATTTAAAGGGGTTAAGTTCAGTTTTCACTTCATTCATTCATGCATGCAAGGTAGGGGATTTGGAAGAGTGATTCAAGCTTAGAACTCATCAATTCATTGCAATTTCTTCTTGGGTTGTCAAGAGAGGTTAAGAACTAGTTATTCCTAGGTATGTAAGGTTCTCAATGGGTGGTTTCTTCCACACCTATGCCCTTCCTCTACGATTTTACTAAAATTTCAATAAAAACTCATGGGGTTTTGAACAGATTTAATTAAAAATTTTAATGGTTGATAATGGGCTTTATGATTTTTTAATCCAATTATAATCTATGGGTTTTGATCAACTTTTGTAGCTTAAACTAATTATAATATTATTGATCTGGATTTCCATGTACTTAAGCCTAATTATGCATGCCCTCGATTTATGACCTACTCTCCCATTGATGATATATACAAACCCAGTATGAATTATAATTTAAATCCTAAACTTATTATGTTTCCCATTATGATTTTTATAAAATTCAAGCTATATGCATGATCGACAAGTATATATGAACCTTATGATTTATGACTTATGTTTTGGCCGACTCACGGGTCTTGTTTCATGGATAGTTCACGTATGTACAAGTATGTTTATGATTATCATGATTTAACTAGCCCATGAATTCATGCATGTTATACTATGAGAACTATATATATTTTGGGAGTAGTATCGAACACCGAGTAGGTTTGGGGCCTAAGTTCTGCCCCGGATCCTATAAACTACGCACCACCGTAGGTATGTTGGGACCTCCTATGGGACTGTTCTTTCATGGTCCTACTCTTGGAAAGGTACGGACACCCTCCTGACTAGGGTTACAAGTCGGGCTTCATGTGTGCTCATATGGGGTATGTCGGTTAAGAGAATCTTCCACTGTTCCTCATGATTTATGCATGTTCACGATTATGTATATGGGTTCAAGTCATGTTAAACTAGGATTTTCTCTTATGATTATGATTACGATTGACTGCGAATGTTTTGAAAACCTTAAGCCTTATGTTATGGTACAATATTTATGATATGAGCATGATGTCCTGCTCTTATAATCATTTATAAGATTTCTATATTTTAATTGTCCATTTTAATTACCTTGCATACTTAATATATTTCAAGAACTGATCGCATACTTTCTATGCTGTATCAATTCATGATACAGGACCCAACTCTTAGGCTCACCCTCCTAAGTAGTGCTTCTGAGATAGTTATTATCTTATTTCGTGAGTCCTCATGTTCCGAGGGCCATATGTTCAGACTCTATGCTTTTCCTTCAGTTTCATATTTGTCAGGTTAGTTTGGGAGTTAAGCCCCATCAACTCACCTTTCATGATTAGAGGATTTTCAGACTATAAGTTGTATTCAACCATCATGTATTGTCTTTTCTTCGTTGTTATGGCATTATTACGTTTTCTTATGTTAAGTCTTTCGCTTATGTGATTGAATTAAACGTACGCTCATGCCATGGGTTGACTTAGGGTCTCTCGGGGCTCCTTGTCCCGTGTCTACGATCCGGGTGTATGTTTGGGTCGTGACAAACTTGGTATCAGAGCCATAAGTTTGAAGTGTCCTAGGGAGTCTAAAAGCCGCTTTAAGTAGAGTCTTTTTCATGGGTGTGAAACGTGCCAGACCTATGAATAAGAGGCTACTAGATGTTTAGGAAATATTCCTTTCTTTCATGATCTATGTTGTGCGATGAAAAGTCCTCTACCCTTCTAATTCATGCTATTCATGTTTGCAGCATTATGACTCCACGCGGAGTGAACCCCAGGAGGAATGGTAATGGTAATGATCACGAGGTTGCAAATGGTGAGGAGCATCAGCCAGCCCCACCCATTCACGAAGAGCACGCACCAGAGCCGGATGCCCACGCTGAGTTTAGGGCAGCGATTCAGATGTTGGCATAGGACAAGACTGCCTAGGTTCAGAATCAGATAGTGGTGCATTACCCTCAGAATGGTAATGCGGCGGCAGCCAGGGTGAGGAATTTCATGAGAATGAACCCTCCTGAGTTCATGGGGTCGAAGGTGGACGAGGACCCCCATGATTTCTTTGAGGAGATTCTGAAGATCACCCAGGTTATGGGGGTGAACAATGGAGAGTGTGTTGACTTGACCTCCTACCTCCTATCAGCTAAAGGGAGTAGCTCACATATGGTTTAAGCAATGGAGAGATGCCAGGGAAGTGGGTGCAGATCCCACAGGTTAGGAGGATTGTCCATCTACAAGGCAGGGTAATGGGGGCAATAGAGCCTAGTCTACTACTTCAGCCACTTTAGTAGGCAAGGTTGTCTAAAAGCTTACCACTTCAGGGGTAGGCAGAGGCCAGAACCATTTGTATGCCATATCTAGTTTCCAGAATAAGGAGAACTCCCTAGACATTGTCATTGGTAAGTTAAAAGTCTTTGCTATTGATGTCTACATCTTACTTGATCCAAGCACTACTTTGTCCTTTTGACTCTTTATGTAGCCATAAAGTTCGGGATCTGCCCCCAACAACTTTTAGAGCCTTTTAGTATTTCTACTCCTATTGGTGAGTCAGTTATAGCAAAGAGAGTCTATAGATATTGTATTTTTTTGATCCATCATAAAGACACCACAGCTAATCTAATTGAGTTGACATAGTGGATTTTGATGTTACTCTAGGCATGGACTGGTTATACTCCTGTTATGCCAAGGGTCATTTCATTTCTTACCTTAAGGCCAGAAATTAGTTTCTAAGGGGTGTATCTATCACTTAGTTAGAGTTAAAGACTCTAATGCTTAGACATCGCCCCGTCACTCTGTCCCAATCATGAATGAATTCCCAGAAGTCTTTCCTGATAATCTTCCCAAAGTCCATCCCGATAGAGAAAAAGACTTTGGAATAGATTTCCTTCCTAACACTTAGTATATCTCTATTATGCCATGTAGAATGGCTCCAGCTAAGTTAAAAGAATTAAAAGAGTAGTCGAGAGATCTCCTTTATAAATATTTCATTCGCCCAAGTGTTTCACCTCGGGGTACTCCGGTCCTTTTCATGCATTAGAAAGATACTTCCCTTAGAATGTGTATCGATTAGCGCTCGATAAACGAAGTCACCATCAAGAATAAGTATCCCTTTTCTACAATTGAAGACTTGTTCGACCAGCTTCAAGGTGCCACTTATTTCTCTAAGGTAGACCTCATATCAAGTTATCATTAATTAAAAGTTAGAGAAAGTGGCATTCCTAAAATAACTTTTAGGACCTCTTATGGTCACTTTGGGTTTCTCATCATGTTATTTGATTTAACTAATGCTCCCGAGGCATTCATGGACCTCACGAATAGGATGTTTAAGTAGAATCTGGATATGTTTGTTATTGTGTTCATAGAAGACATCCTATCTACTCCAGAAGTGAGGATGATCATGCAAGTCACCTTAAGATAGTTCTTTAGACTCTTAAAGACCGTAAGTTATTCACCAAGTTCTAAGTGTGAATTTTGGTTAAAGCCTGTGGCATATCTAGGCCACATGGTCTCTAGCAAGGGTATTCAGGTTGACTCCTAAAAGCTTGAGATAGTAAAAGGTTGGCCCAGACCCAAAACCCCCGACTGATATTAGAGTTTCTTGGGTTTGGCTAGCTATTATAGAAGGTTCTTAGAAGGGGTTTCATCCATTGTTTCTCCATTGACTAAGTTGACCCAGAAGAAGGCTAAGTTTCAATAGTCTGAAACTTGTGAGAAAAGCTTTCAGAAATTAAAAACTCATCTGACTACTGCTCCACTATTGACCCTACCATAGGGTGCAGAGGGTTTTGTTGTGTATTGTGATGCATCTAGAGTGGGCATTGGTTGTATATTAATGCAGAATGGTAAAATTATAGCTTATTCTTCTAGAAAACTTAAGGTCCATGAGAAAAACTATCCGACTTATGAACTTGAGTTAGCAACAGTAGTGTTTGCATTGAATATTTGGAATCATCATTTCTACGGTGCATGTTGATGTATTCACAGATCACAAGAGTCTTCAGTATGTCTACAGCTAGAAGGAGTTGAATCTCAAGAAAAGAAGATGACTCGAATAGCTTAAGGATTATGATATAAGTATTCTTTACCATATAGGTAAAGCTAATGTGGTTGTTGATCCTTTTAGTAGGTTGTCTATGAGAAGTACAACTCATATAGAGGAAGGAAAGAAAGAGTTGGATAAGGACGTGTATAGAATCTCAAGCTTAGGAGTTTTTCTTCTAGGTTGTGGTGAAGGTGATGTGCTTGTCGAGAATGGGGTTGAATCATCTCTAGTAGTGGAATCATAGAAAAGAAGAACAAAGATCCCATCTTGCTCCGGCTAAAGGAAGAAGTTCACAAGGAAAAGGTGTTAGTTTTTGCACAAGCGGGAGATGGTGTCTTGAGGTATCCAGGAAGGTCATGTGATCCAGACATATATGGTCTCAAAGGTAGAATCATGGAAGAAGCGCATAGTTCCAGGTATTCAATTCACCCAGGTTCCACAAAAATGTACCATGACTTGAGGGAAGTTTATTAGTGAAATGGTATGAAGAGAGATATTGCGGATTTTGTTGCTAAGTGCTGGAATTTTCAGCAGGTTAAGGTTGAGCACCAAAGGCCTTATGGCATGACTCAAAATATAGCACTACCTAAGTGGAAGTGGGAGATGATCAATATGAACTTCATCACTGATCTACCACGATCCCAATGAAACATGACTCAATTTGGGTAATCGTAGATTAAATGACTAAGTTAGCCCATTTCTTGTCTGTAAAGACTACATACTTAACCGAGGACTATGCTAGAATGTACATTTGTGAGGTATTTTGACTTTATAGAGTTCATTATCTATCATTTCAGATAGGGGCATTTAGTTTACCACCCAGATTTGGAAGTCGTTTCAGAAAGATTTGGGTTCATAAGTGAACCTTATTATCTATAGACAGATGGCCAGGTAGATCGTACTGTTCAGACTTTGGAGGATACGCTAAGAGCTTGTGTTATTGATTTCAAAGGAAATTGGGATGACCATTTACCTCTCATAGAATTCGCTTATAACAATAGTTACCACTCCAATATTAAGATGGCTCCTTATAAGGCTCTTTATAGGCGAAAGTGTAGGTCCCTGATTAGTTAGTGTGAAGTTGGTGAAGCAGAGTTGATAGGTCCAAATTTGGTTTAGAAATCCATGGAGAAATTTAAGACTATCCAGGAGAGGTTGACTGCATAGAGTCGCCAGAAGTCCTATAGTGATTTTAAGCGCAGAGATTTAGAGTTTTAAGTGAATGAGTGGGTTTAGCTGAAAGTTTCACCAATGATGGGTGTCATGAGATCCTAGAGGAAAGGGAAGTTTAACCCCCACTATATTGTCTCAAATTGAATTTATAAGAGAGTTGACGAGTTAACTTATGAGTTAGAGCTACTGTCACGACCCGAGTCTACTCC
Source organism: Datura wrightii (assembly GCA_035772735.1). Classification (NCBI taxonomy): domain Eukaryota; kingdom Viridiplantae; phylum Streptophyta; class Magnoliopsida; order Solanales; family Solanaceae; genus Datura; species Datura wrightii. Next base: position 177,454,312 of record JASDFA010000018.1, on the reverse strand, counting down.
CTGAATGTAACACGGTGTAACCTATGACATGGCATAACACTAATATGATCTGACTTGTACATAAACTGGGTGGAAGCAAACTGAATTTATAAAACACTTTCTTAGTAATGAAATAGTCTGAATTAAATCAAAGAAATAAATATTGAATTTGAGATCAAAGCATTAAGATAAAAATACTAATTGTAAGTCTGAAAGCCTCTACTAACTGATGAGTTGCTGGAACAAGTCCCCATATAACTTTAAAAATTTGAAACAAAAAATAATAATAAAGGCAACTGAGATAAACATCACTCCATCCCTCGAATAATTAGGACTAACCGGTGACAACTACTGATGGGCACCGGATCAAAGCTAATCATGATGTTGCGCCTAAGTACCTAAATCTACATATGCAATCAGTACTTCAAATGTATTGAGCATATGATATATGCAACTAACTAAAGTGAATAAGTTGATAGTTTGAAATGCGGTACTAAATGTAAACTGAATGCATAAATTGAACTGAAGTACAATGACCCTATCTGAGATGCATAAATACTGATATGGGATAATATCACATCCTGGGGTTGAAAAAGGTCCCAAGGGTTCGATTGTTCGCCGATTCAAGTGGTACATGAGTTGGGTTTAGAACGTCGTGAAATAGTTCGGTTCCTATCTACTGTTGGTGTTAAAGGGAGAACTGCAAGGAGCTAACCCTAGTACGAGAGGTCTGGGTTTGTAAGGATGCATAATGAAAGTAGAAGTAAAGCTAATTTGAGGGACATTTACATGCACTGAAAATTGAGTCTGTAATTGTGAAAAAATTCTAACTGTATTGAACTGTTGGAGAGTTAGTTAACCGACATAAATCACGTGAGCTAAAAATGGAGTTTGATGTATACACTCCATTGAGAGGACCCAATATATCTTGCTAGGGTATAAAGGCATGACTAGTGTATTCATTAAAACTGACACCCATTTGGGCTAAAAACCTACGGTGGCTTGTAGTTCTGGGACCTGGGTGAACTGAACCTTGGCCCTAGTCGGTGCTAAGTACTATTCCCAACTGATAATTTACTTCTAGTTCAAACACTGGTGTTCTAATACTAAGTCAGAAATTACTTTATCTGAAAGTGTTCTAATAGTCTAAAGAACCTAAAAAGTGCTAGTTATGCTATCAAAATATGTGTACTGAAATTATGATGGGATCATGTATTCATAACATGCCAAGTACGATATATAACTGAATGTAAAGACTGAACTTTGAAATCATGCTAAAATAAATGACATGAAGGTACCATATCTAACTAGACGCAAAAACATGAATATCATATAATAATAATCACAAGAGTCTTAAAAACACTAAGATAATAAGGGAAGTCATAAACTCAATGAGAACCCAAATACATGATTTCTAAAGGACTGAGATACCTATGTTTTCTAAAAGTGTTTGGGACAACAGGGTAAAAGGACAACCCTTATTAAAATCCACATACTTGGAGTTGGAGAATTCTTGCTAGAACTTTGAACCTTGAAGGATTTGGAGAAGAACCTTTGCTCTGGGCTTGAGAGAGTTTGTTCGCATTTGGTGTTTTATTTCTGAGTGTTTAGGAGAGAATGAGGGCAAGGATCAGCTAACTCCTTTTAATCCCCCACTAAAAGACCCCAAACAACATAGCTTAGGAGTTAAAAATATAGAAAGTTATGAAACTACCCCTGAAAAACATACTATATAACCTGTGGTCCAGTCCCTACAAGCAACACCACAGCTCATTGTTTCATACCACGTCGCGTGGTATGCACTCATGGTTAATTGGACAATTTTGTACCCTTGTAGACCTCACACTATGGCTCATCTGGATGATCCGTCCTTTGATACCATGACTCGTGGTTCCTGCTTGTGGTCATTAGAAAATGTTGAACACTTTATGAACCTTTTACCAAGACTAGATAGAACATGGTACCATAAATCTTCCATTGACTCGTGGTGTTTGGGAACATGGGACCTTTGATTTCTTACCACGAGTCCTCCCACGAATCATGGTCCCTCACCACGACTTATGGTGTGGGTTGTCCTATGGATAAAGTTCACTTTCTGCTAGTTTTCTGCTTCATGTCTAGGATTTGATCTTAGAAACTTTTGGGGGTGTTATATTATCTCCCCCTTGGGAACATTATCCTCAAATGAATACTAATAAAGCTGACTGATAGAGTGATTGACTCAAAATTTATACACACACTGAACTAATTTCATAAAACATCCATGCGTAGTAAGACATGAGACCAACTGAGGGACATGAAACTGGGTAGAATACTAAGGAGAGAACTATTACCTCAAATTGGAATTGAACTGGAAGGAAAGAGGAGGGTGCTTTGTCATCATGTTTGCTTCTGCTTCCCAAGTAGCTTCCTCTACAAGTTGATTCCTCCAAAGGACTTTCACTGAAGCGACTTCCTTATTCCTCAACTTACAAACCTGATGGTCAAGAATCTTAACTGGGACCTCCTCATAAGAAAGACTATCTTTCACACCAACACTCTCTAAAGTTACAACTAGAGCCGAATCGCTAATGCACTTTTTCAACAAGGACACATGAAAGACTGGATGCACTGATGCTAATTCTGCAGACAAGTCCAAATCATAGGCCACATTACCAAAACACCTCAAGATCTTATAAAGACCAATATAGCAGGGACTAAGTTTTCTTTCTTAACAAAAATTATCACCCTTTCATGGGTGAAAATTTCAAATAAACCCAATCATCAGTAGCAAACTCAAGCTCTCTTCTTCTCACATTTGCATACAATTTCTTATGACTCTGAGCTATTTTCAGCCTTTCTCTAATAAGATGTACTTTTTCCTTTGCCTCATGAACTAAATTAGGGACAATCAAGGTAACTTCACCAACCTTAAATCACCCTATAGGAGATCTACACTTCCTACTATAAAGTGCCTCAAATGAATCCATCTAAATACTGGAGTGCTAACTGGTTATTATGAGCAAAATCAATGAGAGGCAAATGATCATAATAATTACCTTTAAAGTCAATCACACAAGCTCTCAACATGTCCTCTAAAGTCTGAATGGTCCGTTTAGCCCTAACTATCTATCTGCGAGTGAAAAGTTATGCTAAGCTTAACCTAGGTACTGAGACCTTTCTAAAATGACTTCTAAAATTGTAAGGTGAACTAAGTAAACCTATCAGAAATGATAAATAAAGGGACTCCATGCAAGCTGACTAACTCCTGAATGTAAAGTGTAGCATAATCCTCAGCTGAATCTATAGTCTTAACTAGCAGAAAATATGCTGACTTAGTCATTCGGTCTACAACCACCTATATCAAATCATGCTATTGGAGCATACGAGGTAAACCTGCAATGAAGTTCATATTTAGCTCTTTCCACTTTCAAGTAGGAATGCTAATATCTTAAGTCATACCTCTCGGTCTCTGGTGTTCAACCTTAACCTGCTTGCAATTAGGACACTTAGCCATAAATTCTATGATATCTCTTTTTTTTGCCATTCCACCAATAGACTTCTTATAGATCACGGTACATCTTAATGGCATCTGAGGGAATAGAATATTGAGAACTATGGCTTCTATTAATATCTGCAGCCTCAAATCATCTACATCCAGAACATATAATCAATTCCGATAACGAAGCACACCTTCTTCCCTGTTAGAGAAAACCTCCACCTCTTTATCAAGGAATGCTTCCTTCAACTTGAGCAAAATTGGATCATCATCCTACTTTGCCTTAACAACCATCACGAGAGAAGATTTTGGAACCATTCTGAACTATAATAACACCGTCGGCTGAATCAACTTGACTAACTCCTAAATGAGCAAGCATATGAACATCATGAACCAATTCTTTCTTCTCATCCTCAATGTATGCAACACTATTCATGGGTAATCTATTGAGGGTGTCGGCCACTACATTGGGTTTATCCGGATGGTACAAGATGCTCATATCATAGTCTTTCAATAACTTAAGCCATTTCCTCTGCAGAAGATCCAAATCCTTCTGATTGAACACATAATGAAGGCTTTTGTGGTCAATAAACACATCCACATGAACCCCATAAAGATAGTGCCTCCAAATCTTTAAGGCAAAAACTATTGTTGCCAACTCAAGATGATGAGTTGGATAATTCTTCTCATGAACCTTAAGTTGTCTAGAAGCACAAGCTATAATCTTACCATGTTGCATCAACATGAAACCAAGGTCAATTCTGGAGGCATCACAATAAACCATAAACCTATCTGAACCCTCTAGTAGATTCAAAACTGGAGCAGAAGTGAGTGAAGTCTTTAACTCCTGAAAACTCTTCTCGCAAGCATCGTATCACTAAAATTTGACTTTCTTTTGAGTCAATTTGGAAATAGGAGAACTAATATAGGAAAGACCTTCCACAAATCGTCTATAGTAACTGACTAAACCTAAGAAACTCTTAATGTCTAATGGAGAGGTGGATCTATGCCAGTTCCTAACCGCTGCGGTCTTTTGAGGATCAACCTGAATGCCATTGCTGGAGATAATATGACCGAGGAATGCTAGTAATTTCAAACAGAAATCACACTTGCTGAACTTAGCAAAAAAATAGCAATATTTGAGGATTTTCATAATAATCCTCAAATAGTCAGCACGCTCATCCTCGCTCCAAAAATAGATAAGGATGTCATCTATGAAGACAATGACAAATATGTCCAAGTACTATTTGATCACTCTATTCATCAAGTCCATAAAAGCTGTAGGAGTATTCATTAGTCCAAAAGACATAATCACAAAGTCATAGTTACCATACTGAGTTTTGAAGGTTATCTTTGGAATGTCACATTTGTTACACCGTTTAGCTGATGCGCTCATACGTATGTTGAGAGCTTTGGAGTATGATGCATACGAAAAAGGGCTCGGGGAATGAACATGTGAGCGCGCAATCAAGAGAGTGTGAGGAAAGAGATCAGAGGCAGGCTGCAAGGGGCGATACGTTGTGGACCCCCCTCCCCCTCAAGGGGTGGCACCTCGTGCCCATATTCCAGTGCGATTGGAGGCGCGTTGCACCCCCTTCCACTACCTCCTATATATATGTTTTAAGTGTGTGAAGTCTATTTCATTCAAAATATTTACCCTCGGCTGAGAGGAGAGAGTGAGCGATTATTCCTTCATTTTTTCATCAAATAACACTGTTAAACTCTATCCAAATTCAAATTCATCTTGGATAACGAGTCCCAAGCCTATGAGGAACATCCCTGTGAAGTTGTTTCTTGAAAATTTACTCGGAGTACCAGAACCCTGCTAAGTAAAAATTGTCAGAATCACTTCTAATTAAGTCCTAAGCGACTGGAAGTGATGGGTAAGTATATTTACCTTCTAGACTTGAGAATTTGTTAGTTTTCAGTCGAAATAAACAAAGTTGAATTAGAGCTAATGTTCTTTGATAAATATCATTATTTACCAATGCCTATTACTGAAATAACCTTATTCTCTCAGCGTAAAGGCTGCAATTGAGTGGAATTACTGGCTTCAGGTTGGAAACTATTTGGATAAATGAGCATCAACATTTGAGATACGTTAAGGCATATCCATTTGGCAAGTTATTCTCATCATATAGTGATACAACCTATGCTTCTGAATGTAGATAATGATCTTATATGTTGTGAATAGCTGTTGCCAGTAGATAATGATTATGTATGTTGTGGTTAGCTGCTAAAAGATGTATTGAGAGTACGGTACAATATCCCTCGTCGGTAAAGAGTATATTAAGTGTGACTAATGCTAGGAGATAGAGGCTCCCCTGTTCTTTTGTTTACAATATTAGTGGGATTTTGATGTTTTGTTGTCGTGCCAAGGCCTTAGAAGTTTATGGTTAGCTACTGGGCATGATTTTGTAAGTTGGACAGCATAGGGCATAGCCAGGCGATATAACTTTCAGTTTGATGCCTGTTCTATCAGTAAAGCTCTCCTAGAGGTCGATGGCGTACCGTGATGCCTTCAGGGCCGAAATCTAGGTAGGGTGGGCTTATTCTCAGGTTGATGGCACTAGGGTTGCCTAACAAACTAATCGACAACTCACCACATTATTGGTTACTGTCAGACCGTTAGTTCCAGTCGACTTAATGTTTGTCACATGGGTCAACCAGGAAACCATCCTAGTTGCTACAAGCCTGATAGACTAGTTGATACCCTAAGGAGGTAACCTTATTATTAGTTCGATATGGGGCGGATGCCCCAGCTTACTCATATAGGTACCCATGTACAACTTGCCACAAATGGCTAGGTTCAGATAAACCGGCCTACGAAGCTATGAATCGCCCAGTGAAGTCATTTGAAATCTAAACAGACCAAGTTAGTGTATAAGGGACTAGAACCATAGTAGTACAGTATTACCTTCAGGATAAGAATTATAGCAAGCTACCTGTGGAAGGTTAGGGATGACTGCTCAGGAGCATGTCCGATTAGTAATAACCCTACAATCGTTCTAAGCAAGAGAACTAAATAGTTGGTCGCCTGCGACCTTACGATTCGCTTATGAGCTATCATTGTCCTAGCATGACATTCAGAGTATCATTTAGGCCACTCCAGACCTCGCCCTATTCTGTCTAGACCATTAAAGATTATGATCACTTCCAGGACCCTCTGATCAGGTGTAGGCACACAGGGTGTGCCTGTTGGCAACTACATAGTCTATTCTAGGGGCGAGTAGTGGTTGTGTTAGGCCTTAAGAGCCAAATACGCCTTTTTAGTGGCTAGATGGAGTCTTAAATGTAGTATATCGATTGGGATTGACCGCACCTAGGATAGCCTTCCGTCGATCAACTTCAGGGTTACTAACTGTATCATCACCTACGCGACTACGGATTACTCAAAGGAGTTATGTGATATTGCTCAGAGGAGCTATATGATGTCCCAAGGGACTATACTCATTCCCAAGGGCCATATTATAGTCCATCCATGAATGGGCTTTTAGTTTTATGCCATATCGACATCACTGACCCTCTGTCGAGCCTTGTGTGCCCAGGGTGCAGTTACAGGAGCTCAGAGGGCTCAGACACAGTTACAGGAGTCTAGCAGGCTCAGTTGCACACCCAGAAGCTAGGTAGGTTGGCTATAGTTACAAGTAGAATCATAAGGACCTTGTTAGAGGTACATAGATTGGATTGCACTTTCCGGGGCTTATGGGGGGCCCCGGTAGGTTACTTCTATGTTGCTTGCACTTTCCATGCATATGGAGGCCAGGTTAGGTTCTTGTTTGTGTACTTGCTTGCTAGATATAGCTTATGAACGTGTAGTTATGCAACTTTAGTTCATCTTTGTGTAGTGACTTACTAAATGCAGGTTATGGGTAAGAAAACTTACAGGTTAACTTCTGTCCCTTCTTGCTTTTCACTTTCAATTCTTTATCAACTTCTATTTAGTCTTAATTTACTACCTTACATATTCGGTACATATTGTACTAACTCCCAACTATGGGGCACTACATACTTGCCTATAGGTTTAGACAGAGTGCAGGATCTCTTAGCAGCTATTCAGAGTCAGCAGATTGGCCAGCTCCTATCATTCAGAGTTTCCAAGTTGTAGAGTTTTAACTGTCATTTATTTGTATAGCATTTGGGTAGGCCGAGGCCCTATCCCGACCAATATTTTCACTCTTAGAAACTTGTAGACTACAATCTTCAGTTACTTGTCCGTGTTGGCAATGTGGGGCCTATATATGTTCAGTTCTGTATGTTGGCCATTTAGGTACTAGTATAACTTCAGTTAGCAACCTTGTTAGCTATAGTGTTTAATGACTGCCTGTTTTTCATTCTATTATAACTAGACAACAGGGTGGTCTTGTCAGACCGCATAGCATCCCTTTTACTGTTATGTTGGCTGGGTTAGCTGTTTTCTTTTGTAGGTGTTGTGTGGCCTTATCGGCCCGAGACTGTGTTTATAGCCGAGATATAGCAGTTTGCTTTCTTGATTTTTAGTCATTGATAGGCACCAGAGGTGCATATGCCCAGCCAGGTCAGCCCAGATCCCAGTGTGGTAGTAGGTGCCAATCATGCCTCCCAAGGTAGGGTGTGAAAACATTTCCTAACTCTGAGCTAATGATAACCGGATCTAAGGTCTATCTTTGAAAAGAAACTAGCACCCCGGAGCTGATCGAACAAGTGATCAATTCTGGGAATGGGATACTTATTCTTGACCGTTACTTTGTTTAGATGATGGAAATCGATGCACATTCTGAGAGAACTTTATTTCTTCACACAAATAGAACTGGAGCACCCCATGGAGGGATGTTGGATCTGATAAAGCCTTTGTCTAAGAGGTCCTTCAAATGATCTTTCAACTCCTTCAGCTCGGGTGGATCTATCCTATATGAAGGAGTTAAGATGGGCTAGATATTTGGAAGAAGGTCTATTCCGAAGTCAATTTCCCCTTTGGGAGGGACTTTGGGAAGATCTTCAGGAAGCACTTTTGGAAACTCCCTCACAACCAAAACGGACTAAAGGGTTGGGGATTCAAACCTAGAATCCTTAATCCGACAATCCTTAGAGAGAATTTTTTTGGCCTAAGGTAAGAGACAAACCAACTTGTAGGCGCTGAGGTACTATCCTTCCATTCTAAGACTAGTTCACTAGGAAACCGGAACCTAACGACTCTGATTATATAGAAGACTGAGGCATAATAGGAGTGTAAATAGCCTATGCCAAGAATGACATCAAAGTCGGTCATTTCCAGCTCTACTAGGTCAGTTGTGGTGATTTTTTGAAAATTTGAGACCGGACAATTTTAGTATACCCGTTTAGCAATCACAAACTCACCAACAAGAGTAGAGACTGAGAAGGGTTCTGAAAGAATTTCCGGACTGACATCAAAATTTACTATAATATAAGGAGTCATAAAAGAAAGTGTGGCTCCTAGATCTAGAAATGCATATATATTTAACTGAAAGACTCACAACATACCAGTAACAACATCAGGTGAGCTCTGCTGGTCCTAATGAGATAACAAGGCATAGAAGCGGCTTTGGTGTTGACCACTGCTCGAACCTGAAGAAGTACCCTTTTAAACTAGGGAACCTGAAGGGGTTGCTGAATAGTGGACCGAGTCTTTCCACGTTCGGTTGAAGGGAAATCTCTCAACCTATGGTCTATTTGACCACATTTAAAACAACCCTTCTTGCCAAGATGACACTCATCTGGATGATTCTTACCATACTTAGATCATGCTGAAAAAGTGTGATTGTTGGAAATATTACCTTGAGACTTGGAGCCAGATGCTCTATTTTCCTTATTAACACGAGTCCTGGCAGAAGGAGCATGTAATACATCCCTCAGACTAAACTCGGGAGTTGAAATGGATAAAATAGAAATTTCTGCACCATGTCACAGGACGAGTCATCCAGCGACCCGTTAGGAACCCTACGAGTTGTTAAGTGACCCGTGGGGAGAGGCTGGGACATGCTGGAAATTTTGGCTTTTGGGTGACCACGGATGTGACCATGAGTCGTGGTCTGCATCATGACTCGTCAGGTCACCCGTGGTCAAGGATGATATAAAGGGAAAATAAAAATAGACATTGCACCTAACGGGTCAACACCACGAATCGTCGGGTACACCATGAGTTGTGGTGTCCCCTGTGGTGACACCTCAGTTGATTTTTGGTAGAGAAAAGGACTGGAGGTGACCAAGAGTCATGGTCACCGACAACAATTCATTAAGTGTTTCATTGTGACCATCAATATGTAATATCTAGTGAAGAAGACGAATGCAGACCATGAGTCATGGCCAGGGACGATTACTCATCCAGTCCCTCATTGGGACTGGCTATCTATTTTTTTCCTACGAGTTTATTAAGGGATTTTCCATAATTTTTAAGTTTCTAAGGCCTAAATTATGTCGTTTTAAGCTCAGTTAGAAGGGTTTAAAGAGAGTTAAACCTATCCTAAGCCTTACTATTTCATAAATGCAAGACTAGAATGCTATTGGGGGTGATCAAGGCAAGAATTCATCAATTCTTCTTCAATTTCCTTTGGGTGTTCAAGGAAGAGGGTAGAATCAACTTACCCAGGTATGTGAGGCTATGAATGAGAGTCCCTTTCACTCTCATTCCCTAAACTGTTCTAAAATTTCATGAATTTCAATTCTAAAAGTCAAGTTTCATGATCCATGAGGTTTAAGCCAATTCTTGTGAAATTCGACAATATCTATCGATGGGTCAATCTCCTTCATGTATTAAATTTTGTTCTATGATCTACGGGAAGCTTTTATGACTATTTTGAATATAAATTCATAGATTGAGTTTAAATCCAACTATGCCAAATTATGTATGATTTTATGAAAAGTCAAGTTATGATTTCGTTGTGATCTTGATCTAAGCCCAACTATATGACTTCTCTCAAGTACTTATCACGGATTTATGAGATATCAAGTATATACATGTTTTACAAATATGAATGAATTTCATGATTTATGGGTTTATGATTATGGCCGACTCACGAGCCTTATTTTATGGCTAGTTCACGTATTTCAAACATGCTTATGATTATGATGATTTAACTAGCCCATGAATCTCATGTATGTTTTCCCTATTATTCTATGAGCACTATATATGTTTTGAGAGTAGTATTTAACACCGAGTAGATCGGGGGTCCTAGCATACCCCGAGTCTCAAAACTACGCGTCAACATAGCCATGATGGGACCTCCTTTGCGACAGTCCCTTTTGCCCGAATGGGCCTTTCATGAGTGATATCACGCCTATTTTCATGATTCTACCCTTAGCAAGGTACAAAAACCTTTCCGACTAGGGTTTTACAGGTCGGGCTCCATGTGTGCCCATATGGGGTATGTCGGTTATAAGAATCTCCCACTGTTCCTCATGATTTATGCATGGTTATGATTATGTAGTTTGCCTCAAGTCATGTTTAATAAAGAATTTCTCTTATGATTATCAACATAATTGATTTACAAATGTTTTGAAAACCTTGAGCCCCTATGTTTACATTATGATATTTACATTATGTTCATATTGTCCTACTCTTATGAACTCTTATATATTTTAACTGTCTGTTTTACTCATCTTGCATACTCGGTACATTTCAAGTACTGACTGCATATTCTATGTTGTATCATTTTATGATATAGGCTTTGATATCTAGGCTCAGTCCCGCCGATAATCAGATTATCGGAGTTAGCTTCCAACGACCCTTTTTGGTGAGTCCTCAATTTTTGAGGGTTTTTCTATTCAGACATGTTCATCATTTTTTTAGTTTCAGACAATTGTGAGTTAGTTGGGGTCTTGTCCCACCAACTCGTCAGTGTTAGAGGCTTTTTCGGATATAGTTGTATTAACCTCTAGACTTGTGCGTGTTATCAGATGTTATGTTTGTTAAGATTTCCGTTATGCCATTTATGATGAACTTCCGCATCTTGAAGTGCAGCTTGCTGAGCTAGATCGGCTTGCCTAGCTTCTTCAGCTATGCGGACATCTCTCTGTTCCTAGTTTTCCATTCTACGCAGTGTCCGTTTGATTTCAGGGTTCAACGAAATTAGGGGATTTCCACTACTCCGAGTGCTTGGAATCCACCTGAAAACAACCTTTGGGTATCAAAAACAAAAAGAAAACGTAATTAAGGAAATAACTACCAAAAAGTCAAATACAAGCAAATAATCTTGTCTTAGCCGTATTTCCCGACAACAATGCCACTTTTTAATAATGCTCAAACCATACCTCCTAGCAAAGTATGAAGCGGACATTGTCAACAAAGAACCCAACTAGAGGTTGGGATCGAACCCACAGAGAATACGGAAGAGCTAGACTAAAGCTAGTAAGTGAACTTATTGGGTAGTTACTCCAAATTGGGGGTTCTAAAGGAAACAATAATTAAAAACAACCATAAAATTTTGGTTGAAATCAAGAATGAAAGATAACTAGGGTTTTGTGTTCCCCATGGGTTCATAACTGCTTTGGATATACATACGTGATCATCACCAATGCTTTACTTGTAGAACTGATAACTTAGGTTCATCCAAACGACTGGTTCGTCTCTATTGAATTACTATACTCAATCACTGGGTCAGGTCTCAGGAGCGATTGCAAACTAACCGTTATCAATATGTCCCAAATTTAATTATCCTGTGACCATAACTCAAGTTAATACAATGATCATCAATATCAAGGCTTTGTTATAATTCTCTTTTCCTAATCTCTACCTCTCTAGGCTCAAGAAAGTAAAGAGTTCGGGAAAGTCCTCACATTGTACACCGTTAAGAAATGTTTAAGTATGAAGAGAATACAATACAAGTGTTTTTCATTGGTTTTGAATCACTTTTATGTAACTCTAGATTGTTAATCCATCATAGTTCCCACAACCCTAGCTATGGAGGTTTTAAGCTCTCACAGTTACAAGATTGTAATTTGCATTCATAATTTAATACATAAATCAATACTTACAATTATGGAAGAGAGAAAAACTTCTTTAAATAAATCAGCAAAATCCTCAAGAACAAAGTATGAATATCAAGAGAAAATCAAGAAAGATTGATCACAACTCAATTCTATTTTCTATCCCTCAATTCTCACGTCCTCTAATGTTAACTAACTATTGTCTAATTTTCTCTCCTAAAAATAAAACACAAAATTTATTTATACAAACATAAAATCTTTTTCCTAGGCTAACAGGGTGAATTTCCATAACTGAAGCCACTTGTGTCACGACCAATCCTACGACCCGTAGCAGGTGTGTACGGGTCATACATACTTCCGGTATGTCTTTGACTGGCTGAAATTTGGCTAAGTGTTGGACCTTGGTACAACTCGTACATTCTTCCTACGAGTCGTACTGTGCTTCTGTGGTCTGACTCTGAGACTTTTCAATTTTTCTAAAGTTCTTCACGAGTGCTATGGTACGACTTGTACCTTGATGCCATGACTTATACTGTCTATTCGTATCCGGAGTCAGCCTCTTGTGCAAATCTTCTGAATCTTTCCATGACTTCATTACGCCTGTATAAGCATTGTACAACTCATACTGAGAGTCGTAGCATGCACTCTCCATACTTAGCCTTCTGAAACTTCTCATGATCTGCAGTATAGCTCGTAACACCATCCTACGGCTTGTACTGAGAATTGTGATTTAAGCCTATTTTCTGCACTTTCAGGCTATCTTTTGCACATTCTTGCTCTAACACCTATTTTTCCTATAACCAAAGAAAAAGTGCCTTATATCCATATAAACATACCTAAGTCCATGCTATTTTCTTAGTTTTGAGCATCGAAAGTGCTATAAACTCACAGCACATCGACACCCTCAACTTAAGACTTTTGCATGCCCTCAGGAAAAGAAAAAAACTAAATACGACGCTCAAACTAGAAAGTAAACGTAGGATACTACAGCCAATACTAAACAAATCTTGCGCTTTACATTTAACACTTTCTGACCCTTTTCCATGAACCAACATCAGCTAATGTACTACAAGCAACCACAAAACATGATAAACAGGGACCAAGACAAGTCATCTAGCTATCAACAGGCAATCAAGTCATCATTGATGCTTTTCACACAGACCAATAGTAAAAGTAAACATAATATATGCACCCTCACAACAACTGAAGTCCCCACTCATAGATATAGTATCAAATATTGCATGGGACTAAACATGCAAGATGCTCACTCTCACAAAGAAGTCTCAAGTTCTATATATCAGATACCATAGGCTTGCCCTTATTTTCTCTGCTTCAATTTATCAGATGGTCGGATTAGGATCACTATAGTACTTGTTGTGACTTGTAATGTAGGCTTTAGGGCTGAACATGGTAAATATGAAAGATCTTATGAGTGACTAACCCTTCCTTGGCACTACATACATTGGCTTCACCATTCACCTATTTCACCCTTTATGCTTTTCATTCCTTTTCTTCCTTTTTCACCTCTTTTATGTGCATTTGTATGGGTGATGTATTTTCAACTTTTTCAAGAATTTTACATTTTTTTTCTTTTGAATTTTTCTTTTTCAAGATTTTCCAATCTTTTCATCTCTTTTTTTTCACACCACACCTCATTTTTAACCATTTCTCTTTTCTTTCCCTTTTTCTCGTTCTCACCATTTATGCACCCCTACTCTAGATACCCTCAACTTAGGCATTTCACCTATGTTGAGTTTCACAATTTCCAAGGAAGGACCAGGGCCAAAACAGGTTTATTATAAAAAATGGGTATGGTTCATGGGTTAATCAAAGAAAAATGATCTATTAAAAGCTCAAAATTGGGATCAAGGGAATCATATGATTTTGGTAGGGTTATTTCAGCTAAAAGTGAGCTTAACAAAGAACGACCTATGATGATATCCTAAACAATCATCCTTAGCCTATGCAAAGACCAACCAGGCAAGTTCTAGATCTTCAACACAGTACTGAACTAAGTATTACACCTCACTCACTCTTGGCACATGACTTATATTCACCTTACCTATCTAGTTTACACATGGCTTAATAAGAATCCTCATGCTAATAAACTTATGACATCAAAAGATCCACAAAAATCATGCATGTAGTTACAAAATACATAGCTAATGCATCAAAAAATTTTAAACAGGGTCAATGTTTTTCAAAAATCAAAACTAGTGCATTTTCATTGGCTGAGTACTCCTAAGTTATTTCCTAATTAAATAAAAATCACAAAATAAAAAAAAAAGTCCTAAATATGTCGGTTCTACTAGATAGCATGCCCAAGGGAAAAGAAACACGGCAAGAAAAACCCTCGGACGAATCCAAAAAATCCCAAAAAATCACAAGTACACCTCCTCCCCTTTTTGAAAATTGAGCTTCGTCCCCAAAGCATGAACTACAAGAACGTAGGGAAGGGAACATACCTATAGTAGTCTAGGCACTCCTGTCGTCCTGCGGAGGAGGTACCTCCGCGGCATTTGTGGCGCTTGTGGTGGCCAGCGCACTCAATGAAGTATCCGTAGGGGGAGCGGTTACCCCCTCAGTAGTCCTAGCCACTTATATGGTCTCTGTGTCAATCAGGGCTGAAGGTGGCTCACCCGAAGGGTCACGACCACTAGCAAGATCGGGCTGAGTCATGGTGGAGCTGCCTATTCCTCTAGCTCGCTCCTGCAGCTCTGACATATATCAGTCATGAGTTTGCAGGCTCTCTGCTCGTGTCCGTTTGTGCTCTCTCCTTTCCTTTTTCCTTCTCTTCCTCGAACTCTCTTCTCCAACATCCTTAGAAGCTCTTTTCTTTCCCTTATCTCCAGAAGCTATCGTCGCCTCCCAATATGCTGCCAAATGAATCTCCTCATCGGGCTCTACTTTGAGGTCTGGAAGAGTGGGGGATGTTATGACTGCCAATTGTCGTGATGACAACTCGAATACTTAGCTCCGAAGAGCCCCCAACTCCTCACAGAGACTGTTGGTGTCCGTCTGCTCCGCCATACATATGTTGAACCGGCTCTCAAATCCATCCAGTTGAGCATGTAGGGCCTGAGCTGCTGTATCTATTTCTTCTTTGACCCATGGCTTTCGTTTTCCATCATAGCTTGAATTTTTCTTTCTGCCATGGTCAACCTTTTGGGATGTTTTTGTAGGAAGTCATGAGGCACTAAAACATGTCCTGCTGGAGTCTGAGTCTGCAGGCTAGGCTGTGGCATAGCTGAAGTGAGCTGACTCTGGATGACTGACATTTGTAGCCGGTGTCTCTCTTTGATCCTGTAAGGTGGGGGCATTCACCTGTGAGACCTCTGCTGGCTGGACCGATGGAACTTCTGTTGGAAGCCAGGCTCAGCTTATCGGGTTCATTTCATCCTAGATAAGGCCGGTGTCTGCAATCCTCTGGCCTCCAATTAGACTCTCCTCACCCCGGCGTATTGGAACCCCTGCCTCTATGCATAGTCTGAATACAAGACTCGAAAATGGGATGGTAGTGCTCCATCCCACCGCCCGATCTCATCTCTCCTTTATGATGATCCTCGGGATGTTGACAGGATATCGGGACATGAGGTATGCCACCAAAGCTGCTCTACCAGCACTCAATGTATTGTCGTTGACTGTAGGTGCCAACCGGCGGCATACTAGTGTCCAACATGCTTTTTCTATGAAGTTTAGTAAGTTCTTTATAACCTGCTTTCCACCAAGAACCCACTCAGCTTCCTCCTTATCCTCAGCAATCACATCGCCAGCCATTGCAGCTGCCTCTGCCTTTCCTGCAATCCCAAATTCCTGATTTTCTTCATTGCCTCCACCCTATAATCATACTTCGGAATCATCCATGTAGGCACAAATTGTGTTCCATACAGAACCGTAGAGATGGTCTACTATGATATGTCTACCTCTCATCCTCGAACCAAAACACTCTCCAGTCGAGGCTGGTCTTATATTTTCTGCCCTCCTTTTCCTTTTGCTCCATGGTGGCCAAATAGTTGTTGTAGAACTCCCGGAACAAATTTGTGGTATACTAAGCTAGAGTCTTGGCCATCCACTCGAAGCCATAGAAGCTGAATATCCGCTTCATCTCCTCAACTTCATTCAGTGAGTTTGTGAGGATTAGCGGTGCTTCCTGGATGCTCCCCCTTGGCTTATTTTTGGCGGTGAGAGAAATGGCTTGCTCATAAATTTTTGTAGCTCTCGACACTCTCCACCGGACTGTGCGGTTTTCTCTAGATGGAGCCTGTTCTTGCGCAGCATTAGGGGCCTCCTCCTATGAGTCATCGCTGCCACTTGCCTCTCGGGATTGGGTCTCCTCAGACCCTTCTTCTACATTTGAGTCGTTTCCCCACTCCTGATTACCTTCTCTAGCTCCCTTCTCATACTAGGGAGCTGGGGCAGATGTGGCAGTAGTTGCTATAGCTTGTGCTTTTGCTTTTTCCCTAGTGGTTCTGGTTCCGTCAGTGTCTGATGTATCAACTTGGTACTCCTCAACCGAACCACTAGGGGTGTTGCCTGCTTGCTCAGCCTCGGACTCATATGTTTCATCATGTAATGTTCTCCGGGAAGTTTCTTTGGATGCTTTGCGCTTCATTGTCATTGTTCCTATAGAGAAGAGAATTAGAATTCCATATTTGAGAAAGAAAACTAGAAAAGAAATTTTCAGATTCTCAACACAGGTCGTACCATGGAGGTAAGACTCGTATGAAGTCCCAGAAACTCTGTATGCACATTACGACTCACAGGTATGACCCATACCTTGAGTCATCTGTTAAAGCCCCTACACTCCGTTTTTCTCTGTATTTTCCAACAACTCATGGTATGATCCATAGGTCGATTCCACGAGTCGTAGGAGGGACTCTTCTGCCTCATCTGGCTTACCCCTATTCAGGTCCTGGATACGAATGCACATACGACTCGTAGTGAAAAATCACGAATTGTACTGTGATTCGTATCACTTTCTTGACTTATTCGATTTTGTCCTGTTTGTAGGGATTCTTTTTCACGATTTCGGTAATCAAATTTCCCCAGATATGGGCATACCATTCAATCAATTTAACACTACTCATCCCTCCCCTTTTTAATCACTACCCGTAACTCAAGTTTAAATGCTTCAATGCAAAAGTTCATCTCCTAAATAATGTTTTCCCAGTCGCATATAGTTCAATAACACCCCTGATCATTGTCTCCTTCAAATTTTTCAAGCAAGCACAAAGACTTAGAGGGGTTTGACAGTCCTGACTTCAAGCATATAAATTTCTCGATATTCAATACAATACACTTACTTGTTTCTTCTTTCTTCAACTGGTAATCAAGAATGCGAGTTGAGATGCACTTAATTTGAGCAAGAAATTGTTTGTAGGTTCTTTGTTCTTGAGTTATGGGAGTGAGGGGTTCATAGGTTTAGCTCGTATTTGGTTTTGTTTGCATGGGAAAAAATAGTTGTCTTAGGTCTTGGGTTTAAAATAGGAGAAGGGCAAATTTAAAAATCTGGGTCGAGTCGGGTAAATTTAAAGATTTTGACCTGTCATGACTCATACCACGAGTTGTAGGAAGTCCCTACAACTCGTCCCTTGGACCCGTAAGTCAGAGTTTTAAAAAACTTACTCGAGGACCTACGAGAACATCCTACGACTCGTACAAGGTGGGTACGGTTCGTATGATGACTCATAGGTCTTTTCTTTTGAAATACATCTCTGAACCTCACCATGCCTCCTACTACGGTTCGTATGATGTTGTCACCAGTCGTACTGAGAGCTGTAGAAGCTTCTCTCTCAACAGTCTTTCTGCCTCCTATTTTTTTTTCCCTGGCACACTGAGCACACATTAGTTCAATCACTTAGGTTGCCTCCCATGAAGCGCTTGATTTAATGTTGTGGCACGATGCAGGTGGCCCGATTACTCAGACTTCACCAAGCCACCACTTGGGTTGCCTCCCAAGTAGCACCTGATTTAATGTCACGGCACGACGCAAGTCTCTTGACTACTCAAAATTCATCAAGTGACTCATTCATCATCTAGTGCTGAGATTACACTGAATTCCTTCAGTTGCTGCATTGACTGGTAGATGTTGAAGGTAACCTCTTATTTGTTAAGTTTGAACTTCAATTAACCCGCCTCCACATCTACCAAAGCCCTCCCAGTCGCAAGGAATGGTCGCCCCAGAATGATGGGGACCTCATAATCAACCTCGCAATCTAGAATCACGAAGTCTGCTGGGAATATGAATTTGTCCACCTTAACCAGTACACCGAATAGGATCCCCACTGGCTTCTTCACAGCCCTGTCGGCCATCAGTAGCCGTATAGTGGTCGGTGTGGGGATCCTAAACCCAATTTCTTGAATACTACCAAGGGCATCAGGTTGATGCTTGCTCCCAGATAACCAAGTTCCCTTGCGAACTCGACATTGCCAATGGTGCACGGTATAGTGAAAGCACCTGGGTCTTCCTTCTTTTGAGCCAGGACCTGTGTAGCTATGGCACTCAGTGATGTACATTGTCTACCGGCTCATAGCTTGTGGACCTCTTCTTTTTCACCAAGTCACTCATAAACTTAGCATATCCCCGCATTTGTTCTAATGTCTCAACCAATGGTATGTTCACAGATAGTTGCTTAAGCATTGAAAGGAATTTCTGGAACTTACCATTTTCCTCCTTTTTCTTCATTCTTTGAGGGAACAGTGGTGGTGGTTGCGGGATAGATCGGTACAATTGAGTTTCTCCTTGATCAATGTTAGGTTCTTTCTCACCTATCGGGGCCTCTGGCAACTCAACATTCTCTATCTCAGTACTCTTCTCATTCTCCTTAATCATGCTCTCTTTCTTCCTGTCAACTACAACCGAAAAGGGGGGTTAACTGTGGTCTTACCACTCCTAGTCATCACCGCCACGCAGTGGCCATCATTCTTTGGGTTCTGGACGGTGCTGCTAGGTAGTGTACCCTTTTGTCTAGGGCTTAGTGATGCTGACAGTTTCCCAAGTTGCTGCTTAATCCTCTTGATGGCGGTTGCATCAGATTCCACTCTCTGGCCCCTGCTTGATATGTCACCACAGATCTCTTTTAATTTCTCATCACTGGACCTCACCTTTTTCAGCATCTCGGCCATCATTCTCTCTAATTTTGATTGCCAAGCCTCCCCCTCTCATGCATTGGGAGGCACATAAACTCCAGCCTGGTCATTGCAGTAGCCATTGTTTCTTCTCCATTCTCCATCGCTCTCACGACCGCGGCTCCTATCTATGTACTCGTTTCGGTTGTAGTTGTCTCTATATTGGTTTGACCTTGGTTTCCAAAACCTTGGCGCCAATTGTCTTGTCTAGACGTTTGGGCGTTGGCTCGGAAACTTACCACTTGGTGTCCAGGAAAGTTGCATCTTCCTCAAAATCAGAGTGATCTGCTCCCGGTTCCATTCCTTATGTTCCCACTATATTTACCTTTTTGGCTCCTTCTCCCATAATGTGCTTTGTAAGAAAATCTAATGATGTGACATGTGAGACAACTTCTGGTCGCGTTCTTCTTTCTTGGTCTATAGTCAGACCAGCAACATATGTACTGACCGCTGCATCTGCCTCCCTAGAATGTCATGCCCTGTTTGTCTTGGTCACCCTGTCAAGGATAGTAGCAGCTTGCTCCTAGGTGTGACTCATCAATGCTCCTCCTGCCACCGTGTCTACCACAGCTTCTGTGCTATTATCTAGACTTATAAAAAATTTCCAATAAACTATCATATGGGATCTTATGGTTTGGGCACTTTGTCAACTTCTTCTTAAACCTCAACCAGGTTTCGTGAAGTGCCTCGGTCTTGATTCGTCATAAATTATAGATCTCATCCTTTAGCTGCAACATTCTGGAGGGAGGAAAGAATGTCTCCAAAAAAGCCTTCTTCAGTTCCCTCCAGTTGGTTATGGAGTCGTTGGGCAACTCCGATAACCATAAAGTGGCTTCCCCTGATAGAGAAGGGGAAAAGCCTGATCCTAGTGGCATCTTTGCTAACTCTAGGCAACCTGTATGCCTTGCATATTCCTATGAAGTTCATCAAGTGCAGGTTGGCATCATCTGCTGCATGACCAGTAAACACCCCTTTCATGTTTAATAGTTGAATCATGGTGCTCGTGATGTCGAATTTGGCCCCAGCAGGCAATGCTGGTGGCATAATTGCTCTAGTTGACCTAACTTTATCAATGTTTGGGTCTTATTTGTCAAAGAACTGAGGGGCCAGTCTGTGGCCTCTATTGCCCCTCCCATGTCAACCAGCATTAACAACCTTATCTCTGGCATCTTCTGTATCCTGAAATGCAGCTTACCGAGCTAGCTTGGCTTGCCTAACTTCTTCAGATATGTGGACATCTCTCTGTTACTGGTTTTCCATTCTATGTAGTGTCCGCTCGATTTCGGGGTTCAACAGAATCAGGGGATTTCCACTACTCCGAGTGCTTGGCATCCATCGGAAAACAACCTGTGGGTATCAAAAACAAAAATAAAACATAATTAAGGAAATAACTACCAAAAAGTCAAATACAAGCAAATAATCTAGTCTTAGCCATATTCCCCAGCAACGGCACCACTTTTTGATAACGCTCAAACGATACCTCCTACCGAAGTATAAAGCGAACGTTGTCAATAAAGAACCCAACTAGAGGTTGGGGTCAAACCCATAGGGAATACGGAAGAGCTAGACTAAAGCCAGTAAGTGAACTTGTTTGGTAGTTACTCCAAAATGGGGGTTCTAAGGAAAACAATAATTAAAAACAATTGTTAAAACTTTGGTTGAAATCAAGAATGAAAAATAACTAGGGTTTTGTGTTCCCCACCGGTTCATAACTACTTTGGATATACATACGTGATCATCACTAATGCTTTACTTATAGAACTGATAATATAGGTTCATCCAAATGACTGGTCTGTCCCTATTGAATGACAATACTCAATCACCAGGTCAGATCTCATGAGTGATTGCAAACTAACTGTTATCAATATGTCCCAAATTTATCTTGCGACCACAGCTCAAGTTAATACAATGATCATCAAGATCAAGGCTTTTTTGTAATTCTCTTTTCCTAATCTCTACCTCTCTAGGCTCAATCAAGTAAAGAATTCGGGAAAGTCCAAACATTGTCCACTGTTAAGAAATATTTAAGCATGAAGAGAATACAATATCGGTGTTTTACATTGGTTTTGAATCACTTTTATGTAACCCTAGCTTGTTAATCCGCCATGGTTCCCATAATCCTAGCTATGGAGGTTTTAACCTCTCATAGTTGCAAGATTGTGATTTCATTCATAATTAAATACATAAATCAATACTTAAAATTATAGACGAGAGAAAAACTTCTTTAATAAATCAGCAAAATCCTCAAGAATAAAGTATGAATATTAAGAGAAAATCAAGAAAAGATTGATCACAATCCAAATCAACTCAATTCTATCTTGTATCCCTAAATTCTCACGTCCTCTAATGTTAACTAACTATTTTCTAATTTTCTCTCCTGAAAATAAAACATAAGATGTATTTATACAGAGAAAAATCCTTTTCTTAGGCAACAGAGTGAATTTCCATAACTGATGCCGCCTATGTCACGACCAATCCTAAGACCCGTAGCAGGTATGTACGGGTCGTACCTGCTTCCTTTATGTCTTTGACTGGCTGAAATTTGGCTAAGTGTTGGACCTTGGTATGAGTCATACTATGCTTCCATTGTCTGACTCTGAGACTTTTCAATTTTTTTGAAGTTCTTCATGAATGCTATGGTACGACTCGTACCTTGATGCCACAACTCATACTGTCTATCTGTATCAGGAGTCAACCTCTTGTGCAAATCTTCTGAATCTTTTCACAAATTTGACACTATGGCCCATACAAGAATTGTACGACTCGTACTGAGAGTCGTAGGATGCACTCTCCATACTTATCCTTCTAAAACTTTTCACGATTTGAAGTACGGCTAGTAGCACCATTCTACGGCTCGTACTAAGAATTGTGACTTAAGCCTATTTTTTGTACTTTCAGGCTATATTTAGCACAGTCTTGCTCCAACACCTATTTTTCCTGTAACCAAAGAAAAAGTGTCTTATATCCATATAAACATACCTAAGTCCATGATATTTTCTTAGTTTTGAGCGTCGAAAGTGTTGCAAACTCACAGCACATCAGTATCGAAGGTGGACGAGGATCCACATGAGTTTATTGATGAGATTATGAAAATAACCCAAATCATGGGGGTGACCAGAGAGGAGTGCACCGACTTAGCCTCTTATCAACTGAAAGGGGTTGCACATATCTGGTTCAAGTAGTGGAAAGATAGCCAAACAATTGGAGTAGGCCCTTTGGGTTGGGAGGAGTTTCACACCGCGTTTCTGGAGCGGTTCTTCCCTCATGAGATGAGTGAGATTAAAGAGGAAGAGTATGTAAACCTGAAGAAGGTTAACATAATAGTCCAAGAGTATGCTTTGGAGTTCACTCGTTTGTTTAAGTATGCCCCAAAAGCTAGTGGCTAATCAAAGAGCTCGGGTAAGTAGGTTTTGTTCATGGAGTGGCGAACTACCTGGACAAAGATTGTAGGATCGTCATGATTCAACAGGATATTGATTTTTCGCGGATAATTTTGCATGCCCAGCAAATGGAGGCGGTGCATCTAAGGGAGAGAGAGGCTAAGAGGGCCAGGATGGATAATGTTGGGTTCACTCAGCAGTGATCTGGTGGTGGTCACTGCCCTCAGATTTAGCAAAGGTCATTAGCCCCAGCACAATCATCAGCTAGTGTCCCGTCCTAACCCAGACATGATCAGAGGGTAGAGCGTTAGGATCAAGGGGCCAGGGGAGCATTTCAAGAGATTGCACTTTTTTATCCTGTGTGAAGTGTGGCAAGAACCACCCAGGGAGGTGTTTAGTTGGCTTAGATGCTTGTTTCAAGTGTGGAAAACCCGGACACAGGCTTAGGGATTGCCCTTCAGCCAGATCAGGCAATGGTGGAGCCCTTACCCCAACCGCTCGTCAGCACATCCATTCCAACAGAGTGCTTCTACTAGTTCAGCTGGTGGCTAGCGTCAGAACAGGTTCTATTTCCTTTCACCTCGACAGGAGCAGGAGACTTCACCAGATGTGGTCACTGGTATGTTATGAGTATTCACCTTGATGTTTATGCTTTTATAGATCCACGGGCTACTTTATCTTTTATGATGCCCTATGTTGCTAGTAGTTTCAGAGTCAGTCCCAAGATCTTGTCAGAACCCTTCTCAGTCTCTACTCCAGTTGGTGATTCAGTTATAGCTATACGGGTGTATAGAAATTGCCCTATCAAAGTCCTTCAGAAAGTCACCTCGGCATATTTAGTAGAGCTAGCCATGACGGATTTTGATGTTATCTTTGGCATGGATTGGCTACACGCATGTTATGCTTTAGTAAATTATAGAACCCATGTGGTAGACTTTCAATTTTCAAGTGAGCCAGTCCTAGAGTGGAAGGGTAGTTCGACTATGCCTGTAGGTCATTTAATTTCCTACCTTAAGTCCAAAAAGATGATCTCCAAAGGTTGTATGTATCACCTAGTTAGGCTTAAGGATGCTACGTCTGAGGCCCTGACTATCCAATCAGTTCCCATAGTGCACGAGTATCCAGAAGTATTTTCAGCGGATTTATCAGGAATTCCTCCCGAGCGGGAGATTGATTTTGGTATTGACCTTCTTCTCGATACACAACCAATATGTATTCCTCCTTACAGGATGGCCCCAGCCGAGTTAGAGGACTTGAAGGAGCAGTTGAAAGACCTCCTAAACAAGGGTTTCAACAAACCAAGAAAGTCCGCAAGAAGGATGGTTCTCTTCATATGTGCATTGATTATCGATTATTGAGCAAGGTCACTATCAAGAACAGGTATCCTCTCCCCAGGATTGATGATTTGTTTGACCACCTTCAGGGTGCTAAGTGCTTTTCAAAGATAGATCTCAAATCCGGATACCATCAGCTTAGTGTTTGGGAGAGCGACATTCCGAAGACAGCCTTTAGGACTCGGTATGGTCCTTATGAGTTTGTAGTTATGTCTTTTCGACTAACGAATGCTCCTTCAGCTTTTATGAATTTGATGAACAGGATGTTCAAGCCATATTTGAATATGTTCGTGATTGTGTTTATCGATGATATCCTTATATACTCTTGGAGCGAGGAGGAGCATGCCACTCATCTGAGGGTGGTGATATAGACTCTTAAGGATTGCCAGCTGTATGATAAATTCAGTAAATGTGAGTTTCTGTTGAACTCGGTAGCATTTTTGGGTCATGTGGTGTCAAGTGAGGGTGCTCAGGTAGACTCTCAAAAGATAGAGGTGGTGAAGAATTGGCCTAGACTGGTGAATCCTTCGGATATTAGGAGTTTCTTGGGTTTAACTGGTTATTATCAGAGATTTGTTGAGGATTTTTCATCTATTGTAGCGCCATTGACCAAATTGACCCAAAAAATGTGAAGTTCCAATGGTCGGAGGCTTGTGAGAGGAGCTTCCAGGAGTTGAAGACTTGACTCACCTCAGCACCGGTGCTAACCCTACATGAGCGTACCGATGGATTTATGGTATATTGTGATGCTTCAAGGATCAGCCTTGGTTGTGTATTAATGCAACATGGTAAGGTTACAACATATGCTTCCAGGTAGTTGAATGTCCATGAAAAGAATTACCCGACTCATGATATCGAATTGGCGGCGGTAGTATTTGCTTTGAAGATTTGGAGACACTATTTGTACGGGGTCCATGTAGATGTTTTTATAGACCACAAAAGTCTAAAAAATGTGTTTACCCAAAAGGATCTAATTCTGTGTCAAAGACGGTGGTTGGAGCTACTCAAGGATTATGATATGAGTGTCCTTTACCATCCGGGCAAGGCTAATGTGGGGGAAGATGCTCTTAGTAGGATTTCTACGGAGAGTGTGTCCCATGTAGATGAGGGGAGGAAGGAGCTGGTGAGGGATGTGCATCGGCTTGCACGGTTGGGAGTTTATTTGGTTGACTCGATCGATGGTGGCGTCATTGTTCACAACAGATCAGAATTGTCCTTGGTAATTGATGTAAAAGCTAGACAAGATGAGGATCCTTTCTTGGTGAAGTTAAAGGAAGTCGTTCAAAATCAAAAGGTAGAGGTCTTCTCCAAAGGGGGAGATGATATACTCCGATATCAGGGTCAATTGTGTGTACCGGATGTTGATGATTTGAGAGATCGGATACTATAAGAGGCACATGGTTCCAAGTACTCTATATGTCCAGGTGCCACCAATATGTATCGTAGGAAGTCTATAGGTGGAATGGCATGAAGAAGGACATTGCAAAATTTGTGGCTAAGTGCCCGAACTATCAACAGGTGAAAGTGGAGCATCAAAGATCAGGAGGTGTAATTCAAGACATCAGTATTCCCACTTGGAAGTGGAAGGAGATCAATTCAGACTTCATCACAGGATTGCCTCTCACTCATCGATAGTATGACTCCATTTGGGTGGTTGTGGACAGGTTGACCAAAGCAGCTTATTTCCTACCATTCAAAACTACTAATTTAGTGGAGGACTGTGCTAGGTTGTACATTAAGGAGCTAGTTCGGTTGCATGGAGTGCCCTTGTCCATCATATCAGATAGAGGTACTCAGTTTACCTCCCAATTTTTGGAGATCATTTCAAAAGGGACTTGGTAATCTGGTCAAGCTTAGCACAACTTTTCATTTGCATACCGATGGTCAGGTGGAGCTGACTATTTAGACTCTAGAGGAGATGTTGAGAGCATGTGTGACTGACTTCAAGGGTAGTTAGGATGATCATTTGCCTCTCATTGAGTTTGCGTATAACAACAACTACCATTCAAGCATTCAGATGGCTCCGTTTGAGGCTCTCTATGAACGGAGATATAGATCGCCTATTGGTTGGTTTGAAGTAGGTGAAGCTGTGATGATAGGACCGAATTCAGTCCATGAGGCCATGAAGAAAGTTCATCTTATAAGAGTTAGGTTAAAAATAGCTCAGAGTCGCCAAAAGTCCTATGCGGATGTGAGGAGGAGAGAACTTGAATTTAAAGTCGATTGTTGGTGGTTTTGAAGGTATTCCCATGAAGGGAGTGATGAGGTTCATAAGGAAAGGAAAACTCATCCCCCGTTATGTTGGTTCGTAAAAGATTGTGAAAAGGGTTGGCAAGGTAGGATATGAATTGGAGTTTCCTCAGAACTAGCTTCAGTCCATCCAGTTTTCCATGTATCTCTCTTAAAGAAGTGTTTGGGTGATCCAGCTGTAGTTATTTCGGTGGACAGTGTCAGTGTGAAAGACAACCTTAGTTATGAAGAGGTTCCAGTGGAGATATTGGATCGGCAGATTCGTATGCTAAGGAAAAAAGAAGTAGCTTCAGTTAAGGTTTTATAGAGGAATCAACATGTTTAGGGAGCCACGTGGGAAGCCGAAACAAATATGATGGCTAAAATACCTACATCTATTCCCATCCGTCTTAGTTCCAGCTTGAGGTATCAATTTCCTCCATAATAACCTATTTAGTTTCATGTTCAACTCATGTACCCCAGTTTCTTTCATGTAAATGAATGCATGTGTGATTTAGGAATTCAGTTCAGTCATGTAGTTCAATTCGGAGTCAGTTACTCCGTCAGTTTTCATCTTGTATGTTCAGTATTTGAGTATGATGATTGCATTTCTCTACTTTTTTGTATGATTTTCAACATTCGAGGATGAATGTGCCCAAGGGGGAGATATTGTAATACCATAAAAGCCCTAAGATCAGACCCGAGAGTTGAAATGGAGAAAATAAGAATTTCTGCACTAGGTCACAGGATGAGTCGTCCAATGACCCGTCAGGTACCCCACGAGTCGTTAAGTGACCCGTAGGGTGAGAGGATGGTACTTGTTGGAAATTTTTGTTTTTGGGTGACCACGGATGTGACCATGAGTTGTGGTCAGGATCATGACTCATCAGGTCAGCCGTGGTCAAGGATGATGTGAATGGAGAAGAAAAATACACAGTA
The DNA here is from genome assembly GCA_035772735.1 of Datura wrightii. Taxonomy (NCBI): domain Eukaryota; kingdom Viridiplantae; phylum Streptophyta; class Magnoliopsida; order Solanales; family Solanaceae; genus Datura; species Datura wrightii. The sequence continues at coordinate 177,426,923 of JASDFA010000018.1, read as the reverse complement.
CACCTAACAGGTCAACACCACGACTCATCGGGTACACCACGAGTCGTGGTGTCCCCCGTGGTGATGCCCCAGTTGATTTTTGGAAGTGAAAAGGACGGGAGGTGACCACGAGTCGTGGTCACCAGAATCAATTCGTTAAGTGCCTCATGGTGACCATCAGGATGTAATTTCCAATGAAGGCGATGAATGCAAACCACAAGTCGTGGCCAGGGACGACGGCTCGTCCAATCCCTCGTTGAGACTGGCAGTCTGTTTTTTCCTACGAGTTTATTAAGGGATTTTCTATAATTTCTAAGTTCCTAAGTCCTAAACTATGTCATTTTAAGCTCAGTTAGAAGGGTTTAAAGAGAGTTAAACCTATCCTAAGCCTTACCATTCCATGCATGCAAGACTAGAAGGCTATTAGGGGTGATTAAGGTTGGAATTCATCAATTCTTCTTGAATTTCATTTGGGTGTTCAAGGAAGAGGGTAGAATCAACTTACCAAGGTATGTGAGGCTATGAATGAGAGTCGCTTTCACTCTCATTCCCTAAACTCTTCTCAAATTTCATGAATTCCAATTCTAAAAGTCAAGTTTCATGATCCATGAGGTTTAAGCCAATTCTTATGAAATTCGACAATATCTATCGATGGGTCAATATCCTTCATGTATTAAATGATGTTCTATGATCTATGGGAAGCTTTTATGACTATTTTGAATATAAATTCAAAGATTGAGTCTAAATCCAATTATGCCTAATTATGTATGATTTTATGAAACGTCAAGTTATGATTTCATTATGATCTTGATCTAAATTAGCCCAACTATGATGTAAGCTTTATTATATGATTTATCTCAATTAATTATCATGGATTTATGATATATCAAGTATATACATTTTTTACAAGTATGAATGAATTTCATGATTTATGGATTTATGATTATGGCCGACTCACGGGCCTTATTTCATGGATAGTTCACGTATTTCAAGCATGCTTATGATTATGATGATTTAAGTAGCCCATGAATCTCATATATGTTTTCCCTATTATCGTATGAGCACTACATATGTTTTGGGAGTAGTATTTAATACCGAGTAGACCTGGGGTCCAAGCATATCCCGAGTCTCAAAACTACGGGCCAATGTAGCCATGATGGGACCTCCTTTGCAGCAGTCCCTTTTGCTCGAATGGGCATTTCATGAGTGATATCATGCCTCTTTTCATGATTCTACCCTTGTCAAGGTACGAACACCTTCCCGACTAAGGTTTTATAGGTCGGGCTCCATCTGTGCTCATATGGGGTATATGTTGGTTATAATAATCTCCCACTGTTCCTCATGATTTATGCATGGTTATGATTATATACTTTGGCTCAAGTCATGTTTAATAAAGCTTTTCTCTTATAATTATGAGCATGATTGATTTATAAATGTTTTGAAAACCTTGAGCCCATATGTTTACATTATGATATTTACGTTATGATCATATTGTCCTACTCTTACAAACTCTTATATATTTTAACTGTCCATTTTACTCACCTTGCATACTCAGTACATTCCAAGTACTGATCACATACTCTATGTTGTATTGTTTTATGATACAGTCTCTGATATATAAAGGCTCAGTCCCGCTGATAATCAGATTCCCAGATTTAGCTTTCCTCAGCCCCTATTAGGGAGTCCTCTTTTTTCGAGGGCCTTTCTATTTAGACATGTTCAGCATTTTTTTTAGTTTCAGACTATTATCAGTTAGTTGGGGTCTTGTCCCATCAACTCGTCGATTTTAGAGGCTTTTTCAGACATAGTTGTATTCAGCTCTAGACTTGTGCATGTAATTAGATGTTATGTTTGTTTAGATTTCCGCTATGCTATTGATGACGATCTTCCTCTTAAATATGATTGAGTTAGATGTATGTTCATGCCATGGGTCGACTTGGAGTCTCTCGGGGTTTCTTGTCTCGTGTCTCGATCCGATCCTATGTTCAGGTTGTGACAGACCACTAGATGAAGAAGGTGATGGAGTTGAAGATTTTTGCTGATATTGTGAGTTATTCCCACCACCTGACCTCTACTGAGAATAGTCAAAGTTACCTATCTGGACCTTTTATTCTCTCTTTCCTTTTTTTTCTTCGACTTCTCTTCCTCAATCTATTTAGCATGGATCATAAGTTGGGAGATATCTGTATCCCTATTAAGCATAGTGGTCCTGCACTCCTTGACCACTAAATTTGAGACACCCAAAATGAACTTGCTCATTTGGGCCCTCGTCTCAACATCCGTTTCCGGAGCATACCTGGATAATTGAGTGAACTTTAAGGCGTACTCGTTAACTAATATGGAGTTCTGCTTTAGATTAATGAATTCTTCCACCTTTGCTTCCCTCAACTCACGGGGGAAGATCTTGTCCAAAAAATAGTCACAAACACATCCCAATCAACTGAGCCTACATTAACACGTCTACCCTTCTTCCACTGTTGTATCAAGACTGGGCCACTCCTTTCAACCAATATGTGGCCAAGTCTACACTCTCAACTAGAGTAATGCCCATGATTCGATTGATCTTCTAAACTTCATTGATGAAGTCTTATGGGTCCTAACTAAGAACCATGGAACTCTGAAAAATTCATCCAAGTGAAGTCCCTACTCTAGCGGCAGCTGCATTTTCATTATATTAGCAGGTGCAACAACTTGCTGATTGACCTGATTGGTCATGGACTGAGCAAGCATATGCAATGCAACCCTGAACTCAGCGTGAGTAACTTGTTCATTTAGAGGATCCGCTGGAGCTAGTGGAGCATGCTGGTTCCCGTTACCATTTCCTCTTTTGGGAGGCATTGTCTGTAAATGCGTAGAGCACGAATTAGAAGGATAGTTAGAGTGTACACTCTATCGCACTATAGGAATTTTGAAAAAAGTGAGACCTTCCTAAAATATTTCATACCTATTTTCTCAAAAGTGTGGCGTGTTTCACACCCATGAAAAAGACTCTACTTAGCGTGATTTTTGGATACCCTAGGACACTTCTAAACCTGCTGCTTTGATACCAAAGTTTATCATGACCTAAGTCTACACCCTAAATGTAATACGGTGCTTGGAGCTACAAGTGACCACAAGCTAACCCATGACATAGCATAACACTAATATGATATGATTTATAGATGAAATGAATGGAAGCAAACTAAATTGATAAAACATTTTATTAATAATGAAATAGTCTGAATTAGTCTGACATCAAAACATTAAGCTGAAAATACTAATTGTATGTTTGAAAGCCTCTACTAACTGATGAGTTGCTAGAACAAGTCCTCAACTAGCTTTAAAAGTATGAAACTAGAATAAGAATAAAGGAAATTGAGATAAACATGACTCCAGCCCTCGAATAATGAGAACTCACCACTAACAATTGCTGATGGGCACCAGATCGAAGCTAACTGTGATGCTGCGCCTGAGTACCTAAACCTATATCATAATAGGATATAACGCAAGAGAACGTATGCGGGTAGTACTTCAAATGTATTTAGCATGTGAGATATGCAGATGACTAAAGTGAATAAGTTGATAATTTGAAATTTGATACTAAATGCAAACTGAACTCAAGTACAATGACCCTATCTGAAATGCATAAATACTGATATGGAATAATAGTCTGAGGATGCATAATGAAAGTACAAATAAAGATTATTTGAGGTTCATGTACATGCATTGAAAACTTAGTCTGTAACTGATAACATCCAAACCAACTCTCCAATCAAGGAAGTGGCTACAATCATATGCAAAACAAGTATCCAATAAGAGTCGGGGTCGATTTTCCATAGAGATTGGAGGCTAGATTTACCAAACGTTGTGAATTAATTTACAAGAGCAAGCGTAATGTGTGAACGTAAAGTAAAATTGAGGAAAGCTGTTTGAATAAGTATCAATCAAGATTTATAATCACAACAAGGTAACACAATTATTGTTGAAAATATTAAAGAGACTAGGGGTGTGCATTCGATGGGGTATCATTTTGATAAGTATTAACTAAAAGCCTTAGAATCAATTATCACATGAATAGCTTTAGTTTTAGCTACACTCAGAGTTTCTCAACCAATATAATGTGTAGATTTTGGGTTTTCTCAAACACCAAAATCAAGATTTATAAAACAATCAAACATTGCTTGAGTGGGCATAGACTATTTCTAGCTCTATCCTTTAAATAAAGCTTGAATCGGACATACACTATTTCTAGCTCTAATCCTTAGATAAAAGCCCCAAATCATCATTATTAAATTCTTACCCACTTCTCTTTCTCAAGTAGAAGCAGAATTAGAGAATTCAATTAATGTTTGCATCCATTAATATTCAAATTAAAACTCAAAGTAATCAATAGATCCATGTATTATAATCAATTCCAAGATCAATTAGTCAATACCCTATCAATTCTAAACACCCATCGTTCGCATACCCTAAAAGAGAAGTTAGCTGCTATAATTAGAAAATAGAAATTATACCAAAGAAGAATTCCTCAAAACCATTCATCATAAGCAATTAAAATCAATTCCAAGATTTGTATCTTTAACAATGGTGTTTTCACTAGGAAGAAGAAGAAAGTAGAAAATGTACTATATGCTCTAAAATATTCTCTATCTTTTTCAATCTCTCCTCCTTTTTTACAAATGGAGTAAAACAATCTCCATATATTCCTCGCACAAATCCCTGAAACGCCCGTGGAAGATTCCCAATTATGTAATTATCTTTTGGATAATTTTTCCCTTTGAAGGATGCTCGGTGTACTTGCATTGGAACCTGCATTTCGCAGGTGAGAGCTTGCGGTGCGCATGCGCAATGCAAGTACAAGGAAGTCTTCTTTCAACTCTTCCTACAATGCACCTTTGAACTTCAAGTGCCGACTTGTGGTACGCATGTCCATTGCCATTCCTCAGACAAATTACTTTAAGTTCAAGTCCCTCATCATCTTTGTTTCAAAGAAATGCCTGCACATAAGAGAATAAAGGCATAAAATCCATCTAAATTGCATTAAAACGAGGCAATAACTCATTCTTAAGAGCTAGATAAGTTGGTAAATTACCAACTCATCAAGCCCCTAAACTTAAACTATTGCTTGTCCTTAAGCATGTCATTCACTTAGCATAGGAATTGACTCAAACTTACCAAGACATAAAGGTTGCACATAGGACTACTGAGACTCAAAATAAACCAAAACAACAAAGAGACTCATAACGGAAAGATTCGGACACAAGCACTAATCTCTATTGGTACCACCATTAGCACACGTCAAACATCATCACTTCAAAAATATTTTGTTCTCAAGAGACTTCACTTTTTCAATCAAAATCAGGAGAAATTTTCATTTCAATAAAGATCAACAAGTATCTCAGGTCATTGACATCAACCTTCAAGGTTTTCCTAGAAGTTCACTATACAACTTATTGCATTCATACCTCTTAATTGAGATCAAGATTTTACCATTTATTCCAAGGATGCAATGCCACTCACCAAAAGATAGAATCCCAGTCACAATCATGCAATTCACGAAATAACGATTATAAGATAACACAAAGATACTCACTCTCTCAAAGACATTCAAATGCACACATATTAAACCATAGACTTGCCCTTCATGTAATCAACACTAATGTTGAGTTGCAAAACTCAAAATTACTAAGGACTTACAATTTACAGTGTAGGCTAGGGGTAAGGGTAGGACATCATTTGGTTCAAGTGACTAGAGGCTCCCTATTGCTTTTGTTAAGAAAATCAAGTACACCGCTCACACCATTGAGTCAACTCCACCTTATTTCTTTTTTTCACAATCCAAGTTTTCCCAAGAGCCATTCTTCTAGACGCCTTTATTTTCATAATTAAGCATTCACTGATAAGAGATAGCACCACTCAATTCTTTCCTTTCTTTCTTTCATAAAAGGATTCAATCATCCATTTATATGCTAATCATTTGGTGCTACCTCACATTGAAGCTCATTCCTCATTTAACCATTCTTGCACACACACCCAAACTTAGGTTTTTACCTATATCAATACTTCATTCTTTATTCACACCCTCCCCCAAATCTTAGGATTTTAGCCCAAATTTTTATCACTAGTATTTAGGGAGAAACGGGTGCCAAAACAGAGAATTTAAGAAGGGTAAAGGTGTGTAACGCAATTTTCAAAATACAAGGTTTAAGGCTCAAAAAGAGTTGACTAAGATCAATGTTAATGGAGGGTATTTTTTTGGTGAAGTGATTATTCAAAGAGGGCCTAAGTTCATTTTCCAAGCTCAGCTACATCTAGAATTTCTCCTTGAATCACATTCAGGGCAAATTCTAGACAACATGTATACAAAAGAACAAGCTACATCCTTACCACACAATGCATCACAATTCCAAGGAGTATAGGTATTCTCAAAATCAATTGAAACAAATGATTTTTGACACATTATTCCGAGTTTCGCACAACTCATTTTTGAATCAAAAAACCAACAAAGAATGTAGGCATCATGACAAGAGAATGCTTTTTAAATTCATTCACCCCTCTTTTCTCAACTTTTTTTCAAATTCCTTTGCCCAAAAAAAATTTGGTGGTGTCGCTCAAGAAAAGTGCAACATGGACTCAAAATAATAAACTAAAAGATGACATTTTGGTGTTGTTGCTCAAGACAAGTGCAACATGGACTTAAAATAATAAACTAAAAGATGACACTTTGGTGTGCCGCTCAATACAAGTGTAATATGGACTCAAAATAATAAACTAAAAATGATATTTTCCCTTAAAAAATTATCTCTCAATCCATTACCGAAAAATGTTACCTAGCTCAACATAAAAATCAAGACAAGAAAAATTTTTCTCCTTTAGAAATAACCATGGTATAAAGAACACTCTTGGAGTTTATTCAACTAACTATTATCTACAAAGACGATTGCAAGGCACGGGTAGTAATATAATTGACGTTAAGACCAACCCGGCATGGCAAGTCACATCATAATATCACAAAGATCAAGCCTGACAAGGGCCAAATGTTAAAATAATTACAACATAGGACCGGCAAGGGCATCAATTCATCAAAATAACATCAATAACATCCAATCCGGGCAAGGGCATCAACACTAATCAATAACAACCCACCCCCAACTGAAGATATAACATTGTCCCCAATGTTAAATAAAAAGAATAAGGATCAAGAATTCCCTATGTTGTCTACTCTGATTCAAGTTCCTATTGGATGTCATGTCATGTAAAATGATGTGAGTACCAAGGAAACATAAAAAAATCTTTTTGTAATGTTTCATTAGAAAGCAAAAGAAAACAACTAGAAGAAGCTAAGAAAAGAAAAAGAAATGGAATGCAAAAGAGAAAAGCAGTAGGGAACTGACTACCTACACATGTGAGGCACCTGCGTTTCGTAGGTGGAGACTTGCGACACACATGTGAGATGCATGTATGGGGCAAAAAGCTAGCAACTTTTTTCACCCACTTGCGTTTACACATGCATTTCGTAGATAGAGACCTGCGACACGCATGTGGAAGGTAGTGAGTATGTAACTCCTAACCTGCACATGCGTTGTACTTGCGTTATGTAGGACAATAACTACAGCATGCATATGCCTAGCAATGCATCGTTCCATATTTAATAGGCTTCAAACTAGACTTAGGCCACATTTGATCAATTTCAAAGTCTAATGAGTACTCAGACTTCCCCAAAAGACTAAGCAACATGCTCAGGATCATAATAATGACCATCTAATGAACACTCAATGACTTCCCTTAAGAAGGACGTTATCCCATCTATCATCAAAAAATGTCAAGCTACTAGCTCTATCACTCAAACTACTTTCAGAAGCATACTTATCACTCATTTGCAACCAAAGTGCTCACTAAAGCTACTCATTTTAGTCACAAGGCACAATAGGATAATAATTTCCACCCAACATATCACTAGTATCACAAACTCAAAGCAATGATGGCTTTCCCTTAAGAAAGATGTCATCCAATCTATCATCGAGTCAACTCATGCATCACTAATGAATGGGTTACTCAGAATTCACCCTCAATAATTTTATAGTATTATGTGGCACAAATAACATACATTATCATGTAAATAAATATCCATCCGTAGAATCAAAATTTCAAATCAGTAAAATACCCCAAAATTCACTTTCAAATGCAAATATAAGAATAATAGGGAAATGGGAGGTTTCAACTAGCATGCTTAAGCCACAATACTCACACAACATATAGAAAATATGATTTGAGCATGGGAGCATACTACAAGTGAATATATTAAAATAGGTGAGTGAAAAATAGAGCTTGGGCAAGTTCAAAAATGGAGATCTTCTAATTGAAGCTCTAATAGTGGTGGTGCAGTGATATGAGAGAGAAGAGTGTGGAGAAAGATTTATGGAGCATGGGGAGTTTCGTTATTTGGATGAAGTAGGTTGAGAGAGTTTGAAATTGTGAAATGGCAGAGAAGAACGGGTTTTAGAGGGTTTAAAAGGTTAAAAATCCACGAGTCAGAGCCGGATCGAGTTTGGTCAATCGAGTAAGTCAGGGTTTAAATGCACATACCTATGCCTACGCAAGCACATGAGACCACATGTGAATACTTGAAACACACATGTGGAGCGTAAGTTGGGATTTATCATCAATATTTTTCCAGTACACTAATTTGGACCCATGTTGCATGTGTGTACTGTAGGTCCGCATGTATGTTTCGCAGATAGTGCACAGGTGCACAATTTTGAAAGTTTTTCTTCCAAGTATTCTGGATGAGGCATGTGCTCCACCTGCAGGCTGCAACATAGTACCTGCATGTCACAGGTCTGGCGCATGTGCCTTGTTTTGGCTTTTTCAAACTCTTGCCATATGTCAAGACTCTTGCATTCCTGAAACAACCAAAGACAACAAAGGCTGAATTAATAAAATTGAAAAACACTTGGGTTTCCTCCCAAGAAATGCTTAATTTAATGTCGTGGCTAGATGATATTACCTCCAAATTCGACAAGTATTCGGGGGTTTGACCTCATCAAAGGTACCTCAACCAGCACGTCCCTTGAATCAATCATATATATAACTCGACAATCTGGTGGCTTCATTGATTTGCACATATTAAACATGACCTCATCACTCCCGACTAGAAACTTGAGTTCTCCCAACTCAACATCTATCAATGCTAGGCCGGTGGCTAAGAATGGTTTCCCTAAGATCATAGGCACCTCTAGGTCCACATCACAATCCAACACTACAAAATCTCCCAGGAGGATGAACTTGTCAACTCTTTACCAACACATCAAATAATATCCCTATCGGGCCCTTGATCGATCTATCAGCCATGAGTAACCTCATTGGAGTAGGCTTAGGAGCTCCCAAACCCAACTTCTTGAATATCATAAGTAGCACCAAGTTGATATTGGCCCTTAGGTCACATAAGGCTTTGTATAATAGATACACCCTAATGGTGTATGGGATGGTAAAAGCCCATGGTCTTCTCTCTTCAGAGCCAAGTTACTTTCCATGACTGCAGTATAATGATGTGATACATCCATTGTCCCATATCAATAAACCTTTTCTTCTTTAGCAACTCTTTCATAAACTTTATGTACCCCGACATTAGCAACAAACCTTCAACCAACGGAATGTTCATGGATAATTTACTAAACAAATCAACAAACTTTCTAATTGATTATCCTCTTTCTTCTTCATTATCTGTTGGGTATAGGGAGGTGGACACTTAGGTATAGGGCCTTTATAAATTTGGTCCTCCTTAACTTCCTCATCATTTATCACTACACAAGGAGGAGCATCTACCTTTTCATCCTCCAGTATATTTTCATCATCAATTAACATGGGTGTACTCGACTTCACCCCATCCTTTGACCTCTCACAACTTTTAATTTTACAAACAACATCATTGGTTGTATCACCCTCACTCTCAAGAATTTTCCCACTTCTAGTGACAATTGTCATACAATGTCCATCATTCTTTGTATTTGGAAGAGTGTCACTGATAATGCTCAAACCACACTTCTAACTAAAGTAAGAAGCGGACGTTTTCAATAAAGAACCCAACTTAGAGGTTGGGGTCGATCCCAGAGGGAATATGGAAGATCTAGATTATAGCCATTAAGTGAACTTGTGTGATAGTTACTTCACAATTGGTGGGATTCTAATAATAATCAATAGTGAGAACAAAGCAGTTGTCAAGCTTATAGTTGTGAATCAATAATTAAAGGATAACAAGGGTTTGTGTTCCCCATGGATTAATAACAACTTTAGGTATATACTCATGATCTTCACTAATACTTACTTCCAGAACTGATAACTTAGGTTCATTCAAACGATCAACCAATCTCTATTGAATGACTGTATTCAATTACTCGACCAATTGCGGATTAACTAAAGGAAGTATTTAGGTATATACTCATGATCCTCACTAAGTATTATTATTATTAAAATCTTGAAGAACAAGTAGCAAGAACAATATAAATTCAAGAAAAGGTTGATCACAAGGTTGAACCAACTCAATTCTTTCTTTCAAAGATGTAAAATTGTCTACTAAAGTGTTTTCCAACTAAAAACTAGTTCTTCTCAATGTCACCTTATGAAAAATAAAACATAAAACGTATTTATATAGACATAAGAATCCTTTTCCTAGGCTAATAGGGAGATTTTCCATATGTGGTACCGACCTTGTCAAAAATCATCCTATGACTCGTAGGAGCATCCTACGGCCCGTGGCAGCATCTCGTGGTTTGGATTATTGGCTGATTTTTGGCTAAATATTGAGTCAAGGTATGATTAGTACCTCCTTCCTATGACTCGTACTAGGCTCCCGTGGCTTGATTCTGAATCTTTGCAATTTGTCTGAAGTTCACCATGACCGATATGGCACGACTCATACCAATTAGAATGATCTGTGGTAAGACTCGTAGGTTCATTCTTCCAGCTTCAGCCTTTTGCTTCTTATCATGGCCATTAGTACGACTCGTAGGTCCATCCTACGGATCGTACTGTGGACTGTATTTTTGCCGTTTTTTGCATACTTTTAGCTTCCTTTTGCAAATTTACACTACAACACCTATTTATCTTGAAATCAAAGGAAAAGTGCCTCATATCCACATAAATACACCTAAGTCCATGCTATTTTCTTAGTTTTGAGCGTCAATAGTGTTGTAAATCCACAGCGCATCAACACCCTCAACTTAAGACTTTTGCATGTCCTCAGGCAAAGAAAAAGAAAAACTAAACGCGATGCTCAACTAGAAAATACACTTAAGATACTACAGCCAATACTCAAACAAATTTTTGCACTCTCTATATACACTTTATTGACCCTTCCTCATAGAACATCATCAGCTAATGCATTACAAGCAACACCAAAACATCATATACAGGGATCAACGCGTGTCATCTAGCTATCAACAGGCAATCAAGTCATCACCAATGTTTTTCACACATAGCGGTGGTAAAAGAAAACATAACCCATGTAGCCTTACACAAATGAAATCCCCACTCAGATATGAAGTATCAAACACAACATGGGACTAGGCTAGTGAATCACTCACTCTCACAAGGAAGTTTGCAAGTATTATGCATCAGATACCATAGGCTTGCCCTTATTTTCTTTGCTTTGGTTTGTCATATGGTCAAGTTAGGATCACTATAGGACTTGATATGGCTTGTAATGTAGGCTTAAGACTGGACATGATAAAGATGAGAGATTTTATGAGTGACTATCCCTTCCTTGGCACTACATACATTGACTACACCATTTACCTATTTCACCCTTCACTCTTTCATTTTCCTTTATTCCCTTTTTACCCCATTTTAAGAATATTTGCATGGGTGAGGTGATTTTTTGCATTTTTCAAAAAACTTCAAGATCTTTTGAATTTTTCTTTTTCAAGATTTTTTGCTCTTTTACGTTTTCACCTCACCACACCTCATTGTTTCACCATATTTTCTCTTTTCTCTTCTTTTATTTTCTTTTTCTTTCTCCCGCTCCCACCATTTATGCACCCCTACTCTAGTCACCCTCCACTTAAGCATTTTTCTTATGTTGAGGTTCACAATATCCAAGGAAAACCAGGGCCAAAACAGGTTCATTATAAACAAAAGGGTATGGTTCACAAGTAAATCAAAGGAATATGGTCTATTAAGGCTCAAACTTGGGATCAAGGGATTCATGAACTTTGGTAGGGCAAATATAGGCTAAAAGTGAGCTAAAACAAAAATGGCCTATGATCATATCCTAACCAACCCTCCTTAACCTATGTAGAGACCAACCAGGCAAGTTCTAGATCCTCAACAACATACTGCAATGAATACTGAAACCTCACTCACACATTTTACATGAACTATTTTTACTTCACTTGTCTGGTTCATACATGGCTTAATAAGAATAACTGCTATTAATAACCAAATGAATAAAAAATTCCACAAAAATCATGCATGTTGTCACAAATACATAGCAAAAATTTTGAACAGGGTCAATTTTTCAAAAAAAATAAAACTAGTGCATTTCTATTGGCTGAGTATTCCTAAGTTACTTTCTAATCAAACAAAATTCACAACTAAAAAAAATCCTAACACATGTCGGTTCTACTAGATAGCATGCCTGAGGTAAAAGAAGCACGGTAAGAAAAACCTTCAGACGACCAAAATTCCCAAAAACACAAGTACACCCCCTCCCCCTTTTGAAAAAGTGATCTTCATCCCCGAAGCATAAACTATAAGAATGTAGGGAAGAGAACATACCTATGGCTACTCAGACTTCGCCTTCCATGGGATGTCTCCCATGCAGCGCCTAATTTAACATCGCGGCACGACGCAGCTGGTCTGGTTACCTAGATTTCACCAAACCACCACTTGGATTACCTCCCAAGAAGCACTTGATTTAACATCACGGCACGACGCAGGTCTCTTGACTACTCAAAATTCATCAAGTGACTCATACTCATCCTCTAGTGCTGAGATCACACTAAATTCCTTCGGTTACTTCATGGTCCGACAAATGTTGAAAGTGACCTCTTCTTTATTTAGTCTGAACTTCAGCAGACCCGCTTCCACATCTACTAGAGCTCTCCCAGTGGCAAGGAATGGTCGCCCTAAAATGATAGAGACCTCATAATCGACCTCACAATCCAAAATCACTAAGTCTGCTGGGAATATGAACTTGTCAACCTTGATGAGCACATAAACTAAGATGCCCACTAGTTTCTTAACTGTTCTATTGGCCATCAGTAGCCGCATGTTAGTCAGTGTGGGGCCTCCCAATCCTAGCTTCTTGAAAACCGCCAAGGGCATTAAATTAATGCTAGCTCCCAGATCATAGAGTGCCCTCGCGAACTCGACATTACCAATGGTGCAAGGTATCATGAAGGCACCTAGGTCTTCTTTTTGCTGAGTTAAGACCCTCGTTGCTATGGCACTGCAGTGATGGACATTGTCAACTGGCTCATAGCTCACAGATCTCTTCTTTGTTACTAGGTCCTTCATGAATTTTGCATACCCTGGCATCTACTCTAGTGCTTTGACCAATGGTATGTTCACAGATAGTTGTTTATGCATTGAAAGGAATTTTTGGAACTTACCGTTGTCCGCCTTTTTCTTCATCTTATAAGGGAATGGTGGCGGTGCTCGTGGAAAGCCTTATGCACTTGGGTTTCCCCTTGATAAATGTCGCCTTCCTTCTTACCTCTAGGGGCCTCTTGCAACTCACCATTTTGTGTCTCAGCACCCATCTCTTCTTCCTCAATCACGCTCTCTTTCTTCCTTTCAACTTCAACTGGTAACTGGGGGTCAACTATGGTCTTACCACTCCTAGTCATCACTGCCATGCAATGAGCATCGTTCTTTGGATTTTGGACAGTGTTGCTAGGGAGTGTACCCTTTTTCCGAGAGTTCCTTGATGCTGATAGTTGCCCAAGTTGGTATTCTATCTGCTTGATGGCGGTGGCGTGAGATTCCACTTTCTGACCCATGCTCGATAAGTTACTTCAAATTTCTTTTAATTGATCATCAGTGGACCTCACCTTTTTCAGCATCTTATCCATCATGATCTCCAACTTTGATTGTCCGGCCTCCCCTCCTCATGCATTGGGAGGCACATAGACTCTAGCCCGGTCATTGCGGTATCCATCATTCATTCTCCATTCTCCCTCGCGCTCACGACCACGACTCCTTTCTTTGAACCCGTTCCTGTTGTAGTTGTCTTTATATTATTTTCGACCTTGATTTCCAGAATCTTGGCGCCAATTGTCTTGTCCAAATGCTTGGGCGTTGGCTCGAAAACCCACCACTTGGACATCTAGGAAGTTTGCCTCCTCAGAATTAGAGTGATCAGCTCCTTGCTCCCTTCCTTGAGTTCCCATTGCATTTACCTTTTTGGCTCCGGTTCCCATGATATGCTTTGTCAGCAACTCCGATGATGTGCGCATGTGAGCCAACTCCTGATCGTGTTCTTCTTCCTTCCATCGTTGGTCTGCAATAGACCAACAACATATATACCTGCCACTACATCAGCCTCCCTCGTATGCCAGGCCCTGTTTTTCTTAGTCACCCTGTCAAGGATAGTGGCTGCTTCCTCCCAAGTGTGACTCATCAATGCTCCTCCAGCCACCATATCTGCTACATCTTTGGTGCTGTTATTCAGAGACCTGTAAAAAAATTTCAACAAACTGTCATCTGGAATTTTGTGGTTCGGGCACTTAGTCAACTTCATTTTGAACCTCAGCCAGGTTTCATAAAGTGCCTCCATCTTAATTTGTTGAAAATTATAGATCTCATCTTTTAGCTGTAACATCATTGACGGGGGAAAGAATATCTCAAAAAAGGCCTTTTTTAAGCTCCCTCCAATTGGTTATGGAGTCATTGGGCAACTTCGATAACCACAAAGTAGCTTCCCCTGATAGAGAAAAAGGGAAGAGTCGGAGCTGTATGGCATCCTGGCTTACTCCGGGAAACCTGTACGCCTTGCATATTCGTATGAAGTTCATTAAGTGCAGGTTGGTGTCATCCGCTGCATGGCCACGAAACACCCCCTTTATGTTTAACAATTGAATCATGGTGCTAATATCAAATTTGTCCCCAGCGGGCAGTGGTGGTGGCACAATTGCTCCAGTTGACCTAACTTAATCAATATCTAGGTCCTCATCATCGAAGAACTAAGGGGCAAATCTCTGAGCGCAGTTTCCCCTCCCATGTCGTCCACGTTTACCACCTCATATCTGTCATCATCAGCCTGTTGAAGTGCAGCTAACCGATCTAGCTCTGCTTGCCTAACTTCTTCAGCTAAGCCGGCTTCTCTTTGCTCAGGGTTTTCCATTCTATGCAATGCTCGTTCGATTTCGGGATTTAGTGGAACAAGGGGGTCTCCTCTACTCTGAGTGCTTGGCATTCACCGGAGGACAACCTGTTAGGGGTGGGCAGAAAAACTGGAAAACCGAAAAACCGAACCGAACCGAACTAATTCGATTTTTCGATTTCGGTTTTTCGGTTTTTTGGTTCGGTTTCGGTTTTTTTTTTAAAATTTTGGTTTTTCGGTTCGGTTTTCGGTTTTCATATTTCGGTTTTTCGGTTTAACCGAAATTTTACATATTTTTTTTTAAAATTATAACTTAATTTCAAAAAAATAAAAATATTACACCCAACCCAAATCTCAAAGCCCATTTAGAGAATTATTTATATAATTGATACAATTGCTTAAGTTTTTTTTACAAATAACACGTTTTGTAATAGTTTTAGCATGTTAAGAAAATTCTTACTATTATTAATATGCTTTGAAAGAAAAATGAAATATATAATATTTATTTAACAAGAAATTAGGGACCATAGATTATTAAAATCTTAAAAGACCCTTAACTTTTTATTGGTTTTGTTATAAGGATATTAAGCATATGAGAAAATTTATTATCAAAAATTCAAATGTTATGTATGTACTACTAAATGTAAATCAATTGATCCCACTATTTTCTTTATTTAAAAAGTTAAAATTAATCTTAGTTGAATTAAACTTTAGAATTCAAACTTAAAATAATTTATTTTGAATTTAAAAAGATAAAACAACTCATTTTTAATTTAAAAAGTAGCTCATTTTGTAAGTTAAAAAATAGCCCATTAATTAGGCCCATAACCGAAAAAATTGAATTAGAAAAACCGAAAAACCCAAATCGAATTTGAAAAAAACCGAACCAAACCTAATTAGTTTGGTTCGGTGTTCGGTACACTACATGAAAAATCAAAAACCAAAAAAACAAAATCAAAATTTAAAAAAACAGAACGGAAAAACCGAATGCCCACCCCTACAACCTATGGGTATCAAAAACACAAAAATAAACATAATTAAGGAAATAACTACCAAAAAGTCAAATACAAGCAAATAACCTAGTTTTAGCCGTATTCGTCGGCAATGGCGCAACTTTTTGATAATGCTCAAACCACACTTCTAACTAAAGTAAGAAGCGGAGGTTTTCAATAAATAACCCAACTTAGAGGTTGGGGTCGATCCCAGAGGGAATATGGAAGATCTAGATTACAGCCGGTAAGTGAACTTGTATGGTAGTTACTTCACAATTTAGGGGATTCTAATAATAATCAATAGTGAAAACAAAGCAGTTGTCAAGCTTATGGTTGTGAATCAATAATTTAAGGATAACTAGGGTTTGTGTTCCCCATGGATTAATAACAACTTTAGGTATATACTCATGATCTTCACTAATACTTACTTACAGAACTGATAACTTAGGTTCATTCAAATAATCGATCAATCCCTATTGAATGACTATACTCAATTATTCAACCAAGTCTCATGAGCTTTTCCAAACTAACCGTTATTACTAAGTTCCAGATATAACTATCCTGCGACATAATGATCATCAAGATCAAGGCTCCATTGTAATTCTCTTTTCCTAATCTCTACCTCTTCGACCAAAGACAGTAAAGAATTCGGGCACTTCCTAATGTTGTACACCACTAAGAATCATTAAAGCATGAAGGGAATACAATATAAGTAATTATTATTGGATTAAGACTCACTTTGTGCAACCCTAGATTATTAATCCACCATGGTTCCCACAACCCTAGCTATGGAGGTTTTAGACTCTCATAGTTGCAAGGTTGTGAAGTGTGTTCACGATTAAAGTCATAAAACAATACTTACAAATATGATTGAGAAAAATGCTTCCTTTAATTAATCCGCAAAATCTTGAAGAACAAGTAGCAAGAACAATATGAATTCAAGAAAAGGTTGATCACAAGGTTGAACCAACTCAATTCTTTCTTTCAAAGATGTAAAATTGTCTGCTACAGTGTTTTTCAACTAAAACTAATTCTTCTTAATGTCACGTTATGAAAAATAATACATAAAACGTATTTATATAGACATAAGAATTCTTTTCCTAGGCTAACAGGGAGATTTTTCATATATGGTGCCGACCTCGTCATGGATCATCCTACGACTCGTAGGAGCATCCTACGGCCCATGGCAGCATCTCATGGTTTGGATTGTTGGCTGATTTTTGGCTAAGTGTCGAGACAAGGTACGATTGGTACCTCCTTCCTATGACTCGTACAAGGCTCCCGTGGCTTGATTCTGAATCTTTGCAATTTGTCTGAAGTTCACCACGACCAATATGGTACGACTTGTACCAATCTCTCACGAGTCGTGGTATCCTCTCATACTGAGAATCATCCTTTTGTGCAATTCTTTTGGAGTTCATCACAACTACCTTACCACGACTCGTACAAGCTTGGTACGATCCGTGGGAAGACTCGTAGGTTCATTCTTCCAGCTTCAGCCTTCTATTTCTTATCATGGTCATTAGTACGACTCATAGGTCCATCCTACGAATCATATTGTGGATTGCATTTTTTCCCTTTTTTTCACACTTTTAGCTTCCTTTTGCAAATTTACGCTCCAACACCCATTTATCTTGAAATCAAAGGAAAAGTGCCTCATATCCACATAAATACACCAAAGTCCATGCTATTTTTCTTAGTTTTGAGCGTCAATACTTCTGTAAATCCACAGCACATCAATCACTAGGAAGTGTACCTTTTATACGAGGATTCATTTGAGATGACAAATGATTCATTTAGGCCTCAAGATACTTGATCGATGCCGAATGGAAACTCACAGTTTGAGTGAGGTTTGACACATCTCCCTTCAACTCTTTAATCCCATTGTTGGTAGATTCTACTTTTCTCAATACACAGCCAGGCATTTTCATGATCTTTGAGGTAGCGGGTCACTAACACTTGCTTGAATTGGAGCTGCATCAGCCTTAGGAGGGGGTACATATGGATTTGGGCTGCGGTGATTGTATCTATCACTCTCTCTTTCATGATCACGGTCTCTAAATTGACCTTCTTTGTCTTTCCAACCTTGATTCCCCTCTTGAGGATGCCAAGAGCCTTGGTTGGCACCTTGGTACCTCGAGCAAAAACCTGCCATTTGGTTCGACATGTATTAACATTCTTCATCGAACATAGCATATGAAGCATCATCCTCAAGGGAGTTGTTTCCTTAAGCTCCAATAGTATCCTCAACACTTGCTTGAATTGGAGTTGCATCAGCCTTAGGAGGGGATATATATGGATTTAGGCTATGGTGATTGTATCTATCACCCTCACTTTCATGATCACGGTCTCTAAATTGACCTTTTTTGTCTTTCCAACCTTGATTCCCCTCTTGAGGGCGCCAAGAGCCTTGGTTGGCACCTTGGTACCTCGAGAAAAAACCTGCCATTTGGTTCGACATGTATTGACATTCTTCATTGAACATAGCATATGAAGCATCATCCCCAAGGGAGTTGTTTCCTTAAGCTCCAATAGCATTCACACTCTTAGCTCCGGAGCCCATTATGTGCTTAACCAGTAACTCTATTTGAGTCATCATCTTTGCCAAGGTATCATCTCTTTTTTCTTTCTTTCTCCTCATTTCATTTGTCATTAGGTTGGAGGTAACACTTGAGGACACCTCGATATCTCTTGTATGCCAAGCTAGGTTCCTCTTGGTCATTCTGTTCAAGAGGGACTTTGCAAGTCCAAAAGTTTGATCCATGAGTGAGTCACTGGCTAAGTTATTTGCCACAGACTTGTTGATGGAGTCAAGCGATCGGTAGAATATTTGCAAGAGCACTCCATCTAGTAACCAATGATTAGTACACTTGACCACCTTCTTCTTGAAGCTTAATCACACCTAATGTAATAGCTCTCCGAAAAATCGGCAGAAGTTTGTGATTTCATCATGCAATTGCAACATTCTTGAGGGTGGAAAGAACCAATCTAGGAACGCCTTAGTTAACTCATTCCATGAAGTTATAGAACCTTGAGGTAGCTCCTCCACCTAAGATATAACATCTCCATGAGAGAGAATGAGAACAATCTTATCCGAATAGATTCTTGGCTAATGTTTGTGATATTGAATAGCTGGCAGATTCCAACAAAATTCCTTGTATGTCGGTTGGAATTCACTAGTAAGGCTGCCAAATAATCCTTTCATTTTGGATGAGGTGTAGCATGTTGATAGTAACATGAAAGACCACATTCCCTACCGTTGGAGGTAGACAAATAGCACTAGGCACACCATGAGCTACCGATTCATCTTCAGTATCCATGAACCCATCATGCTAACGTTATCACTAGTGTGACTCATCCTTTATCCTATTCAACTAAAAAGAGAAACAAAACAACATAAATAAAAATAATACATAACACAAAAATGAATCAACAAATAAACAAATGACAATTAATTTTCAATCCTCGGCAACAGCGTCATTTTTGATAATATCCAAAACAACTCTCCAATTAAGAAGGTGGCTACGATCCTATGCAAAACAAGTACTCAAAAAGAGTCGGGGTCAATTTCTCAAAGTATTGGAGGCTAGATTTATCAAAAATTGTGAATTAACCAAGAGCAAGCATAATATATAATGTAAAGTAAAATTGAAGGATGTGGTTTGAAAAAGTATTAGTTGAAATTTGTAATTACAACAAGGTAACACAACTGTTGTTGACAAGATTAGAGAGACTAGGGGTGTGCATTCGATGGGGGTATTGTTTAGATAAATATTAACTAATATCCTTAGAATATATGATCACATGGATAGTTTAGTTTTTAGCTACACTCAATGTTTCTCAACCAAAAGAATGTGTAGATTTTGTATTTTCTCAAATTGCAAACTCAAGATCTATAAAACAACCAAACATTGCTTGAGCGGGCATAGACTATTTCTAGCTCTAGCCTTTAAATGAAGCTTGAATCAGGCATAGACTATATCTAGATCTAACCCTTTGATAAAAGCTCCAAATCCTCACTATTGAAGTCTTACCCAACTTCACTTCTTTTTCTCAAGTAGAAGCAAAATTATAGAATTCAATTAATATTTGCAATAATTAATATTCATATTAAGACTCAAATAAATCAATAGATCCATACATTATAATCAATTCTCGGATCAATTAGTCAATACCAAATCAATTCTAAACACCCATCATTCACACACACACCCCTGAGAAGAGAAATTAGCTTCTCATAATTAGGGAAAGCGAAATTATACCCAAGAAGAATTCATCAAAACCATTAATCATAAGAAATTAAAATCAATTTCAATCTTTGTATCTTCAATAATGGTCTTTTCACTAAGAAGAAGAAGAAAGTACAAAATGTACTACATGCTCTATAGTATTCTCTATCCTTTTCAATCTCTCCTCCTCCTTTTTAATAAATAGGGTAAAAAATCTACATATATTCCTTGACATATCCCCAAAGAACCCTTGAAAGCTTCCTAGGTATGTAATTGTCTTTGGATGATTTTTCCCTTCAGAGGATGCTTTGTGAACTTGCACTGCAACCTACATTTTGCAGGTGTGGACTTGCGGCACACATGTGCAATGCAAGTCCAAGGTAGTTTTTTTTCAACTCTTCTTGCATGACACCCGTGAACCACAGGTGCCGACTTGCAGCACACAGGTCCGTCGCTATTCCACAGACAGATTGCTTTAAGTTCAAATCCTGCATCATTTTTGTTTCAAAGAAATACATGCACATAAGAGAATAAAAGGCATAAAATCCTTTTAAATTGCATTAAAATGAGGCAATAAGTCACGCTTAAGAGATAAATAGTTGGTAAATTACCAACTCATTAGTAATTGTGACTGAAACTGTAACTATATTGAACTGCGGGAGAGCCTGTTAGTTGATATAAACCATGTGAGCTAAACATGGAGTCCGATGAATACGCCCCACCGAGAGGACCCAATATACCTTGCAGGATATAAAGGTATGGTTGGTGTGATCACTAAAAGTGACACTCATTTGGGATAAAAACTTATGGTGGCATGTGGTTCTGGGATCTGGGCGTGCTGAACTCCGGTCCAACTCGGTGCTAAGTATTACTCCCAACTGATAATTTATTGATAGCTCGAAAACTGGTGTTATAAGACTAAGTCAAAAACCACTTTATCTGAAAGTGTTCCAAGAGTCTAAAGAAAATGAAAAATAATAGTTATGTTATCAAAATATGCGTACTGAGATTATGATAGGATCATGTATTCATAACACACTATGTTTTTCTAAAGTAATGCTAAATTATAAGGACTAAATTTTGAAATCATGCTAAAATCAATGAAATGAAACTATGATATGTAACTGAATGTAAAATCATGAATATAATATAATAATAATAATAATCATAGGAGTCTCTAAAACATTGAGATAATAGGAAAATCATAAATTGAATGAGAACCCTAATACATGATTTCTAAAGGACTGAGATTTTTATATTTTCTAAAAGCATTTGGGACACAAGGGTGAAAGGACAACCCTTATTAGAATCCCACATACCTGTGGAGAATTCGTGTTAGAACTTTGAACCTTGATGCTTTTGGAGAATAACCCTAGTTCTTGGCTTGAGAGAGTTTATTCACTTCTGATGTCTTATTTCTAAGTGTATAGGATAGAATATTGGCAAGGATTAACTAGCATCCTTTAATCCCTCTCTGAAAGAGCTCAAAACAACATAACATAGGAGTTAAAAGCATAGAATGTTATGAAACTACCCTTGGAAAAACATACTGAAAAATATGTCATCAAATCCTTATAAGCAACACCACAACTTGTTGTGTCATACCACAGCTTGTGGTGTGCACTCGTGGTTACTAAGATAATTTTGTACCCTTGTGGAACCTTACAACACGGCTCATCAGGCTGATCCGTCCTTTGATACCACAACTCATTGTTCGTGGTCGTGGTCACTGTAAAAATGTTTATCACTTTTTGAACCTCTTACCATGACCAGACATGAAAGGTCATTGCCTGGTACCATGATTGGTCTTTTGACTTATGGTGTTTGGGAACATGGGACCTCTGATTGCTTACCACGAGTCCTTCCACGACTTGTTGTGTGGGTTGTCTTATGAAAAATGTATGCTTCCTACTAATTTTTTGCTTTATGTCTAAGATCTAATCTTAGGGGCTTTTGGGGGTGTTGCAGCTACCAGCCGAGTTAGTAGCAATTATCCAATTTTTCACATTTTTATGCTTAAGAAATGTGTGGGTGACCCCTCACTCATTGTGCCTATGGAAAGTGTTGGGGTGAAGGAAACTTGTCGTAAAAAGAGGTTCCAATCAATATTCTTGATCACCAGGTTTGCAAGTTGAAGACCAAAGAGGTAGCCTCAGTAAAGGTCATGTGGAGAAATCAATTTGTTAAAGAGGCTACATGGAAAGCTGATATATAACAATTAGATAACCTTACTTGTTCACTCCCCAGGAAGAAGATGCCGAAGGTAATAAATCCTCTCTCAGTTCAAGTTCAGCACCTATGCCTTGTTTTTCAATGTTTCTAGCCTCTATGCTTATGTTTGTGCTTTGTATTTCCCCATATGCGATTGTGACCTTAATAGTAAGTTCAGCCTAGAGTTAGTAATTAAGATGTATTTCTGATGTCTTTTCACTCTAGTTGACCTTTATTCAAGGATGAATAGTCCCAAGGAAAAGATATTGTAACACCTTAGATTCTGAACCGACATTTTGACAGCATTTAGAAATGTTGTAGAACGATTTTGTGATTTACAATCGATTCCACGGACCATCATTTCAGAGAACGGGCCATCGATCGGATGGTGGTTGTCCTTTAGTTTTAATTTTTTTCCAGATTTCCACAGAAGTGTTGACAATTCATCATTCAGTAGAACGGTCCATCTTATTAACCATGGAAAAACATTAGAGAAATAGCAGACCTCAGAGTAAAAATGACATCTAGTTAATGGTCTGTCGTCCTAGTTAATAGCCCGTTGACCTAGCTATCAAAGTCAGAACAAAATTTTTTTCTAGTTTTTAATGGCTTAGTTGATGGTCTATTGTTTAGAATAATGGACCGTCCTTTCAATCGTGGACCTCAATTCTTCAAGAGACTATAAATAGAACCCCTATCATTTTTTGAAATTTTTCCAAGTCTAGACCTTTTCTCTCAACCCTAGGCGATGTGGAACATTCCCCAAAAGGCTAGGTATTTCTTTTTCTTAATACCTAATGCAATATTTATGGCTCCTAACCCAAAAGCTGAATAAATATTCCAGACATATTGCACATATTAGAAAGCCAAAGTGTTCTTTCATTAATGAAAGGAACAAAAAGGCCCAGAATGTACAACATCACAAACTAACAAAACAAAAAATAAGTGTGGCTAGACTCTTAAAGAAGCTTCTAGACTTCAAAAGATAGGTAGGAAGGTTCTACACCATAAGGAGAGGTGAAGGGCAATAGACAACTTGGGTCCTTAGCGGGAGATGCCGGAGGGGTTTCAAGTCAAGCCTCTTCTTATTTATCATCATCCTCTGCATCCTCTCCAAGATCATAATTTAGGAAGTCTTTATATGATGAAGAGTCCAGATCCTCCAATATTAGTTCTAGAAGTCTACTCCCTATAAGCTTCTCCAAAGAGCAGGCCTCGATAATTTGATTATCGACATTGATGAATGTGGCTTTGACCTCTTCTAGAGTCTTTCACTGCATGACCCAAGTGTCATGAATAACCTGCAACATTTGTTGGTCCCAAAGACAGGTAGCCTTGACCTTTTTTCACTCGAGGTGATGCATCAACCTATGATTTGTATCCATCAGAATGGACATCTGTTCAATGGTTGCGAGGTTGATGTCCTAATCTTATTGCACTCTCTTAGAGTAAAACTTAATCTATCCCTCTAATCTAGTCATCTTGACATCTCAGGCCGCATAGGTTTCATCCTTGATCCAAAGATTATCCTCGAGCAAAGACTCCCCCCGAGTAGCAACTTTAATTGCCTTCACATATGTAACACCTCGAGTCACGAAATGGCTTCTTGAAGAAAAAGGACCACTGATTTCAGATCTGGTGCGGGGGTGACGGAGGAGCCAACATCTTGTAGGCCTAGTAATAGCCCGTTGATGTGGCTTTATGGCTCCGATGGTGAGAGTGACGGCTGTCAAGTTTTGCGACGGACCATCACGCGCAGCGTCCTGCTCACGCTCTGTTGTTCCCAGGAGATGGAGGACTTGACTGACTTTCAAGGGAGTGACAGCCCGTCACTTTTACCATCGATAAAGTGGAATTTTGAATCCCTTCTGGTTAAGGGTGACAGTAAAGGGTGATGGACCGTCGGGCATGTGACGGCCCTCACTGCTACCGTTGAGACGTTCAGTGATGCAATCCAGCCTGTTTTTCCAGGGTCAGTGTTGTAATTTCCTAAGCTTCTAATTCCTAAGTGACGACGTTTTGGGGATCCTTAATGGTGTAATTGAGAGTTTTACTTATCTTATTCCTCACTCCTCTCATACACAAAGGTTGGAAAAGATTAAGCTCTCAAGGAAGAAAGGATTTCTCAATCTCTTCTTCTCCAATTTCTTTTAGGTGTCAAACCCTAGCAAGAATCTCATCAAGCCCAGGTATGTAGGGTTATGAATGGGAAAAAATCTTCTGCCCTTATACCCAATTTCATTCCTATTCTATGATCTCAAGTCTTCAAGTTTGATATGTTGAAATTTAAGGGTTTAACTCAATTCCATGCAATTATCAATGCTTTCTCTATGCATTCAATTCTCTCATGTTTCAATTGATGAAATATAGTTATTAGGGCAGATTTTACTCTCAAATTCCTCATAAATTGATTATTTCAAGCTTATGATGATTATCCCCTATTATGCATGATTTATGAATTTCAAGCTTATGAGGAAATGATTTCAAGTATGATGAATTATCAAAGTATGCATCAATGATTATGAATTCTTAAACTTATGATTCCATGATTTTGAATTATGAAGCTTATTTTAAGTATGTATGGTTTCATGTTTTGGGCAAACCCATGTTAAGTCAAGTATGTTTTATCATGATTATAGCCAAGGCTTACAAGATCAGCTTTACAGAGATGTTTGGAGTCAAAACCCCTAAGAAATAGATTTAAGCTATATTATGAAAATATAATTTTGAGTTAAATGCATGTTTTGGGAGTAGTGTCTAGCACCGAGAAGGCTAGGGATTTCGAGGACCTAGGTCTGATAATTACGCATCACCGTGGGTATATATATTATTTGGGACCTCTCAAAAGAGAGTGTTTCCCCCGCTCAAAGGCACACCAGTGATATCACACCTCTATCGTTCTTTTCCCTGACAAGGCTTAGGATGACTTTTCTCACTTGAGAGAGATAGTTGGGGCATCACGTAAGCTTTATCGTGATGGTGTCGATTATGAAAAAGCCTCCCATTGTTCCTCATATTTTCAGTTACTCATGTTCATGCCTTATGATATTATGTTTTACAGTATTTTCGACCCATTGATCAGGTTATGAGTTTTTCACTTATGATTTCAAGTATGACATGTTATATGATTTCTATTTCCAAACCTTGGGTCATTATGTTTATCTTATGATGAATAGCTCATGATTATGCTTATTTCAGAAATATGGCTTTTAGCATGTTATCCTTACTCTCACGTTCTATCTTAATTTATGTTCATGATATCAGACTATCGTTTTACTATCATATTTTACTTCCTCTACATGCTCAGTACATTTCAAGTACTGGCCGCATACTCTATGCTATATTATCGCATGACATAGGTTCGGGTGATCCATCTCAGTCTTGTTGTTAGCTCGCTCTCACTTAGTCCAGCTCGATCCCAGTTTGGTGAGTCCTCATGATCTAAAGATATCAATTGTTATACCCTGAAAGCCTTAATATCAAACCGGGGAGTTGAAATGGAGAAAATAGGATTTTCTTCACTAAGCCACATGACGAGTCTTCCAGTGATCCGTCGAGATGACCACGAGTCGTTAAGTGACACGTGGTGAGGATTTGGACTTAAGTTGAAATTTATGGTTCTTGGGTGACTACATACATGACCAAGAGTCCTGATCAGCACCATGACTCGTTGATTAGACATAGTCAAGGGCGAGGTGAAGGAAGAAGAAAATGAGCAGTAAAGGTAATGGGAGGTGACCACGAGTCGTGGCCACTAGTAAAGACTTGTTAGGTCCCTTGTGATGAACCCTAGTGAAATTTTGGCTGGGCATTTGATGACTCCATGCCATAAGTCGTGGCCAGTAACGACTCGTCCAGTCCCTCGTTGGGACTGGCAGTCTGTTTTTCCTTACGAATTTAGTAAGTGCTTTTCCATAATTTCTATGGTCCTAAGTCCTATACTACGTTAATTTAAGATCTGAATAGTGAGTTTTAAGAAGGCTAAGTTAATTCTAAGATATTCCTAATTCATGCATGCAAGTTTAGAAGTCTAGAGGGGTATCAAGCTCAATCTCTCAAGATTCTTCCTCAATTATTCCTTGGGCAATCAGAGAAGTTGTAGAATCAAATTCTCTCAGGTATGTAAGGTTATGAATGGGTGAAATTGTTCACACCCATGCCCAATCCCTCTCTAATTCATGAGAATCTAAATGTTGATTCTATGGGGTTTTAACCCAATGCATGAATTTACTTAAGTATCTACCATGGGTATGACCTAAGCATCTTTCTATCATTGAATTATGATTCATGGGCAAGTTTTACAATATTTTCAATTATAAATTATGTTTTCAAGTTTTACAAATTATGATGCCCATCCATGAAAGTTCATAAAAGTTGAGATCTATGATGTATGTTCAAGTATGTTGAGATATTTATGAGAAAAGCATGTTTTCAAGTTACCCATGTATATAATCATGTTTTCAAGTGAATTAAGAATTTTCAAGCATGTTTAAGTATTGGACAAGCCCATATGTGCAAGTACAATTTATGATTTCACGAATTAGATTACCACATGGTTTTAGAGTCAAGATTCCCAATTATGTTCAGCTTGTGATATGGTTTGAGCCAAGGCTCCTGATTTACGATTTCAGATTTTATATGTATATGAATATTCAGCTTCATCAATATATGACGGTCAGCTTTGTGGAAATATGATGGAGAGCATATGCATGTTTTCAGGAGTAGTGTCTAGCACCGAGTAGGCTAAAGGTCAGTCAACCCTATGCCTCAAAATTATGAGCCAACATAGGTATGATCAGATTATTCTGGGACCTCCTTTGTGAGCTTTTCCCTACTCCAAGGGGCCTTCATCTTGATATCGATATCATGGTAATGTCCTTAGCACTGGCAAAGCTTTAGATGGCTCTGTCCACTTGAGTGTGATAGTCGGGACCACATGAGCTCTATTATGGTATTGTCGGTTATATGATGAGTCTCCCATTGTTCCTGATGATTTTAGTTATGCATGTTTATCATTCATGATACATATATGTTTTAATCAGGTTTGATCCAATGTTCAGTTGTACTATGATTATCAGATTTCATCTTGGGGTCATTCGATTCAGTTATGATATTTAGTTATGTTCAGATCATGATTTCAAAAAATAGCATGCAAGCCCTACTCTCAGATTCGTATCTTGATTACATTTTATATTTTTCATATTTTAATGATTTTACTTACTTAAGCGGTTTTAATTACCTTGCATACTCAATACATTCCACATATTGACCGCATACTCTATGTTGTATCATTTTATGATACAGGCTCCGATCTTCAGACTCAGCCCCGTCATTAGCCAATTCTCGGAGTTAGCATCAAGTATCAGTTGGTGAGTCCTCATCTTTCGAGGACCATTCTGTATCAGTTATCTTTATTAGTTTCAAACTTAGAGAGTTAGTTGGGGTCTTGTCCCATCAACTCATCAGATATAGAGGCTTTTCAGACATAGATTGTAATCATCTTTAGGTTCGCATTTGTATTCTGATGTTATGTTATGTTTAGACTTCCGCTATGTTTATTATGATAAATCTTCTGATTTTATTGTCTGAGTTAGGTGTATGTTCATCCTATGAATCGACTTGGAGTCTCTCGGGGCTCCTTGTCCCGTGTCTTGATCTGGGCTTATGTTTGGGTCAGGAAAAACTTGGTATCAGAGCATTAGGTTTTGAAGTGTCCTAGGGTGTCTGAAAGCCGCGTTAAGTAGAGTCTTTTTCATGGGTGTGAAGCGCGCCACACTTGTGATGAAGAGGCTACGAGGCGTTTAGGAAATGTTCCCTTGTTTCATGATCTAAGTCGTGCGATAAAATGTCTCTCTATTCTTCTAACTTGTGTTATACGCATTTGTAGAATCATGCCTCCCCGCAAAGTTAATGGAAGGAGAAATAGAAATGGAAATGGCCATGAGGATGGCAATGTCTATGGGCATCAGCAAGCCGCACTAGCCCATGAGAACCATGCACCGGATCCGGTTGCCCACATTGAATTCAGGGCAGCCATTCAGATGCCAGCACAGGCCTTGACCACCCATGTCAATCAGTAAGTGGTGGCGCATGTCCCTCAAAACGGGAATGCGGCAGTAGCGCGAGTCAGAGATTCTCTAAGGACGAACCCTCTAGAGTTTCTTAGGTCAAAGGTGGATGAGGATCCACATGAGTTCATCGATGAGATTCTAAAGATCACCCAGGTCATGGGGTGACCGGAGAGAAGCACGCCGACTTAGCCGCATATCAGTTGAAGGGGGTTGCTACATCTAGTTTAAGCAATGGAAGGATAGCAAGGAAGTTGGAGTAGGCCCTATCAGTTAGGATGAGTTTCATATCGCTTTTCTAGATCGGTTCTTTCCCCGTCAAATGAAAGATCTGAAACCAGCCTAATTTGTGAAACTGAGACAAGGGAAGATGAAAGTGCAAGAGTTTGCCTTGGAGTTCACTCATCTATCCAAGTACGCACCAGAGTTAGTGGTTGATTAGAGAGCTTGAGTGAGCAGGTTTGTTCATGGAGTGGCAAACTACCTAGACAAGGATTGTCGGACCACGATACTAAGCATCTAGGATATGTATTTTCCCTGGATAGTCTTGCACGCCCAGCAAATGGAGGTGGTGCATGTGAGGGAGAGAGAGGCCAAGAGGGCCAGGACAGACAGTTATGGGTTCTCTCTACAGAGACTAGCTGGTGGACACCGTTAGCAGTCTCACCAGAGATCGTCATACCCGGTGTCACTGGCTATGAGTATGCCATCTAGATCTAGGCATGACCAAAGAGGATGAGCATTAGTATCTAGAGGCTAGAGCAGCAAGCCCACAGATTCCAGTATCCCAGTTTGCGACAGGTGTGGCCGGAGACACACGGGGTAGTGTTTGGCGGGTACAAGTGCTTGCTTCGGGAGTAGGAAGCCCGGACATATGCTTAGAGATTTCCCAGCAGCTAGACAGGGCCATGATAGGGGCTGAGGCCCAGCTTCTAGTTCAGCAGCTCCACCAGCACACCCAGCTCAGTAGGACGCATCCACTAGCACAGGTGGCCGATAGTGCCAAAACAAATTCTATGCCCTAGCATCTTGCTAGGAGCAAGAGGTTCCCCAGACGTGGTCACTGGTATGTTGCGAGTTTTTCACCTTGATGTATATGCTTTGTTAGATCCAGGGGCTACTTTGTCTTTTGTGACGCCTTATGTTGCTAGTAGTTTCGAAGTCAGTCCCAAAATCCTATCAGAACCCTTCTCAGTCTCTACTCTAGTGGATTATTCAGTTATAGCTCGATGGGTGTATAGAAATTCCCCTATCACAGTCCTTCAGAAAATCACCTCAATAGATCTAGTAGAGTTATCCATGACCGAATTTGATGTTATACTTGGCATGGATTGGCTATTTGTATGTTATGCCTCAGTTAATTGTAGAACCCCAGCGGTAGAGTTCCAATTTCCAGGTGAGTCAGCCTTAAAATGGAAGGGTGGTTCAGTTGTGCCTGTAGGTCGTTTCATTTCTTACCTTAAGGCCAGAAAGATGATCTCTAAGGGTTTCATGTACCATCTAGTTAGGGTTAAGGATGCTACGTCTGAGACCCCGACTATCCAGTCAGTTCCAGTAGTATGTCTCCAGAAATCTTCCCAGATGATTTACCGGGAATCCCTCCCAGCGGGAGCCGAGCTAAAGGAGTTGAAGGAGCAGTTGAAAGACCTTCTAGACAAGGGTTTCATCAGACCTAGCAAATCCCCATGGGGACACCAGTTCTCTTTGTCCGAAAGAAAGATGGTTCTCTTTATATGTGTATTGATTATCGGAAATTGAACAAGGTCACCATTAAGAACAGGTATCCTCTCCCCCAGATTGATGATTTGTTTGACCAGCTTCAGGGTGCTAAGTGCTTTTCGAAGATAGACCTCAAATCCGGATACCATCAGCTCAAGGTTCGGTAGAGTGACATCTCGAAGACAGCCTTCAGGACACGGTATGGTCATTATGAGTTTGTAGTTATGTCTTTTGGATTAACGAATGCTCCTAGAACTTTTATGGATTTGATGAAAAGGGTGTTCAAGCCATACTTGGATATGTTCGTGATTGTGTTCATAGATGACATCCTTATATACTCTTGAAGCAAGGAAGAGCATGCCGCTCACTTGAGGGTGGTGTTACAAACATTGAAGGATCGACTGTTGTATGCTAAGTTCAGCAAATGTGAGTTTTAGTTAAATTCAGTGGTATTTTTGGGTCATGTGGTGTCAGATGAGGGTGTACAGGTAGACTCTCAAAAGATAGAGGCAGTAAAGAATTGGCGCAGACCAGTGAATCATTCGAATATTAGGAATTTCTTAGGTTTAGCTAGGTATTATCAGAGATTTGTTGAGGGGTTTTCATCTATTGCAGCACCATTGACCAAATTGACCCAAAAGAAAGTGAAGTTCCAATGGTCGGAGGCTTGTGAGGAGAGCTTCCAAGAGTTCAAGACTTGATTCACCTCAGCACCAGTATTAACCCTATCCGAGGGTACTGATGGGTTTGTGGTATATTGTGATGATTCGAGGATCGGCCTTGGTTGCATTTTGATGCAGCATGGTAAGCTTATAGCATACGCTTCCAGGCAGTTGAAGGTTCATGAAAAGAATTACCCAACCCATGATCTTGAATTAGCGGCGGTGGTATTTTCCTTGAAGATTTGGAGACACTATTTGTATGGGGTCTATGTAGATGTGTTTACGGACCACAAAAGCCTACAATATGTGTTTACCCAGAAGGATCTAAATCTGCATCAAAGAAGGTGGTTGGAGCTACTTAAGGATTATGATATGAGTGTCCTTTACCATCCGAGCAAGGCTAATGTAGTAGCAGACGCACTTAGTAGGCTCTCTATGGAGTGTGTATCCCATGTAGATGAGGGGAGGAAGGAGCTGGTGAAGGATGTGCATCGACTTGCATGATTGGGAGTTTGTTTAGTTGACTCGACTGGTGGTGGAGTTATTGTTCAGAACGGATCAAAATCAACCTTGGTGACTGATGTGAAATCTAGACAAGATGAGGACCCTATTTTGGTAATGTTAAAGGAAGTCATTCATAATCATAAGGTAGAGGACTTCTCCAAAGGCGGAGATGGTATGCTTCGATATTAAGGTCACTTATGTGTCCCGAACGTAGATGATTTGAGAAATGGGATATTGCACGAGGATCATGGTTCCAGATATTCGATACATCTAGGTGCCACCAAGATATACTGTGACCTATAGGAAGTCTATTGGTGGAATGGCATGAAGAAGGACATAGCAGAATTTGTGGCTAAGTGTCTAAACTGTCAATAGGTGAAAATGGAGCATCAAAGATCGGGAGGTGTTCTTGAAGACATCGGTATTCCTACTTGGAAATGGGAGGAAATCAATATGGACTTCGTCACAGGGTTGCCTCGTACTTGTCGATAGTATGAATCCATTTGGGTGGTCGTTGATAGGTTGACCAAAGCCGCTCATTTTCTACCGGTCAAAACTACCGATTCAACGGAGGATCATGCCAAATTGTATATTTGGGAGTTAGTACGATTTCGTGGAGTTCCCTTGTCTATCATATCAGATAGAGATACCTAGTTTACCTCTCAGTTTTTGAGATCGTTTCAATAGAGACTTGGTACTCAAGTCAAGCTCAGCATAGCATTTCATTAGGAAATGGATGGTCAGGCGGAACGGACTATTCAGACTCTCAAGGACATGTTGAGAGAATGAGTGATTGACTTCAAAGGTAGTCGGGATGATCATTTGCCTCTCATTGAGTTTACATATAACAACAGCTACCATTCCTGCATTCAGATGGCTCCGTTTGAGGCTCTCTATGGGCGGAGATGTAGATCGACTATTGGTTGGTTTGAAGTTGGTGAACCTGCAATGATCGGACCATATTCAGTCCATGAGGCTATGGAGAAAGTTCAGCTCATACGGGACAAGTTGAAAATAGCTCAGAGTCGCCAAAAGTCCTATGTGGATGTGAGGAAGAGAGAGCTTGAGTTTGAAGTTGATGATTGGGTATTTCTGAAGGTGTCTCCCATGAAGGGAGTAATGAGGTTCGGAAAGAAAGGAAAACTTAGTGCCCGTTATGCTGGCCTATACCAGATTGTGAAACGGGTTAGCAAGGTAGCATATGAATTGGAGTTTCCCTCAAAATTAGCTTCAGTTCATCCAGTTTTCCATGTAACACTCTTAAAGAAGTGTTTGGGTGATCCAGCTCTAGTTGTTTTGGTGGACAGTATCAGTGTGAAAGACAGTCTTAGTTATGAAGAGGTTCCGGTGGAAATATGATCATTAGGTTCGAAGGCTAAGGAACAGATAAGTAGCCTCAGTCAAGGTTTTGTTGATGAATCAGCATATTGAGGGAGCTACGAGAGAAGCCGAAGCAGATATGCTGGCTAGATACCCACATCTATTCCCTTCCTGCTCAGTTCCATCTTGAGGTATTAGTTTTTTCCCTAAAACTCTATTCAGTTCATGTGTCCCAGTTTCTTTCATGTCAAAGTATGTATGTATGATTCATGAATTCAGTTCCGTCAAGTAGTTCAGCTTGGAGGCAGTAGTTCCGTCAGTTTTCAGCTTATATGATAAGTATTTGAATATGATGACTGCATTTCTCTATATTTTTGTATGATTTCAACATTCGAGGATGAATATTCCCAAAAGGGAAATATTGTTATACCTCAAAAGCCCTAAGATCAGACCTGAGAGTTAAGACGTAGAAAACAAAATTTTGTACACCAGGTCACAGGACGAGTCAGGATGACCATGAGTCGTTAAGTGAGTTGTGGTGAGGAGTTGGACTTAAGTTGAAATTTTTTGGTTCTTAGGTCACTACGGACATGACCACGAGTCATGGTCAGCACCACGACTTGTTGAGTCAGTCGTGGTCAAGGGCGAGGTGAAGGAAGAAGAAAATGGGCAGTAAAGGCAACGAGAGGTGACCACGAGTCGTGGCAATCAGTAATGACTCGTTAAGTCCCCTGTGATGAGCCCCAGTGAAATTTTGGCAGTGCACTTCATGACTCTAGGCCACGAGTCATGGCCAATGACGACCACTCGTCTAGTCCCTCGTTGGGACTGGTAGTCTATTTTTCCCTATGAATTTAGTAAGGGCTTTTACGTAATTTGTATGATTCTAAGGCCAATACTACGTAGTTGTAAGCTCTGAATAGTGAGTTTTAAGAAGGCTACGTTCATTCTAAGTTATTCCTAATTTATGCACGAAAGTTTAGAATTCTAGAGGGGTGATCAAGATCAATCTCTCAAGGTTCTTCCTCAATTATTCCTTGGGCAGTCAGAGAAGTTGTAGAATCAGATTCTCTCAGATATGTAAGGTTATGAATGGGTGAAATTGTTCACACCCATGCCCAATCCCTCTCTAATTCATGAAAATCTACACGTTGATTTTATGGGGTTTTAACCCAATACATAAATTTCCTAAGTATCTACCATGGGTATGACCTAAGCATGTTTCTATCATTGAATTATGATTCATAGGAAAGTTTTACAATGTTTTTAATTATAAATTATGTTTTCAAGTTTTACAAATTATGATGCCCATTCATGAAAGTTCATGAAAGTTGAGATCTATGATGTCTGTTCAAGTATGTTGAGATATTTATGAGAAAAGCATGTTTTCAAGTTACCCATATATATGGTCATGTTTTCAAGTGAATCAGGTATTTTCAATCATGTTTAAGTATTGAGCAAGCCCATATGTGCAAGTACGATTTATGATTTCACAAATTAGCTTACCACATAGTTTTGGAGTCAAGAATCCCAATTATGTTCAACTTGTGGTATGGTTTGAGCCAAGGCTCCTCATGTATGATTTCAGATTTTATATGTATATGAATATTCAGCTTCGTCAATAGATGATGGTTAGCTTTGTTGAAAAATAATGGAGAGCATATGCATGTTTTTTGGAGTAGTTCTAGCACCGAGTAGGCTAAGGGTCAGTCGACCCTAGGCCTCAGAACTACGAGCCAACGTAGGTATGATCAGATTATTTTGGGACCACCTTTGTGAGCTTTCCCCTGCCTCAAGGGGGCCTTCAGCTTGATATCGATATCATGGTAGCATCTTTAGTCCTGACAAAGCTTTGGATGGCTCTGCCCACTTGAGTGTGATAGTCGGGACCACGTAAGCTCTATCGTGGTAATGTCGGTTATATGACGAGTCCCCATTATTCCTCATGATTTCAGTTATGCATGTTCATCGTTCATGATACATATATGTTTTAAGCAGGTTTGGCCCAATGTTCAGTTGTACTATGATTATCAGATTTCAACTTGGGGTCATTTGATTCAGTTATGATGTTTAGTTATGTTCAGATCATGATTTCAGAAAATAGCTTGCAAGCCCTACTCTCAGATTCGTATCTTGATTATGTTTTATATTATGCATGTTTTAATGATTTTACTTAAGAGATTTTACTTACCTTGCATACTCGGTACATTCTACGTATTGACCGCATACTCTATGTTGTATCATTTTATGATACAGGCTCCAATCTTCAGACTCAACCCGGCATTAGCCAATTTCCGAAGTTAGCAGCCAGTCTCAGTTAGTGAGTCCTCATCATCCGAGGACCATTCCTTGTCAGTTATCTTTATATTTTTAGTTTCAGACTTGAGAGTTAGTTGGGGTCTTGTCCCATCAACTCATCAGAAATAGAGACTTTTAAGACATAGATTGTAATCAGCTTCAGATTCGCATTTGTATTATGATGTTATGTTATGTTTAGACTTCCGCTATGTTTATTATGATAAATCTTCCTCTTTTATTGACTGGGTTAGATATATGTTCATGCTATGGTTTGACTTGGAGTCTCTCAGAGTTCCTTATCCCCTGTCTCAATTTGGGCCTATGTTCGGGTCGTGACATTAATTTTGGTTATATCTCTTTTGTTTATTTCTTTTAGTTTCAGACTTAGCGGGCTAGTTGGGGGTGTTGTCCCATCAGCGTATCATGTGTTTAGAGGCTTTTTAAACAACTATGTATAGACATATCAGCACTATTGACTTATGTTTACACTTATGTCTTTATGTTACGTAGACTTTCGCTTATATTATGTTCAGGTTTTATTTTCACTTAGTGATGCTCTTATTTATGCTATGTATGTACCATGATTTATCTTGGAGCCATTTGTAGTTCTAGGTCCCATGTCTCGATCCAGGTTCCACGCTCAGGTCGTGACAACATATAAGGGTTTCTCCCTTTTAAGGTATGTGACCTCCAAGATTAAGAAACTGGCCTCATTGCTGAAAATCATTCTTTTCTCCTCCACTTGGCCAACTTGATCTTCACTGCTTTAACCTTGGAGAGTTTCAGCTCGAGGGCTTCTATCTCGGCAAATTTGGCTTTCCATTCAGCTGTGTTTTGCCTTATTTCTTTACACTCAGTGACCAGTTTCTTCTCCTAAAACACCTGCTGTAGAGCCTGGGAGATCAACACATCTCCATAAAGATCAACAAAGAATAAAACTTCTTAGTAGGACACCTATTTATAAATGTGTGGAAGGCATTTTGAAGGAAGATTTACATTGGTACAACCTGAGCCGCTTCATTCATGAGGAAGGCCGAGGATAACTTGCCTATTTTCTCTTGATCCTTAAGTATGACCAAGAGATTGAGGTTATTGGCCACTTCAACTAGCAGGGAATGCATGTTCATATCCTCATAGACCTTAATGGAGACTAATTTTTTCCTCTCCAAATTGTTCACTAAGCCGAAGAGAGATTGGTTAGTCTAAATTTTATAGACGAGGACTTGGAGAAATGGTTGGACACGTACCATGAAGTTCCGAAATGGGCTGCTAAAAGCAAGATAGAAACCCTCAGAGAGCTTGTTGAAAGAGGCTTAGCTCCATTTTTATAGACGAAGGCACCAACTATGGCAGGATCATATGGTATTGGGATGCGAGAGCCAACCAACTCTACTTACTCAGCCTCCAAAAATAAACAACCAGCCTCTCCTAGGACCTGAGGTTGAAAACTAAACCTGTCACGACCCAAACATAGGCCCGGATCGAGACACGGGACCTAGAACCACGAATGGCTCCAATTTGACCCATGGGATAAACATAGATTCTAAAAAGCATACATCAAGCGGAAACTAATATTATAAAACATGCATAAGTGGAAGTCTGGCTACATATCAATCTAAAATAGACTGACAAGCTGAAATTCTACATATTGCCTGAAAAGCCTCTAACATAACTAATGAGCTTATGGGACAACATCCCCAACTATCTCGACAAAAGTCTGTAACTGAAATAACATAACAACAAACTAAACTGAATGTCCTCGAAATATGATGACTCACCAACACTGGCTAAACAGGACTGATACAGAAGTAGGACTAATGGCGCAGCTGAGTCTGATCTCTTGGACCTGTATCATGAAATGACAGAGCATAGAGTATGCGGTCAGTACTTTGAATGTATCGAGTATGCAAGATACGTAAAAACGGACTAATAAAAATACATAAGAGTTCATAAGAGTAGGATAGTTCAAAACATGAAATGGTAATCATAACACAAACATGAGGGCTCAAGGTTTTCAGAACTATTAATAATCTCGTTGTAATCATAATTATAAGAAAAACCTTGTAAAACATAACTTAAGCCAAAGTATCATAAACATGACAATGCATAAATCATGAGGAACAATGGGAGGACTCGTCTTAACCGAGACCATCATGATAGAACTTACAAGATGCCCCAACTATCTTGCTTAAGTTGGTGAAGTCGTCCTAGGCTTTTCAAGCAAGGGACATACATAGCGTGATATCACTAATAGGGACCCACCTAGAGTCCATGAATATAAACCTATATTAGCGCGTAGTTCTGAGATCATGGAGTTTACCTGAACGCCAAGCATACTCGGTGCTTGACACTACTCTAATAAATATGCACATGAGGGCTCATATAATAATCGTGAAATCATTCATGAAGTTCATGGCTAGATAAATCATAACATACTTAATCATACTTGAAATACATGATTATCCATGAAATAGAGTCTCTCGTGAGTTGACCAAAATCATAAACTCATACATCACGAAGAGCATACATGCTTGAGAAAATCACCATACTTGAAGTTTGATCTTGGGCAGATTTATATGCCCAAGTGATACTCAAACGTATCATTTTCGCCTTGTTTGTTATGCAATGTGTATACATTTTCATGTAATTGGTAATAAAATGTGAATTTATACTAACCAACATGATTAGCATTTGTTTGCAGGTAAAATATGATTTTTAGGAGCTAAAATGCATGTTGGGACAATATCGGAGTTGGACTTGGATGCGAGCATGGAAAAGACATTGGAATGCGCAATGTAAAGGGGCTCCGCGATGGAGCCGTGCCACGCTACCATCGCGGAGGCACACTGCCTGGAGGGTGAATTAATTGGCAATTTCCAGTGAAGCCTCTCGACAGCTCCGTGGCACGGAGATAAGCCTCCGCGTTGGCCTCCGTGCCACGTTGAGGCTATATTCCCGGACCCTGGATTTCTAGTGAGGGTCCGCGTCCACGCCGTGTCACGGAGGCAGTGCTCCGCGTTGGCCTCCGTGACACGTTGCTTGTTATTCCGGGAAAAATTCCCACTAGTATAAATAGAACACTTAGGCTTATTTTTAATTAATTCAGACTTGGTGGAGCAAGGACGTGGGTTAGAGGCAGTTGAGGGACGAAAAAGATCAGGGTTTTTCTCTCTTCCTTTCTTCTTTCAATCAATTGTTTGTATGATTAACACTTGTTTTAGGATGATTAATCCATAAATGAGTGGCTAATTCTCTTCCTTGCTGAGGTTATGAACAATGGTGATGAATTTTGATTGTTAATTATATGGTTTTTCATCTTCTTCTTCTATGTTGTTCTATTAATTCTTGTTTCTACTGCATTAGTGTGTGGCCGACATTAATGTACATCTAAAAAGTCCAATTTCACTCGAGAGAGCACGAAATTGGAAAGTTGTGAATTAATAGGGTATTGTTCTTAGCTTGATTTGGGAAAATTGGGTTTTGATGTGCTTTCCTGATAGAAATATACTTGAAAGCCGTATTAGTCAATTTAGGAACCGGAATTGGATTGATAGGTCATAAATTGCATTTGATCACAGAAATGTAGACGAATGGTTTATGATTCTAAAGTGAGATTAAATACGAGAGTTTTAATCTCTAGGCTAATGTTCTTGGCTAGCAACATGAAGAGAAGAATAACCGAATTATGATTATAATCAAGTTCATTACTTGTTCTTAACCTTGGCATGCTCATATCCATAGTTTCAATTCACAGTAAATAGTTGTTGATAGTTTTAGTATATAAAGTATAAACAAAATTATTTAACTTTTGGTTACGTTGTTGTCAGCATAATTAGAAGTAAAGCTAGAATATAGTATAGTTAAGCAATTTTACTTATCCAGAGTCTCCTTGGTTCGATACTTGGCTTACTTAGCTACTTTATTACTTGTTTGACCACGTGCACTTGCGTGTCAGTTTTTACCTATAACCAAAGCACCGAGCAAGTTTTTGGCGTCGTTGCCGGGGAGACTAGGCAATTGGTGAAATTGTGTTAAGTGTAAATTTACTGTATTTTTGTTTTATTTTCTTAAGTGCTGACAACTTGGTCTTAGTGTTTGTTTTAATTCTTCTTTATTTTATTTTATTTTTCTGCTTGTTCGTATACCCTTATTGACATGACATTGTGGAATATAAATGGTTTCAATGGTGGATACTCATATTTTAGTGAATCTTGTCTGAATTGCGGAGGACACCACTCGTGGCAACACTGTAACACGTGTATTATATGTAGTGGTCAAGATGGCCATTGGGATGGTTGTCCGAATGCATATTCCCCTCCCCCAAGCCCCTACTATGATACTTCTGTTGATTTTTCTGAGTATAGGCATGTTGAAAATGAGGACTTGGGACGCCAAGATCGAATAGAAGACATGATGAAACAACTCTTGGAGCAATCAGAAGCAATGAAGGAGGCAATGGCAGTATTGAGAATTCAGCAAGAAGAGAATGCAGAGGCTCTAGAAAGGATGAGCATCAAATTCACGGAGATGATCGCTGAAGCTGAAGCTTGGGATAAATCGCAGGCAATAGTTTTAGCCGATGTTCAAGAGGAACTACAAGAGGAAAACAAGGGTGAATTTTTGGATAAAGCCCAACAATTGGAATCTCTTGAGTGTCCCCGTGATGGGCTCACACTTATGGAAAATCCATTCATGGAAGAAGAGATAGAGTATCCCCCATTTGACATTAATGGAGAGATAGATGTCGATGCTGAGAAGGTGTATCCAAGTAAGGAGGTCAAGCATAATGCAGTTTCAGAGTTGAGGTGTATTGGACCACACTCAACGTATTTTTCGACATTAAGTTTGGTTGACAACATAGAAGCAGAGTCTTCCAAGCTTATAGAGAAATGTCTACAGGAGGACCAAGCACCATATATTTTGAAATTTGCCAACGCGGAAAGACAAAATGACTTCGCTTACTTAAGGACCAATAAATGGAAACGGCAACATCTACTGCTTGGTCCTTACAATTTTTCACCACCACCCCTAGAACATAAGAGGAAATTAGAAAAGAAATTAGGGGTGAGATTCATATCCTCAAGGTGGAGGGAAAAGTGGTGAAACTTGGTACGTCGTGCCGTGACGGTAAACCAGGCGCTGCACGGGAGGCAACCCGTGAAAAATATTTTTTTCTTTTGTTTAGTAAAGTGTAAATAGTTTTTATTTTAATTTTTCTTTTTCTTGATTTAGTACAAATTTTTCGTTTTAGTTAGTATTTTTCATTTTAGTTAGGGAAATCTATTAATCTAACCAATTTTGTTTAGTGAGGTGATTTTCAGGTGAAACGGAGAAAAATATGCACGGAATCGGGAAGGAAAAGGCAAGGTATGAAAAAATGAATAAAATGAAGAGACAGTGCACTAGCGCGTTGTCTCCGTGTCACGGAGGAAGGGCTCCGCGTTACCCTCCGTGACACATTGACGGTTTAATCTGGAATTTTAAAAATTTCAGTGAGCCATCGCGTTAGCTCCGTGTCACGGAGGAGGGGCTCCGCGTTACCCTCCGTGACACGTTGCCCTATATTTTGTGACGGGTCACACCGGGTTGCCGGGTGACCCGCGTATTTCTTTCATTTTAAACCCCGATTTTTGCCCTTTTTTTCCCCATTTCCTCTCTTCTCCGCGACCAAGCACCTAAATTCCCTCTCCCAACCAACGTGCCACGTTACTAAGCAAACAATTTGTCAAGTTTCTTCGGTTATTCAATGTAAAGGTATGTTTTCCTCGTTTCTCTCAAGTTTTTGTCGATTCTAGCGAATTTGAGCATGGGAGGTGAGATATATCACCCTAATTAGCAATTTAGCATGATATTGAATTATTCTTTGATTGATAGATGTTCGGAATGTTGTAATTAGCGTTTGAACTTGTTGATTGCGTGAATGATTCGAATGTGATTGTAAAATTGAATTCTAGGGCTTGGGTTGTTGAAATCAAATTGGGTAACTTGCTAAATTGGTGAATTATATGCCGGGGTGTGTTTGTGAATTGAGATAAGTCATGTAAATATTGTAGAGTGTAAAAGACGATGAATTCTCGAATTTTTGGGAAAAGGTGAAAATTGCACAGATTGGTTTGATTATTTGGATTCGTATGTATATAGAATTTTTGTCGTTGTTTTTGTTTGTTGTTTTCGTTGCTAAGTGCGATGGTTGAATTGCTAGCGATGGTAGGACCGGGATTAGCTGTATGAAGTCTGAGTAGTACGCTAAAAGTTATGCTGTCGAAATTTTGTTGTGAACGCACTAAGCATAAATTGTATAGTTGTTTATGTTTGGGTTGTAAATAAAGTAATCCTTGCCGTAGTATCGTAAAAGTAGTTAAGGACTAAGTGTGGGGTAAACTTAGTTTAACCCGATCTTAGCCGAAGCTAACATGTATTTAGCTTGACATTGTGCTTGTTTATTTATGTTGACAGGTACAATGGCGAGTAGGCAGGATAAGGGTAAAGGTGCTTCTACTTCAGGCACCGGGAGAAAACGAATGAGATTGGGCACAGCAGTCCCAGCTGCACCAGTTGTTCCGCGCGGCCAACGCCGCCAATACAGAACGAGGTGGGTGACCGATGAAGGGAAGAAGTGGTACGCTAAACATAAGGAGAATAAGTACTTCCCTGAGGAGCATATTGCACGGGAACCACTAGCACAGGAGTTCCCCCGTATTGTGCAAAGGATCGAGGCAGCTGGGCTCAGCTTTATATTTCTGGAGCCCAAGGAGTGCAACCTACATTTAGTCCGGGAGTTCTATGCAAATTGGAACCCGGCCATCAGAAGCCACACAATAAAAATCAGAGGGCAGATTGTCACTCTGGAACCCCAGCATTTAAATGCCATCATTGGAGCGCGGGACACAGACGCCCACGTTCTCCGCCAGCTGAACATAACCCCACCATACGCCGACATCAGACGCACCTTGTGTGGGGCTCGATCCACAGCCCGATGGAGCAGACATAAAGAGAGGGGTTACCATCAGACTCTGCCTTATTCTCAAATGAATAGGGAGGCAAGAATATGGCTGAAAATAGTGTGTTCGTGTTTGATCCTGGGGGTTCACATGACGGATGTGACCCGGGACCGTGTCTGCCTGGTGTATGCCCTTATGAAAGGGCTGGAGATTAATGTTGGGGTAGTTATCATATCCGCCATGAAGAGAGCCCGACTACACTAGGGCCACAGATATGGGTTCGGCGGACTCATCACCACCTTTCTCCGGGGCCTCGACATCGAGGAAGAGGCTTTGGACTACATCCTGCAGTTAGAGCGGAGGGCCCTTGATGTGACCAAAACCAAGGCCCCTGACACCACACACGGGCCAGTGCTGACACTGGGCGAGCAACATGCTCGTGACGATCAGTACATGGCTCAGATGTTTGGTATGCAAATGCTTCAGCTCTGGATTGGTGGGAGACCAGCCATAGAGGAAGAGTTATGGCAGCTGGAGCTGGATTACCCATTTGGCGAGAACGCCAGAGCTTTGTGCCGAGTGGGGCTAGCCTTCGTTGAGCCCACTGACAAGGATGTCCCCACAGACGAGGAGACACGTCGGGAGGACTCCGATGTGGAGTCCAATGACGACGATGGAGGTGACTCGGACATGGGCGACGAGGCAGCAGCACCAGATGAAGAAGTCGAATATTTCGACTGAACAGGGAGTTCCACCACCCGAAATTTTGTGATTTGTAATTTTTGTGAACACTGGAGACAGTGTTCGTTTTAAGTGTGGGGTGGGAAGTAGTTAGGTGCTGGGGCTGGGCTAATCTGTTGTATGTTCTTCCTTTGCTTTGCATGTATGTTTTATGTTTCCCTGTGGTTGTGAACTGATTTGTGTTATATCTGTATATATTTTTGTGGTAATTAATGTGTGTTGTGAAATGTTGTGGTTGCCAGCTAGTACAAATTTTGTAAATTGTGTAAATATTTTTTCTCTTTATCGAAATGATCGATATTTTTAAAAAATTTTTGCGAAAATAGTTTGTGCATATTAAAATATTTTGTAAATATTTTTCCATCGAAATGATCGATGTTTTGCAAAAAATTTTCGATTTTTATTTTTGGGTTTCTCAGAGTTTGTTTTCGGTTCTTTTACCGAGAATAGTCCCATTGAACCGATGTCATAGTTAGTGACCGTTCCCTATGATGGATGGATGACGACCGTCTTAAGGGAAATGTAGTCGGTAGGAGTAGGATTTTAATTTGTTTTCAGTTTTTTTCTTTGGTGGATTGCATCACTGAACCTGTAGTTACTATTTGGTTATGAAATTTTGTTTGCGTGTTGTAACTAATATTCAAAATGTAAAAGTGATTCGTTTGAAAGCATGCAATTTTGTAAATATGTTGAGTTACCTAGGCTGTAGAATTCGATTCAGTGTGATTGAGGCTTAATTTTGAATTCATGTAATTGGTTAATTAAAGAGTCTGAATGTATCTTGAATCGAGCATGTGCATAAAGTGTGAAGTGAGGTATTGTTATTCCATGCTATCGTGAAGTGTCTAGAACTTGCCTGGTGTGTGTACAAAACGAAATGAAGGAAGTGTAGTGTTGGAAAGGATGTAGGAATTTCTTTGTTTTAACCGTGAGTTTCTATTTTTTTCTTGTCATACTCTCATTTTTATGTGACTGTATACCCTAGTCAGCCCGTTGAGCCTTTGGCCGATTATTTCTTTCTTTTGTCCAAAATTGTATAAACTAAGCTTTATTCCTTCTTTTCATTAGCCGTAAAGTCTATACAAAACTCTTAAGCGCTTAAGAAAAGAAAAATTTTCCCGAAGTGTCAAAGAGTGAGAAGAGTGGAAAGAAAAAGAAAAGCAGAGTGAGGAAAGAAAAGAAGAGGTTGAA
This sequence comes from Datura wrightii, assembly GCA_035772735.1. Classification (NCBI taxonomy): domain Eukaryota; kingdom Viridiplantae; phylum Streptophyta; class Magnoliopsida; order Solanales; family Solanaceae; genus Datura; species Datura wrightii. The sequence goes on along the minus strand of JASDFA010000018.1, from coordinate 177,382,767 downwards.
GAGGCACTGGGTATAATGAAATGATAATGAAGGTGCATGAAAACCCTTTGTTGTTGTGTCAAGTGTGTTGGATGAAATGGGCCATACGAAAGTAAACAAGCATGAATGGGATGAGATGAAAAAAAAAAGAAAAGAGAGAAACAATGTCCATGAGTCGAGGGGAATGTGTTGAAAAGGCGCTTAAGGATGCTAGTGACTATTATTGGCTAATTCAATATATATACTAGTTCCATAGCTCCCATTACAACCCATTAAAGTCCTACTTGATCTTACATCGCATTTCCTTATATTAGTGGAGTAATACACTAAGGGCAAGCCTATGGGTCATGACATGATGCATGTGAATTCTTTTGGGAGAGAGAGTGAAATTAATTTCTACATGCCCCTACTTGAATGTTTGTGTGTTGCATGAACATAAATGGGAAGATTCTCTTGAGTTGTGAGGGCACATGCTTGATGAAAGATTGATTTTCGTGTCGGATATCTTGATTAGCTGATTTGCATGAGTTTGCCGATATCGAGAGTCGATTCTTGAAGTCTAGGAAGTCTTGATGTATTAAAGGTCATTGCATTGTTAAAACCATGCATGTTTTCTTGATGATTTGCAAAAATTGAATAATCGGTATGATCGTAGCATAAATTGTCGCACCATAGTGGTGAAGGTTGGGATGTAATTTACATGAGTTGTGTATGTGTTGTTCGAGGACGAACAAGGATTTAAGTGTGGGGTAAGTGATCTTGGGCAGATTTATATGCCCAAGTGATACTCAAACGTATCATTTTCGCCTTGTTTGTTATGCAGTGTGTATACATTTTCATGTAATTGGTAATAAAATGTGAATTTATACTAACCAACATGATTAGCATTTGTTTGCAGGTAAAATATGATTTTTAGGAGCTAAAATGCATGTTGGGACAATATCGGAGTTGGACTTGGATGCGAGCATGGAAAAGACATTGGAATGCGCAATGTAAAGGGGCTCCGCGATGGAGTCGTGCCACGCTACCATCGCGGAGGCACACTGCCTGGAGGGTGAATTAATTGGCAATTTCCAGTGAAGCCTCGCGACAGCTCCGTGGCACGGAGATAAGCCTCCGCGTTGGCCTCCGTGCCACGTTGAGGCTATATTCCCAGACCCTGGATTTCCAGTGAAGGTCCGCGTCCACGCCGTGTCACGGAGGCAGTGCTCCGCGTTGGCCTCCGTGACACGTTGCTTGTTATTCCGGGAAAAATTCCCACTAGTATAAATAGAACACTTAGGCTTATTTTTAATTAATTCAGACTTGGTGGAGCAAGGACGTGGGTTAGAGGCAGTTGAGGGACGAAAAAGATCAGGGTTTTTCTCTCTTCCTTTCTTCTTTCAATCAATTGTTTGTATGATTAACACTTATTTTAGGATGATTAATCCACAAATGAGTGGCTAATTCTCTTCCTTGCTGAGGTTATGAACAATGGTGATGAATTTTGATTGTTAATTATATGGTTTTTCATCTTCTTCTTCTATGTTGTTCTATTAATTCTTGTTTCTACTGCATTAGTGTGTGGCCGACATTAATGTACATCTAAAAAGTCCAATTTCACTCGAGAGAGCACGAAATTGGAAAGTTGTGAATTAATAGGGTATTGTTCTTAGCTTGATTTGGGAAAATTGGGTTTTGATGTGCTTTCCTGATAGAAATATACTTGAAAGCCGTATTAGTCAATTTAGGAACCGAAATTGGATTGATAGGTCATAAATTGCATTTGATCACAGAAATGTAGACGAATGGTTTATGATTCTAAAGTGAGATTAAATACGAGAGTTTTAATCTCTAGGCTAATGTTCTTGGCTAGCAACATGAAGAGAAGAATAACCGAATTATGATTATAATCAAGTTCATTACTTGTTCTTAACCTTGGCATGCTCATATCCATAGTTTCAATTCACAGTAAATAGTTGTTGATAGTTTTAGTATATAAAGTATAAACAAAATTATTTAACTTTTGGTTACGTTGTTGTCAGCATAATTAGAAGTAAAGCTAGAATATAGTATAGTTAAGCAATTTTACTTATCCAGAGTCTCCTTGGTTCAATACTTGGCTTACTTAGCCACTTTATTACTTGTTTGACCACGTGCACTTGCGTGTCGGTTTTTACCTATAACCAAAGCACCGAGCAAGTTTTTGGCGCCGTTGCCGGGGAGACTAGGCAATTGGTGAAATTGTGTTAAGTGTAAATTTACTGTATTTTTGTTTTATTTTCTTAAGTGCTGACAACTTGGTCTTAGTGTTTGTTTTAATTCTTCTTTATTTTATTTTATTTTTCTGCTTGTTCGTATACCCTTATTGACATGACATTGTGGAATATAAATGGTTTCAATGGTGGATACTCATATTTTAGCGAATCTTGTCTGAATTGCGGAGGACACCACTCGTGGCAACACTGTAACACGTGTATTATATGTGATGGTCAAGATGGCCATTGGGATGGCTGTCCGAATGCATATTCCCCTCCCCCAAGCCCCTACTATGATACTTCTGTTGATTTTTCTGAGTATAGGCATGTTGAAAATGAGGACTTGGGATGCCAAGATCGAATAGAAGACATGATGAAACAACTCTTGGAGCAATCAAAAGCAATGAAGGAGGCAATGGCAGTATTGAGAATTCAGCAAGAAGAGAATGCAGAGACTCTAGAAAGGATGAGCATCAAATTCACGGAGATGATCGCTGAAGCTGAAGCTTGGGATAAATCGCAGGCAACAGTTTTAGCCGATGTTCAAGAGGAACTACAAGAGGAAAACAAGGGTGAATTTTTGGATGAAGCCCAACAATTGGAATCTCTTGAGTGTCCCCGTGATGGGCTCACACTTATGGAAAATCCATTCATGGAAGAAGAGATAGAGTATCCCCCATTTGACATTAATGGAGAGATAGATGTCGATGCTGAGAAGGTGTATCCAAGTAAGGAGGTCAAGCATAATGCAGTTTCAGAGTTGAGGTGTATTGGACCACACTCAACGCATTTTTTGACATTAAGTTTAGTTGACAACATAGAAGCAGAGTCTTCCAAGCTTATAGAGAAATGTCTACAGGAGGACCAAGCACCATATATTTTGAAATTTGCCAACGCGGAAAGACAAAATGACTTCGCTTACTTAAGGACCAATAAATGCAAACGGCAACATCTACTGCTTGGTCCTTACAATTTTTCACCACCCCCCCTAGAACATAAGAGGAAATTAGAAAACAAATTAGGGGTGAGATTCATATCCTCAAGGTGGAGGGTAAAGTGGTGAAACTTGGTACGTCGTGCCGCGACGGTAAACCAGGCGCTGCACGGGAGGCAACCCGTGAAAAATATTTTTTTCTTTTGTTTAGTAAAGTGTAAATAGTTTTTATTTTAATTTTTCTTTTTCTTGATTTAGTACAAATTTTTCGTTTTAGTTAGTATTTTTCATTTTAGTTAGGGAAATCTATTAATCTAACCAATTTTGTTTAGTGAGGTGATTTTCAGGTGAAACGGAGAAAAATATGCACGGAATCGGGAAGGAAAAGGCAAGGTATGAAAAAATGAATAAAATGAAGAGACAGTGCACTAGCGCGTTGTCTCCGTGTCACGGAGGAAGGGCTCCATGTTACCCTCCGTGACACGTTGACGGTTTAATCTGGAATTTTAAAAATTCCAGTGAGCCATCGCGTTAGCTCCGTGTCACGAAGGAGGGGCTCCACGTTACCCTCCGTGACACGTTGCCCTATATTTTGTGACGGGTCACACCGGGTTGCCGGGTGACCCGCGTATTTCTTTCATTTTAAACCCCGATTTTTGCCCTTTTTTTCCCCATTTCCTCTCTTCTCCGCGACCAAGCACCTAAATTCCCTCTCCCAACCAACGTGCCACGTTACTAAGCAAACAATTTGTCAAGTTTCTTCGGTTATTCAACGTAAAGGTATGTTTTCCTCGTTTCTCTCAAGTTTTTGTCGATTCTAATCGAATTTGAGCATGGGAGGTGAGATATATCACCCTAATTAGCAATTTAGCATGATATTGAATTATTCTTTGATTGATAGATGTTCGGAATGTTGTAATTAGCGTTTGAACTTGTCGATTGCGTGAATGATTCGAATGTGATTGTAAAATTGAATTCTAGGGCTTGGGTTGTTGAAATCGAATTGGGTAACTTGCTAAATTGGTGAATTATATGCCGGGGTGTGTTTGTGAATTGAGATAAGTCGTGTAAATATTGTAGAGTGTAAAAGACGACGAATTCTCGAATTTTTGGGAAAAGGTGAAAATTGCACAGATTGGTTTGATTATTTGGATTCGTATGTATATAGAATTTTTGTCGTTGTTTTTGTTTGTTGATTTCGTTGCTAAGTGCGATGGTTGAATTGCTAGCGATGGTAGGACTGGGATTAGCTGTATGAAGTCTGAGTAGTACGCTAAAGGTTATGCTATCGAAATTTTGTTGTGAACGCACTAAGCATAAATTGTATAGTTGTTTATGTTTGGGTTGTAAATAAAGTAATCCTTGCCGTAGTATCGTAAAAGTAGCTAAGGACTAAGTGTGGGGTAAACTTAGTTTAACCCGATCTTAGCCGAAGCTAACATGTATTTAGCTTGACATTGTGCTTGTTTATTTATGTTGACAGGTACAATGGCGAGTAGGCAGGATAAGGGTAAAGGTGCTTCTACTTTAGGCACCGGGAGAAAACGAATGAGATTGGGCACAGCAGTCCCAGCTGCACCAGCTGTTCCGCGCGGCCAACGCCGCCAATACGGAACGAGGTGGGTGACCGATGAAGGGAAGAAGTGGTACGCTAAACATAAGGAGAATAAGTACTTCCCTGAGGAGCATATTGCACGGGAACCACTAGCACAGGAGTTCCCCCATATTGTGCAAAGGATCGAGGCAGCTGGGCTCAGCTTTATATTTCAGGAGCCCAAGGAGTGCAACCTACATTTAGTCTGGAAGTTCTATGCAAATTGGAACCCGGCCATCAGAAGCCACACAATAAAAATCAGAGGGCAGATTGTCACTCTGGAACCCCAGCAATTAAATGCCATCATTGGAGCGTGGGACACAGACGCCCACGTTCTCCGCCAGCTGAACATAACCCCACCATACGCCGACATCAGACGCACCTTGTGTGGGGCTCGATCCACAGCCCGATGGAGCAGACATAAAGAGAGGGGTTACCAACAGACTCTGCCTTATTTTCAAATGAACAGGGAGGCAAGAATATGGCTGAAAATAGTGTGTTCGTGCTTGATCCCTGGGGTTCACATGACGGATGTGACCCTGGACCGTGTATGCCCTTATGAAAGGGCTGGAGATTAATGTTGGGGCGGTTATCATATCCGCCATGAAGAGAGCCCGACTACACCAGGGCCACAGATATGGGTTCGGCGGAATCATCACCACCTTTCTCCAGGGCCTCGACATCGAGGAAGAGGCTTTGGACTACATCCCGCAGTTGGAGCGGAGGGCCTTTGATGTGACCAAAACCAAGGCCCCCGACACCACACACGGGCCAGTACTGACACTGGGCGAGCGACATGCTCGTGACGATCAGTACATGGCTCGGATGTTTGGTATGCAAATGCTTCAGCTCTGGATTGGTGGGAGACCAGCCACAGAGGAAGAGTTATGGCAGCTGGAGCTGGATTACCCATTTGGCGAGAATGCCAGAGCTTTGTGCCGAGTGGGGCCAGCCTTCGTTGAGCCCACTGACGAGGATGTCCCCACGGACGAGGAGACACATCGGGAGGACACCGATGTGGAGTCCGATGACGACGATGGAGGTGACTCGGACATGGGCGACGAGGCAGCAGCACCAGATGAAGAAGTCGAATATTTCGACTGAACAGGGAGTTCCACCACCTGAAATTTTTTGATTTGTAATTTTTGTGAACACTGGAGACAGTGTTCGATATAAGTGTGGGGTGGGAAGTAGTTAGGTGCTGGGGCTGGGCTAATCTGCTGTATGTTCTTCCTTTGCTTTGCATGTATGTTTTATGTTTCCCTGTGGTTGTGAACTGATTTGTGTTATATCTGTATATATTTTTGTGGTAATTGATGTGTGTTGTGAAATGTTGTGGTTGCCAGCTAGTACAAATTTTGTAAATTGTGTAAATATTTTTTCTCTTTATCGAAATGATCGATATTTTTAAAAAAATTTTGCGAAAATAGTTTGTGCATATTAAAATATTTTGTAAATATTTTTCCATCGAAATGATCGGTGTTTTGCAAAAAAATTTCGATTTTTATTTTTGGGTTTCTCGGAGTTTGTTTTTGGTTCTTTTACCGAGAATAGTCCCATTGAACCGATGTCATAGTTAGTGACCGTTCCCTATGATGGACGGATGAGGACCGTCTTAAGGGAAATGTAGTCGGTAGGAGTAGGATTTTAATTTGTTTTCAGTTTTTTTCTTTGGTGGATTGCATCACTGAACCTGTAGTTACTATCTGGTTGTGAAATTTTTGTTGCGTGTTGTAACTGATATTCAAAATATAAAAGTGATTCGTTTGAAAGCATGCAATTTTGTAAATATGTTGAGTTACCTAGGCTGTAGAATTCGATTCGGTGTGATTGAGGCTTAATTTTGAATTCATGTAATTGGTTAATTAAAGAGTCTGTGAATGCATCTTGAATCGAGCATGTGCATAAAGTGTGAAGTGAGGTATTGTTATTCCATGCTATCGTGAAGTGTCTAGAACTTGCCTGGTTTGTGTACAAAACGAAATGAAGGAAGTGTAGTGTTGGAAAGGATGTAGGAATTTCTTTGTTTTAACCGTGAGTTTCTATTTTTTTCTTGTCATACTCTCATTTTTATGTGACTGTATACCCTAGTCAGCCCATTGAGCCTTTGGCCGATTATTTCTTTCTTTTGTCCAAAATTGTATAAACTAAGCTTTATTCCTTCTTTTCATTAGCCGTAAAGTCTATACAAAACTCTTAAGCGCATAAGAAAAGAAAAATTTTCCCGAAGTGTCAAAGAGTGAGAAGAGTGGAAAGAAAAAGAAAAGCAGAGTGAGGAAAGAAAAGAAGAGGTTGAAGAGGCACTGGGTATAATGAAATGATAATGAAGGTGCATGAAAACCCTTTGTTGTTGTGTCAAGTGTGTTGGATGAAATGGGCCATACGAAAGTAAACAAGCATGAATGGGATGAGATGAAAAAAAAAGAAAAGAGAGAAACAATGTCCATGAGTTGAGGGGAATGTGTTGAAAAGGCGCTTAAGGATGCTAGTGACTATTATTGGCTAATTCAATATATATACTAGTTCCATAGCTCCCATTACAACCCATTAAAGTCCTACTTGATCTTACATCGCATTTCCTTATATTAGTGGAGTAATACACTAAGGGCACGCCTATGGGTCATGACATGACGGATGTGAATTCTTTTGGGAGAGAGAGTGAAATTAATTTCTACATGCCCCTACTTGAATGTTTGTGTGTTGCATGAACATAAAGGGGAAGATTCTCTTGAGTTGTGAGGGCACATGCTTGATGAAAGATTGATTTTCGTGTCGGATATCTTGATTAGCTGATTTGCATGAGTTTGCCGATATCGAGAGTCAATTCTTGAAGTCTAGGAAGTCTTGATGTATTAAAGGTCATTGCATTGTTAAGACCATGCATGTTTTCTTGATGATTTGCAAAAATTGAATAATCGGTATGACCGTAGCATAAATTGTCGCACCATAGTGGCGAAGGTTGGGATGTAATTTACATGAGTTGTGTATGTATTGTTCGAGGACGAACAAGGATTTAAGTGTGGGGTAAGTGATCTTGGGCAGATTTGTATGCCCAAGTGATACTCAAACGTATCATTTTCGCCTTGTTTGTTATGCAATGTGTATACATTTTCATGTAATTGGTAATAAAATGTGAATTTATACTAACCAACATGATTAGCATTTGTTTGCAGGTAAAATATGATTTTTAGGAGCTAAAATGCATGTTGGGACAATATCGGAGTTGGACTTGGATGCGAGCATGGAAAAGACATTGGAATGCGCAATGTAAAGGGGCTCCGCGATGGAGCCGTGCCACGCTACCATCGCGGAGGCACACTGCCTGGAGGGTGAATTAATTGGCAATTTCCAGTGAAGCCTCGCGATAGCTCCGTGGCACGGAGATAAGCCTCCGCGTTGGCCTCCGTGCCACGTTGAGGCTATATTCCCAGACCCTGGATTTCCAGTGAAGGTCCGCGTCCACGCCGTGTCACGGAGGCAGTGCTCCGCGTTGGCCTCCGTGACACGTTGCTTGTTATTCCGGGAAAAATTCCCACTAGTATAAATAGAACACTTAGGCTTATTTTTAATTAATTCAGACTTGGTGGAGCAAGGACGTGGGTTAGAGGCAGTTGAGGGACGAAAAAGATCAGGGTTTTTCTCTCTTCCTTTCTTATTTCAATCAATTGTTTGTATGATTAACACTTGTTTTAGGATGATTAATCCACAAATGAGTGGCTAATTCTCTTCCTTGCTGAGGTTATGAACAATGGTGATGAATTTTGATTGTTAATTATATGGTTTTTCATCTTCTTCTTCTATGTTGTTCTATTAATTCTTGTTTCTACTGCATTAGTGTGTGGCCGACATTAATGTACATCTAAAAAGTCCAATTTCACTCGAGAGAGCACGAAATTGGAAAGTTGTGAATTAATAGGGTATTGTTCTTAGCTTGATTTGGGAAAATTGGGTTTTGATGTGCTTTCCTGATAGAAATATACTTGAAAGCCGTATTAGTCAATTTAGGAACCGAAATTGGATTGATAGGTCATAAATTGCATTTGATCACAGAAATGTAGACGAATGGTTTATGATTCTAAAGTGAGATTAAATACGAGAGTTTTAATCTCTAGGCTAATGTTCTTGGCTAGCAACATGAAGAGAAGAATAACCGAATTATGATTATAATCAAGTTCATTACTTGTTCTTAACCTTGGCATGCTCATATCCATAGTTTCAATTCACAGTAAATAGTTGTTGATAGTTTTAGTATATAAAGTATAAACAAAATTATTTAACTTTTGGTTACGTTGTTGTCAGCATAATTAGAAGTAAAGCTAGAATATAGTATAGTTAAGCAATTTTACTTATCCAGAGTCTCCTTGGTTCGATACTTGGCTTACTTAGCCACTTTATTACTTGTTTGACCACGTGCACTTGCGTGTCGGTTTTTACCTATAACCAAAGCACCGAGCAAAGTTCATAATTCATGAGGAGTACTTTTAGAGAATAATATCATAAATCAAAAATCATAATTTAGGGCTTAGGAGAATCAAGATTATAATAGAATCCTAAACTTGAGTTTTCATGAAACTTACATAATTGGGCATAATTTTGTAAAATTTAAAATCATGAATTAATAATCAAAATAGGTATAAAATCTACCCATAGATATATAAAACATGCTTTGAGACATGAAGGGAATTGACCCATAAATAAATCAGAGAGAATTTCATTAAAAAAATTAGGATAAAGCCCCATAAGATCATGAACATGATCTAGAACTTAAAATTCATGAAATTAAAGAGAAATTTGAGCATGATAGTGAAAGGAACTCTCATTCATAGCCCTATATAACTGGGAAATCTGATTCCACACTCTTTCTTGAAAGCTCAAGAGAATTGGAGGGTTTCAAGCTTGATCTTCAAAGAGATGTTCTAATCTTGCATGCACGGGAGTTGAATGAATTAGGATAGGTTAAACCCTCTTAAAATCCTCCTAACAGAGCTTAAAATGATGTAGTTTAGGACTTAGAAGCTTAGAAATTATGAAAATGCCTTTAATGAAAAATATGTAAAATGAGGACTGTCAGTCATCACGACTCTCAGCACGAGTCATACCATGAAGTAACGACTCGTGGTCACCACTGCTCCTCCCTGCAGCATCTCTAAATCTCACCACAATTTCATATTACAACTCATGGTGTCCTACCACGAGTCGTACTGTCAATCGTGACATCACCCCCCTTCACCTGCCAATTTCTAACTACGACTTCCATCACGACTCATTGTTACTTACTACGAGTCGTACCATAATTTGTGACTTTATACACCCGCACCATAAGGAAATTCATCACGACTCCTAACCATGAGTCGTACCCATACACCATGACTCGTGGTGGGACTCGTAGTCTAGACACCAAACTTCAGAATTCCACCACAACTGAGACCATGACCCGTCACTTCCTATCACGACTCATACCATGAGTCGTTCTGGTGCAAAAACCTAGATTTTCTGCAAAACTTATTTTTAATTCTCCCATCCATTTCTTAGGAACTTTTGGGGTATTACAATATCTCTCTCTTAAGAATATTCATCCTCGAATATGGGTAAACACACTGGATATCTGGGGAAAAGATCTGCCATCCAAATACGGAACACCTAAAGTTGTAAACTAACAGAGTGACTGAATCCGGACTGAAACACACGACCGAACTGAATTCATGAAACACACATATATGCACTGACATACAGGAAACTGAGAGACATAAACTAGACATGAAACTAAATAAAGTACCAAGAAGGAAACTGGTACCTTAAGCTAGAACTGAGCTAGAAGGGAAACGGTGTGGATATTTAGCAATCATATTTGTCTCGGATTCCTACATAGCTCCCTCAACATGCTAATTCCTCCATAAAACCTTTACTGAAGCTACCCCTTTGTTCCTCAAATTCTGAACCTATCTATCAAGAATTTCAACTGGTACCTCCTCATAGCAAAGGCTATCCTTCACACCTATGCCTCCACCAGGAACCAAAGTCAGGTCACCAATGCACTTAATCAAGAGCGAAACATGGAACTCTTAATGTATTGAAGCCAACTCTAAGGGAAATTCCAATTCATAGGCCACCTTTCAAACGCGTCTCATAATCCTGTACAGACCAACATATTGGGAGCTAAGCTTTCCTTTATTTCCGAACCTCATCACTTCCTTCATGGGAGACACCTTCAAAAATACCCAATCATCAACTTCAAACTCTAGTTCTCTTCTCCTCACATCAACATAGGACTTTTGATGACTCTGAGCTTTTTTCAGCCTCTCCCTTATAAGCTGAACTTTCTCTATAGCCTCATGAACTGAATCTGACTCTATCTATGTATCCTAACCTACCTCAAACCAACCAATAGGCGATCTACATATTCTCTCATAAAAATCCTCAAATGGAGCCATCTGAATGTTGGAGGGGTAGCTGTTGTTGTAAGCAAACTCGATAAGAGGTAAATGATCGTCCTAACTACCTTTGAAGTCAATAGCACATGCTTTGAACATATCCTCAAGAATATTAATGGTCCGCTCTTCCTGACCATCTTTCTGCAGGTGAAAAGTTATGGTAAGCTTGACTTGAGTAGCAAGTCCCTTCTAGAATGATCTTCAAAATTGTGAAGTAAACTGAGTACCTCTATCCGAAATAAAGGACAAGGGAACCCTATGCAACTGAACTAACTCTCGAATGTACAATTTAGCATAATCCTCCATTGAGTCGGTAGTTTTGACCGACAAAAAATGGGCTACTTTAGTCAACCTGTCTACAACCAACCAAATAGAGTCATACTATTGACGTGTCCAAAATAACCCTATAATGAAATCCATATTGATCTCTTCCCACTTCCAAGTGGGGATACTGATGTCTTGTAGCACACCTTTTGGTCATTGATGCTTTACCTTCACTTGCTGACAATTCGGACACTTGGCAACAAACTCTGCTATGTCCTTCTTCATGTCATTCCACCAGTAGACTTCCCGTAGATCACAGTACATTTTGGTGGAACCTGGATGGATAGAGTACCACGAACCATGAGCCTCATCCAACATCCTCTCTCTCAAATCTTCGATATCCGAAATGCACAAACGACCCTGATATCGAAGTACACTATCTCCCCCTTGGGAGAAGACCTCTACCTTCTAATTCTGAACTGCCTCCTTCAACTTTACCAAAGTAGGATCCTCATCTTGCCTAGCCTTGACCTTAGTCACCAAAGAAGATTCTGAGCCATTCTGAACAATGACACCACTATCCACCAAATCCACAAGGCAAACTACTAAGCGTGCAAGCCGATATACATCTTTTACCAACTCTCTCCTTTCGTCTTCTACATGAGAAACACTCTCTATAGAAAATCTGCTAAGGGCATCTGCCACTACATTGGCCTTGCCCAAATGTTAAAGGAAACTCATGCCATAGTCCTTGAGCAGCTCTAACCATCTCCTTTGTCGCAAATTCAAATCCTTCTGGGTGAAAATATATTGTAGGCTCTTGTGGTTGATAACGCTCAAACCATACCTCCTAACAAAGTATGAAGTGGACGTTTTCAATAAAGAACCCAACTAGAAGTTAGGGTCGATCCCACAGGGAATATGGGAGAGCTAGACTAATGCCGGTAAGTGAACCTGCTGGGTAGTTACTCCAAATTAGGGGTTCTAAAGAAAGTAATAATTAAAAACAACTGTTAAAACTTTGGTTAAAATCAAGAATGAAATATAGCTAGGGTTTTGTGTTCCACATGGGTTCATAACTGCTTCAGGCATATGTATATGATCATCACCAATGCTTACTTGTAGAACTGATAACTTAGGTTCATCCAAACGACTGGTTCGTCTCTATTGAATGACTATACTCAATCACCGGGTCAGGTCTTATGAGCGATTGTAAATTAATCGTTATCAATATATCCCAAATTTAACTATCCTGCAACCACAGCTCATGTTAATACAATGATCATCAAGATCAAGGCTTTGTTGTAATTCTCTTTTCCTAACCTCTACCTCTCCATGCTCAAGAAAGTAAAGAATTCGGGCATGTACTAATGTTGTACACCGTTAAGAAATATTTAAAGATGAAGAAATACAATACAAGCGTTTTGCATTGGTTTTGAATCACTTTCGTGTAACCCTAGCTTGTTAATCCACCATGGTTCCCACAACCCTAGCTATGGAGGTTTTAGCCTCTCATAGTTCCAAGATTGTGATTTGCGTTTATGATTAAACACATAAATCAATACTTAAAATTATGGATGAGAGAAAAACTTCTTTGTATTAATCAGTAAAATCCTCACGAACAATATGAAGATCAAAAGAAAACCAAGAAAAGGTTGATCACAAGTTGAACAACTCAATTCTCACGTCTAATTCTCTCTAACTTGATTTCCAATAACTTCTAATCATTCCTAATCGCCTCTCTCATGAAAATAAAATATAAAAAGTATTTATACAGACATAAAAATCCTTTTCCTAGTCTAACAGGGTGTATTTTCATAACTGAAGCCGCCTGCATCACGACTTGTCCTACGACCCGTAGCAGGTAGGTATGGGTCGTACTTGTTTCCCGTATGTCATGGTCTGGCTGAAATTTGGCTAAGTGTTGGACCTTGGTATGACTTGTACGTGCTTCCTACGAGTTGTAATGTGCTTCCATGGCTTTACTCTGAGACTTTGAGATTTTTCTAAAGCTCATCACGGGTGCTTTGGTACGACTCATACCTTGCTGCCATGACTCATACTATCTATCTGTAGCAGGAGTCAGCCTCTTGTACAATCTTCTGAATCTTCCCATGACTTATTCACTACGGCCCATACAAGCTTTGTACGACTCATACTGAGAGTCGTAGGATGCACCTCTTCATCTTTAGCCTTCTGAAACTTCTCACGACCAGCAGTACGACTTATAGCACCTTCCTACGGCTCGTACTGAGGACTGTGAGTTAAGTCTATTTTCTGCACTTTCTGGCTATCTTTTGTATATTTTTTCTCCAACACCTATTTATCTTATAACCAAAGAAAAAATTCCTTATATCCATATAAATATATCTAAGTCCATGGTATTTTCTTAGTTTTGAGTGTCGAAAGTGTTGTAAACTCATAGCACATCAACACCCTCAACTTAAGACTTTTGAATGTCCTCGGGAAAAGAAAAAGAAAAACTAAATACGACACTTAACTAGAGAATAAACCTAGGATACTACAGCCAATACTAAATAAAACTTGCACTATACATTCAACAATTTTCTGACCCTTTTCTATGAACCAACATCAGCTAATGTACCACAAGCAACCATAAACATGCTAAATAGGGATCAAGACATGTCATCTAGCTATCAACAGGCAATCAAGTCATCACCAGTGTTTTTCACACAGACCAATGGTAAAAGTAAAAATAATCCATGTACCCTCACAACAAATGAAGTCTCCACTCACATATATATTGTCAAATATTGCATGGGACTAAACAAGCTAGGTGCTCACTCTCACAAAGAAGTTTCAAGTATTATATATCATATACCATAGGCTTGCCCTTATTTTCTCTACTTCGGTTTATCAGATGGTCGGATTAGGATCACTATAGGACTTGTTGTGGCTAGTAATGTAGGCTATAGGGTTGGACATGATAAATATGAAAGATTTTATAACTGACTATCCCTTCCTTGGCACTACATACATTGGCTACACCATTCACCTATTTCACCCTTTATGCTTTTCATTCCTTTTCTTCCCTTTTCACCTCTTTTATGTACATTTGTATGGATGTGGTGTATTTTCAACTTTTTCCAACGTTTTTTTTCTTTTGAATTTTCTTTTTCAAGATTTTCACCTTTTTTCATCTCTTTATTTTTTTTCACACCACACCTCATTTTTAACCTTTTCTCTTTTCTCTCCCTTTTTCTCGTTCCCATCATTTATAAAAAATGGGTACGGTTAATCGATAAATCAAAGAAAAATAGTTTATTAAAGGCTCAAAATTGGGATCAAGGAAATCATATGATTTTGGTAGGGTTATTTTGGATAAAAGTGAGCTTAAACAAAAATGTCCTATGATCATATCCTAACCAACCATTCTTAGCATATGCAAAGACCAACCAGGAAAGTTCTAGATCTTCAACACAATACTGAACTAAGTACTACACCTCACTCACTCATGGTACATGACTTATATTTCACCTCACCTATCTTGTTTATACATGGCTTAACAAGACTCCTCATGCTAATAAACTAAATGACATCAAAAGATTCACAGAAATCATGTATACAGTCACGAATACCTAGCTAATGCATAAAAAAAAATTTTAAACAGGGTCAATTTTTTTCAAAAATCAAAACTTGTGTATTTTTATTGGCTGAGTACTCCTAAGTTATTTCCTAATTAAACAAAAACAACAAAATAAAAATAAAAATCCTAAACATGCCAATTCTACTACATAGCATGTCTGAGGAAAAAGAAACACGACAAGAAGACAAACCCTCAGACGTATCAAAAATCCCAAAAATCACAAGTACACCTCCTCTCCTTTTTGAAAATTAAGCTTTGTCCCCGAAGCATGCACTACAAGAACATAGGGAAGGGAACATACCTGAGGCTACTCAGACTTCGCCATTCATGGGTTGCCTCCCATGTAGCGCCTGATTTAACATCGTGGCATGACGTGGCTCTTGTGACTTCTCAAACATCATCAAGGTATACTACCTCTATTCCTCTTAATTCCTCCACATCTCCCAGATAGAACTTTATTCTTTGCCCATTTACTTTAAACCTTTGTCCTTCTTTATTCTCAAGTTGCACTGCACCATATTGGGATACATGTACTACTCTATATGGTCCCATCCATCTAGATTTTAACTTTTCAGGGTGCAACCGGAGTCTTGAGTTGAACAGTAAGACTAAATCACCTGGGCTATATTCCCTTTTTGCAATCTTCATATCATGGTAGATCTTCATCCTTTCTTTATAAATGACCACACTCTCATAAGCTCTAAGTCAAAATTCATCCAACTCATTATGCTGGTTAAGTCTCAGCTTGGCTGCTTCATTCCATTTCATGTTCAACTTTTCAGAGCCCATAACGCATTATGCTCTAATTCAATTGGTAGATGGCATGTTTTTCCATAAACTAGTTGGTACAGAGGCAAACCAATGGGGTTCGTATAAGTTTTTTTGTAATCCCACAACACATCGTCAAGCTTAGACCAATCTGTCCGGCTAGTATTCACTGTCTTGGCCAGGATAGTTTTGATTTCCATGTTCGACATTTCCACTTGTCCACTTGACTGAGGGTAGTAAGGTGTGACCACCTTATGCTTAACACCATATTTGTCCAACAGGGTCCTGAAGAGGCGGTTAAAGAAGTGATATCCACCATCCCTGATAATGGCTCTGGGAGTGCCAAATCTAGCAAAGATTTGCTTCTAAAGGAATGCTGTAATACTCTTGCCTTCATTGTTTGCGAGTGCAATTTCCTTCACCCATTTGGAGACATAATCCACTACCACCAAGATGTATTTCATTCCATATGAGATAACAAAAATCAATGCCCCACATATCAAACAACTCAACTTCTAATATAACGGTCAGTGGCAACTCATGTTTACGAGTAATACCGCCCTACCTTTGGCATTGATCACAAGACTTGGTGAAGTCATATGCATCTTGATGAATAGAAGGCCAATAATATCTACATTGTAAAATCTTATGTGCAGCTCTAATACCACTGTGATGACCCACAACAGGAGATGAATGACAGGCCTCCAGAATGCTTAGCATTTCTATTTCAGGCACACACCTATAAATGATCCCATCTGCACAAATGCAAAATAAATATAGCTCATCCAAGTAATATCTTTGGGCATCGAATAAGAACTTCTTCTTCTGCTTAGGAGTTAGGCCTATTGTTATCATATCGCTAACCAAGTAATTTGCAAAGTCTGCAAACCAGGGAATTAAATCCTGCAACGCAGCTAGTACCTATTCGTCTGGGAAGGCATCACCAATATCAATTTCCTCCCTATCTCTTGCATCTGACTAGAGCCTGGATAAATGGTCTGCTACCTGATTTTCCGTTTTCTTCCGATATTTAACCTGAAACTCAAATTCTTGGAGAAAAAGTACCCACCGAATCAATCTGGGTTTAGCATCCTTTTTGGACATTAGGTACCTTAAAGAAGCATGGTCTGTATGAATGATCACCTTGGTTCCAAGCAGGTATGCTCTGAATTTTTTGAATGCAAAGACCACTACCAGTAGCTCCTGTTCTGTGACCGTGTAGTTCTTCTAGGCTGCATTGAGTGTTTTACTAGCATAATAGATTGTATGAAAGATCTTTGCTCTTTTTTGGCCCAAGACAGCACCAAGAGCAACACTGCTAGCATCACACATTACCTCAAATGGAAGAGACCAATCTGGAGCCACGATGATAGGTGTGGTGAGTTTCTCCTTTAAGCACTCAAAAGCCCTTAGACATGCCTCATCGAACATGAACTTTACCTCATTCTCAAGTAACTTGCAAAATGGTTGTGCAATTTTTGAAAAATCCTTGATAAATCGTTTGTAGAATCATGCATTCCCTAAAAAGCTCCTGACCCTTTTTATGAAAATAGGGGGTGGCAAACCTGCTATAACTTAAATTTTGTCCTTGTCCACCTCAATCCCTTTTCCCGAGATTTTATGACCCAACACTATTCCCTCCTTAACCATAAAATGACATTTTTCCCAGTTTAGTACTAAATTAGTTTCTTCAAATCTTTTCAATACTTTTCCCAAATGGTCGAGGCAAGATTCAAATGATTCACCTACAACAGAAAAATCATCCATAAATACTTCAATGGTGTCCTCCACCATGTCTGAGAATATGGACATCATGCAGTGCTGGAATGTGGTTGGTGCATTGCACAATCCGAATGGCATTCTTCTAAAACAAAAAAGTTCCATATGGGAAAGTAAAGGTTTTCTTCTCCTGGTCTTCTGGAGCTATGGTAATCTGATTATATCCTGAATATCCATCAAGAAAGTAGTCCCAACCTCTACCTGCCAGTTTGTCAAGCATCTAATCCAAGAATGGCATTGGAAAGTGGTCCTTCTGAGTCCAGTGATTTAGTTTCCTGTAATACATGCACACACACCATCCTGTGACTAGTTGTTCGGGCTGTTTGTTATATGGGTATATAACTACACGCAAGTGCACGTGGTTGAACAAGTAGTAAAGTGGCTCAAGTAAGCCAAGTATCGATCCCACAGGGACTGGGATAAGGTAACAATCTGCTCAAGTGTACTATATTTTAATTCTAACAATGAAGACAACAGTGTAACCAAGAGTTAGATATTTTGGGTACTAATTTTTATGCTAAGTCTAAAACAAGTATCTAATGTGAGTCTGGACTATGAATGTGAGCATACTGAGGTTAATTGAACATGTAAGGAAATAAATTATCGATATAAATTGGTCAACTTTTTTTCCGGTTGCTAGTCAAGAACGAATACCAATGGATTAAAACTCTCGTATTTAACCCAACCTAAGAATCATGAACCGCGCACCTACATTTCTGTGATTAAACGAAATTCATGCTCTAGCCATACAAACCCGGTTCCTAAATTGACTAATACGACTTTCAGGTATATTTCTATCCTGAAGGTAAATTAATTCTCAATTTTCCCAAACTAAGAAAAGATCATATCCTATTGATTCACAACTTTCCAATTTCTTGCTCTCTCGAGTGAAACCGGACTTTTTAGATGTACATTAATATAGGCCACACATTAATGCAGTAAGAACAAGAATCAATAGAACAACCATGGAAGAAAAGATGAAGAACCAACTTAATCAACAATCACATTTCAATACAATTGTTCTTAACCTCAGCAAGAAGAAGAATTAGCCACTCATTTGTGGATTAAACATCGTTAAATGAGTGTTAAACATACAAGTAATTGAATGAAAGAAGAAGGAGATAGAGAAAAACCTTGATAATTTCGTCCCCTCAACTGCCTGTAACCCACGTTCTTGCTCCACCAAGTCAGAAATATTAAAAATGAACCTAAGTGTTCTATTCATACTGGTGGGGATTTTTCCCGGAATAACAAGCAACGTGTCACGGAGTGCATCACGGAGCACTGCCTCCGTGACACACCACTGACGCGGACCCTTACTGGAAACTGGGTGTCCAGGTAATAAGGCCCAACATGGCATGGCGTGCAATGCGGAGCTAGGCCACTGTGCCACGGACCCAACCCGCACCCTCACTGGATTTTGGTCAAAAATTCCCTATCCAGGCAGAAGGCCTCCGCGATGGCAGCGTAACACGGCTCCATCGCGGAGCCTCTTTATTTTTTGCCTTCCAATGCCTTGTCCTTTGCTAACATCCGAGTCCAACCCCGATCTCTCCCAACACGCATTTTAGCTTCCCAAAATTACATTTTACCTGCAAAACAATGCTAATCATGTTGGTTAGTATAAATTCACATTTTATTAATAATCATATGAGAATATATAAACATTGCTAGATAAACAAGGCTAAAATGACATATTTAAGTATCACTTGGGCATATAAATTTGCCCAAGATCACTTACCCCACACTTAATCCTTGTTCGTCCTCGAACAAAAATCTTACACCTCATGCAATTTACACCCCAACCTCGCTACTTTGGTTCGAAAATTTAGGCTACGGTCATACCGATTATTCAATACAGCAAATCATCAAGAAAACACGCATGCTCCACTCAATGCAAGGACCTTCAATACATCAAGGCCTCCTAGACTTAAGAATCGACTCTCGATATTGGCAAACTCATGCAAATCAACTGATCAAGACATCCGACACGAAAATTCATCTCTCATCAAGCATGTGCCCTCACAACACAAGAGAATTTTCCCCTTTTTGATCATATGAGCTCAAAAAATTACATGCAGGGGCATATAAACACAATTTCGCTCTCTCTCTCAAAAGAATTCACATGCATCATGTCACGACCCATAAGCTTGCCTTTAGTGTATTACTCCACTAATATAAAGAAGTGTGATGTAAGATCACGTAGGACTTTAACGGGTTGTAATGTAAGCTGCGGAACTAGTAAATATTGGGCTAGCCAATAATTGTTACTAGCATCCTTAAGCGCCTTTTCAATACATCCCATCCAACTCGTGAGCATTGTTTCTTTCTTCGTCCTCCCATTCTTGAAGTTTGTCTTTAGTTTGGCCCATCTTATGAAGCACACTTGTCCCAACAACAAAGATTATTCATACACCTTCATGATAGTTTATTTATAACAAGTGCACCCTTAACCTTTTCTTTCCTTCCATCACTCTGCTTTTCTTTTCTTTTCACCATTCTCACTTTTTGACACTTTGGGAAAATTATTTTCTCTTCTTCAGCGCTTAAGAGTTTTGGATCAAATTTACGGCTAATGAAAAGAAGGGATTAAGCTCGGTTTACAACTTTTTGACAAAAGAAAAAAATAATAGGCTAAAGGCTCAACAGGCTGACTAGGGTGTACAATCAAGGTGGGTACTATAATGAAAAACAAAAACTTTCGGTTAAAAACAAAGAAATGCCTACATCCTTTCCTACAATACACCTCCTTCATTTCGTCTTGTACACACACCAGGCAAGTTCTAGACACTTCACAATAGCATGGAATAACAAAACCTCACTTCACACTTATTGCACATGCTCAATTCAAGACGTATTCACGGACTCTCCAATCAGCTAATTACAAGAATTCAAACATTAAGCCTCAATCACACTGAATCGACTCTATGGCCTAGGTATCTCAACATATTTACAAAGTTTCATGCTTCCATACAAATCACCTTTGCATTTCAAATATCATGTACAACACGCAACCAGAATTTCGCAACCATAAAGTAACTATAGGTTTTGGGATGCAACCCACAAAAGAAAAACAACTAAAAAAATATATAAATAAAAAATCTACTCCTAACGACTACATCCCTTAAGACGGTCGTCATCCATCCATCATAGGGAACGGTCACTAACTAAGACTTCGGTTCAATGGGACCATTCTCGGTAAAAGAACCGAAAACAAACGCCGAGAAACCCAAGAATTACAAAAAAGAAAAATTTTAAAAAAATATCGATCATTTCGATAAACAAAAATATGTACAAAATCAGCTAGCAACATTCAGCAACACACAATAGTTTCGCAATTCACATATAATTACAATACAGAACAACAACTTCACAATCACAAATCACAGACAACCCAAACAGACAAGTTCAATGTTAAGCCAATGAATATTAGCTTCGACTAAGGTTGGGTTAATCTAGGCTACCCCACACTTAGTCCTTAGCTAAAATTACAATATTACGGCAAGATCATACTTATTTACACAAACAAACAACCAAATATAACAAACATGCTTAGTGCATTCGAAGAATTCGACGGTATATATTCTATGTACTACTCAGACTTCGTACAGCTAACCACAATCATTACCATCGATAACATTTTATCTCATAGCACTTAGCAAGAAGAAACAAAACAAAAGAAAGGAAAAAAAGAAAAAAATTAACTACGTGATCCTATACAATTCAACCAATTCTTGCAATTTCCAATATTACCCTAACCCGAGAATCCTTCGGTTTTTGAGCATAGTAACAGTTAACACAATCGACTCATCTCCTCAACACGTGCAACCCAACATGAATTTCACTTGTTCAACTAAATTTTTCCATTTCAAACTCAAAGGCAAGCCCTAGCTATGATTTTATCACAAATTCGATTAAAATATGTCATTATCGAGTTCAAGCAATCACAATGATACTCCGAACATCAATCAACAATAATTCAATAGAATTTACGCTCCATTTCTACTTAGGGCAAGTTTAGCTCATATCACTGGTTCAATGTCGAAAAATTTCGTCAAGAATTGAAATAGAGTTGAAGAACATACCTTGACTTCGAAGAATTGATGAAAACTCGATGAAATTCTTGTCCTAAGTCTGTTTCACGTCGAGGGGGGATGGGTTTTTGGGAGGTTGGTCGCGGAGTGTGTGAGAAATGAGGGAAAAAGAGGTAGAATCGGGGTTAAAGAGGGGAAAAATCGCGCGGGTCACCCGGCGACCCGGTGTGACCCGTCGCGATATAAACATCAACGTGTCACGGAGTGCATCGCGGAGCACTGCCTCCGTGTCACAGAGCTATCGCGAGGGCATTCTGAAATTTTTTTAAATTCCAGATTTACACCTCAACGTGTCACGGAGGGTAACGCGGAGGTCCTCTTCCGTGACACGGAGCTATCGCCCTAGCTCACTGTTTTGCCACTTTTTATTGATTTTCATACCTCGAATTTTCCTTTGCGATCTCTTGCACATTTATCCTCCGTTCAACCTGAAATTCATCTTACGGCAAGAAATTGGTTAGAATTATAGGTTTCACTCAAAATAAAAATAAAAACAAAAATAAACTAAAAAATTTGTTGTTAATCAAGAAAAAAAAAATCTATTCACAATTTACAAAGAAAAATTTCACCGGTTGCCTCCCATGCAGCGCCTGGTTTACCGTCGCGGCTCGACGTCATTTAGCTCAATTGTCTTCTAGGGTGACGGACATTTTTGCTCGACCACCGTCCTCACCCCAGTAGTGCTTACATTGCTCCGGTGGTTTTCCCATTAACTCGCGTGATTCCACTATCTGCGCATCATCAACTCGATTAATCACATTGATCATCGATAGTTCCTCGTACACAGTCGGGAGCTTGGTGGCCTTGTATACATCGAACACTTCCACCTTGTCGTGTGCTCGCATGGTTAGCTGCCCTGCAGCTACGTCAATTAGTGCTTTCCCGATCGCCAAGAAAGGACGTCCCAAAATAAATGGGACTTCCGCGTCTGGCTCAAAATCCTGCACAACGAAATCTACCAGGAAGATCAGGGAGCCAACTTGCACCAGGACGTCCTCCACAATGCCATCAGGTCTGGCTAAGGACCGATCCACTAATTGCAAGATCATTGTTGTGGGTCTAGGACTCCCTAGACCCAGCTTTTTGAATACCGATGACGGCATCAAATTAATGCTCGCTCCCAAATCACATAATCCACGAGCTCGGATACTCTGACCAATAGTAATTTGTATAGTAAAGCTCCCAGGATCTTTGAGCTTTGTGGGCAGTCGGTTTTGTATCCGGAAGTGCACTCCTCCGTGAGAGCCACTGTAGCATATTCAGTCAACCGACTTTTGTTTGCCACGATGTCCTTTATGTACTTTGCATATTTCGGCACTCCCTGCAAAACATCAACAAGAGGTAAGTTAATATGTACCTGTTTCAGCACCTCCATGAATTTCTTGAAACACGCCTCCTCCTTGTGTTTCTTTAATCTTTGAGGGAACGGGGGTGGTGGTATTTCTGATTCAACTTCCTTTTTCTCCCCCTCTCATCACTTTGCTCCCTCTCAACTTCTGATGCTCCCAATTATTGAGGTGGTCTTTCTGGTTCCACCTCTTTCAGCTGCAAACCACTCCTTGTGGTCACCGCATTCACCTGCTTGGGGTTGGGATTTGTGTCGCTCGGAAGTCCTCCTCTAGGTCTGGTGTTTTAGGCTCCAGCAAATTTCCCAATTTGATATTCAAGTGCCTTAGTAGCTAACTGGTTGTTTTTCACCTCGGCTGCCAATTTCACATAGTCAGCCTGCAATTGAGCTTGGTTAGCTATCATCGTCTTGAACATCTCCTCAATGCTGGGTGATGGTGGTGGAGGAGGTGCATTGTTGTTTCTATATTGTGATTGATAGTTCTGCTGCCCTCCTTGATTCCTCTGTGCCCCCTGACTTGACCTTTGCCCCTGATGGTTGTTGCTACCCCAAGAGAAATTCGGGTGATTCCTCCAGTTGGAATTGTAGTTGTTGTCATACTGTTGGTGGTTGTTCCTCTGTACATTTCCCACAAAGTTCACTGAGTCAGGATTTACTCCACAACACTCAGTTGAGTGCTCACTGCTCCCGCACACTTCACACCAAATCTGTTGCACTGCATTCACTAGGGCTTGAGGCTGGTTCATTGTCATGTTACTGAAGTGGGTGTTGAGTTGATTCTGTAAAGCAGCTATCTGTGCAGCAATAGCTGTAAAACCATCCACTTCTAGAACTCCTGCTGCTTTCCTTGTCCCTCCTCTTGATGAATCAGCATTCCATTCCGGATTGCCCTGCGAAATACAGTTCAACAAGGTATACAGCTCCTCGTAGGTTTTCTCCAGCGCTTGTCCCCCAACTGCTGAGTCTAGCAATATTTTTGTATGGGGTTCCAAATCCTCTATAAAAGTGTGCACCAGCACATCATTGGATTGATGATGATGAGGACAATCCCGCAACATGGACTTGAATCTCTCCCAAGCCTGATATAGATTCTCTCCCTCTCTCTGTTTGAAACTTAGAATTTGACTTCTAAGTCTTGCTGTTTTACCGGATGGAAAAAATCGTATCAAGAATTTCCTTGCAAGATCATCCCAAGTAGTAATAGAATTTGGTGGCTCAGCTTTCAACCACCTCTTGGCTTCTCCCAATAGTGAAAATGGGAACAATGTAAGCCTGACATAATCTGATGACACTCCAGCGGGGATGTAAATGTCACTTATCTCCAAAAAATTTTGGAGATGCTGCTGTGGATCTTCATAAGGGAGACCTGTGAACTGCCCGCTGGTGTGCAGCAATTGCACCATGTTTTGCTTGAGCTCGAACCTCCCTCCTGGCTCAGGTTTGCGAATGCTAGATGTGACATTGTTAGCATGTGGGATTGCCACCTCGCAAACCGGCCGAGCTGCTACTTCCTCGGGCACTAACATTGCCCGTACTACTGGTGGATTCTGTTGTTGCTCCATGATTGTTTGTCTGAGCAACTGCAGCTTTCTTTCTAGAGCTTCTCTCCGCTGACGATGAAATAATCTTTCAGGCTCTAAACACGAGTCCACCAGCTCTTTGTCTCTTGCCAGTGTTCAACAGAGATTAAATCTGCAAAATACAGGCTAAGACCAAGTTGTCAACACTAAGAAAATAAAAATATAGTAAATTAACACTTAAGAAAAATTCACAACTTGCCAGTCCCCGGCAACGGTGCCAAAAACTTATTCGGGCTGTTTGTTATATGGGTATATAACTACACGCAAGTGCACGTGGTTGAACAAGTAGTAAAGTGGCTCAAGTAAGCCAAGTATCGATCCCACAGGGACTGGGATAAGGTAACAATCTTCTCAAGTGTACTATATTTTAATTCTAACGATGAAGACAACAGTGTAACCAAGACTTAGATATTTTGGGTTCTAATTTTTATGCTAAGTCTAAAACAAGTATCTAATGTGAGTCTGGACTATGAATGTGAGCATACTGAGGTTAATTGAACATGTAAGGAAATAAATTATCGATATAAATTGGTTAACTTTTCCTCCGGTTGCTAGTCAAGAACGAATGCCAATGGATTAAAACTCTCGTATTTAACCCAACCTAAGAATCATGAACCGCCCACCTACATTTCTGTGATTAAACAAAATTCATGCTCTAGCCATACAAACCCGGTTCCTAAATTGACTAATACGACTTTCAGGTATATTTCTATCTTGAAGGTAAATCAATTCTCAATTTTCCCAAACTAAGAAAAGATCATATCCTATTGATTCACAACTTTCCAATTTCTTGCTCTCTCGAGTGAAACCGGACTTTTTAGATGTACATTAATATAAGTCACACATTAATGCAGTAAGAACAAGAATCAATAGAACAACCATGGAAGAAAAGATGAAGAACCAACTTAATCAACAATCACATTTCAATACAATTGTTCTTAACCTCAGCAAGAATAAGAATTAGCCACTCATTTGTGGATTAAACATCGTTAAATGAGTGTTAAACATACAAGCAATTGAATGAAAGAAGAAGGAGATAGAGAAAAACCCTGATAATTTCGTCCCCTCAACTGCCTGTAACCCACGTTCTTGCTCCACCAGGTCAGAAATATTAAAAATGAACCTAAGTGTTCTATTTATAATGGTGGGAATTTTTCCCAAAATAACAAGCAACGTGTCACGGAGTGCATCGCGGAGCACTGCCTCCGTGACACGCCACTGACGCAGACCCTTACTGGAAACTGGGTGTCCAGGTAATAAGGCCCAACGTGGCACGGCGTGCAATGCGGAGCTACGCCACCGTGCCACGGACCCAACGCGCACCCTCACTGGATTTTGGTCAAAAATTGCCTATCCAGGCAGAAGGCCTCTGCGATGGCAGCGTGACACGGCTCCATCGCGGAGCCTCTTTATTTTGTGCCTTCCAATGCCTTGTCCTTTGCTAACATCCGAGTCCAACCCCGATCTCTCCCAACACGCATTTTAGCTTCCCAAAATTACATTTTACCTGCAAAACAATGCTAATCATGTTGGTTAGTATAAATTCACATTTTATTAACAATCACATGAGAATGTATAAACATTGCTAGATAAACAAGGCTAAAATGATATATTTAAGTATCACTTGGGCATATAAATTTGCCCAAGATCACTAGTCATGTCAGTATCAACTCTTTTTTCTCATTGGGTACCACTGTAATCCCTCCTTTCTTTGGTACACACTGAACTGGGCTCACCCACTTGCTATCTGCAGTGGGATATATGAAACCAACATCCATCCACTTGATAATTTCCTTATTTACAACTTCTTGCATTGGAGGGTTTAGGCGGCACTGATGTTCTATACTTGGTTTACAGTCTGGCTCTAGTTGGATCTTGTGAGTACATATGCCTAGTGGGATTCTGATAATATCAGTTATGGTCCACCCAATTGCCTTTTTGTACCACTTTAGTATGTTGACCATAGCTCCCACCTGATTGTCTAACAGGTCTGCTGCAATTATGATCTGTAAAGTATTGTTTTCTCCGAGTAATGCATACTTGAGATGGGGAGGTAGTGCTTTTAGCTCAAGGACTGATGGCACCTCCACGGATGGCTTGGCCAGTGGCGTTGAATGATTCTTTAGATCCGAGTCTAACTTCTTTGGGATAAAGTTATATGACCCCATTCCATTTAAAGCGTTCACCGTCTTCGTGTATTCCGGTCTCCCGTCTCCCTCATAATTCATCATCGCAGTTGCCAATGTATCAATAATCATCATCTATTCCACAAGCATTAGTAGCTTATCACATTCCATCTAAGTATTTGAGCGAGGGATCATTCCCCTGATGTATCCTGAGAGAGTCACAAAAGAAAAACAAAGAAAAGCGTAAAAAGGAACATAACTACCAAAAATTGAATTACAAGAAAATAATCTAGTCTTGGTCGTATTCCCCTACAATGGTGCCACTTTTTGATAACACTCAAACCATACCTCCTACCAAATTATGAAGCGGACCTTGTCAATAAATAACCCAACTAGAGGTTGGGGTCGATCCCACAGAGAATATGGAAGAGCTAGACTAATACCGGTATGTGAACTTGTTCAGTAGTTACTCCAAATTGGGGGTTCTAAAGAAAGCAATAATTAAAAAAATTGTTAAAACTTTGGTTGAAATCAAGAATGAAAGATAACAAGGGTTTTGTGTTCCCCATGGTTCATAACTGCTTCGGGTATACGTACGTGATCATCACCAATGCTTACTTTTAAACTGATAACCTAGGTTCATCCAAACGACTGGTTTGTCCCTATTGAATAACTATACTCAATCACCGAGTCAGGTCTCATGAGTGATTGCAAATTAACCGTTATCAATATGTCCCAAATTTAACTATCCTGCGACCACAACTCAAGTTAATACAATGATCATCAAGATCAAGGCTTTGTTGTAATTCTCTTTCCCTAATCTCTACCTCTCTAGGCTCAAGCAAGTAAAAAATTTGGGCATCTCCTAACGTTGTACACCGTTAAGAAATGTTTAAAGATGAAGAGAATACAATACAAGCATTTTTCATTGGTTTTGAATCCCTTTCATGTAACCCTAGCTTGTTAATACCATGGTTCCCACAACCCTAGCTATGGAGGTTTTAGCCTCATATAGTTGCAAGATTGTGATTTGCATTTATGATTAAACACATAAATTAGTATTTATAATTATGGATGAGAGAAAAACTTCTTTGTATTAATCAGCAAAATCCTCACGAACAATATAAAGATCAAAACAAAACCAAGAAAAAGTTGATCACAAGTTGAATAACTTAATTCTCAAGGCTAATTCTCTCTAACTTGACTTTCAATCACTTCTAATCACTCCTAATCGCCTCTCTCGTGAAAATAAATCATAAAATATATTTATACAGACATAAAAATCCTTTTCCTAGGCTAACAGGGTGTATTTCCATAACTGAAGTCGCCTACATCACAACTTGTCCTATTACCCATAGCAGGTAGGTACGGGTCGTACTTGTTTCCCATATGTCATGGGCTGGTTGAAATTTGGATAAGTGTTGGACCTTGGTACGACTCGTACGTTCTTCCTACGAGTTCTTCCTACGAGTTGTACTATGCTTCCATGACTTGAATCTGAGACTTTGAGATTTTTCTGAAGTTCATCATGAGTGCTTTGGTACAACTCGTACCTTGCTGCCACCACTCGTACTATCTATCCGTAGCAAGAGTCAGCCTCTTGTGCAAATCTTCTAAACCTTCCCATGACTTCTTCACTACGGCCCCTACAAGCTTTATACGACTCGTTCTGAGAGTCTTAGGATGCACCTCTTCATCCTTAGCCTCCTAAAACTTCTCACGACCAGTACTAAAACTTGTAGCACCTTTCTACGGCTCGTACTGAGGACTTTGAGTTAAGCCTATTTTCTGCACTTTCTGGCTATCTTTTGCTAATTTTTTCTCCAACACCTATTTATCCTGTAACCAAAGAAAAAGTTTCTTATATCCATGTGAATATACCTAAGTCTATGTTATTTTCTTAGTTTTGAGCGTCGAAAGTGCTGTAAACTCACAGCACATCAGTGGTCCGTAAACACATCCACATGGACCCTATACAAATAGTGCCTCCAAATCTTTAATGCGAACACCACCACTGCCAATTCCAGGTCATGCGTCGGGTAATTCTTCTCATGAGTCTTAAGCTATCTAGAGGCATACGTAATGACCTTAGCATGCTATATCAACACACACCCAAGACCAACTCTAGAGGCATCATAATATACAACGAATCCATCTGTATGCTTAGGTAGGGTCAACACTGGGCTGAATTGAGTCGAGTCTTTAACTCCTGAAAACTCATCTCACAGGAATCCGACCATTGAAATTTGACTTTCTTCTGGATCATCTTAGTTAATGGTGTAGCAATGGATGAAAATCCTTCAACAAACCTCCTGTAATAACCAGTTAAACCCAAGAAACTCCTGATATTTGAAGGTCTAACTACTCTAGGCCAATTCTTCACTGCTTCTATCTTTTCACAGTCCATCTGCACACCCTTGCTTGACACCACATGACCAAAAAAATGCTACTGAATCCAACCAAAACTCACATTTGCTGAATTTAGTGAATAGCTGATGATCTTAAGGGTCTATAGCACCACCCTCAAGTGAGCAGCATGTTCCTCCTCGTTCCGAGAGTATATGAGAATGTCGTCTATGAACACAATCACAAACATGTCCAAGTATGTCTTGAACACCCTGTTCATCAAATCTATAAAAGTTGCAGGAGCATTCGTTAGTCCAAAAGACATAACTACAAACTCATAGTGACCATACAAAGTCCTGAAGGCTGTCTTTGGAATGTCACTCTCCCTAACTCTAAGTTGGGGATAGCAGGATTTGAGATCTATCTTAAAGAAGCACCTAGCACCCTAAAGTTGGTTAAAAAAGTCATCAATACTGGGGAGGGGATATTTATTCTTGATTGTGACCTTGTTCAACTGCTGATAGTCAATGCACATTCGAAGAGACCCATCCTTCTTTAGAAAAAAGAGAACTGGTACACCCCACGGAGACTTGCTAGGTCTGATGAATCCTTTATCCAGAATATCCTTCAACTGCTCCTTTATCCAAGCGCAGCTGGAGCCATTCTGTATAGAGGAATAGATATAGGTTGCATATCGGGAAGAAGGCCAATACCGAAGTCAATCTCCCATTCGGGAGGGACTCCTAGTTGATCATCTGGGAAGACCTCCGGATACTCACACATTATAGGAACTGACTAAAGAGTCGGGGTTTCGGTCATTACATCCTTAACCCAAACTAGATGGTAAATACAACCCCTGGAGATCATCCTTCTAGACTTAAGATAGGAAACAAAGAGACCTACAGGCAAAATTGAACTACCCTTCCATCTCGGACTGGCTCACCTAAAAATCGGAACTCTGTTGCACAGTTTCTACAATTCACGGAGGCATAATATGCATGCAACTAATCCATGCCAAAGATAGCATCAAAATCTGTCATGTCTAACTCTACTAAACCTGCTGAGATGACTTTCTGAAGGACTATGATAGGGCAATTTCTATATACTCGTCAAGCTATAACTGAATCACCGACTGGAGTAGAGACTAAGAAAGGTTCTAATGGGATTTCGAGACTGACTCCAAAATTACTAGCAACATAGGGTGTCACAAAAGATAAAGTATCCCCTGGATCTAACAATGCATAAACATCAAGATGCATACTCGTAATATACCAGTTACTACATCTAACATACCAGTGACTATATTTGGGGAGACCTCCTACTCCTGAGGAGATGTTAGGGCATAAAACCTGTTCTGGCGCTAACCACCACATGCACTAGTGGATGCACCCTATCGAGGAGGGTGTGCAGCTGAAGCCGCTACTGAACTAGTAGCCTGAGTACGACCCCTGCCATCACCCTGCCTAGCCAAAGGACAGTCCCTACACATGTGGTCGGGTTTCCCACACCTGAAGCAAATATCTGATCCGACCAAACACTCTCCTATGTGTTTCTTACTATATTTTTCACAGACTGGAAAGGTATGCTTTGCAGGCGTGTTCCTCTGTCCCCTCAAACCTGATGCCCTACTTCTCTGATTACCCTGAGATTTGGATGGAACACTAGCTGATGACCTCTAGTGGGACTTCTGAAGATGACCACTACCCGACCTCTGCTGGGAGAACCCAAAACTATCTGTCCAGGCCCTCTTGGCCTCTCTCTCCCTCTCTTATATGCACTGCCTTCATTTGCTGGGCATACAAAACCAGTCGGGGAGGTTGATGTCCTGATGTAGCATATTGGTCCTTCAATCCTTGACCATGTAGTCTGTTACCCCGTTCACAAATCTGCTCACCCAGGCCCTCTAATCGGCTACCATCTCTGGCGTGTACCTGGACAAATGGGTGAACTCGAGAGCATACTCTTGAACCGTCATGTTGTTCTATCTCAGATTCACAAACTCTATTACCTTGATTTCCCTCATATCTCGGGGAAAGAATTGGTCCAATAACGTGGTGAGAAACTCATCCCAAATAAGGGGACCCTCTCCGACTCCCCGACCATCCTTCCACTTTTTGTATCAAATATAAGCAACCCGTTTCAACTGATAAGAGGCTAGGTCTGCACACTCCTCCCCCGTCACCCACATAACCTGAGTGAATCTTCTAAATCTCCACAATTAACTCATGTGGGTCCTCATCCACTCTCGATCCAAGAAACTCAGGGCGATTCATCCTGAGGAAGTCCCTGACTCTAGCTGCCACTGCATTCCCATTCTGGGGAACATGAGCTACTGCCTGCTGGTTGACCTAAGCAACCAACGTCTGTGCCAACATCTGGATGGCTGCCCTAAACTCAACATGGGTAACCTGCTCAGGCTCATGATCCTCTGGGGCTAGTGGGGGTTGATGGTGCCCATCACCATTGCCATTCTCATGACCATTTTCGTTTCCATTGTTGTTCCTTCTTTCGTTAACTCGGCATGGAGGCATGATTCTAAAAATGCGTATAGTACAAAGTAGAAGGATACAGAGGCATTTCATCGCATGACATAGATCATGAAAGAAGAAAAATTTCCTAAAATGCTTCGTAGCCTCTTCGTCATAAATGTTGTGCGCTTCACACTCATGAAAAAAATTCTACTTAACATTGTTTTGAGACGCCCTAGGACACGCTGAATTGATACCAAGTTTGTCATGACCCAACATAGACCCGGATCGAGACACGGAACCTAGAACCATGAATGGCTCCAAGTCAACCCATGGTATGAACATAGCGGCTAAAGAGCATACATCAAGTGGAAACTGATATTATAAAACATGCATAAGTGGAAGTCTGACAATCTAAAACAAAGTCAACACTGACAAGCTGAAATTCTACATATTACCTGAAAAGCCTTTAACATAACTGATGCGCTAATGAGACAGCATCTCCAACTAGCTCGACTAAAGTCTATAACTAAAATAACATAACAACAACTAAACTGAAGGTCCTCGAAAGATGAGGACTCACCAACACTGGCTAAACAGGACTAATACGGAAGTAGGACTAATGGCGCGGCTGAGTCTGATCTCTTGAAGCTATATCATGAAATGATATAGTATAGAGTATTCGGTCAGTACTTTGAATATACCGAGTATGCAAAGTGAGTAAAAATGGACTAATAAAAATATATAAGTATTCATAAGAGTACGATAGTTCAAAATATGAAATGATAATTATAACACAAACATGAGGGCTCAAGGTTTTTAGAACTATTCATAATCTCGTCATAATCATAATTATAAGAGAAACCTTGTAAAACATAACTTGAGTCAAAGTATCATAAACATGACAATGCATAAATTATGAGAAACAATGGGAGGACTCGTCTTAACCGACACCATCATGATAGAGCTTACATGATACCCCCAATTATCTTTCTTAAGTAGGCAGAACCATCTCAGGCTTGCCAGGAAAGAGACCTAAATGGCGTGATATCACTAATAGAGACCCACCTAGAGTCCATGAATATAAACCTATGTTGGCGCATAGTTCTGAGAGCACGGAGTTTACTTGAACGTTGGGCCTACCCGGTTCTAGACACTGCTCCCAAAAATATGCACATGAGGGCTCATACAATAATCATGAAATCATTCATGAAGTTCATAGCTAGATAAATCATAATATACTTGATCATACTTGAAATACATGATTAGCCATGAAATGGGGCCCGTGAGTCGGACAAAATCATAAACTCATAAATCATGAAGAACATACATGCTTGAGAAAATCACCATACTTGAAATTCGTAAATTCATGAGGAGTACTTATAGGGAATAATATTATAAATCATAATCATAAATTAGGCCTTAGGAGAATCAAGATCATAATAGAATCCTAAACTTGACTTTTCATGAAACTTGCATAATTGAGCATAATTTTTTTAAATTTGAAATCATGAATTAATAATCAAACTAGGTATAAAATCTACCCATAGATCTTAAAACATGCTTTGAAATATGAAGGGAATTGAGCCATAAATAAATCAGAGAGAATTTTATTAAAAGGCCCGTAAGATCATGAACTTGCTAGAACTTAAATTCATGAAATTGAAGAGAACTTTTGAGCATGACAGTGAAAGGAACTCTCATCCATAGCCTTACATACTTGGAAAATTTGATTCCACACTTTTTATTGAAAGCCCAAGAGAATTGGAGGAGAATTTGAGGGTTTCAAGTTTGATCTTCAAAGAGAACTTCTACTCTTGCATGCATGGGAGTTGAATGAATTAGGATAGGTTAAACCCTTTTAAAATCCTCCTAACAGAGCTTAACACAATGTAGCTTAGGACTTAGGAGCTTACAAATTATGAAAATGTCGTTAATGAAAAATCTGAAAAATGCAGATTGCCAATCATCAAGACTCTCACCACAAGTCGTACCATGAAATAACGACCCATGGTTACCTCTCGTGGTCACCATTGCTCCTCCCTACAGCATCTCTAAATCTCACCACGATTGCATATCATGACTCCTGGTGTCCTACCACAAGTCGTACTATCAGTCGTAATATCAACCCCCCCCCCTTCACCTGCCAATTCCTAACCACAACTTTCATCATGACTCATTGTTACTTACTACGAGTCGTACCATGATCCATGACATCATACCCCAGCATCACAAGGAAACTCATCACGACTCATAGTGACTAGACCACGACCCGTCACTCTCTATCATGACTCGTACCATGAGTCGTTCTGGTGCAAAAACCTAGATTTTCTAATGAACTCATTTCTAATTCTCCCATCTATTTCTTAGAAACTTTTGGGGTATTACAAAACCTTCTCATCTAAAGCAGAGGCGACTCTTCACTAATTTTCTCTTTATCCAAGTCAATGGGCACTCGAATGACACTTTTTGCTATAAGAATAAGGGACGACAAATCCTTTCCCTCTGCAGAGGTGGTCGAGTTTTAATCTCTTTGGGGAAGGAGTACCTGAATCTAAAGCCAGCCCCTACAGTGGCACTGCTCCGCTCTACATCCTGTTTAAGGGCACAAATCATAATAGTTTTCTCCTCTGTGGGAGAAACTTGGACCTGCAATACCAAGCTAAAAGAACTTTCGAGAGACCTGGAACTGCAAAAGGACTATTAGAAAGGAAAAGGATTCTTTATAAAGATAAAGTCAGAAGTGAAAGGTAATTACAGTGGTTTTTGTCTTTCCATCCTTTAGTGGTCGGGATGGATTTCCACATTTACCCCAAGGAATCCCATATATTTAGAATGTCTTAAATCCACTCCTTAATTATGATCTCCACTGAAGGTGTCCAGCGGGGAGCAGCATAATATACTTATAGGTAAAGTCATAAAGGTTAGTGAAAAAGAGTAAGAAAAACCTCTATTCAAAAATAGAACACTTAGATTCCGTGATTTTCAAAATTATAATACCTGGAAATTGTGTCATTTTTTCCTTAGCGGGTTTAGTTCAAAATACCCCAGTGAAAAAAATAGGGAGAGTAGAGAAAAATAAGGTGACCAAGAGTGAAAGGTTGGTCAGCCTAGTCCACTATATATCTGAGACACACAACAACCCTCTATACAGTGGAAACGACCTGAGCCAAAACATCTTTGATAAGTTTGGAAAAACTAAAAGATGACAGTATCTATGGCCGGGTGACCGAGCCTTAATATGAAGGGATAAGTGTATAAATAGGAGTGGTCCAGTTTATAAAAATTCACACTTTTGAAATATTGAGAATAAATGCTCAAACGTTTCCTACTGATCATCCGCAGTCGGCCTTTACTATTGAGATATGAGCCTCGGTGATGGAAGAGACATCGTCACTCGCTAGTCTGTCCAGATCACTGGTCTGACGGAGCAAGACAATCAGGCTTTGTGATCTTTCTAAAAGTTTTAAAACTTTGAAATTATCATATCTATGAAAGTTCGGGAGGAGGAATTTCAGATTTTTTGCCTCTCTTCAGCACCCAACCAGATAGAAAAGGAAAATCGGACTAGTTAAGGTTTACCGAAGAAGACATGAACTTAATTAATATGAATATTTGAAGGTGAAATGAAGATTTGAAGATATTGTGATGATGGTATGAAAATTTTAAGATGCTCTCTTGAAGATTTATTGGCGTAAAGAAAAGAACAGGAGAAGATTAACATGGTATCTATAGGAGTAAAACTAATCATGACCTTCGTAAGCGAAATCTTTCTGAGCGGCAGATTAACAGCATGTGGAAAATAAAATTTTAATGCAAAGGGAAAGGTATCATTTCAGACGTCAGGAGGCAATGAAGATGTTTTTCCGCCTAAAAAAACTTTTGATTTTCCCACTCAAAAGAGACATCAGTGACTATTTCACTTTCCGAATGCTTCCTACAAGCATTCGTAAACCGGCGGAACTATCTTTATAGGGAAAATATTATTTCAAACATGTGACAAGAGGTATATGGTTTCATGTGTCACTGAGATACCGTGAGGATGAAGGTATGACGAGTTAACTAAGAGGAAAGTAAATGAGGTCTCGAAGGACATGTCTAGAACCTCTCTTCGGGCAATGGGAAGAAGCAATTGAGTATAATGGTGAAGAAATAATAAGAAGAGGACGGTGATTTAGGGTCCGATATCTGCAACTCAGACTCTAAAGTACGATGAAAGTGACAACAGCACTTAGACAGGATCGTACAAAGAATCTGCTAATAACGGCGAATAGATAGCTAGCGTCTGTAATGGCCTAGTATGAAATATCAT
Organism: Datura wrightii; assembly: GCA_035772735.1. Lineage (NCBI taxonomy): Eukaryota > Viridiplantae > Streptophyta > Magnoliopsida > Solanales > Solanaceae > Datura > Datura wrightii. The sequence goes on along the minus strand of JASDFA010000018.1, from coordinate 177,346,900 downwards.
GATTACACTACATACTATAGGGCCCAGTTGGAGCCATTTAGTTGATCGTAGTGTTGTATCAAAAAATTATAAATAAGTGCTTTCTTCACTTGTAAAAACGATTGATGAACAGTGGAATACTACTCTACTATTTTCTTGCTCTCTCATCTGCTCTCAACTATTCTCTTTGCTACCGGTAGCTTGTAGACAATAGTGATTTCAAACAGTCGAGATCCCATAGGCTACGAATAACTAATCAGGATATCATTGAATAATTCTTACTTTGTGCTATATAAAGCTTATCTTACATATAATTTGTTTATTAATTGGCTTAACCGTTATATTTATCTTGTTTAATTCAAATTTGTAATTTAATCTATATTGTATGTTCTTAGCATTACTATAAATTTAATTATACTAATTTCATTAATAAACAATAGTATAAAGAAATAGGACAGAGAAAGTGGCTTGAACTTTATTCCAAACAGAATGGGAAAAAATGCAACAGAATGGGAAAAAATGCAAGTAATAAAAAGAGAAGATGGAAAATGAATCTTAACTCCACAAAAACAGTTACATTGAGGCCGATTTCTTAACTGGATTTGAGCAAATGGTGAAACTCCAAGAAGTAGTAATAACTAATAATTGAAGAGGAGAATAAAAATAAAAATAAAACCTGATAATTGAAGATAAAATAAGGGAAGTGGTTCATTTAAATAAGAACATCTTTTACATAATATTTAAAGGCAATAAAACGATATTTTCAAGTCAACAATTTGTGTCTGTATGTGTGTATATATATATATGTATGTATTGTTTAAAAAGTTTAAGATTTATAAAATAGAATTAAAGTCCACAGAAATTTAACATCACATTGGTTATTCCTGAGATATCTGATGAATAACGTCAACTAGGACCAAATATAGGGAAAAAGTTAATCATGAGATAATATAATTACATTGATGAAAAGTGTGAATTAAATTCAACCAACTCATTTTCCTGAAGCTTGCTATAAGCTTAATAGTTATCCATCCCTATCTATCCGTTGTTGGATCACAACAATATATTCATGACTAAATTTTCATTACTACAATAAGGAATAGCGTCCAAAGAGTTTAGCGCATACATACTGTTAAAACGACTAGTAACTCAATTTATTTGATTATTTGATTTTTATTTTGTTGGTGAAGATGGATGATCTCCATTTTATAATTTCCTCTCTCATTCCTCCCTCCAGCACCCCTAAATTGAACCCCCTTAGTAAAAATTCTGCCTTCGCCACTGCTCTGTTCCTATCCTTAAATTTTTATTTTTATTTTTTTGAAAAGAAAAATTACAAGAAATATTACTATATTATAGTCAAATACAATTGGAGATCTAGTACATACATAAAAGAACAAGACAAAGAATAGGAGTTGAGAGTAGGCCTCGATCATAAATAACAGGAGGTATATGTTTTTTGACTTATGAGATTTCTTCTTTAATGTATTGTTGAATTAATAAACGAAAGAAAAGACAATCAGATAGATTAGATAAATAGGGTATATATTAGGAAAAAAAATTATTTTTTTATTTTGGAACTCTTTTAATTCTCATTTGAGCATAATAAATCGGGTTATAAGTGGTGCTTCCCATTTAATTGTTTATTTATTAATTATTGAAACGTAAATATATTATTTGGTATAAATTCTATTATAGAGTTAGTATTTAGATTAGGGATAAAAATGTCATTTAAATTTTAATATAGGTTTTGGTAATTTACCTTTATACTTCGGATCTTCTCATTTTTAATATGATACTAGTTTTAGTATACGTGCATCGCGCGTATCCCTCATATTAATAAGTATAAAGTTTTAAAAATAGCATAAATAATATTGAAAAGATGTGTTTATGTAACAATATAAGAATTTAGAAAGAAAATTATGAATTTTAAATTGATAAATAATTATGTTTAAGAGTTTAATCTAATCTAGTAGTTCATTGTTCAGTTTGTTCTAATACTTATTTCAATGAACAAAAACGTTGTAGAAATAGCGTTTGATTCAAAATTTAAAAAAAATTATTTGCTTTTACATGAGCATTTAAATGTATGCATTATATATGTATTTCATGTTAGTTATTACAAAATTTCTATTATTACATTATTAATAGATTAATATTTAATATATATATTGGCATTACAAAGATACATGTAATACAAGGTTGTATAGTAGAATAGAACATATAGTATAAATTATTAGTTTAAAATTAGCATTTACAAAATCGCAGGGGCTAAGCCAGAAATTCCGTTAAGAGTGTTCAAGATTTAATAAATATATATGAAAAATAATTTTTGATCTATATATATCACTTAATTTTCTATATATATAATATAATTTTTTGATGAAGGGTGTTTGGCTGGCCACTTTGTGGTATATGTGGCTACACCACTGCGAAATCGTATAGTGAGTTATTATTGGCTTGTTTTGGCACTAGTAAATTGATATCATATCACGAACGCATTTATTTATTTTTAATTGGTTATCCAAGTTAAGAAAGACTCATCAAAATTAATGGAAACAACCACTAATATTTGTTATGGGTAGACTGTCTATATCACACTCCTTGAGTGTGATCCTTCTCCGGACACTGTTAACGCGGGATGTTTTGTGTATTGGGTTGTCCTTTATTCAAATTGTACTTTTAAAAGTCCTAACCATAAGATTGATTTGCACTATAATTACAATTTTATTCAACATGTAATTATTACTTAAAAGATAACATCTTAATCGCTTTTAAATTTTTAAATATTAATATTTTTTTATATATTTTAATAAGGAAGAATTTAAAACATAAAATTTATTTAATTTAAAATCTTAAATATTAGAAAAATTATTAAATAACTATCTTTTCAAGTGTGAACTCTATTTTTAAAAGCGCAAAGAGGCGAATGACATTTCACAATGAGGCATCATACTTTAAATATTTAATAATAATTTAATTTTTAACTTTTAATTTACCCTTTATAAGATGATTTCAACTCAATTTTTTTTTCTCTCCCTCTTAATCTGTTTGTCTAGTCAAACATCTTCACATATTGAATTAAAAGAAATATTATAGATTTAACTAAAGAGAGTAAATAACAAGAGCACACGATTAATTGAAACAACTTAAAGTATATTTTGTTTCTATTTTCTTTTCTTTTTTGATTATACAATTTAAAATAATAATAATAATAATAATAATAATAATAAGAAGAAGAAGAAGAAGGAATTTAACATATTAATGCATAATAGAACTATACTCTTTAATTTATTTTCTTGTACTGTGAGTTGAAAAATTATGATGGATAATTAGTTACTTTAATAAATAAAGGATTAATATAAGTTATAAAATTATAATTGATTGTTAAACTTTTAAATGTTAGGACTTTTAATATAGTTCAAATAAGAAAAACTTTAAAAAATATTAAATATTTGGAGTTCTTACCTTTTACAACTAAGTAAAGATTTAATAACTATAACTTTAATTAATTTCAAAATTCTAAATGTTAGAGTAATAATTAAATGATAATTATTAAAAAAATAGTAAATGACGATTTTGTCTATTGCGGAATATTTTAAAATTTAAAATCAACTAATAACCTTCCTTTTTTTTGGGAAAATCCTAACTTGCCGAACTAGTGTAAAAAAGATAGATTATTTAATATTAGGTTTAGATTTCTCCTAATAAATTGCATAGGAGACCACAGAAAAGAATCCCAATAAATAACGTTGGTCTTAATTTTAGTATTCTTTTAACAACAATTATTACTATATAATACACAAAAAATTTAAAAATAATAGTATTTTCTTATCAAATTTGTTGTACGATAATACAAATGAAAGAGAAGACCCAATAATTAATGTCAAAATTCATATTAAAATTAAATATAGTATGTTTACTCTATATAGGGATACAATAAGATAATAAAAATCTAATAAATTACACACAATATAACAATAGGTGACTTATATTAGGTGTTTTTACTTTTTATAAATAAGTAAGGATTTAATACTATAACTTTAATTAATTTCAAAGTCTTAAATTTTAGGATAATAATTAAATGAAAATTATTTTTTTTAAAATAGTAAATAACAATTTTATCTAATGTACAGTATTTTAATGAAAGACAAAACGTTCAATCAATAGTAATATTGTACAGATAGATAAATATGATTATTAATTTACTTTACTAATATATATATTTAATACAGTATAGATAGATATGATGATTATTTTATTTTACTACTATATATAATATAAGGGAGAATATAGAAATTACCTAAGATTATTTAATATAATTATTAAAAAGAATAGCATAAACTTTTGTTCCTCGTAAAAAATTAAACTTTAATTATTAAGAAACATATATATATATATATATATATATTACGGAAATAACACAAGAGTTATTAGACGAAAGTTTAGTTAGCGACGATACACAAGAAAGTTTGCACGATACCTTATCAGCAATACGGTGGGAATTACAGGGTTTAGAAAGCCACACCCCGGATATAAGCAGTCTAACGGCCTTCTGCCTATGACGCTTTACTCTTTCCTAGGAATTTACAGGCTAATCCATCGAGGTTGTTGAACAGTTTAAAAGAATAACCATTACTAGAGGTATCATATGCAAAAGTTTAAACAGTATTTACATAATAACATTATATTATAATGATAAAAACTTATACATATATGGAGAGAGGGATTATCGAGCTTACATGATTATGCTATGCAGGTTTCCCTTTCGGGAGTCCCCGAAAGCTGCCTCGAAAACTTAGAGAAAACTGAAAAAGCACTCCTGGAAACTATACAAAAGTTCTCTTTTTTTTTTTTTTTTAAACTTGAATACCTACTACTATTGCTGATGTTTTTGGTATGCTTTTCTTGCTACTCGCTTTCTTTCTTCTCTCTTGCTTCTTTATGGAATAAGTAGAGGGGTATTTATAGTGGTCTTCGGACTTCAAATCCGGACTTGCTTCAAATAATTTTAGCACACCGGGTACACATTGGGCCCCATCGTTACGTGCTTCTGTCATCCATCTTTAATCCTCATCCGTTGCTTTAAATCCGCGTGTCTAGTGACTTCTGCCTTTTATTTTGTCTTTTCTGAAATACGTAAGTGCTTACGTCTTTATGTATTCAGGTTATGTTCCGCAATAGAATCGAAACTATAACCTGAGTCTTCATCGTCGGCATTAGGATCTTGTGCGAATTGAAAATCTGAGTTCTCTACTGAATGTGTCTGGGAATCTTCAGATATATTATCGTTTGGAGTTTCTTCCGGTCCTGGTTTTTGAGTTTTGTCTTCAGATATAGTGGTTTTGTCTTCAGATATATTGGTCTTGTTTTTCCCTATTAATCTTATGAGGGCCTGACTTACCATGTCCTCGATATTTGTCTTAGTAGTTTTCTTTTGTTTCAGGGTCTTTTTTGCTACTGCCTTTCCTTTGCCTTTCTTTTTCTTGGAAGATTCTGGTATTTTCGGTATCTGTGAAAAACTAGCGGGCAATCTTGTTACACTTTTTAGCAAAGTGCCAGCTATCAATGGATTTGATGAGTCTTTACCGGTCACCGTTTGAACCGGACTAGCTGTATCATTCTCCGATACAGTAGAGCTTTTACATTTAGAGAGGAATGCACACTCGTCTCATCCATTTTAATCGGAGATGGAGAACTCTGTATAGGATATTGGGTATTTAAGGTGATCTGGTCTTGTAGTATTTTTACTTGTTTTTGTAAGAGGTGGTTTTGTTTGGTTAAAGCTTGATTTTCGGTAATAAGTTGTCGATGAGAGGTATATAATGTCTGGTTCTCTTTGATTAAGGTTTCGTTCTTTTGATTTAGTCTTTTGAACCCTTCTGTCATGGAAGAACAATGGTCACAAAAAATTATTTTATTTGTATCTTTGGCTATGGTATATTGAGGACCTGGATTGGGATTTTTGAGTTCTGGGGAAATAAAGAAATTAGGACCCAAATGTCCTCTTGCAAAGTCTAGAGCTTCTTGTAAATCATCAAATCCTTTGTATAAAGGAGTCTTATGACCTTTAATTGCGCTCATTACTTGTAACCAAGTTTTGTATACTCCGGGAGCTCCTCCTTGACATACTGTATAAAACTTAAACTTTTTTTTTTCTTGATTTTTGTCTGTAAAATATTTAGCCAGTGCATTGAGTACTGCAATGAAATAACTTGTGTCTTTGGGATTCTTGTGGAATGCCATCCATAAATTGTCTAGTAGACATCTCTGGGGCCTGTCTATAACAACATCATCTTTTGTTTTGAAACTCAGATTAGTTGGGGGGTAGCGGATAAGAGAGTATGGACCGAAATATAGTCTTTCTAATGTCTGATCTTCTAGCTTATTTTTGGGTATGAATTGAGTTTGGCTCAATAATATTTGTAGATAAGCTTCTGCATCTTTGGAGCTTGAGGCCCCCGTCTTTGGTAAATCTGTATTTTTCCTGTACTCAAAATAAAATGATTAGTCAAAACATAAAAATTGGTCCTAACTTTTACTCCTTTTTCTTTACCAGTCTACTTAATTGATCTGCTAGGTTATTATCTTTTCCTTTTATATGTTCTATTTCTATATTGTAAATAGATGTAGCGTCTAAAAAATTTAACCATCGCCGTCTACTACTACTTTTGGTATTTATATTCTGATAAAATCTTACTATTGCCTCACAGTCTGTTCTTATTAATACTTCGGGTTTATTTAGTATGTAGATCCTAAAACTATCTAAGGCATAAATTATTGCTAGAACCTCTGCGTCTATACTGCTTAAATTACCTTTTTCTTTATAACTACCGCTTTGGTATGCACATATAACTTCTTGTTTTTTATCACTATATTTACTGGGACGTGCTTTCGACACTGCTCCCCAACCATCCAAACTTTCATCAGTTTCAATGATTAAATAGTCTCTTTCTAAGGGTAAGGTTAAATCTGGTATATTTCTTATCATTTCTTTTAGTTTTTTAACTAGCTTTATATCTTCAGTATTGAAGTGTCTTTGTCCTGTTTTTCCTGTTTTAGCATACAAAGGACCGGCCACTTTCCCTAGATCCTTTATAAAAGGTCTAGCATAGTTTAAAATACCTAAAAACGTTTGTAGTTCTTTTAATGTATCGAACTTGTCTTTCATTTCTAATATTTTTTTAGCGATATGCGGTTGTAGTCTTATTCTTCCATCGCCAATTATTATTCCTAAAAAATTTATATACGTCTTGCATAATTCCATTTTCTTTTTACTAATAATTATTTCATTATCTATAAATAGCTTAAAAACTATTTGTAGATGTCCTAGGTGTTCTTTTATATTATTGCTAAAAACTAAGATATCATCAATGTATACTAGGACAAAATTTTTATATTTTCCGAAGATGTCATCCATTTTTCTTTGAAAAATGGGAGGGGCTGTCTTTAAACCAAACGGCATAACTAGCCATTCGAAATGTCCCTCTGGACAAGTGAAAGCTGTCCATTCTATACTTTCTTCATGCATTCTAACCTGCCAATATCCTGACTTACAATCGAATTTACTAAAAATCTTTCTTCCTTGTATCCTATTAACTAATTCTGTTTTGTCTGATAATTTATATCCGTCCATTTTTGTATTGTCATTAAGTCTCTTATAATTTATCACCATTCTTGCCTTTCCTCTTATTATCTCATTATGATTTCTAACCAAAAAGGCAGCTGATCTATGTCGCGAAATTGATCTTCGTATTACTCCTAAATCTAATAATTCTTTTATTTGGGTCTTAAAATCTTCGATATCTTGATTCGTAGCTTCTATTGATGCAGTTTTTACAGTGTATTCTGGATTTATAATGTCTAATTTACATACTATTTTGTTTTTCTTCCAGTGTTCTAAAGGTTTTTCTCCTATAATTTCTAACTTATCTAGAGTATTAAGTATGTTTTGTAAGTCATCTTGGTTTCTCATGACCCCTATTTTCTGTATTCCTTGTTGAAAATTGTAGAATTCTGTAGCAACTTCTATTAATTCATAATCTTTTTCTATTTTTGGCTTATAATAATCTCGTTCTTCTACTTGTTCTTCTACTTTTTCTATGAACTCCTTTTTTGATTCACAAGTGCAATTTTCTCCTTTTTCAAATTTTTTCTTTATCCTTCCCTTGGTGGGTATCTTTATTCTAAGTACTGGTGTCTGGGTTATATTTTTAGTAAATATTACACCATCTCTGTTTATCCAACATCCTCCATTATTTTTTAATATAAAGTCTAATCCTATCACGAAATCTACCTGGATGTCAGTGTCTCTGGTCCATATGTAATCTAAACTGTATTTAGGCTTATAGAACTCAGAACAGGTATTGACAAAGCTTATCTCTGTCTTTCCTATATAATGTTTATAAGTATTTGAAGTGCCATCCATTTGCATGGCATTTTGTGGTTTTTTCATTTCTTTTACTAAAGATGCTGGTAGAATTTTTTTATTTATTATACTCTTGGTACATCCTGAATCTACTAAAGCTAATGTTTCTATCTCATATTCCTGGATTGTTAATCTTGTTAAAATTTTAATTGTATGTACCTTTTTGTCTTCGTTACAAACCAATCCTTCGTAATTAAGAGTATTCATCAGTTCTTCAGTTGGTTCTGTTTCTTCTATTATTTCGTTATATACTTTTTCTTTTCCTTTTTCTAGGTTATTTATCCGTTGTTCTAATATCTTAATTTTTCTTTCTAACAAATTTACCTTTTCTTTTAATTGTATTTCCTCTTTCTGGGGGGTGTTATCTTCTTGCGTTTCTCCAAACTTTTTATGGGGATTAGAATCTTTTTCTATACAATTAATGCATGCTTCTTTGTAACATTGTTTGCATTTTACCCTATTAGTCTTACTAGGATACCATTTACATATATAACACTGATTACTATCTATTCCTTTATTTTTTTTCAAAAATATGATCACATTCTTGTATAATATTGACCGTATTATAGAAATTAAAGTCTGCCTGTGAGTCTATTCCTATCTCATTTATCAAACTTTCTGTTTCTGAATCGGAAGAGTCTTCTATATTTTGTTCTAATGCTTCTATACTAACTATTGAATATATACTTTCCGTTTCTGACATATACTCGTCTACATTTATTAAAGTTTCATTAAACTCTTCTATTAATTGTGCATTTCTAGTTCTACTATTATTTCTTTTTGGGCAGGTATTAGCTAGGTGTTCTATACTTCAACATGTGAAACATTCTAACGTATTTTTGTAGTTTCTATCATTTTTATATTTCCGTACATGCCTATCTTTATTTAAATAAGGTTTTTTAGCTGTTGATTTTCTTAAATAATACTTTCATTTATATGGCCCCTGTCTATTATGGTATTTACTGTGATTTCTTTTATATTTTCTTTTTGGATATTCATCATAATTTTGGGCGGTATATATGTTTTTACAAAAATTAGTTTCACCCTTCTTTAGTTGTTTTTCTATTTGTATATTAGTACATTTTTCTTGTAAAATTTGCATTATATGTTGTATTATATGTCCTATTGGCCATTCTGCATTCGGGTTTTGTATTACACCTTCTCTTTTATACCATCGTTCTTCTATTTCTCTTCCTAAAGCTCCTGGTAGTTTATTTAATAGCTTCTTACCAAGAAATTGATCAAAAGCATTACCACTAATGGTGCAATAATAAAAATATTCCGTTAAAAATGGTTTAATTAAATTCCAATTATTTATACTTAATTGTTCTAGTTTAACTAACGCGTTTCTTTGTAAAACCAATAAGCCACTATTTGGATCTTCTCCTGTAATTAAACTATGTATTTTATTTGTAAAATTGTAGGGATTAGCACCTAAATTACATAATTCTTGGAATTCTTGGGGATAATTTGTCTTATATGCTTCCCATAAGCCTTTAGTTGATTCTCCTAAGAACGTTTCTAAGTATCTATACATTGTTTCTGCGTCTACTTCTTGATATGCCTTTATAAAGTCTGCTACTACTATTCCTTTCCATATGTCTATTACAGAATTCCATGTTTGAGGATCATGTGCTGCTATATTTAATATTTTTCCACTACTTCCTCCTCCCTGGAGTTTAATTGGTTCTTCAAAAGGTTGTCTTCTTCCTAATGGTCTTAAATTCAAATTTTCTGGTGGTATTTCCTGATTGGTTCTATAAACCCTTTGTCTAGGTAAGTTGCCAGTGGTGTGAATAATTGTTTCTGCTGGTCTTGTTCTTTGAAATGGGCTTGGGCTGGTAGCTATGGATTCTGGTGGTGCTTCCATAAATTCTTTAGTACTTTTAGCTATTGATATATTATCTGTATTGGTCTCTGTGTCACTATAATCTTGTAATCTATATCCATAATTATCTGTTCTTAAATTGCATGTTTTAAAATGTTCTTCAACTTCTGTTATTTTCAAGTCTCCTAATTTGTATCCTTTACATTTAAACTTTTTTCTATTGTTTTCTTCATATAAATCTCTAGCTCTTTGTATAACGAAGTCTACCTCGAAATCATTATCTATTTCGTATATATTCATACCTTCCATCTTTGGTTCATCTTCATCTGCCTGAGCTATTGGTTGGTAATCCGTAAATCTAATAGACGTTTGTCCTTTCCTATTTTCATATAATAAATGATCTTTGGGATGATATAACTTTTTATCTTGCAGATTTTCTAAATTCCATTCTAATCCTGCATAAAATTGTGGGTCTATTTTGAAAGGTTTCATAAGTTTTATTCCTTTATTCCCTATTAATTGTACTGCTTCTTCTATATGTATTTTAAATTTTGTATTACTGTTATTGGCTAGTTTTCCTATAAAACCTACACAAGCTAATAAGTTATTTCCATCTATCATATCTTCATATCCCTTTGTCTGAAAACTTATCTTTATATGTTTTGCAAAATCATTTGTATTAAGTATAAAATCTGGACTGCAGTAAAATATTCCGCCGTTACTGGACATATCTACTTCTGTTAAACCTATTATAGATTTTTTAGGACCTCTCCATCTGCTGTCGAATATAGTTATTAATACTTTAGTCCCTAAGTATTTTCTGGTTAAACCTTTTAATCCTATTACTATCAAGCCTAGGTGCATTAATTCCATATCTGTCTTCAGAACTTTTTCTAAGGATTCTTCTGATATTAAAGAGATCTTTTTATTTCCTTTTCCCAAAACGCATAATTGTTCTTCTCTATAGTGTCTGTATAATTGTGCTGATGACAAAAATCTTCCTACTTTGTATAAAGTTTTTGGGTCTAGTAATTTCAAACTATTTTGTTGAAAAATTTGTATGTCTTTGTCTATATCAATTATTTCTTCTAACTGGTGGTTTGTACTATGTGGGTTTTGATTTATTAACTTGGTGACTATATTATTTCCTATGGTGTCTTTGGTTGAACAGCTTCTTCTTTTACTTTGAAAAATTTCCATGGCTGCTGTCTTTTTACGGCTACTTTCTCTTTTTGAAGGGTAATTTCTATTCTTTTAAGTTGATTTACAAGTTCGTCTATTTCTTTAGCTTTAGGTGTCTGGCCTATGTTAGTTTTTTCTTCTATTATTCTTTCTAGATTTTTATTTACTTCTAGTAATAATAAAATTATTGTATTATTCTGTTTTATTATAATTTGATCTGCTTTCCCTGGTGGTTGATAGTCTATTAGTCCCTCCGGGTTTGGTTGTATATTAGCACTTTTAATAATTATTTATTTATATAGTGGGTTATTAGTTTCGTTCATAAAGTACTTATGGTAAAATAATTTCTTTTACATGTTCTATAGCTTTTTGTAGTTGTTCTATCTTTTCTGAATTCTTTTCTGTATCTCTTAAAATAATTTTTTTGTTAATTTCGTTCTGTTGGTCTTTCAAGAAATCTTGATTTCTTTCTAGTTTTCTTATGATGTCTTGTTGTTTTATTTGACTATTTTCTATTTCTTCTAGTCTTGAAATAATTTTTTGGTTGTCTTTATGTATATTATCACTTAGGTTTATAAGTAAGTCTATTATTGAATTAAGATGTTTGTCTTCGCTATGTAAAATATGCCCCCCTATAGGAAAATTACACTTTATTTGAGAGTTGCTATCTTTGTTTATTCTTTTAAATTTCTTTTCTGGTAGTATTCTTAGATCTAAATATTCCAAGTTTCTAAAGAGATCTATTTTTATTTTTATTTTTAATAACTAGATACAATTTTCTTTTGGTATAATCTTATAGTATCTTTAGAGATTTGTCTAGAGGTTTCTAAACCCTGTAATTCCCACCGTATTGCTGATAAGGTATCGTGCAAACTTTCTTGTGTATCGTCGCTAACTAAACTTTCGTCTAATAGTTCTTGTGTTATTTCCGTAAGGTCTTTGAGTCTTTTCTTGGTCTTCTTTATGTCTCTTAATATTTTAAAATGTTGATTTATAAACCGATTAGCAAATCTTATTTTATAAAATGCTGGGTGTTTTTTCATTATCTAAAGGAATCTTTCTTAGCTTATCTTTAGATATTCATACGATTGGCCTAAGATCTTCCAGCTCTGATACCAGATATTAGAGGATATATTAGAGGTTATATTTCGATGTTAAAGGTTATATTTAGATATTAGAGGTTATATTTTAGAATGTTGTTTACATAGTATGAATCTGCTTTAGTTGTTAACTATTTGGTTGTGAGTCCTACTCAGTACTCCCTGCTTTAGCTTTGATCATGTAAGTCTCTCTCTCATTTTTTTTCTTTTTTTTTTCTTTTTTAACTAAACTGAGGATACCCTGTTCATCTCTTTCCTTAAACCTATTTGTCCAACAACAGTCTTCTCCAGCCACACCCCGGATATAAGCAGTCTAGCGGCCTTCTGCTTATGACGCTTTACTCTTTCCTAGGAATCTACAGGCTAATCCATCGAGGTTGTTGAACAGTTTAAAAGAATAACCATTACTAGAGGTATCATATGCAAAAGTTTGATTTACCATGTCCTCGATATTTGTCTTAGTACTTTTCTTTTGTTTCAGGGTCTTTTTTGCTACTGTCTTTCCTTTGCCTTTCTTTTTCTTGGAAGATTCTGGTATTTCTGGTATCTGTGAAAAACTAGCGGGCAATCTTCTTACACTTTTTAGCAAAGTGCCAGCTATCAACGGATTTGATGAGTCTTTACCGGTCACCGTTTGAACCGGACTAGCTATATCATTCTCCGATACAGTAGAGCTTTTTACATTCAGAGAGGAATGCACACTCGTCTCATCCATTTTAATCGGAGATGGAGAACTCTGTATAGGATATTGGGTATTTAAAGTGAGCTGGTCTTGTAGTATTTTTACTTGTTTTTGTAAGAGGTGGTTTTGTTTGGTTAAAGCTTGAAAGGTTATCTTTAGATATTAGAGGTTATATTTTAGAATGTTGTTTACTTAGTATGAATCTGCTTTAGTTGTTAACTTTTTGGTTGTGAGTCCTACTCAGTACTCCCTGCTTTAGCTTTGATCATGTAAGTCTCTCTCTCCCTTTTTTTTTTTTTTTTTTTTAACTAAACTGAGGATACCCTGTTCATCTCTTTCCTTAAACCTATTTCTCCAACAACAGTCTTCTCCAGCCACACCCCGGATATAAGCAGTCTAACGGTCTTCTGCCTATGATGCTTTACTCTTTCGTAGGAATTTACAGGCTAAACCATCGAGTTTGTTGAACAGTTTAAAAGAATAACCATTACTAGAGCTTTCATATCAGAATAGTAAAGAGCTTGGAAAAGTTTAAACAGTATTTACATAATAACATTATATTATAATGATAAAAAACTTTTACATATATGGAGAGAGGGATTATCGAGCTTACATGATTATGCTATGCAGGTTTCCCTTTCGGGAGTCCCCGAAAGCTGCCTCGAAAACTTAGAGAAAACTGAAAAAGCACTCCTGGAAACTATACAAAAGTTTTTTTTTTTTTTTAAAACTTGAACACCTACTACTATTGCTGATGTTTTTGGTATGTTTTTCTTGCTACTCTCTTTCTTTCTTCTCTCTTACTTCTTCATGGAATAAGTAGAGGGGTATTTATAGTGGTCTTCGGACTTTAAATTCGGACTTGTTCCAAATAATTTTAGCACACCGGGTACACATTGGGCCCCATCGTCGCGTGCTTCTTTCATCCATCTTTAATCCTCATCCGTTACTTTAAATCCACGTGTCTAGTGACTTCTGCCTTTTATTTTGTCTTTTCTGAAATACGTAAGTGCTTATGTCTTTATGTATTCAGGTTATGTTCTGCAATAGAATCGAAACTGTAACCTGAGTCTTCATCGTCGGCATTAGGATCTTGTGCGAATTAAAAATCTGAATTCTCTACTGAATGTGTCTGGGAATCTTCAGATATATTATCGTTCGGAGTTTCTTCTGGTTCTGGTTTTTGAGTTTTGTCTTCAGATATAGTGGTTTTGTCTTCAGATATATTGGTCTTGTTTTGCCCTATTAATCTTATGAGGGCCTGATTTACCATTTCCTCGATATTTGTCTTAGTAGTTTTCTTTTGTTTCAGGGTCTTTTTTGCTACTGCCTTTCCTTTGCCTTTCTTTTTCTTGGAAGATTCTGGTATTTCCGGTATCTGTGAAAATCTAGCGGTCAATCTTCTTACACTTTTTAGCAAAGTGCCAGCTATCAACGGATTTGATGAGTCTTTACCAGTCACCGTTTGAACCGGACTAGCTGTATCATTCTCCGATACAGTAGAGCTTTTTACATTCAGAGAGGAATGCACACTCGTCTCATCCATTTTAATCGGAGATGGAGAACTCTGTATAGGATATTGGGTATTTAAGGTGATCTGGTCTTGTAATATTTTTACTTGTTTTTGTAAGAGGTGGTTTTGTTTGGTTAAAGCTTGAAAGGTTATCTTTAGATATTAGAGGTTATATTTTAGAATGTTGTTTACTTAGTATGAATCTGCTTTAGTTGTTAACTTTTTGGTTGTGAGTCCTACTTAGTACTCCCTGCTTTAGCTTTGATCATGTAAGTCTCTCTCTCCCTCCTTTTTTTTTTTTTTTTAAACTAAACTGAGGATACCCTGTTCATCTCTTTTCTTAAACCTATTTGTCCAACAACAGTCTTCTCCAGCCACACCCCGGATATAAGCAGTCTAACGGCCTTCTGCCTATGACGCTTTACTCTTTCCTAGGAATTTACAGGCTAATCCATCGAGGTTGTTGAACAGTTTAAAAGAATAACCATTACTAGAGCTTTCATATCAGAATAGTAAAGAGCTTGCAAAAGTTTAAATAGTATTTACATAATAACATTATATTATAATGATAAAAAACTTATACATATATGGAGAGAGGGATTATCGAGCTTACATGATTATGCTATGCAGGTTTCCCTTTCGGGAGTCCCCGAAAGCTGCCTCGAAAACTTAGAGAAAACTGAAAAAGCACTCCTGGAAACTATACAAAAGTTTTTTTTTTTTTTTTTTAAAACTTGAACACCTACTACTATTGCTGATGTTTTTGGTATGTTTTTCTTGCTACTCTCTTTCTTTCTTCTCTCTTACTTCTTCATGGAATAAGTAGAGGGGTATTTATAGTGGTCTTCAGACTTTAAATCCGGACTTGTTCCAAATAATTTTAGCACACCGGGTACACATTGGGCCCCATCATCACGTGCTTCTATCATCCATCTTTAATCCTCATCCGTTACTTTAAATCTGCGTGTCTAGTGACTTCTGCCTTTTATTTTGTCTTTTCTGAAATACGTAAGTGCTTACATCTTTATGTATTCAGGTTATGTTCTGCAATAGAATCGAAACTATAACCTGAGTCTTCATCGTCGGCATTAGGATCTTGTGCGAATTGAAAATCTGAATTCTCTACTGAATGTGTCTGGGAATCTTCAGATATATTATCGTTCGGAGTTTCTTCTGGTTCTGGTTTTTTAGTTTTGTCTTCAGATATAGTGGTTTTGTCTTCAGATATATTGGTCTTGTTTTGCCCTATTAATCTTATGAGGGCCTGATTTACCATTTCCTCGATATTTGTCTTAGTAGTTTTCTTTTGTTTCAGGGTCTTTTTTGCTACTGCCTTTCCTTTGCCTTTCTTTTTCTTGGAAGATTCTGGTATTTCCGGTATCTGTGAAAAACTAGCGGGCAATCTTCTTACACTTTTTAGCAAAGTGCCAGCTATCAACGGATTTGATGAGTCTTTACCAGTCACCGTTTGAACCGGACTAGCTGTATCATTCTCCGATACAGTAGAGCTTTTTACATTCAGAGAGGAATGCACACTCGTCTCATCCATTTTAATCGGAGATGGAGAACTCTGTATAGGATATTGGGTATTTAAGGTGATCTGGTCTTGTAATATTTTTACTTGTTTTTGTAAGAGGTGGTTTTGTTTGGTTAAAGCTTGATTTTCGGTAATATGTTGTCTATGAGAGGTATATAATGTCTGGTTCTCTTTGATTAAGGTTTCGTTCTTTTGATTTAGTCTTTTGAACCCTTCTGTCATGGAAGAACAATGGTCACAAAAAATTAGTTTATTTGTATCTTTGGCTACGATATATTGAGGACCTGGATTGGGATTTTTGAGTTCTGGGGAAATAAAGAAATTAGGACCCAAATGTCCTCTTGCAAAGTCTAGAGCTTCTTGTAAATCATCAAATCCTTTGTATAAAGGAGTCTTATAATCTTTAATTGTGCTCATTACTTGTAACCAAGTTTTGTATACTCCGGGAGCTCCTCCTTGACATACTGTATAAAACTTAAACTTTTTTTTTTCTTGATTTTTGTCTGTAAAATATTTAGCCAGTGCATTGAGTACTGCAATGAAATAACTTGTGTCTTTGGGGTTCTTGTGGAATGCCATCCATAGATTGTCTAGTAGACATCTCTAGGGCCTGTCTATAACAACATCATCTTTTGTTTTGAAACTCAGATTAGTTGGGGGGTAGCAGATAAGAGAGTATGGACCGAAATATAGTCTTTCTAATGTCTGATCTTCTAGCTTATTTTTGGGTCTGAATTGAGTTTGGCTCAATAATATTTGTAGATAAGATTCTGTAACTTTGGAGCTTGAGGCCCCCGTCTTCGATAAATCTGTATTTTTCCTGTACTCAAAATAAAATGATTAGTCAAAACATAAAAATTGGTCCTAACCTTTACTCCTTTTTCTTTACCAGTCTACTTAATTGATCTGCTAGGTTATTATCTTTTTCTTTTATATGTTCTATTTCTATATTGTAAATAGATGTAGCGTCTAAAAAATTTAACCATCACCGTCTACTACTACTTTTGGTATTTATATTCTGATAAAATCTTACTATTGCCTCACAGTCTGTTCTTATTAATACTTCGGGTTTATTTAGTATGTAGATCCTAAAACTATCTAAGGCATAAATTATTGCTAGAACCTCTGCGTCTATACTGCTTAGATTACCTTTTTCTTTATAACTACCGCTTTGGTATGCACATATAACTTCTTGTTTTTTATCACTATATTTACTGGGATGTGCTTTCAACACTGCTCCCCAACCATCCAAACTTCCATCAGTTTCAATGATTAAATAGTCTCTTTCTAAGGGTAAGGTTAAATCTGGTATATTTTTTATCATTTCTTTTAGTTTTTTAACTAGCTTTATATCTTCAGTATTGAAGTGTCTTTGTCCTGTTTTTCCTGTTTTAGCATACAAAGGACCAGCCACTTTCCCTAGATCCTTTATAAAAGGTCTAGCATAGTTTAAAATACCTAAAAACGTTTGTAGTTCTTTTAATGTATCGAACTTGTCCTTCATTTCTAATATTTTTTTAGCGATATGCGGTTGTAGTCTTATTCTTCCATCGCCAATTATTATTCCTAGAAAATTTATATACGTCTTGCATAATTTCATTTTCTTTTTACTAATAATTATTCCATTATCTATAAATAGCTTAAAAACTATTTGTAGATGTCCTAGGTGTTCTTTTATATTATTGCTAAAAACTAAGATATCATCAATGTATACTAGGACAAAATTTTTATATTTTCCGAAGATGTCATCCATTTTTCTTTGAAAAATGGGAGGGGCTGTCTTTAAACCAAACGGCATAACTAGCCATTTGAAATGTCCCTCTGGACAAGTGAAAGTTGTCCATTCTATACTTTCTTCATGCATTCTAACCTGCCAATATCCTTACTTACAATCGAATTTACTAAAAATCTTTCTTCCTTGTATCCTATTAACTAATTCTGTTTTGTCTGGTAATTTATATCCGTCCATTTTTGTATTGTCATTAAGTCTCTTATAATTTATCACCATTCTTGCCTTTCCTCTTATTATCTCACTATGATTTCAATCCATGAAGGCTGCTGATCTATGTCGCGAAGTTGATCTTCGTATTACTCCTAAATCTAGTAATTCTTTTATTTGGGTCTTAAAATCTTCTATATCTTGATTCGTAGCTTCTATTGATGCAGTTTTTACAGTGTATTCTGGATTTATAATGTCTAATTTACATACTATTTTGTTTTTCTTCCAGTGTTCTAAAGGTTTTTCTCCTATAATTTCTAACTTATCTAGAGTATTAAGTATGTTTTGTAAGTCATCTTGGTTTCTCATGACCCCTATTTTCTGTATTCCTTGTTGAAAATTGTAGAATTCTGTAGCAACTTCTATTAATTCATAATCTTTTTCTATTTTTGGCTCATAATAATCTCGTTCTTCTACTTGTTCTTCTATTTTTTCTATGAACTCCTTTTTTGATTCACAAGTGCTATAGTCGTTCGAGTGTCTTCCTTTGTTCCCTTTTTATACTCTTTTACCAGTCCACCTTCAATTATCAAGATTTTATTATTCAATGAGAATTTTATCACCTTAAGTTATTAATTGGCACAATTTCATTCACGAAATCCTTTTCAGATTCTATTGAAAAATTATCTAAAATAAATTGTGTACAAAAGTTATAATTCTAATAATTTATAATTTTATTAAAAAAATAATTTATGAGATGAGGAGATTAGTTTACCTGGATAGATGAAACTTGTGAATGCATGAGTAGATGAAGAATGTCAGTTACAAATAACACAAATTTTAAATCACATAATATCAATATAAGACTAAATTAAAGGAGATAATATAACTCAACTAAAGGAGACAATCTAAGTTGAATTTTTTTGAATATAAATAACTTGAGATGACATGACAATTACTATTGTCTTTTTCAAAATTCACAATATAAAAAAAAAAAAAAGAAGAAGAAGAAGAGCTAGATTAATACGAAAATATACAAAATTGGAGATTAAATCAAAGGTGTTGATGATGAATTAACTTGTGCAATTATAAATCCTTTATAGAAGCAGAATAAATTATAAACCAAAATGAATTTAGAAGTATAAGCATATTAGAGCACTATTTATAAAAATTTATGACTATTAAAAAGGAAAAAAAATTATGACTATCAAAAGAGAAAAAGAAAAATTCTGTGACTATTGAAAAAGGAAAAAAATATCAAAAAAGGGAGGGGGAAAAAGAAAAAGTAAAAATTATCTACCATTAAAAAAAGAAAAAAAATTTAAAGGAAGAAAAAAAACGACCTTCTCTAAAAATTAGCTATCTTCGAAAAGGGAAACAATTTTTTGACGGAAGGAATTTTATTAGTATTATTTTTAGATTTACATCAGAGTTATGCCATAAATAGAAAATTTAATAAAATATTTTAAATAATAATAGTATAAAAATAGTAAATGACAAAGTTTATTTATTGTAATGTGTTTTAAATGAAAAGTAAAAAGTTCAATCAACCATTTCTAAAGGCCTTTGTACTTTTAATACAGTATATATAGATAAGTATAGATATAAATATGGTCATTTTCCATTTATGTGAGAATTGCTGAATTTATGGTGTTAATGAGATTCAAATTCATGACTTTTAAGTTGGCTTGTGAATGAAAAATAAAGGAATGTTCTCCTACATTAGAGAAAAGAGAAGAATATATAGGATAGAAAAAAAGAAAAGCACTTCTTCACTAATTAGAGAAAAAACAAACAATGGTGCAAGTCTTCGCACCATTGTCATTGTCGCTCGACTCAATTTCTGCTTTGATTTCATATATCTTTCTCCGCGAAGAAACTATTCTCCATTATGTTCTATTTATGACAAAAATGTCATTGTCATTATTTTAGATTTGTTTGAAAATGAACCTCCAGGGTCAATCTCCTAATTACTTGGAGATTAAGTTGTTTTTGTTGCTTGACAAGATGGGAGATTTCTACTTGCCTCTTGAATAAAAAATTAAGAGTGCTTAACAAGTCATGTAAATTTTTATTGTCAAGATTAAGATGACTGAATATCTTTGGAATCAATGAAGATGAACAATCAAAGTTTAATTACATATGCATGTGTTATACCCCGTAAAATTCTCAACACATAGATGGCCTATTCGCATGTTGGTTAAGAGTATTTGAAAGTCATACATGCTAGAAAAGGCCCGGGAAAAGACCGGACAAGGAACCTGTCGAACCATCGCGGAAGGAGTCGGGGAAGAGCCCCTCCGTGATGGCAACGTGTCACGGAGGTGGGGCCTCCGCGTTGGCTCCGTGACACGTTGGCCCTGTCCAGGCCCAACTATACAAGCCCTCCACTTCGGTTTTAAAAGTTATTTTTCATATAATTTCCAGTAAGATCGAGGGAAAACAGAGGGAGAAGAGGTTTCTTGATAATTCCCTTCCGATTACGCCGTCAAACGCGGTCCAAACTCAAATTAACTCCAGATACCGAGGTATTAAGCAGTAAGGAGCATTCCTACGAATTTAGTTTCGCGAAATTCGGCCGGCGAAACCGAACTAAGGTAAGTGGAATTGCTCCAAATTAGTGTCAATATACTCCTAGCCTTAAAGTGAATATTTCTCCCTTCTGGACTTTCGAGGAATAGCGGGTTTTTGACCGTCTTTCGATAAGTCAAAGTTTAGACTATAAATATATCGAAAGTAACGTTTTCTTTCAGAATATTGGTGTATTTGATTCTAATTGACATGTATATGAATGTAGTTGAGAGAAACAGCAGAAGTACCGATGGAAATCACATCGGTCAGTCGGGTACTCAGAAACCAGGTATGTAAAGTTATTCCTTCGGCAAGCCAGGAAGTATAGTCTAGAAAGTAAATAGAGTAAAGGTTATTAACAGATACCCAGCGTACAGGAACAATTTCAATACAATTTCCAGCAAACATGCTAGTATATCATTACGTATCATGCAATAATCAAAATAACGGATAGTCAGATGATTTCAGATAGTAATGTGGTATCCGCTAGTAGCTCAGCATGTTCTTACGTAATACCCAGAGTGGAAGTTGTAAAAGCAGTGTAACAGATTAGCCAGATTACAGATAGTATGTATTACATTTGTTGAGCTGTACCCGATAATAGATAGCACATCTTATATTATTGAGCTATATCCAGTGGTAGATGGCATGTTCTATGTTATCGAGTTATATCCAGATGTAATCAGATCAGTAATCAGATATAGGAATAGCTCCAAATACAAATACAGCTCCAGAAATAGATATGGCTCTAGAAACTGATATAGCTTCAGATTACAAATATCAATAATCAGATAAACAGATAAAGGCCAGGTAGCAGTTAGCCCAGCAATCAAAAACAGTGTAAAACATAATATGATTAGTATTTTTCATTTGAGCATGCTTGTTGTGTATGTGTTTTGCATGTTGAGACTTGTTATGGCATGTGGGCACCCTTTAGCATCCCCGCCGCCCCTAGGTTATAGCTGTGTCGATACCAGATTCAGATACCGCCACCAGCTGGGCGATGTCGTCTGCCTAGAGGACGATGATGGCCGGCCACCATAATAATACTGTCCAGATTACCCTGCTTACAGGGGCAGTTCAGTTGCTCTGCGCAGAGCCAGATTACCCTATTTACAGGGGCAGATTACTCTGTGTGCGCTTGCGGCCAGGGGCAGTTTCAGATACAGATTTTTATAAAAGTACCCTATTGCGTGTTTACACCCACGGGCAGTTTCAGTTATAGATACAGCAGCAGATTACCCCGTGAGCGCTTGCGCCCAGAGGCAGGAGTCTTCGGACTCAGACACAGTTTATTGTCAGAGGCCAAGGCCTGAGCTACGTACCCAAGGGGGCCGGTAGGAGGAGCTCACAGTTATTAGACAAGTGGAGTGACTTATTTTTGGTTGGTTTAGACCCGGGTAGGGGTAAATAGATTGTTCTGTTGATTGGCACCTTCTAGCTTATGGGGGTCGGTCAGGTATTGTGTGTATTTATATGTATATCTATATGTGCTATTAGATATTGATAGACAGTAGGAAGACACGTCGTCAGGTACGCCCAGTTTAGTTACAGAATAGGTAAACTCTCCCCGGTTATCCTCAGCCAGATAGATTCAACTACTTCCTGCTTATATGTCATGTTATTGTTGTTACCCATTTCAGTTGTATATATTTTAGTTTGCTTTATATGCTCGGTACCTATGGTACCGACGCCCGTAGGGGCGCTGCATTGCTTGCCTGCAGGTACTCACAGACGAGGAGTCGATCCCTCGTGATCCTAGCCAGCGCAGAGTTATCAGCTCCTGTCATCCGGAGCTTGATATTCAGAGGTGTATTTCATTTTCTTTTGTTGTGTAGTACGGGTAGGTCGGGGCCCTGTCCCGACCATCTTATCTATATTCCTAGAGGCTTGCAGTCTGTATATATTTCCCTATGGTTAGTTGTGCCGGTCGTGTGGGGCCGTGCGTATGTTTAGTTGTCTATGTTGGCCGTGTGAGGCCTTATCCAGTCAGTAGTGGTGACCTTGCCGGTCACATAGTTGTTCCGCGTTTGTTATATTGAGTTAGAGATAACTAGACAGCATGGTGGCCTAGTCGGCCCGCATAGGTTTCCCTATATGAGTATAGTTCTGGTTAGCTAGTATTACAGTATAGGTGGCTATAGGCCCAGTTGGCCGGAGGCTGTATTTACAGCCGTTATATAGCCGGTTCATTTCTTGAAATAGAGCCAGAGTCAGCCAAGCACCAGATGTGCTCAGGCTGGACCGTTTAGCAGCCCAGAGTCTAGCAGGCACTAGGTGCCCGTCATACCCCTCCCCCCCAAGGTGGGGTGTGACAAACTTGGAATCAGAGCAGTTCGTGTCCTAGGGAGTCTGCAAGTCGTGCTAAGTAGAGTCTTGTCTATGGATGTGTTGTGAACCACATACTATAGGCAGGAGGCTGCGAGGCATAATAGGATGGTTACCCTTCCTTCATACTCAATCGTGCCATAGCACAGTACAATATAGGGTCGAGTTCTTAAAACTTATCATATTCTTTGTCTATAGATAAAAATGGCGGACCAGCGACACCCTGCTATAGGCAGGAGATTAGATACAGCGGCAGGCAGAGGCACCAGCAGGATGCCTCAATACAATCAGATTCAGCCCGGTCTGAGGGCGATACGGAGGTGTCATCTCGACCCTCCCAGCAGTCTCTGCCTCGCCAGACACCATTTGAGGTAGCACCGCTTCCCACAGCTCCTGCACCTACTTCATCTGATCAAGAGCTACGTAGTGTGGTGGTTATGTTGACCCAGATGCTAGCTACTCAGCGTCAGCCAGTACCACCTGCAGCAGCAGAATCTCTAGGTGGGCTAGGTAGTTCCAGGGTTAGAGAATTCTTGGCATTGGGACCCTCGCAGTTCACTGGGTCAGATCAACCAGAGGACCCCCAGGATTTCCTAGATCAGATGCAGAGAATTTTCCGGGTTATGCATGTGACCCCTACAGAATCAGTTGAGCTGGCAGTGTTTCGGTTGCAGGACATAGCTGTATTATGGTACGAGAGTTAGGAAAGGTCTCGAGGGAGAGATGTTTCCCCTCCGACCTGGTCCAGCTTCTCGGAGGCCTCCCTGGACCACTACTTACCCCGGGAGGTCAGACAGGCCTGGATGGACCAGTTCTTACACTTAGAGCAGGGGGCCAGGAGCGTCCGTGAGTATTCTTTACAGTTTGACTCCTTAGCCCGCTATGCTCCAGCATTTGTGGACACCATGTCGTCCAGAGTCCATCGCTTTATTATGGGCCTAAATTCAGATTACATAGAGACGTGCATGACGGCTACTTTGAGAGAAGACATGGACATAGCCAGGGTACAGGCCTTCGCACAGACAATTGAGGGCCTGAGACAGCGGCAGTGGGGCGACAGGCAGGCGACTTCAGAGCAGCACCGTAGAAATAGACCCGCTGAGATTCAGGGGGAAATCCCTAGGGGGCCGAGACCATGATTTTCAGATAGGCCACCCAGATCTTTACCTCTGGTACAGCAGCAGAGAGGCAGATTTGTTCGCTGGAGTTAGTCAGAGTCCGATAGTAGTTTACGGACAGTAGCATCACCTCAGCAGCGGAGGGCAGAACAGAGTAGATTTTGCAATTGACTTGTTGCCAGGGACTCAACCCATATCTATTCCCCCGTATCGCATGGCACCAGCTGAGCTTAGAGAGTTGAAAGAGCAGTTAAAAGATTTTCTCGACAAAGGTTTCATCAAGCCTAGTACTTTCCCATGGGGTGCGCCAGTTTTGTTTGTAAGAAAGAAAGATGGCTCACTCCGTATGTGTATAGACTACCGGCAGCTGAATAAGGTACGGTTAAAGCAAATACCCGCTCCCTAGAATGGATTGTTTGTTTGACCAGTTGCAGGGGGCCAGATGTTTCTCTAAGATAGATCTGAGGTCCGGATACCACCAGGTCCGAGTTCGGGAGAGGGATATTCCAAAGACTGCTTTCAGGACCAGATATGGTCATTTTGAATTTCTAGTCATGTCTTTTGGGCTGACGAATGCTCCCGCAGTGTTTATGGACCTGATGAACAACATATCCAGACCATATTTGGATCTGTTCGTGATAGTATTTATCGATGATATTCTGGTATATTCTCGTTCAGAGACAGATCACCAGAACCATTTATGAACAGTACTCCAGATCCTTAGAGACCGTCAGCTAAACGCCAAGTTTTCTAAGTGTGAGTTCTGGCTGAACTCAGTTGCCTTTTTGGGGCACATCGTGTCGGATGCTGGTATACAGGTGGACACACAGAAAATAGAGGCGGTCAAAACATGGCCCAGACCTACCACTCCGACTGAGGTCCGCAGTTTCCTGGGTTTAGCAGGGTATTACCGGAGATTTGTTGAAGGATTCTCCACTATAGCAACACCTATGACAAAGATGACACAGAAAGCAGCGAAATTTCAGTGGACGGAGGCATGTGAGCAGAGTTTTCAAGAATTGAAAGACAGATTGACCTCCGCCCTAGTACTAGCATTGCCAGAGGGAACAGATGGGTATGCGGTGTAGTGCGACGCTTCAGGCATTGGACTGGGTTGTGTGCTGATGCAACATGGAAAGGTAATTGCTTATGCTTCCAGACAGCTGAGAAAGCACGAAAAGAATTATCCGACCCACAACCTGGAACTGGCCGCAGTGATCCACGCTCTAAAAATCTGGAGGCATTATCTGTATGGTGTTCATGTAGACATTTTTACAGATCATTAAAGCCTGCAGTATATTTTCACACAGAGGGAGTTAAATCTGCGGCAGCATCGTTGGTTAGAATTGCTGAAGGATTATGACGTAAATATTCTCTACCATCCAGGGAGAGCTAATGTAGTAGCAGATGCCCTCAGCCGTAAGTCAATGGGGAGTTTAGCATATTTGCGACCCGAGAAGCGAGAGTTAGCCAAGGAAATTCATCAGCTAGCTGGTTTAGCCGTTCGAGTAATAGAAACAGAAAATAACAGAGCGGTGATTCAGAACTCTGCTGTGTCATCGTTAGTTACAGAGGTAAAAGAATGACAGTATGAGGACCCTGACTTAGTCCAGCTCAGAGATAGAGTTCAGAAAGGTAAGGAGCCAAATTTCCAAGTAACTGAGGATGAAGTGCTGTGTTGTAAGGGACGCCTATGTGTCCCGAATGTTTCAGGGCTTCGCCAGCAGATCATGCATGAGGTACATTACGCTCGCTATTCCCTCCATCCAGGAGCAATGAAAATGTACCACGACATCAAGAGACATCTACTGGTGGCCAGGTATGAAAGCTGAAATAGCTGAATTTGTATCTAGATGTCCTAACTGCCAGCAGGTGAAAGCAGAACACCAGAAACCGGGTGGTCTGACGCAGGATATAGCCGTGCCTTTGTGGAAATGGGAAGCGATAAATATGGATTTTGTAACAGGGTTACCCCGTACCAGATGCAGAAACAATTCTATTTGGGTAATCGTTAACAGATTAACAAAATCAGCCCATTTTCTGCCAGTATGAACTACATTCTCTACTGAGGATTATGCTGAACTGTATATCAGAGAGATAGTCAGATTGCACGGTGTTCCGATGTCTATTATATCAAATAGAGGAGCACAATTTACAGCGAGATTCTGGCAGTCGTTCCAGAGAGGCCTGGGGACACAAATTAACTTAAGTACAGCCTTTCATCCTCAGACAGACGGGCAAGCAGAACGAACTATCTAGACACTCGAAGATATGCTACGAGCGTGTGTACTAGATTTTGGGGGTAGCTGGGATGAGCATCTGTTGTTAATTGAATTTGCTTATAATAATAGTTATCATTCAGCTATCCAGATGGCACCCTTTGAAGCATTATACGGGCGGAAATGTAGATCACCCGTCGACTGGTTTGAAGTGGGAGAGACAGCGCTGATTGGGCCGGATATTATTCGTCAGTCAGAAGAGGCGGTGAAGCTTGTCAGAGAACACCTACTGACTGCTCAGAGCCGCCAGAAGTCTTATGCAGATATGCCGCGCAGAAATCTAGAATTTGCAGTGGATGACTGGGTATATTTGAAAGTGTCTCCAATGAAAGGGGTGATGAGATTTGGCAAGAAAGGCAAGCTTAGCCCGAGGTTCATTGGGCCATACAGATTCGGCGGAGAATAGGCCAAGTTGCATACGAATTGAACTTGCCTCCAGAGTTAGCGTCTGTTCACCCAGTATTCCATGTATCTATGTTGAGGAAGTTCGTAGGAGACCCTTCCACAGTCATTCCAGTTCAGGATGTCCAGGTCACAGAAGGGTTAGCATATGAAGAGGTTCCAGTAGCCATCTTAGACAGACAGATCCGTAGACTGAGAACGAAAGATGTTGCTTCAGTCAAAGTATTATGGCGAAACAGGAACCGAGAGGAGATGACTTGGGAAGTGGAGGAAGATATGAAGACCAGATACCCTCATTTATTTTAAGCCTAGTCAGGCGATAGGTATATTAGAACTGTTTTTCCTTATGAATGCTTATACTTCATATATGAAAGCAGGCAATTAATTATAGACAGTTATGAATGAATGTTATTATATCGTGTGGAATACCTGTATTGGGCTTTTCTGCTTTTCAGGAATTTTGGGATAGTCCATATTATAGGGGAAACTCTGCCGAAATATTTCTAGAAACAAGTTGAGTAAGTTGAGAAGTCATCTAGATAGAAGTTTACATTCGAGGATGAATGTTCTTAAGGGGGGGAGAATGTTATACCCCGTAAAATCCCCAACACATAGATGGTCTATTCACGTGTTGGTTAAGAGTATTTGAAAGCCATACATGCTAGAAAAGGCCCGAGAAAAGACCGGACGAGGAACCTGAAGAACCATCGCGGAAGGAGCCGGGGCAGAGCCCCTCCGCGATGGCAACGTGTCACGGAGGTGGGGCCTCGGCATTGGCTCCGTGACACGTTGGCCCAATCCAGGCCCAACTATATAAGCCCTCCACTTCGGTTTAAAAGTTATTTTTCCTATAATTTCTAGTAAGATCGAGGGAAAACAGAGGGAGACGAGGTTTCTTGATAATTTCCTTATGATTACGCCATCAAACACAGTCCAAACTCAAATTAACTCCAGATACCGAGGTATTAAGCAGTAAGGAGCATTCCTACGAATTTAGTTTCGCGAAATTCGGCCGGCGAATCGTCGTACTACCGAACTAAGGTAAGTAGAATTGCTCCAAATTAGTGTCAATATACTCCTAGCCTTAAAGTGAATATTTCTCCCTTCTGGACTTTCGAGGAATAGCGAGTTTTTGACCGTCTTTCGATAAGCCAAAGTTTAGACTATAAATATATCGAAAGTGACGTTTTCTTTCAAAATATTGGTGTATTTGGTTTTAATTGACATGTCTATGAATGTAGTTGGGAGAAACAGCAGAAGTACCGATGGAAATCACATCGGTCAGTCGGGTAGTCAGAAACTAGGTATGTAAAGCTATTCCTTCGGCAAGCCAGGAAGTATAGTCTAGAATATAAATAGAGTAAAGGTTATTAACAGATACCCAGCGTATAGGAATGATTTCAGTACAATTTCCAGCAAGCATGCTATTATATCATTACGTATCATGCAATAATCAGAATAACGGATAGTCAGATGATTTCAGATAGTAATGTGGTATCCGCTAGTAGCACAGCATGTTCTTACGTAATACCCAGAGTGGAAGTTGTAAAAGCAGTATAACAAATTAGCCAGATTACAGATAGTACGTATTACATTTGTTGAGTTGTACCCGGTAATAGATGGCACATCTTATATTATTGAGCTATATCCAGTGATAGATGGCATGTTCTATGTTATCGAGATGGCATGTTCTATGTTATCGAGTTATATCCAGATGTAATCAGATCAGTAATCAAATATAGGAATAGCTCCAGATACAGATGTAGCTCCAGAAATAGATATGGCTCTAGAAACTGATATAGCTTCAGATTACAAATATCAATAATCAGATAAACAGATAAAGGCTAGGTAGCAGTTAGCCCAGCAATCAGAAATAGTGTAAAATAGAATATGATTAGTATTTTTCATTTGAGCATGCTTGTTGTGTATGTTTTTTGCATGTTGAGACTTGTTATGGCATGTGGGCACCCTTTAGCATCCCCGCCGCCCCTGGGTTATAGCTGTGTCGATACCAGATTCAGATACCGCCACCAGCTGGGCGATGTCGTCTGCCTAGAGGACGATGATGGCCAACCACCATAATAATACGGTCCAGACTACCCTACTTGCAGGGGCAGTTCAGTTGCTCTGCGCAGAGCCAGATTACCCTATTTACAGGGGCAGATTACTCTGTGTGCGCTTGCGGCCGGGGGCAGATTCAGATACAGATTTTTATAAAATTACCCTATTGCGTGTTTACACCCAGGGGCAGTTTCAATTATAGATATAGCAGTAGATTACCCCGTGAGCGCTTGTGCCCAGAGGCAGGAGTCTTAAGACTCAGACACAGTTTATGCCTGAGCTACGTACCCAAGGGGGCCGGTAGGAGGATCTCACAGTTATTAGACGAGTTGAGTGACTTATTTTTGGTTGGTTTAGACCCGGGTAGGGGTAAATAGATTGTTCTGTTGATTGGCACCTTTCGACTTATGGGGGTCGATCAGGTATTGTGTGTATTTATATGTATATCTATATGTGCTGTTAGATACTGATAGACAGTAGGAGGACACGTCGTCAGGTACGCCCAGTTTAGTTTCAGAATAGGTAAACTCTCCCCGGTTATCCTCAGCCAGATAGATTCAACTACTTCCTGCTTATATGTCATGTTATTGTTGTTACCCATTTCAGTTGTATATATTTTAGTTTGCTTTATATGCTCGGTACCTGTGGTACCGACGCCCGTAGGGGCGCTGCATTGCTTGCCCCTCGTGATCCTAGCCAGCGCAGAGTTATCAGCTCCTGTCATCCGGAGCTTGATATTCAGAGGTGTATTTCATTTTCTTTTGTTGTGTAGTACGGGTAGGTCGGGGTCCTGTCCCGACCATCTTATCTATATTCCTAAAGGCTTGTAGTCTGTATATATTTCCCTGTGGTTAGTTGTGCCGGTCGTGTGGGGCCGTGCATATGTTTAGTTGTCTATGTTGGCCGTGTGAGGCCTTATCCGGTCAGTAGTGGTGACCTTGCCGGTCACGTAGCTGTTCTGCGTTTGTTATATTGAGTTAGAGATAACTAGACATCATGGTGGCCTCGTTTGCCCGCATAGGTTTCCCTATATGAGTACAATTCTTTTTAGCTGGTATTATAGTACAGGTGGCTATAGGCCCAATTGGCCGGAGGCTGTATTTACAGCCGTTATATAGCCGGTTCATTTCTTAAAATAGAGCCAGAGTCAGCCAAGCACCAGATGTACTCAGGCTGGACCGTTTAGCAGCCCAGAGTCTAGCAGGCACTAGGTGCCCGTCATACCCCCTCCCCACTAAGGTGGGGTGTGACAGCGTGGCTGTTTTACTGATTTTGATTTGATACCTACGGATTTGTGATTAAGTGTATTTAACCTAATACTTTCTTATGTTTCTTTCATCGGTTTTTGTTGCTCTATCATAGTTTAGACTCTTGTTATCGATATTAATATCACTTTTGTGAAATCAACATAAAGTTAGCGATGTAAGAGAATATATAATAACTTTAACCATGAGCTTATTGCACAACATAAACGTACATGATCATATTTCAATTTTGAAATACTTATTGATTGAATAGAAAATTTATTTTCTTCCAAGGTAGCTTGTTAAAATTATTTCTCTAGTCTTCTCAAAAACATATATTCAAAGCTGCTCCACATTCCCTGCTTTTTTCCAGTTTCCCTTTTTTGATTTATAGTTCAAAAATTGTCTTCTTTAGAGAAAATCATCCTTTGTTTCTGGAAAGATATATAATGTATAATACTTTTCATTGAGAAAATTTTAGTGTCATCAAGAAATTTATAAAACAAATTAAAAAGTTGTTTGTATTTTTTATTACTCTCTCATGCATTTTTAGTTTTTCAAAATAATACTAGACACTTAGTTTAGTATTATGTTTTAATCATAAATCAAGACTATTTTATCACGCTAGCTAGCTCAGAGTGCAAACTGAGCATCATTGATAAATTTTATAGAGAAAAGCCTACTATAAAATATTCAAAAAACTTTTATCAATCAATTCCATCTAACAGTTCGGTCAAAATTGTTTGATTTGATTCTAAACATGTTTATCCTGATTTCACCAATGATGTTGATTATGACCATGTTTTTGTCAAATATTATATTGATATTGGGAATACTATTCTCCTATGAAAGTCCTTAAGTGAGCTCTTAATTTTAAACCAGGAGAAGAGAGGTTCATAGTTCGTGTCTGCATGCTTCTGCATCAATTACCATTGGCACATATTTAATTGGCAAATTATTTCAAAATTTGCTAGGGAGATTGGGGTAGCAGTGGCTCCAGACAAAGCTACATATTCTAAGTCAAGAGGAAATGTTGCCAAAATAAAAGTTTAAAACTGATATCTTGAAATCAAGGGCGAATGAAAAATGGCTGGATTATAAAAGACTTGATGGATTTGATGATGGAAAATGGATCAGTGTTGAATATGAAAGGGTTCCTACTTACCATCTCTACTGTAAAATGCAAGGACATATGGAAAGTCAATGCAGAAACAAAGCTAGGAATGAAAGAATTAAAGTTCAAAAAGAAGCACAAGCTAAGAAAGATGTAGAAAGCAGGAAAGAAAATGAAAACTAAAAAACAGGATGAGCTTCGAACTATATCTAGAAGAACAAATTACAAAGAAAAAACTCTAAATACTAATATGTATATGAATAAGGACAACAATCACACACAGGGAAAACAAAATACGAAGAATGTTCCAAAGAAACTAAATACTCTAAATAGCAAAAAGAACTCCGATAATGTCTAGATTCAAAATAACACAGGCGGAAAAAATAATCATGTCACTCGTAAATCAACTGGCATTAATATTAGAAAACCTCCTGAGAAAGGAAGGACAAATTTAGTGAAAACGGTCCCTGGAAAAGGTAAAGAAAAAACGGATCAAGACAACAGCATTAGTGTGGAGTAAAATGTTAGCAACCTGTGAAGGAGAAAGAACAAAAAGAAGAAATATAATATTGTTGATTATATGATACATAGATCAGTAGCTAGAGAAGGTGGAATACATGTAGATGAATAAGAAGATTCTACATAGAATAGTCTGAGGAAGAAGAGAAAGTAGAATAAGAGAAGAGAAAAAGGAAGAGAAATATTCAGAATAATTCCTCAAGAATATTGTATACATCCAGAGAATGAATTAGTTCTTTACATTGATCATGAGCCTCTGTATTTATAGACTCTATAGCGTTAGTTACAGCTAAGTAGTTATCTAGTCATTACTTGACTTTAACTACTTAACTAACTTTAACAGCTTTTCTAACTAACTGTCTGACTACTTCTTTATACAGTGAACATGCCTTCACTACCACTGAATGTAATTTCTTTCTTCAATCCTCAACACTCCCCCTCAAGCTGTGTTTTACAAATATGTTGAGAAAGCCAAGATTGGAGATTAAATATTCATGTTGTACTCTAGTTAGACCTTTAGTTAAAGCATCTGCAGGTTGATCATGTGTTGGCACATATTCAGTTTTCATCAATCCTTGTTGTATCTTCTCTCTCACAAAGTGATTGTCTATTTCTATATGTTTAGTCCTCTCTTGGTAGACTGCATTAGCAACATCTGTATTGTTGCTTTGCTGTCACTAAGTATACTAACTGGTAGTTGCACTTGTACTCTAAGATCTTTGATCAGTCCTATTAACCAGGTTAGTTCTGCCATAGTAGATGTTAGGCTTCTATATTCAGCTTCAGCTGAACTCCCAGACATAATAGGTTATTTCTTTGATTTCCATAACACTAGTTACTCTCCAAACTTGATAGCAAATCCAGTAACTGATCTTCTGGAAAATGTGCAAGCTGCCTAATCTGCGTCACAATAGACAGTTAACTTGTCTTCTCTTTTACTTGATAGAAGCAGTCCTTTGCCTGATTCACCTTTAATGTATCTGATGACTCTTAGTGCAACATCCAAGTGTGACTTCTTTGGACTTTGTAGGAATTGACTTAGTGTTTGAACACTATAATCTATATCTAATCTTGTTACTGTGAGATGTAGTAGTTTACCTATGAGTCTTTGATAAGTCCCTTGGTCAGCTAAAACTTCATCTTTGGAACCTGTTATGTCTTTGATATGATCATCATATTCTTTGATTGTTAACTTAGTAGTGACTTCCATGGAAGTAGTTGTTGGTTTGGCTGCACTAAATCCAGTGTCTAATATCAATTCTAGTGTATATTTCCTTTGGTGCATAACTATATCTTCTTGTGATCTTGCAAACTCAATTCCCAAAAAATATTTTAGTCACCAAGATATTTGATTTTGAAAGCTTTGTGCAGAGCATCCTTGGTCTTTTTAATCTGTTCTAGTCTATCCCCAGTTATTAATATGTCATCAACATAAACCAATATTATAATTACTCCACTGCTTGAGTCCTTTATGTACAAGGAGTGATCATACTGACTTTGTCTGAATCCATAATTAATAAAGGCCTTAACAGCTTGGCATTCCATTGTCTAAAAGCCTGTTTAAGTCCATACAAGGATTTAGAGAGTCTGCATACTTACTGCTCCCCCTGACTCTAAAATCCTTGTGGTAATTCCATGTAGATTTCATCTTCTAAATTACCTTGTATGAATGCATTAAAGAAATCCATTTGATGAATATGCCACTGTTTGCTGCTGCCAGTACTAAGACAGTTCTTAGGATGACCATCTTTGCTACTGGACTAAATGCTTCATGGTAATCAATCCCCTCTTTTTGATTATAACCTTTGGCCACTAACCTTGCCTTAAATCTTTCAACTTCTCCTGAAGATTTGTATTTGACTTTGAAGATCCATTTACAACCAATAGGTTTCTTTCCTTGTGGAAGAGGTACCACCTTCCAAGTTTGATTGCTCTCTAAGGCTGCAATCTCAATTTGCATGGCTATCCACCTTGGACCTTAATGGCATCTGCATAGATGGAAAGTTCAACAATGTTAGAGAATGTAGCTAGATACTTTTGATAGTTAGTGGACAAACCATCATATGACACATAGTTAGATAATGCATAAGGCACATTGACATGAATGTTTAATGAAACAAAGTCTTTTAACCATCCTGAAGGGTGTCTGCCTCTGCCGGACTTTCTTTGAGTGACAATGTTCTCTGATATTGATTCATCTGTGTGTAGAGTAGGTTCATCATTTGAATCCATAGTTGATGGAACAGTGTGATCCTCAGGTTCTGGTGAAGGAATTGTTCTAGGTTGTGCATCTTCTCTAGAGTCAGTTACTGCTCGACATATGTCTTCCTCTAGAAAATTATGTGGTTGAGATGTGAACAGTTGAGATCCAGACCAGTAATTTTCTTTTAATGGGAACCTGTCTTCTTTGAATTCAACATCCCTATTCATAAAAAATAGTTTTTTAGTTAAATCAAATAGGATATATCCCTTTTTTGACTCAGAGTACCCCATATGTACAGCATGCCTAGTCCTAGAGCTTAATTTGTCTAACTGATGCACTGTTTTTGCATGACAGAGACACCCAGTACTCTCAAATAGTCAAGAGAAGGTTTCCTCCCATGAAATTTTTCATAGGGACTAATGTTGTTTAGTGTGGAAGAAGGCGGCCTATTGATTAGATAAGTTGCAACTTGCATACATTGTCCCCAGTACATTAAGGGATTGTTGCTTGAAATCTCATTGCTCTAGTTAATGCTTATAGATGTCTATGCTTTCTTCCAGCTATTCCATTTTTTGTGGAGAATAGGTACATGAAGTTTGATGCACAATACCTAAACTGCTAAATAAATCAGAACACGATTGGTTTGTGAACTCAGTACCATTATCTGTCCTAATTGTTTTAACCTTTGTCTCAAATTGTATGCTAACACAAGTCAGAAACTGCTTTATTACAACAAAGACATCAAATTTCAATTTAAGCAAGAATATCAAAGTCATTCTAGAATAATAATCAACAATAGTAAGGAGGAACTTGCATCCATCATATGTATTCACTTTGTAAGGTCCCCAAAGATCCATATGTATCAATTCAAATGACTTTAGATTCATAGTGGTACTATTTGTAAATGGTAACCTAGTCTGCCTTGCTTTAGGATAGATAGTACACTTATTCATTATATCAGTAATACTACTCTTTTGATCAGGAAACAGTTGAAGTAATACTCTAAATGGAGCATGACCAAGTCTTTTATGCCATAATTCCACATTTTCTCTACTTATACTAGCTATGTAGCATCTTGTTTTCTTATGTCCAGACAGCTTTTGTCTAAGCAGAAAGTATAGCCCCTCCTTTTCTTTACTAATCTCCTTCACCCTTCTATTGTAAAGATCCTGAAAAATACAGAAGTTAGAAAAAAATGTAGCAGAACATTGTAATTGTCTGGTAGCCTTAGATACAGATAACAAATTATACTTGAATTGAGGAACATGAAATACATTCTCAATAGTACTTTGAGGAGAAATACTACTGGTCCTTTTGTGAGACACATGTGTCATATTTCCATTAGATAGGAAAAACTTTTTGAGACTATCAGGTTTTACTATAGTATCTTTGTTCAATAGATCAATATCACCAACCATATGATTAGTGGCTCCTGTGTTAGTTATCCATTCTGATTGATTATTACTGACTACCAAGGCCTTACAGATACAGTTACCTACCATATGAGCTGAGTCCTTGACTTATGATTGCTTTTCTTCCAGCATGTTACAGATTTGTTCGTACTGCTCTTGAGTAAACTTTGGTCACATCATAATCAATTCCAACATTTGAATTAGTCATGTCCTGAGTGCTAGATTGACCTGACTGACATTTATCTGGCTGATATCACTCATGCATTACTTTAGCAGCTTGTCCTTGTGATTGCCCCCAATCCTCACTCATGACATTATAAGTTCCATGTGCTGGTTTTTTTTGCTTGTACCCTTTATCATATCCCCTAGTATCACCCTTTTTCTCACCATACTTTGGATGATCATGAGGATAGCCTACCAACTTATAAAAAATTCTTTTTGTAGTGTCCCTTCAACTTGTAATGGTCACACACAATATTAAGATTATAATTTGATTGTATCTTTTACATTTGTAATTTCCAGTCTTTGAGTACATAGCCAATCCATCACTCATACAAGGTGTAGTACCTAACAGCCCTGTATCCACAGTTTGTGTAACTGCTTTTTGGCTCTCATCACTTAATATCATGGCATAGGACTGATTCACCATTGGTAATGGATTCATAAAGAGTATCTGGCTTCTAGCCTGCGAGTAGGTATCATTCAGACCCATTAAAAACTAATATAATTTCTACCTTTGTAGATACATCAAGAATTCTCTTGATTTTTCATAATTGCAGGTAGGAGGGGAACCATAGATTCAAACTCATCCCAAAGATCCTTCAATTTAGTGTAGTACATTGCCACAGACTAAACACCTTGAGATGTGGTTGGTATTTCTTGATGCAGATTGAAGGTTCTTGATGCATCTATCTTATCAAATCTTTCCTTTAAATCATGCCAAAAAGCTTGTGCATTAGAAGCAAGGACTACTCCTCCAATCAGATTACTTGCCACTGAGTTCATCAGCCAAGAAAGAACTATAGCATTAACTCCCTCCCATTGGTTCCATAACTCGACTGGAAAATTTTTTTTCTTCCAGGTACCATCTACAAATCCAAGTTTATTTCTTTCTAATAAT
Organism: Datura wrightii; assembly: GCA_035772735.1. Taxonomy (NCBI): domain Eukaryota; kingdom Viridiplantae; phylum Streptophyta; class Magnoliopsida; order Solanales; family Solanaceae; genus Datura; species Datura wrightii. The sequence goes on along the minus strand of JASDFA010000018.1, from coordinate 177,310,341 downwards.
GCAATCCTCATTGACTTTCCCCAAACCACATAATTCTCACTTCCCTTTAGTTGAAAAGACATAATGGTCATACCACTTACATCAGTCGATGTCAAGAAAAGTGGATGATTGTGGTCCATTGGTATCTGAATCATTGTTGATGGAATTGTTGTAGAAGTTGCATTACTGGAATTCATATGAATCCCATTTGTTGGTCCATTATTGTTCACCCCAGTTTCCATTGATGCAAATCTAGAAGTGTCTATTTTCACAGAAAACTAATCTTGTATCTTCTTGTTGCCTGCAGATCAATTGCTTCTATTCTTTAGTAGAGATTCTCTGATACCATATTGATTATATGATACACAGATTAGTAGCTAAAGAAGGTGGAATACATGTAGATGAATAAGAAGATTCAACACAGAATAGTTTGAGGAAGAAGAGAAAGTAGAATAAGAGAAGAGTAAGAAGAAAGAGAAATATTCAGAATAATTCTTCAAGAATGTTGTATACATCCAGAGAATGAATTAGTTCTTTACATTGATCATGAGCCTCTATATTTATAGACTCTATAGAGTTAGTTACAACTTAGTAGTTATCTAGTCATTACTTGACTTTAACTACTTAACTAACTTTAACAGCTTTTCTAACTAACTGTCTAACTACTTCTTAATGCAGTGAACATGCCTTCACTTCCACTACAAGTAATTTCTTTCTTCATTCTTATTATATCTTCAATCCTCAACAAATACAAACAACTCTATAGACCAAGTCCTTAATTTTTGACAACAACTTACATCAATCATTGACAATGGTCAGGGGAGGTCATATAACAGGGACATTATTGAGAAGAATATGGAGCAATCGAACAATCGAACAATCAAATTGATCAAGTTATTGCTAATAATAAGGATAGAGTTATCAAAAATGAAAGTGAACAGCTGCATAAGTGCAGTAAGGATCATCCTATAGATCTTAGTGATGCTCAATTGAATTATCTCAAAATCATCAGTGGTACTAAAGGAAGACCAATGTAGTGATGATCCCTGTTAAGCAAATAATGATCTGAGTCTTCTATTTAATTCCTCTAAATATGATGTTGGATGATGATGACCACGCAGAGGAAATGATTTGTGAAACTAGTGATCATTATGCTAGTATTGAAAGTGAAGGTCTAGTTGATGAAGATACAACTGAAGGCCAATATGTTATTGACGAATAGCCGAATGATGATCATGCAGATATCTTGGTTGAGCCTTCTGTTCTCAAGATCTAGTTGATGTTAATGTTACTATCGATTTTGATAATACTATCAATAACCTTTACCTTTCTCCTAGAGGGAGGGGTAGAGGAAGAGGAAGAGAATATCACCCACAAGAAAAGAGGCTTTTAGTGGCCGCTTGTTGATGTAGGGATATGAATTCGATCATTATAAACGTACTTTTGGTGACCGAATTTTTTTCGGCTAATAAAGTAAATTTTTAGTTCAACATTAACGAAAAGAAAATATCCGTTCCTTAAAATATATAAAATCTTGTTGTTAATGATAAAATACATAATTAAAAAATTAAAGGGCGCTAGCTTTCTCGCTTTTAACCAACCCATAATTTTTGCCACCCAAACTTGCCCCTTCTCCCACAGGAGAAAAACCTTTATGCTATATAACAGAGGCACATAGGAACTCAATGAAAATCACTATTATCTTGGAATGTTTGCTCAAAGATCTATCTTGTTTGTTGAATTGGTTGTAGATTTTTGTTTTCTTTCTTATCAAGGTAAGTTTCTGCCTAAACTGGATCTCTGGTTCTTGGGTATTTGTATAATCCGAAAAGAGGAGGTCAAAAATTACTGTAGGAATATGGTATCTGTAAGGTTAAATTGTTATAGAAAAGTGACATCGACTCAGCCTCTAGAACTAATATACGGTCTAGTTGAATTGCTAAGTTTGTTCTAATAGTCTCTAGGTTTGTTTACCTTCTTGCTTTGTATTTGTGCCCTATGTGCTTATTTTATTCTACTTACTCTCCTTTACTTTATTAGAATTATAAATTGTTCCCCAACAGAAGGTATCAATTTTCGTTGTAATAAATTTCATTTCCCCCTCGTGTATTTTGTTTGTTCTATTTAGAAAGATGAATTGATGCATTTTAAATATTTCTCTCTGTTGGATAGCTAACTGCACTTATTCTTATCTATTTTATATTACCTATATAAATTTAATTTTTTTTGGAGGTAGTTACATAATTTAAATCATCATGTCGATTTGTCACAAAGAGCTACATATGGAGTTATTACAAAGAGCAGTTGCACATCGAGTTGGGGGGGCATATTGCTTTTGGGAAAATAAACCGTAATAATTATGTATGCCACTTTTTGAATGTATTTGTCAAGTATTTTTATTTTCTTATTAGAATGCAATGTATAATTTTATTTAGTTAAAACATAAAATTCATCTTTTAACTCCTAGATGTATTATAATTAGTGACTCGGGTTACCTTGTGGGTAAAGGGATGTGAATATGCTGCAATTTTGTTCAGTAATTTATGTTATATTGTTGGTAAAAGATATATGAATACTCTTTAGAGAGTTTTTATTAAATTATTGGTAAAAGGTGTAAAAATATTACTAAAAAATGGATACCTATCTAAATAAAATTTCTCTTGCTCCTAATTGAAGTTTTGATGATAGAAACTTATGTGAAATTGAATGGCATAAGAGTTACAAATTAAATGGTACACAACTTTGCAAAAGTTTGTTCCCTCTTTTTGATTTCATCTTATTTAGAATTTTATATTAAAAAATATTTGTTTTACAAGTACAAGCATATATTTTAGTTGTTTCAACTACATCCACCAGTTTATTCATATTCTTTTTATATTTGAATATCATATTGCTGACACAATGAGCCTATTTTGCAGTATTTTACTATTAACATTTGGTGTCAAATTTGTTATCAGTTTCAAAAGAAATATTTGGTGTCAAATAGTTAGCCTAATGAAGTTAGGAAAACTAAACGGTATGCTAAATGAACCTGAAATCTATGATTGAGCTAAGTAATTGTAGGAAAGAGATAAATATATGTAAGGGCAAATACAACTGAATTATAAACTATAGCATACTGTCATGTCCTTTTTCTATAAGACATATTCTCATTCCTTTTGCTAACAGCATAACACAAGTTACTAAATACAAAAATGAAAATATATATCAACCCCGTGGTATTTTAAAAGAGATTGAGGTTTCATATGTAATGGACGATTCAAATATTTAGATCAAATTCCTTAATAGGGAGTTGAAATTATTTGTTACTTTTGTCTAATCACTTAGTCTTACAGATGAATACATTCTACGTCATAGTTATTGCGCAAAATATTATTTACATAGAAAATTGAAATTCTACTTCAAGAAGCTAGGGATGAATGATGTTGGGCATATTTTTATGACCATTTGCCATGTTTTTACCTATATTTAGCCTTTTTTGAGTTCATAATCCTTATGAAATATATGAATTTATATTTTCGTATGTCTTGTGAGCTAATGAATGTTTCTAGATATTTTGAGCAGGAAATCAAGGAAAAAGGATCCAAAAATAACCTGAGGTGTGAGAAAGAAGAGTTCGTGAAAGTCAACCTGGGGCTATGGTTGGTGTGGCACAATAACACTTGTGCTTCAAGAAATATGCACTAAAGTTGGTGCTACGGATGGTGTGGGCCACTAGGTCCCTAGTTTTGGGGATGAGAATTTGACTAACACCTTAGCAAGATGGATGGCGTGGAGCCCTAGAAGCATTCCAAACTTAGAAAAATTTTCCAATATTCTGGTGCTATGGATGACTAACACGCTGGTGCTACGATGGAGTGGGGGGACAGAGGTGTTTAGAAGTGTAAAAATTGGCTAACACCATGGTGCTATGGCTGGAGTGGGGAGCCCGAAGCTATACATTAGAGGAAAATTGACCCAGACTTGGGGCTATGGAAGGGGCGGTGCACCAGACACCAACCTGGATCGATTTTTCTGATTTTTAAGCTAAATACTTGAGGTCAAAAGCGTCATTTGAAAGCTCACCTATAAATACAACATTTAGGGAATTTTAGCATATCATTCATCATTTTTTTATCGTAGAAGGTTGTAAACACAACTTTTGAAGGAGAGACAAGTTTTTACTTAGGTTTCTTTTTTTCTTTATTATTTTACTTTGAATGATGATTATGTCTTTGTTTTTACGGTTGTCTAGGTTTTGGCTTTAGTTGATCGTTGACGTTTGAAAGACTGATTAATGCTAGTTTTGATTCTTCATTAAAGGTTGTTTATGTTTACTTGTTTTAATTGCTTATTCACTAGACTGATCACCTTGTGAGTAAATCTATTGGCTTTTAATTGAACTAGGGAAAGGAAATCGAAAGGTTAAAAGTAAATGTAAAACAAGAATTCGAAGATCCTTTGGCCCATTGATTGAAGGTTAGAAGTTGTTTTTGAGGATAGGGATATACCCTTCAATCCTATTTAGTTGAAATACAAATAGGCATAACCGTTATTTCATGTTTCTCCTGCGATCATAGGGATATAGGCATTAGGGTTCATGAGATAGTTCTTGGACGCTCAGGAGAGCGGCAAGAAATGGGATACTAACTTGCAACTATAAACCTTAGGAGGAATCGATCTAGCATAATCACGTTTTGAAAACTCAACCTGAAAAGAAAGTAGCAATTCTCTAGATTTTCATCATCATTTGAAGTATAAACAAGTTTGCAACAATCTTTAGTTAACTTTACATTTTAAGTTTAGTAGTTTCATTCTTCAAGCCATTCCCCATTTTATTTATTTTGTTAGAATAGCGAAATAAAGAAATAATCGTAAAACTATTAATTTGAAAATTCTCTAAGGGATTGATAATCGGGACTTCACCATCCTATATTACTTGAAAACTATGTGTGCTTACGTGCCTTTGGGCGATATTAAGTTTTTGGCACCATTACCGGAGTAACACCCTGAAACTTTCCTAGACCAAACTCAAACTTTGCATGAAAAACCAGAAAGAACCAGAAAATTTTTGTCACAAAACAACCCAAACAACGAGTCATTGTCACTTATAACGAACCATTGTCTGAGTCATTGTCTGTCATATAGATTTCTTTTTGGGGACCAACAAGGCATAGGATGACCAGTTGGAAGGAGTCATGAGTCGTCCTATTGTCCGTTCTATCCCAGGTCTAGAAACCTACCAGACCTCTCCCTGAACCAAGGAGTGGGACAATGACTCGTGTTTCATACCAACGAGTTGTTGCTTCTACCGGTTGCCTGAACTAGTAACCCTTCAGGTCAAGAAAGTGTTGACCACGAGCAGACATAACAACCCATTGGTTCTGCCAACGAGTTATTGTGTCGTCCATGTAAAGGAGCTAAGTTTTTCCTTCCAGTGACAACGGGAGGTACCAACGACCCGTTGTTCGTCCAACGAGTTGTGGTCTCCTTTCGTTTCCCAATCCAGTGAGCGTTATTTCTAGGCCCAGAACCAACAACTGGTCCGAATGAGTCATGGTGTCAACCAACGACTCATTGTGCGACCTGTTAATCCCCTGTCAGGCAGTTTTCAGATTTTTCTTCTAGAGTTATTTTTGTAACTTTCCACCTTTTTAATCTCTACACTACCTCATTTGGGTTATATTTAGGGTTTTTATAGGGGTAATCAACATCCACTCTTCATATTTCTCATTCCCTTAAAGGTCAGAACGTAGAACTTAGTCAGAAAGCACAGAGAAGGAGCAAGGGTTCAACTTTCTTCTCAAATCTTCTCAAGGGTTTTCTCTGGAATTTTCCTCACCAGGTATGTGAGAATTTAGAAAGGGAATTGTCCTTCCCTTGTTCCCCAAAACCCATTTAAATTTTCTTCTCAGTCCTAACTCTGAGGTTTCGAAATTTAGAAATCTTTCAGTCAAAATTTGATAAATTCATGTGGAATGTTGTTCATATTGTTAGTTGATATATTTCCATTACTTAGAGATCATGTTGATACTTACTTCCTGTAAATGGGTTTTAGCCCTAGCTCTTGAATATAGTCATTAGAGTCTTGCAAACTTGATTAATTATTCATGTTTCTTGATTCTATTAGTGTTAGAATTCCCATATTATTAATATCAGTTGAATTCTCAATCAGTTGCATGCTAGCTCAGTTTCAGTCAAAATTGTAGCATTTTCAGTATTTTCAGAAATGTCAACGGATCAGTTTGACTATAGTCTTTCCTTGAGGTGTTAGTAATGACTCCCAGATATCAGTTATCAGAATCAATATCAGTTATTAGTTAGTTCTACAGAAGATTACGACACTTCCAAATAAGCAGCTCTGACTAGTCTTAGAACACCAGTTACAGTATTCCGTTCGATAAAACTCTCAGGGTACTTCTAGATAAGTGTCCCTGACTTAGTCTTGGGTCCCAGCTTCGAGCTGTCAGCTTAGTAGACAAATTAGGTTTATCCAGTGGGAGTAGTACTTAACATCGAACAGACCGGGGTTCACCACACTCAGGTTCCCAAAACTACGTTGCCAAGGTTATTTTTGCCCTAATGGGCCAAGATTTATGATCACCCAATTCATGCCTTTATACCTTGGCAAGGTATATTGGCTCCTATCGATGGGGAGTATACATCAAAATCCACATTTAGCTCATGTGGTTATATGTCGGTTATAGACTCTCCCACTAGTCAGTACAATCTCAATTCAGTTCAGTTTAGCTCAAATCAGTATCTCAGATCCAGGACATGTCAATGATCATCGTCCAAGGTAATTATTGACCATATCAATTATATTTTAGTTGTATCAGTTTTCAGTATTTAAGTTGGTCATTTCATGTCATTTCAGTTCAGTTACTTGTTCTTTCATGCTTATTATATCTCTCACTTACTCAGTACATTCAAACTACTGATGCATACCTTCTATGCTGTCATATTATGATACAGGTGTAGGCTCTAAGTCTCTGCATTGTTAGTAGTTTCCCTCAGACGATATCAGCAGCAGCATTTGGCGAGTCCTCATCTTTTGAGGACGATATCTATTTTCATTTAGTTACTTTCAGTTATATTTTAGAGTTAGCTGGGGGCTTGTCTCAGCAACTCATCATTGAGTAGATGGCTTTCAGACATAGACACAGATTTTTAGTATTGTATTTCAGATGTATTGACTCATTTCAAATCAGTTTTCTTAAATGATTTTATTTATTTAAATCTTCCGCTTATGCTTACTCAGTTTACCAGTGTTATGATAGACCATGGGTTGGCTTAGGGTTATTTGTGACTCCAAGTACCGTGTCTCGTCTAGGGTATAGACTCGGGTCGTGACAACTGGGGACTTGAAGATTGATTGATCATTTGTAGGTTAGGATTTTTATTCCGCTATTCTGTATTTTATGTTTTTATTTGTGTGTTTGTGAAGTTATAGTTGTTGTGTGCTCATTGTATTCCAAATACGAGAAGTCAAGAACCACTTTTGGCTTCTTTTGATTCTGAAATTGAGAGAACCTTTAGAAGAGTAACTATGGAGGATAACAAGAAAGCACACGGCAACAACCAGGAGAGGGTTCCAGTGTTGAATTTCACTAGGCCGAACTTGGAGAAAGCTTCTAGAGAAATCATCAAGATAGCCATCATTGGGAACTGTGAGCTAAAAGAAGAGATCGTGCGGTTGGTCCAAAACACTTGCCAATATCAGGGAAAGCCACACGAGGATCCCCACAGGCATCTGACGTTCATGGACATGAGTTAGAAATTTCACTATCATAATGTGTTAGATGAGTATGTAAATCTCACGTTGTTTTTGTTCTCGTTGATTGGTAAGGCCAAGGAGTGGCTTCAAAATAAGCCAGCAGGATCCATCACTACTTGGGAGGTTCTTTCCAATAAGTTCATCAACAGATTCTTCTTTACAAGGAGGAAAAAAGAGTTAAGAGGGAAGATCTCTAGTTTTGTGTAGCTAGCTAGTGAAACCTTGGCTCAGGCTTCAAAACAATACAAGGGCTACTTGAGAAATTTCCCACACCACATACAGCCAAAGGAGATTATCGGGCACGACTTTATAAAAGGTATGAAGCCAGAGTCAAAGATCTAGCTTGATACAACCGCACAAGGAAAAATTTTGTCCAAGAGCTATGATGAGATAGAAATTCTTTTGAATCTCATGTCAGTGGGGAGTCAAGACTATCAGGACTCAGGTAGAGGATTCATAGCAACCAAGGTTCTATAAAAGCTCGAAGTAGATGGTGTAGCGGCAATCCGAGCAGATATAACTCAGCTCATGAATATGAGTAGCAAACTTGTGAACACACCAGCAAGAAGTCTAGTTCAGCAGGTCCATCAAGTCCAGAATCCACCACCATCATGTGAGGTGTATGGAGAATGCCATGCTTATTAAGATTGTCCACTAAACCCAGAATCTGTAGTTTTTATAGGAAAAGAAGGTCGTGGTAGAGTTTTTGCAAGTAACAATTATAACCAGGGGTACAGGAATGCATCAAATCCCTCATGAGGAAGGAATCAGAATATCCAAAGGCCCTAGAACACCTATCCAAGGCCTCAGGGCCAATAGCTGAGTAGTTTGCTTGAGGAAACAATGAAGCAGTGGATGGTTCAGTAGACTCAGGTGGTTAATGAGATATAGATGTCCATTCGTGAGCTGGAGAGACAGATAGGGAAATTGTCCCTTTAGCAGAATAACAAACCACAAGGGACACTTTTGAGTAACACAGAGAAGAACCCCAAGAAAAATGTGAGTGTAATTTCCTTGTGCAGTGGTAAAGAGCTAGGTGAATTTGATCCCCAGAGAAAAGAAGGTAATGAAGAGCAGATTGTGATGTCCATATAGGAGGTTATTGAGTAAATAAACTCAATGCCGAAGTTTGTAGAAGCCTGTCATTCCTCGAGTTTACACCCTGGGCGGGACACGGTACTTGGAGTCACAAGTAACCCCAACTTAACTCCTGGTCTATCATACACTGACATTCTTAGAAACATATAAATATATGCAGCGGAAGTTTAAAAACAATACTATAAACATTTAAGAGAACAAAGCTGGTCCATAATATTTGAAAATATTTTAACAAAGCTACAAGTCTTAAAAAAACCAAATCTGTGTCCAAAAGCCAATACAACTAATGAGTTGTTGGGACAAGCCCCCAGGTAACTCCAAATATAAATAAAAGGAAAGAAAATGTAACTGAATTAAATAATCTCCATCCTCGAAGAATGAGGACTCACCAGCTAGAACGGCTGAAGTCTTTGGAGAGTGATCAGCTAACGAGGCTGAAACTGAGATCTTGCAACTGTATCATAAAATGATATAGAATAAAAGTATGTGTCAGTACTTTGAATGTATTGAGTAAGTGGGAGAAAGCATAACACAAGAAATGATATAACTGAACTGGAAAGACATGCAATGACCCACTAATGCTACTGAACTGAATAACCAAAATAACTGAGATGGTCTAAAAGACCTTGTCTGATGGTCAAGGACATGCTCTATTTCTAAGATACTGAATTGAACTGATCTGACTAGTGGGAGAGTCTATAACCGACATATAACCATGTGAGCTAGACGTAGAGTTCGATGTATACACCCCACTAGTAGGACCCAATATACCTTGCCAGGGTATAAAGGCATGAACTAAATGATCACAAGAGTCTGGGGCCGTCAGGCAAATAAAATTGAAACTTACACTGGCAATGTAGTTCTGGGACCCTGGGTGTGCTAGAATCCCAGTTCGTTCGGTGCTAAGTCCAACTCCCACTAGATTGTCCTAGACTGATTACTAAGCTGATAGCTCAAAACTGGGGCCCAAGACTAGCCAAGGATACATATCTGAAAGCACCCTGAGAGTCTTATTGGACCAGATTCTGGACTGGATTCTAAGTCTGGTCAGAGCTGCTTATCTGGAAGCATCGTAACCATCTAAAGAACTAATTATAATCTGAAGCTGGGGTCCTAAGGCCAGTCAGATCTGCTGGTCTAAAGTGTCATCACTGCCTAGTGGACACTAAAAACTGAGTTCTGAATCTTATTCCGATATATAGGAGGTACTACTGACACCTAGAAAATTTTGGTAGTCAAACTGATCAACTGACGTTTTTGACTGACACTGAGAATGCTAACATTTTGAATAAAACTGAACTGAAAATAATCTGATTGAGTTTCAATACTATTAACAACATGGAAGTTTCCAACACTGATAAAATCAAGCAAAATTTTGGTATTCAAACAATGTTATAAGATTCAAGATTTTCTACATTCAAGAACTAGGGCTAAATTTCACTTCACAAGAATAAACATCATTTCAGTCACAAACTGGTGGAAAATATCTATAACTAATATGAAGTAACATTCCACATGGATTAGATGAAGTATGACTAAAATTTCTTAACATTCAATAATTCCAGGGCTAGAACTAATAGAGAAAAATAGGGAGGAATTTGGGGACACAAGGGAAGAACTATTCCCTTGTTGAATTCCCACATACCTGGTGAAGAAGCCCAAAGAATTCCCTTAAAAAATCGAGGAGAAATATACTACCCTATTTCTTGCTTTGAAATGCTATGAGAGAACTCCTACGTTATTTTTTGAGAGTCTGAATGGGTAGAATGAGGAAAGGAACCATTTTAACCCCTCAAATAATCTAATAATATGCTTAAAACGATGTAGTTTAGAGTCTAGGAGGTAGAAAATTACTGAAACACCCTTGAAAAACTCAAAGGGAAAAACTGATTGACAGTCCCCATAGAGGACCTAACTGGTCGTGGCCAGTGACCACCACTCGTGGTCCCAGTCGTGAGGTACACTGCCTTAAAACCCCTACTAGCCACCATGGAGACTCAACGGGTCGTGGTTGGTGACCACAACTCGTGATCACTTCCCATGGTCTCCCCTTCCAAATAGTCCCTGGAGTCCCCACGGGTGACACCACGACTCGTGGTGTCCCAAACGAGTGATGGTGAGGACCCATTGGGTACACTGCCTAACTTCTCCCTGGCCTTAAATTTTCTATTGACCACGGATCATATCGTGACTCATAGGGTTGACCATGATTCGTGGTCACCTTATTTTTTCCAAATTTTCAACTAAGTTCCCAGTTCTCACCACGAGTCACTTAACGACTCATGGGCACCTCTCACGAGTCATAGAATAACTTGTTCTGTGACCTGGTGTAGATTTTTCAGTTTTCTCTGATTTAAGTCCTGGGTCTAGTCTTTTAGTTTATGGGGCATTACAATATATCCCCCCTTAGGAAAATTCGTCTTTGAATGTTGGAAAACACACATGAAAGAAGAGAATGGCAATCTTTATACACAAATACTGATCATGAAAGATGGAAACTAGTGGAATGACTACCTCTGAACTGAATTCACTAATTATCCACATAATCATTTTCATGAAAGAAATGAAACACGTGAACTAAAATCAGTTTTGGGGAGGAAATTGATACCTTAAACTGAAACTAAGCTGGAAGGGAACAAATGGGGGTATCTAGCTATCTTATCTACTTCAACCTCCCACGTAGATCCATTCCCTTGCTGGTTCCTCCCTAAGACTTTGACTGAAGCTACCTCCTTGTTCCTCAGCTTACAAACCTGACAGTCGAGGATCTGGACTGGAACTTCCTCATATGAGAGGCTATCTTTCACTCCCACAATGTCCAATGGCACAATTGAAGTTGGATCACCAATGCTCTTCTTCAATAGTGACACCTCGAATACTGGATACACAAATGCTAATTCTGAAGGTAATTCCAGCTCATAAGCTACCTTGCCAATTTGCCTCAGAATTTTGTGGGGTCCCGCATATCTCGGACTGAGCTTTCCCTTCTTCTCAAATCTCATCACCCCTTTCATGAGTGACATTTTTAGATAGACCCAGTCATCCACTGTAAACTCCAATTCTCTTCTCCTCACATCAGCATAAGATTTTTGACGGCTCTAAGTTGCTTTCAATCTTTCTCTGATGAGTTGTACCTTCTGCATAGCTTCGTGAACCGAGTCTGGCCCGATTATAGTATCTTTACCAACCTCAAACCACCCAATAGGAGGCCTGCACCTCTTACCATACAATTCCTCAAATGGGGTCATTTGGATACTGGGGTGGTAGCTATTGTTGTACGCAAACTCGATAAGAGGCCAGTGGTCATCCCAACTGCCCTTAAAATTGATCGTGCATGCTCTCAACATATCTTTTAGGGTCTGAATACTCCGATCATCTTTCCCATCTGTCTGCGGGTGAAAAGATGTGCTGAGCTTGACTAGGGTACCAAGTTTCTTCTGAAAAGACTTCCAGAAATGCAAGGTGAACTGGGTACCTCTGCCAGAAATAATGGATAATGGCACCCTATGAAGTCTAACCAACTCTCGAATATAAAAGCCTAGCATAGTCCTTAGCTAAATCTATAGTTTTAACTAAGAGGAAATGTGTTGACTTAGTCATCCGGTCTACTATTATCCAGATAGAATCATGTTGCCGATGAGTTCGAGGTAGAACCGTAATAAAGTCCATATTCACTTCTTCCCACTTCCACATGGGTATGTTGATATCCTGGGTCATACTTCCCCATATCTGGTGTTCTACCTTGACTTGCTGACAGTTCGGGTACTTAGCTATGAATTCGGCGATGTCTCTCTTCATGTCGTTCCACCAGTAAATATCCCACAAATCGCGGTACATTTTAGTAGCGCCAGGGTGGATGGAGTATCTCGAGTTGTGTGCTTCAGCCAATATCTATTGTCTCAAGTCACCGACGCCTGGTGCACACAATCTACCATGGTAACGGAGCATACCATTTCCCCTTGGAGAAAGCTTCAACCTCTTTCCTGAGAATCGCTTCCTTATGTTTAAGTAAAATGGGATCCTCATCCTGTTTGGACTTAACTTCAACAATCAAAGAGGAATTTGACCCGATTTGCATCACCACCCCACCCTCAGCTGAGTCAACCAAATGCACCCCTAACCGAGATAGTTTGTGAATATCATTCATCAATTCCTTTTTGCCTTCCTCAACATGAGCCACGCTACCCATAGACACTCTGCTTAGGGCGCCAGCCACCACATTGTCTTTGCCCAGGTGATATAGCACACTCATGCCATAATCCTTTAGGAGCTCTAACCACCTTCTCTAATGAAGATTTAGGTCCTTCTGACTGAATACATACTGAAGGATCTTATGATCGATGAAAACATCCACGTGAGCCCCGTATAGATAGTGTCTCCATATTTTTAATGCAAACAGCACCACTGCCAACTCCAAGTCATGAGTTGGATAATTCTTCTCATGAACTTTGAGTTGTCTTGAGGCATAGGCTATCACTTTGCCCCGCTGCATCAGAAGCAACCGAGTCCAACTCTGGAAGCGTCACAATATACTACAAACCAATTTGATCCTTCCGATAGGGTCAACACTGGAGTGGTAGTGAGTCGAGTTTTTAACTCTTGGAAACTCTTCTCACACGCATCTGACCACTGGAATTTCACCTTCTTCTGAGTCAGCCTAGTCAGAGGAGATTCTATAGAATAAAAGCCCTCCACAAAGCGTCAGTAGTACCCGGCCAAACCCAAGAAACTTCTGATTTCAGTTAGGGAGGTAGGTCTAGGCCAGTCTTTCATGGCTGCTATCTTTTGAGGATCAACCTGAATACCCTCACCGGAGACCACATGACCCAGGAAAGTCACGGACTGCAACCAAAATTTGCACTTGTTGAACTTGGCGAACAACTGGCGGTCTCTAAGGGTCTGAAGCACTATCCTCAAGTGATTAGCATGCTCTTCCTCATTTCTAGAGTATAACAGAATGTCGTTGATAAACACAATGACGAACATATCCAAATACTGCTTTAAGACTCTGTTCATCAGGTACATAAAGACTGTAGGTGCATTTGTTAGTCTGAAGGACATAACCATAAACTCGTAGTGACCATACCGAGTCCTGAAAGTTGTTTTTGGTATGTCACACTCTCTGAATCTTAGCTGATGATACCCCGACATAAGATCTATTTTGGAGAAACAGCTGGCTCCCTGAAGTTGGTCAAACAGGTCATCAATTCTGGGTAGGGGATACTTGTTCTTAACTATGACCTTGTTCAACTGATGGTAATCGATGCACATTATGAGGTTATCGTCTTTCTTTTACACGAATAGCACTGGAGCACCCCAGGGAGAGATGCTGGGTCTAATAAAAACCTTACCAAGAAGATCTTTTAGCTGCTCCTTTAACTCCATAAGTTCAGCCAGGGCCATTCTATAAGGAGGGATGGAGATGGGCTAAGTATCTGGAATAAGGTCTATACCGAAGTCGATTTCCCATTCAGAAGGAACTCCAGAAAGATCTTCAGGGAACACATTTAGAAGTTCGCTGACAACAGGGACTGACTGGATAGTTGGGGTCTCATAGTCGAAATCCTTGACCCGAACTAGATGGTAAATACATCCCTTAGATATAAGCCTCCTGGCCTTAAGGTAGGAAATAAACCTACTCTTAGGTGTTGAACCACTGCCCGTCCATTCCAGAGCTGGCTCATTAGGGAACTAAAACCTGATGACCCTAGCTCTTAGTCTACTGAGGCATAACCTGAGTGTAACCAATCCATGCCAAGAATGAGGTCGAAGTCGACCATGTCTAACTCTACAAGGTCAGTTGGAATGACTTTACTGAAGATGAGATTGGGCAGTTTTTATACACCCGGCTGGCTCTAACTGACTAGCCAACTAGAGTGGAGACTGAAAATGGTTCTGAGAGAACTCTAGACTAATATTAAACTGAACAGTTATGTATGGAGTTACGAATGATAGTGTGTCCCCTGTATCTAGTAGGGCATATACATCTAGGTGGAAAAGACGCAACATACCCGTGACCACATTCGGTGAGTTCTCCTGATCCTGACGAGATGATAAAGCATAAAAATGATTTTGGCATTGACCGCCCTCGGTACTTGATGTATTAGCCTGCTGAGCTGGTCGTCCTGCTGGAGCTGTTGAGATAGTGGATTGTAACCTTCCCCGTCCAGCTGATGGGCATTCCTTAAGTTGATGACCAAGTTGTCCACAACTAAAACAGCCCTCTCAACCCTGAAGACACTCTCCTGGGTGGTTCTTGCCACACTTGGGGCAAGTTGGATATCTATTGCCGGCACTATAGCTCTGGGACTGAGAGCCAGATACTCCACCCCTCCGATCCTAGCAGGATTGAAAGGTAGAGGTGCTGGCTGAGCTGGGGGCTGGAGCTCTCTGTTGCTGCTGTGGGCGGCTGCTACTGCCAGACCTCTAGTGGCCATAATCTAATTAGCTAGTCCTTTCCCGTTTGTTCTTTTGCTCTATGTCCCTCAGTTTTTCTACCTCAATCTACTGGGCATAGACAATAAGGCCGGAGAGGCCGATATCCTTAATCAGCATTATTGTCCTGCACTCTTTGAGGACCAAGTTTGACACCCCATTAACAAATTTCAGCATGCGAGCCCTTAGCTCGGCCACCATCTCTGGAGCATATTTGGACAACTTGGTGAACTCCAGAGCATATTCTTCTACTGTCCGGTTTCCTTATCTCAAATTCATGAACTCCGCTACTTTCGCCTCCCTGATCTCCCAAGGGAAGAATCTATCTAGGAAGGCTGTAATGAACTCCTCCCATTCCACCGGTCCTGCCTCCGCTGGCCTACCCTCCTTCTACTACTCGTACCAAGCCTGGGCTACCCCTTTCAGGTGGTAGGCAGCCAAGTCGGCACTCTTTGAGAGACTGACCCCCATAATTTGGGTGATCTTTTTAACCTCGTCCATAAATCCTTGTGGGTCCTCTCCCACTTTAGATCCATGAAAATTTAGAGGATTCACTCGAGTGAAGTCCCGCACTCAGGCAGCTGTTGCGGAACCATTATTATTGATTGAAACCACTTGTTAGTTCACCTAGTTGATAATAGTTTGAGCGAGCAGCTGAATGGCTGCCCTAAATTCTGCGATGGACACTGAGTCGTCCTGAGGGGCTGTCGAGGCTGGTGGAGTAGGTCGGTGAGCATTAGTTGCCCTTCTTCCGTAACCACATCGCGGAGGCATGATTCACTGAAATGATAAAGCACGAGTTAGGAGGATGATTCTGGAACTGAATTTCAAGGCACAATAAGGAGTATGAATGTCATGCCCCACCTGGGGAGGCATGACTGGCACCTGGGGCCCTACTAGGATCTGAACTGCTGAGCTGACTGAGTCTAAGCACCTCTGGTGCAGGGCTAACTCTATCTCTAGAATCAAGAAAACAACGGGCTAGCGGCTGTAAACACAACCCCTGACTGACAAGGCCTATAGCCACCTGTGAAAGTAAACAGCCAATCAGAGACAAACAATCATAGGGAATTCTATGCGGCCGGCAAGGCTGCCAATCAATAGCTAAACAAGGCCCCACACGGTCAACACATGTAGTCTAAAAACACATATGGTCCCCATATGACTGATATCATCTAACCACAGGGAAGTAACACAATCTGCAAGCCTCTAGGAGTAATAAGATGGTCGGGACAGGGCCCCGACCTACCCATATGTACAAACAAAAGGAATAAACCTCTATCACAAAGCCCGGAAGAAGGGAGCTGATGGTTTTGTACGGCTAACTGGCACTATGAGGATCCTACTCCTCGTCTATCTGTACCTGCAGGCAAGTAATGCAGCGCCCCGGGAAGGGCCTCAGTATAATATGTATCGAATATGTAAGGCAGTAGATAAGCTGAATAGGACTAGAAGTAAATAAAAAGAAGAGCCGAAAGATTAACATGTACGCCTGCTAATTCGTAATCTGCAGCTAACTGACACTACATGTACATAAGTTAAGACTGCATACTTACACCTTTATACACTACAGCTAGCAGACAAGAATTCATACAAGAACCCGACTTGGCCCCCATAAGTCGGGAGGTACAATCAACACAAAATAACTCATTCAGGCCCCCATAAGTCCTGGCGAGCACATCTCAATCTATATACCCCTACTCAGGTGTCTACAACTCTACTAGTACTGTAGCCAACCTACCGATCCCATGGGTCTACAACTGGGCTCGCTTGGCCCCTGAACTGTAGCTGTGTCTGAGTCCGGAGGACTCCTGATCTATACACCCCAGGCGTAAACGCTTGCGGGGGTTTGTATAAGGCCAACCAGGGCAATATGAGGATCTAGATCCCCATCTTCGTCCCTTGCGGATGGCATGCCGCTCCGTAGAGCGACGTATCCTCGCCCCTAGCGGGCAAGCCGACACAGCTATTAACCCTGGGGTGGTGATGGAAGGCTTCTAACTAAGGGCAACCCCAACCTAGGTGCTATACTGACACATCAATCTATCTATATAAAAAGAGCGTATCTGGCCTTCTAGGCCTCTTACTAATGCTACTCGCTTCTGGGATAATCTGTATGGTTGTCTGCAGGCACGCCATATGCCCGTATTTGATCAGAGGATCCTGATAGTGATCATGATCTCTAATAGTCTAGGATGAATAAAGCAAGGTCTGAAGTGGCGTAACAACACTCTGAATGTCCCACTCGGACCTCTATAATTCATGAATAACTGTGGGGTTGTGGATAGATAACTACTTTGTTCTTCTAATTAAACAACTATAGGGTTGGGCTTGGTCGAACTTGCTTCTACGCGATCAGTCCCTAGTCCTCCATAGGGAGCTTACCGATCTCCTTAACTTGTGGTAAACATTGTACTAGCAGAGTACTACTGAATCCTTAGGCCTTGTCTGAATCCACTCGGATCTATATTACTGTTCTAGGAAATTCTAAATCTTATAGGCAATTCTATATAGACTGGCTCTCTCCTGGCACTCTGTACCTGAATACCTTACAAGAACCGGCTAGGGTGTTGGCCCGTCACTGACTACTGATGTGGACCCCTCCTTGGGGTACCCACGAGTTTATCTGACTCAAACGACTGGTTGGCTTACTAGGCATCCTACGTGGTAACTATTAAGTCGACTAAGACTGACAATCACTGATAAGGCTAAAGGGATGGCAAACGATCACTCAATACACAGGACAACCCTGGTGTCGCTAACTCTAGAATATACCTATTCTGTCTCTATTTCTGGTTTTGGAACGTGCGATAACATCAATGACCTCTAGGGATGCTTTCCTGCCAATATAGGCGCCAACTGGTCATTAGGCCGCCTAACTGCGCCCATATTGTTTAACCAACTAATTCATGCCAATAACTCTTACGAGCTTCTGAAGTCTAGGCCTGGCAACAAACATATAAGTCTACCATTACAATAAATTGTGAACTAAAAGAGTTTCTATAGCGAACATAACATGAATCACATTTAACCTGCTCCCTTTTAGTGAGGGGTCCTGTAGTATGATCTGTACACATTTTCTAGCAGCTAACTAGAATTTATGTAACTATAACCCCTACTAGCAGCTACTCGCAACATACCTGATATTTATATATGCATATCAATATCATCTAATTACAACATATCGAATTATAATGTAATGGTAGCAACTTTATGCAGCATCTGAGATCATTATTTCTATTCGAGAACATAAGTCGTAACACTGTACGACAAGGATACTTGCCGAGAGTTAAGCCTTACATACCTCGTTCGCCGTTTTCTGACTAACTGATGAGTATCAGCTCGTGTTCAACTGTCCTTCTCAACTGTAATCATATTAATAGAAGAATAGGGCTAACTTCGTTACTGAATTCAAAGAAAACAATAACTTATACACACACACACACACACACACACACTGACTATACTTCAACTTATCGAAAAAATGATCAAAAACTAGTAATTTCTCGGGAATCTAGAAGGGAGAAATACTTACTTTAAGTCTGTAATCGTATTGACACTAGTTTGAAACAATTCCATCAACTTAGGCTCGGCGGGACGATGATTTGCCGGGCGAATTTTGTGAAAATAACTCCACAGCAATGCTCTCTACAGCCTTATACTTTGGTACCCGAAGTTAATTTAGATTTGGAAGGCTTTTAGCGGCATTTAGCGAAGTAATCGGATGATTTTTACTTGGTTTCTTCATACTCCCTCTGTTCTGGCCGTGATTATTTAGATAATGATCTAATTTCTAAGTGTGAGGCCTTTATATACTTGAGGCAGCAGACAAGGCAATGTGGCACTCTGCCCATCACACTGATTCTGCTCTGTGCCACGTTGGCTAACGCAGAGGAGCAGCTCCGTGCCACTTTGCTCCTCTGGGCAGCTTGGTTCGGCCTCCTCTCGTGAAATCTCAACTTGGCACTCATTCGGCCTTTCTCCGGGCCCTTTCCTCGTACGTATGACACTCTAAAACTCTCAACCAACATATGAATAGGCCGACTAAACGTTAGAAACTTATGGGGTGTAACAATGAAATAAAGTGAATTTTTCTAATAACATCTCATAGCCTCCCCGTCATAAGTATGGCACGCTTCACACCCATGAAGAGGACTCTACTCGATGCGGCTTTCAGAAATCCGAGGATACTCTAAACATAGGGCTCTGATACCAAGTTTGTCACGTCCCGAGTTTACACTCTGGATGAGACACGGTTCTTGGAGTCATAAGTAACCCAAAGTCAACCCCTGGTCTATCATACATTGACATTCTGAGAAACATATAAACATATACAGGGAAAGTTTAAAGCAAAAATATAAATATTTAAGAGAATAAAGCTGGTCCATAATATTTGAAAATATTTGAACAAAGCTACAAGTCTAGAAAAACCAAATTTGTGTCTGAAAGCCAATACAACTGATGAGTTGTTGGGACAAGCCCCCAGCTAACTCCAAATATAAATAAAAGGAAAGAAAATGTAACTGAATTAAATAATCTGCGTCCTCGAAGAATGAGGACTCACCAGCTCGAACGGCTGAAGTCTTTGGAGAGTGATTGGCTAACGAGGTTGGAACTGAGATCTTGCAGCTATATCATAAAATGATATAGCATAAAAGTATGCGTCAGTACTTTGAATGTACTGAGTAAGTGGGAGAAAACATAACACAAGAAATGATATAACTTAACTGGAAAGACATGCGAAGACCCATTAACGCTACAAAACTGAATAACCGAAATAACTGAGATGGTCTAAAAGACCCTGTATGATGTTCAAGGACATGCTCTATTTCTGAGATACTGAACTGAACTGATCTGAAACTGAACTAAGCTGACTAGTGGGAGAGTCTATAACCGATATACCTTGCTAGTGTATAAAGGCATGAACTGGGTGATCACAAGAGTCTGGGTCCATTAGGCCAATAAAATGGAAATCTACGGTGGATACGTAGTTTTGGGAACCTGGGTGCGCTGGAACCCCGGTCCACTCGGTGCTAAATCCTACTTCCACTGGATAGTCCTAGACTGATTACTAAATTGATAGCTCAAAACTGGGGCCCAAGTTTACTCAGGGATACATATCTGAAAGAACCTTGAGAGTCTTACCGGACCAAATTCTGAAATTGGGTTCTAAGACTAGTCAGAGCTACTTATCTGGAAGCGTCGTAACCGTCTAAAGAACTAACTGTAATATGAAGCTGGGTCCTAAGGCCAGTTAGAGCTTCTGGTCTAAAGTTTCATGACCACCTAGTGGACCACTAAATATTGAGTTCTGAATATGCTTCCGATATCTAGGAGGTACTATTGACACCTCGAAAATTTCTGTAGTCAAACCGATCAGTTGACATTTCTGACTGACAGTGAGAATGATTTTGACTAAAACTGAACTAACAATAATCTGATTGAGTTTCAATACTACTAACAACATGGTAGTTTCCAACACTGATAAAATCAAGCAAAATTTCGGTATTCAAACAATGTTACAAGATTCAAGATTTTCTGCCTAAGTTCTCCCCGGTCTTAAATTTTTTCTTGACCACGGGTCATATCACAACTCTTGGGGTTGACCATAATTCATGGTCACCCTGTGGTCTCCTTAGTTTTCCAAAATATTCAACTAAGTCCCCAGTTCTCACCACGAGTCACTTAACGACTCATGGTCACCTCTCACGGGTCACAGAACGACTCGTTCTATGACCTGATGCAGATTTTCTAGTTTTCTCTGATTTAAGTCCTAGGTCTAGTCTTTGAGTTTTTGGGGTATTACAAATCTAGACCACCCTTTCCATTTCCACAATGGTTTAGGAAGCAGAAGGAGGACTCAGCCTACCAGAAATTTCTTGATGTGTTGAAATAGGTACATGTTAACTTACCATTGGTGGAGCTTTTGCAGGAAGTTCTGAAGTATGTCAAGTATCTGAAGAACATTGTGGCCAACAAGAGGAGACTAGCGAAGTTCGAAACTATTGCTCTTATGAAAGAGTGCAGTTCTCGGGTGCAAAACAGAATTCCTAAGAAGCTGAAAGATCCTGGGAGCTGCACCCTTCCAATGGCTGAGAACCTGTGGTTGTATCATGAAACGATACAGCATAAAAGTATGCGTCAGTACTTTGAATGTACTGAGTAAGAAGGAGAAAACAGAACTGAATATAAAAGACCGAGCTAAAAAAAAGGACATGCAATGACCAGCTAATATACTGAGCTAAATAACTATAATAAACTGAGATGGTGAAAATGACCCTGTCTACTGGTCAAGGACATGCCCTAAGTTTGAAAGTTTTGAGTCTGAGATACTGTACTGAACTGATCTAACTGAGAGAGCTAAAACTGAACTGAACTGCTTATACTGAGACAGGACTGAGCTGACTAGTGGGAGAGTCTATAACCGACATGTAACCACATGAGCTAAACGTGGAGTCCGATGTATATGCCCCACCGGTAGGACCCAATATACCTTGCCAGGGTATAGAGGCATGAAATGGTGATCACAAAAGTCTGGGGCCAATCAAGCCAATAAATATTGTTACCTACGCTGGCAACGTAGTTCTAGGAACCTGGGTGCTGGAACCCCGGTTCGCTCGGTGCTAAGTCCTGCTCCCACTGGAATCCTAAACAGAATACCAAGATGATAGCTCAAAACTGGGGTCCAAGACTAGTCAAGGATATATAACTGAAAGTACCCTAAGAGTATTATCGGACCATATTCTGATACTGGATTGGGTTCTAGACTAGTTAGAGCTGCTTATCTAGAAGCGTCGTAACTGTTTAAGAACAAACTGTAATCTTCCTAGGATCCTGAGGCTAGCCAGAGTTGTTTATCTTAAGTGTAATGACTACCTAATGGATCAATGAAACTGAGTTTTGACTCTGATTTTGATAACTGGGAGGTATCACAGACACCTCAAGGATTTCTGTAGTCAAACTGATTAGTTTACAAATTTCTGAATATTTCTGAGGAGATTCTATATTCTAACTGAACTGAGCTACTAAGCAACTAATAGAGAATTTAACTTATTCCGACAACACGGGAATCCACCATGCATTATAATAGTTTTCTCATTCGTGCCAGGGCTAAAATCATTCTTATCAAGGGAGTAATTACTCAACATCTAAACAATAAGGAATATTGGAAAATCAGCCCAAATCACACTTCATAAACCATGAGGAATTTAATATATAAATACGTTTTATTTGAAAACTCATGGCTTAAATTCATTTTTTGCAGGAACATCAACAATTTGGTCAAGAATTGATGGAGATCATAGCAACAATAAGCATGAGTATCATTCCATGTGAAATCAATGAAAAACAAACATGTAATCTTTTCGTACTCGAAAGCTCAGGGCTAAGACTGATAGAGAAACTATAAGAGGGTTTTAGGGGACAAAAGGGAAGAACTATTTTCTTGTTGAATTTCCACATACCTGGATAAAAATTCCTTGAAGAAGAAAACTCGAACTGTTGCAGTGGAGGAAACCCTACGCTTGCTTGAAAGTTCTTGAGAGGAGTGCTACAATGTTTTTTTGAGAATGTATGTGGGGAATGAGGGGAGAGGCCATCCATTCCCACTAATAGGTCTGAAATTACATATAAAAAGACGTAGTTTAAAGTTTAAGAGAGTTGGAAATTACTAAACAACCCTTAGAAAATCGCAGGAAAAAACTGTCGGGTGGTCCTAACGGGTCGTGATCAATGACCACGACTCGTGGTCACACTCATTGAGTACACTGCCTAGAAATCCCTGAAGACCACCACGAGGGACCTAACGAGTCGTGATGAGTGCCACAACTCGTGGTCACCTGTCGTGGACCACACTGCCCAAAAGTTTGAATCTCCCAACGGATGACACCACGACCCGTGTTGTCCCATAACGAGTCGTGGTGAGGACTCGTGGGGTACACTGCCTACCCCTTTCCATTTCTCAATCCCCCTTCCCACGACTGACCCAACGAGTCATTAGGTCTCATAACGACTCATTGGGTGAGTCGTTCTGAGATATTTTCTGCAAATTTTCCAAATTTTCTGATTAAGGTCCCGGATCTAGTCTTTGGGTTTTCGGGGAATTACAGTATCTCCCCCTTGGAAACATTTGTCCCCAATGTTGGAAAACACACAGGAAAGCAGGGAATAACAATCATAATGATCAAATACTACTCATTTAACTCCAAAACTGACAAAATGAGTACCCACGTTTCAACATACACAACTTAACTAAAAATTCACCTTTCACACATACATCCAAAATCATAAAGAAAACTTAAACACATAAATTGAACCCAACAACTAAATCAGTTTCTAATGCAAAACTAATATTAAATGTGGGTATTTGGCCATCATATCTGCTTCGGCCTCCCACGTAGCTCCCTCAACCTGCTGATTTCTCCATAAGACGTTGACTGAAGCTATTTCCTTGTTCCTTAGCTACGAACCTGACGACCAAGAATCTGGACTGGTACCTCCTCATATGAGAGACTTTCCTTTATTTCTACATTGTCCAATGGCACCACTGAAGTTGGATCTCGGATGCACTTCTTCAAGAGTGACACATGGAATGTAGGGTGCACAACTTCTAACTCTGAAGGTAATTCTAGCTCATAGGCTAGATTTCCAATACGCCTCAAAATTATATAGGGCCCCACATATCTCAGACTGAGCTTACGCTTCTTTCCAAACCTAATCACCCCTTTCATGAGTGAAATTTTCAAATAAACCCAGTCATCTACTGCAAACTCCAACTCTCTTCTCCTCACATCGGCATAAGATTTCTGATGGCTTTGAGCTATTTTCAATCTCTCTTAGATGAGTTGAACTTTTTTGTATTTCCTCATGAACTGAGTCTGGCCCTAGAAAGGTAGCTTCACCAACCTCAAACCACCCTATAGGAGATCCACACCTTCTACCATACAGCCTCAAACGGGGCCATCTGAACGCTGGAGTGTTAACTGTTGTTGTACGCAAACTCGATAAGAGGCAAGTTGTCATCCCAATTACCCTTAAAATCGATCATGCATGCTCGCAACATATCTTCTAGGGTTTTAATAGTCTGCTCATCTTGCCCATCTGTCTGCGGGTGAAAAGTTGTGCTGACCTTGACCTGAGTGCCTAGTCCCTTCTGAAAAGAGTTCTAGAAGTGTGAGGTGAACTGAGTTCCTCTATCTGAAATGATAGATAATGGCACCCCATAAAGTCTGACTAACTCCCGAATGTAAAGTCCAGCATAGTCATTATCTAAATCCGCCATTTTGACTAGGAGGAAGTGTGCTGACTTAGTCATCTGATCTACTACTACCCAGATTGAGTCATGCAACCAACAAGTTCTAGGTAGACCCGTAATGAATTCCATGTTACTTATTCCCACTTCCATGTGGGTATGCTAATATCCTGAGTCATGCCTCCTGGCGTTTGATGCTCTACCTTGACTTGATGGCAGTTTGGGCACTTGGCTACTAATTTAGCAATATCTCTCTTCATGCCATTCCACTAGTAAATATTCCGCAGATCGTGGTACATTTTAGTAGCACCAGGGTGAATGGAGTATCTCAAGTTGTGTGCCTCAGCCAGTATCTACTGTCTCAACTCACCAACATCTGGTACACACAACCTGCCCTGGTAACGGAGCACTCCATCTCCCCCTTTGGAGAAAGACTCAACCTCCTTCCAAAGAACCGCTTCTTTAAGTTTAAGAAGGATGGAATCTTCATCTTGTCTGGACTTTACTTCCACAACCAAAGAAGAGTCTGACCCGCTTTGCACCACTTCTCCACCTTCAGCTGAATCCACCAATTGCACCCCTAACAGAAAGAGGTAGAGATTAGGAAAAGAGAATTACAACAGAGCCTTGATCTTGATGATCATTGTATTAACTTGAGTTGTGGTCGCTAGTTATATCTGGAACTTAGTGATAACGGTTAGTTTGCAAAACTCATGAGACTTGGTCGAGTAATTGAGGATAGTCATCCAATAGGGATTGGTCGATTGTTTGAATAAACCTAAGTTATTAGTTCTGTAAGTATTGGTGAAAATCATGAGTGTATACCCAAAGTTGTATTGAACCCATGGGGAACACAAACCCTAGTTATCCTTTAATTACTAATTCGCAAATATAATCTCGACTGCTGTTTATTTATATTATTGATTTTTATTAGAATTCCCCCATTATGAAGTAATTACCATACGAGTTCATCTACCGGTTGTAATCTAAATATTTCATATTTCCTGTGGGATAGACCCCAACCTCTAAGTTGGGTTCTTTATTGACAATGTCTGCTTCATACTTCAGTTGTAAGTGTGGTTTGAGCGTTATCAAAAAGTGGCGTCGTTGCCGGGGAATACGGCTAAGACTAGTTTATTTGCTTGTAGTTGACTTTTTGGTAATTATTTCCTTAATTACGTTTATTTTTGTGTTTTTGATTACCCACAAGCTGTCCTCCGGTGAATGCCAAGCACTCGGAGTAGAGGAGACCCCCTTGTTCCACTCAATCCTGAAATCGAGTGAGCACTGCATAGAATAGAAAACCCTGAGCAAAGAGAAGCCCGCTTAGCTGAAGAAGCTAGGCAAGCCGAGCTAGCTCGGTTAGCTACACTTCAGCAGACTAGTGATGACAGAGATGAGGTGGTAAACACTAGTCGACATGGGAGGGGCAACCGAGCTCAGAGATTTGCTCCCCAGTTCTTCGATGATGAGGACCCAGATATTGATGAAGTTGGGTAAACTGGAGCAATTGTACCACCACCATTGCCCGTTGGGGCCAAATTTGATATTACGAGCACCATGATTCAATTGTTAAACATGAAGGGGGTGTTCAGTGGCCGCGCAGTGGGATGACGCCAACCTGCACTTAATGAACTTCTTCAGAATATTCAAGGCATACAGGTTGCCAAGAGTAAGCCAGGATGTCATACGACTCTGACTCTTCCCTTTCTCTCTATCAGGGGAAGCTACTTTGTGGTTATCGGAGTTGCCCAATGACTCCATAACCAATTGGAGGGAGCTTAAACAAGCCTTCTTGGAGAGAATCTTTCCCCCATCAAGGATGTTACAGTTAAAAGATGAGATTTATTTCTGGCAAATTAAGACGGAGGCACTTCATGAAACCTGGTTGAGGTTCAAAAAAAAGTTGACTAAGTGCCCGAACCATAAAATCCCAGATGACAGTTTGTTGGAAATTTTTTACAGGTCTCTTAATAATAGCACCAAGGTTGTAGCAGACACGGTGGCTGGAGGAGAATTGATGAGTCACACCTGGGAGGAAGCAGCCACTATCCTTGACAGGGTGACTAAGACAAACAGGGCCTGGCATACGAGGAAGGCTGATGCAGTGGCAGGTACATATGTTGTTGATTTGATTGCAGACCAACGAAGGAAGGAGGAAGAGCGCGTTCAGGAGTTGGCTCACATGCGCACATCATTGGATTTGTTGGCAAAGCATATCATGGGAGCACGATCCAAAATGGTAAATGCAGTGGGACTCAAGGAAGGGAGAAAGAGTAGATCACTCTGATTCTGAGGAAGAGGAAAACTTCCTAGATGGCCAAGTAGCAGGTTTCCGAGCCAATGCCCAAGCGTTTGGACAGGACAATTGGCGCCAAGGTTCTGGAAATCAATGTTGAAACCAATACAGAGACAACTACAATAGGAATAGGTCTAGAGATAGGAGTTGTGGTCGTGAGCGAGAGGGAGAATGGAGAAAAAATGACGGATATCGCAATGACCCGACTGGAGTCTATGTGCCTCCCAACACACGAGAAGGGGAGGCCGGACAATCAAAGTTGGAGAGTATTATGGCCGAAATGCTGAAAAGGTGAGGTCCACAGATGATCAGTTAAATAAAATTTGAAGTGACTTATCTAGCATGGGTCAGAAAGTGGAATCTCATGCCACCGCCATCAAGCAGATAGAACACCAACTTAGGCAACGGTCAGCATTAATGAACCCTAGGCAAAAGGGTATATTTCCTAGAAACACTGTACAGACCAAAGAATGATACTCATTGCATGGCAGTGATGACTAGGAGTAATAAAACCACAATTGACCCCCCGTTCCCTGTTGTTGAAAGGAGGAAAGAGAGCGTGATTGAGGAAGAAGAGATTGTTGATGGGACACAACATGATGAGTTGCAAAAGGCCTCTAGGGGTGAGAAGGAATGCGACATTGATCAAGGGGCAACTCTAGTACAAAAGGCGATCCCAAGACCACCGCCACCATTCCCACAAAGGATGAAGCAAAATAGGGATAATGGTAAGTTCCAAAAATTTCTTTCAATGCTTAAACAACTTTCTGTAAATATACCTTTGGTCGAAGCACTAGAGCAAATGCCAGGATATGCAAAGTTCATGAAGGACCTGGTGATGAAGAAAAGATCTGTAAGCTATGAGCCGGTTGACAATGTCCATCACTGCAGTGCCATAGCAACAAGGGTCTTAGCTTAGAAGAAGGAAGACCGAGGTGCCTTCATGATACCTTGCACCATTTGTAATGTCGAGTTCGCAAAGGCACTTTGTGATCTGGGAGATAGCATTAATCTAATGCCCTTGGAGGTCTTCAAGAAGCTAGGATTGGGAGCCCCCACACCAACCAACATGCAGCTACTGATGGCCGACAGAACAGTAAAGAGACCAGTGGGCATCCTAGTTAATGTGCTCGGCAAGGTTGATAAGTTCATATTCCCAACGAACTTCGTGATCTTGGATTGCGAGGTCGATTATGAGGTCCCCATCATTCTGGGACGACCATTCCTCACTACTGGGAGAGCTCTAGTAGATGTGGAAGTTGTCCTATTAAAGTTCAGGCTAAACAAAGAAGAGGTCACTTTCAACATCTATCGGACCATGAAGCAACTAAAGGAATTTAGTGTGATCTCAACACTTGAGGATGAGTATGAGTCACTTGACGAATTTTGAGTAGTCAAGAGACTTGTATCGTGCTGCGATGTTAAATCAGGCGCTGCATGGGAGGCAACCCATGGAAGGCGAAGTCTGAGTAGCCATAAGTACGTCCTTCTCCCTACATGCTTATATTTTATGCTTCAAGGACGAATCTCATTTTTTTTAAAAGGGGGGAGGGAGGGTTCTTGTATTTTTGGGATATTTTTTTTGTTTTTCTGAGGGTTTTTCTTGTCGTGTTTCTTTTCCCTCAGGCATGCGAGCTAGTAGAACCGGCATGTGTTAGGATTTTTGTTTGATTAGAAAGTAACTAGGAATACTCAGCCAATGGATATGCACTAGTTTTGTTTTTTAAAAAAAAATTGACCCTGCTTAAAAACAATTTCTATGTATTTGCGACAAGAATGCATGATTTCTATGGATCGTTTTATGTCATTTAGTTATTAATAGTGCTAGTCTTGTTAAGTCATGTATGAACCAGACAGGTAAAGTAAAAATAGTTCATGTACCATGTGTGAGTGAGGTTTTAGTATTTATTGTGGTATGATGTTGAAGATCTAGAACTTGCCTGGTTGGTCTCTGCACAGGTTAAGGATGGTTGGTTAGGATATTATCATAGGCCATTTTTGTTTTAGCTCACTTTTAGCCTATATTTCCCTACTAAAGTTTCATGAATCCCTTGATCCCAAGTTTGAGCCTTAATAGACCATATTTCTTTGATTTACCTGTTAATTGTACCTATTTGTTTATAATGTACCTGTTTGGCCCTAGTCCTTCCTTGGATATTGTGGACCTCAACATAAGCAAAATGCTTAAGTTGAGGGTGGCTAGAGTAGGGGTGCATAAATGGTGGGAGCGGGAGAAAAGGAAAGAAAAGAAACAGAAGAAAAAAATGGTGAAAAGTAAGGTGCGGTGAGGTGAAAAAGCAAAAAGCTGAAAGTTTGAGAATATTGAACAAGAAAAATTCAAAAGAGCTTGAAATTTTTGAAAAATGTGAAAAATCACCTCATCCATGCAAATATCCTTAAAAAGGGAAAAAGGAAATAAAAGAATACAAAAGGAATGAAGGGTGAAATAGAAAAATGGTATAGCCAATGGATGTAGTGCCAAGGAAGGGATAGTCACTCATAAAACCTTTCATCTTTATCATGTCCAGCCCTAAGCCTACATTACAAGCCATATCAAGTCCTATAGTGATCTTAATTTGACCATCTAACAAACCAAAGCAGAGAAATAAGGGCAAGCCTATGGTATCTGATACATAATACTTGCAGTTCTTTGAGAGAGGGACGCTTTATTTGCCTAGTCCCATGTTTCATTTGATACTTCATACTAGAGTGGGGACTTTATTTTTTGTGAGGGTACATGGATTATGTTTGATTTTACCATTGGTCTGTGAGAAACACATAGGTGATGACCTGATTGCTTTTTAATAGTTAGATGACATGTCTTGATCCCTGAATATGATGTTTTGATGTTGCTTGCAAAACATTAGCTGATGATGTTTCAGGAGGAAGGGTCAACAAAGTTGTATATAGAGTGCACAAAGTTGTTTGAGTTTTGGTTGTAGTATCTTAAGTTTATTTTCTAGTTGAGCATCGTGTTTAGTTTTTATTTTTCTTTGCCTGAGGACATGCAAAAGTCTTAAGCTGAGGGTGCTGATGTGTTGTGGAATTACAACACTATTGATGCTCAAAACTAAGAAAATAGCATGGACTTAGGTGTATTTATGTGGATATGAGGCACTTTTCCTTTGATTTTAGGATAAATGGGTGTTGGAACAATAAATTGCAAAAGGAAGCTAAAATGTGCAAAAAAGGGCAAAAAAGTGCAGTCCACAGTACGATCCGTAGGATGGACCTACGAGTCGTACTGAGGGCTTTGATAAGAAGCTGAAAGTTTAACCTGGAAGATTGATTCCATGAGACTTGTCATAGATCGTACCATGATGGTACAAGTCGTGGTAAGCCAGTCGTGATGAAATCAATAAAAATTGCACAGGAGGCTGATTCTCAGTACGAGAGTACCTTACGACCCGTAAGATGAAGGTACGAGTCGTACAATATCGGTCGTGGTGAAGTTCAGACAAAGTTCAAAGTATTAGGATTAAGCCACGGGTGCAATGTACAAGTCGTAGGATGTAGGTATGAATCATACCTTGGACCAACACTTAGCCAAAATTCATCCAACACTTCAAGCCACGAGTCGATGCCACGGTCCATGAGAAGCCCCTACGAGTCGTAGGTGGACCTGTGATGAGTTCAGCGACAGATATGGAAAGCAGTCCTGTTAGTTTACGAAAAGGATTCTTGTGTCTCTATAAATACTTTTTATGTTTTATTTTTCAAAGAGTACAACAAATAGACTTAAATTTAGTAGGAAAATATTGTAGTAAGTAATTTTACATCATTGAAAGAGAGAATTGAGTTGGTTCAAACTTGTGATCAAACTTTTCTTGAATTGATATTTTTCTTTCTACTTGTTACTTGAGATTTCGTGGATTAATTGAAAGAATCGTTTTTCACAATCATCTTTGTAAGTATTGTTTTATGCATTCAATCATGAACACAATTCACAACCTTGCAACTATGAGAGGCTAAAACCTCCATAGCTAGGGTTGTGGGAACTATGGTGGATTAACAAGCTAGGGTTGTACAAAGTGATTCTAAAACCAATACTAATTACTTAAATTGTAGTCTTTTCATCTTTAATGATTCTTAGCGGTGCGCAACGTTAAGAAGTGCCTGGATTCTTTACTTGCTTTGGTCAAAGAGGTAGAGATTAGGAAAAGAAAATTACAACAGAGCCTTGATCTTGATGATCATTGTAATAACTTGAGCTGTGGTCGCAGGATAGTTATATCTGAAACTTAGTGATAACTGTTAGTTTGCAAAACTCATGAGACTTGGTCGAGTAATTGAGGATAGTCATTCAATAGGGATTGGTCGATCGTTTAAATGAACCTAAGTTATCAGTTCTGTAAGTAAGTATTGGTGAAGATCGCGAGTGTATAGCCAAAGTTGTATTGAACCCATGGGGAATACAAACCCTAGTTATCTTATAATTATTGATTCACAAATATAATCTCGACTGTTGTTTATTTCTATTATTGATTTTTATTAGAATTCCCCCATTGTGAAGTAATTATCATACGAGTTCATCTACTAGCTATAATCTAGACCTTCCATATTCCCTGTGGGATCGACCCAAACCTCTAAGTTGGGTTCTTTGTTGACAATGTCCGCTTCATACTTTAGTTGGAAGTGTGGTTTGAGCATTATCACCCTCTGCATCAGAACGCAACCGAGTCCAACTCTGGAAGTGTCACAATAGACAACCAACCCATATGTTCCTTCTGGCAAGGTCAAAACTGGAGCAGTAGTGAGTCGAGTATTCAACTCCTAAAAACTCTTATCACACGCATCCGACCATTGGAACTTCACCTTCTTCTAAGTTAACTTAGTTAGAGGAGATTCTATAGAGGTGAAACCTTCCACAAATTGTCGATAATCACCAACTAAGCCCAGAAAACTCCTGATTTCCGTCGGAGAGGTAGGTCTAGGCCAATCTTTCACTGCTGCTATCTTTTTAGGATCAACCTGATTTGCTCGAGACCATGTGACACAAAAAAGTCACAGGCTTCAACCAGAATTCACACTTGCCGAATAGCTAGTGGTCTCTGAACATCTGAAGCACTACCCTCAGGTGATTAGCATGCTCTTCCTCATTTCTGGAGTATACCAGAATGTCTTCAATAAATACAATGACGAACATATCTAGATACTACTTGAAGACTCTGTTCATCAAGTCCATGAAGGCTGCAAGGGCATTCGTTAGCCCGAAGACCATACCGAGTTCGAATACTGTTTTCGCTATGTGAAACTCTCTGACCCTTAGATGATGGTACCCCAACCTGAGTCTATCTTCGAGGAACAACTGGCTCCCTGGAGTTGGTCGAACAGGTCGTCAATTCTGGGTAGGGGATACATGTTCTTGACTGTGACCTTGTTCAGCTGACGTTAATCTATGCACATTCTGAGGGTACCGTCCTTACGCACGAATAGTACTGGAGCACCCTAGGGAGAGATGTTGGGTCTGATAAAACCATTGTCAAGAAGATCTTTTAGTTTCTCCTTTAACTCCTTAAGCTCGGTTGGAGCCATTCTGTAAGGACGGGTGGAGATAGGCTGAGTATCTGGGAGAAGGTCTATCCTAAAGTCTATTTCCCGTTCAGGGGGAACTTCGGGAGGATCCTCAGGAAATACATCTGGGAACTCACTGACCACTGGAACTGACTGGATGGTTGGGGTCTCAGAGTTGGAATCCTTAACCCGAACTAGATGATAAATACATCCCTTGGAAATGAGTTTTTAGGCCTTAAGGTAGGAAATAAACCGACCCTTAGGCGCTGAACTACTACCCTCCCATTCTAACACTAGTTCATTTGGAAACTAAAACTTGACAACTCTAGTTCTGCAGTCAACTGAGGCATAACCGGAGTGTAACCAATCCATGCCGAGGATAAGGTCAAAATTGACCATGTCTAACTCTACGAGATCAGTTGGGATGACTTTATTCAGGACTGAGAATGGGCAATTTTTATACACCGGTTGGCTCTAACTGACTCACCAACAGGGATGGAGACTGAGAATGGTTCTGAGAGGACCTCTGGACTAATATTGAACTGGACTATTACGTAGGGAGTCACGATTTAAAGAGTGGCTCCTAGATATAGAAGGGCATACACATCTAGATGAAATAGGCGTAACATACCCGTGACTACGTCAGGTGATCTCTCCAGATCCTGACGGGAAGACAATGCATAAAATCAATTTTGGCGTTTATCGCCATCCGTACCGGATGTGTTGGCCTGCTGGGCTGGTCGACCTGCTGGAGCAAATGATGTGGTGGATTGTGATCTCCCTCACGCGGCTGATAGGCACTCCCTAAGCCGATTTTCGAGTTATCCACAACCAAAGCAGCCCTCTCGACCCTAAAGACACTCTCCCGTGTGGTTCCTGCCGCACTTGGGGCAAGCTGGATATCTATATTTGACACTATGGCTCTGAGACTAACTGCCAGATGCTCCACCCCTCTGATCCTGACGTGATCGGAAAGTTGGGGTATTGGCTGAGCTGGGAGCTGGGGTTCTCTGTTGTTGGTGCTGTGGGCGGATACTTCCGCTAAACCTCAGATGGTCGTAATATGACTGGCCGGTCCTCGCCCGTTTGTTCTTTTGTTCCATGTCCTTCAGTTTTTCGGCCTCAATCTGCTGGGCATAGACAATTAGGCTGGAAAGGTCCATGTCTCTAATCAGCGTTGCTATCTTGCACTCCTTAAGGACCAAGTTCAACACTCCATTCATAAATTTCAACATGCGAGCCCTTGGCTCGGCTACCATCTCTGGAGCATACTTAGACAGCCTGGTAAACTCCAATGCGTATTCTTCCACGGTCCTATTGACCTGTCTCAAGTTCATAAACTCTGCCATTTTTGCCTCCCTCAACTCCTGAGGAAAAAACCTATACATGAAGGCTGTGTTGAACTCCTCCCACTCTACCGGTCCTGCTCCCGCTGGCTGCCCCTCTTTCCATTGTTCATACCAGACCCGAGCTACCCATTTTAGATGGTAGGCAGCCAGATCAATACTCTCAGAGGAGCTGACGCCCATAATGCGAGTAATCTTCTTGATCTCATCCACAAACTCTTGGAGGTCCTCCGCAACCTTGGATCCCTAAAATGATGGAGGGTTCATATGGGTGAAGTCTCGCACCCTAGCAGCTGCTGCAGACCATTGGTGTTCGTCGGCACCACCTATTAGTTCATCTGGTTGGTGATTGTTTGGGCCAGCAATTGAATGGCCGCCCTGAATTTGGCAGTAGATAATGAATCACCTTGAGGGGCTACCGGAGCTGGACGGGCAAGTCCGTTGGCGTTACCGCCCTTTTTTCGTTACCACGTCTGGGAGGCATGATTCACTGAAATGAAATAGAGCACAAGTTAGAAGGACATTTCTGGAATTGAACTTTAACGCACGATAGAGAGTATGAACAAAAGAGAGTTTTCCTAATAACATCTCTTAGCCTCTTCGTCATAAGTGTGGTGCGCTTCACACCCATGAAAAGAACTTTACTCGATGCAGCTTTCAGACATTCCGAGGATACTCTAACCTAATACTCAAATACCAAGTTCGTTAGGCTCCGAGTCTACACCCTGGATGGGACACGACACTTGGAGTCACAAGTAACCCCAAGTCAACCCTTGATCTATCGTACACTAATATTTAGAGTAAAACGTACATAGCCGAAGCTTTGAAATAATAACATAAACATTTATGAAAGTAAGCCCAAATCATAAAGTATAAAACATCTGAACATACTGATAGTCTGAAAACCATGTCTGTGTCTGAAAGCCATCTAACTGAGGAGTTGCTGGGACAAGCCCCCAGCTAACTCTAAATCTAACTGAGAGTAATAAAGGAAAGTTGAGATAATGAAATAATGTCCTCGAAAGATGAGGACTCAACTTCTGTTGCTGAGGAGGGTCTGAACGGTGGCAACTAACAATGTTGAGTCTGATAACCTGCAGCTATATCATGAAATGATACAGCATAAAAGTATGCGTCAGTACTTTGAATGTACAAAGTAAGCAAGAGAAAACAGAACTGAATATAAAAGATTGAGCTGAAAATAAAAGGACATGCAATGACCAGCTAATATACCGAGCTGAATAACTGTAATAAACTGAGATGGTCAAAATGACCCTATCTACTGGTCCAGGACATGCCCTAAGTCTGAAAGTTCTGAGTCTGAGATACTATACTGAACTAATCTAACTGAGAGAGCTGAAACTGAACTGAACTGCTTATCCTGAGACTGGACTAAGATGACTAGTGGGAGAGTCTATAACCGACATGTAACCACGTGAGCTAGACATGTAGTCCGATATATACGCCCCACCAGTAGGACCCAATATACATTGCCAGGGTATAGAGGCATGAACTGGGTGATCACAAAATTCTGGGGCCAATCAGGCCAATAAATACTTTAACCTACGCTGGTAACGTAGTTCTGGAAATCTAGGTGCGCTAGAACCCCAATCCGCTCGGTGCTGAGTCCTGCTCCCACTGGAATCCCAAACTGAATACCAAGCTGATAGCTCGAAACTAGGGTCCAAGACTAGTTAGGGATATAAAACTGAAAGTACCTTGAGAGACTTATCAGACCTGATTCTGAAACTGGGTTCTAGACTGGTCAGAGCTGCTTATCTAGAAGCGTCGTAACCGTCTAAGAACAAACTATAATTTGTCTGGGATCCTGAGGCTAGTTAGAGTTGTTTATCTAAAGTGTCATGACCGCCTAATGGATCAATAAAACTGAGTTCTGAGTCTGATTCTAATAACTGGGAGGTACCACAGACACCTCAAGGATTTTTGTAGTCAAACTGATCAGTTGACAAATTTCTGAATATTTCTGAGGAGATTCTACATTCTAACTGAACTGAGCTACTAAGCAGCTAACAGAGAATTCAACTTATTCCGACAACACGAGAATCCACCATCTAGCAAGATTTTCAAGAATTAAGGAAATCTCATCCGACAAGCATTATAATAGTTTTCTCATTTGTACTAGGGATAAAATCATTCTTATCAAGGGAGTAATTACTCAACATCTAAACAATAAGGAATACTGGAAAATCAGCCCAAATCACACTTCATAAACCATGAGGAATTTAATATATAAATACGTTTTATTAGAAAACTCAGGGCTTAAATTCATTTTTTGCTGGAACATCAACAATTTGGTCAAGAATTGATGGAGATTATAGCAACAATAAGCATGGATATCATTCCATGTGAAATCAACGAAAAACAAACATGTAATCTCTTCGTACTCGAAAGCTCAGGGCTAAGACTGATAGAGAAACTATAAGAGGTTTAAGGGGGACACAAGGGAAGAACTATTCCCTTGTTGAATTTCCATATACCTGGCTAAAAATTCCCTAAAGAAGAAAATCGAATTGCTGCAGTGGAGGAAACCCTACGCTTGCTTGAAAGTTCTTGAGAGGAGAGCCACGATATTTTTCTGAAAATGTACGTGGGGAATGAGGGGAAAGGTCATTCATTCCCATTAATAGGTCTGAATTTACGTCTAAAATGACGTAGTTTAAAGTTTAGGAGAGTAGAAAATTACTAAGCAAGGAAAAACTGTCAGGTGGTCCTAACGGGTGACCTAATGGGTCATGATCAGTGACCACCGACTCATGGTTACACTCGTTGAGTACACTGCCTAGAAATCCCTGAAGGCCACCACGAGGGACCTAACGAGTCATGGTGAGTGACCACGACTCGTGGTCACCTGTCGTGGACCACACTGCCCAAAAGTCTGAAGCTCCCCACGGGTGACACCACGACTCGTGGTGTCCCATAACAAGTCGTGCTGAGGACTCATGGGGTACACTGCCTACCCCTTTCCATTTCTCAATCCCCGTTTCCACGAGTGACCTAACGAGTCGTTAGGTCTCATAAAGACTCGTTAGGTGAGTCATTTTGAGGTATTTTCTATAGATTTTTCAAATTTTCTTATTAAAGTCTAGGATCTAGTCTTTGAGTTTCCAAGGCATTACATGAAAGGATTTTTAGCCACCGCATATGCCATCATAAAGGTGAAGTCGGACAAGATGTCGATGAATGTGGAGGGTTAAGGGGCAGTATTCGATGTGTTTATAGTAGCAAGGTAGCGACCTCAATATGAGAATTTCACAGTGAAGCCTACGGTAGAGCTCGGAGGGTGTAAGCAGAGCCGCATGTGCTGCATGAGAATTTAACAAGTTCAATAAGTGATCCAAACTATCTCACTCAGATGAAAGAGTGAGACTGACTTTTATCGTGCCGAAACGTTAAATCAGGCGTTGCAAGAGAGGCAACCCATGAATGTCATGCCATGACTATAACTAAGGTGCTTGGTGGGAGGCGACCCATATTTCTAACATTTTTGGTTTTGCAGAGATAAACAGGGCTTTTGAGGCAAAAAGAGCAGGGAAAATGAGCTAAAAAAAGTTAAGTCTGGGGTGAGATACCTAGTGTGGAGCACCAGGTGTTAACTTTAGAAAGAAATTTTTTTTCAGGATGGTGCTATGGGTGGCATGCTGCACCAGCCCTGTTCCATGAAGAATTTTTTTCCTAAGTGTGTGGCGAGGTGATTGGCACGCCGTGCAAAGGTGAGTTTTCCGAAATATTTTTTGGTCCAATGGATCAAAGTTTATCCAAGGACCTTAAAATTACCAAAAAACCATGTCACGCACCTTTTATTTTAAATCCCCATTCATCCCCTTTCACTAAAAGTCAAAATAAAAAGAAAATAATTTTTTCTCTCTCTCTTCAAAAAGGGTCGTAACTTTCCCTCTCCCATTCCCCTATTATTGTCTTGTCCAAGAAGCTTGGTGAAGCTTGTCTCTTCAACTCAAGCAAGTAAATCTCTTCTCTTTTGGTTATTTAGTGTGAAAAGCATGCCCTCATACCCTTCTTCCTCGAGCTAAAGACCCAAAATCACCATTGTTGGTGAAAACCTTGAATTTCATAATGTGGGTTTCATGAGCTTTAATTTTTAAAATTCTTCCATGATAATGTGTTATCCATGTTGGGTTACTTAGTTTTGGTTGAATATAGTAATTTGAAGTTGTGGGGATGAAAGGGGATGATGATTTGAATCATGAATTTGGTGGGTCGGACATTGATTGTAGAGAGAGAAAGTACTTAGTTCTTATAGTCTTGAATGTGAAGAATCTTGAGTTGTTGGAAATTCTTGTTAATTCATTGTGGATTGTAGTAAATTGAATGTTGGCTGTTGAATGAATAGAATGTAGCTACTTTCATGTGTGGATTACTTGAATATTGAATTAATGAGGGGTAAGTGAAAGGAATGGCCAAAGTGCGGCATTCTTGAAAAAAATAGAGGAGAGATGTGAAAAAATTCATGAATTTGGTGTAATGAGAAGTTAGTGAATAATTTGGAGGTTGAGATTTGGGATGATAATGGAGGAAGTATTGAATATCCTATTTGATAAATTCTCACAAGTATGCTAGCAAATTAAGTGTGGGGTTATTTTTCACCTGTTACACCTAATTAGCTAGCTGTTCTATTTGCAAACTAATCTTGTGAAGTTCTTTCTTTTTTTTGGCAGGTGTCATGACATCAAATGCTAACAAAGAAAGGGAGATAGAGGTAACTGGAAAAGGTCTAAAGTGTCTTTGAAAAGGCATAAAAGGATCTAGCTCATCGGCTAAGGGAGCCCCTGCTAGGAGGTTTGGAGAAAGAGCAATGAAGCCTCATGGACTATCATGGTTCAACATAAAAAAGGAGGTTAAATATGCTCCTGAGGATTGGATTGATGAAGTCCGCCTCGCGGTTGAGTTCCCCACCATTTGGGACAAGGTCTTGAGTTAGGATTAGGCTATATCTTTGCCGAATCGGAGGAGTGCAACCTCACTTTGGTGAGGGAATTTTATGCAACTAGGACACTTCTTTTGGGGAGAGCAATTAGGCCAGAATACGGGGAAATGTGGTTAGGTTCACTACTAAAACATTCAATTCCTTCCTTACTACACCTGATGTAGACCCATCTAGGTACTTCATTCTGCTAGAGAAGCCTCCATATCGAGACATTCGCCATACTCATTGTGGTGAAGCATTCATCTGCCCGCTGGGCAAGGGACCATAATGACACTCATTGTACACTCCCGTTCTCCTACATGAATAAGGAAGCGAAAGTGTTGGTGAATATTATTTGTGTCGTGCTTCTCCTTGGGACACACAAAATAGACACACTAGAGAGTGGGGTGTGTTGGTGTACATGCTGATGAAAAGGCTACCACTCAATTTTGGTGTAGTGCTTAGAGGCAATATGAGAAGATCAAGGGATAACTGCAGGTGGAAATACTGTTATGGCAGTATTTGAGAGACAAAGGCATTGAGGAGGAAGAGGAAGACCTTCACTTACCCCGAGCAGGGCCCTTAGCAAGCAAGATGATGGATGTCACAAAGGTTAAGGAGCCCATCACTTCCACAACTCCACCTCTCTCTGTAGCTGATCGCTAGGCCCGAGATAATAGTTGGAGAGGCCATATATTTAGCATGCTTGATTTGCAGTTGAGGACTGGAGGCCAACCTACCAAAAATGATGATATGGTTGTCACGACTCGAGCATGGACCCTAGATCAAGACACGGGACCTAGAACCATGAATAGCTCCAAGATAATCCATGATATGGAATATTACTAGCACAATATAACTTATAAGGAAAACTGAGCGAAAGATAACTGAATTATAAGATATTTCCTTACGGATAACAAGAAAATTCGATAATTTAAACACTGATTCACAAGGCAAAACATACTAACTCCATGTCTGAAAGACTCAACTAACCGATAAGCTGCTAGGACAAGCCCCCGGCTAACTTCAAAGTCTGAAAATAAAATGAGGTAAAAGGCTGAAATAAAGTAGATAACTCTAATCCTCGAAAGACAGGGACTCACCCCTGCTAGCTGATCAAGTCTGGAACGTTTTTAACTACGAGCTGAGTTTGAGTACCTGGATCTATATCATGAAATGATATAGCATCGAATATGCGGTCAGTACTTTGTATGTACTGAGTATGTAAGGTAAGTAAAACATGCTAGTAAAATGATAGTCTGAAAACATGAACATAAATCAAGATAGAACATGAGAGTAAGGAGAAGATGTTGAACATCGTATTCTTGAAGTAATCATAATCATGAGGTATTCATCATAAGTTGTACATAATGACCCAAGGTTTAGAAATAGAAAATCATGTAATGTACCATACTTGAAATCATACGGGAAAACTCATAAGTTGATCAATGGGTCAAATTTGCTATAAAATATAATATGATAATATATATGAACATAAGCAACTAAAAATATGAGGAACAATGGGAGATTCATCATAACCAACCCCATCACGATAGAGCTTACATGATGCCCCAACTATCTCACTCAAGTGGGCAGAGCCGTCCCAAGTTTGCCAATGCAAGGAACGATTAAGGCGTGATATCACTCGTGACTTAAGGTGACAATCAACAACGACGACCCCTGCATGTGCTCATTGAGGCAAGGGACGTATTCTCCAATAGTGAGGATCCCATATTCCTCGGTCTAAGGGAAACATTCTCTAATATTAAGGATCTCTTATCCTATAGTGACACGTAGTTTCGAGAGTCGGGGTTTGCTTGAACCCCTAGCCTACTCGATGCTAGACACTACTCCCAAAAATATGCACATGGCTCATAGAGTAATCATGAAACATACTTAAAATACATGGGCTAGTTAAAATCATAATATAAATGAACATGCCTGAAATGCATGAACTAGCCATGAAAGAGGCCCGTGAGTCGGCCATAAACATAAATATGATATTTGAACTTGAATTTAGTGAAAATCATACATTCTTGAATGAAACTTCATAACTTGAAATCATAAAATTCATAAGCTTAAGATTCATAAACTTTCATACATATTTTGGTAATACATCATGACTTGAGATCATAGGCTCATAAACTTGAAATTCATAAATCATGTATAATAGCGCAAAAATCAACATAAACTTGAAAGTCGTAGTTCATGAGAGATTCTTTTAGAAACATGCATCATGATCATAAAACATAACTTGAATCATAAGAGACTTGAAGTCATGAGAAAATCATAGAATTCCATTCAATTTGGCTCTAGCCCTAGAAGTTCTTAAAATCATACTTGAACTTGGAATTCATAGATTCATGAGGGATTTGATAAGGGACATGTAATCATAATCATAGGAACATAATTTGAATCATGAGAAAACTGATTTCATAGAAGAACATGAAAGAATTCATCCACAAGAAACTTAACCCTAGAATTCCAAAAATTAGGGCATAGGAGGTGAGAGTCATGAATACAACTTGAAAAGGGAATGAGTATGGAAGAAACACCTCACTCATAGCCCTACATAACTGGGTAAACTAATTTTTTGACTTAGCTTGAAACCCAAAGAGAATTGGTGAGGATGAAAGTGAAGAACCCTGACTTGTTCTTGAGAGCCTTAAGGGAATTTGATATTTTAATTGGGGGTTTAGGAGAGGTTCTAGGGTGAATATACCCTTAAATAACTCTTTCCCAAGCTTAAAAAATGTAGTTTAGGACTTAGGAGCTCAGAAATTATGAAAACTCCCTTAATGATTCCATAGGAAATTTCATGCTGCCATAAACAATGAGTTATTTAACGATTTGTTAGGTCAAATGATGAGTCACTTCACGTCTCGTTAGGTCAAATGACGAGTCACTTAACGGGTCATCGGGAATTTGATGACTCATTTTTTTAATCGGTGAAGTACACTAGAATTTCCCACTTTTCCCACTGCTGCTCAAATACCGGGTCACTTAATGACTCATGTGATGTCCAAATGAGTCATCATTACCATCCATCATGACTGTTTGAAATAGAATTTTCCCAAATGATATGCCACTTGACAACTCATTGTAAGAAATTCTGATTTTTCAAACAACGAGTTATTTGACAACTCGTTAGGTAAAACAACGAGTCACTTGATGATTCGTTCTGTGACCTGATACAGATTTTTTTACTTTATCTGTTTCAACTCTCGGGTATGATCTTAACGACTTTTGGAGTGTTATATTATCTTCCCATTAGAAATATTCTTGTTTGAATGTAGATTAAGCATACTGAAGGGCTAGGAAAGAAACTGCAATCCCAAAACTAGACAACTAAAGCTGAAAACTGACGGAGTGACTGACTTTGGATTGAAATACATGACTGAGCTGAATTTATGAAACATATAGACATGAAATGACATGAAAGGAAATTAGAGACATGAACTTGAGATGAAACTGAATAGAGTACTAAGGAGGAAACGGATACCTCATTCTGGAACTGAGCTGAAAGGGGAAAGATGCAGGAATCTAGCCATCGTATCTGATTCAACTTCCCACGTACCTCCCTCAACAAGCTGATATTTCCATAACACCTTCACTGAAGCTACTTTCTTATTTCTCAACTTCCGAACCTGATCATTAAGGATCTCAACCAGAACCTCCTTATAGGTAAGGCTATCCTTCACACATATATTCTCCACCGGAACAACTAAAGTTGGGTCGCCGGTGTACTTCTTCAACAGAAATACATGGAAAATTGGGTGCGCTAAAGCTAACTCTATTGGTAGCTCCAACTCATATGCCACCTTGCTAACTCACCTCAGAATCCTATAAGGACCAACATACCGGGGGCTGAGCATCCTTTTCTTTCCAAATCTCATCACTCCCTTCATGGGAGACACCTTTAGAAATACCCAATCATCAACCTCAAACTCAATCTCTCTCCTCCTAACATCTATGTAAGATTTCTGATGACTCGGAGCCATTTTCAGCCTATCTATAATAGGCTGAACCTTCTCTATAGCCTCGTGAATTGAATATGGCTCTATCGATGTAGCTTCACCTATCTCAAACCATCTGATAGGTGATCTACACCTCTACCCATAAAGAGCCTCAAACGGAGCCATCTAAATGCTAGAGTGGTAATTGTTTCTATAGGCAAACTTGATGAGAGGCAAGTATTCATCCCAACTACCCTTGAAATCAATCACATATGCCCTCAACATGTCCTCCAAGATTTGAATGGTCCGCTCATCCTGACCATCTGTTAGTGGTGGAAAGTCGTATGAAGCTTTAGTTGAGTACCATGACCCTTCTAAATCTATCCTCAAAATTGAGAGGTGAACTAAGAATACCTATCCGAGATGATAGACAACAGAACCCCATGAAATCGAACTAACTCCTATATATAAAATCTAGCATAGTCCTTGAGTTGACTTGGTCATCAGTCCATTTATTACCCATACAGAATCATGTTGTCAGTGTGTCCATGGTGGCCCTATGAAGCAACCCATATTTATCTCTTTCCACTTCTAAACAGGACTACTGATACCCTATTGCATACCTCCCAGTCTCTGATGCTCAATCTTTTCAACCTAAACTCCTCACCCAGGCTCCTATTTATACTAAAGTCTGAGTCCAATGGTATACCTGTTATACCCTAAGAGTCCCTAAGATCAGACCCGAGGATTGAACTAGACAAGGCAGGGAGATCTTTATGAGTTGGTAATACCAACTCATTAGGCTCCTAGACATGAGTTTTTGTTTAGTTTTCAAGTCATTTATGTAGATTTTAAGCCCTTTTTCCTTAATCTTTACAGGTATTTAACTTGAGTAAAGGAAGAATGGAATTAAGCAAAAAAGCATGAAATTTGAGATGAGGACCGGCGCTCCACCAGAGGACACCGACGAACTGCCGGTGCTAATGCCAGATTGCTCAAGAAATCACTGGCCACCAGATGCGACAGATCAACGAACTGCATATCAGCACTGGCGAACCGCTAGTGACTCATAAATAATGGCCGTTAGAAAAGGGCAAAAGTGTCCAGCTCAGAGAAAAAGGAGCATTTTGTACCCTATTTTTGTATCCTTTTAGAAAAGAGGACTAAACATTCAATTCCATGGAATATTGAATAGAATGTAGATAATGGTAGAGAGAAGTTTTTGAATTGAATTGTAAATAGAGAAGTCTTCATCTTCTTTGAAAAGGTAGAAAAAAACTCCATTAGAGACTAGAACCTTGTGCTTGAATTTCCGTACTCATTTTGTTGAATGGATATTGAATTATTACTTAATGCAATATCTTCTTCTACTTACATGAGTAGCTAAATTCCTTGCTAGGGGTGTGTGAATGATTGGGTTTAATTTGGATTGAACATTATTTAATTAATCTTAGATTTACTAAATTAGGTATCATTCTAGTATTTTCTATGAGTTTTAATCTAAATACTCATAGTTCCTAGTGTGGATTGTATTTACTTACTTTAATTTTGCTTAAAAGGGGATTTAGAGTATGGATGAGGAAACACTAGTGGGTAATTGGGTGTTGATCATGTGGGGTTAGGCTAGAGATAGCTAAAACTAATTGTCACACACCCATTGAGAATCAAAACTGGAAATAGTTTGATTCTTACCCAAGTTGCTATGGTTCTTGT
This sequence comes from Datura wrightii, assembly GCA_035772735.1. Classification (NCBI taxonomy): domain Eukaryota; kingdom Viridiplantae; phylum Streptophyta; class Magnoliopsida; order Solanales; family Solanaceae; genus Datura; species Datura wrightii. The sequence goes on along the minus strand of JASDFA010000018.1, from coordinate 177,266,053 downwards.
GAAAATGTAATACTCCAGAAGTCCTTAAGATCAGACCCGAGGGTTGAAATTGGGAAAGCAAAAAAATTTGCACTAGATCATAGAACGACTTGTCAAGTGACTCATTAAGTCACTTGACAGATCGTCCAGTGGCCTGTTAAGTGGGTGCTAAGTTGGAAGAATGAGATTTTGCTCTTGAACTTAACAGGTGAGGCAACAGTCGTCGTGTCACCCCACGAGTCATGGTATCCCTCTTTAGATATATGAGGAAGTGTGGAAAGGTTGAACTGATAGTTTTGGCAATGGATGGTGTAACGACTCGTCATCTGACTCAATGAGTCATTAGTATGATGAGGAAGTCACAGTCCAAGAGACTTAACGAGTTAAGGAACGAGTCATAGTGTCACTTTATGACTAGTCAAGTGGGTCGTTGTCAGGATGGCAGAGATTGAAGGATGGGATTTCCAGGGATGATGACGAATGGGGATGAAGAGTCGTCCAGAGGGGTAAAGACTCATCCAATCCCTTGTTGGGACTGGCAGTGTCCCTTTTCCAAGCAAATCAACAAGGGCATTTTTGTAATTTTCAAGCTCTTAAACCCTAAACTACGTTGTTTTAATCTCTGAAAGAGGTGTATTAAGAGGGGTTAAGCCTATTCTAACCTTTTCTCTCCCATGCATACAAGCCTAGACCTCTCCATTGAAGATCAAGCCTAGAACCCTCCAAATTCTTCTCAAAATCAATTGGGCTTTCTAGGGAAACTGTAGATTCAGTTCTTCCAGGTATGTGAGACCATGAATGAGGGTTTCTTTCTCTCTCATTCTCATAACTCTCCTCAATTTTCATGAATCAAGTCTCAATTCAAATCATGATCAAATGTGATTTCAATCTAATTTCATAGAATTCTTACAGATTGTTTATGGGTCGATTCCCTCTATATTTTAAAGTATGTTTGATGAATCATGGATATATTTTCTACATGTTTTGATTATAAATTCATGAGTTTAAGTTTTAGAATATTTGGCCCAATTATGCAAGTTCATGAAAAAGTCTAGTTTATGATTGAGGATTTCAAGTATCATGAAGTATATAGCATGTATGTATGTTTACAAATTACCCCTGTATGAATCTATGATTTTGACTTATGAAGTCTATTTCAAGTATGTATAATTTTAAGATTTGGGCAAGCCTACTCAAATTAAGTATGTTTTCATGATTTAGCCAAGGCTAATAAGATCAGCTTATCATATATTTCGAAGTCAAGACTCCTAATACAGCTTATGATATGTTTTGGAGTCAGGATTCCCCATGTTCAGATTTCATACTATGCATGTAGTTATGATTTCAGCTTTTTTAAAAATAATGGGAGTACCATGTATGTTTTTAGGAGAAGTATCTAGCACCAAGTACGCTTGGAGTTCCAAGGTTCCCTGATCTCAGAACTACACACCAACGTATGTTTTTATATATATTTGGGGTCTCTCAAGAGAGTTTTCCCTGCTCACAAGAGGCCTTCAGTTTGATATTGATATTGTTATACCCCGTAGGATTCCCAGCACCTAGATGGCCTATTTGCACGTTGGTTAAGCATATTTGAAGGCCATACGTGCTAAAGAAAGGCCCGAGAAAAAGATCGGACGAGAAACCTGCCGAACCATCGCGGGAGGAGCCGAGGCAAAGCCCCTCCGCGATGGCAGTGTGTCACGGAGGTGGAGCCTCCGCGTTGGCTCCGTGACACGTTGGCCCTGTCCAGGTTCAAGTATATAAAGCCCCACTTCGGTTTTATTTCATTTAAACCTATCACACCCCGCCTTGGGGGGTATGGCTGGCACCTGGTGCCCTACTAGGACCTGAACTGCTGGACTGCTAAGCCTGGGCACATCTGGTGCCTGGCTGGCTCTAACTCACATTTCTGGAAACAAAGGGCTATATAACGGCTGTAAACACAGCCCCTGGCTCATTGGCCAATAGCCTCCTGTACCTGTACTAACAGCTGACCAGAAACATATCAATTCAGGGAAACCTATGCGGGCCGACAAGGCCACCATGCTGTCTAGTTATCTATAACTCAATCATGAAGTACTAGAAAGCTACGTGACCGGCAAGGTCACCACTACTGGCAAACTATGGCCCCACACGGCCAGCATAAAAGAAAGAAAGAGTATTAATAGTTATATAACTGCACGGCGTCACACGACCAGCTCATCTGACCACAGGGAGATATATACAGACTGCAAGCCTCTAGGAATAGCAATAGAAATGATTGGGACAGGGCCCCGACCTACCCGTACTATACAACAAAAGAAACTGAAATACACCTCTGGAATTCAGTCTCCGGATGACAGGAGCTGAATACTTGATCGCTGACAGGAATCACGTAGTATCGCCTGCTCGTCTATGAGTACCTGCAGGCAAGTAATGCAGCGCCCCACCGGGCGTCAGTACCGCTGGTACTGAGTATATAAAGCAATAACTGAAAGCAAAATCTGAAAACAACAATGTAACTGATGAAACTGAAGTAAGAAGAATTAGATTAACTATCTGATAATGTAAGTCATACCTTCTCTCATTTATACTGGAAGGAATAGGGGTCGTACCTGGAGATGTATCACTCTACTGCTGATCTACCCGTATCTAACGTAACATGGCATAACATAACATAGCACACACAAACCTTACCCGACCCCCATAAGCCGGGAGGTACAACCAGCACAGAATCTACACCCCTACCCCGGTCATTCCCATCTCCTATAATAGCTATAAGCATCCTGCCGATCCCCTGGGTATACACTTGGGCTCGCTGAGCCCCTGACTATAACTGCATCTGAGTCCGAAGGACTCCTGAATCAACACCCGGGCGTATCCGCTCGACAGGGGTGTGTAAAAGCCTACCAAGGCATAATATGGGGAAAACTGGCATCCCATCTTCGTCCCCTGTGGGACGGCATGCCACTCCGTAGAGCGACGTATCCTCGTCCTCTGGTGGACGAGTCGATACAGCTATCAACCCTGGGGCGGTCATGGATGCTGGGTAGTCCAACCCCAAACAATATAACGGTCTCAACTAATAATATTATCTGCATGTCTCGCATACTGAAGCTAATAGTGGTAGAGTATTGTATATATTACATGCTGAACTAGTGATAATAATATGTACGTATTTAATACATGCTGAGGCTGGTAATAATATATGTGTAAATATAGTCTTCTGCCAAACTGTACTGGGGCAAATGCTATACAAAATATAGTGTTTCTGCTGGAAACTATGTTGTATACTGAGTTTCTGTATTAACGTGACACTTGACTTCTGAACATTCTACGGGCCTGTAAATTACTATACTGTATCGATATTACTTAACTTGCCGAGGGAACTAGCTTTACATACCTTATCCTTGAATTATTCGTCTGTCGGACGAGACTCGGCCGGCACTTCAACTATTTTCTCCCAACTGCATTCATAATTATGTCAATTAATAATAAATACAGCTTTACTTTAAAAGGCAACGTCACTTTCGATATAGTTTATAGCCTAAACTTAGGCTTATCGAAAGACGGTCGAAAACTCGCTATTTTTCAGCGGTCCAGAAGGGAGAAATATTCACTTCACAGCTAGGAACACATAGACACAAATTTAGAGCAATTCCACTTACCTTAACTCGGTGGCTCGACGATTCGTCGGCCGTAGTTTACGAAACTGAATCCGTAGGAATGCTCTCTGCTGCTAAATACCTCAGTATCTGGAGTTAATTTGAGTTTGGACAACGTTTAGCAGCGTAATCGGTTGAAAATTATATTATCTCCTTCGTTCCTTTTCTCCCTCTGCTGGTTTGCTCTGTTTTCTGGAAGTTTATAAATGTTTTTATCATTTAAAACCGAAGTGGAGCTTTATATACTTGGGCCTGGACAAGGCCAACGTGTCACGGAGCCAACGCGGAGGCCTCTCCTTCGTGACACGCTGCCATCGCGGAGGGGCTCTGCCTCGGCTCCTTCCGTGATGGTTCGACAGGTTTCTCATCCGATCTTTTCCCGGGCCTTTCTCCAGCACGTATGGCCTTCAAATATGCTTAACCAACGTGCGAATAGGTCGTCTAGGTGCCGGGAATTCTACGGGGTATAACAAAACCATTGGAAATTTCCAGAGAAACGCAGGGGGCAGAGAGGGACGAAGGAAGATAATATATTATCGTCCGATTACGCTGCCAAACGCAGTCCAAACCCAAATTAACCTCAGGTACTGAGGTATTTAGCAGCGGAGAGCATTCCTATGGATTTAGTTTCGCGAAATACGGCCGACGAATCGTCGAGCTACCGAGCTAAGGTAAGTAGAATTGCTCCAAACTAGTGTCTATGTGTTCCTAGCTGTGAAGTAAATATTTCTCCCCTCAGGACTCCTGGAAAATAGCGAGTTTTCAACCGTCTTTCGATAGGCCTAAGTTTAGGCTATAATTATATCGAAAGTGATGTCGTTCTTCAGAATAAAGTTGTATTTAGTACTGATTGATGTATATGTGAATGCAGTTGGGAGGAATAGCTGAAATACTGACCAAGCTACGCCAGTTAGTCGGGAAATCAGAAGCAAAGGTATGTAAAGTTAGTTTCCTCGGCAAGTTAGTAAGCTCGGTATAGTAAAGTAATTTAAAGGCCAGTAGAATATTCAGAAGTCATTTGTTATGTTTATTACGAATGTTGGTACGATATTAGAAGCATTATGCTATAATTAGCCTGAAACTTGCTAGCACGATATAGATTCTAATACAAGCGTTAGGAACTACACAGCATGCCCAGTATGTGATGTAATACAGAATGTAGGATATTATCGGATTCAGTTGAAACCCAGTAAAACAATGTAATATCTGTAAGGCATCTCAGAAGTAGAATGATAGGTTAAAAATGAAGTTTAGGAAGCATGTTAGGGATAGTAAATCATGTTATTACAGAAACTCAGTATACAGTACAGTATGGCAGAAGATTATATTTGTACATATACACTATTATCAGTCTCAACATGAATTAAGTACATGCATATCGCTATCACTAGTTCAGCATACAGTAGACACATATACATTATAATTATTAGCTTCAGCATGTGATATATGCAGATAGTATTACTAGTTGAGACCACTGTATTGTCTTGGGGTTGGATTACCTAGCATCCCTGACCGCCCCAGGGTTAATAGTTGTATCGACTCGTCCTCCAGAGGATGAGGATACGTCGCTCTATGGAGTGGCATGCCGTCCCACAGGGGACGAAGATGGGATGCCAGTTTTCCCCATATTGTGCCTTGGTCGGCCCTTATACACCCCTGTCGAGTGGATAAGCCCGGGTGTTGATTCAGGAGTCCTCCGGACTCAGGTACGGTTATAGTCAGGGGCTCAGCGAGCCCAAGTGCATACCCAGGGGACCGGCAGGATGCTTATAGTTATTATAGGAGATGGGACGACCGGGGTAGGGGTATAGATTGCGTGCTGTTTGTACCTCCCGGCTTATGGGGGCCGGGTAAGGTTGTGTGTGCTATGTTATGTTATGTTATGTTATGCCATGTGATACGAGACACGAGTAGATCAACAGTAGAATGATATATCTTCAGGTATGACTCCTACTCCCTCCAGTACAGTTAAGAGTAGGCATAGTTTTACATTTCCAGTCAGTTAGTCTATTCCTTCCTATTTCAGTTCCATCAGTTGTGTTGTTGCTTTCAGATATTTCTTTCAGTTATTGTTTTACATACTCAGTACCAGCGGTACTGACGCCCGGTGGGGCGCTGCATTACTTGCCTGCAGGTACTCATAGACGAGGGGCCGATACCTCGTGATTCCAGTCAGCTCACAGGGTCATCAGCTCCAGTCATCCGGAGCTAGATAGCTAGAGGTTTATCCCTTTTCTTTTGTTGTACAGCATGGGTAGGTCGGGGCCCTGTCCCGACCATCTTATCAGTATTCTTAAAGGCTTGCAGTCTAAATATATTTCCCTGTGGTCAGATAAGCCGGTCGTGTGGGGCCATCCAGTTGTATAGCTGTTAGTACTTCTGTTTCCTTTATGTTGGTCGTGTAGGGCCATAGCTTGACAGTAGTGGTGACCTTGCCGGTCACGTAGCTATCCAGTATTTCTTTGTTGAGTTACAGATAACTAGACAGCATGGTGGCCTTGTCGGCCCGCATAGGTTTCCCTATATTGATATGTTTCTGGTTTGCTGTCAGCACAGGTACAGGTGGCTATAGGCCTAGTCGGCCGGAGGCTGTATTTACAGCCATCATATAGCCCGTTGTTTCCCTGAATCTGAGTTAGAGCCAGCCAGGCACCAGATGTGCTCAGGCTCAGCAGTCCATCAGTTCAGGTCCTAGTAGGGCACCAGGTGCCAGTCATACCCCCTAAGGCGGGGTGTGACAGATATCATAGTAGCGTCCTTAGCCTTAGTAAGGTTTTGGACGACTCTACTCACTTGGGTGTGATAGTTGGGGCATCATATAAGATCTACCGTGATGGTGTCAGTTGTATAACAAGTATCCCATTGTCTCTCATGATTTTAGTTATGCATGATTATGATTTATGATATTATGTTTTCAGCAGGTTTGACCCAATGTTCGATTTATGAGCTTTTACGTATGATTTTATCTATGGAAAACCATATGATTCTATTTTCAGCTTTGGGTCATTCTATTCAAATAAGAAATTTAGTTTATGACTATACATGTTTTCAGATATCAGCATGCAGCCCCTTACTCTCATGATCTTATGATATATGTTATGTGTATGATTTCAGTTATACTTACTCAGCCTGTTTACTTACCTTGCATACTCAGTACATTTCAAGTACTGACTATCGCATACTCTATTTTGTATCATTTTATGATACAGGTCCAGACATTCAGACTAAGTCCTGTCATTAGCCAGTCTCCAGAGCTTAGTCCAGTTCTCTTGTTGGTGAGTCCTCATCCTTCGAGGACCTTCAGATTATTGAGTTGTGTTAGTTTTAGTTTTCAGACTTTTAGTGAGCTAGTTGGGGATGTTTTTCCATCAGCCCTTCAATTATGTTAGAGGTTTTTCAGACAATGTGTAGTATCTTAACTTGTCGGTATTGACTCTGTATGGTTGATGCGTATTCAAACTTCCATTATTTCAGAATTCAGTTATCAGTTTTGCTTAATGTTAATCTTTAGTTATCATGTTCATGTCATGGGTTGCCATTCATGATTCTAGGTTCCATGTCTTGATCCGAGCCTATGTTCGAGTCGTGATAGAAAAGGACTTTGGGGTTTGAGAAAACTCGAGGCATAAGGCACCTAATTGATTGAAAAACATCGGGTGCCACCTTTTCCAAACTAATTATATTATTGAGTAATCTTGGATTTGTTAGTAATTCCAATCCGATATTACCCCTTCAATATCACACCCCTAGTATTCTCTCCTTTGGAATTTTCTACGCTTTGTCCCTGTTTTCGTGTGTGAATTTGCAGTTCAATTGACAAGTTGTGATTCCCCTAATATTTACTTTATTTTTTTTGAGACATTGATGCAAATTACTTCAATTTGATTGACAACTCTTGCATGATCAACTACTATTCCCTGTGGGATTCGACCCCGACACTCGTCAGGTATATTCTTTTGCCAATGATTGTTTACACTCTATCATTGTGAGGAGTTAATTTGGACATTATCATATCTGCATCAGGTCACAGAAGGACCCATCAGGTGACCCGTTAAGTGGTACTGTGTTCGGGAGTTATTGCGGTAACGGGTCGAGGAACGACTCGTCGTGACAACCCACGAGTCGTTGAGTCCCTCGTTAGGTGGTGCAGATTTGGAATTAAGAGATTCTTTCAGAGGGACTTAATGGGTGGAGGGACGAGTCATAGTGTCACTTCATGACTCGTCTAGTCGACCGTTGGTTGGACAAGGTTGGAAGAAAATAATAAACTTCCAGTGGTGGTGATGAGGGGAGACAATTAGTCATCAGAGGACCTAACAACTCATTATGTCCCTCAAGGTGGCTGGCAGTATCATTTTTTTCTGCAAATTTAGTAAGGATGTTTTCATAATTCTTAGGCTCCTAAGCCCTAAATTATGTCATTTTAAGCCCTGAACGAAATGTATTAAGGGAGTTTAACCTATTCAAATTCATTCAACTCTTATGCTGCAAGTTTAGAGGTTTTCTATTGAAGATCAAGCTTAAACCCTTCAATTTCTTTCCCAAATCTCTTGGACTTTCAAAAATAAGTGCAGATTCAATTCACTTAGGTATGTACGGCTATGAATGAGAGTTCCTTTTACTCTCATTCTCAGAATTCTCCTCAATTCCATGAATTCAAGTTCTAGATCAAATCTATATGATCTTATGGGGTTTTAACCCAATTTATGAAATTCTCTATAAATTATTTATGGGTTAATCATCTCTATGTTTCAAAGGATGTTTAAAGATTTACCGTCAGATTTTATATCTATTTTGACTATAAATTCATGATTTCAAGTTTTAGAAAATTGTTCCCAATTATGCAAGTTTCATGAATAGTCAAGTTTATGATTTATGATTTCAAGTATGATGAGATATCTAGCATGAATGAATGATTACAAATTAACCATGTATGAATCCATAATTTCTTTATAAAGTCTATTTCAAGTATGCATAAATTTTAAGGTTTGGGCAAGCTCACACAAGTTAAGTATGTTTCATGATTTGATCAAGGCTAATAAGATTAGTTGATAGATGTATATTTTGGAGTCAAGACTCCCCAATATTCAAATTCAAGTTATGTTTTGAAAATATGATTATATGAGCACTATGCATGTTTTGTGAGTAGTGTCTACCACCGAGTAGGCTTGGAGTTTCAAGGTTTTCCGGTCTTATAAACTACGCGCCAATGTAAATATACATTTTGGGACCTCTAAGAGAGCGTTTTCCGTACAAGGGCACACTGTGATATCACATCTTACTTATCCTTCGCCCTGGAAAGGCTTAGGATGGCCCTCCTCTATGTAGGCAAGACGTGAGATCATCATGCACTCATACATGGTGGTTTTTAATTAAGACAAGTATCCCATTATTCCTCATGATTTCAGTTATGCATGTTTATGACTTATGATATTATATTTTTAGTAGGTTTGACCCAATGATCAGCTTATAAGATTTTACTTATGATATTAGATATGGCAAGGCATATGATTCTATTTTCAGCTGCGGGTCATTCTATTCAGATATGAAATTTAGTTTATGACTATACATGATTTCAGATATAAGCATGCAGTCCTTACTCCTGTGATCTTATGATTTATGTTTATATGCATGATTTCAGTTTATACGTACTCAATATTTTTACTTACCTTGCATACTTAGTACATTCTAAATACTGATCGCATACTCTATGTTGTATCATTTTTTTATAAAGATTCAGACGATCAAACCTAGTTCCGTCGTTAGCCCAGTTCCCGCAGCTTTTTTCAATTCCCCATCGTTGTTGAGTCCTCATCCATCGAGGACCTTTAGTTAGTGTTGAGTCATGTTATTTTCAGTTTTATACTTTAGTGAGCTAGTTGGGGAGGTTGTCACATCAGCTCCTCAGACATGTTAGAGGCTTATCAAACATTATATAGAATTTTCAGCTTTGTCAGTATTGACTCCGTTATGATTGTCATGTATTTAGACGTTTTCTTATTAATGTTTTCAGTCATCGAATTTCTCTTGATATATGTTCTTTAGTTATCACGTTCATGTTATGGGTCGACTTGGAGCCATTCATGGTTCTAGGTTCTGTATCTCGGTCCGGACCTATGTTCAGGTCGTGAAAAATCTGGTTTCAGAGCAAAGGTTTAGAGTGTCCTAGGGTGTCTGAAAGTTGCGTTGAGTAAAGTCTTTTCCATGCGTGTGAACCGCACCAAATTTATGGGGGAGAGGCTACAAGACATTTTAGGAAATTTTCCTTCTTCAATGATTTATGTCATGCGATGAAATATCTCTCTCTATCCTTCTAACCCATGCTATACGCGTTTGCAAAATCATGCCTCCACGCCGAGTAAATGGCAGAAGGAACGGAAATGGAAATGGGCACCAGCAAACCACGCCAACACCAACATGCCCTTTGCCCGAGCAGGTCTTTCATGTCGAGTTTAGAGCAGTTTTTCAGATGTTGGCACAAGCTTTGACCGCTCAGGTCAACCAGCAGGTGGTGGCCCATGTTCCTCAGAATGGGAACACAGCGGTGTCACGATCCGAACATAGGTCCGGATCGAGACACGGGACAAAGAACCCCGAGAGGCTCCAAGTCGACCCATGGTATGGACATAACATCTAACTCATTCAAATAAAGCTTCGTGACCAATATTATATTTCATCCTTAAATGCATAAGTCACATATTTTTAGTGATCGAAAACAAATTTTGTAGTAAATGTTGTCTACAAAGCTTTCCCACCAAAAAAAGAATTAGCGCCAATTATAAGGTAATTTTTCCACGAATTAGAGGATATTAGTGACAATAAGTTTTGTCGCTAAATTTATTGACTATTTGTGACAAACCTCAAATTTAAGAGTCACATACTTTTGGCGGAAAAAACAAAATTCATAGCAAATATTTTGTCTACAAAACTTTCCCATCAAAAAATTAAATTAACGTCAGTTATCAGGTAATTTTAGCCACAAATATGAGGATACTGGTGATGATTAATTTCATCACTAATTTGATTGACAATTTGTGACAAATCATCATTTGTCTTTAATTCATTTAATTTTAGATACGCAATGTTTCTTCACTAAAAATATGTAATTAAATTAGAGACATAGTAATATTTGTAGTGAAATGGTGTAAACTTTAGTTTTTAATTGTATACTATTTGTGACCTTAGTTTTTGTCACTAATTATATACATAATAAGTGATGATCTCTATTTTGTCTCTATTTAATCTACAAAATTATTTAGCTACATTAAAAAGTTTGTCACTAATTATTTATTCTCTCTGACAAAACTTTTTATCTATTAACTGTATAATATTTGTGACCTTAGATTTTTTTACTAATAGTATAAACAATCTTCTTCAGTGGATCCCTATTGTTTCTGTTTAATCCCCTTCATTTCGGAAGCAGTTTCTATTTCTACATCTCTTTCTTCCATTTTTGAGGCTTTTTTCAGTTTCTTATAGTAACAATCATCATTTTTTCCCTGTTTATCTACAAAATAACATAGCTACATTAAAAAGTGTCACAAAATTTACTCTCTGTGATAAAATAATTTTTTCTCAAATGATTACACTATGCACTTTTACTGGTGGAATAGAAATTTGCAGAAATTTTTTAACTATAAACCTTTCCCATCAAAGTGGATTGACACTAATTACTAAGTAATTTGTTCAAAATATTTATATTATCAAAGACACATTATTTTCGTCATTGGTGTTATAATTCACGACGAGCCATTATATGTCATATTTAGTTAAAAAAATATAAAAAAAAAGTTTTACTATAGAAAATATGTTAAAATAAAAAAAAAATTAAAGAGTCATGAAAAATACCGGCTAGTAAATAATATCCTCTTAGATTCTAATTAGCAACTCTTGATTAAAATATCTTAAGAATTCGACTAAGAGTCACTTTCTTAACATGCAATTAGAAATTTTTTAAGAATAATTGAAGTACAATATAATAGCAATTGTATTCTAAAAATTACAATAAGACTAAGACACAAGCAGTAGCACCAAAAACAACATCAAGCAGAAACCATTGTCAAGAATGCAACAACGAGCAGCAACTATTGCCAAGAATATAACAAGAAGCAGCAACCACGGGCAAAAACGCAACGACGAGCAACAACCACTGCCAAGAATTCTATGGATGTTAAATCTCTATATAATTACTATGATATGATTCTAGCTACATATATTTTAAAAAAAGGCTATGAGATATTGAGAAAGGGTTAAATGATGGAAAAATATAATGCGCTGCGACCTGCGAAATAAAAGTGTCTTTAGTGTAATAATTAATGTTTTCTTAAAAATATACCAACCAAAAAAAAAATTAAAATATTTACATTGATAAGTAGAAAGAAAATTATATAGTAAAGGTCTACCGAAAATTTCATCAAACCGTTCACTAACAGTTCTAACCTCTCCCATTTATCATAATAAACTAGTTGTGAAAGAGAAAAAATAAAAGGCATCAAACACACTAATACAAGGAAGGGTAGCAAGTTTTACAGGTATATAATGAGTTAAATTATTTTTGTCCAAATAAAGTTTAGATAGTCAACCAACTGAACTATTGAAATTTCTCGTGTGTGTGTCAAAGAGTGAGTGCGACGAAATTGGGGTGAATTTTTTTTGTTTTTTGTATTTTATTAAGGATGAAATTAAATATACAAAAGATTTTATTTTTAGATTAATAAAAAAGGTTAAATATCATAATAATTATCCATAGAGATTTAATATCCATAGCATTCTTGGCACTGGTTGTTGCTCGTTGTTGCGTTTTTGCCCGTGGTTACTGCTTGTTGTTACAAAGATTTTATTTTTAGACTAATAAAAAAAGTTAAATATCTAAATTAAAATAAAAAGTAATGGATAATATATTAAAGTTACTTATTTATTTATTAAGACCTAAATTATAACATTTTTTTTTAAAATGATATGGTATGGTATGCGAAATGAGAATCCATGTAAGAAATTCATACAAAATTATAACTGTTTAACTTAATTTCTATGGTTTGCCTATTATTATTTTAAATTTTATTAATTTCAACCTAATTAATTCATAATTTTATTTTTCATCTTGATATATATTGATTTAGAAGCATAGCCTCTTTCTTTTCTTGTGTAAACTACAACGAATAAGCTCAGTCTATACATCTTGATTTAACTTAATAAACTTGATTATTTTAAATAATTTAATCGTATTTTTAACTTTCTTTTTATGTATCTCAAAAAAAAATCAACTTAACAATATTCTTAATTCAAAACAAATGTTTTAAACATGCCTACATGTAATTGGAATCAGTCCATTTTCTAAATAAAATTTCCTGTGAATATATTAAACCTTTACATCATGTTATTGACCAATTTTTTTTAAAAAATTAATTGATGGTCATGGGTCTTATTTTCTATTATATAAAAGAGTCATTACAAGGCTGACCAATGACATTTTTGAAAATCTATTTTCATTTAAGGGAAAAATTATAATTACAACATTAATGATTAAAATGAAATTCTAGAAGGATCTATATTTTTTTTAAACCCATAAAAATCTTATTCCATGTGTGTGTTCTAGAGTACATATACCATGCAAACTCTTTTATTTTTTATTTTTTGTATCATGATATCAATTTTTATTTTATTTTTAAGCATAATCATATAGTAAATATTAAGATAAGTATTTCAATTTATTTATAATATTTTTTTACTTTCATATTTGATTATTATATGAAATTATAGTAATTAATAATGAATCTATTGATATTTAAAATATTTTTTATTTTATCCATGCTCTTTCAAAAGAAATTTCAAAATTTGAAATGCTCATATATATAAAGGTAATTTAAGAAGTAGGTTTTGCTAAACGTCAATATATTTAATTCTTGTTTGAATTTAATTATTTGTGTGGATATTTAAAATTTTAATTCAAGTTACGAATTTGTTCATATTATACTAGGAGGACAAAAGTTATAAGTTTAATAAATGTGAGAATCTAATATATATAATATCTACTTAATAAAAGGGTCAAAATGCCCTTACACTGTGTGAAATTGGACAAAAGTATCATTTGTTAATAGTTTGGTCCAAAAATATTCTTATTGTTAATAGTTTGTTTCAAAAATACCTTTGTCGTTCATTATTTGGTCAAAAAATACTTCCTATTATTACTTTTGGTCAAAATATGTTTTTCCTAATAAGCACATTGTTTCTTTTATTTTTAAACACATTATTTTCTTAATAAAATACTATTTTAAAAAAGTTATTTCCTAATTTCTTTTGTTTTGAAGTTTCTTTAACTGATAAAAGAATAGAAGTAATCTTTTTTCTTCTATCAATTAAAATAGAATAACTTTATGTATTTTTTAAATTGATAATATAGGTCATTTATGTAAGATCCTACTCATTATTAATTTTTATTTAGTTAATGATAAAATTATTTTTTCTTAAAAAAAGGAAATATTTTTATTCCTTAATCTTTTCCAAATTGAAGTAGGATAAACATTTTCTAATATATTTCTTGATCTTAAAGTTAAAATGAAAAAAAAAATCAATAATAACTCTATCAATGATATTTTAAAGATATTTTGTAATTTGAAGGAATGTAATAAATTTTTGTATTGCATGGCACTATAATTATTGCATCTTATCTTTAAAATCAAGAATTATATTATCAAATGTTCATCCTTCTGACATTCGGAAAAGTTGAGAAATAAAAATGTCTTTTATTTTATTTAAAAAATTAATTTTATCATCATCTAAACAAAATTATTGATGGGTTACTATAATCTTATATATATGAAAAATTAATGAGGGGTTACACTATTTTTATTTAAAAAAGAATGTGTTAAAATTTGTTAGAAAAAATATTTTGATCCAAAATTATTAATAGGAACATTTTGGACCAAACTATTAATTAGAGGGTTTTTTTTTGTTTGATTTTGCATAGTTCAAAAATATTTTTGCTCATTTTCGTATGTACTTTCTTTTTTCCACAATAAATATCCAACAATCAATAAATTCGCTTTAACATTATAATGAAAAGTAACATCTAATATATATTTCCTCCATTTTAAAATAAGTAGTATTTTTTAGTTTAGGTACACTCATTAAGAAAACTACTCGTTCCTATAAATTATGATGTATTTTTAGTAATTTATTTTTAAGAAATATTTTGAAAAAGATGTAGCTCTTTGGTATTTTTTTGACTGTGTAATTTTCTTTAATTAAATAAGGACAAAATTGGAAGAACATTATTATAATATCTACTTGATTAGGTGAGACACCACTTATTTTGAAATAAAATAAAAAAATAAAAACGCCACTTATTTTGAAATAGAAAAAATATATATCTTATCTTCTTAAAATATATAATTTTATTTACGTTTACTTCTTTAAGAAAATTGCATATATTTAGACTCTAAAATGTTTAAAAGGCATACGTATACATTATCATATTTAGCTATAATTTATATTATATTAATAATTATATTCCTAGGCTCTGATACCATGTAGACAGGATCTGTCGTTGCCGGCGGTAGTCCGCTCGACGGTGATAGACCTTATCCAAATAATACCCTTGTCTTCAAACAAGAATCAAAACAAAGAGAGATTATTATCTGATCTATATAAAAATTTAGTATATAGATTAATAGCTGTATGGTAATCTTTCACCGAAGCATGGGGCCTGTCTGAGCAAAGAATACTGTCGGATCTTGAGACCATGTGTACAGGATACCTTTTTAGGGGCTCCCCGGGATAACAACAGCTCTAAACAACTCCAATAAACGGGCTTTTTCACCGGGCAACTGTACGTAGCCACTAAGGCAAATCCAAAATCTACAGTATTCTTGCCGCCTGTACCACCATCTCCGAACCAAGCTATCAATACTAACACTAAATCTTTAAAGTTCACATAATAAAATCTCTTGATTTTAATAAAGTCTAGTTCATCTTTATGGAGATTCAAGCAGCATGGTATTCAACATAGATAGATGTTTAGCCGGTTATAAATCCGGCCATCGAAAAATAAACAGTATAAATAGAAATAAAAATAGTACCTGAGAACACCTGATTTGTGCCCAAAGTTGGACGGTTTTCTTGATTTTTCTTTATAAAAATTTTGTTTACAGAGAATTACAAAAGAAGAGCTATTGAGATGAGAGGAGACTATGAGAGAGAAAAAAACTAAAATCTGAAAGAAAAATTTGGTGCTCTAAACAAGTGAGCAAATGCCCTTTTATAGGCGAAAAGAAAACAGAAGGAATCTATGAATAGTGAAACGGGTCCCATGTGGGTCCGTTAACAGTAAATTTACTGTGGAACAACAGTATTTATACTGTTGTAATGTCACGGGAGCATATCCCCAATTTTTCCTTTGAGCCTTTAACCTCCGTCTTGTCTTGTAAGGCCGTCTCATTATTTGGCTGGCTTTTTCCCTGAAAGATTATCATCCTTCGTGCGAATTCTTCATCTTCTTGATTCGCTTTATCTCTTTCTTCCTGTATAATTTTTTCGGCCGCTGCTAAAATTGTCTCGGCGCTGGTGCTTTCTTCTTTTTGGGAGTCCTGGTATAGGGACTGACTGTTATGACTGTCCATAGAAGTATTAGTTTTATCTGATTTCCCAGAAATTTGTTCCATAAGATTCTGTCTGACTTGTTGCAGATATTCTTCGATTTTATCAATCTTTGCTTCTGCATTATCAGACTGATATATTATCTTTTTGGCAATATGTTTTAATGGGGCATCCTCCATGTTGCTATTTTTCTTTTGAGAGGAATATTCTTTTAATCGTTTTTCTATCATATCCAGTGTTTCTTGACCAAATAGTTGATCTGTTTCAGGATTTATCCTTATCATTTTGTCCCAAAAGTTATTATGGTATATCCTGTAAACACATGGAATGTGCTCATCGGTGAACCCACACTCCGGGATCCATTTATGAATCCAAGGAACGGAAAATTCTATAAAGAAATAGATCTGCCCAATTTTCTCGGGCCAGCTGACTTGCGACTTTTGATATAATGAGTTTAAGTCCGGAGAAATATTCATCCATTGGTCATATAAAACTTGAATTGTTTTGGTAGAATGGCTGCCGTCGGCCCGTGATAGGACCACCAGGTTATAAACCAGTTAGGAATATGATTCCCAAATACCTTTGAACATACTTTGATGAACCAGGTGTGTTTATGCTTGTCATTGTTAAGATAAAGACAATATTTGAATGCCTGAATATAATCCCAGTACGTGGCCATTATATTGGCCCCATTTTCTAACTCGATGGGTCTTTCCCTCATAGAGGAGAGTCCCCAATTTTCTCCGGATATAATCCTTTTAATGATAAATTTTGAGAAATTTATAATTCTCTTGTCTTTAGCGTCTCGGAAGTGAGATATCTCTACGCTTCCTGTTTCAGTTAATATTCTTTCATAATAAGTTCGGGTCTTGTATGACTGCCCGGGAAAATATAAGTTGTCAGAGAGATATCTCTGGAGGAGTTTCCATGGGTCTGGTCCAATATCGACATTTTCGATAAGGAGTATAACTTCCCTTTTTGGACATCTTTCACAATGTTTGCTATCATCAGCATTTTCCATGGTAACACTTGCATATGTATTACTTTGCAAGTTTGGAGGGACTTGAGTTTGCATGTATAACTGCAAAGCCTCATATAATGGGCTGTCCCTTGGAATATTTTCCATATTTATTGATCCGGATGATACTCCAGATGAGGATGCTTGAGAGCTTCTCTCATTTATGAGAGTTCTACTACCCATTCTTATAACAGGGTTTGTATAACTGCCTCTCCCTCTTCCTGGATTTTGTCCTCTTCCTTTTCCTCCTCCTCTGTGGGAGGATGGGAGTGGCCAATTTGGCCTCATCCTGCAAACATAACAATTGTTAGTTCTTTTAAGGAGAATCTTCATTTAAATATTCTCTAGTGAGAAAATCGGGTAAGGAATTTTCAACTCCCTTTTTATACTCGATTTCGAAATCAAATGGAGCCAGTTGGGCTTGCCATCTTGCAAATATTAATTTTGAAGCGTCATGCTTGAAATCTTTATTAAACATAAATTTTACTGCTTGAGCGTCTGTTCTGATTAAAAACTTTTGATTATATAAGTCATCTTGAAATTTCAGAACACATTTAACAATAGTGAGCATTTCATGGGCTACAGTAGCATATTTTTGTTGGGCTGTAGTCCATTTTCCTGAATAATATCTTATAAGATACTCCCGATTATCATTGGGATTAATTTGCTTAAGAATACCTCCGAAACCAATATTAGAGGCATCGGTCTCTATAATTTTCTTCCAAGCTGGATTAGCGAGGGTTAGACAAGGCAAAGTGATAACCCTTTTCTTAACCTGTTTAACAATATGAGTATGGATATCATTCCAAGGCTCTTTATAGCCCTTTTTTAGCCTTTCATATAACGGGGCTAAGTCTTTAGATAAATCCTTTATAAAAGGTGATATATAATTAAGACTTCCCAAAAATCGCTGTAATTGAGTTCTATCAGATATTACATCTGGAAATTTAGAAGCGAATTCTATAGCTCTTTGAATAGGAGTTATTTTCCCTTGGCAAATATAATGTCCAAGAAATCTGATATTAGTCTGGAATAAACTCATTTTTGGTTTGGAAATAACTAATCCGTTTTGTATAACAACCCTTTTAAAGATATCAAGATGCTGATAATGCAATTCTAGAGTTTTTGAATATATTAAAATATCATCAATGTAAACGATTATAAAATCCATATAAGGATTAAAAATGTCATTCATAATTTTTTGAAATTTAGAAGGAGCATTTTTTAGGCCAAAAGGCATAACGTTCCATTCATACTGACCAAAAGGTACATTAAAAGCAGTTCTATAAGTATGCTCTTTAAATAATTGAATCTGCCAATATCCTGATTTTAAATCGAATTTCGAAAATATATTTGCATCATATAAACGGGTCAGTAAATCCCTTTTATTTGGGATTGGGTATCTAATCCATTTTAATACTTTATTAAGAGGCTTATAATTGATTACTAACCTTGGCGTTCCTCTTTCCTTTTCTGCAGCATTATTGACATAAAAGGCTGTGCAGGACCAAGGTGATTTAGACGGTTTAATGAGGCCCTTTTGTAAAAGATTATCAATTTCTTGTTTACAAAATTCTACCAGTTGAGTATTCATCTGGCAAGGCCGGGACTTAGTAGGAATATTTTCCTCATTAAAGGCCTCTTCATATGGAAGAGAAACAATATGCTTCTTTCGATCCCAAAAGGCACTGGGATGATCAGCACAAATAGAAACAGCAAATTGTTCAGAAATTACTTTTATTTTTTCTTGAACTTTCGCCGATAATAGAGCGTCATTAATGGTCATGCTATAAATCTCATATTGTAAAGAATTCATATGAAAAATCTTTTTATCAATTAAAGCATTAATATTACGCTCTAATGGTTCAGTTATAAACTGAAACGAAATTGTTTTTCCCATATAAGTACCTTCAAACCCCTTATTGTCGACTCTAGTAAGAGGATATATAGCTTGAATAAACGGGGTTCCTAATATAATAGGAGGAAACATTTTATCTTTTACCAAAATGAAGAAATGAGGAATACATACTTTCTGTTTACAAATATATGCATTTGGTAATTTATAATCAATTTTCATCCTATTTTCACTAGCTGAGCTAACTTTATGGGATGTTTTTTGAAAATACCTGGAGGGAATTATCCCTTCTTGAATGCAGCTAACGTCTGCCCCGCTATCAATAAGCGCAGTTTCGGTAATTGAAAAATTATTATCAATCAAAATAGTGCACTTAACATACCATTTATGAGAGGTCACTATTTGCATCATTCCTATAAACAAATCATCATTAGGGGAAGAAATAGCCCCTTTTGTGAAATCAGAGATTTCGTTTAAATCATTTGTTTCATTTAATAAAACTCCTTTTCCTTTATCATTAATAGTAATTTTTTCAATTTGGTTCATTCGATGGTCTAAAATCATTTGATTTTGTTTAAGAGATTTAATCTCATTTTTTAATTTTTCAACTTCATATTTTAAATCATCCATTGAAGAAGTATAACCGGGAAGATTCATATTTTGTGGCGAGTTCTTTTGTAAAAGTCTTTTTTGAACTTCTGCCATAGAATATGGAACTTCCTCCAAAATATCTCTTTTTTGAATAGGCTTATCTGCCGATTTTGAAATAGAGGCCATACTGATAATTTTTTCTCTTAAATTATTATCAGTGACTTCTTTTAATAATTCTAAAATATTATCAGAAGTGATAGGTTTAAGTTCAAAATTATTTTGAAATTGAGATTGTAATTTATAAAAATCCAGGTTGTCACAAGAACAATTTCCTGTACCTGTATCACATTTATCACAACCATTATCATCAGGTAAATCAAATAATTTAATAGAAGCTTCAGACTCAGAGGAAGAAGTATAATCACTTTCATTTTCACTGACTGAAGTTTCATCCATGATTTTCATAATCTGTTCTTTGGATTTATCGTCCAAATCCATGGCTAGAGCTTTGATCCGCTCTTTCTTATAATTTGGGGCAATATGACCAAATTGACCGCATCTATAACACTTAACATCATTTAAATCTTTTCCAGATCTGTCTTTAACAAATCTCTTTTCCTTGCGGTGTTTTCTTCGGAAATATCTTTCCTCTTTTGATCGACGATGTCGTCTTTTACCCTTCCTTTGGTAAAATTCATCTTTATCATTTTTCCTATTCTTCTTTTTTAATGAAGAGGTTGCGGTAGCCCCTGCCATTCCGAACTGTTGACAGAAATCTCCTAACTGGTTCTTTTCAGTTAGTCTCTGTCTTTTAAGCTGTGCATTTAGCTTTAATTCATTACACAAGTTTAATCCTTCTTGTGTGCATACTCCAATAAGACGTCCATAGGTATAAGTATTATACATGATTTGGACATTATTTCCACGAAGAGTTTTTCTTACTCTTTCTGCGAATAAATGTGGTAAACCATCAATAAATTTACCCTTCCAATGATCACTATTACTTTCGGGCAGGTCCATGACCCGACTGAGAAAGGTGTCTTTATACCACCTAAATTCGCCCAGATGCTTGCATCTTAGTCCGTTTAACAAAGTACGAATATTTTCGTACATATTGGTGAATCTGCCACTAAAGTGCTCGATAATAGTAAGTACTAGGGTGTAGACACAATCTTGTCTGTCTGCTACTAAGGCTCTTCCTAGATTATCAACTCCAGGTTCAGACTTAACAGCGTTATAGATCGCTACTCTATCCTCGGACGTCATAAAGTTATCCCACCAACCTCTTAATTGGCCGGTGAATCCTGCTACTATCATTCTGCAAATTACTGTTTCAGTATTTTTATCAAAAGTAGCTTTGCAGATCGTAGAATACATCAGCATACGATGCACCAGAATACTAATCTGTCTATCCGTTAAACCATCTAAATTCCATTCGTAGATGGCATCACCGTTATAACTGGTGTTGGTCTGGTTCCAATCCCTTTCTTCCACCAAAACATCTTGAGGTGTCGGTCTAGGATAATAATAAGTATCCATTCTAGGCATATCACCATATCTTTTTCCCAACTTTCTGAGCTTATTAAGTTCAGACATGGTTTCTTCCTTATAATCTTTTGATGGATCTAAAATATTTTCCGCAAATTCAGAAGCGAGTTCCAAAGGTTTAAGATTAAAACCTGCTAGTTTTTCATTGACTAACTTTTCTAATTCTTCCCTAGATTTAATCTTGAATCCAGTAATCTCTGGAGGTCTCTGAATAGAAGGTTCTAGCCTTGTAGAAGTTTCAGGCTGACTCGGTATAACGTGAGTAGAATGAACCACCATAGACATGTCAGACGAAGAAGGAATACCAATCTTCTTTACCAGCTCAATTAAATAATCAAGCTTAGAATCAAGAGAACTAATATGTTCTCCCAAAACTTTAACATATAAAGACAAATAATTATTTTGAGAAATCAAATTATTAATTTCCTTTATACCTTTGCTAGCAACATCATCATCAATAAATTTTTGAAAAGCAGCAAAAGTAATACCAGTATTATTTGGTAAAATAAAAGGATTCTGTGGAGGATAAATACTCGTTATAAGATTGCCATTATTTTCTTGATAGGTTCTTTCAAGAACTTTAATGTATAAAGGCATGTAAGTGGTTATAAACCAAGGAGCAAAATATATAATTTGATTATGTAAAGCACAAGTTTCATAAAACTCTTGGGAAATATTCCTTTTGTCATCAATGCTATAAAATTCAGTATACCAGTTTTTAAAACTTTTCTACTTATCTTGACAAAATTCATTTAAAATATGTTTTCTTGCCGGTGACCCCGGACTAAAATCAATTTGGAACTTAATCATTTAAGTTTTATTAAAATCAAAATCCATATCGGATAAAGTAGGAATATCTTTGTCAGAATTATCATCCTTAACAATATTATTAGAAACTTTTATATGTTCAACACGCTTATTATCATCAGCCGTGTTTATCGTATGGAGAGAGGCGGCACGATTTAATCTGGCCGGACCATAGATCGGTTCTAAAGGATCAATATATGAATGTCCTGCAGATGTAGATAATCTTCTACTACCAGTATAAGAACGCCTGTAAGGTGTTAAAGACTTATTGTCTTCAAACTGAATACAAATTCTACCTTCAGGAGTTTGACTAACATGCGAATATTCATGATTAGTAACCTCATCAGATTGTTGACTCGGAGATATAACAGAGTCTAAAATCCAAGTAGAAGGAAAATTAATTTCATCCCATCCAATAAGTCTCCTAGTGGTGGCTTTGGACTTAGCAAAATTTGTTTCAAAAATCATAGTCTCATTTGACATATCTGTCAATTTAAATCGAGGAGTAAGAGTGGACAAAAACTTATAATAAATTCTATAAGATAAACATATAAGTTTTGATCCAGGAGCATAGTTATAACCATGAGTCTTAACATTTAATGTTAAAGCATCAAGAATATTGACATCATATAAAGATAGTTGCAAATTTGGCTGAGTATTGAAATATACGGGACCATATGCCACCGTAGATTCAATAGAACCCATAAGAGACTGTCTAAAATTTAAATTTCTAGCATCTCTTAAAGCAGCCATAAACGATTCAGGTAACCCTTTAAGGGTTAATGGCTTAAAAGCAATTTGAACTAAGCCTATATGCATAAAGCTATATTTCTTTTTATAAAGCATAATATCATGTTCATTTAATAAACGAACAGTTTGTTCTGAAGAATTTAAAGCAAGAGACTGCTCAGTAGTTTTTATCAACTGTTTAGAAGATAATCTATCAAAGAAACCATAATCATAGATTGTATGAATAGGAACTTGTGGAATAGTCCACTTGTTTAACAAATCAAGATTTTGAGGTATATCTACCTCTTCAAGTCTAGTATTTTTAATACTACTTTCTCCGATATTCATAACAATTAAATATCTATGTTGAATCCCATCATACTTTAAATCCCACAAAACAATTGTGAAAGTACAAAATTGTGAAACAATTTTGAGGTAATCCCATCTAACTTTTTAGTGAAAGTACTATATTGTCTCATTGAATATTAATAATTATCAATGTCTTCTAACTTTTTAGTGAAAGTACTATATTGTCTCATTGAATACATAAATCTCTTTTCAAACTATTTTGTTATTTATTATACTAAATTATTACCTTAATTTTAGTATATACAAAACATAAATTAAAGCAATCGTATTTTCTTCTTTTCATACTTAATTAATTAAATTAAAAAAAATAATTTATTAAAAAATATAAATGAATAACCTTACTATTGTTTTATATACTTAAATGAAAAGAATAAAAATTAAATAATTTTATCCAAATATAAATAAATTAAACTTATATGTTTGGCCCGTAAACGGGCCCTTTCTTCATCTAGTTATATATCAGAAGGTCGAAGCCCAAGTCTGGCCAAATGACCTAGAAAAGAAGAAAATAAAAAAAATAAAAAAAATAAAGAATCTAAAATGTCCTAACAATAGAAAAAGGAAAGTAGGTGGAAAAAGGGTTAATTCCCGTCTTCTCCAACTTTGACCATCCACCTCCATCAATGGCGATAAGGTCAGAAATCATATGCTCCCGTTCCCCTCTAGAAAAATTGACTCCCCATGTATAGCTAGTTGCAGATATTGGGATGTGGCCAGATGCATGTCAACAACCTGAGAGCTCTCACACAGGTGTTATATGTTTTGTGACCACAGAGCTATCTCTACTAACCCAGCTGGAAACTAACGGAGATAAATTACATTCTTACAATCTTTATCCAGTTTACTCTACCCCCCTAATACTTACCACTTCTATTAATAGCTCTGTGTTATTGGGTTCATATTTACATATTTAATAAATTTTCTAACACCAAATACCGGGTCTAAACAGAAGTTACTAAATCAGTAGCTAATATTCTCCCCCTCCCCCTCCCCCCTCCCCCCCCCCCCCCCCCCCCGCTTCCTAATTTGAGCTTCACATGCTCATGAGATGAAATTTTTCAAAGAAGGTTTCTCTTTTCCTTTATCAAACTTCAAGATTATGCCTGTTTTTTGAGCTGATATTTTTTTAAAATTTTTTTTGGGTGTTCTACAACTGTAGGTGCTTTATACTGTATTTGTAAAGATGGGGTAAGTGACCAACAACTTCAGAAGAATATAGATTATGCTTGTGGAGCTGGATATGATTGTACTTCAATCACTCAAAATGGTCCTTGCTTTAACCCTAACACTATCAAAGATCACTGCAATCATGCTGTAAATAGCTATTACCAGAGGAAGGGTGCAGCTGGTGCGAGCTGCAAAAGCTGTGACTTTAGTGGAACTGCAACTACAAGTCCAAATCCACCAACTAGTAAGTTCCTGGGGGTGGGAGGAGACTTTTTTATGTGATTTGTTTATTGATTTTCTGATTTTATTATTTATTCCTTCTTTGTAATAAACAGCTGCAAGTTCTGAGTGTGTCTACCAATCCACTCCTGGGTATGTTCTCTGTTCTCTATAGTTGTCATAAAATAACTTAGGTCTTGCATTTTTCTGTTGCTTATTTTTGAATAAAACATATCTTAACTTAATAAAATATTGCTAGCACCGGAGTAATATATATTCTAAAGCCTTTTCCTTTTGGAAAAAGTTAACAGGAAAAAAAAAAGGGGCTCTTTAGGAATATCTTGAACAACCGCCTAAGGTTACCTTAAAAATGTCAGTAAAATTCTGTTCGAGGAAGCAGAGGTGGAGGAGCCAGAATTTTAACTTTATGGGCTCGTCTTTTATTGCAGAACAAGTAGTCCCCGGATTAATTATTCCGAAATTGTTATCCCACCCTTAACGTGGAATAAACATACCACTACTGTCCTCGAATAAGTTAGTGGGGTTTTATCCAGGCAAATGTTTGATAAATTCATCCTAAAGTTAATTTCGCAATAAATCCCTTATCCTTCGTACCAAACGCAACCTATGAGTTTTAAAATCTAGAATAGCTTCATCAGGCGTTAATAATTGGGGTTTTGAATTGAATTTTTATATATATTTAAATAATTTCTTAATACAAATACAAGGTTTGAATTAAAGGGCATTGGGTTCAGCCAAACTTATATTTCAGATTCTAGCTCTGAGCCTGCAAGGAGGAGCTTATCCTTTAGCAGTTTAGCTAGCTGGAATTATTGGTTTTTAGCTGCAAGATATGAACTTGATGTATGATCAAGAATCTTAAGAGATGGCCAGCTAATTCAGTTACTTTTTTCAATATTGGTTGCCTTTATACAAAGTAAGATTGGTGTTACCAATTTGTCTTTCCCTTTACACATGTCACTTCCCTTAGCACCTAGATATGTGGCATTGCCACCATTGTATAACAACAGAGTATTATTTTATTTTTGCAACTAACTTCAACAATTCATTTAACTCCTTAACCGAAGGACAAGGTTGGAAAAGTATCATTTGATGAAATAAAGCTGGATGAATTTTTAAAGAAAGCTTTCCAGCAATTAATGTATCAATCATAAAAAATTGTTTGAATTTCTTTTTTAAAAAAATTTCCATCATATAGTCCCGACCAATCCAAATATAAAAAATAAGGGTAAACTTCAACAAACAATCCAGCGAAATAGAGGAAACAATTATTCGACTTTAGCTACTGTGAACAATAGTTGAAAATAAATATTTTTCCTGCTCCTCCCAATAGTGAGCGACGAGAAGGAGGAGGAGGAGGAGGAGGAGGTACATACCTGAAAGAAGAAATAGAGTTGAACTCGTCATAATCCCCTACAATTATAAGGTTACATCACAAAATCATCATCATAATCTGTCTCATCATCTTCATCATTATTAGTACTTTTAGTACCTTCATTTCTCTCATAATCACTTATGTATTCTGTCATAGTGCCATCCTCTTGATCTGAATCTTCTGTATTGTAACCAATTTCATCTCCTGTTAGAACCTCCAATTCGATTACACTTGAATCTAAAGTAGTCGAATCAACATCATCTCTATGTAATTGAACCGGCACATCCTCAATATCACTATCAATCATATTACATTTAACTGACACATCTTGATACACATCATCATTAGTAGTATATAATTCATCACTTTTCACCTTAGAATTTTGCATCTCTAGTACATCATATATATGCCTATCTTGAAATTTTTACATAAATTGCCAATTTCCCCCCAATTTTGGATCATAAATATAAAATACATGCTTTGTTGAGTAGCTAGCACAAAAGAATCATGTTCATACCAAAATCTATTTACATTAATACTGGTAAATTTTTATCTTTCTGCATCCCTATTTTCTTGCAAAGATCAAACCACTTGCATTTAAATAGAACAACTCGATTACCATCAATATACTCTAACTCAATGATGTCAATTATAGTACCATAAAAATTAATCACCTCTTTTTCATGATAGCCTTCAACAACCATGCCGCTATTTTGACTTTTACGTAATTCATCATGACTTTGAATAAGGTACTTAACACCATTAACAATACAACCAGGATATTTCCTTCCAAGGATATCAGGTCCCATTGCCAAAAGATATAACTTCTGGATAGATATTGATTTATCCTTATTACACAATTGCATAATCTATGATGAAAAATTATTGCATTCAATTAGTAATAAAGAAAAAATTAAAACTTAAACACAAACACGACTATCATCTTAAAAGTCACTTACTTTACTTTTGAACTAGAGGGGAAAATGTTCTCTATGTTTCTCTATTATATTCACAACATCTTGGTTCATCAGCTCATTTTTATGTTCTCTGCATATGAAAAATTAAACTATTTAGACATGATTTTAAATAACAAAATACCAATATAGATAAATAAAAAAGGTTACCTTATTAAAGGTTCTACTTCTTCACAATTATTCAACACGTACCACCGAGCCATATCAAAATCTTTCTTTGGTATTGCATCATAATCTCCTTCTTTAAATGGTCTAACACTCGGCAAAAATATGTCTAGAACATGTTCATCTTTGTTACTAGATCCATCAACATTTCGATCTCCACGATTAAATCTAGTCTCAATGTTAGTAAGATACATAGAGCAAAATGTCAAACATTTGTCAATAATATAACCTTCTGCAATAGAACCTTCTGGCTGTGCCTTATTTCTCACATAACGCTTAAACTTGCATAAAAACCTCTCAATTTTATACATCCAACGATATTGTACTAGTCCCTTATACATAGCCTCTCACAGTAAATGCACAACCAAATATACCATTACATCAAAAAAAGCAGGTGGAAAGATTATCTCAAGCTTACATAATATAATAACTATATCCCTTTCAAGTTGTTCTAAGTCATCTTTTTACAATGTCTTACAATATGAGTATTGGAAGAAATGACCTAACTCAATCTATGCTAAAGAGACATCTTTATTTCCAAATCCACGAACAGCTAGAGGCAACAATCGCTGTAACAAAACATGATACTCATGGCTTTTCAGTTTAGTTATCTTACCACCATCCACACTTACACACCCTGAGACATTTGAAGCATAACCATTGAAAAATTTAACAGATTGCAAAAATGTCCAGAACTCTTTTTTCTCTTTTTCTGACATATTATAGCAAGCAAATGGCATCATATAACTAGAACTGTCATATTGCAACCATAGTTCTTTTCTTATGTCCATATCCTTAAGATCTTGTCTTGCTTTATCTGTATCCTTAGTTTTCCCGTCCATATTCAATAATGTCCCTAGAATACTCTCGCAGATGTTCCTTTCCATGTGCATGACATCTAAATTATGCCGCAACTTCAAGCTCTTCCAGTATGGTAACTCAAACAAAATACTTCTCCTCACCTAATTCTACTCTATAGGAAGGAATTTTCTTTTCTTATTATTTGAGTGTTTTCCTGATCAATAAGTACTGAGTAAATCCAATTATGTAGGATATCATCTCCTGAGAGCTCTTTTAGTTTCAATTTTTTTTCTATCTTCCCATCAAATTTCTTGCTTCTTCTCCATTTGTGGCTAGGTTCAAGATACCGACGGTAACTCAGGTAACAAATTTCACTTCTCATCTTTTGTGAAGGTGCATCCTTATTGCAAATAGGAAATGCCATGTATCCTTTATTGCTCCATTCAAATAAATTACCTAATACATAAAAAATAATATATGTTATGAACTAAAAAAATATATTGAACATACAAATTAAAACTACAAGTGTATTAAAATATCAATTCTGTTACTGTTAGTGCAGCAGTTGAGGATAACCATCTTCTACTTTACACTTTTTTTTAACAAAATACAGAAAATAAATAGTAGTCTTCTTTATAATATCTGTTATACAGAGTTGAAAGATGATTTCAATTTAAATTGATTTCTATATTATTCTATTGAGCAAATATCTAAGAATTATTTTGTTTGTAGGGACAAGTTTTTTAGTCATTTAAAATATATTTGATTAAAATTACTATTGGCTGCATAATACATGCTGATATTTCTCTACAAACTGTTAAGCCTTGTTTAACATGTTTATGTCATTTCATCTTTACAGTTAGTTTTGCTATTTATAGTCAATTAGCTTAATGGTTGATTATATAAGAGATGACTTTAATAACGTTCAACTAAAAAGCACAATTTTTCTTCAATTTTTAAACAAAAAACAGATTAATTATACCCGTGTACCAGCTATTTGCTACTTAATTACGTTTTTCTAGCTTTCATATTATTCCTTCAATAATATACCTCAATCATTTTTCTCAATTATACACACACATATATATTATGTGTATATATACACACACATTCCTTCACTAAATGCAAATAAATTTTCTCATAAACTAAGCAACTTATTTGTAGAAGAAAAACACAGAATATTATGTTCTTACATACAATCCTCCTTTTCTGTCCCCTTCACCTAATATTTCCATGATCGAAACAAAACTATATACTGTGAGTCAAACACTAGAAAAATATATTGAACATACTTCTAACATTCTAAGATTATTGAGTTACTATTATTAATTATCCTCTACTGCTGCACTAACAGATGCCATATATAGTGCAAAAATGCAAAGGTCTCTTTCTCTAAACATGTCATCTATGATATGATGGTATATTGATAGCTAATGCACTTAACTCAACAAAATCATTATATGAAGAATTTTAAGACTGGAGATGATTTAGATATCTTGAACAATAAGAAAGTTAAACACTTACCATAAGCACGAAAGTCATTTATTGTCCATAAAAAAGCAGCATGCATCTTGAAGCACTCCGTGGTAGATGCATCAAATGTCTCTACACCATCACCCCATAACTCTTTCAATTCATCAATCTAAGGTCGCAAGTAAACATCAATATCCTTTCCAGGTTCTTGAGGACCAGGAATAAGTAGTGACATCATCATAAATGGATCCTTAAGGCATTTCCAAGGAGGAAGATTATAAGGAAATAAAATGACAGGCCACATGCTATAAGTTGTTCTCATATTACCAAATGGATTGAAACCATCAGTAGCGAGGCCGAGTCTAACATTACGTTGTTCTTGTGCAAACCATGTATGAGTTTTATCAAACTCTTTCCAAGCTTCAAAATCAATAGGATACCTTTACACATTCGTCTCATCAAAGATATTTTTCTTTATGCCACCTCATGTCCATGCTTGTTTTTCTAGACATAAATAATCTTTGAAATTTCGGCTTTAAGGGAAAATACCATAAGACTCTATGAGGAATCCTTTTACCCTTTCCATTATCAATTTTCCACTTGGAAGTACCACAATGTGGACATTCTTGTCTATCTATTCAGCCCAATAAAGCACACAATCATACTTGCAAGAATGGATCGAAATGTATCCTAATCCCAAATCTTGTAGCATGTTTTTAGCATCATAATGTGACTTTGGAAGTGTCTCACCATCAGGCAATGCATCTCTTAGTAACTCGAGCAACATATTAAATGACTTGTTACTCCATTGATTATACACTTTTAAGTGGAGCAATTTCACAAGAAATGAAAGCTTTGAGAATTTCTTACATCCTGGGTACAATTCACGTTCAGTTTCTTTCAACAATTTTTCAAATTTATTTGCTTCACTCTCACTCAAATTATCACATGCCTTATTACCGGTTGTTGTCTCCTCTAAAGGATTGACTTGTGATCTTCCACTGATTTCTTCTAACATGGCATGAATTTCATTATAGCCGACATGTTCTTCATTTATCCTTTCCTCATTTTCATCTTTATTGTAAATTGCTTCATCATTATCTCCCATTTGATATTGCTCCCCATGGTATATCTAGCGCACATAATCTTTCTTAATTCCTTTCAGCAATAAGTTGTCATACACTACATCTTGTATTTGAAAATTTATATTTAAACAGTCTTCGCATGGACATCGAATTTTAGAGTTTCGACCAAACCGAGACCAAATAAGTTGCATAAAAGATTGGACACCTCAACATATCTTTTAGAGAACTTTGGTGCATGCATCCATCATTTATCCATGATAAACTACATAAACGTATAATTACATAACAGTTAAATATTATAAAAGGCAAGCTTTTAGAGATTCCAACAACAAATTCTTAGATGCTTTCCGAAGCATATCATAAGTGAATAAGCTAACAATTTGTCTAGACAGCAATAAGGGTCAAATATTTCTTGTCGATACCTTAAAATCAATCTTTTAAATTCCTCAGTAAGTGCGTGTGGACAAGCAAAGGTTTAAGTCAAAACTTACAATTTCCTTCAAAGGAAGCAACATTTAAGTTCAATAGTGCACCAACACCATACAAGCATATGAATTAACTGATAGGTGCATAGGATCAAAGCTCATATGCAAATAGAAATTCACATAGTGTTTAGGGATCAAACTAGAAGTCTCACAAGGTCATATTAATTTGAAGCTCTTCGTGGCTCTTTCAAAAATAGATCAGATGCCACAACAATCAACCATCAAGCTTAGTGGCTGCCTATGCCTGAGCTATCTGACTAATCATTCCATGACCTACATGACTACCTAAAAATCACTCGCATCAACTCTTAATAGCGCTCAGTTACTCAGACTTCACCTATAAACTCGTCTCTCAGATAATTTGTCAAATATGTTGTAAGCATCCTATTGTAAGTTTGGTTTCAACAGTAATGGTGAATGGTCAACCCTCCCAAAAAAGTTAAAAATTATAGTTCATAGGTCAGAATAACAAGCACAATATTTTCTACTCGCAGGGACTCACAAACTATGTCACTAATAAAACACACAATTCACATCACTTTGCACAAAATTTGGCTCAAAGGGGAACAGAGGATGGTTCTAACAGCAAGTAAGCGAGAAAAGAAGGATAGAAACTTGCCTGAGCTTTGAAGTATGGCTAGAAGCTTCGGCCAAAATTGGTATGGATGTGAGTCGTAAGAAGAGAATAGCGGGGGATGATAGGAGTTTGTTCTGTTTGTTTTGGATGAGAAATAATAGGATTTAAGTGTTGGGTTCTGTTAAAATAATAGGATTTAAGTGTCCCTCTGTCAGTCATTTTTATTAATAAAAATAGACTTAAAATTTATCACTTGTAATTTATATCTGATTTCATTATAATTATTTTATAATTGAACATATGTTATATTAAGTAAAGAAGACTATACTTTTTTATTGAAAAAGATTTAGAATATGCGTAATTTTTATATAAAATAATATTTTAAAAAGTAGAGATCTAATTCGTAGGATTACACGAGGTATATTGTAATATTCACAAGTTTATTATATTATTGCCGGTTAATTAAAAATTTTAAAAACTATACTAATTAACATGAAACAAATCAATAAATACGAGACCAATGGATATGAATTATATTTAGTGTGATTTGATTTTAATAATTAAAAAATTAATAAAATTGACTTGATTTAATTTTTATCAAAAATCGATCAAAACCGAACTATAAATTTCACTAAAACTTGGTGGAATGATCAAAAGTAATAAAGATACTTACTTAAAAATTTAAATTGCAAAATTAAACTAAAACTTAAGAAAAATTTCAGTAGCTCAGTTGGTTGGCTACCTAACTTCCACATTGTTGGTGAGGGTTTGATTCCTACATTGTACTCCCTACTCCCACTATTTTTTTTTTAAAAAAATTCAGAAAATATGGATTATATCCGATAAAGCTCCGCATTTGATGTCGTGACACGACAATTAGCACCTTCACCACTTTTATCACCATTTGGATTTTATGAATTTTGTTCTTATTTTGAATCAAGATTCCGGGGATCCTAGGGGTGTGGTGGTAAAAAAACAAAGTGGCCATTTCTCTAAGTATCACATTTTACACTTTTTGAGAATTGCTCCCTCTGTTTCAATATATATAGTGTTTTATTCTTTTGATTTTGTTTTAAAATAAGTGGTGTTTTACATAATCAAGAACACATTAATGACGTTCTTTCAATTTTACCCTTATTTAAATGGAGAGAGTTTTATATAATCAAAAAGATACTAAAGAGATACATTTTTTTCAAGATATTTATTAGGGGTAAGTGGGTAAAAATATATTTTTCTTTCTAGGAATGAGTAGTTTTCTTAAGGGGTATGCCCAAACTAAAAGCACCATCTATTTTGAAACGGAGGGAATAGGAATTTCTTCTCCAAGCTCTAGTTGTCCTCTTGATCTTCGTAGATCCAAAGTCCTCCTAAATTTCTGTTTTATTTTTAACTAGTGCTACTTGAACGTGCTTTGTGCAGTTATTAAAATTTAATTAATATATGATTGATTATTAATTTTATAATTTTAAGTGGAAAAAGATTATTTTTTATTAATTAAATATTTATTTGTGATTGTATCATATTTTTTTATTATGATTCTTTTAGTATCTTATATATGAAATTCTTTGATAAAGAATTTGTGAGAAACATTCTAAGTTTAATAAAGACCAACTAGTTTAACTTAATACATATGTATTGAATAAGAAAAAACAGAAAGTAAAAAGATAACAAATAAATATAAAATATGTAAGAGTTCTAGAAAATGAAAAGTCAAAAAAACCGAAGTTGTTTCATCTTTCATTTTCTTAAATGCCTTAATCTTTAATTGGTTAACTTATTTAAATATTTATTGGCATCTTAAAATAACATATACAAAAATATATTTAAAAAAATTTATACAAACGAGAAGAAGGAAAAATTGGACTAAATTGAATGAAAAGAAGAAAAGAAGAGAAAGAAGTCAAAAATGATGTATGGCATATAAAAAAATATGTTTTAAAAAAATTGTACAAGTGGAAAGAAGGAAAATTAGGTTGAATTGAATGAGAAGAAAAAAAGAGAAAAAAAGGTCAAAAATGGTGTATTATTGTCCATAGGACTATGTCATATCAACAGATTTATGGAGCACAATTATATAATATATTGATTTTATATATTTAAAAGATAAAAGTTTATATAATGAACTACTAATATGTTAGCCGTAAAAATTAGTTGAAGACCATTTTCTGGTGTCCTTGATACACAAAATGTAATGATAGAACCTTGTTGTTGCAGGGTACATATTTTGTATTTGAAGAAATAATTAACTGAATATACTAAAATAAGCAACAATAAGTGTGTGTGTGTGCGCGCACACACACATACATAAAATCACTCAAATTTTTAGTTTTAAAGCACGCTAGATTCTAAGACTGCTTTTGTTAAATAACCACTGAAATGTAAAATCTGAAATTATGATTAATTGTATTATTACTTAAGGCAGTGCATAATTTTATGACTTGGTACATATGATTACTTTTAAATGAGAAAAGTAAAAGTAAGCATGTCAAATTTTAATAATCAATTAGATCACTGTTATAACCTACAAAGATTTTTAATAACAAAGATATAAACATAGTTGTAAATGTTATGATTACATATCTTGTCGTTTTCATGATAGGAAAAATTAAAAATTAATTAGAAGAAGATTAGAGTTTCGTGTTGATAATATGTTATAAAATTAGAGTAATATATTAAATAAGCAAATAGATAAGAAATGTAGAAATCAAGATATGAGAGCTTTTGTTGATCTTTTAAAAAGATGGTGTAGCAAAAATGTTGAAAGTATAGATTGAAAATATTTAGATTAAGCATAGGAGGGGTTTAAATAGCCAACTTCCAACAAAAAATCTGTTTAATTCAAAATTAAAAAAACCTACAATATCTCAATAAATTAATCTATCCAATAAAAATTTATAAATGAAAAATTAATGCAATAACTGATAGCAATTTCAACAGGTTTCTTATTTCTTTCAATTGCTTTTCAAATAAAATATTCAAATGTATATATAACATGATTCTTAATACTTAATAGGAGTGTGAGAGATTAAGAGTAGTTAGTAAAGAAATATGTATTACTACATATAAGCATGAAGAAATTACATTCAATAGACATCTAGAGAACATATTTCATAATAAAATTCACATTATATGATACAACATTAATGCATTTATAAAAATTGATGAAAGACGTGTTTTATCAGAAAATCAGAAATAATGTGATTTGTTTTTTTGGGTGACATGAAAGGCGTCCCAAAATACGAACTTGTTTGCATTACTGCATGTCAATGAGTTTAACTTATTGCATAAGTAACTCATCTTAAATAATCCTGTGCCACAACATGCTACACTTGCCACTTAAAATCCTGCAGTTTTTAAAAAAAAACATTGGTAAAAAAAAGAATAAAAATTAAATAAATGGATAAATTCATATTGAAAAATTTGATTTTCTTTCAAATACAACTATTTGAATCAGTTATTTTTAATAAGCACGATAACTAAAATCGACCGTAGGGAGTTTTACAACACCATCTAACAAGGCCAAAATATTTTCAGAGGGAAATAAATTTAATGGAAAGAGAAATAATCGAAATGGAAAAAAAAAACCTATCGTATGAAGAAGGTTTCTTAATCATTTGTAGCAATATATCATAAGTATCAGCAAATACCACTCTAACTTCAAGAAGCTCTTTATTTAACCTCTGAATCAAACCACTCAAGATGAAATTGAAATGCTTAGCCACATTATTATATTTCTCATTGCATCCATCTGGATAATTTGTTGCTCTTTCTAAAGGCAAGCACCCCATTGAAGGAAGTCCAGTTAAGGAAATTTTCCTAGCACCCATGTTATATATTGATGCACAAATTCTAGGCAATTTGGAGAAGGATATCTTGAAATTGGTCTTCTGTGTATCGAGAAGCACGTGTGCTTTGTAATGAGTAGTAATTCCCTAAGAAGTCGTTTGTTCCCATGCTGACTAAATACAATGCTTTCTGTATTATGTTGTCTTCTCATTTACGTGCCCGAGTATGAAATTAGAAAAAACAGATCTACTACTTTAATTCCTGTTTCAAAAATAGATAATTTTGCATCCAACTGTATAAAGGTGGACACGGATCTATGAATAGGAGAAGCCTACGTCCCATTTTGAAACTGCTCAAAATTATAATTAATACATATTAAAACATATAATTGATTAAGGTATTTAATTATTAGATTATGTAAAAAAAAAATTCAAAAAAAGGAGAAAAAATGAGAAAAAAGATAAATCTAATTGAAGAGCATAGAGAGGTGCCACATCAACACATCTAAAACCTTCGTTTATATAAATATATGGATTACCCCATAAATACATCAAAGGATCAAAATACTCTTAATAAAGGTTAAGAATAAGTTTCACACGACTAAATTAAGTTCGGTAATACCGATATACATAGTTACGTACATAAGACACATATTCTATGCCAAATTCATTTTAATATATTTTATAATTGATTTACTTTTTTATGATTGTCGATGCAATATTAACCTTATAAAAAAAGTTTCCGAATATAAATGATAAAATGCAAACATATAATTAACTATTCAGAACTTGAATTGCAAATTGCAAATTTCAAATTTGAAAATACTCTAAACCAAACATATTGAAATTATTATAGAAATTTGTTTTTACAAAAACCACTGTACCATATCATTTTAATTTGCTATTATTAGTATAGAATTTTAATTTGGATGGACGCCTTGTGGCGTGTATATATTATAATATTTTATTATTAAATTTTTTTTAATAAGTAATTCAATATAAAAATTGGATGACTCAAATTATTATTATGCCAAGATAGTTAAATATATTTTAAAGTGTTACTTTTTTTAAAAATAAAAAACTAAGCGTGTGACAGTTGTTCTGTTTGTTATGAAATAATAAAGAAAGAACAAGAATATTATAGAGAAGGAGATAAGTTCTTGTTTCTCTTGATGGGATGAAATACAATGAAGGAGAACCCCTCTATTTACAGGGATAATTTCTCCTAACTTTTCTCCAAAAGATAGACTTTCACAATAATAATAAACACATGTATCCAGTACAATACAAATACCTTTATAGACATTCACTACAACACAAATATGTTTATAACACTCCCTCTTGAATGTCTATTTGATAGATAATGTGCCTCGTTAAAACCTTACTAGAAAAAACCCAGTGGGAAAAAATCTAGTGAAGAAAAAAGAGTACACATATCTAATAATATGTATTTTGGCTGCCTCGTTAAAAACCTTACAAGGAAAACCCAGTGGGACAAAACCTTGCAAGGGAAAAAGAGTACAACGCGTATTAACTCCCCCTAATGAGAACATCCTTGAATCTTTGCATCCCGATCTTGTGCACCATCTTCTTGAAAGTTGCAGTTGGTAGAGATTTGGTGAATAAATCAGCCACATTATCACTTGAACGAATCTGTTGCACATTGATATCACCATTCTTTTGGAGCTCATGTGTGTAGAAAAACTTTGGCGAGATGTGCTTCGTTCTATCTCCTTTTATGAATTCTTCCTTTAGTTGTGCTATGCATGCAGCATTATCTTCATACAAAATTGTGGGTACTTTGTCACAGTTCAAACCACATTTTTCTCTAATGAGATGTATCATGGACCTCAACCACACACATTCTCGGCTTGCATCATGAATAGCTATTATCTCAGCATGATTTGATGAAGTAGCTACGAGAGAATGCTTTGTAGATCTCCAAGATATTGCAGTACCTCCACATATGAACGAACACGTAGCCAGTTTGAAATCGAGCTTTGTGTGGGTCAGATAAATACCCAACATCAGCATAACCAACAAGATCGGGACTTGCTAACAAATTAACCGAATGTTATGCATTGTAGTATTAGCAAGATATATTAGTGCATCAATCACACTAAGATATGGTACTTCAGGACCAAGAATTTCCTCATATAAGAATTATGAACAAGTTTAAAGAAACTTGTAAATGCTTCAGGCATTTCGAATCCTTCATGATTTTCGTACAAATTTTGTCAAGTGATAACATTAATTAGTAATTAAATGCGTGACATCTTCTAGTGTCTGGACTACAAGTCCAATAAGCTTTATGCTTATCAATACGCATCATTTCACTTGATAATTATTTCTACATCAACATGCTTTAATAGACGTAGAATTCAGATCCTCACAATCTTTTACAATATTGCGCACTATATTATATCAAAAATATCGTCGACGATCAGTTCAAATGCGACATAACTTATTGAGATCTCTTCATGTTTCGTCATTTTCAGGTACTTGAACCTTTGCCAAGGTTTTATGAAATGTTATGTCGTGGTGCTTTCTCAAAGCACTTGCCTCATCATTATGACCATCTTAATCACTTGCTCCTCTCATTCTTCAAGAAGTTCTATATTTGGAACCGTTTGGTCTATCACGCTTCAGGCGTCTCATACTCTGTCCTTCAAGGACTTTTCATTGGAGCATTTGCAACTGAATTATAAAATAGAGTTAGCAGATATATCTGACAATTGATTTGTAATATTTTGCAAGTGAATTATCTATTGAACTTTAAGTTCACTTTTTCTTTTTCCCGAGGATCTAGATAATTCATCTCACACTCAATTTTCAGTTGCTAATCACTTCTCCCCCTAATGTTAGAAAAACTAACATTTACTCCCCAAGCTCATTTGGGGATCCATCTTTGTGCGTTGTGGTGGGGCAATTGAATCATATATCGCACATTCAAATTTTTAGATGGAATTATTTGGTTCCCGACCCTGAACCAATTGTGATAGGGGAACCTTGTTGGCTTGATACATTCAAGTGTTGCTATATGTTAAATAAACATATCTCATACCAAATTTTATTTGGGAGTTTTATTCTCATAACCAATGATTTAGCTATAATTGGAGGCATACAATTTTTGCTAAACCAACATAGATATGAATCAACATTATCAACATGATTTTATAATTTGGAACTATGCTCTTAATTTAATAATTCGAGCAACAACCTTACAAAAATCAATTGCAAGTTGATATCAAAACACATGTGACCATTTCATAGATGCATCTATTAGCAAACAGTTCACATGGTAGGTGAATGGGCCCATATTCACCCTTTTATAAGTTCCAAAATTTCAGGAAATATAATTCCAATCTTAGCTGATCAAGATCATTCTATCACGAGAACAAGCAACACAAGAGAATTCTTGAAGAATCTTTTATTGCTTCAACATATAGCCACGTGAATTCTTAATTATTTTTGCATCACATTTGAACCGGGATGGTCAACCAGTTATGCCAACTTATTTAAGTAAACTTCTAGTTTACTTTCGTATGTGATTTCATCATCATACCCATATTTATGTACTTCAAATAAAAAACCGGCGGGTAATGTTTTACATAAATATTTGTAACCCGCTTCAATTGTAGTAACATGAAGATATTAGATCTTCCCATAATTTATAGTCTCAATTTTTTTTTTCAATGTCCTTGAAACTTATAAGTTTCCTTTTGAGACTTATTACAACAATTTCATTCCTTCAGGTAGTAATACATTAGCTCTTCCGGAGCTCTCAATTAATTTTGTGTACTACCACATATTCAATCATATTAACATCATTAATAGTTTCTCCACATAGTTTCAACTTTGAAACAATTTTGAATGTTGATGAGCTATACTCATGAACAGACTTATAGTCTTGATGGATCCAATCATATCGTGTCTTTGGGTGGATGACCATTTTCAGGTGGTCATACCTTTCTTTTAGGCTATTCCACAAAACAAGTAGATCCTTAATCATGAGATATTCAATTTTAAGAATTTCGTCAAGATGATGACGCAAGAATATCATAGCCTTAGCACGATATTGATTTGATGCTTTGTTTTTACTTTTAATGGTGTCTCCAAGACCCATTGCATCCATATGGAGTTTTGATGCTTTGCTTTCACTTTTAATGGTGTCTCCAAGACCCATTGCATCCATATGGATTTCAGCATCCAACACCCATGAAAGGTAGTTCTTGCCCGAACTTTGAAGGGCAACGAAATCAAATTTCGTAAGATTAGCCATATTAAAAAAAAGAAAAAAATAATACCTTGGCCTTCAAATTTTGAGACAGTAGAGTCGTAGAGCAACAATATCACCCAAGGAATATCACTCCTGTGGTTAAGTAATACATCTTTCGAAAACAAAAATTTAATTTTTCTTACCTCAGATCTTTCAAAGTGAGTGTTCAAGGCAGAGACTCGTGCTGATAACGTGTTATAAAATAATAAAGAAAGAACAAGGATATTATAGAGAAGAAGATAAGTTCTTATTTCTCTTGATGAGATGAAATACAATGAAGGAGAACCCCTCTATTTATAGGGATAATTTCTCCTAACTTTTCTCCAAAAGATAGACTTTCACAATGATATAAACACATGTATCCAGTACAATACAAATACCTTTATAGACATTCACTACAAAACAAATATGTTTATAACACTGTTTCTTTTGTTTTTCATTCTCTATTTATAAATATTTCAAATAAACTTTAAACCTAATTAATAGTTTAATTTGCTCCTACAGAAAATAGTGATACAGCTCCTGCCACTTCCCAACAACTTCTCCACTTCCTATGTTTTTGGGATAACCTCCAACTCTTTAAATTGCGCTTTTGATTCCCACCAAAATTGAACCATCTTTGGGATAAAGACATGAGAGTAAAAATATTTTGGCGCTTAATTTTTGAATTTTGGCTGGAAACTGGATTTTAGAACACACACACACACATATATGAAAAATGGGAAAGTTATTAGCAGAGTGAAATAGGATTTCTGAGCTTGAAGAAATATACTAGGTATGAACGATTCTTCTTTGTCTTTGTTTGAACAATGTTAAAATTCCAATTATAAATAATTTTTTCTTGTGAAGAAAATCTATTAAAATCTGTCTGCATAATCAGTTTACGGTATTAAGCCAGAATCACCAATTCAAAGAATACTCTATTCTTATAATAAATATAGGATCCTGCACTACAATAGAGATGAATAGGTATTGAACACTGTTGAATTTAAAGTATATAGGAACTTGTTGGTTACCCTTTTGTCTGTGATTCTTTCTATTTCATTGCTGCAGGAATAATGAACTCTTTCTATTAAATGTAAAAGTTTTTGTTTGAATTAGTCGAGGTGCAAAAACACTCAGCGATTTCTTTTTCTTGTATTTAAGTCCTTTGTGGTTTATGAAGCACTCCAATAAGAAACCACTACTAGGAGAAACAACTGTAATTAGCTTGTTTGGAAGATTCTTGATAGGGGCCTCAGGATAATGGAAAAAACTCCAAACGCTAGGAACTGGCCTTGTTATCTTTAATCTTAAAAGGGTAGTTCAATCCAAGTCCTCTAATTCAAGAAATTGTCGATGTGTTTACTATTTCATCAAGGTAGTCTTGAGGACCATCTTTGAATTCTATTGCAATCCATTTTTAGAGTTTGTTGGACATTTAAATCTTAAAAGGATTTGAACGCACTCTAGCAGGTGAGTCCTTTTGTTTTGGAAAGAAAGAAAAGTTCTCTGCAAAAAATAGTCGATTTTTTGCATTCTTGAAAAGACTGAAACCTTCATCTAACCCAAAATAGTGTATGTTTTCCACGCAAACCAGTCACTAATATAACCAATACAACCATTTCATTCTGAAAAAAATTTGATGTTTGTGCTATTACAGAGTTACCACGAGTAGGATCCTCATAAACATTGTGATTGATAAGAACAGAGATATTATTAACATTGTAGCAATTGATCATATCATTTTAAATAAAGTTAGTAATGTTGTAGCAAATTCTCTCAACAGCCCGCCGGTCTCAGACGAATACAAGAATCTCCAGACCTGTTTAACAGAGGGATATATCATAACAATGAATTTTCACAATTATCCTTTATTATACATATTTCATGATATTTTGCAGGGATATATATATATATATATATAAGCAAAATGATGGCATCGGGAGGACGTGTCTATAAGCAAAAAACATTTACTGGGAAACTCTTTCAGCTACTCAGTCTGCCGATGTGTCAAATAAATATACACCTGCTACTACCACAGGTAATACCATTTCTTATGTTAAAAAAAAAAAAAGCTATTAATTACTTTCCAGGTTTAAAGTAAAAATTTAAGCAACTAAAACTTTCGGTTTTTTTAAAACGAGGCCCCACATGCTATATTTTATTATATATGAGATAATTCCAACAAGAAAGGAAAAGTGCACTTAGTTCAGACAAAAGAAAAAGCAAAGTAAGCCTAATCTAATTGATGAGCTCTGTTCAATTTACTATAAATTCGCAAAGAGCTCCTATTTGTCTTTGAGAATTGCATGTTGTCTGCAACTTCCAATTTTACTTGTAGTTCTTCTAATATTTTTCTTGAGTTCTTCTTCATTTTTCTCTAATTTGCTCCTTGTTGCTCCTGCTGAATCTTGTAATGTATTGCCTTTTTCCTTTTGATTCACTATATATTGTTGTTGTATTTGTCTCAATTGGGTTGATTTGATTCTTCTTGACCTCAATTTCATTGTTGCGCCTAATTTTTGTCTGATGCTTATCATTGTGTTGTCTGATATATCCGATGTATTTGTTTGTGCACATTGCACATTTCTTCTGCTTTATATTTTGTCTTCTAGGTTCTTGTTCGATAGATTGACCACCCGAAGGTGCTAATACCATACATCGAATGATCACCCATCAGACAAATATATTACGTGAAGAAGCTTTGTTTGACTGCTGTGATTTCGGATCTGTCGATTTTGAATTCTTTAGCTGTCTTGTTTGTTCCCACTGTTTCTGTATTTTTTTTCTGCTATACCTGCAAAATTAAACAACCTATTAGTTAAAATAGAACTACCTATGTTCTCCTCCATAAGGATTTGAACATAGATAGTGCAATCGCACCACTTATTTCCCCATGGTTCCCTCATTTGCATAATCTCCTTCTCAAATATAGTAACTGCAGCTTG
The DNA here is from genome assembly GCA_035772735.1 of Datura wrightii. NCBI lineage: Eukaryota > Viridiplantae > Streptophyta > Magnoliopsida > Solanales > Solanaceae > Datura > Datura wrightii. The sequence goes on along the minus strand of JASDFA010000018.1, from coordinate 177,223,580 downwards.
TCATTGTTAATTATCCTTCTTTTTTTTTCATTTCCAGTTATTGAAATGATGTAATCTATATTCTTCCATGATCAAGAGCATAATTTGCTAAGTATTTAGCAAATTTGTTCCCCTCCCTCAATGTATGAGTCACCAGAATACCTCTATTGTTCATAATTTTTCAAATCTCATCCATCATGTTCACAATCTGCCAAGGTACTTCCCAGTTCTTATGAATCACCCTCTCCATCAATAAAGAATCAGTTTCAATGGTCACCTGAGTGCCCTCAGTATTTGAGATGAACTTTAAAACTTGAAGTATAGCCATTACTTCTTCTTGTGTGTTTGTAATGTAGGAATTCTCTATTTCTGCTGCCTATGCATGTATAATATCCCCATTATCATATCTAACACTGAATCCCCACGCACTTCTTCTTGGATTACCTCTTGATGATCCATCTGTGTTGCACTTGAGACATCCCTTCTCAGGGATCGTCCATAACACCTGCTTCATTCTAATTTCAGGAGTATATCCCTGTAGTGCTTGTACTAAATCCCCGCAACTGTATGGTGCATATTTAAAATTACTCCTCCTCACCTTCAAAAAACTGATTATGGTGTGCATAACTTGGTATATAAGCTTTCCATTTGATATCTTCCCACCATGCTTTATGGCATTTCTTCTTTTCCACAATTCCCATAGAATGATTGTCGGGACAACATGAAAAACATCTTTAACATATGGATTGACAGGAGCTTCCCACCAAAGATTAATAACTTGAATAACCTGTAGACCCTGGATGTTCACACCTGTTTGTCCACTGAATTGTTTTCATAGGTATTGGGCTACTGAAGACGGTAAAAACACATGTGTGAAGGTTTCTTCCATAGGTTCTTGGCAACAGAAATATCTGGATAGAAAGTGAAAAACCCATTTCCTCACTTTCATTTATGTTAAACTTTAAACAAAATCTTCTAAACCGTAATCTAAAAAATACTATAATGTATATACCACAATTTACAAATTAGATATTATTTTGAATTTACCTTTTCTTAACAAGATGATACAGATAGAATTAAGAAAGGCCGAGGGAAAATTAGGGGAAAAGGTCTTGAAAATATGAAGAAGACTTTGGGGAAAAAAATGGTGATAGAGATCCCAGCTGGTCAAGGGAGGCCAGTTAAGGCAATTCAATCAGCAAAACTCTCAAATGAGTTAGGAATAATCGCACGTAATTTTCTTATGCTTCCAAACAAGTGCAAGGAACTCACAGTAGAGGAAAAGATGCTGCGCTGATTAGATGCCATGTAAGATTTCAACATATTGTGATTTTGTAACTTTGTAATATGTTGGTGCTTAATCTTCTAATATATCGAGGAGTTTTTTTATATTTATGTGTGCTCCTTAAAACTGCTTTTTTAGGATAAGTTTGAAATTAATTTGGACGAGCATTACTGTTGCGCTCCAGCGCACTCGCAAGCGTACGCGGTCGTACAAGTAATAAAGTGGCCCTTTTTAAGAGCCGGATGTCGAACCCACAGGGACTGGACCAATTCAGCAAATTATGAAGTTCAAGTGTAAGATTAACCTTCACAAATGTTGATTATAGAAGTTTTCGGTGAATTATAGTTAAGTTTTGGGGTGGTCACAAAGAAATCTATAAACGATATAATAAGCAACTAGAGCTAAGTCCGGATAATCATGCAATGCTACACTTTGTAATGGTTCACGTATGAAATTATCAATTGTTGTCTCACATAGTTGGAAATGCGATGTTCATGGTCTCTCGAGCCTCTAAACATGACAAACTAGCCTCATAACTACATCGTTGAGCGGGGATGTGACATCCTAGTTCGTGGGCAATTCAACTACATGGATGTGGTTTACGGGGTTTGTGCTCTTGATTAGGGACTTTCGTACCTCTAATCATTTAACCTAACTTAGCTTCACAACTACTTCTACAAGTGGTGGAGTGACAATTCTAAATCGGTGTCTTATTATCATCCCGTTTTATCAACCAAGCAAGGCAATTTAGGTATATTATTTATCCTAATTGCGAATCATATCGAAAGATAAGAACTTGCTCACTACATTCCTATGTTATTGCCTAGGGTTACTCTTTCAAGCTTTTACCTAGCTTAACATGTATGTTTTCATGGTGATCAAGCATAAAAACAACCATAATAAAGAATGTAAGACAAAACAACAATTAACAACTCAAACCAAAAGAATTCATGCATTACAATCATATCACGTGACCTCAACCCTAGAGAAAGGGTTTTAGCCACTCATGTTCGTACGATAACTTAAAAACATCCTTAAAGTAGAGTACTTACAAGAATAGGTAAAAGAGAATGTAAAATTAGTGAACCTTAGGTGAGTTCTTCACCTCTCCCTTCGCTCCTCTATGGTTTTAAGAAAATATTTCATGACAATTGATTTTAGAAGCTAAGGGTTTAATTTATAGTAAATAGAGAATTTGCAGTTTTTGGCCTGTCATGGAATGGCTCCGTGGCACGGAGGTGAACGCGCCAATTTGCCTCCGTGCCACGGAGGTAACACGGAAGCCCACTGGAAATTTCATCCTCCGCAAGTCTTGCGCGAAGTGCCTGCGCGGCACACGACGTGCCACGGAGCTCCTCTCGCGCGATGGCCAGCGTGACACGGCTTGCAGCGCGCAGCAGTGCCTGGCGTGGCACGGACGCTGGCGCGCAGGCGCCTTGGAGGGCAGCATTTCGCGCGCATGGCCTTGGCGTGGCACGGCGCTGGGCGCGGCACACGCACAGTGTGGCACGCTGCCTGGCGCGGCCAGCCTTGCCATGACATGTTTTCTTGCCATCTTTTGCAATTCACTTCCAACTCCATTCCTTCACTTCACCCATCATTATTTAGTCCCTCATATGCATTTTACACCTACAAAACAAGGACTAATCATGTTGGTTAGTGCATACCCAAATTTACACAAAATCACATAAGAATGTAAGTGCATAATTAGACAACCCGACTAAATTAAGCTATAAAATAGCACTTGGGCACGTAATTATGCCCAAGTTCACTCCCCCACACTTAAAGCCTTGTTCGTCCTCGAACAACTCTTTTACAACTCATGCACATGAAGACTCAAACATAGCTAATTGAAGCAAGACAATTCGAGTTAAGGCTACAACGATTGTTTTAGATAGAAAGTTAAAAATAGAGCATGCAAGATTTAACCATTAAAAAATCAAATATAACTATTTTAATACTTCCTAGCCTCAAGAATGAACTCTCAATCTCAACAAACTCATGCGAATTAGCCGATCAAGAAATCCGACATGAATTTTATCCTTCAGTAAACATGTGCCCTCACAACAAGAGTTACTCATTTTCGCTCATATGTTTTCAAATTATAACATGTAGGGGTATATGGATAAGAAATAAGCTCACTCTCACAAAGAATTCACATGCCATGTGTATTGACCCATAAGCTTGCCCTTAGTGTTTTACTCCACTAATTTAACAATGTTAGTAAGATCAAGTAGGACTTATCGGGTTTTAATGTAAGCTAAGGGCAGGTAGGTACTATTATGGCTGATAATAGTGACTATCTTCCCTAAGCGCTTTTAATACACCACACTCTCCTTAAGAACTTCCCTCCTCTTACTTCACCTTTATACTTTTCTACTCCCATTTTCCTCTTTTGTTTCCCCATTTCTTTATGCACACTTAGCTTAGTAGTAAGGAGTTCTTAAATCACTTTTTCCTTTGATTTTCTTTTTCGCTATTTTCTTCTTTTACTCCTTACTAACTCTTATTCATTTTTAAACAAGTGTACCTCTAGTTTTCTCTTCCACTCCCACAACTAGTATTTCCCTTCTTCTTTCACTTTTCACTCCTTTGCTTCTTTTGCAATATCACATAAGCGCTTAGGAGTTTTGGATCAAATTCAAGGCTAATGAAAAGAAAAGAATAAGCTCATTTTATGGCTAGCAAGGAATAGGCTAAAGGCTCAATGGGGCTAACTAGGATCAGACGTTCATGGTAGGTAAAGCGAGGGATAAAAATTAGGCTCATTTAAAGAAATGCCTAAATCATCTCCTATAATCTACGCCATTCATTTCGCTTTGTATACACACCAGACAGGTTCTAGACACTACACACTAGCAAGGAATATTCAAAAACCTTACACACACAGCACATGCTCAATTCAATACAAATTGATCAGACTCTTAACTCAGTTAATCACAAGAATTCCAAATTAAGCTTTAAGCATGTAGAGTCACCTTCAAGAGCCTAGGTGTCTCAAACAGAGTTATACAACTTCTCACATGCTTCAACACTAACCACACTTGCATCTCACAATCATGTATAACACATAACAGAAACATCAAGCCATCAATTAGCTACGGGTTCAAAAACCAAAACCTATTGACTAATTTTCCCTCAAGACGGTCGTCATCCATCCATCGTCGGGAACAGTCCCTAACTATGACTAGAAACTACTATGTACAGACAAAGAAAATTTTTATTCTTCGGTTCAAAGTTCCTCCCATCGGAAAAGAACCGAAAAGAAAAACCAACTGGTGGGAAATCATGCTCAACTCAAATATTTTCCTCAACCAATACCTATTAAGTACTAAATTCACTCGAAATCATTAAGCACAAAATTTTGAAATTTCCCTCGCCCCACACTTGAATCATGTTATGTCCCCAAAGCATCCAATTAAAATTCAAAAAGGGTGAGAAATACTCCCTGGGGCCTCTAGGCCTAGCTAACAACATGTTTTTTTTTTCATTTTTGAACAAGTGGGTATTCGACCCCACACTTTTCCTCTTTCACGCTTCTTAGCTTCCTCCTCCAAGGGTACTCATACTTCCCCTGCATCTGTGCTTAATTCTCCACCAAAAACAACATGAAAATAAACAAAATCAATACAAATGAAAAAAAATTAAAATTGTACTTGTGGTACCCTTGGGTTGCCTCCCAAGCAACGCCTAATTTTACGTCGCGGAATGACGTGGACTATCCTTTTCAGGACATCCTCATGCCTGTGTTCCCTTTCGAGAATCATATTCTTCTCTTTTTATTTTTCGAGGGAACAACCGCCACTCTGTCCCTCTCTTCCTCCAACTCCTTCTCTAACGGAAGCCCTCCATTAGATTCGGGCTGAAAAATAATCATCTCATGTGGCCGTAGACCTATGAAATCTGCCACCCCACCCTTAGCCTCTGATAACACACTGACCTTACAAAGGTCTCTGTAATGTGTGGGTGGGTTAATCTCTTGGTAGACCCGGAAGAGTTCTTCTTCATCAGCGACCCTTATTTTTAGGGTCCCTGCTCTTACATTAATAATCGCTCCTCCAGTGGCCAAGAATGGCCGTCCCAAGATCAGGGGTACCTTGTCATCAACTTTAAAATCCAATATAATGAAATCAACGGGTATAATGAATTTACCCACTTTGATGACAAGGTCCTTGATTATTCCATCTGGTGCCACTCGCGACTTGTCTGCCAGCTGCAACATCAATCGTGTTGGTCTCGATTGACCCAACCCCAAGGTGTTAAACAAAGATAGGGGCATTAGATTAACTGCTTCCCCTAAATCACGCAGAGCTCTTATCACCTCAGCTTTACCAATTTGTATGGGGAGGGTAAAACTCCCTGGGTCTTTGAGCTTTTTAGGTATCTTACTCATTAACCTGTGGCTGCACTCCTCAGTCAGTGCTACTATCTGAACATCCACCAATCTGACTTTGTTGGCCACCACATCTTTCAAGTACTTAGCATACTTGTGCATTCCCTGTAAAACATCAAGCAAAGGCAAATTTATGTGAAGTTCTTATCAAAGAACTTTCTAAAGCATTCCTCATCCTTGCTCTTTTTAAGTCTTTGCGGAAATGGTGGTGGTGGTCTCTGTGCTGGCTGCAATGATGATTGTGCATTTTATTACACAACACTCTGATTCTCTCCCTTGTCAGTGGATGGTCCCTTTCTAACCAACTCCGGCTGCACCTCATTCTCCTCTCTTTCGGTGGTGCATCAGCCAATTGCGTGCCACTCCTCAGACTGATGGCGTTGACCTGTCGGGGGTTTGTGTTTGTGTCACTGGGTAATCCTCCCTGCGGTCTAATATGGTGAGCAGCTGCTATTTGACCCATCTGCTTCTCTAGATTGTGGGTGGCCAACTGCTGATTTTTCAAATCTAATATCATCCTCGCCTGATTCTCTGCTAATTGGGCCTGTGTCTCCATAATCTTCTGCAACGTCTCCTCAATGTTGCTGCTCAACTGGCCACCATTCTGCCTGTTCTGCTACTGATACTGCTGCGGCTGAGGTTGCTGGTAGCTTTGACTTTGATTTCCACCCCAACAAAAATTCGGGTGGCTCTGCCAATTCTTGTTAATCATTCCCAAAATTCTGATTGTTTCTCTGGACATTCCCAAAAAAATTGACCCATTCAGGATTGGCCCCGCAGGATTCTGCATTGTGCCCATTATTGCCGCAGATTTCACACCAACTAGGAGCTTGCGGGACTGCATTTGCCTGTCCCTGCTGTTGGTTCATACTTAGTTTGTTGAACTGAATCATCATCTGATGCTGAAACGATGCCAGCTGTGCAGCCAAGGCATTTACACCATCAACCTCTATTAGCCCTGTTGTTCTCTTTCCTGCCCCTCTCGATGACTCGCTGTGCCACTCTGGATATCCGTGAGCATCCTGTTCAACAAGGTGTATAGCTCATCATAAGTCTTCTTTAATGCTTGCCCACTCGATGCAGAGTCTAGTAAATTTTTTGTGTGTGGGTCTAGACTTTCCACAAAAGTATGGGCTAGCACTTCATTGGACTGCTGATGATGGGGGCAGTCTCTCAATAATGAGTTGAATCTCTACCAAGCCAAATACAAGTTCTCCTTCGGCCTCTGCTTGAAGCTTAATATTTCACTCCTGAGTTTGGCAGTCTTGCCTGAAGGGAAGAATCTGATGAGGAACTTCTTTGCCAAATCGTCCCAAGAAGTTATGGAATTCGGTGGCTCAGATTTCAACCACCTCTTTGCCTCTCCCAACAATGAGAATGGGAAGAGGGTAAGTCGGACATAATCTGTGGACACTCCGGTGGGGACGAATGTGTCACTAATCTCAAGGAAGTTCTGTAAGTGCTGTTGTGGGTCCTCATGAGTCATCCCAGTGAACTGGCCATTAGAATGTAACAACTGCACCATATTCTGTTTCAATTCAAAGTTCCCTCCAGGTTCCGGTTTGCGGATACTAGAGGTCACATTTGTCGCTAGTGCGATCGACGCTTCGCGAACTGGTCGGGCTGCCATGGTTTCAGGTAACAACTTCGCTTGCCTTACTGGTGGGTGTTGTTGTAACCTCTCCTGAAGTCTCTTTAGCTTTTGCTCTAGAGCTTCCCTCTTGCGTAAATGAAGTTGACGTTCAGGTTCAAGCAACGGTTCCACTAGCTCTATATTCCTTGCCAGCTCTGCAAGGACAACCTGTCATCTGCAATATATCAGACTAAGACCAAGTTTCTCAACACTCAAGGAAATTAAAAATCACACAAAAAGATAAAAATTTACTAAACTTCGCCAGTTTCCCGGCAACGGCGCCAAAAACTTATTGCGCTCTAGCGCACTCGCAATCGTACGCGGTCATACAAGTAATACAGTGGCTTTTTTAAGAGCCGAATGTCGAACCCACAAGGACTGGACCAATTCAGCAAATTATGAAGTTCAAGTGTAAGATTAACCTTCACAAGTGTTGATTATAGAAGTTTTCGGTGAATTATAATTAAGTTTTGGGGTGGTCACAAAATAATCTAGAAACGATATAATAAGCAACTAGAGCTAAGGCCGGATAATCATGCAATGCTACACTTTGTAATGGTTCACATATGAAATTATCAATTGTTGTCTCACATAGTTGGAAATGCGACGTTCATGGTCTCTCGAGCCTCTAAACACAACAAGCTAGCATCACAACTACATCGTTGAGCGGGAATGTGACATCCTAGTTCGTGGAAAATTCAACTACATGGATGTGGTTTACGGGGTTTGTGCTCTTGATTAGGGACTTTCGTACCTCTAATCATTTAACCTAACTTAGCTTCACAACTACTTCTACAAGTGGTGGAGTGACAATTCTAAATCGGTGTCTTATTATCATCCCGTTTTATCAACCAAGCAAGGCAATTTAGGTATATTATTTATCCTAATTGCGAATCATATCGAAAGATAAGAACTTGCTCACTACATTCCTATGTTATTGCCTAGGGTTACTCTTTCAAGCTTTTACCTAGCTTAACATGTATGTTTTCATGGTGATCAAGCATAAAAACAACCATAATAAAGAATGTAAGACAAAACAACAATTAACAACTCAAACCAAAAGAATTCATGCATTACAATCATATCACGTGACCTCAACCCTAGAGAAAGGGTTTTAGCCACTCATGTTCATACGATAACTTAAAAACATCATTAAAGTAGAGTACTTACCAGAATAGGTAAAAGAGAATGTAAAATTAGTGAACCCCAGGTGAGTTCTTCACCTCTCCCTTCGCTCCTCTATGGTTTTCAGAAAATATTTAGGCATTATAATGGTATTATAATGCTGAAATTATTATAATGGTTTTCAGCATTAGTGAACCCTAGGTGAGTTCTTCCATTACTAATGGTATTATAATGCTGAAATTATTGTGCATGCCTATGTATATTTATTTATTTATTTATTTATTTTTTAGGGTGAAAAGAAACCTGAAGGGGGAGAACCCGACAAAATTGAGTTCTACAAAAACACTTATTACTCAAGTGAGAAAGACTGGTCATCTCAAGAAGCTGAGACTAACTATGTGAGAAAGAAAATATTTTAGTCACATTCGATATGATTTATTTGTTATTATCATAACTTTAAATAATATTTTTTATTACACTGTATATACTTCGGGAGAGTCTTCCATGACTATTGATGAAATTGTGGATGATGTACTTGATACAAAGTCGGGATACATAAAAGGTCTTGGTTATGGTCCGAAACCTAATACTAATCGAGCAACACTAAGGAGAACCGCAGAATTAGAAGATTCACTTAGAAAGACAAAAGAGGATGCTGCTAGTGCCCAACATGATTTGCAGAAATGATTAAATGCAGCTGAACTTGTGGTAGAAAATTACCAGTCTCAAATAGAAATATTAAATTCACAATTGGATACTTTGTCGACACGCCAAGATGATATTTTAAAACAACAACATTTTATGAGCTTTTCTCGATCAAGGTTAGTAGTGTATTTTACTTATTTAATCATATATGATCTTTGAAATCTAAAGAACAGAGCAATTATTTTAGTAGTGATTGGTGCCAATTAGTCTTAATTGGAGCTAGATGTAAAAACTTATACGTATTAACTACAAAACATAAGATAACAGCCAAAAATAAAATTCAAAGAATTAAAATAGAAAATCCTTTTGACAAAATAGTTAATGTTATTGATAATAATGACTATAGTTACAAAGATATGGATATTGAGGAAGATTTAGAAATAGTAAAAGAAAGACTAAGTACATCAAAAAGAATAAATTATGATACACCATCATCATCTAGAAATAGCACCTCAAGAAGAATAGAATATGATATACAACCAAGATTATTAGGACCAAGTATAAATGAAATACAGCCTTACCAATACTATATAACAGGAATATTAAATCAGCGAAAATACCTAATAAAAATAGATACAGGACAAAATGAAAGTTACGTCACAAGAGAACTAATAAAAGAAGAAGAAATTACAAAAAATGAAAGTATAAATACAGAATTACCAGGAATATTGACAAGTATGGAACAAAGTACAGAACAAGAATTAATTATTGGTGGAGTACCAATAAAAATAAAATTTAAAATATATCAAGGAAAAGACAATATAACTTTAGGAATAAAATGGCTGGAAACAGTAAAACCTTACAATATAGACGAAAAACAACTAATAATACATTATGAAAATAAAAAGATAACCATTAAAAGGACTTTAATATGAAAGAATGACAAAAATCTACATACTAATGAAAATAATAGTGGAAGGATATTATAATAGATATTATACACCTATGATAGATACAGGAGCAGGAGCAAATATGTGTAAACATAACTGCTTACCAGAAGATAAATGGGAAAAATTAAAATCACCACTTATAGTTACTGGATTTAACAATGAAGGAAGTATGATAACACACAAAGCTAAAAATATAAAAGCACAGATATGGGATAAGATATTAATAATAGAAGAAATGTATAGTTATGAATTCACTAATAGAGATATACTATTAGGAATGCCATTTTTAGAAAAACTATACCCACATACTATAACAAAAACACATTGGTGGTTTACCACCCCATGTAATAAAAAAGTAGGAGCAAAAAGAGTAAATAACAAAATAAGAAAAAACACACCATGGATTAAAGGAAGTGAAAAAATTACTCAAAAATTAGAAAATATAACAACTAATGATCAAAAAATTGAAATGATAATATTTACAATTGATAAAGAACAAATATTACAAGATAAATTAAAATTATTATATAATGAAAATCCATTACAAGGATGGGAAAAACATAAAACAAAGATAAAAATTGAATTAGTAGATAAAAACAGCATAATAACACAAAAACCCCTAAGATACAATTTTGAAGACCAAAAAGAATTCCAAATGCATATAAAAGAATTATTAGAAAATAATTACATACGAGAAAGTAATAGTAAACATAATAGCCCGGCATTTATAGTAAATAAACATAATGAACAAAAAAGAAAGAAAAGCAGAATGGTAATAGATTATAGAAATTTAAATGCAAAAACTAAAACATATAATTACCCAATACCAAATAAGATTTTAAAGATAAGACAGATACAAGGATATAATTATTTCAGTAAATTTGACTGTAAATCAGGATTCTACCACTTAAAACTAGAAGAAGAATCTAAACAATTAACAGCATTTACCGTACCCCAAGGATTTTACGAATGGAACGTATTACCCTTTGGATATAAAAATGCACCAGGTAGATACCAACACTTTATGGATAATTACTTCAACCAATTAGAAAACTGTATTGTATACATAGACGATATATTATTATATTCAAGAACTAAAGACGAACATATAAGACTACTAGAAAAATTCATACATATAGTAGAAATATCAGGAATAAGCCTAAGTAAAGAAAAAGCCGAAATACTGAAAAACCAAATAGAATTCTTAGGAATACAAATAGACAGAAATGGAGTAAAAATGCAAACACACATAGTACAAAAAATAATAAATTCTGAAGAATTATTAGATACTAAGAAAAAACTACAATCCTTTTTAGGATTAGTTAATCAAGTAAGGGAATATGTACCAAAACTAGCAGAAAATCTAAAACCATTACAACGAAAATTAAAAAAGGATATAGAATATCACTTTGATGAAAAAGACAAAAAATACATAAAAAAGATAAAAGAAATGTGTAAAGAACTACCAAAATTATATTTTCCGAATGAAAATAAAAAATTCACCTATATAGTAGAATCAGATTCTAGCAATCATAGCTATGGAGGAGTATTAAAATATAAATATGAAAATGAAAAAATAGAACACCACTGTAGATACCATTCAGGATCATACACGGAACCACAAATAAAATGGGAAATAAATAGAAAAGAACTATTTGCATTATATAAATGTTTACTTGCATTTGAACCATATATTGTTTATAACAAATTTATTGTTAGAACAGATAATACACAAGTAAAATGGTGGATAACTAAGAAAGTACAAGATTCTGTAACAACAAAGGAAATAAGGAGATTGGTATTAAATATATTAAATTTTTCATTTACAATTGAAGTTATCAAGACTGAAAAGAATACAATTGCAGATTACATCTCAAGACTCAAAAATTGAAGAAGGTAAGATGGATCAGATACTTGGACTACTGAGTACACTTTGTAAAAAAGTGGAAAATATGGAAGAAGAAATACAAAAGCTAAAAGGCAAAGCTATTAGTCAGCAGCATGACTCGAAACATGCGGAGATACGTCGAACGGAAGACGTAAAAAATCCAGAGCTAAAAGGAGACGTTGGGAAACTCCCTAAAACCCAAGCTAACATTTCACCTAGTGCAGTTGCAGGTACATCAGGACCTAAAGAAAGGAGAGAAATAATCAGAAAACAGTTATTTGATAAACCTTTTACACCTAAGAAAAACATACCACCTACTCCACCACCACAAACTACCACCTACAGAGAAAGTTTGAACCAAGATAAACAAACCTACAACCATATTACTACCAAATACGTACAAAATATACACAGAATCCAAATTTTCCTGAACAAAAATCCAAGATCTACCACTACAAATAACCCTGCAGAAGATTATGTGACACAGCATCTACAAGGATATAATAAATTAATTGCACAACCAAAAACTAGTGCAAATCTAGTAAGAACTTGCTACGATTATGGATTACTTAATACCGTATATACGGCAACTGGAGAAGAAGTAGCTATGATACCTGAAATACATAAGGCCTTCACTACCTACAAAAGAATTACCAAGGGAACTTTCTTTTATATAAAAATATACTCAGCCCCAGCAGAGATACTACTTACAGAAATAAAACCTATTATACAAGTAGTAAAGATAGGACTTACAAAAGAAATGATAATCCCTGAAAAAATAGAACAACAAAATGAGATATCATATGAAGAGATACCAGAGTTCTACTCCAACAAAAGGATAATAGGACTCGCAACAATATTAAACGAATTAGCTAACAATTATCTAAATGGGAATGCAGTCTGGAACTATTATTCACGGGACCAGACAATTATCTATGCAAACTCGAAAGAATATAAGGAAGCTGACATGGAAGAACTTAGACAATGGATAATCAGCCTCCTAAAACCAGAAGAGATACCTACGACTAGAGCCATACGGAAAAATTACATCTCTTCAGCTCTGTTAACAAGATACTGCAAGATAGTCGGACAAAAATATCCGGACCACCATTGCTCCAAGTGCCATGGTGAAGATAATGATCAAATACCAGATGTTCAGCTAGAATAAATCCAACGGCTGAGAAAAACAGACAAGACAGGAAGAAAACGACAAAGAAAGAAGCTGAATTGAAAAAAGTAAAAAGAAGATAGAGATGTCGGCCAACAATGTCGGCCAACAAGAAAAGAAGCAGATAAAGAAGGAAAACGACAAGCTGAAAAGAAAATAGAAAAAGAGTGTCGGCCAACAACCAAAAGTGTCGGCCAAAATATGTAAAAACAGATATGTAAAGTTTTTTATTACTTTTTGTATAAAAGTCATAGAAGACGGCTATTAAAGTCGTAAAGTGTACAGTAGTAAATAGTAAAGGTCAGTTACTATTTATAAATAGTAAAAGCCGAATACTGTGCAAACAGTAAAAGGCAAACACTATTCATAAATAGTAAGAGTCAGATATGTAGAGGTCGGTTACTATTCATGAATAGTAAAGGTCATGAATAGTAAAGGTCATTGTAAATTTGTTTATAAATACAATTTCAGTCGGAAGCCAAAGGCATCCGCATTCCTCAATTCTCTCTCAACTCTTACTTCCGCACCCCTACCCCCAAATTGGTATCAGAGCTACAAAATCAAAACTAAAAGAAATCTACTTTAAAAATATAATATAATGGAAAAATCTAGCAATGATGCAAAGTTACAAACTGAGGTATGTTTATTCATAATTATGAATAACTAAACTGTTGTATTCCTGATAATCTGCTAAGTATTATTTGTTAATATCTTCTTGTTATATCGTTTTTATGAATGCCTGATTAAGTTTACTATGTACGTGTTTAGTAAGTTATGAGTAAGTATGCCCAGACTAAGACATCCTAATGTGGAAACCGGTTAGGCCAGGAGAGCCGTTTTAGGGGAGTACACGAAGTTGAAGTCATTGTTAGGGTAACTGATTATAACTGAAAACGCATAGTAATGACCCAAAAGGATAATTCAGAATAACGATATAAGAATTAGATAATATTAAATAATGCCTAAGGAGATTAAAAGGAATACCATGTTTAGAAAAATTCATAAAATGAGTTCAAACCTATCACATAGAAATCATAGATATGAGTTACTTGTCTTATGTATAATGAAATTATTATCTAAAATATTAGAAGAGATAATAGAATTAGAAGAAACTATGAAGTTAATTAACCAAGATTGGACGGAGATGACTATAGAAGAAATTAGAAAATTAGATAAGGATTTAGAATAAAAAATGGTAAATTATGAATATATGGAATACTGGTTAGATACTATGGAAAGTATAAGATTAACAAAGCTTTTATTACAAGATAATATAAGGGAATATATGAAAGATAGTAATCTAGAACGTAATCTGGAATATTTAGAGTATGCATATGGATGTATAGAAGAGTTACAAAGATTAGAACCATTAAAAATAGAATACTATAATAAAATGTTTAACCAATGAACCAAACACAGAATAAATCAAAGAAAGGTCATATCCGTAAAAAAGCTAAAAAATTAAAAAATCAGTTAAAAATATTATATCCTGAATATAAACAGCTAAGCTTAAATAACAAAAATAAAAATAGACTCGAACACCTAATAGATCTAATCTCAGAAACAGAATATAAATATATAAAATGTCTGAAGAAGAAAAAATTAACATAAATAACAACGAAAAATACAAACAACAATTATTAAAAGAAATACAAGAAATAACAAATGAAATAAAATTTAGGAAAGAAAGATTAAATTACTGTATAATCGCAGAAATAGAATCTAAAAGAGAAAAAGAAAACTATTATATAATTACAAAAGCATGTCAAACACCTATAAAGACACAGGAAAAATTAATATCCTATCTAAAATTACAATTACAACTATTAAAATATAAATTACAACACGATTTACAATGAACAAGGAAGAATATGTTATAGAAGAAGAAAAATATATAAGCCAAAAAGGATTAGAAATAAAAATTGTACACTCAAATTTAGGAAGAAGATTTAAAAAGATAGGAGACCAATTATATTTAATGTTAGAAAAAGAATCAGCAAAACTAGAAGATAGCTTAACAGCTATGGTAAGGATTAATAAAGAAAATGAAGAAATAGATAGGAAAAAGGAAATAGAAAAAATTAAAAAACAAGCACAAATAGAAGTTCAGCAAATTAAAGAAGAAAAAGACACTAGAATTCAAGAGCTAGAAAAAGAACTAGAAAAACTTAAACAACTATATGAAGAAAAATTAAAAGCAAAAGAAAAACAACGTGAAGAATTAAGACTTACAGAAGAAATAGAAAAATTTAAAATATTACTAGAAGAATCAGGTACAGTTGAAAATCTGCCTAAAATAGGAATAGACGACATAAGTGAGCAAAATGATGAAGAAAACCTAGATCAATATTCAGAAACATCAGAAACTTATACTAACCTAATAGAAAAGGAAAATAACATAGAAATTAATGTAGAAGACATAGACGAAAAACCTAGTACATCAGGAACTAGAAGTCCAAGAAGACCAAATACTAGTCCAACCTATTATACTTACGAAAGGGAAAATAGAAGCAAAACATTATGGAATAAAAGATTAAATAAAAACTGGACACCTAGACAAAATATAGAACAATATAATTTCTTAGATTTAGATTGTGTTGCAGATACAAATAAAACAATTCAGCTATGGATAGGATATATTTCAAAACAGTTAATAGATAACAAAATACTAATAGCAGATGCCCCTGGATACATAGAACGAACATTAATTGGAACAACAAAAATATGGATACAAAATTTATCACCAGAAAGTTTAGAAACATTAAGAAATAATAAGAAAATTAATAATGAACCAGCAACAACATCTATAGATATATTAACCAAATATGAAATGGCAATAAGGAATGAATTTAGTAGTATGACTACCGAAATAGAAGAACGACAAAAAGATAAAGAACTAAACAGAAATCTAATGAATAAATTAAGCATATGTAAAATGAGTTATATGGATGAATATACATGTGCATTTAAAGAATATTATTATAAAGGATTATATACAAATGAAGAAAGCAGAGAAATAAGGAAATTATATTATACAAAATTACCAGAACCATTTAGTTCAAAAATAACTAAAGACTGGCAAGAATCAGGATTAATAGATACACTAGGATCTAGAATAAAATTTCTACAAAAATGGTTTACAGAACTATGTGAAAAACATAAAGAAGACATGAGAATGGAAAAAATATTAGTAAAAAACTTAGCATGTTGTACAACTAGAACAGCACCACAATTTGGTTGTACAAATAAATACAAATACAAGAAAAGAATTAAAAAATATAGACCATTTAGGACAAAATACAAGTATAAAAGACCAAGAAAAAGGTATTATATAAAAAATTATAAACAAAAAAGGCCTCATAGACCTAAGAAAAATATATCAGAATGTAAATGCTACAACTGTGGCAAATTAGGACATTTAGCTAGAGACTGTAGAGTACCTAAAAACGTAAATAAAAAATAAATTTCAGAAGTAGAAATAATAATTGAAGACGAAGAATATAAACAAATAGATTATATAGATTATGATCTAAATGATGAAGATAGTATATATGAATTAACAGAATACGAAAAAACAGATAATGAAAATGAGATAGATAATGAAAATGAGATAAATGAATACGAAACAGATAATGACTGAAACAGATGTAAGGATTATAAGTAAAGAAGAATATCAAGATAAAGAAAGCTCAGAACAAAAAATAATATTTGACAGCAATATGTTCGAACAAATAAAAGGAAAAGAATTAGATTTAAGCGTAAATTATGAATATATGGAATACTGGTTAGATACTATGGAAAGTATAAGATTAACAAAGCTTTTATTACAAGATAATATAAGGGAATATATGAAAGATAGTAATCTAGAACGTAATCTGGAATATTTAGAGTATGCATATGGATGTATAGAAGAGTTACAAAGATTAGAACCATTAAAAATAGAATACTATAATAAAATGTTTAACCAATGAACCAAACACAGAATAAATCAAAGAAAGGTCATATCCGTAAAAAAGCTAAAAAATTAAAAAATCAGTTAAAAATATTATATCCTGAATATAAACAGCTAAGCTTAAATAACAAAAATAAAAATAGACTCGAACACCTAATAGATCTAATCTCAGAAACAGAATATAAATATATAAAATGTCTGAAGAAGAAAAAATTAACATAAATAACAACGAAAAATACAAACAACAATTATTAAAAGAAATACAAGAAATAACAAATGAAATAAAATTTAGGAAAGAAAGATTAAATTACTGTATAATCGCAGAAATAGAATCTAAAAGAGAAAAAGAAAACTATTATATAATTACAAAAGCATGTCAAACACCTATAAAGACACAGGAAAAATTAATATCCTATCTAAAATTACAATTACAACTATTAAAATATAAATTACAACACGATTTACAATGAACAAGGAAGAATATGTTATAGAAGAAGAAAAATATATAAGCCAAAAAGGATTAGAAATAAAAATTGTACACTCAAATTTAGGAAGAAGATTTAAAAAGATAGGAGACCAATTATATTTAATGTTAGAAAAAGAATCAGCAAAACTAGAAGATAGCTTAACAGCTATGGTAAGGATTAATAAAGAAAATGAAGAAATAGATAGGAAAAAGGAAATAGAAAAAATTAAAAAACAAGCACAAATAGAAGTTCAGCAAATTAAAGAAGAAAAAGACACTAGAATTCAAGAGCTAGAAAAAGAACTAGAAAAACTTAAACAACTATATGAAGAAAAATTAAAAGCAAAAGAAAAACAACGTGAAGAATTAAGACTTACAGAAGAAATAGAAAAATTTAAAATATTACTAGAAGAATCAGGTACAGTTGAAAATCTGCCTAAAATAGGAATAGACGACATAAGTGAGCAAAATGATGAAGAAAACCTAGATCAATATTCAGAAACATCAGAAACTTATACTAACCTAATAGAAAAGGAAAATAACATAGAAATTAATGTAGAAGACATAGACGAAAAACCTAGTACATCAGGAACTAGAAGTCCAAGAAGACCAAATACTAGTCCAACCTATTATACTTACGAAAGGGAAAATAGAAGCAAAACATTATGGAATAAAAGATTAAATAAAAACTGGACACCTAGACAAAATATAGAACAATATAATTTCTTAGATTTAGATTGTGTTGCAGATACAAATAAAACAATTCAGCTATGGATAGGATATATTTCAAAACAGTTAATAGATAACAAAATACTAATAGCAGATGCCCCTGGATACATAGAACGAACATTAATTGGAACAACAAAAATATGGATACAAAATTTATCACCAGAAAGTTTAGAAACATTAAGAAATAATAAGAAAATTAATAATGAACCAGCAACAACATCTATAGATATATTAACCAAATATGAAATGGCAATAAGGAATGAATTTAGTAGTATGACTACCGAAATAGAAGAACGACAAAAAGATAAAGAACTAAACAGAAATCTAATGAATAAATTAAGCATATGTAAAATGAGTTATATGGATGAATATACATGTGCATTTAAAGAATATTATTATAAAGGATTATATACAAATGAAGAAAGCAGAGAAATAAGGAAATTATATTATACAAAATTACCAGAACCATTTAGTTCAAAAATAACTAAAGACTGGCAAGAATCAGGATTAATAGATACACTAGGATCTAGAATAAAATTTCTACAAAAATGGTTTACAGAACTATGTGAAAAACATAAAGAAGACATGAGAATGGAAAAAATATTAGTAAAAAACTTAGCATGTTGTACAACTAGAACAGCACCACAATTTGGTTGTACAAATAAATACAAATACAAGAAAAGAATTAAAAAATATAGACCATTTAGGACAAAATACAAGTATAAAAGACCAAGAAAAAGGTATTATATAAAAAATTATAAACAAAAAAGGCCTCATAGACCTAAGAAAAATATATCAGAATGTAAATGCTACAACTGTGGCAAATTAGGACATTTAGCTAGAGACTGTAGAGTACCTAAAAACGTAAATAAAAAACAAATTTCAGAAGTAGAAATAATAATTGAAGACGAAGAATATAAACAAATAGATTATATAGATTATGATCTAAATGATGAAGATAGTATATATGAATTAACAGAATAAACAGATAATGAAAATGAGATAGATAATGAAAATGAGATAAATGAATACGAAACAGATAATGACTGAAACAGATGTAAGGATTATAAGTAAAGAAGAATATCAAGATAAAGAAAGCTCAGAACAAAAAATAATATTTGACAGCAATATGTTCGAACAAATAAAAGGAAAAGAATTAGATTTAAGCGTAGACAAAATATTAGAAATACCTAAACTAAGAAATTTCTTTAAAATAAGACAAGAAGAATACTATGTAGTAAGCCAAAAAGAACATATAATAGACTGCAAATACACCCAAGGAAAAGCTAAAATACCTATAATAAATAAAAAGATAATAAATAAGGAAATCCAAGAAATAAAAGCTAGAAATCCAATAAAATATGTACACCTAGGAGCAACAGAAATACTTATAAAAGCATGTTTTAGAGAAGGAATAGATACACCAATTGAGCTATATTTAGCAGATGATAGAATAATCCACCCAATAGAAAAAAGTATAATAAGTGCAGTTAGAGGAAATTTAATATACCAAAAATTTAAATTTATTATAAGTGCTAACTACTCAGTAGCATTAGATGACAAGAATATAGATAAATCTCTAGTACTATACTGGAAAATGTCAGGAATAGAACTGGCACCAGGTAGTAAAATATTTACAGCTAGATGTAAAAACTTATACGTATTAACTACAAAACATAAGATAACAGCCAAAAATAAAATTCAAAGAATTAAAATAGAAAATCCTTTTGACAAAATAGTTAATGTTATTGATAATAATGACTATAGTTACAAAGATATGGATATTGAGGAAGATTTAGAAATAGTAAAAGAAAGACTAAGTACATCAAAAAGAATAAATTATGATACACCATCATCATCTAGAAATAGCACCTCAAGAAGAATAGAATATGATATACAACCAAGATTATTAGGACCAAGTATAAATGAAATACAGCCTTACCAATACTATATAACAGGAATATTAAATCAGCGAAAATACCTAATAAAAATAGATACAGGACAAAATGAAAGTTACGTCACAAGAGAACTAATAAAAGAAGAAGAAATTACAAAAAATGAAAGTATAAATACAGAATTACCAGGAATATTGACAAGTATGGAACAAAGTACAGAACAAGAATTAATTATTGGTGGAGTACCAATAAAAATAAAATTTAAAATATATCAAGGAAAAGACAATATAACTTTAGGAATAAAATGGCTGGAAACAGTAAAACCTTACAATATAGACGAAAAACAACTAATAATACATTATGAAAATAAAAAGATAACCATTAAAAGGACTTTAATATGAAAGAATGACAAAAATCTACATACTAATGAAAATAATAGTGGAAGGATATTATAATAGATATTATACACCTATGATAGATACAGGAGCAGGAGCAAATATGTGTAAACATAACTGCTTACCAGAAGATAAATGGGAAAAATTAAAATCACCACTTATAGTTACTGGATTTAACAATGAAGGAAGTATGATAACACACAAAGCTAAAAATATAAAAGCACAGATATGGGATAAGATATTAATAATAGAAGAAATGTATAGTTATGAATTCACTAATAGAGATATACTATTAGGAATGCCATTTTTAGAAAAACTATACCCACATACTATAACAAAAACACATTGGTGGTTTACCACCCCATGTAATAAAAAAGTAGGAGCAAAAAGAGTAAATAACAAAATAAGAAAAAACACACCATGGATTAAAGGAAGTGAAAAAATTACTCAAAAATTAGAAAATATAACAACTAATGATCAAAAAATTGAAATGATAATATTTACAATTGATAAAGAACAAATATTACAAGATAAATTAAAATTATTATATAATGAAAATCCATTACAAGGATGGGAAAAACATAAAACAAAGATAAAAATTGAATTAGTAGATAAAAACAGCATAATAACACAAAAACCCCTAAGATACAATTTTGAAGACCAAAAAGAATTCCAAATGCATATAAAAGAATTATTAAAAAATAATTACATACGAGAAAGTAATAGTAAACATAATAGCCCGGCATTTATAGTAAATAAACATAATGAACAAAAAAGAAAGAAAAGCAGAATGGTAATAGATTATAGAAATTTAAATGCAAAAACTAAAACATATAATTACCCAATACCAAATAAGATTTTAAAGATAAGACAGATACAAGGATATAATTATTTCAGTAAATTTGACTGTAAATCAGGATTCTACCACTTAAAACTAGAAGAAGAATCTAAACAATTAACAGCATTTACCGTACCCCAAGGATTTTACGAATGGAACGTATTACCCTTTGGATATAAAAATGCACCAGGTAGATACCAACACTTTATGGATAATTACTTCAACCAATTAGAAAACTGTATTGTATACATAGACGATATATTATTATATTCAAGAACTAAAGACGAACATATAAGACTACTAGAAAAATTCATACATATAGTAGAAATATCAGGAATAAGCCTAAGTAAAGAAAAAGCCGAAATACTGAAAAACCAAATAGAATTCTTAGGAATACAAATAGACAGAAATGGAGTAAAAATGCAAACACACATAGTACAAAAAATAATAAATTCTGAAGAATTATTAGATACTAAGAAAAAACTACAATCCTTTTTAGGATTAGTTAATCAAGTAAGGGAATATGTACCAAAACTAGCAGAAAATCTAAAACCATTACAACGAAAATTAAAAAAGGATATAGAATATCACTTTGATGAAAAAGACAAAAAATACATAAAAAAGATAAAAGAAATGTGTAAAGAACTACCAAAATTATATTTTCCGAATGAAAATAAAAAATTCACCTATATAGTAGAATCAGATTCTAGCAATCATAGCTATGGAGGAGTATTAAAATATAAATATGAAAATGAAAAAATAGAACACCACTGTAGATACCATTCAGGATCATACACGGAACCACAAATAAAATGGGAAATAAATAGAAAAGAACTATTTGCATTATATAAATGTTTACTTGCATTTGAACCATATATTGTTTATAACAAATTTATTGTTAGAACAGATAATACACAAGTAAAATGGTGGATAACTAAGAAAGTACAAGATTCTGTAACAACAAAGGAAATAAGGAGATTGGTATTAAATATATTAAATTTTTCATTTACAATTGAAGTTATCAAGACTGAAAAGAATACAATTGCAGATTACATCTCAAGATTCAAAAATTGAAGAAGGTAAGATGGATCAGATACTTGGACTACTGAGTACACTTTGTAAAAAAGTGGAAAATATGGAAGAAGAAATACAAAAGCTAAAAGGCAAAGCTATTAGTCAGCAGCATGACTCGAAACATGCGGAGATACGTCGAACGGAAGACGTAAAAAATCCAGAGCTAAAAGGAGACGTTGGGAAACTCCCTAAAACCCAAGCTAACATTTCACCTAGTGCAGTTGCAGGTACATCAGGACCTAAAGAAAGGAGAGAAATAATCAGAAAACAGTTATTTGATAAACCTTTTACACCTAAGAAAAACATACCACCTACTCCACCACCACAAACTACCACCTACAGAGAAAGTTTGAACCAAGATAAACAAACCTACAACCATATTACTACCAAATACGTACAAAATATACACAGAATCCAAACTTTCCTGAACAAAAATCCAAGATCTACCACTACAAATAACCCTGCAGAAGATTATGTGACACAGCATCTACAAGGATATAATAAATTAATTGCACAACCAAAAACTAGTGCAAATCTAGTAAGAACTTGCTACGATTATGGATTACTTAATACCGTATATACGGCAACTGGAGAAGAAGTAGCTATGATACCTGAAATACATAAGGCCTTCACTACCTACAAAAGAATTACCAAGGGAACTTTCTTTTATATAAAAATATACTCAGCCCCAGCAGAGATACTACTTACAGAAATAAAACCTATTATACAAGTAGTAAAGATAGGACTTACAAAAGAAATGATAATCCCTGAAAAAATAGAACAACAAAATGAGATATCATATGAAGAGATACCAGAGTTCTACTCCAACAAAAGGATAATAGGACTCGCAACAATATTAAACGAATTAGCTAACAATTATCTAAATGGGAATGCAGTCTGGAACTATTATTCACGGGACCAGACAATTATCTATGCAAACTCGAAAGAATATAAGGAAGCTGACATGGAAGAACTTAGACAATGGATAATCAGCCTCCTAAAACCAGAAGAGATACCTACGACTAGAGCCATACGGAAAAATTACATCTCTTCAGCTCTGTTAACAAGATACTGCAAGATAGTCGGACAAAAATATCCGGACCACCATTGCTCCAAGTGCCATGGTGAAGATAATGATCAAATACCAGATGTTCAGCTAGAATAAATCCAACGGCTGAGAAAAACAGACAAGACAGGAAGAAAACGACAAAGAAAGAAGCTGAATTGAAAAAAGTAAAAAGAAGATAGAGATGTCGGCCAACAATGTCGGCCAACAAGAAAAGAAGCAAATAAAGAAGGAAAACGACAAGCTGAAAAGAAAATAGAAAAAGAGTGTCGGCCAACAACCAAAAGTGTCGGCCAAAATATGTAAAAACAGATATGTAAAGTTTTTTTACTTTTTGTATAAAAGTCATAGAAGACGGCTATTAAAGTCGTAAAGTGTACAGTAGTAAATAGTAAAGGTCAGTTACTATTTATAAATAGTAAAAGCCGAATACTGTGCAAACAGTAAAAGGCAAACACTATTCATAAATAGTAAGAGTCAGATATGTAGAGGTCGGTTACTATTCATGAATAGTAAAGGTCATGAATAGTAAAGGTCATTGTAAATTTGTTTATAAATACAATTTCAGTCGGAAGCCAAAGGCATCCGCATTCCTCAATTCTCTCTCAACTCTTACTTCCGCACCCCTACCCCCAAATTGGTATCAGAGCTACAAAATCAAAACTAAAAGAAATCTACTTTAAAAATATAATATAATGGAAAAATCTAGCAATGATGCAAAGTTACAAACTGAGGTATGTTTATTCATAATTATGAATAACTAAACTGTTGTATTCCTGATAATCTGCTAAGTATTATTTGTTAATATCTTCTTGTTATATCGTTTTTATGAATGCCTGATTAAGTTTACTATGTACGTGTTTAGTAAGTTATGAGTAAGTATGCCCAGACTAAGACATCCTAATGTGGAAACCGGTTAGGCCAGGAGAGCCGTTTTAGGGGAGTACACGAAGTTGAAGTCATTGTTAGGGTAACTGATTATAACTGAAAACGCATAGTAATGACCCAAAAGGATAATTCAGAATAACGATATAAGAATTAGATAATATTAAATAATGCCTAAGGAGATTAAAAGGAATACCATGTTTAGAAAAATTCATAAAATGAGTTCAAACCTATCACATAGAAATCATAGATATGAGTTACTTGTCTTATGTATAATGAAATTATTATCTAAAATATTAGAAGAGATAATAGAATTAGAAGAAACTATGAAGTTAATTAACCAAGATTGGACGGAGATGACTATAGAAGAAATTAGAAAATTAGATAAGGATTTAGAATAAAAAATGGTAAATTATGAATATATGGAATACTGGTTAGATACTATGGAAAGTATAAGATTAACAAAGCTTTTATTACAAGATAATATAAGGGAATATATGAAAGATAGTAATCTAGAACGTAATCTGGAATATTTAGAGTATGCATATGGATGTATAGAAGAGTTACAAAGATTAGAACCATTAAAAATAGAATACTATAATAAAATGTTTAACCAATGAACCAAACACAGAATAAATCAAAGAAAGGTCATATCCGTAAAAAAGCTAAAAAATTAAAAAATCAGTTAAAAATATTATATCCTGAATATAAACAGCTAAGCTTAAATAACAAAAATAAAAATAGACTCGAACACCTAATAGATCTAATCTCAGAAACAGAATATAAATATATAAAATGTCTGAAGAAGAAAAAATTAACATAAATAACAACGAAAAATACAAACAACAATTATTAAAAGAAATACAAGAAATAACAAATGAAATAAAATTTAGGAAAGAAAGATTAAATTACTGTATAATCGCAGAAATAGAATCTAAAAGAGAAAAAGAAAACTATTATATAATTACAAAAGCATGTCAAACACCTATAAAGACACAGGAAAAATTAATATCCTATCTAAAATTACAATTACAACTATTAAAATATAAATTACAACACGATTTACAATGAACAAGGAAGAATATGTTATAGAAGAAGAAAAATATATAAGCCAAAAAGGATTAGAAATAAAAATTGTACACTCAAATTTAGGAAGAAGATTTAAAAAGATAGGAGACCAATTATATTTAATGTTAGAAAAAGAATCAGCAAAACTAGAAGATAGCTTAACAGCTATGGTAAGGATTAATAAAGAAAATGAAGAAATAGATAGGAAAAAGGAAATAGAAAAAATTAAAAAACAAGCACAAATAGAAGTTCAGCAAATTAAAGAAGAAAAAGACACTAGAATTCAAGAGCTAGAAAAAGAACTAGAAAAACTTAAACAACTATATGAAGAAAAATTAAAAGCAAAAGAAAAACAACGTGAAGAATTAAGACTTACAGAAGAAATAGAAAAATTTAAAATATTACTAGAAGAATCAGGTACAGTTGAAAATCTGCCTAAAATAGGAATAGACGACATAAGTGAGCAAAATGATGAAGAAAACCTAGATCAATATTCAGAAACATCAGAAACTTATACTAACCTAATAGAAAAGGAAAATAACATAGAAATTAATGTAGAAGACATAGACGAAAAACCTAGTACATCAGGAACTAGAAGTCCAAGAAGACCAAATACTAGTCCAACCTATTATACTTACGAAAGGGAAAATAGAAGCAAAACATTATGGAATAAAAGATTAAATAAAAACTGGACACCTAGACAAAATATAGAACAATATAATTTCTTAGATTTAGATTGTGTTGCAGATACAAATAAAACAATTCAGCTATGGATAGGATATATTTCAAAACAGTTAATAGATAACAAAATACTAATAGCAGATGCCCCTGGATACATAGAACGAACATTAATTGGAACAACAAAAATATGGATACAAAATTTATCACCAGAAAGTTTAGAAACATTAAGAAATAATAAGAAAATTAATAATGAACCAGCAACAACATCTATAGATATATTAACCAAATATGAAATGGCAATAAGGAATGAATTTAGTAGTATGACTACCGAAATAGAAGAACGACAAAAAGATAAAGAACTAAACAGAAATCTAATGAATAAATTAAGCATATGTAAAATGAGTTATATGGATGAATATACATGTGCATTTAAAGAATATTATTATAAAGGATTATATACAAATGAAGAAAGCAGAGAAATAAGGAAATTATATTATACAAAATTACCAGAACCATTTAGTTCAAAAATAACTAAAGACTGGCAAGAATCAGGATTAATAGATACACTAGGATCTAGAATAAAATTTCTACAAAAATGGTTTACAGAACTATGTGAAAAACATAAAGAAGACATGAGAATGGAAAAAATATTAGTAAAAAACTTAGCATGTTGTACAACTAGAACAGCACCACAATTTGGTTGTACAAATAAATACAAATACAAGAAAAGAATTAAAAAATATAGACCATTTAGGACAAAATACAAGTATAAAAGACCAAGAAAAAGGTATTATATAAAAAATTATAAACAAAAAAGGCCTCATAGACCTAAGAAAAATATATCAGAATGTAAATGCTACAACTGTGGCAAATTAGGACATTTAGCTAGAGACTGTAGAGTACCTAAAAACGTAAATAAAAAACAAATTTCAGAAGTAGAAATAATAATTGAAGACGAAGAATATAAACAAATAGATTATATAGATTATGATCTAAATGATGAAGATAGTATATATGAATTAACAGAATACGAAAAAACAGATAATGAAAATGAGATAGATAATGAAAATGAGATAAATGAATACGAAACAGATAATGACTGAAACAGATGTAAGGATTATAAGTAAAGAAGAATATCAAGATAAAGAAAGCTCAGAACAAAAAATAATATTTGACAGCAATATGTTCGAACAAATAAAAGGAAAAGAATTAGATTTAAGCGTAGACAAAATATTAGAAATACCTAAACTAAGAAATTTCTTTAAAATAAGACAAGAAGAATACTATGTAGTAAGCCAAAAAGAACATATAATAGACTGCAAATACACCCAAGGAAAAGCTAAAATACCTATAATAAATAAAAAGATAATAAATAAGGAAATCCAAGAAATAAAAGCTAGAAATCCAATAAAATATGTACACCTAGGAGCAACAGAAATACTTATAAAAGCATGTTTTAGAGAAGGAATAGATACACCAATTGAGCTATATTTAGCAGATGATAGAATAATCCACCCAATAGAAAAAAGTATAATAAGTGCAGTTAGAGGAAATTTAATATACCAAAAATTTAAATTTATTATAAGTGCTAACTACTCAGTAGCATTAGATGACAAGAATATAGATAAATCTCTAGTACTATACTGGAAAATGTCAGGAATAGAACTGGCACCAGGTAGTAAAATATTTACAGCTAGATGTAAAAACTTATACGTATTAACTACAAAACATAAGATAACAGCCAAAAATAAAATTCAAAGAATTAAAATAGAAAATCCTTTTGACAAAATAGTTAATGTTATTGATAATAATGACTATAGTTACAAAGATATGGATATTGAGGAAGATTTAGAAATAGTAAAAGAAAGACTAAGTACATCAAAAAGAATAAATTATGATACACCATCATCATCTAGAAATAGCACCTCAAGAAGAATAGAATATGATATACAACCAAGATTATTAGGACCAAGTATAAATGAAATACAGCCTTACCAATACTATATAACAGGAATATTAAATCAGCGAAAATACCTAATAAAAATAGATACAGGACAAAATGAAAGTTACGTCACAAGAGAACTAATAAAAGAAGAAGAAATTACAAAAAATGAAAGTATAAATACAGAATTACCAGGAATATTGACAAGTATGGAACAAAGTACAGAACAAGAATTAATTATTGGTGGAGTACCAATAAAAATAAAATTTAAAATATATCAAGGAAAAGACAATATAACTTTAGGAATAAAATGGCTGGAAACAGTAAAACCTTACAATATAGACGAAAAACAACTAATAATACATTATGAAAATAAAAAGATAACCATTAAAAGGACTTTAATATGAAAGAATGACAAAAATCTACATACTAATGAAAATAATAGTGGAAGGATATTATAATAGATATTATACACCTATGATAGATACAGGAGCAGGAGCAAATATGTGTAAACATAACTGCTTACCAGAAGATAAATGGGAAAAATTAAAATCACCACTTATAGTTACTGGATTTAACAATGAAGGAAGTATGATAACACACAAAGCTAAAAATATAAAAGCACAGATATGGGATAAGATATTAATAATAGAAGAAATGTATAGTTATGAATTCACTAATAGAGATATACTATTAGGAATGCCATTTTTAGAAAAACTATACCCACATACTATAACAAAAACACATTGGTGGTTTACCACCCCATGTAATAAAAAAGTAGGAGCAAAAAGAGTAAATAACAAAATAAGAAAAAACACACCATGGATTAAAGGAAGTGAAAAAATTACTCAAAAATTAGAAAATATAACAACTAATGATCAAAAAATTGAAATGATAATATTTACAATTGATAAAGAACAAATATTACAAGATAAATTAAAATTATTATATAATGAAAATCCATTACAAGGATGGGAAAAACATAAAACAAAGATAAAAATTGAATTAGTAGATAAAAACAGCATAATAACACAAAAACCCCTAAGATACAATTTTGAAGACCAAAAAGAATTCCAAATGCATATAAAAGAATTATTAGAAAATAATTACATACGAGAAAGTAATAGTAAACATAATAGCCCGGCATTTATAGTAAATAAACATAATGAACAAAAAAGAAAGAAAAGCAGAATGGTAATAGATTATAGAAATTTAAATGCAAAAACTAAAACATATAATTACCCAATACCAAATAAGATTTTAAAGATAAGACAGATACAAGGATATAATTATTTCAGTAAATTTGACTGTAAATCAGGATTCTACCACTTAAAACTAGAAGAAGAATCTAAACAATTAACAGCATTTACCGTACCCCAAGGATTTTACGAATGGAACGTATTACCCTTTGGATATAAAAATGCACCAGATTACATCTCAAGACTCAAAAATTGAAGAAGGTAAGATGGATCAGATACTTGGACTACTGAGTACACTTTGTAAAAAAGTGGAAAATATGGAAGAAGAAATACAAAAGCTAAAAGGCAAAGCTATTAGTCAGCAGCATGACTCGAAACATGCGGAGATACGTCGAACGGAAGACGTAAAAAATCCAGAGCTAAAAGGAGACGTTGGGAAACTCCCTAAAACCCAAGCTAACATTTCACCTAGTGCAGTTGCAGGTACATCAGGACCTAAAGAAAGGAGAGAAATAATCAGAAAACAGTTATTTGATAAACCTTTTACACCTAAGAAAAACATACCACCTACTCCACCACCACAAACTACCACCTACAGAGAAAGTTTGAACCAAGATAAACAAACCTACAACCATATTACTACCAAATACGTACAAAATATACACAGAATCCAAACTTTCCTGAACAAAAATCCAAGATCTACCACTACAAATAACCCTGCAGAAGATTATGTGACACAGCATCTACAAGGATATAATAAATTAATTGCACAACCAAAAACTAGTGCAAATCTAGTAAGAACTTGCTACGATTATGGATTACTTAATACCGTATATACGGCAACTGGAGAAGAAGTAGCTATGATACCTGAAATACATAAGGCCTTCACTACCTACAAAAGAATTACCAAGGGAACTTTCTTTTATATAAAAATATACTCAGCCCCAGCAGAGATACTACTTACAGAAATAAAACCTATTATACAAGTAGTAAAGATAGGACTTACAAAAGAAATGATAATCCCTGAAAAAATAGAACAACAAAATGAGATATCATATGAAGAGATACCAGAGTTCTACTCCAACAAAAGGATAATAGGACTCGCAACAATATTAAACGAATTAGCTAACAATTATCTAAATGGGAATGCAGTCTGGAACTATTATTCACGGGACCAGACAATTATCTATGCAAACTCGAAAGAATATAAGGAAGCTGACATGGAAGAACTTAGACAATGGATAATCAGCCTCCTAAAACCAGAAGAGATACCTACGACTAGAGCCATACGGAAAAATTACATCTCTTCAGCTCTGTTAACAAGATACTGCAAGATAGTCGGACAAAAATATCCGGACCACCATTGCTCCAAGTGCCATGGTGAAGATAATGATCAAATACCAGATGTTCAGCTAGAATAAATCCAACGGCTGAGAAAAACAGACAAGACAGGAAGAAAACGACAAAGAAAGAAGCTGAATTGAAAAAAGTAAAAAGAAGATAGAGATGTCGGCCAACAATGTCGGCCAACAAGAAAAGAAGCAGATAAAGAAGGAAAACGACAAGCTGAAAAGAAAATAGAAAAAGAGTGTCGGCCAACAACCAAAAGTGTCGGCCAAAATATGTAAAAACAGATATGTAAAGTTTTTTATTACTTTTTGTATAAAAGTCATAGAAGACGGCTATTAAAGTCGTAAAGTGTACAGTAGTAAATAGTAAAGGTCAGTTACTATTTATAAATAGTAAAAGCCGAATACTGTGCAAACAGTAAAAGGCAAACACTATTCATAAATAGTAAGAGTCAGATATGTGAATAGTAGAGGTCGGTTACTATTCATGAATAGTAAAGGTCATGAATAGTAAAGGTCATTGTAAATTTGTTTATAAATACAATTTCAGTCGGAAGCCAAAGGCATCCGCATTCCTCAATTCTCTCTCAACTCTTACTTCCGCACCCCTACCCCCAAAAGGTCATGAATAGTAAAGGTCATTGTAAATTTGTTTATAAATACAATTTCAGTCGGAAGCCAAAGGCATCCGCATTCCTCAATTCTCTCTCAACTCTTACTTCCGCACCCCTACCCCCAAATTGGTATCAGAGCTACAAAATCAAAACTAAAAGAAATCTACTTT
Source organism: Datura wrightii (assembly GCA_035772735.1). Classification (NCBI taxonomy): domain Eukaryota; kingdom Viridiplantae; phylum Streptophyta; class Magnoliopsida; order Solanales; family Solanaceae; genus Datura; species Datura wrightii. Next base: position 177,192,191 of record JASDFA010000018.1, on the reverse strand, counting down.
AAAAATATAATATAATGGAAAAATCTAGCAATGATGCAAAGTTACAAACTGAGGTATGTTTATTCATAATTATGAATAACTAAACTGTTGTATTCCTGATAATCTGCTAAGTATTATTTGTTAATATCTTCTTGTTATATCGTTTTTATGAATGCCTGATTAAGTTTACTATGTACGTGTTTAGTAAGTTATGAGTAAGTATGCCCAGACTAAGACATCCTAATGTGGAAACCGGTTAGGCCAGGAGAGCCGTTTTAGGGGAGTACACGAAGTTGAAGTCATTGTTAGGGTAACTGATTATAACTGAAAACGCATAGTAATGACCCAAAAGGATAATTCAGAATAACGATATAAGAATTAGATAATATTAAATAATGCCTAAGGAGATTAAAAGGAATACCATGTTTAGAAAAATTCATAAAATGAGTTCAAACCTATCACATAGAAATCATAGATATGAGTTACTTGTCTTATGTATAATGAAATTATTATCTAAAATATTAGAAGAGATAATAGAATTAGAAGAAACTATGAAGTTAATTAACCAAGATTGGACGGAGATGACTATAGAAGAAATTAGAAAATTAGATAAGGATTTAGAATAAAAAATGGTAAATTATGAATATATGGAATACTGGTTAGATACTATGGAAAGTATAAGATTAACAAAGCTTTTATTACAAGATAATATAAGGGAATATATGAAAGATAGTAATCTAGAACGTAATCTGGAATATTTAGAGTATGCATATGGATGTATAGAAGAGTTACAAAGATTAGAACCATTAAAAATAGAATACTATAATAAAATGTTTAACCAATGAACCAAACACAGAATAAATCAAAGAAAGGTCATATCCGTAAAAAAGCTAAAAAATTAAAAAATCAGTTAAAAATATTATATCCTGAATATAAACAGCTAAGCTTAAATAACAAAAATAAAAATAGACTCGAACACCTAATAGATCTAATCTCAGAAACAGAATATAAATATATAAAATGTCTGAAGAAGAAAAAATTAACATAAATAACAACGAAAAATACAAACAACAATTATTAAAAGAAATACAAGAAATAACAAATGAAATAAAATTTAGGAAAGAAAGATTAAATTACTGTATAATCGCAGAAATAGAATCTAAAAGAGAAAAAGAAAACTATTATATAATTACAAAAGCATGTCAAACACCTATAAAGACACAGGAAAAATTAATATCCTATCTAAAATTACAATTACAACTATTAAAATATAAATTACAACACGATTTACAATGAACAAGGAAGAATATGTTATAGAAGAAGAAAAATATATAAGCCAAAAAGGATTAGAAATAAAAATTGTACACTCAAATTTAGGAAGAAGATTTAAAAAGATAGGAGACCAATTATATTTAATGTTAGAAAAAGAATCAGCAAAACTAGAAGATAGCTTAACAGCTATGGTAAGGATTAATAAAGAAAATGAAGAAATAGATAGGAAAAAGGAAATAGAAAAAATTAAAAAACAAGCACAAATAGAAGTTCAGCAAATTAAAGAAGAAAAAGACACTAGAATTCAAGAGCTAGAAAAAGAACTAGAAAAACTTAAACAACTATATGAAGAAAAATTAAAAGCAAAAGAAAAACAACGTGAAGAATTAAGACTTACAGAAGAAATAGAAAAATTTAAAATATTACTAGAAGAATCAGGTACAGTTGAAAATCTGCCTAAAATAGGAATAGACGACATAAGTGAGCAAAATGATGAAGAAAACCTAGATCAATATTCAGAAACATCAGAAACTTATACTAACCTAATAGAAAAGGAAAATAACATAGAAATTAATGTAGAAGACATAGACGAAAAACCTAGTACATCAGGAACTAGAAGTCCAAGAAGACCAAATACTAGTCCAACCTATTATACTTACGAAAGGGAAAATAGAAGCAAAACATTATGGAATAAAAGATTAAATAAAAACTGGACACCTAGACAAAATATAGAACAATATAATTTCTTAGATTTAGATTGTGTTGCAGATACAAATAAAACAATTCAGCTATGGATAGGATATATTTCAAAACAGTTAATAGATAACAAAATACTAATAGCAGATGCCCCTGGATACATAGAACGAACATTAATTGGAACAACAAAAATATGGATACAAAATTTATCACCAGAAAGTTTAGAAACATTAAGAAATAATAAGAAAATTAATAATGAACCAGCAACAACATCTATAGATATATTAACCAAATATGAAATGGCAATAAGGAATGAATTTAGTAGTATGACTACCGAAATAGAAGAACGACAAAAAGATAAAGAACTAAACAGAAATCTAATGAATAAATTAAGCATATGTAAAATGAGTTATATGGATGAATATACATGTGCATTTAAAGAATATTATTATAAAGGATTATATACAAATGAAGAAAGCAGAGAAATAAGGAAATTATATTATACAAAATTACCAGAACCATTTAGTTCAAAAATAACTAAAGACTGGCAAGAATCAGGATTAATAGATACACTAGGATCTAGAATAAAATTTCTACAAAAATGGTTTACAGAACTATGTGAAAAACATAAAGAAGACATGAGAATGGAAAAAATATTAGTAAAAAACTTAGCATGTTGTACAACTAGAACAGCACCACAATTTGGTTGTACAAATAAATACAAATACAAGAAAAGAATTAAAAAATATAGACCATTTAGGACAAAATACAAGTATAAAAGACCAAGAAAAAGGTATTATATAAAAAATTATAAACAAAAAAGGCCTCATAGACCTAAGAAAAATATATCAGAATGTAAATGCTACAACTGTGGCAAATTAGGACATTTAGCTAGAGACTGTAGAGTACCTAAAAACGTAAATAAAAAACAAATTTCAGAAGTAGAAATAATAATTGAAGACGAAGAATATAAACAAATAGATTATATAGATTATGATCTAAATGATGAAGATAGTATATATGAATTAACAGAATACGAAAAAACAGATAATGAAAATGAGATAGATAATGAAAATGAGATAAATGAATACGAAACAGATAATGACTGAAACAGATGTAAGGATTATAAGTAAAGAAGAATATCAAGATAAAGAAAGCTCAGAACAAAAAATAATATTTGACAGCAATATGTTCGAACAAATAAAAGGAAAAGAATTAGATTTAAGCGTAGACAAAATATTAGAAATACCTAAACTAAGAAATTTCTTTAAAATAAGACAAGAAGAATACTATGTAGTAAGCCAAAAAGAACATATAATAGACTGCAAATACACCCAAGGAAAAGCTAAAATACCTATAATAAATAAAAAGATAATAAATAAGGAAATCCAAGAAATAAAAGCTAGAAATCCAATAAAATATGTACACCTAGGAGCAACAGAAATACTTATAAAAGCATGTTTTAGAGAAGGAATAGATACACCAATTGAGCTATATTTAGCAGATGATAGAATAATCCACCCAATAGAAAAAAGTATAATAAGTGCAGTTAGAGGAAATTTAATATACCAAAAATTTAAATTTATTATAAGTGCTAACTACTCAGTAGCATTAGATGACAAGAATATAGATAAATCTCTAGTACTATACTGGAAAATGTCAGGAATAGAACTGGCACCAGGTAGTAAAATATTTACAGCTAGATGTAAAAACTTATACGTATTAACTACAAAACATAAGATAACAGCCAAAAATAAAATTCAAAGAATTAAAATAGAAAATCCTTTTGACAAAATAGTTAATGTTATTGATAATAATGACTATAGTTACAAAGATATGGATATTGAGGAAGATTTAGAAATAGTAAAAGAAAGACTAAGTACATCAAAAAGAATAAATTATGATACACCATCATCATCTAGAAATAGCACCTCAAGAAGAATAGAATATGATATACAACCAAGATTATTAGGACCAAGTATAAATGAAATACAGCCTTACCAATACTATATAACAGGAATATTAAATCAGCGAAAATACCTAATAAAAATAGATACAGGACAAAATGAAAGTTACGTCACAAGAGAACTAATAAAAGAAGAAGAAATTACAAAAAATGAAAGTATAAATACAGAATTACCAGGAATATTGACAAGTATGGAACAAAGTACAGAACAAGAATTAATTATTGGTGGAGTACCAATAAAAATAAAATTTAAAATATATCAAGGAAAAGACAATATAACTTTAGGAATAAAATGGCTGGAAACAGTAAAACCTTACAATATAGACGAAAAACAACTAATAATACATTATGAAAATAAAAAGATAACCATTAAAAGGACTTTAATATGAAAGAATGACAAAAATCTACATACTAATGAAAATAATAGTGGAAGGATATTATAATAGATATTATACACCTATGATAGATACAGGAGCAGGAGCAAATATGTGTAAACATAACTGCTTACCAGAAGATAAATGGGAAAAATTAAAATCACCACTTATAGTTACTGGATTTAACAATGAAGGAAGTATGATAACACACAAAGCTAAAAATATAAAAGCACAGATATGGGATAAGATATTAATAATAGAAGAAATGTATAGTTATGAATTCACTAATAGAGATATACTATTAGGAATGCCATTTTTAGAAAAACTATACCCACATACTATAACAAAAACACATTGGTGGTTTACCACCCCATGTAATAAAAAAGTAGGAGCAAAAAGAGTAAATAACAAAATAAGAAAAAACACACCATGGATTAAAGGAAGTGAAAAAATTACTCAAAAATTAGAAAATATAACAACTAATGATCAAAAAATTGAAATGATAATATTTACAATTGATAAAGAACAAATATTACAAGATAAATTAAAATTATTATATAATGAAAATCCATTACAAGGATGGGAAAAACATAAAACAAAGATAAAAATTGAATTAGTAGATAAAAACAGCATAATAACACAAAAACCCCTAAGATACAATTTTGAAGACCAAAAAGAATTCCAAATGCATATAAAAGAATTATTAGAAAATAATTACATACGAGAAAGTAATAGTAAACATAATAGCCCGGCATTTATAGTAAATAAACATAATGAACAAAAAAGAAAGAAAAGCAGAATGGTAATAGATTATAGAAATTTAAATGCAAAAACTAAAACATATAATTACCCAATACCAAATAAGATTTTAAAGATAAGACAGATACAAGGATATAATTATTTCAGTAAATTTGACTGTAAATCAGGATTCTACCACTTAAAACTAGAAGAAGAATCTAAACAATTAACAGCATTTACCGTACCCCAAGGATTTTACGAATGGAACGTATTACCCTTTGGATATAAAAATGCACCAGGTAGATACCAACACTTTATGGATAATTACTTCAACCAATTAGAAAACTGTATTGTATACATAGACGATATATTATTATATTCAAGAACTAAAGACGAACATATAAGACTACTAGAAAAATTCATACATATAGTAGAAATATCAGGAATAAGCCTAAGTAAAGAAAAAGCCGAAATACTGAAAAACCAAATAGAATTCTTAGGAATACAAATAGACAGAAATGGAGTAAAAATGCAAACACACATAGTACAAAAAATAATAAATTCTGAAGAATTATTAGATACTAAGAAAAAACTACAATCCTTTTTAGGATTAGTTAATCAAGTAAGGGAATATGTACCAAAACTAGCAGAAAATCTAAAACCATTACAACGAAAATTAAAAAAGGATATAGAATATCACTTTGATGAAAAAGACAAAAAATACATAAAAAAGATAAAAGAAATGTGTAAAGAACTACCAAAATTATATTTTCCGAATGAAAATAAAAAATTCACCTATATAGTAGAATCAGATTCTAGCAATCATAGCTATGGAGGAGTATTAAAATATAAATATGAAAATGAAAAAATAGAACACCACTGTAGATACCATTCAGGATCATACACGGAACCACAAATAAAATGGGAAATAAATAGAAAAGAACTATTTGCATTATATAAATGTTTACTTGCATTTGAACCATATATTGTTTATAACAAATTTATTGTTAGAACAGATAATACACAAGTAAAATGGTGGATAACTAAGAAAGTACAAGATTCTGTAACAACAAAGGAAATAAGGAGATTGGTATTAAATATATTAAATTTTTCATTTACAATTGAAGTTATCAAGACTGAAAAGAATACAATTGCAGATTACATCTCAAGACTCAAAAATTGAAGAAGGTAAGATGGATCAGATACTTGGACTACTGAGTACACTTTGTAAAAAAGTGGAAAATATGGAAGAAGAAATACAAAAGCTAAAAGGCAAAGCTATTAGTCAGCAGCATGACTCGAAACATGCGGAGATACGTCGAACGGAAGACGTAAAAAATCCAGAGCTAAAAGGAGACGTTGGGAAACTCCCTAAAACCCAAGCTAACATTTCACCTAGTGCAGTTGCAGGTACATCAGGACCTAAAGAAAGGAGAGAAATAATCAGAAAACAGTTATTTGATAAACCTTTTACACCTAAGAAAAACATACCACCTACTCCACCACCACAAACTACCACCTACAGAGAAAGTTTGAACCAAGATAAACAAACCTACAACCATATTACTACCAAATACGTACAAAATATACACAGAATCCAAACTTTCCTGAACAAAAATCCAAGATCTACCACTACAAATAACCCTGCAGAAGATTATGTGACACAGCATCTACAAGGATATAATAAATTAATTGCACAACCAAAAACTAGTGCAAATCTAGTAAGAACTTGCTACGATTATGGATTACTTAATACCGTATATACGGCAACTGGAGAAGAAGTAGCTATGATACCTGAAATACATAAGGCCTTCACTACCTACAAAAGAATTACCAAGGGAACTTTCTTTTATATAAAAATATACTCAGCCCCAGCAGAGATACTACTTACAGAAATAAAACCTATTATACAAGTAGTAAAGATAGGACTTACAAAAGAAATGATAATCCCTGAAAAAATAGAACAACAAAATGAGATATCATATGAAGAGATACCAGAGTTCTACTCCAACAAAAGGATAATAGGACTCGCAACAATATTAAACGAATTAGCTAACAATTATCTAAATGGGAATGCAGTCTGGAACTATTATTCACGGGACCAGACAATTATCTATGCAAACTCGAAAGAATATAAGGAAGCTGACATGGAAGAACTTAGACAATGGATAATCAGCCTCCTAAAACCAGAAGAGATACCTACGACTAGAGCCATACGGAAAAATTACATCTCTTCAGCTCTGTTAACAAGATACTGCAAGATAGTCGGACAAAAATATCCGGACCACCATTGCTCCAAGTGCCATGGTGAAGATAATGATCAAATACCAGATGTTCAGCTAGAATAAATCCAACGGCTGAGAAAAACAGACAAGACAGGAAGAAAACGACAAAGAAAGAAGCTGAATTGAAAAAAGTAAAAAGAAGATAGAGATGTCGGCCAACAATGTCGGCCAACAAGAAAAGAAGCAGATAAAGAAGGAAAACGACAAGCTGAAAAGAAAATAGAAAAAGAGTGTCGGCCAACAACCAAAAGTGTCGGCCAAAATATGTAAAAACAGATATGTAAAGTTTTTTATTACTTTTTGTATAAAAGTCATAGAAGACGGCTATTAAAGTCGTAAAGTGTACAGTAGTAAATAGTAAAGGTCAGTTACTATTTATAAATAGTAAAAGCCGAATACTGTGCAAACAGTAAAAGGCAAACACTATTCATAAATAGTAAGAGTCAGATATGTAGAGGTCGGTTACTATTCATGAATAGTAAAGGTCATGAATAGTAAAGGTCATTGTAAATTTGTTTATAAATACAATTTCAGTCGGAAGCCAAAGGCATCCGCATTCCTCAATTCTCTCTCAACTCTTACTTCCGCACCCCTACCCCCAAATTGGTATCAGAGCTACAAAATCAAAACTAAAAGAAATCTACTTTAAAAATATAATATAATGGAAAAATCTAGCAATGATGCAAAGTTACAAACTGAGGTATGTTTATTCATAATTATGAATAACTAAACTGTTGTATTCCTGATAATCTGCTAAGTATTATTTGTTAATATCTTCTTGTTATATCGTTTTTATGAATGCCTGATTAAGTTTACTATGTACGTGTTTAGTAAGTTATGAGTAAGTATGCCCAGACTAAGACATCCTAATGTGGAAACCGGTTAGGCCAGGAGAGCCGTTTTAGGGGAGTACACGAAGTTGAAGTCATTGTTAGGGTAACTGATTATAACTGAAAACGCATAGTAATGACCCAAAAGGATAATTCAGAATAACGATATAAGAATTAGATAATATTAAATAATGCCTAAGGAGATTAAAAGGAATACCATGTTTAGAAAAATTCATAAAATGAGTTCAAACCTATCACATAGAAATCATAGATATGAGTTACTTGTCTTATGTATAATGAAATTATTATCTAAAATATTAGAAGAGATAATAGAATTAGAAGAAACTATGAAGTTAATTAACCAAGATTGGACGGAGATGACTATAGAAGAAATTAGAAAATTAGATAAGGATTTAGAATAAAAAATGGTAAATTATGAATATATGGAATACTGGTTAGATACTATGGAAAGTATAAGATTAACAAAGCTTTTATTACAAGATAATATAAGGGAATATATGAAAGATAGTAATCTAGAACGTAATCTGGAATATTTAGAGTATGCATATGGATGTATAGAAGAGTTACAAAGATTAGAACCATTAAAAATAGAATACTATAATAAAATGTTTAACCAATGAACCAAACACAGAATAAATCAAAGAAAGGTCATATCCGTAAAAAAGCTAAAAAATTAAAAAATCAGTTAAAAATATTATATCCTGAATATAAACAGCTAAGCTTAAATAACAAAAATAAAAATAGACTCGAACACCTAATAGATCTAATCTCAGAAACAGAATATAAATATATAAAATGTCTGAAGAAGAAAAAATTAACATAAATAACAACGAAAAATACAAACAACAATTATTAAAAGAAATACAAGAAATAACAAATGAAATAAAATTTAGGAAAGAAAGATTAAATTACTGTATAATCGCAGAAATAGAATCTAAAAGAGAAAAAGAAAACTATTATATAATTACAAAAGCATGTCAAACACCTATAAAGACACAGGAAAAATTAATATCCTATCTAAAATTACAATTACAACTATTAAAATATAAATTACAACACGATTTACAATGAACAAGGAAGAATATGTTATAGAAGAAGAAAAATATATAAGCCAAAAAGGATTAGAAATAAAAATTGTACACTCAAATTTAGGAAGAAGATTTAAAAAGATAGGAGACCAATTATATTTAATGTTAGAAAAAGAATCAGCAAAACTAGAAGATAGCTTAACAGCTATGGTAAGGATTAATAAAGAAAATGAAGAAATAGATAGGAAAAAGGAAATAGAAAAAATTAAAAAACAAGCACAAATAGAAGTTCAGCAAATTAAAGAAGAAAAAGACACTAGAATTCAAGAGCTAGAAAAAGAACTAGAAAAACTTAAACAACTATATGAAGAAAAATTAAAAGCAAAAGAAAAACAACGTGAAGAATTAAGACTTACAGAAGAAATAGAAAAATTTAAAATATTACTAGAAGAATCAGGTACAGTTGAAAATCTGCCTAAAATAGGAATAGACGACATAAGTGAGCAAAATGATGAAGAAAACCTAGATCAATATTCAGAAACATCAGAAACTTATACTAACCTAATAGAAAAGGAAAATAACATAGAAATTAATGTAGAAGACATAGACGAAAAACCTAGTACATCAGGAACTAGAAGTCCAAGAAGACCAAATACTAGTCCAACCTATTATACTTACGAAAGGGAAAATAGAAGCAAAACATTATGGAATAAAAGATTAAATAAAAACTGGACACCTAGACAAAATATAGAACAATATAATTTCTTAGATTTAGATTGTGTTGCAGATACAAATAAAACAATTCAGCTATGGATAGGATATATTTCAAAACAGTTAATAGATAACAAAATACTAATAGCAGATGCCCCTGGATACATAGAACGAACATTAATTGGAACAACAAAAATATGGATACAAAATTTATCACCAGAAAGTTTAGAAACATTAAGAAATAATAAGAAAATTAATAATGAACCAGCAACAACATCTATAGATATATTAACCAAATATGAAATGGCAATAAGGAATGAATTTAGTAGTATGACTACCGAAATAGAAGAACGACAAAAAGATAAAGAACTAAACAGAAATCTAATGAATAAATTAAGCATATGTAAAATGAGTTATATGGATGAATATACATGTGCATTTAAAGAATATTATTATAAAGGATTATATACAAATGAAGAAAGCAGAGAAATAAGGAAATTATATTATACAAAATTACCAGAACCATTTAGTTCAAAAATAACTAAAGACTGGCAAGAATCAGGATTAATAGATACACTAGGATCTAGAATAAAATTTCTACAAAAATGGTTTACAGAACTATGTGAAAAACATAAAGAAGACATGAGAATGGAAAAAATATTAGTAAAAAACTTAGCATGTTGTACAACTAGAACAGCACCACAATTTGGTTGTACAAATAAATACAAATACAAGAAAAGAATTAAAAAATATAGACCATTTAGGACAAAATACAAGTATAAAAGACCAAGAAAAAGGTATTATATAAAAAATTATAAACAAAAAAGGCCTCATAGACCTAAGAAAAATATATCAGAATGTAAATGCTACAACTGTGGCAAATTAGGACATTTAGCTAGAGACTGTAGAGTACCTAAAAACGTAAATAAAAAACAAATTTCAGAAGTAGAAATAATAATTGAAGACGAAGAATATAAACAAATAGATTATATAGATTATGATCTAAATGATGAAGATAGTATATATGAATTAACAGAATACGAAAAAACAGATAATGAAAATGAGATAGATAATGAAAATGAGATAAATGAATACGAAACAGATAATGACTGAAACAGATGTAAGGATTATAAGTAAAGAAGAATATCAAGATAAAGAAAGCTCAGAACAAAAAATAATATTTGACAGCAATATGTTCGAACAAATAAAAGGAAAAGAATTAGATTTAAGCGTAGACAAAATATTAGAAATACCTAAACTAAGAAATTTCTTTAAAATAAGACAAGAAGAATACTATGTAGTAAGCCAAAAAGAACATATAATAGACTGCAAATACACCCAAGGAAAAGCTAAAATACCTATAATAAATAAAAAGATAATAAATAAGGAAATCCAAGAAATAAAAGCTAGAAATCCAATAAAATATGTACACCTAGGAGCAACAGAAATACTTATAAAAGCATGTTTTAGAGAAGGAATAGATACACCAATTGAGCTATATTTAGCAGATGATAGAATAATCCACCCAATAGAAAAAAGTATAATAAGTGCAGTTAGAGGAAATTTAATATACCAAAAATTTAAATTTATTATAAGTGCTAACTACTCAGTAGCATTAGATGACAAGAATATAGATAAATCTCTAGTACTATACTGGAAAATGTCAGGAATAGAACTGGCACCAGGTAGTAAAATATTTACAGCTAGATGTAAAAACTTATACGTATTAACTACAAAACATAAGATAACAGCCAAAAATAAAATTCAAAGAATTAAAATAGAAAATCCTTTTGACAAAATAGTTAATGTTATTGATAATAATGACTATAGTTACAAAGATATGGATATTGAGGAAGATTTAGAAATAGTAAAAGAAAGACTAAGTACATCAAAAAGAATAAATTATGATACACCATCATCATCTAGAAATAGCACCTCAAGAAGAATAGAATATGATATACAACCAAGATTATTAGGACCAAGTATAAATGAAATACAGCCTTACCAATACTATATAACAGGAATATTAAATCAGCGAAAATACCTAATAAAAATAGATACAGGACAAAATGAAAGTTACGTCACAAGAGAACTAATAAAAGAAGAAGAAATTACAAAAAATGAAAGTATAAATACAGAATTACCAGGAATATTGACAAGTATGGAACAAAGTACAGAACAAGAATTAATTATTGGTGGAGTACCAATAAAAATAAAATTTAAAATATATCAAGGAAAAGACAATATAACTTTAGGAATAAAATGGCTGGAAACAGTAAAACCTTACAATATAGACGAAAAACAACTAATAATACATTATGAAAATAAAAAGATAACCATTAAAAGGACTTTAATATGAAAGAATGACAAAAATCTACATACTAATGAAAATAATAGTGGAAGGATATTATAATAGATATTATACACCTATGATAGATACAGGAGCAGGAGCAAATATGTGTAAACATAACTGCTTACCAGAAGATAAATGGGAAAAATTAAAATCACCACTTATAGTTACTGGATTTAACAATGAAGGAAGTATGATAACACACAAAGCTAAAAATATAAAAGCACAGATATGGGATAAGATATTAATAATAGAAGAAATGTATAGTTATGAATTCACTAATAGAGATATACTATTAGGAATGCCATTTTTAGAAAAACTATACCCACATACTATAACAAAAACACATTGGTGGTTTACCACCCCATATAATAAAAAAGTAGGAGCAAAAAGAGTAAATAACAAAATAAGAAAAAACACACCATGGATTAAAGGAAGTGAAAAAATTACTCAAAAATTAGAAAATATAACAACTAATGATCAAAAAATTGAAATGATAATATTTACAATTGATAAAGAACAAATATTACAAGATAAATTAAAATTATTATATAATGAAAATCCATTACAAGGATGGGAAAAACATAAAACAAAGATAAAAATTGAATTAGTAGATAAAAACAGCATAATAACACAAAAACCCCTAAGATACAATTTTGAAGACCAAAAAGAATTCCAAATGCATATAAAAGAATTATTAGAAAATAATTACATACGAGAAAGTAATAGTAAACATAATAGCCCGGCATTTATAGTAAATAAACATAATGAACAAAAAAGAAAGAAAAGCAGAATGGTAATAGATTATAGAAATTTAAATGCAAAAACTAAAACATATAATTACCCAATACCAAATAAGATTTTAAAGATAAGACAGATACAAGGATATAATTATTTCAGTAAATTTGACTGTAAATCAGGATTCTACCACTTAAAACTAGAAGAAGAATCTAAACAATTAACAACATTTACCGTACCCCAAGGATTTTACGAATGGAACGTATTACCCTTTGGATATAAAAATGCACCAGGTAGATACCAACACTTTATGGATAATTACTTCAACCAATTAGAAAACTGTATTGTATACATAGACGATATATTATTATATTCAAGAACTAAAGACGAACATATAAGACTACTAGAAAAATTCATACATATAGTAGAAATATCAGGAATAAGCCTAAGTAAAGAAAAAGCCGAAATACTGAAAAACCAAATAGAATTCTTAGGAATACAAATAGACAGAAATGGAGTAAAAATGCAAACACACATAGTACAAAAAATAATAAATTCTGAAGAATTATTAGATACTAAGAAAAAACTACAATCCTTTTTAGGATTAGTTAATCAAGTAAGGGAATATGTACCAAAACTAGCAGAAAATCTAAAACCATTACAACGAAAATTAAAAAAGGATATAGAATATCACTTTGATGAAAAAGACAAAAAATACATAAAAAAGATAAAAGAAATGTGTAAAGAACTACCAAAATTATATTTTCCGAATGAAAATAAAAAATTCACCTATATAGTAGAATCAGATTCTAGCAATCATAGCTATGGAGGAGTATTAAAATATAAATATGAAAATGAAAAAATAGAACACCACTGTAGATACCATTCAGGATCATACACGGAACCACAAATAAAATGGGAAATAAATAGAAAAGAACTATTTGCATTATATAAATGTTTACTTGCATTTAAACCATATATTGTTTATAACAAATTTATTGTTAGAACAGATAATACACAAGTAAAATGGTGGATAACTAAGAAAGTACAAGATTCTGTAACAACAAAGGAAATAAGGAGATTGGTATTAAATATATTAAATTTTTCATTTACAATTGAAGTTATCAAGACTGAAAAGAATACAATTGCAGATTACATCTCAAGACTCAAAAATTGAAGAAGGTAAGATGGATCAGATACTTGGACTACTGAGTACACTTTGTAAAAAAGTGGAAAATATGGAAGAAGAAATACAAAAGCTAAAAGGCAAAGCTATTAGTCAGCAGCATGACTCGAAACATGCGGAGATACGTCGAACGGAAGACGTAAAAAATCCAGAGCTAAAAGGAGACGTTGGGAAACTCCCTAAAACCCAAGCTAACATTTCACCTAGTGCAGTTGCAGGTACATCAGGACCTAAAGAAAGGAGAGAAATAATCAGAAAACAGTTATTTGATAAACCTTTTACACCTAAGAAAAACATACCACCTACTCCACCACCACAAACTACCACCTACAGAGAAAGTTTGAACCAAGATAAACAAACCTACAACCATATTACTACCAAATACGTACAAAATATACACAGAATCCAAACTTTCCTGAACAAAAATCCAAGATCTACCACTACAAATAACCCTGCAGAAGATTATGTGACACAGCATCTACAAGGATATAATAAATTAATTGCACAACCAAAAACTAGTGCAAATCTAGTAAGAACTTGCTACGATTATGGATTACTTAATACCGTATATACGGCAACTGGAGAAGAAGTAGCTATGATACCTGAAATACATAAGGCCTTCACTACCTACAAAAGAATTACCAAGGGAACTTTCTTTTATATAAAAATATACTCAGCCCCAGCAGAGATACTACTTACAGAAATAAAACCTATTATACAAGTAGTAAAGATAGGACTTACAAAAGAAATGATAATCCCTGAAAAAATAGAACAACAAAATGAGATATCATATGAAGAGATACCAGAGTTCTACTCCAACAAAAGGATAATAGGACTCGCAACAATATTAAACGAATTAGCTAACAATTATCTAAATGGGAATGCAGTCTGGAACTATTATTCACGGGACCAGACAATTATCTATGCAAACTCGAAAGAATATAAGGAAGCTGACATGGAAGAACTTAGACAATGGATAATCAGCCTCCTAAAACCAGAAGAGATACCTACGACTAGAGCCATACGGAAAAATTACATCTCTTCAGCTCTGTTAACAAGATACTGCAAGATAGTCGGACAAAAATATCCGGACCACCATTGCTCCAAGTGCCATGGTGAAGATAATGATCAAATACCAGATGTTCAGCTAGAATAAATCCAACGGCTGAGAAAAACAGACAAGACAGGAAGAAAACGACAAAGAAAGAAGCTGAATTGAAAAAAGTAAAAAGAAGATAGAGATGTCGGCCAACAATGTCGGCCAACAAGAAAAGAAGCAGATAAAGAAGGAAAACGACAAGCTGAAAAGAAAATAGAAAAAGAGTGTCGGCCAACAACCAAAAGTGTCGGCCAAAATATGTAAAAACAGATATGTAAAGTTTTTTATTACTTTTTGTATAAAAGTCATAGAAGACGGCTATTAAAGTCGTAAAGTGTACAGTAGTAAATAGTAAAGGTCAGTTACTATTTATAAATAGTAAAAGCCGAATACTGTGCAAACAGTAAAAGGCAAACACTATTCATAAATAGTAAGAGTCAGATATGTGAATAGTAGAGGTCGGTTACTATTCATGAATAGTAAACTAATAAAAGAAGAAGAAATTACAAAAAATGAAAGTATAAATACAGAATTACCAGGAATATTGACAAGTATGGAACAAAGTACAGAACAAGAATTAATTATTGGTGGAGTACCAATAAAAATAAAATTTAAAATATATCAAGGAAAAGACAATATAACTTTAGGAATAAAATGGCTGGAAACAGTAAAACCTTACAATATAGACGAAAAACAACTAATAATACATTATGAAAATAAAAAGATAACCATTAAAAGGACTTTAATATGAAAGAATGACAAAAATCTACATACTAATGAAAATAATAGTGGAAGGATATTATAATAGATATTATACACCTATGATAGATACAGGAGCAGGAGCAAATATGTGTAAACATAACTGCTTACCAGAAGATAAATGGGAAAAATTAAAATCACCACTTATAGTTACTGGATTTAACAATGAAGGAAGTATGATAACACACAAAGCTAAAAATATAAAAGCACAGATATGGGATAAGATATTAATAATAGAAGAAATGTATAGTTATGAATTCACTAATAGAGATATACTATTAGGAATGCCATTTTTAGAAAAACTATACCCACATACTATAACAAAAACACATTGGTGGTTTACCACCCCATGTAATAAAAAAGTAGGAGCAAAAAGAGTAAATAACAAAATAAGAAAAAACACACCATGGATTAAAGGAAGTGAAAAAATTACTCAAAAATTAGAAAATATAACAACTAATGATCAAAAAATTGAAATGATAATATTTACAATTGATAAAGAACAAATATTACAAGATAAATTAAAATTATTATATAATGAAAATCCATTACAAGGATGGGAAAAACATAAAACAAAGATAAAAATTGAATTAGTAGATAAAAACAGCATAATAACACAAAAACCCCTAAGATACAATTTTGAAGACCAAAAAGAATTCCAAATGCATATAAAAGAATTATTAGAAAATAATTACATACGAGAAAGTAATAGTAAACATAATAGCCCGGCATTTATAGTAAATAAACATAATGAACAAAAAAGAAAGAAAAGCAGAATGGTAATAGATTATAGAAATTTAAATGCAAAAACTAAAACATATAATTACCCAATACCAAATAAGATTTTAAAGATAAGACAGATACAAGGATATAATTATTTCAGTAAATTTGACTGTAAATCAGGATTCTACCACTTAAAACTAGAAGAAGAATCTAAACAATTAACAGCATTTACCGTACCCCAAGGATTTTACGAATGGAACGTATTACCCTTTGGATATAAAAATGCACCAGATTACATCTCAAGACTCAAAAATTGAAGAAGGTAAGATGGATCAGATACTTGGACTACTGAGTACACTTTGTAAAAAAGTGGAAAATATGGAAGAAGAAATACAAAAGCTAAAAGGCAAAGCTATTAGTCAGCAGCATGACTCGAAACATGCGGAGATACGTCGAACGGAAGACGTAAAAAATCCAGAGCTAAAAGGAGACGTTGGGAAACTCCCTAAAACCCAAGCTAACATTTCACCTAGTGCAGTTGCAGGTACATCAGGACCTAAAGAAAGGAGAGAAATAATCAGAAAACAGTTATTTGATAAACCTTTTACACCTAAGAAAAACATACCACCTACTCCACCACCACAAACTACCACCTACAGAGAAAGTTTGAACCAAGATAAACAAACCTACAACCATATTACTACCAAATACGTACAAAATATACACAGAATCCAAACTTTCCTGAACAAAAATCCAAGATCTACCACTACAAATAACCCTGCAGAAGATTATGTGACACAGCATCTACAAGGATATAATAAATTAATTGCACAACCAAAAACTAGTGCAAATCTAGTAAGAACTTGCTACGATTATGGATTACTTAATACCGTATATACGGCAACTGGAGAAGAAGTAGCTATGATACCTGAAATACATAAGGCCTTCACTACCTACAAAAGAATTACCAAGGGAACTTTCTTTTATATAAAAATATACTCAGCCCCAGCAGAGATACTACTTACAGAAATAAAACCTATTATACAAGTAGTAAAGATAGGACTTACAAAAGAAATGATAATCCCTGAAAAAATAGAACAACAAAATGAGATATCATATGAAGAGATACCAGAGTTCTACTCCAACAAAAGGATAATAGGACTCGCAACAATATTAAACGAATTAGCTAACAATTATCTAAATGGGAATGCAGTCTGGAACTATTATTCACGGGACCAGACAATTATCTATGCAAACTCGAAAGAATATAAGGAAGCTGACATGGAAGAACTTAGACAATGGATAATCAGCCTCCTAAAACCAGAAGAGATACCTACGACTAGAGCCATACGGAAAAATTACATCTCTTCAGCTCTGTTAACAAGATACTGCAAGATAGTCGGACAAAAATATCCGGACCACCATTGCTCCAAGTGCCATGGTGAAGATAATGATCAAATACCAGATGTTCAGCTAGAATAAATCCAACGGCTGAGAAAAACAGACAAGACAGGAAGAAAACGACAAAGAAAGAAGCTGAATTGAAAAAAGTAACTTTCATAAGCTTTGAAAATTTAAAATTTTAATTTCAATAATTTTGGCATAGGGGTCAAGTAATGATTTTAGGGGAGTATAAATTTTATTATAGTTTTTTTGTTAGATAACAACTTTGTAGGTTTTAGCACCTAACTTTATTTTCTTTTTGTGGAGCAGTGATCACTGAACCATATTCAGTTATTCATTGAGGTACATTTAATTACTTCATATTTTTTTTTTAAAATTTTGTTGCTTATTTCACTAATTTGATTGGGGGCAGGTGATAGATCAACAAAAATTAAATTATCAAATCGAGCCAAAGTTCTATGAGAGATCTCAACTGTTTTTGGTTGTTTACTATGTTTTTATGTTGGACTATCATAAACTAGTAATTTACTGTTTACTTTATTTTATATTTTCTTAATTCGTAAAAGGTATTACATTGATATAAGCTATAGTCAGGTGAAAAATCAAGATCAAAAAAAAAGTTTGAGGCATGTTTTTTTCCTACATTTATTGTGACTAGTTAGTATTGTTGATTTGTATGTGTGTGTGTATGCGCGTGTGTGTGTTTGGTAGTAGTTAATCTTTCATTTTCATTCTTAGACTTGTCGTTGCTTTATATTTGAATTTAATATTTAACGTGAATTGAAAAGTTATATCTCCTTTCATGTTAATTTAGGCCTACGGAAAATGAATGAAGACATTATATTTATAGATTTTCCTTCCATAAGGCATGTAAAAGAGGGAGACATTTGTCTTGGAGGCTTTAAATTTATTTTTTTCATTTATACAGGTTGTGGAAAGTGAAAATCAAGACTATGGTTGCTAGAGAAGTGATTGTGCAATGGTATTATGAGAAGCAAACTCTATTTTATTGCCTTAGTTTTACTATTATTTTGTATGTCTTAGTTAGACTATCAAGTTGGATAAATTATACTTAATTTTTCTTTAAGGAGTATGTAATGAGATATCACCTCAATATCGTTTTAGTTGTTCTTAATTACCATAGACAATGTGAAATTTTTTTATTATCTTGATTCTGTTAGTATGTTTCTATTTTTAATTTTTATAATGCTCATTATAAAATAAAGCTCCATATGATGAAGTTTAAGCTATTATATGTTATTTAATAATTGTAATTTTTAAAATTTTGAAATTAACGGTAATCCATGAAATACAAATTCTAAATAGTATTATCGCAAATTTTAATGTCATCGAATGCTTGTGATCAGTGACAAAATATTTTATCCTTAAAAGTGTAACTTTTTGTGATGACTACATTCTTTTTAAGACGATAACTTTTTTTCATAAAAGTTTGACGATTAGTGATGAAAAAAATCTTTCCCAAATTGCCTATTTATTACCTACGAATTAACTTTGTATTTTATGAGAATTGTGTCTGTCTCTAATTATGACATTTTGTAGTGACAATTTTATTTTGTTGGTGAAAGAAACTTTTTTAGTGACAACATGAGTGTTTTCAACTACAAAATTATAAAAAAATAAAATTGTCACTAATTTATATATTTAGAGACAAAAAATTTTTATATATAAAAGGTAGTTTTTAGTGACGAAACAATATTTGTTCAACTACGAAATACATATAACATTAGAGACAATCTTGTCGGCCTTCCTAACCTCTTTAGTGACGAAAACATACTATTACCTACAACTTTTAATAATTTATATGAAGAACTTGTTCGTCATAAATATTATAAATTTGATGAATAAAAAACACTTTTATAGTTAATACAAGTCTATTTAGTGACGAAACACTAAGTTGTCTCTATATACATTTAGTGACCCATGATTTATACGAATGATAGACGAAATTTTTTTTTGTCTCGAAAGTTTTTTTGGGACGAAATGCGAGTTTTAAGTGTCAAAAAATTCGTCACCGATACTCACATTTGTTGTTGTGTTGTAGAGAAAGAAAGTACTTAGTTCTTATAATCTTGAATGTGAACAATCTTGAGTTGTTGAAAATTCATGTTAATTCATTGTGGATTGTAGTAAATTGCATGTTGGTTGTTGAATGTAGCTACTTTCATGTGTGGATTAATTGAGTATTGAATTAATGAGGGGTAAGTGAAAGGAATGGCTAAAGTGCGACATTCTTGAAAAAAATAGAGGAGAGATGTGAAAAAATTCATGAATTTGGTGTAATGAGAAGTTAGTGAATAATTTGGAGGTTGAGATTTGGGATGATAATGGGGGAAGTATTGAATATCCTATTTGATAAATTCTCACAAGTATATTAGCAAATTAAGTGTGGGGTCCTTTTGCACCCGTCACACCTAATTAGCTAGCTGTTTTGTTCACAAACTAGTCTTGTGAAGTTCTTGATTTTTGTTTAGCAGGTGTCATGACATCAAAAGCTAACAAAGAAAAGGAGATAGAGGTAGCTGGAAAAAGTCTAAAGTGTCTTCGAAAAGGCATAAAAGGATCGAGTTCATCGGCTAAGGGAGCCTCTGCTAGGAGGTTTGGAGAAAGAGAAGTGGAGCCTCATGGACTATCATGGTTCAATATACAAAAGGAGGTTAAATATGCTCCTGAGAATTGGATTGATAAAGGCCGCCTCGCACTTGAGTTCCCACCATTTGGGACAAGGTCTTGAGTTGGGATTAGGCTACATGTTTTCCGAATAGGAGGAGTGCAATCTCACTTTGGTGAGGAAATTTTATGCAAACTAGGACACTTCTTTTAGGGAGAGCAATGAGGTCAGAATACGAGAACAGGTGGTTCGGTTCACTACTAAAACATTCAATGCCTTCCTCAGTACACCTGATGTAGACCCATCTAGGTACTTCATTCTGCTAGAGAAGCCTCTATATTGAGACATCCGCCATACTCTTTCTGGTGAAGCATTCATCTGCTCGCTGGGCAAGGGACCATAACAATACTCACTGTACACTCCTATTCTCCTACATGAATAAGGAAACAAAAGAGTTGGTGAAGATTTTTTGTGCCATGCTTCTCCTTGGGACACACAAAACAAACGTCACTAGAGAGCAGGGTGTGTTAGTATACATGCTGATGAAAGGGCTACCACTCAATTTTGGTGCAGTGCTTAGAGGAAATATGAGAAGATCGAGGGATAACTGCAGGTGGAAAAACTGTTATGGTAATTTCTTGACTCAGTATTAGAGAGAAAAAGGCATTGAGGAGGAAGAGGAAGACCTTCACTTACCCCGAGCAGGGCCCCTAGCAGGCATGATGATGGACGTCACAAAGGTTAAGGAGCCCATCATTTCCACAGCTCCACCTCTCATTGTAGCTAATCGCCAAGCTCGAGATGATAGTTGGAGAGGCCATATATTCGGCATGCTTGATTTGCAGTTGAGGATTGGAGGCCGACCTGCCACAAATGATGAGATGGTTGTCATGACTCGAGCATTGATTCCGAATCAAGACACGGGACTTAGAACCATGAATGGCTCCAAGATGATCCATGGCGTGGTATATTACTAGCACAATATAACTTATAAGGAAAACTAAGCGAAAGCTAACTGAATTATAAG
The DNA here is from genome assembly GCA_035772735.1 of Datura wrightii. Taxonomy (NCBI): domain Eukaryota; kingdom Viridiplantae; phylum Streptophyta; class Magnoliopsida; order Solanales; family Solanaceae; genus Datura; species Datura wrightii. Next base: position 177,170,376 of record JASDFA010000018.1, on the reverse strand, counting down.
ATATTTCCTTACGGATAACAAGAAAATTCGATAATTTAAACACTGAGTCACAAGGAAAAACATACTAACTCTATGTCTGAAAGCCTCAACTAACCGATAAGCTGCTAGGACGAGCCCCCAGCTAACTTCAAAGTCTGAAACTAAAATGAGGTAAAAGACTGAAATAAAGTAGATAACTCTAGTCCTCGAAATATGGGGACTCACCCCTGCTAGCTGATCAAGTATGGAACCTTTTTAACTGCGAGCTGAATCTGAGTACTTGGATCTATATCATCAAACGATATAACATAGAATATATGGTCAGTACTTTGAATGTACTGAGTATGTAAGGTAAGTAAAACATTCTAGTAAAATGATAGTCTGAAAAGATGAACATAAATCAAGACATGAGAGTAAGGAGAACATGTTGAACATTATATTCTTAAAGTAATCATAATCATGAGGTATTCATCATAAGCTGTACATAATGACCCAAGATTTAGAAATAAAAAACATGTAATGTACCATACTTGAAATCATATGTGAAAACTCATAAGCTGATCAATGGGCCAAATTTGCTATAAAATATAATATCATAATATATGAACATAAGAAACTAAAAATATGAGAAACAATGGGAGATTCGTCATAACCGATACCATCACGATAGAGCTTATATGATGCCCCAACTATCACACTCAAGTGGGCAGAGCCGTCCCAAGCTTGCCAATACAAGGAACGATTAAGGTGTGATATCAATCGTGACTTAAGGCAACAATCTACAACAACGAAGACCCCTACATGCTCCCATTATGGTAAGGGAGACACTCTCCAATAGGAAGGATCCTATATTCCTCAGGCTAAGGGAAACATTCTCTAATATTGAGGATCCTTTATCCTACAGTGACACGTAGTTTTGAGACTCGGGGTTTGCTTGAACCCCTAGCCTACTCGATGCTAGACACAACTCCCAAAAATATACACATGGCTCATAGAGTAATCATGAAACATACTTAAAATACATGGGCTAGTTAAAATCATAAGATACATGAACATGCTTGCAATGCATGAACTAGCCATGAAAGAGACCCGCGAGTCGGCCATAAACATAAATATGATATTTGAACTTGAATTTAGTGAAAATCATACATTCTTGAATGAAACTTCATAACTGTGAAATCATAAAATTCATAAGCTTAAGATTCATAAACTTTCATACATATTTTGGTAATACATCATGATTTGAAATCATAGGCTCATAAATTTGAAATTCATAAATCATGTATAATAGGGCAAAAATCAACATAAACTTGAAAGTCATGGTACATGAGAGATATTTTTAGAAAACATGCATTATAATCATAAAATATAACTTGAATCATAAGAGACTTGAAGTCATGAGAAAATCATAGAATTCTATTCAATGTGGGTCTAACCCTAGAAGTTCTTAAAATCATACTTGAAACTTGGAATTCATAGATTCATGAGGGATTTGATAAGGGACATGCAATATGTCACGCCCCGAGTGTACACCCTAGACGAAACACAGTACTTGGAGTCACAAGTGACCCCAAGTCAACCCCTAATCTATCATACACTGGCATTCTGAGAAACATAAAAATATACATACAACGGAAGTTTAAAATATAATATAAATACTTGAAAACATTATAACAAAACTACAAGTCGAATAAAATCCAATTTGAGTCTGAAAAACAAATCTATGTCTGAAAGCCACTATGATTGATGAGCTGTTGGGAAAAACCCCTAGCTAACTCCAAATCTAAATAAAAGAAAGAAAAGTATAATTGAAGCAATAAATCTCTATCCTCGAAGGATGAGGATTCACCAACTGGAATAGATGAGATCTTCGGTGAGTTGCCGGCTAATGGAGCTGAGACTGAGATCCTGCAGCTGTATCATGAAATGATATAGCAAAGTATGCATTAGTACTTTGAATGTACTGAGTAAGTAAGAGAAAGCATACACAATAGAATAAATACAAGAGAAATACTGAACTGAATGACATGCAATGACCCACTAATGCTAATGATCTAACTATCTGAAATACTGAGGTGGTCTAGAAGACTTTGTCTGATGGTCAACGCATGTTCTAAGTCTGGAATGCTGATCTGGACTGTACTGAACTGAGGCTAGACTGAACTGACTAGTGGGAGAGTCTATAACCGACATGTAACCACGTGAGCTAGACATGGAGTCCGATGTATACACCCCACCAGTAGGACCCAATATACCTTACCAGGGTATAAAGGCATGAGCTGGATGATCACAAAATTCTGGGGCCAATCAGGCTAATGAATATTGTAACCTATGCAGGCAACGTAGTTCTGGGAACCTAGGTGCGCTGGAACCCTGGTCCGCTCGGTGCTAAGTCCTACTCCCATTGAATAATCCTAGACTGAGTACTGAGCTGATAGCTCTAAACTGGGGCCCAAGACTAGTCAGGGATACACATGTGAAGTATCCTGAGAGTCTTATCGGACCAGATTCTGAAACTTGATTCTAGACTGGTTAGAGCTGTTTGTCTAGAAGCGTCGTAACCGTCTAAGAACAAACTTTAATATGAACTGGGGTCCTAAGGCTAGTCAGAGCTATATATCTAAAGTGTCATAACTGCCTAGTGGACCAATAAACTAAATCTAAATCTAATTCTGATAACTGAGAGGTAATACTAACACCTCAGAAAAATTCTGTAGTCAAACTAATCAACTGACATTTCTGACTGACACTGAGTATTCTCACATTTTAACTAAAGCTAGGCAATCATGTATCTTACTCAGAATTTAGCATATAAAATAATCTGGGAATTTACCCCACTGATATAATCAAGGAAATGTTAAACATTTAAACACTTTAGCAAGATTCTAGTCTTTTTTACTCTCAAGGACTAGGGCTAAATTCAATGTACAGGGATAAGCATCAATACTGTCACTAGCTTGTGGAAAAATATTCATAATTAATATAACATAATAATTCCACATGGATTAAATGAAGCATTACCAAGAATTTCTTAACATTTGGAAGTCTACAGTGCCAGAATTCACCTTTACAGGAATAACATCAATTTAAACATGACCTGATGGAAATCATATCTGAAATAATCATGGATATCATTCTATATGAATTCAAAGAAAACTGACACATATTCTCTTCACATTCAAAAGCTCAGGGCTAGGGTTTTATATAAAAACTAGAGAAGGGCTTTTGGGGGACACAAGGGAAGAACTATCCTCTTGTTGAATTCCCACATGATTGATAAAGAAATCTGACAAAATTCCTTGAGAATCTGACGAGAAGTAGGCTGCCCTAGTTCTTGCTCTGATAGTCCCTGAGAAAATCCTATGATTTGTTTTTCTGAAGGTTTGAGTGGGGAATGAGGAAGGAAACCATTTAACCCCACTAATAAGTCTAAAATTATGACTAAAACAACATAGTTTAAAGTTTAGGAGGATAGGAAATTACTGAAAGGCCCTTGAAAACTTGTTGGGAAAAACTGAGTGTCAGATTTCACAGGTGACCTAACGGGTCATGGTCAGTGACCATGACTTGTGGTCACACTCGTGGACTACACTACCTGGAGCACACTGAAGGTTACCAAGAGGGACCTAACGAGTCGTGGTTAGTGACCATGACTCGTGGTCACCTCTCGTGGGCCATACTTTCTAAAGATCCCTGGAGTCCCCACGGGTGACACCACAATCCGTTACTGGTGACCACGACTCGTGGTCACCATCTGTTATGTACAATGCCTCATCCTTATCTTTTCTCACTCATCACTCCCCACGACTGGCCTAACGAGTCGTGGGGCCTGAACACGACTCATGGTCATGTCCGTGGGGATCCCATTTCCCAAACTTCAACTTATCACCTGGTCCTCACCACGAGTCATTTCACGACTCATGGTCACTCCCTACGGGTCACAGAATGACTCGTTCTGTGACTTGATGCAAATTTTTCAATTTTCTCTAATTTAAGTCCTGGGTCTAGTCTTTGAGTTTTCGGGGCATTATACAATCATAATCATAGGAACATAATTTGAATCATGAAGAAACTGATTTCTTAGAAGTACATGAAAGAATTCATCCACAAGAAACTTAACCTTAGAATTCCAAAAATTAGGGCATGGGAGGTGAGAGTCATGAATACAACTTGAAAAGGGAATGAGGGTGGAAGAAAAACCTCATTCATAGCCCTACATAACTGAGTAAACTAATTTCTTGACTTAGCTTGAAACCCAAAAAGAATTGGTGAGGACGAAAGTGAAGAACCCTAACTTGTTCTTGAGAGCCTTGAGGGAATTTGATCTTTTAATTAGGGGTTTAGGAGTAGAATGAAGGTTATAAAGTGAATTACCCCTTAAAGCACTCCTTCCCAAGCTTAAAACGGCATAGTTTAGGATTTAGGAGCTTAGAAATTATGAAAACTCCCTTAATGATTCAATAGGAAATTTCATATTGCCAGAAACAACGAGTTATTTAACGACTCATTAAGTCAAATAATGGGTCCCTTAATGTCTCATTAGGTCAAATGACGAGTCACTTTAATGGGTCATCAGGAATTTGATGACTCATTTTCTTAATCCGTGAAGTACACTAAAATTTTCCACTTTCCCCACTGCTGCTCAAATAATGGGTCATTTAACGACTCATGTGATGTCCAAATGAGTCATCACTACCATCTATCATGACTGTTTGAAATAGCATTTTCCTAAACGACGAGTCACTTGACAACTTATTGGGAGACATTCTAATATTTTCAAATGATGAGTTACTTCACGACTCATTAGGTCAAACGATGAGTCATTTGATGACTCATTTTGTGACCTGATGCAGATTTTTCTACTTTCTCCGTTTCAACTCTCGGGTCTGATCTTAAGAACTTTTGGGGTGTTATATTATCTTCCCCTAAGAAACATTCTTCTTCCAATGTAGATTAAGCATACTGAAGTGCTAGGGAAGAAACTGCAATCCCAAAACTGGATAACTAAAGCTGAAAACTGACAGAGTGACTGACTTTGGACTGAAATACATGGCTAAACTGAATTCATGAAACATACAGACATGCAATGACATGAAAGGAAATTAGATACGTGAACATGAGATGAAACTGAATAAAGTACTAAGGAAGAAACTGATACCTCATGCTGGAACTGAGCTGGAAGGGGAAAGATACGGGTATCTAGCCATCATATCTGCTTTGACTTCCTACGTACCTCCCTCAACAAGCTGATATTTCCATTACACCTTCACTGAAGCTACTTTCTTATTTTTCAACTTTCGAACTTGATGATTAAGGATCTCAACCGGAACCTCCTTATAGATAAGGCTATCCTTCACACGTATGTTCTCCACCAGAATAACTAAAGCTAGGTCACTGATGTACTTCTTCAACAGAGATACATAGAAAAATGGGTGCACCAAAGCTAACTCTACTGGTAGCTCGAACTCATATGCCACCTTGCTAACTCGCCTCAGAATCCTATAAGGACCAACATATCAGGGGCTGAGCATACCTTTCTTTCCAAATCTCATCACTCCCTTCATGGGAGACACCTTCAGAAATACCCAATCATCAACCTCAAACTCAAGCTCTCTCCTCCTAACATCCGTGATCTTGGGCAGATTTATATGCCCAAGTGATACTCAAACGTATCATTTTTACCTTGTTTGTTGTGCAATGTGTATATAATATCATGTAATTGGTAATAAAATGCGAATTTATACTAACCAACATGATTAGCATTTGTTTTGCAGATAAAGGTGATTTTTAGGAGCTAAAATGCATGTTGAAACTATGTCGGAGTTGGACTTGGATGCGAGCGTGGAAAAGACCTTGGAATGCAGGATTTATAGGGGCTCCGCGATGGCTCCATGCCACGCTACCATCGCGGTAGCACACTGCCTGAACATGAATTAATTTGGCAATTTCCAGTGTACCTGCGCGTCAGCTCCGTGGCACGGAGATAGGCCTCCGCGATGGCCTCCGTGCCACGTTGAGGTTAAATTACCGGACCCTGGAAATTCCAGTGCGGGTCCGCGTCCACGCCGTGTCACGGAGGCAAGGCTCCGCGTTGGCCTCCGTGACACGTTGCTTGTTATTCCGGGAAAAATTTCCCACTAGTATAAATAGCACACTTAGGTTTATTTTAATTAGTTTTTAGTTTTTAGACTGAGTTCAGAAGTGGAGAGCAGGAACGTGGGTTAGTAGCAGTTGAAGATTGGAAAAGCTAAGGGATTTCTTCTCTTCTTTTCTTCTTTCTATCAATTGTAAGTATAATTTACACTCATTTTAGGATGATCAATCCAAGAATGAGTGGCTAATTCTCTTTCTTGCTGAGGTTTTGAACATGTGTAATGAATTTTGAATGTAAATGATATGGTTTTATTCTTCTTCTTTAATGTTGTTCTATTAATTCTTGTTCTTTACTGCATTAGTGATTGGCCAACATTAATGTATATCTAAAAAGTCCAATTTCACTCGAAAGAGCAAGAAATTGGAAAGTTGTGAATTAATAGGGTATTGTTCTTAACTTGATTTGGGAAAATTGGGTTTTGATGTGCTTTCCTGATAGAAATATACTTGAAAGCCGTATTAGTCAATTTAGGAACCTGAATTGTAGTGCTAGGTCATAAATTGCATTTGATCACAGAAATGTAGACGGATGGTTTATGATTCTAAAGTGAAATTAAATACGAGAGTTTTAATTTCTAGGCAAATGTTTTTGGCTAGCAACTTGAAGAAGAAAATTAACCAAAATTATCATGATTATCAAGTTCATTACTTGTTCTTAACCTTGGCATGTTCATATCCATTGTCTGAATTCACAAGTAAATAGTGTTATTAATTGTAGTATATAGTTTAGAAATAAAAACTCAATTAACCCTTGGTTACGTTGTTGTTAGCATAATTAGAAGTTAAATATAAATATAGTAAATTAGGCAATTTTACATATCTTGAGCCTCCTTGGATCGATACTTGGCTACTTAGCCACTTTATTACTTGTTTGACCACGTGCACTTGTGTATCGGTTTTTACCCGTAGCCCAAAGCACCGAGCAAGTTTTTGGCGCCGTTGCCGGGGAGGCTAGGCGATTTGTAAAATTTTGTTTAGTGTAAATTTACTGTATTTGTATTTTTATTTTCTTAAGTGTTAACAACTTGGTCTTAGCCTGTATTTTGCAGATTTTATTTCTGTGCACACTGGCAAGGGACAAAGATCTGGTGGAATCTTACTTAGAGCCTGAACGGGAATTTCATAGTCAACGTAGAGAAGCTCTTCGAAAGAAGCTGCAGTTGCTTAAACAGTCTATGATGGAGTAACCAAATCCACCAGTTGTTAGGGCAGTTTTAGTGCCCGATGAAGCAGCAGCAAGGCCGATTCGCGAGGTGGAAATCCCACACGCTAATAATGTACATTCTAGCATCCACAAACCAGAGCCTGGAGGGAGGTTTGAATTAAAGCAGAATATGGTGCAACTTTTGCACACAAGCGGGCAATTTACCGGTCTCCCTCACGAAGATCCACAACAACATCTCCAGAACTTTTTGGAGATAAGTGACACTTATATACCCGCTGGAGTGTCACCCGATTATGTTCGGCTCACATTATTTCCATTTTCCTTACTTGGTGAAGCCAAGAGGTGGTTAAAAGCTGAACCACCCAACTCTATATCAACGTGGGATGATCTTGCACGGAAGTTTCTTATTATTTTTTTCCCTTATGGTAAAACAGCCAGACTTAGGAGTCAAATCCTAAGTTTTAAACAGAGGGAGGGAGAAAATCTATATCAAGCCTGGGAAAGATTCAAATCCATGTTGCGGGACTGTCCTCACCATCATCAGTCCAATGAGGTGTTGGTACACACTTTTATTGAGGGTTTGGAATCCCACACTAAAATTCTGTTAGATTCAGCAGCTGGAGGGCAAGCGCTGGAGAAGACCTATGAGGAGCTGTACACTTTGCTCAACCAAATTTCACAAGGCAATCCAGAATGGAATGCAGATTCTTCAAGAGGTGGAGCAAGGAAAGCAGCTGGAGTGCTTGAAGTGGATGGATTCACAGCTATCGCTGCACAGATAGCTGCTCTGCAAAATCAGTTAAACACTCACTTCAGCAATATAAATTTGAACCAGCCTTCAGCTTCAGTCAATGCAGTTCAACAGATGTGGTGTGAAGTGTGTGGTAGTAGTGAGCATTCAGCTGAATGTTGTGGTGCAAATCCTGATTCTGTTAACTTTGTGGGCAATGCACAGAGAAATCAACAGCAGTTTGGTGGTGGCTACAACTCAAATTGGAGGAACCATCCGAATTTTTCGTGGGGTAGCAACAATCAACAAGGCCAGAGTTCAGGGCAGGGTATGCACAGAAACCAAGGAGGGCAACAAAATTATCAAGCTCAATTCAGAAATCATAATGCCCCTCCTCCACCACCATCACCGACTATTGAGGAGATGTTCAAAACCATGATCGCTAATCAGGCACAATTGCAGGCTGACTATGTCAAATTGGCAGCCGAAGTGAAGAACAATCAATTGGCGACCAAGGCTCTTGAATATCAGTTTGGGCAATTTGCTAGTGCCCAAAATACTAGACCCAGAGGAGGACTACCTAGCGACACGGATCCAAATCCAAAGCAGGTAAATGCAATGACCACGAGGAGTGGTTTACAATTAAAGGAGGTGGAACCGGAAAGACCGCCTCAAAAGTCAGGAGCAGCAGATGTTGAGGGAGAGCAAAGTTCTGATAAGGGGAAAACTAAAGAAGCTGAACCAGAAAGGCCTCCACCCCCGTTCCCTCAACGACTTAAGAAACACAAGGAGGAGGCGTGTTTCCAGAAATTCATGGAGGTACTTAAACAGGTACATGTTAACTTACCTCTTGTTGATGTCTTGCAGGGAGTGCCGAGATATGCGAAGTATATTAAAGACATCGTGGCTAACAAAAGTCGTTTGACTGAGTATGCCACGGTAGCTTTAACGGAGGAATGCACTTCCCGTATTCAGAATAGGTTGCCCACAAAACTGAAAGACCCTGGAAGTTTCACTATCCAGCTGACTATTGGGCAAAGTATCCGAGCGCGTGGATTATGCGACTTGGGGGCAAGTATAAATCTGATGCCATCTTCGGTATTCAGAAAGTTAGCTCTAGGGAGTCCTAGACCTACAACGGTAATCTTGCAGCTAGCAGACAGGTCTTTGGCTAAGCCAGATGGCATTGTTGAGGATGTGTTAGTGCAAGTAGGCTCCCTCATTTTTCCGGTCGATTTTATTGTTCTGGACTTTGAACCAGATGCTGAAGTCCCATTTATTTTGGGACGACCCTTTTTGGCAACCGGAAAGGCATTAATTGATGTAGCTGCGGGTCAACTCACGATGCGACCACATGACAAGGTCGAAGTGTTCGATGTGTACAAGGTACCTAAGCTTCCGACTGTTTATAAGGATCTCTCGGTGATCAACATAATTGATCATGGGAATGCTAATGGATTGAGTGATTCCCGAGAGTTACTAGGTAGGCCACCGGACAAGGTAGAGCACTACTGGGGGGATGATCATGATCGGGACAAATCGTCCATCTCCCTAGTAGATAAATGAGCTTAAAGGACGTCGCGCCCCGACGGTAAACCAGGCGCTGCACGGGAGGCAACCCGTGAAAATATTTTCTTTCTTTCTTTTTAGTGTGAATAATTTTTATTTTTCTTTTCTTTTTCTTTTCTTAACTAGGGTTAGATTTTCATTTTATTTAATATTTTTTATTTTAGTTAGGGAAATCTATTAATTTAACCAATTTTTGTTTAGTGAGGTGATTTTCAGGTATAACGGAGGAAATATACATGGAATCGAGAAAATGAGGCGAGGTATGAAAAATTAAATGTATGAGTGAAACAGAGCACTGGCGCGTTGGCGCCGTGTCACGGAGGCAATGCTCCGCGTTGGCCTCCGTGACATGTTGAAGGCAAATCTGGATTTTTCAAAAATCCAGTAAGCCAACGTGTTGGCTCCGTGTCACGGAGGAGGGCCTCCGCGTTGGCCTCCGTGACACGTTGCCCCTTATCCAGTGCCGGGTCACACCGGGTTTCCGGGTGACCCGCGTGTTTTCTTTAAATGTAACCCCGATTTCGCCCTTTTTTTCCCCATTCCCTCTTCCCTCCGCGACCAAACACCCATTTCCCCCTCCCCAAGCAACGTGCCACGTTGATAGGCAAAGAAAAACGTCGAGTTTCTCCGATTCTTCAATTCTAAGGTATGTTTTCATCGTCTAACTCAATTTTTTTTTGGCGATTTTTGTCAATTTTGGGCATGTAAGGTGAGACATACCACCTTAGGTAGAAATTAAACATGATGGTGAATTATGTTGTGATTGATTATGTTCGGATTGTTGTATTTGGCATTTGAACTTGTCGATTATGTAAATAATTCGAAATTGATTGTCGAACTCTATCCTAGGGCTTGGGTTGTTGAATTTGACTTGGGCAACTTGATTGTTTGGTGAATTCGATGCCGGGGTGTGTTTATTATTTGAGATAAGTCGTGGCAAATAGTGTGTAAATGTTCAAAGACGACTAATTCTCGAATTTTTGTGGGAAATTGCATAATGTGTGAATTGGTTAGATTGTTTAGATTAGCTTGTATATGAAATATTTTTCTAGTTGTTTTTAGTTTGTGGTTGTTTTGTTGCTTGTGCGATGGTTGAATTGCTAGCGATAGTAGGATTGGGTATTAGCTGTATGAAGTCTGAGTAGTACACTAACCGTTATGCTGTCGAAATTTTGTTGTGAACGCACTAAGCAATATGTGTATAGTTGTTTGTGTTTGGGGTTGTAAATAGAGCTATCCTTGCTGAAATTTTGTAAATATTGTTAAGAACTAAGTGTGGGGTAAAATTTGTTTAACCCGACCTTAGCCGAAGCTAACAAGTTTTTAGCTTAACGTTGTGCTTGTTTGTGTAAACTGACAGGTACAATGGCTAGCAGGCAAGACAAAGGCAAGGGTGCTTCTACCTCAGGCACCGACAGAAAAAGGATGAGACTGGGCACTGCAGTCCCAGCTGCACCTGCTGTTCCGCGCGGCCAACACCGCCGATACGGAACACGATGGGTCACCGATGAAGGGAAGAAATGGTACGCGAAGCACAAAGAAAACAAGTACTTCCCGGAGGAACATATTGCAAGGGAACCACTTGCACAGGAGTTCCCTCGCATTGTACAGAGGATTGAGGCAGCTGGGCTCAGCTTTATTTTTTAGGAGCCCAAGGAGTGCAACCTTCACTTGGTCCGGGAATTTTATGCCAACTGGAACCTGGCCATCAGGAGCCACACTATTAAAATCAGAGGGCAGATTGTCACTCTGGAACCCCAGCAGCTGAATGCCATCGTTGGAGCGCGGGACACAGACGCCCACGTTCTCCGCCAGCTAAACATCACCCCACCGTACGCCGACATCAGACGTACGTTATGTGGGGCTTGATCCACAGCCCGATGGAGTAGACACAAAGAGAGGGGGTACCACCAGACTCTGCCCTACTCGCAGATGAACAGGGAGGCCAGAATCTGGCTAAAAATTGTATGTTCGTGATTGATCCCGAGAGTTCATATGACAGACGTGACCCGGGACCGTGTCTGCTTGGTGTATGCCCTTATGAAAGGGCTTGAGATTAATGTTGGGGCGGTCATAATATCCGCCATGAAGAGAGCCAGACTGCACCAGGGCCACAGATACGGGTTTGACGGACTCATCACCACCTTCCTCCGAGGCCTCGACATTGAGGAAGAAGCCTTGGACTATATTCCACAGCTGGAGCGGAGGGCCCTCGATGTGACAAAGACTAAGGCCCCCGACACTACACACGGACCTGTGCTGACCTTAGGCGAGCGACATGCTCGTGACGATCAATACATGGCCCGTATGTTTGGCATGCAGATGCTGCAGCTACGGATAGGTGGGAGACCAGCCACCGAGGAGGAGTTATGGCAGCTGGAGCTGGACTACCCCTTTGGCGAGAATGCCAGAGCCTTATGTAAGGTGGGGCCAGCCTTTGTGGAGCCTACAGATGACGATCTCCCTACTGATGAGGAGACACATCGTGAGGACTCTGATGTGGAGTCCGATGACGACGATGGAGCTGATTCAGATATGGGTGACGAGGCTGCAGCACCGGACGAGGAAGTCAAATATTTCGACTGAGCAGGGAGTTCCACCACCCAAATTTTGTGCTTTGTATTTTTGTGAACACTGGGGACAGTGTTCGATTTAAGTGTGGGGTGGGGAGTAGTTAGGTGCTAGGTCAAGGCTCTAAATTGCTGTATACTTTTTCCTTGTTGTTTATGTATGTTGTGCTTTCCCTGTTGTGAACTGTTTGCGATGTATGTGTATATATTTGTTGTGTGGTTAAGGATGTGTGTTTTTGAAAGTATGGTTGCCATTGTAAATATTTTGTAAATAGATTTTTTTCTCTATCGACATGATCGATATTTTTCAAAATTTTTGCGAAAATATTTTGCACTTGTAAATATTTTCTTTCTATCGAAATGATCGATGTGTTGCAAAAAAAAATTTTTCGATTTTGATTTTTGGGTTTCTCGGAGTTTGTTTTCGGTTCTTTTACCGAGAATAGTCCCATTGAACCGATGTCATAGTTAGTGACCGTTCCCTATGATGGATGGATGACGACCGTCTTAAGGGAAATGTAGTCGGTAGGAGTAGGATTTTTAATTGTTGTTTTAGTTTTCTTTGGTGGATTGCATCAATAAACTGTAGTTGCTTATGGTTGCTAAAATTTCGTTGCATGTTGTAATTGATGTTCAAATTGTGAAAATGATTCGTTTGAAAGCATGCAATTCTGTAAATATGTTGAGTTACCTAGGCTATAGAATTTGGTTCATTATGATTGAGGCTTAATCTTGAATTCATGTAATTGACTAATTAAAGAGTCTGTGAATGCATCTGGATTAGAGCATGTGCATGAAGTGTGAAGTAAGGTTTTGCTATTCCATGTCATCGTGAATTGTCTAGAACTTGCCTGGTGTGTATACAAAGCGAAATGAAGGAGGTGTAGTGTTGGAAAGGATGTAGGCATTTCTTTGTTTTAACCGATAGTTTCCATTTTTTTTCTTGTCAAATTCTACCCTTTTTATATGTTGTATACCCTAGTCAGCCCGTTGAGCCTTTAGCCGATTTCTTTCTTTTGTCCAAAATTGTATGAACTAAGCTTTATTCCTTCTTTTCATTAGCCTTAAAGTCTTTAAGAAGCTCTTAAGCGCTTACAAAGAACGGAAAATGTTTCCCAAAGTGTTAAAGAGTGAAAAGAGTGAAAAGAAAAAGAAAAGCAAAGTGAGGAAAGAAAAGATGACGTTGAAGAGGCACTTGTTGTAATTAATTGATATTGAGGGTACATGAAAACCCTCTGCTTTGTGTCAAGTGTGGTTGATGAAATGGGCTGTGTGAAAGTAAACCAGCATGAATGGGAGAAAAAGAGAAAAGAGAGGAACAATGTCCATGAGTCTATGGGAATGAGTTGAAAAGGCGCTTAAGGATGCTAGCGATTATTATTGGCTAATCCAATATATTCATACTAGATCCATAGCCCCGTTACAACCCATTAAAGTCCTACGTGATCCTATATTGCATTTCTTTATATTAGTGGAGTAATACACTAAGGGCAAGCCTATGGGTCTTGACATGATGCATGTGAATTCTTTTGGGAGAGAGAGTGAAATTAATTTTTATAGGCCCCTACTTGCATGTTCGTGTGTTGCATGAACATAAAGGGAAAGTTTCTCTCGAGTTGTGAGGGCACATGCTTGATGAAAGATTGATTTTCGTGTCGGATTTTTTGATTAGTTGATTTGCATGAGTTTGCCGATATCAAGAATCAATTCTTAAAAAGTCTAGGCAGCCTTGATGTATTAAAGGTCATTGTATTGTACGACCAAGCATGTTTTCTTGATGATTTACAAAAATTGAATAATCGATACGACCGTAGCGTAAATTGTTGCACCATAGTGATGAAGGTTGGGATGTAATTTGCATGATTTGTGTATGTGTTGTTCGAGGACGAACAAGAATTTAAGTGTGGGGTAAGTGATCTTGGGCAGATTTATATGCCCAAGTGATACTCAAACATATCATTTTTACCTTGTTTGTTGTGCAATGTGTATATAATATCATGTAATTGGTAATAAAATGCGAATTTATACTAACCAACATGATTAACATTTGTTTTGCAGATAAAGGTGATTTTTAGGAGCTAAAATGCATGTTGAAACTATGTCGGAGTTGGACTTGGATGCGAGCGTGGAAAAGATCTTGGAATGCAGGATTTATAGGGGCTCCGCGATGGCTCCGTGCCACGCTACCATCGCGGTAGCACACTGCCTGAGCATGAATTAATTTGGCAATTTCCAGTGTACCTGCGCGTCAGCTCCGTGGCACGGAGATAGGCCTCCGTGATGGCCTCCGTGCCACGTTGAGGTTAAATTACCGGACCCTGGAAATTCCAATGCGGGTCCGCATCCACGCCGTGTCACGGAGCAAGGCTCCGCGTTGGCCTCCGTGACACGTTGCTTGTTATTCCGGGAAAAATTTCCCACTAGTATAAATAGCACACTTAGGTTTATTTTAATTAGTTTTTAGTTTTTAGACTGAGTTCAGAAGTGGAGAGCAGGAACGTGGGTTAGTAGCAGTTGAAGATTGGAAAAGCTAAGCGATTTCTTCTCTTCTTTTCTTCTTTCTATCAATTGTAAGTATAATTTACACTCATTTTAGGATGATCAATCCAAGAATGAGTGGCTAATTCTCTTTCTTGCTGAGGTTTTGAACACGTGTAATGAATTTTGAATGTAAATGATATGGTTTTATTCTTCTTCTTTAATGTTGTTCTATTAATTCTTGTTCTTTACTGCATTAGTGATTGGCCAACATTAATGTATATCTAAAAAGTCCAATTTCACTCGAAAGAGCAAGAAATTGGAAAGTTGTGAATTAATAGGGTATTGTTCTTAACTTGATTTGGGAAAATTGGGTTTTGATGTGCTTTTCCTGATAGAAATATACTTGAAAGCCATATTAGTCAATTTAGGAACCTGAATTGTAGTGCTAGGTCATAAATTGCATTTGATCACAGAAATGTAGACGGATGGTTTATGATTCTAAAGTGAAATTAAATACGAGAGTTTTAATTTCTAGGCAAATGTTCTTGGCTAGCAACTTGAAGAAGAAAATTAACCAAAATTATCATGATTATCAAGTTCATTACTTGTTCTTAACCTTGGCATGTTCATATCCATTGTCTGAATTCACAAGTAAATAGTGTTATTAATTGTAGTATATAGTTTAGAAACAAAAACTCAATTAACCCTTGGTTACGTTGTTGTTAGCATAATTAGAAGTTAAATATAAATATAGTAAATTAGGCAATTTTACATATCTTGAGCCTCCTTGGATCGATACTTGGCTACTTAGCCACTTTATTACTTGTTTGACCACATGCACTTGCGTGTCGATTTTTACCCGTAGCCCAAAGCACCGAGCAATCCGCATAAGATTTCTGATGACTCAAAGCCATTTTCAGCCTATCTCTAATAGGTTGAACCTTCTCTATAGCCTTGTGAATTGAATCTGGCCTTATCTATGTAGCTTCACCTACCTCAAACCATCTGATAGGTGACCTACACCTCCACCCATAAAGAGCCTCAGACGGAGCCATCTAAATGCTAGAGTGGTAATTGTTACTGTAGGAAAACTTGATGAGAGGCAAGTATTCATCCCAACTAACCTTTGAAATCAATCACATATGCCATCAACATGTCCTCCAAGATCTAAATGGTCCATTCATCCTGACCATCTGTTAGTGGTTGGAAAGTTGTATGAAGCTTCAGTTGAGTACCATGACCCTTCTAAATCCATCCACAAAATTGAGAGGTGAACTAAGTACACCTATCCGAGATGATAGACAACAAAACCCCATGAAATTGAACTAACTACCATATATAAAATCTAGCATAGTCCTTGAGCTGACTTGGTCATCCAGTCCATTATTACCCATATAGAATCATGTTGTCAGTGTGTCCACGGCAACCCTGTGAAGCAACCCATATTTATCTCTTTCCACTTCTGAACAGGACTACTGATACCCTGTTGCATACCTCCCGGTCTCTGATGCTCAATCTTTTTAGCCTACACTCCTTGCCCAGGCTCCTATTTATACTAAAGTCTAAGTCCAATGGCATACCTATTATACCCTAAGAGTCCCTAAGATCAGACATGAGGGTTGAACTAGAGAAGGTAGGAAAATCTTTATGAGTTGGTAATACCAACTCATTAGGTTCTTATACATGAGTTTTTGTTTAGTTTTCAAGTCATTTAGGTGGATTTTAAGTCATTTTTCCTTAATATTTACATGTATTTAACTTGATTATAGGAAACATAGAATTGAGCAAAAAGCATGAGATTTGAGATGAGGACCGGCGCTACACCTGAGGACACCGGCGAACCGCCGGTGCCAATGCCGGATTGCTCCAGAACTCACTGACCACCAGATGCGACAGATTAGTGGACCGCAGATCAGTACTGGCGAACCGCCAGTGAATCGCAAGTGATGGCCGTCAGGAAAGGGCAAAAGCATCCAACTTAGAAAAAGAGGAGCATTTTGTACCCTACTTTTGTATCTTTCTAGAAAAGAGGAGAACTAAACATTCAATTCCATGGAATATTGAATAGAATGTAGAGAATGGTAGAGAGAAGTTTTTTAATTGAATTGTAGAGAGAGAAGTCTTCATATTCTTTGAAAAGGTAGAAAAAGCACTCCATTAGAGACCAGAACCTTGTGCTTGAATTTTCGTACTCATTTTGTTGAATGGATATTGAATTATTACTTAATGCAATGTCTTCTTCTACTCACATGAGTAGCTAAATTCCTTCCTAGGGGTGTGTGAATGATTGGGTTTAATTTGGATTAGGTATTATTTTATTTGATCTTAGATTACTTAATTAGGTATAATTCTAGTGTTTCCTATGAGTTTTAATCTAATACTCATAGTTCCTAATGTGGATTGTATTTAATTACTCTAATTTTGCTTGAAAAAGACATTTAGAGTATGAGTAACGAAACACTAGTGGGTAATTAGGTGTTGATCACGTGGGGTTGGGCTAGAATAGCTAAAACCCATTGTCACACACCCATTGAGAATCAAAACTAGAAATAGTTTGATTCTTACCCAAGTTGTTGTGGTTTTTGTGAAAACGTAATACCCCAAAAGTCCCTAAGATCAGACTCGAGGGTTGAAACTGAGAAAGCAGGAAAATTTATACCAGATCACAAAACAACTTGTCAAGTGACCCGTTAAGTCACTTGACGAATTGTCCAGTGGCCTGTTAAGTGGGTGCTAAGTTGGAAGAATGAGATTTTGCTCTGGAACTTGACAGGTGAGGCAACGAGTCATCGTGTCACCCCACGAGTCATGGTGTCCCTCATTAGGTATGTGAGGAAGTGTGGCAAGGTTGAACTAATAGTTTTGGCAATGGATGGTGTAATGAATCATCATCTAACTCAACGAGTCATTAGTATGTCGAGGAAGTTACAGGCCAGGAGACTTAATGAGTTAAGGAAAAAATCATGGTGTCACTTTATGACTAGTCAAGTGGGTCGTTGTCAAGATGGTTGAGATTGAAGGATGGGATTTCCAGGGATGATAAAGAGTCATCTAGTGGGGTAAAAACTCGTCTAGTCCCTCGTTGGGACTAGTAGTGTCCCTTTTTCAGGCGAATCAGCAAGGGTATATTTGTAATTTTTAAGCTCCTAAGCCCTAAACTATGTCGTTTTAAGCTTTGAAAGAGGTGTATTAAGAGGGTTTAAGCCTATTCTAACCTTTAATCTCCCATGCATGCAAGCCTAGACCTCTCCATTGAAGATCAAGCCTAGAACCCTTCAAATTCTTCTAAAAATCCATTGGGCTTACTAGGGAAAGTGTAGGTTCAGTTCTTCCAGGTATGTGAGGCCATGAATGAGGGTTTCTTTCACTCTCATGCTCATAACTCTCCTCAATTTAATGAATCAAGTCTCAATTCAAATCATGATCAAATGTGATTTTAATCTAATTTCTTAGAATTCTTACAGATTATTTATGGGACGATTCCCACTATATTTTAAAGTGTTTGATGAATCATGGATAGAATTTCTACATGTTTGATTATAAATTCATGAGTTCAAGTTTTAGAAGATTTGGATCAATTATGCAAGTTCATGAAATAGTCTAATATATGATTGAGAATTTTCAAGTATCATGAAGTATATAGCATGTATATATGTTTACAAATTACCCATGTATGAATCTATGATTTTGACTTATGAAGTCTATTTCAAGTATGTATGATTTTAAGATTTGGGCAAGCCTACTCAAGGTTAAGTATTTTTTCATGATTTAGCCAAGGCTAATAAGATCAACTTATCATATATTTTGGAGTCAAGACTCCTACTACAGCTTATGATATGTTTTGGAGTCAGGACTCCCTATGTTCAGATTTTAGACTATGCATGTAGTCATGATTTCAACTTTGTTGAAAAATAATGAGAGCACCATGTATGTTTTTTGGAGCAGTGTTTAGCACCGAGTAGGCTTGGGGTTCCAAGGTTCCTCGGTCTCAGAACTATACACCAATGTAGGTTTTTATATATATATATTTATATATATATATATATATATATATATTTTGGGTCTCTCAATAGAGTTTGTCCTGCTCGCAAGGGGCCTTCAGCTTGATATCAATATCATGGTAGCGTCCTTATCCCTAGCAAGGTTTTGGACGGCTCTACTCATTTAGGTGTGATAGTTGGGGCATCATGTAAGCTCTATTGTGATGGTGTCAGTTATATGACAGGTCTCCCATTGTCCCTCATGATTTTAGTTATGCATGATTATGATTTATGATATTATATTTTCAGCAGGTTTAACCCAATGTTCGGTTTATAAGCTTTTACTTATGATTTTAGCTATCAAAAGCCATATGATTATATTTTCATCTTTGGGTCATTCTGTTCAGATATGAAATTCAGTTTATGACTATACATGTTTTCAGATATTAGCATGCAGTCCCTTACTCTCATGATCTTATGATATATGTTATGTGTATGATTTCAGTTATACTTACTCATCTTGTTTACTACCTTGCATACTCAGTACATTTCAAGTACTGAACATCACATACTCTATTATATATAATTTCATGATACAGGTCCAGACATTCAGAATTAGTCCTGCCGTTAGCTAGTCTCCAGAGCTTTGTCCAGTTTTCTTGTTGGTGAGTCCTCATCCTTCGAGGACCTTCAGATTATTGAGTTGTGTTAGTTTCAGTTTTCAGAATTTTAGTGAGCTAGTTGGGGATGTTGTCCCATCAACTCTTCAATTATGTTAGAGGTTTTTCAGACAATGTGTAGAATCTTAACTTATCGGTATTGACTCTGTATGGTTGATGCGTATTCAAACTTCCGCTATTTCAGAATTCAGTTATCAATTTTGCTTAGTGTTGATCTTTAGTTATCATGTTCATGTCATGGTTTGACTTGGAGCCATCATGGTTCTAGGTTCTGTGTCTTGATTCGGGCCTATGTTCGAGTCGTGACAAAAAAGGACTTTGGGGTTTGAGAAAACTCAACGCATAAGGCACCTAATTGGTTGAAAAATGTCGGGTTCCACCTTGTCCAAAACTAATTATACTATTGAGTAATGCTAGGAGTTGTTAGTAATTCCAATCGATGTTACCTTCAATATCACACCCCTAGTATTCTCTCCTTTTGGTATTTTCTACGCTTTGTCCCTATTTTCGTGTGTGAATTTGCAGTTCAATTGAAAGGTTGTGATTCCCCCAATTTTTACTTTATTGTTTTTGATACATTGATGCAAATTACTTCAATTCGATTAACAACTCTTGCATGATCAACTACTATTCCCTGTGAGATTCGACCGCAACATTCGTCGGGTATATTTGTTTTGCCAACGACCATTTACACTCAATCCTTGTGAGGAGTTAATTTGGACATTGTCATATCTGCATCAGGTCACAGAATGACTCATCAGGTGACTCGTCAAGTCATTAGACGGATCATTAAGTGACCCATTAAGTGATGCTGCGTTAGGAAGTTATTGTAGTAAGGGTCGAGGAACGACTCGTCGTGACACCCAACGAGTCATTGAGTCCCTCTTTGGGTGGTGTAGAGTTGGAATTAAGTTATTCTTTCATAGGGACTTAATGGGTGAAGGGATGAGTCATGGTGTCACTTCATGACTCGTCTGGCCGACCGTTGGTTGGACAAGGTTGGAAGAAAATCAGAAATTTCCAGTGGTGGTGATGAGGGGAGACAATGAGTCATTAGAGGACCTAACGACTCATTATGTCCCTCAAGGTGGCTGGCAGTATCATTTTTTCCTGCGAATTTAGTAAGGGTATTTTCATAATTCTTAGGCTTCTAAGCCCTAAACTATGTCATTTTAAGCCTTGAAAGAAATGTATTAAGGGAGTTTAACCTATTCAAATTCATTAAACTCCCATGCATGCAAGTTTAGCGGTTTTCTATTGAATATCAAGCTTAAACCCTTCAATTTCTTCTCCAAATCTCTTGGGCTTTCAAAGACAAGTGTAGATTCAACTCACTCAGGTATGTATGACTATGAATGAGAGTTTCTTTTACTCTCATGCTCAAAATTCTCCTCAATTCTATGAATTCAAGTTCTAGATCAAATCTATGATCTTATGGGATTTTAACCCAATTTTATGAAGTCCTCTATAAATTATTTATGAGTTAATCACCTCTATGTTTCAAAGGATGTTTAAAGATTCATGGGCAGATTTTATACCTATTTTGACTATAAATTCATGATTTCAAGTTTTAGAAAATTATTTCCAATTATGCAAGTTTCATAAAAAGTCAAGTTTATGATTTATGATTTTAAGTATGAATGAGATATCTAGCATGAATGAATGATTACAAATTAACCATGTATGA
The DNA here is from genome assembly GCA_035772735.1 of Datura wrightii. NCBI lineage: Eukaryota > Viridiplantae > Streptophyta > Magnoliopsida > Solanales > Solanaceae > Datura > Datura wrightii. The sequence goes on along the minus strand of JASDFA010000018.1, from coordinate 177,149,382 downwards.
ATCCATGATTTTCTTTATGAAGCTTATTTCAAGTATGCATAAATTTTAAGGTTTGGGCAAGCCCACACAAGTTAAGTATGTTTCATGATTTGTTCAAGGCTAATAAGATCAGCTGATAGATGTATATTTTGGAGTCAAGACTCCCCAATGTTCAAATTCAAGTTATGTTTTGAGAATATGATTATATGAGCACTATGCACGTTTTGGGAGTAGTGTCTAGCACCGAGTAGGCTTGGGGTTCCAAGGTTTCTCAATCTTATAAACTACGCGCCAGTGTAAATATACATTTTGGGACCTCTAAAGAGAGCGTTTCCCCACCCAAGGGCACACCGTGATATCACACCTTACTTATCCTTCGCCCTTGCAAGTCTTAGGATGGCCCTCCTCTACATAGGCAAGATGTGAGATCATCATGTACTCATATATGGTGGTTTTTGATTAAGACAAGTCTCCCATTATTCCTCATGATTTCTGTTTTGCATGTTAATGACTTATGATGTTATATTGGCCCAATGATCAGCTTATAAGATTTTACTTATGATTTCAGATATGGCAAGCCATATGATTCTTTTTTCAGCTGCGGGTAATTCTATTCAGATATAAAATTTAGTTTATGACTATACATGATTTCAGATATAAGCATGCAATCCTTACTCCCATGATCTTATGATTTATGTTTATATGCATGATTTCAGTTTATACTTACTCAACATTTTTTACTTATCTTGCATACTTAGTACATTCCAAGTACTAACCGCATACTCTATGTTATATCATTTTATGATACAGATTCAGACGATCAGACCCAGTTCCGCCTGTAGCCCAGTTCCCGCAGCTTTGTCCAGTTTCTCATCGTTGTTGAGTCCTCATCCATAGAGGACCTTTAGTTAGTGTTGAGTCATGTTATTTTCAGTTTCAGACTTTAGTGAGCTAGTTGGGGAGGCTGTCCCATCAGCTCCTCAGACATGTTAGAGGCTTATTAGACATTATGTAGAATTTTCAGCTTTGTCAGTATTGACTCTGTTATGATTTTCATGTATTTATACATTCACTTATTCATGTTTCAATCATCGAATTTCCCTTGATATATGTTCTTTAGTTATCATGTTCATGTTATAGGTCGACTTGGAGCCATTCGTGGTTTTAGGTTTCGTGTCTTGGTCCGAACCTATGTTCAGGTCGTGACAAACTTGGTATTAAAGCAAAGGTTTAGAGTGTCCTAGGATGTCTAAAAGCTGCGTTGAGTAAATTCTTTTCCATGGGTGTGAACTACACCAAACTTATGAGGGAGAAGCTACAAGACATTTTAGGAAATTTTCCTTCTTCAATGATCTATGTCATGTGATGAAGTATCTCTCTCTATCCTTCTAACCTGTCTATACACGTTTGCAAAATCATGGGTCCATGCCGAGTAAATGGTAGAAGGAACGAAAATGGAAATGGGCACCAGCAAGCCACACTAACACCAGCAGGTCCTTTACCCGAGCAGGTCTTTCATGTCGAGTTTAGAGCAGCTTTTCAGATGTTGGCACAGGATTTGACCGCTCAGGTCAACCAGCAGGTGGTGGCCCATGTTCCTTAGAACGGGAACACAGTGGTGTCACAACCCGAACATAGGCCCGTAATGAGACACAAGACAAAAAACCCCGAGAGACTCCAAGTCGGTATGAACATATTATCTAACTCATTCAAATAAAGCGGAAGATCAACATAATTAACATAGCAGAAGTCTGAACATAACATAACATCAGAATACATACATAAGTCTGAAGCTGAATACATACTATGTCCGAAAAGCCTCTAATACTGACGAGTTGTGGGACAAGACCCCAACTAACTCACTATAATATGAAACTGAAAATATGAAACATAACTAATAAGAAAGGCCCTCGAAAGATTAGGACTCACCAACTCTTATCAGAAAGTACAAATGTTGGGAATCTACATAGCGGCGGGGCTGAGTCTGGATATCGGAGCCTGTATCATGAAATGGTACAACATAGAGTATGCGGTCAGTGCGTGGAATGTATCAAGTATGCAAGATAAGTAAAACCGCTAACTAAGTAAAATCATAAAACATGCATATTATAAAATATAATAAAGATAAGATTCTGAGAGTAGGGCTTGCATGCTATTTTCGGAAACATGATCTGAATATAACTGAATCGAATGACCCAAAGCTGGAAACTGATAATCATAAGTAAAACTAAACATTGGGTCAAACCTACTGAAAACATATTATCATGACTAATGAACATGCATAACTGAAATCATGAGGAATAATGGGAGACTAGTCATAAAACCGACATTACCATGATAGAGCTTACATAGTGCAGAGCTGTCCAAAGCCTTGCCAGGGCTAATGACGCTACTATGATATCAATATCAGCAGGGGAAGCTCACAAGGAGGTCCCAAATAATCTGAACATACCTACCCATTGTAAAACTTGAAAATGTAATTTATAATTGAAAATATTGTAAAACCTACCCATTGATCATAATTCAACATTTGAAACATGCTTAGTTCATACCCATGATTGAAACTTAGAGAATTCACATGTTGGGTAAAAATCCCATAGATTTATCAATTAGAATTTTCATGAATTGAGAGGGAATTAGGAATGGGTGTAGATTATTGCACCATTCATAGCCTTACATACCTGAAGAGATCTGATTTCAGAACTTCTTTGATTGCCCGATGGAAAATTTGGGGAAGAACCTTGAAGAGACTAGGCTTGATCACCCCTTAAACCTCTAAGATTGCATGCATGAATTTGGAATAGGCTTAGAATGACTTAACCCTATTAAAACACCCTTTTCAGATCTTAAAACGACGTAGTATAGGCCTTAGGAACTTAGGAATTACGAAAAAACCCTTAATAAATTCGCAAGAAATTGCACACTGCCAGTCCCAATGAGGGACTGGATGACTCGTGCCTACTAACTACGACTCATGATCACCTTCTTATGATCAGAACTGGGAACTTGCCTTCCTTGGTCACTACGGGGGACACCACAACTCATGGTGTACCCAGCGATTCGTGGTGATGACCCATTAAGTACACTGCCTATTTTCCTTCATCTTCAAACTACCCTTGACCATAGTTGACCTAACTAATCGTGGTGCTGACCACGACTTATGGTCACACCTGTGGTCACCCTGAATTTGAAAATTCCAATCATGGCCAAACCCCTCCGCATGAGTCACTTAACGACTCGTGGTGTTTCTGACGAGTCACTGGATGACTCGTCCTGTGACCTAGTGTAGAAAATTATGTTTTCTCTGTTTCAACTCCCAGTGGATCTTAGGGTTTTTGGGGTATTACAATACCTCTCTCTTGAGAACATTCATCCTCAAATGTGGGAAAACATACTGAAAAGCAAAGAGATGCAATCATCACACTCACATACTGAATATACGTGTTGAAAACTAACGGAGCGACTGGCTCTGAATCGAACTACCTGACTGAACTGAATTCATGAATCACTCATACATACATTGACAAGAAAGAAACTGGGGTACATGAGCTGAACGTGAAACTTAATAGAGTATTAGGGAGGAAACTGATACCTCAAGCTGGAACTGAGCCGGAAGGGAATAGATGCGGGTATTTAGCCATCATATCTGCTTCAGCTTCCCACGTAGCTCCCTCGACATGTTGATTCCTCCATAAAACCTTGAATGAAGCTAATTCCTTTTTCCTTAGCTTTCAAACCTGACGATCCAGTATTCTTGCCGGAACCTCCTCATAGCTATGGCTGTCCTTCACACCTGCGCTCTCAACCGGAACAACAAGAGCTAGGTCACCCAAGCACTTCTTTAAGAGCGATACATGAAAGACTAGATGAACTAAAGCTAGTTCGGAGGGAAACTCCAACTCATATGCTACCTTGCCAACTCGTTTCACAATTTGGTACGGGCCAACATAAAGGGGACTGAGTTTTCTTTTCTTTTCGAACCTCATAACTCCCTTCACGGGAGACACCTTTAGAAACACCTAATCATCGACTTCAAATTCAAGTTCTCTCCTCCTCGCATCTGCATAGGACTTTTGACGGCTCTGAGCTATCTTCAACCTGTCCCTTATAAGCTAAACCTTCTCCATAGCCTCACGGACTAAATCTGGTCCTATCAATGCGTCCTGATAACGCTCAAACCATACCTATTATTGAAGTATGGAGGTTTTAGACTCTCATAGTTGTAAGGTTGTGAATTGCATTCATGATTGAAAACATAAATCAATACTTACAAGTATGAATGAGAAAAACACTTCCTTTGATTAATCAGCAAAATCTTGAAGAACAAATAGCAAGAACAAGAAGAATTCAAGAAAAGGTTGATCACAAGTCAAATCAACTCAATTCTCTCTTTCTCTCAATTGTCTATGTTGTCTCCAATAATGTCTCTCGTAACAATCTACGCTGATAAAAATCTCTTCTCTAATGATATCTACTAAAAAGTAAAATATAAAACATATTTATACAGACACAAGAATCCTTTTCCTAGGCTAACAGGGTGAATTTCCATATCTGGTTCCGCCCACGTCATGAGTCATCCTACGATTTGTAGCAAGATCCTACTGCCCATAGCATCCTATTGTACATTGCATGACTGGCTAGATTTTAATTAAGTGTTGGATCCTGGTACGACTCGTACCTCCATCTTACGATCCATATGAGCTCCCATGGCTTGACTTTGAGATTTTGAAATATTTTTGAAGTTCATCACGACCGCCATGGTACGACTCGTACCTTCATTCCACGGTTTGTACTTCCTTTCCGTAGCAGGAGTTAGCCTCTTATGTAAATCTTCTGAATCTTTTCACGACTTCATCACCATAACTCATACAAGCATGGTACGACTCGTATTGAGACTCGTATATTGCATCTCTTCAACATTAGCCTTCTGTAACTTTTCACAGCCACCAGTATGACTCGTAGGACCTTCCTACGGCTCGTACTGTACACTGTAACCTGAGCCTATTTTGCACACTTCCCACTATCTTTTGCATCTTTTATCTCCAACACCAATTTATCTTGTAACCAAAGGAAAAATGCCTTATATCCACATAAATACACCTAAGTCCCTGCTATTTTCTTAGTTTGATCGTTGAAAGTGTTGTAAATCCACAGCACATCAACACCCTCAACTTAAGACTTTTGCATGTCCTCAGGCTAAGAAAAGAAAAACTAAACATGTCGCTCAACTAGAAAATAGACTTAAGATACTACAACCAATACTCCAACAAAACTTTCACTTTCTATACAAACTCTATTGACCCTTTCTCATGGAACAACATCAACTAATGCATTACAAGCAACCTCAAAACATCATAAACAGGGATCAATACATGTCATCTAGCTATCAACAGGCAATCAAGTCATCACCAATGTTTTTCACACAGGCCAATGGTAAAAGCAAACATAATCCATGTACCCTCACACAAATGAAATCCCCACTCAGATATGAAAAGTCAAGCATACCATGGGACTAAACAAGTAAGGAACTCACTCTCACAAAGAAGTTGCAAGTATTATGTGTCAGATACCATAGGCTTGCCCTTATTTTCTCTGCTTTGGTTTATCAGATGGTCGAGTTAGGATCACTATAGGACTTGGTATGGCTTGTAATGTAGGCTTAGGGCTGAATATGATAAAGATGGAAGATTTTATAAGTGACTATCCCTTCCTTGGCACTACATACATTGGCTACACCATTCACCTATTTCACCCTTTATTCTTTCATTCCCCTTTTCTTCCCTTTTCACCTCTTTTTATACTTATTTGCATGGGTGTGGTGTATTTTTAGAATTTTTATTTTCTTTTAAAATTTCTTTTTCAAGATTCTCAATATTTTTCATCTCTTTACTTTTCACCACAACACACCTCATTTTTCACCATTTCTTTTCTCTTTTCTTTTCCTCTCTTCCGTTCCCACCATTTACGCACCCCTACTCTAGCCACCCTCAACTTAAGAATTTTTCTTATGTTGAGGTTCACAATATCCAAGGAAGGACCAGGGCTAAACAGGTTCATTGAAAATAAATTGGTACGGTTAATCGGTAAATTCAAGAAACATGGTCTATTAAGGCTCAAACTTGGGATCAAGGGATTCATGCAACTTTGGTAGGGTAATATAGGCTAAAAGTGAGCTAAATAAAAATGTCCTATGATCATATCCTAATCAACCATCCTTAGCCTATGAAAAGACTAACCAGGCAAGTTCTAGATCTTCAACACAATACCGAACTGAATACTATACCTCACTCACACATGGTACATAAACTATTTTCACCTCACCTGCCTGGTTTATACATAGCTTAACAAGACTACTCATATTAATAAACTAAATGACATTATAAGATCCACAAAAATCATGCATGTTGTCACAAATAAATAGCTAATGCATCAAAAAGTTTAAACAGGGTCAATTTTTTTTTCAAAAACCAAAACTAGTGAATTTTTATTGGTTGAGTACTCCTAAGTTGCTTTCTAATTAAACAAGAAGCACAAGATAAGAGAATTAAAAATCCTACACATGCCGGTTCAACTAGATAGCATGCCTGAGGGAAAAGAAATACGGCAAGAGAAACCCTCAGAAGAATCAAAAATCCCAAAAATTACAAGTACATTCCCTCCCTTTTTTGAAAACTAAGTTTTGTCCCCGAAGATGAACTATAAGAACATAGGGAAGAGAACATACCTGTGGCGCACTAAGCGCTCCTATAATCTTGCGGAGGTGGTACCTTCGCTATAATAATGGCGCTAGTGATGGCCAGCACGCTCAATGGTGTGTCAATATGGGAGTGGTCCCCCCAGTAATAGTGGCCGCTTCGATGACCCCTGTAATTATTGGGGCTGAATGTGGCTCTCCTGAAGGGTCATGGCCACTGGCAAGCTCGAGCTGAGCTATGGTGGAGCTGCCTGCTCCTCTAGCTCTCTCGTGCAGCTCAGACATATATGTGTCATGAGTCTGCATGCTCTCTACTCTGGCCCGCTTGTGCTCTTTCCTCTCCTTCTTCCTCCTCTTTTCCAAACTCTCCTCTCTAGCATCCTTATAAGCTCTTTTCTTACCCTTCTCAACAGCTGTAGTCAGCTCCCAATATGCCGCCAAATCAATCTCCTCATCAGGCTCGGCATCTAGGTTCAGAAGAGTGGGGGCTGCTATAACTATTGGTTGTCGTGATGACAACTCAACTACTTGGCTCCGAAGAGCCCCCAACTTCACACAGAGACTGCTGGTATCGGTCTACTCAGCCATCCTTACATTGAATTGGCTCTCAAAACTATCTAGGTGAGCATGTAAAGCCTGAGCTGCTGCCTCTATCTCTGACTTGACCTAGGGTTTTTCATTGTCCATCATGGCCTGAATTGTTCGCTCGTGCATGGTCAACCATTTGTCCAGCTTCTGGAGGAAGTCCTATGGTACCAAAGTATACCCTACTGGTGTCTAAGTTTGAAGGTTGGGTATTGGTGCAGCTGAGGTGCTAGGAGCTGACTCTGAATGACCGGCGTCTGTAGCCGGTGTCTCGCTCTGCTCCTGTGTAGTGGGGACATTCACCTATGAGTCCCCTGCTGGCTGGGATGCTAGAACTTTTGTGGGAATCCTGGATCTGCTTATCGAATTCATCTCATCCTAGATAAGACCTATGTCTGCAATCCTCTGGCCTCCAATCAAATGCTTCTCACCCTGTGGAACTTTTGCCTCCATACATAATCTGAATACAAGACTTGGGAATGGGATAGTAGTGCTCACTCCCACCGCCCGATCTCATATATCATCTGCTATGATCCTCGAGATATTGATAGGGTAACGAAACATGAGGCATGCCACCAAAGCTGCTCTATCAGTACTCAATGTGTTGTCGTTGACCATAGGTGCTAACTGATGGCGCATTAGTGTCCAGCAGGCTTTTTCTATAAAATTTAGTGAGTTCTTTGTCACTTTCTTTCCACCTATAACCCACTCAGCTTCTTCCTTGTTCTCAGCAATCACCTCCGCTAGCCATTACAACTGCCTCTGTTGCTCCTACACATTTAGCTGTCTAATCTGCATCATTGCCTCCATCTTGTAATCGTACTCTGGCATCATCCTTGTAGGCATGAACTGTGGTCTGTACAACATTCGAGCGATGGTCCGCTCAGATATATCAGCCTCTTTACCTCAGACCATAACACTCTCCAGACGAGGCTGGTCTTTTATCTTCTGCCTTCCTTTTCCTTTACCTCTATGGTGGCCAAATAGTTGGCATAGAACTCTCAGACTATTTCTTCTGTATACTGTGCTGGAGTCTCGGCCATACACTCAAAACCATAGAAGCTAAAAATCCACTTCATCTCCTCAACTTCATTCAGTGAGTTTGTGAGGATCCGCGGCTCTTCTTGGATGCTCCTCCTTGGTTTATTCTTGGCAGTGAGATAGATGCCTTGCTCATAGATTTTTTTAGCTCCCGGCACTCTCCACTGAATTGTACGGCTTTCCCTGGGTGGGGTCTATTCTTGTGCAACATTAGGAGCCTCCTCCTCTGATTCTTCACTGCTGATCTCTTCTCCATTTTGGGTCTCCCCTGATCCTTCTTCAGCATTGGAGTCATTTCCTAACTTCTGTTGTTCCTCTCTAACTCCCTCCTCAGACTGGGGAGCTCGAGCGGATGTGGAAGTGGTTGCTCGTCTTGGGCCTTTGCTTTTTCCCTAGTGGTTCTAGTTCCATCAGTGTCGGAGGTGTCTACTTGATACTCTTTGACTAAAACACTAGGTGAGTCCCCTGCCTTTTCAGACTCCGACTCAGTTGTTTCATAAATCAATGTCCTTCGGGCTATTGATTTATCTGCTCTACGTTTATATTTAATTGTACTTGAAGAGAAAGAAGTTAGCATTCCATTTTTGAAAAAGAAGAATTAGATAGGAGATTTCAGATTCTCATCACGGGTCATCACTACGGGTTGTACCATAAAGGTACAACTCGTGAGAAGTCCCAGAATTTCAACAGATTTTTAGTACGACTTGCAGGTACAACTCATTTTATAAAGGTACGATCCATACCTTGAGTCGTATGATGAAGCCCCCGTGTTAGTATTTCTCTAGATTTTTTCAAGACTCATGGAATGACCCGTAGGTCGATTCCACAATTCATAAGAAAGGCTTTTTGTTCAACCTTGTTCAATTTAGTGGTATGAGTACTCAGTACGACTTGTAGTAGAAACCTATGATCTGTACTGTTCCTCATACCACTTTCAGATTTCCTTTTCTCAGTTTGCAAGAGTTCTCTTTTCACATTTTTACGTACTCAGATTTTCCCCAGGTCTAGGCACATCATTAACTCAATTTAGCCCATTCTCAATCCTTCCCTTTTTTACGTACTCTTTGTGAGTGTTTCAAGATCTAAGTTCATCAAAGTTTTAGCATATCCCCAGTCGAAAACCAGTTCATAACAACCTGATCATTATCTTTCTTTTCAAAATTATTTTTTCTAGCATAATGACTAACTCACAAGGGTTTTGGCACCAACGCTTTCAGTATATGAGTGTTATCAATGTTTAATACAATACACTTACTTGATAGATGCTTCATCAATTAGAAATCAATGTATAGAGTTTGGTAGAACATGACTTGAGCAAAAACTTTCTCGATTGTCCGATGATTATGAGTTACGTGTGTGGGAGAGGTTGGTTCAAGTCGTGCGGATGAGTGTTTTTAGCGTGGGAGAAGGGTCAGTTTCTTTTGTGGGGTTTAAATAGGTAAGCAAAAATTTTAAAACAATCTAGGTCGAGTCAGGTATTTCTGCTATTTTTTACCCATCACAACTCATTACCACTCATCTCTTTGACTCGTAAGTGACCCTGTTGAAGAAAACTTACCTGGCGACTTACGAATAGATCCTACGATTGTACAACTGAGGTACAATACGTAGGATGAATCGTAGGTCGAAGCTTGTAGTTTTTTTTTCTGATCCTCACCACGACTGCTACTACGGCTCGTAGGATCCCATCACGAATCGTATTGAGAGCCATAGAAGCTGATGTTTTAGCCTCCTATTTTAACTTCCCTGCACACTAAGCACACATTAGTTCAATAACTTGGGTTGCCTCCCAAGAAGTGCTTTATTTTAACGTTGCGGCACAATGTAGGTAGCCAGGTTACTCAGACTTCACCAAATTACCACTTGGATTACCTCCCAAGAAGTGCTTGATTTAACATTGCGGCATGACGCAAATCTCTTGACTACTCAAAATTCGTCAAGTGGTTCATACTTATCCTCTAGCGCTGAGATTACACTAAATTCCTTGGGTTGCTTCATTGTCCTGCAGATGTTGAAAGTGACCTCTTCTTGGTTTAATCTAAACTTCAGCAGACTAGCTTTCACATCTACTAGAGCCATCCCGTTGCAACGAATGTTGCCCCAAAGTGATGGGGACCTCATAATCAACCTCGCAATCCAAAATCACAAAGTCTGCTGGAAATATAAATTTGTCCACCTTGACAAGCACATCGACTAGAATGCCCACTGGCTTTTTAACCGTTCTGTCGGCCATCAGTAGCTGCATGTTAGACAGTGTGGGGGCTCCTAGTCCCAATTTCTTGAATATTGCCAAGGGCATCAAATTAATGCTAGCTCCCAGATCACAAAGTGCCCTTGCGAACTCGACATTGCCAATCATACATAGTATAGTGAAGGCACCTAGTTCTTCCTTTTTCTGATCTAGGACCCTTGTAGCTATGGCACTACAGTGATGTACATTGTCAACAGGCTCATAGCTCATAGATCTCTTCTTAGTCACCAGGTCCTTCATAAACTTTGCATATCATGACATCTGCTCAATGCTTCGACCAATGGTATGTTCACAGATAGTTGCTTAAGCATTGAAAGGAATTTCTGAAACTTACCATTCTCCACCTTTTTCTTTATCCTTTGAGGGAATGGTGGCGGTGGTCCTGGGATAGCTTTATGCACTTGGGTTGCCCCTTAATCAATGTCAGGTTCCTTCTCACCTCTTGGGGCCTCTTGCAACTCACCATTCTCTATCTCAGCACTTGTGTCATCTTCCTCAATTATACTCTCTTTCGTCCGCTAAACTTCAACTGGAAACGGAGGGTCAACTATGGTTTTACCACTCATAGTCATCACTGGCATGCAATGTGCATCATTCTTTGGATTTTGGACAGTGTTGCTAGGTAGTGTACTCTTTTTTTTAGGGTTCATTGATGCTGACAGTTGCCCAAGTTGTTGTTCGATCTGCTTGATGGTGGTAGCATGAGATTCCACTTTCTGACCCATACTTGATAAGTCACTTCGGATCTCCTTCAGCTGATCATCAGTGGACCTCACCTTCTTCAACATCTCAGCCATCATGCTCTCCAACTTTCATTGCCCAGCCTCCCCTTCTCGTGCGTTGGGAAGCACATAGACTCCAACCCGGTCATTGCGGTATCCATCATTTCGACTCCAATCTCCTTCATGCTCACGACCTCGGCTCCTGTCTCTGAACTCGTTTATGTTGTAGTTGTCTCTATACTGGTTCCGAACTTGATTTCCAGAACCTTGGCGCCAATTGTCTTGTCCATACACTTGGGCATTGGTTCAGAAACCTGCCACTTGGCTATCCAGGAAGTTTGGCTCTTCCTCAGAATCAGAGTGATCATCTCCTTGCTCCCTTCCTTGAGTTCCCACTGCATTTACCTGTTTGGCTCCAGCTCCCATAATATGCTTTGTTGGCAAGTCCAATGATGTGCGCATATGAGCCAACTCTTGATCGCGTTCTTCTTCTTTTCTTCGTTGGTCTGCAGTCAAACTAACAGCATATGTGCCTGCCACTGCATCAGTCTCCCTCGTATGCCAGGCCCTATTTGTCTTAGTCACCCTGTCAAGAATAGTGGCGGCTTGCTCCCAGGTGTGACTCATCAATGATCCTCTAGCCACCGTGTATGCTACAACTTTGGTGCTATTATTCAGAGACATGTAAAAAATTTCCAACAAACTGTCATCTGGGATTTTGTGGTTAGGCCACTTTGTCAACTTCTTTTTGAATCTCAACCAAGTTTCATGAAGTGCCTCGGTCTTAATTTGTCGAAAATTATAGATCTCATCCTTTCGCTGTAACATCCTGGATGGGGGGAAGAATCTCCCCTAGAGGGCCTGTTTGAGCTCACTCTAGTTGGTTATGGATTCGTTGGGTAACTCCGATAACCATAAAGTGGCTTCCCCTGATAGAGAAAAAGGGAAGAGTCTGAGTCGTATGGCATCCTTGCTTACTCCGAGAAACTTGTATGCCTTGCATATTCCTACGAAGTTCATTAAATGCAGGTTGGCATCATCCACTGCATGACAACTAAACACCCCTTTCATGTTTAACAATTGAATCATGGTTCTCGTAATATCAAATTTGGACCCAGCGGACAATGGTGGTGGCACAATTGCTCCGGTCGACCCAACTTCATCAATATCTGGGTCGCTATCATCGAAGAAATGAGGGGAAAATCTATGAACTCTATTTCCCCACCAGCATTCACTACCTCTTCTCTGTCATCTTAAGCATGATGTAGTGTAGCTTGCCGAGCAAGCTTGGCTTGCCTAGTTTCTTCAGCTATACGGGCTTCTCCTTGCTTGTGGTTCTCCATTTTGTGCAGTGCTCTTTTGATTTCTGGATTTAGTGGAACAAGGGGATCTTCTCTACTTCGAGTGCTTGGCATTCATCGGAGAACAGCCTGTGGGTATCAAAAACATAAAAATAAATGTAATTAATGAAATAACTACCAAAAAGTCAAATACAAGCAAATAACCCAGTCTTATCTGTATTCCCCGGCAACAACGCTACTTTTTGATAACGCTCAAACCACACCTCTTACTGAAGTATGAAGCGAACGTTGTCAATAAAGAATCCAATTAGAGGTTGGGGTCGATCCCACAGAAAATATGGAAGAGCTAGATTACAGCCGGTAAGTGAACTTGTGAGGTAGTTACTTCAAAATTGGGGGGTTCTAAAGAAAATCAATAATGAAAACAATTATTAAAAATCCAGTTTTGAATCAATATTAAAGGATAACTAGGGTTTGTGTTCTCCATGGGTTTATAACTGCTTTGGATATACACTCGTGATCATTACCAATACTTACCTATAGAACTGATAACTTAGGTTCATTCAAACGACCGACCAGACCCTATTTGAATGACTATACTCAATTACTCGACCAAGTCTCATGAGCGGTTTCAAACTATCTGTTATCACTAAGTTCCACATTTAACTATCCTGTGTCTACAACTCAAGTTAATACAACGATCATCAAGATCAAGGCTCCGTTGTAAATCTCTTTTCCTAATCTCTACATCTTAGACCTAAGCAAGTAAAGAATTCGGGCATGTCCTAACGTTGCACACCGTTAAGAAACATTTAAGCATGTAGAGAATACAAATAAGTGTTTGTATTGGTTTTAAAATCACTTTGTGCAACCCTAGCTTGTTAATCAACCATGGTTCCCACAACCCAAGCTATGGAGGTTTTAGCCTCTCATTGTTGTAAGGTTGTGAATTGCATTCATGATTGAAAACATAAATCAATACTTACAAGTATGAATGAGAAAAATACTTCCTTTGATTAATCAGCAAAATCTTGAAGAACAAATAGCAAGAACAAGAAGAATTCAAGAAAAGGTTGATCACAAGTCAAATCAACTCAATTCTCTCTTTCTCTCAATTGTCTAATGTTGTCTCCAATAATGTATCTCGTAACAATCTACTCTAATAAAAATATCTTCTCTAATGATATCTAGTAAAAAATACAACATAAAACGTTTTTATACAAACACAAGAATCCTTTTCCTAGGCTAACATGGTGAATTTCCATATCCGGTTCCGCCCACTTCAGGAGTCATCCTATGATTTGTAGTTAGATCCTACGGCCTGTAGCATCCTGTCGTACATTGCATGATTGGCTAGATTTTGGCTAAGTGTTGGATCCCAGTACAAATCGTACCTCCATCTTACGATCCGTACTAAGCTCTTGTGGATTGACTCTGAGATTTTGAAATATTTCTGAATTGCATCACGACCGCCATGGTACGACTCGTACCTTCATTCCACGGTTCGTACCTCCTTTCCATAGCAGGAGTTAGCCTCTTATGTAAATCTTCAGAATCTTTTCACGACTTCATCACCACGACTCGTACAAGCTTGGTACGACTCGTACTGAGACTCGTATATTGCATCTCTTCAACATTAGCCTTCTGCAACTTTTCACGGCCACTAGTACGACTCATAGGACCTTCCTATGACTCGTACTGTGGACTGCAATCTGAGCCTATTTTGCACACTTCAGGCTATCTTTTGCATCTTTTAGCTCCAATACCAATTTATCCTGTAACCAAAGGAAAAGTGTCTTATATCCACACAAATACACCTAAGTCCATGCTATTTTCTTATTTTTGAGCGTCGAAAGTGCTATAAATCCACAACACATCACGGCCTCACCGACTTCAAACCAACTAATAGGCGATCTATATCTCCGCCCGTAAAGAGTCTAAACGGAGCCATCTAAATGCTAGAATGATAGTTGTTGTTGTATTCAAATTCAATGAGAGGCAACTGATCATCCCAACTACCCTTGAAATCAATCACACACACTCTCAACATATCCTCGAGAGTCTGAATGGTTCACTCGGCCTGACCATCTGTCTGCAGGTGAAATGTTGTGTTAAGCTTGACCTGAGTACGAAGTCCCTTTTGAAACGACCTACAAAATTGGGAGGTAAACTGAGTAGCTCTATCAGATATGATATACAATGGCATTCCATGCAACCGAACTAACTCCCGAATATACAACTTGGCATACTATTGACGAGCTACCTTAGTCAACCTATCTACAATCACCCAAATAGAGTCATACTGGTGACAAGTGCGAGTAAAACCTTTAATGAAGTCTATATTGATCTCCTCCCACTTCCAAGTAGGGATACTAATATCTTGAAGCATACCTCCGGGTCTTTGATGCTCAAGCTTCACCTGTTGATAATTCAGGCACCTAGCCATAAATTCTGCTATGTCCTTTTTCATGCCATTCCACCAATAGACTTCTCATAGGTCATAGTACATCTTGGTGGCACTTGGATGTATAGAGTATCTGGAACCATGAGCCGCGTGCAATATCCGATCTCTCAAATTATTGACACCTAGAACACACAAGAGACCCTGATATCGAAGCACCCCATCTCCCCCTTTGGAGAAGACTTCTACCTTTTGATTTTGAAAGGCTTCCTTCAAATTTACAAAATAGGATCCTCGTCTTTCCTAGCTTTAACTTCGGTCACTAAGGATGATTCTAACCCATTCCAAACAATGGCACCACCATCAGTCGAGTCAACACGATGAACTCCTAGCCATCCTTTCCTCATCTATATGGGACACACTTTCCATGAAAAACCTACTAAGAGCATCTGCCACTACATTAGCCTTGCCCTGATGGTAGAGAACACTCATATCATAATCCTTCAAAAGCTCCAACCACCTTCTCTGATGCAGATTCAAATCCTTTTGGGTAAACACGTATTGTAGGATTTTGTGGTCTATAAACACATTTACATGGACCCCATACAGATAGTGTCTCCAAATCTTCAAGGCAAATACTACCTCCACCAATTCGAGATCATAAGTCGGGTAGTTATTTTCATGGACTTTCATCTGCCCGGAAGCATAGGCTATGACCTTACTATGTTACATGAGTACATAACCAAGGATGATCCTCGAGGCGTCACAATATACCACAAACCCTTCGGATCCTTAGCTAGGGTCAACACCGGTGCTGAGATGAGTCGAGTCTTCAACTCTCGAAAGCTCTTCACACAAGCCTCCAACTATTGAAACTTCACTTTCTTCTGGGTCAATTTAGTCAACAGGGCTGCAATGGTGAAAACCCCTCAATAAATCTGCGATAATAACCAGCTAAACCCAAGAAACTCCTAATGTCCGAAGGACTCACTGGTCTAGGCCAATTCTTCACCCCTTCTATCTTTTGAGAGTCCACCTGTACACCCTCACTCGACACCACATCACCCAAAAATGCCATCGAGTTTAACCAAAACTTGCATTTTCTAAACTTAACATATAACTGACGATCCTTAAGAGTCTATAGCACCACCCTCAAATGAGAAGCATGCTCCTCCTTGCTCCGAAAGTATATGAGAATATCATCGATAAACACAATCATGAACATATCCAATATGGATTGAACACCCTGTTCATCCAATTCATGAAAGCTGAAGGAGCATTCGTTAGTCCAAAAGACATAACTACAAACTCATAGTGACCATACTGAGTCCTGAAGGCGGTATTTGGGATGTCACTCTCCCGAACCCTAAGTTGATGGTATCCGGATCTGAGGTCTATTTTCAAAATGCACTTAGCACCCTGAAGTTGGTCAAACAAATCATCAATCCTGAGGAGAGGATACCTATTCTTGATGGTAACTTTGTTCAATTGCCGAAAATCAATGCACATACGAAGAGAATCATCCTTCTTGCAGACAAAAAGAACTGGCGCAACCCACAGGGATTTGCTCGGTCTAATGAAGCCCTTGTCTAAGAGATCCTTCAATTGCTCCTTCAACTCTTTTAGCTCAATTGGAGCCATTATGTAGGGAGGAATAGATATAGGTTGCGTATCGGGAAGAAGGTCAATACCAAAATTGATCTCCCTTCGGGAGGAATTCCGATAAATCATCTAGAAACACTTCTGGATACTAAACACTACAGGAACTGACTGAATAGTCAGGGTTTCGAACGTAATTTCCTTAACCCTAACTAGATGGTACACGCAACCCTTACAAATTATCTTTTTGGCCTTAAGGTAGGAAATGAAGCGACCTACAGGCACAACATAACTACCTTTCCACTTTAAGAATGGTTCACCCGAAAATCTGAACTCCGCTGCATGGGTTCTATAATTAACTGAGACATAACATGCAAATAACCAATCCATGCCGAGGATAACATCAAAATTGGTCATGGCTAACTCTACTAAATCTGCTTAGGTGACTTTCTGAAGGACTGTGACAGTGCAATTTCTATATATTGGTCAAGCTATAACTGAATCACCAACTAGAGTAGAGACTGAGAAGGGTTCTGATAAGATTTCGGGACTGACTCCTAAACTACTAGCAACATAGGGTGTCATAAAAGACAAAGTAGCCCCTTGATCTAACAATGCATATACATCAAGGTGGAATACTCATAACATACTAATGACTATATTTGGGGAGACCTCCTGCTCCTGACGGGATGCTAGGGCATAGAATTTGTTTTGACGTTGACCACCACCCGCACCAGTAGATGCCCCCTGCTGGGCTAGGCGTGCTGGTGGAGCTGCTGAACTGGAGGCTGGGCCTCGGCCCCTATCATGACCTTGTCTGGCTGTTGGGCAATCCCTAAGCATATGTTCGGGCCTCCCGCACCCAAAACAAGCCCCTGAACCTGCCAACAACTAACCCATGTGTCTCCAGCCATATCTTCTACACTCAGGAGTGCTGGTGTCTGCGTGCCTGCTACTCTGCTCTTTAAAGCCTAATGCTCGTCCTCCCTAATCGCGTCTGGATCTGGATGGCACACTCATAGCCGAAGGTGCTAGGGATGAAGATCTCTAGTGGGACTACTGACGGTGCCCACTAGGTCTCTACTGGGAGAATCTGAAGCAATCAGTCCTGGCCCTCTTGGCCTCTCTCTCCCACTCACTCATCTACACCGCCTCCATCTTCTAGGCGTATAGGACTATCCGAGCAAAGTCAATGTATTGATAAAGCATGGCAGTCCGACAATCCTGGATTTGACTAGGTAATTTGCTACCCCATGCACGAACTGACTCACTCGGGCACTCTGATTCGACACCATCTCAGGTGCATACTTGGACAGACGAGTGAACTCCAAGGCATACTCCTGAACTGTCATCTTCCATTGCTTTAGGTTTACAACTCGACTGCTTTAATCTCCCTCATCTCACGAGGGAAGAACTGATCTAGAAAAGTGGCATGAAACTCATCCCAACTAATAGGGCCTGCTCCAACTGCCCTACTATCCTTCCATTGCTTAAACCAAATGTGCGCAACCCCTTTCAATTGATACAAGGCTAGATCGGCGCACTCCTCCCCGGCCACCCCCGTGATCTTGGTGATCTTCAGAACCTCATCGATGAACTTATGTGGATCCTCGTCCACCTTTGATCCAAGAAACTCTGGAGGGTTCATCCTCAGAAAATCTTTGACTCTTGTTGCCACTGCATTCCCTTTCTTAAGGACATGTGCTACCGCCTGCTGATTGACCTGGGCGGTCAAGGCCTGAGCTAATATCTGTATGGCTACCCTAAACTCAGCGTGGGCAGCTGGCTCGGGTACATGCCCCTCATGGGATTGTGGGGCCTACCGGTGCCCATCTCCATTGTCGTTCTCGTGGCCATTTCCGTTTCTATTTCTTCTTCCGCTAACTCGGTGAGGATGCATGATTATACAAACATTTATAGCACGAGTTAGAAGGATAAAAAGATGTTTCATCGCATGACATAGATCATGAAAGAAGGGAACATTTCTTAAGCGTTTCATAGCCTCTTCATCATAAGTGTGGCGTGCTTCACACCCATGAAAAATACTCTACTTAACGCAGCTTTTAGACACCCTTGGACACTTCAAAACCTAAGGCTCTGATTCACGACCCGAACAAATGCCCGGATCAATACACGGGACAAAGAACCCTGAGAGGCTCCAAATCGACCCATGGTATGAACATAACATCTACCTCATTCAAATAAAGCGGAAGATCAACATAATTAACATAGAGTAAGTCTGAACATAACATAACATCTGAATACATACATAAGTCTAAAGCTAAATACATACTATGGCCAAAAAGCTCTAATACAGACGAGTTGATGGGACAAGACCCCAACTAACTCACTATAGTCTGAAACTGAAAATATGGAACATAACTGATAAGAAAGGCCCTCGAAAGATGAGGACTCATCAACTATGATCAGAAAGTAAAAATACTGCGAATCTGGCTAGCGGCGGGACTGAGTCTGGATATTGGAGCCTGTATCATGAAACGATACAACATGGAATATGTGGTCAGTATGTTGAATGTACCAAGTATGCAAGATAAGTAAAATCATAAAACATAATCAAGATAAGATTCTAAGAGTAGGGCTTGCATGCTATTTTATGAAATCATTATCTGAACATAATTGAACATCATAACTGAATCAAATGACCCAAAGCTAAAAACTGATAATCATAAGTAAAACTGAACATTAGGTCAAAACTTCTGAAAATATATTATCATGACTGATGAACATGCATAACTAAAATCATGAGGAACAATGGGAGACTCGTCATATAACTGACACTATCATGATAAAGCTTACGTGATCCCGACTATCACAGTCAAGTGGGCAGAGTCGTCAAAAGCCTTGTCAGGGATAAGGACGATACCATGATATCGATATCAAGCTGAAGGCCCCTCGGGGGCAGGGGAAGCTCACAAGGGAGGTCCAAAATTATCTGAACATACCTACATTAGCATGTAATTTTGAGGCATAAGGTTGACTGACCCTTAGCCTACTCGGTGCTAGAGACTACTCCAAAAAACATGCATATGTTCTCTATCATTTTTCAACGAAGCTGAACCATCATCTAGTGAAGAAGCTGATTCATAACATACATACATAAATCTGAAATCATAACATGAGGAGCCTTGGCTCAAACCATACCACAAGCTAAAAATAGTGGGAGTCTAGACTCCAAAATCTATGTGATAAGCTAATAACATAAAACTTAAATAAGTCATGAAATGTACTTGATCATATGGGCTTGCCCACTACTTAAGCATTCTTAACATAGAATTGATCATATGAAAATATGAACATAGACATGGGTAAATTCGAAATCATACTTTCTTTATAAACATCTCATCATTCTTGAATACATGTTTCATAGATCTCAACTTTCAAGAACTTTCATGGATGAGCATCATAATTTATAAAACTTGAAAACGTAATTTATAATTGAAAACATTGTAAAACCTGCCCATTGATCATAATTCAACATTTGAAACATGCTTAGTTCATACCCATGATTGAAACTTAGAGAGTTAACATATTGGGTAAAAACCCCATAGATTCATCAATTAAAATTTTCATGTATTGAGAGGGAACTGGGAATGGGTGTGGACTATTGCACCCATTCATAGCCTTACATACCTGAAGAGATCTGATCTCATAACTTCTTTGATTGCACAATGAAAATTAGGGGAAGAATCTTAAAGAGACTAGGCTTGATCACCCCTTAAACCTCTAAGCTTGCATGCATGAATTTGGAATAGTCTTAGAATGACTTAACCCTCTTAAAACACCCTTTTCATAGGTTACGTATTATAGGCCTTAGGAACTTAAAAATTAAAAAAAAGCCCTTAATAAATTTGCAGGAAATTGCCCACTGCCAGTCCCAACAATGGACTGGACGACTTGTGCCCACTGACCACGACTCATGGTCACCTTCTCGTGATCAGTACTGGGAACTTTCCTTCCTTGGTCACCACGGGGAACACCACGACTCGTGGTGTACCCGACGATTAGTGGTGATGACTGATGTGCTATAGAATTACAACACCATTGACGCTCAAGACTAAGAAAATAGCATGGACTTAGGTGTATTTATGTGGATATGAGACACTTTTCCTTTGATTTCAGGATAAATGGGTGTTGGAACAATAAATTACAAAAGGAAGCTAAAAGTGTGCAAAAAAGGGCAAAAATTATAGTCCACAGTACGATTCGTATGATGGACCTACGAGTCGTACTGAGGGCTTTGATAAGAAGCTGAAAGTTTAACCTGGAAGATTGATTCCATCAGACTTTTCACGGATCGTACCATGATGGTACGAGTCGTGGTAAGCCAGTCGTGATGAAATATAGAAGAATTGCACAAGAGACTGATTCTCAGTACAAGAGTACCCTACGACCCATGAGATGAAGGTACGGGTCGTACCATACCAGTCGTGGTGAAGTTCAGACAAAGTTCAAAGTATCAGGATCAAGCCACGGGTGCAATGTATGAGTCGTAGGATGTAGGTATAAATAGTACCTTGTCCCAATACTTAACAAAAATTCAGCCAACACTTCAAGCCACGAGTCAACGCCACGGTCCGTGAGAAGCCCCTACAAGTCTTAGGTGGACCCCTTACGAGTTCGGCGACAGATATGGAAAGCAGTCCTATTAGTTAAGGAAAAGGATTCTTGTGTCTCTATAAATACTTTTTATGTTTTGTTTTTCAGAGAGGATGACGAATAGACTTAATTTTAGTAGGAAAACATTGTAGTAAGTAATTTTACATCATTGAAAGAGAGAATTGAGTTAGTTCAACCTTGTGATCAACCTTTTCTTGAATTCATATTATTATTGCTACTTGTTACTCGAGACTTCGTGGATTAATCGAAGGAACCATTTTTCTCAATCATCTTTGTAAGTATTGTTTTATGTCTTCAATCATGAACACGATTCACAACCTTGCAACTATGAGAGGTTAAAACCTCCATATCTAGAATTGTGGGGACCAAGGTGGATTAACAAGCTAGGGTTGCACAGAGTGATTCTAAAACCAATACTAATTACTTATATTATCATCTCTTTATCTTTAATGATTCTTAGCAGTGCGCAACATTAGGAAGTGCCTGAATTCTTTACTTGTTTTGGTCGAAGAGCTAGAGATTAGGAAAAGAGAATTACAACAGAGCCTTGATCTTGATGATCATTGTATTAACTTGAGCTATGGTCGCAGGATAGTTATATATGGAACTTAGTGATAACAGTTAGTTTGTAAAACTCATGAGACTTGGTCGAGTAATTGAGGATAGTCATTCAAAAGGGATTGGTCGATCATTTGAATGAACCTAAGTTATCAGTTCTGTAAGTAAGTATTGGTGAAGATCAGGAGCGTATACCCAATGTTGTATTGCACCCATGGGGAACACAAACCCTAGTTATCCTTTAATTATTGATTCGCAAATATAATCTTGACTGCTGTTTATTTATATTATTGATTTTTATTAGAATCCTCCCATTGTGAAGTAATTACCATATGAGTTCATCTACCAGTTGTAATCTAGATCTTCCATATTCCCTGTGGGATCGACACCAACATCTAAGTTGAATTCTTTGTTTACAACGTTCGCGTCATACTTCAGTTGGAAGTGTGGTTTGAGCGTTATCAAATAGTGGCACCGTTGTCGAGGAATACGACTAAGAGTAAGCCAGGATGCCATACGACTCCGACTCTTCCCTTTCTCTCTATCAGGGGAAGCTACTTAGTGGTTATCGAAGTTGCCCAATGACTCCATAACCAATTGGAGGAAGCTTAAACAAGCCTTATTGATTCTTTCCCTCATCAAGGATGTTACAGTTAAAAGATGAGATTTACAATTTCTGGTAAATTAAGACGGAGGCACTTCATGAAACCTGGTTGAAGTTCAAAAAGAAGTTGACTAAGTGCCCGAATCATAAAATCCCATATGACAGTTTATTGGAAATTATTTACAGGTCTCCTAATAATAGCACCAAGGCTGTATCTGACATGGTGGCTAGAGGAGCACTGATAAGTCACACCTGGGAGAAAGCAGCCACTATCCTTGACAGGGTGACTAAGACAAATAGGGCCTAGCATACGAGGGAGGCTGATGTAGTGGCAGGTACATATGTTGTTGGTTTGACTGCAGACCAACAAAGGAAGGAGGAAGAACGCAATCAGGAGTTGGCTCACATGCACACATCATTGGATTTGCTGACAAAGCATATCATGGGAGTAGGAACCAAAAAGGTAAATGTAGTGGGAACTCAAGGAAGGGAGCAAGGAGCAGATCACTCTGATTCTGAGGAAGAGGCAAACTTCCTAGATGGCCAAGTGGCGGGTTTCCGAGCCAACGCCCAAGTGTCTGGACAAGACAATTGGCGCCAACGTTTTGGAAATCAAGGTCGGAACGAATATAGAGACAAATACAACAGGAATGGGTTCAGAGATAGGAGCCGTGGTCATGAGCGAGAGGGAGAATGGAGAAGAAATGACGGATAGCGAAATGACCTGGCTTGAGCCTATATGCCTCCCACAACATGAGAAGGGGAGGCCGGACAATCAAAGTTGGAGAGTATGATGGCCGAAATGTTGAAAAAGGTGAGGTCCACGGATAATCAGTTAAAAGAAATTCGAAGTGACTTATCTAGCATGGGTCAGAAAGTGGAATCTCATGCCACCGCCATCAAGAAGATAGAACACCAACTTGGGCAACTGTCAGCATCAATGAACCCTAGGCAAAAGGGTACACTTCCTAGCAACACTGTCCAGAATCCAAAGAATGATGCTCATTGCATGGCAGTGATGACTAGGAGTGGTAAAACCATAGTTAACCCCCCGTTCCCTGTTTAAGTTGAAAGGAGGAAAAAGAGCGTGATTGAGGAAGAAGAGATTGTTGATGAGACACAACATGATGAGTTGCAAGAGGACCCTAGGGGTGAGAAGGAATATGACATTGATCAAGGGGAAACTCTAGTACAAAAGGAAACCCCAAGACCACCACCACCAATCCCACAAAGGATGAAGAAAAAGGCGGACAACGGTAAATTCCAAAAATTTCTTTCAATGCTTAAATAACTTTCTGTGAATATACCGTTGGTCGAAGAACTAGAGCAGATGTCAGGATATGCAAAGTTTATGAAGGACCTGGTGATGAAGAAAAGATCTGTAAGCTATGAGCCGGTTGACAATGTCCATCACTGCAGTGCTATAACGACAAGGGTCTTAGCTTAGAAACCAGGTGTCTTCACGATATTTTGCACCATTGGTAATGTCGAGTTCGCAACGGCACTTTGTGATCTGGGAGCTAGCATTAATCTAATGCCCTTGGTGGTCTTCAAGAAGCTAGGATTGGGAGCCCCCACACCAACCAATATGC
The DNA here is from genome assembly GCA_035772735.1 of Datura wrightii. NCBI lineage: Eukaryota > Viridiplantae > Streptophyta > Magnoliopsida > Solanales > Solanaceae > Datura > Datura wrightii. Next base: position 177,125,417 of record JASDFA010000018.1, on the reverse strand, counting down.
GGCTACTGATGGCCGACAAAACGGTAAAGAGACCAGAGGATATCGTAGTTGATGTGCTTGTCAAGGTTGATAAGTTCATATTCCCAGAGAACTTCATGATCTTGGATTGCGAGGTCGATTATGAGGTCCCCATCATTCTGGTGTGACCATTCCTCGCTACTAGGAGAGCTCTAGTAGATGTGAAAGCTGGCTTGTTAAAGTTCAGGATAAACAAAGAAGAGGTCACTTTCAACATCTGTCGGACCATAAAGCAACCAAAGGAATTTAGTGTGATCTCAGCACTTGAGGATGAGTATGAGTCACTTGACGAATTCTGAGTAGTCAAGATACTTGCATCGTGCCGCGATATTAAATCAGGTGTTGCTTGGGAGACAACCCATGGAAAGTGAAGTCCGAGTAGCCACAGGTATGTCCTTCTCCCTATATGCTTATATTTTATGCTTCGGGAACGAAGCTCATTTTTAAAAAAAGGGGGGGTGTACTTGTATTTGTGGGATATTTTTTGTTTGTCTGAGGGTTTTTCTTATCGTGTTTATTTTCCCTCAGGCATGCGAGCTAGTAGAACCGGCATGTGTTAGGATTTTTGTTTTTAGTTGTGATTTTTATTTGATTAGAAAGTAACTTAGGAATACTCAGCCAATGGATATGTACTAATTTTGTTGTTTTTGAAAAAAATTGACCCCGCTTAAAAAATTTTGCTATGTATTTGCGACAACAATGCATGATTTCTGTGGATCATTTTGTCATTTAGTTATTAATAGTGCTAGTATTGTTAAGCAATGTATCAACCAGACAGATAAAGTATAAATAGTTCATGTACCATGTGTGAGTAAGGTCTTAGTATTTATTGCAGTATGATGTTGAAGATCTAAAACTTGCCTGGTTGGTATCTGCATAGGTTAAGGATGGTTAGTTAGGATATGATCGTAGGCCGTTTTTGCTTTATCTCACTTTTAGCCTATATTTCCCTACCAAAGTTTCATGAATCCCTTGATTCCAAGTTTGAGCCTTAATAGATCATATTTCTTTGATTTACTTGTTAACTGTACCCATTTATTTATAATGAACCTGTTTGTCCCTGGTCCTTCCTTGGATATTATGAACCTCAACATAAGAAAAATGCTTAAGTTAAGGGTGGCTAGAGTAGGGGTGCATAAATGGTGGGAGCGGGAGAAAAGCAATGAAAGGAAAAAGAAGAAAAAAAATGGTGAAAAGTAAGGTGTGGTGAGGTGAAAAAGTAAAAAGCTGAAAGTTTGAGAATATTGAAAAAGAAAAATTGAAAAGAGCTTGAAATTTTTGAAAAAAATGTGAAAAATCACCTCATCCATGCAAATATCCTTAAAATGGGAAAAAGGAAGAAAAGACGACAAAAAGAAAGAAGGGTGAAATAGGAAAATGGTGTAGCCAATGGATGAAGTGCCAAGGAAGGGATAGTCACTCATAAAATCTTTCATCTTTACCATGTCCAGCCCTAAGCCTACATTACAAGCCATATCAAGTCCTACAGTGATCTTAATTTGACCATCAAACAAACCAAAGCAGAGAAAATAAGGACAAGCCTATGGTATCTAATGCATAATACTTGCAGTTCTTTGAGAGAGTGAGTGCTTCATTTGCCTAGTCCTATGTTTCATTTGATATTTCATACTAGAGTGGGGACTTCATTTTTTTTAAGGGTACATGGATTATGTTTGCTTTTGCCATTGGTCTGTGTGAAACACATAGGTGATGACTTGATTGCTTGTTGATAGTTAGATGACATGTCTTGATCCCTGAATATGATGTTTTGATGTTGCTTGCAATATATTAGTTGATGATGTTTCAGGAGAAGGGTCAATAGAGTTGTATATAGAGTGCACAAATTTGTTTGAGTTTTGGCTGTAGTATCTTAAGTTTATTTTATAGTTGAGCATCGTGTTTAGTTTTTCTTTTTCTTTGCCTGAGGACATGCAAAAGTCTTAAGTTGAGGGTGTTGATGTGCTGTAGATTTACAATACTATTGACGCTCAAAACTAAGAAAATAGCATGGACTTAGGTGTATTTATGTGGATATGAGGCACTTTTCCTTTGATTTCAGGATAAATGGGTGTTGGAACAATAAATTGCAAAAGGAAGCTAAAAGTGTGCAAAAAAGGGTAAAAATTACAGTCCACAGTACGATCCGTACGATGGACCTACGAGTCGTACTGAGGGCTTTGATAAGAAGCTGAAAGTTTAACCTGGAAGATTGATTCCATGAGACTTTTCATGGGTCGTACCATGATGGTACGCGTCGTGGTAAGCCAGTCGTGATGAAATCTAGAAGAATTGCACAGGAGACTGATTCTCAGTACGAGAGTACCCTACGACCCATGAGATGAAGGTACGAGTCGTACCATACCGGTCGTGGTGAAGTTCAGACAAAGTTCAAAGTATCAGGATCAAGCCACGAGTGCAATGTGGATGTAGGTATAAATAGTACCTTGGCCCAATACTTAGCAAAAATTCAGCCAACACTTCAAGCCACGAGTCGATGCCACGGCCCGTGAGAAGCCCCTACGAGTCGTAGGTGGACCCCTTATGAGTTCGGCGACAGATATAGAAAGCAGTCCTATTAGTTTAGGAAAAGGATTCTTGTGTCTCTATAAATACATTTTATGTTTTATTTTTCAGAGAGGACGATGAATAGACTTAATTTTAGTAGGAAAACATTGTAGTAAGTAATTTTACATCATTGAAAGAGAGAATTGAGTTAGTTCAACCTTGTGATCAACCTTTTCTTGAATTCATATTATTCTTGCTACTTGTTACTCGAGACTTCGTGGATTAATCGAAGGAATCATTTTTCTCAATCATCTTTGTAAGTATTGTTTTATGTCTTCAATCATGAACACGATTCACAACCTTGCAACTATGAGAGGTTAAAACCTCCATATCTAGGATTGTGGGGACCAAGGTGGATTAACAAGCTAGGGTTGCACAGAGTGATTTTAAAACCAATACTAATTACTTATATTGTCATCTCTTTATCTTTAATGATTCTTAGCAGTGCGCAACATTAGGAAGTGCCTGAATTCTTTACTTGTTTTGGTTGAAGAGGTAGAGATTAGGAAAAGAGAATTACAACAGATCCTTGATCTTGATGATCATTGTATTAACTTGAGCTATGGTCGCAGGATAGTTATATATGGAACTTAGTGATAACGGTTAGTTTGTAAAACTCATGAGACTTGGTCGAGTAATTGAGGATAGTCATTCAAAAGGGATTGGTCGATCATTTGAATGAACCTAAGTTATCAGTTCTGTAAGTAAGTATTGGTGAAGATCAGGAGCGTATACCCAATGTTGTATTGAACCCATGGGGAACACAAACCCTAGTTATCCTTTAATTATTGATTCGCAAATATAATCTCGACTGCTATTTATTTATATTATTGATTTTTTATTAGAATCCTCCCATGTGAAGTAATTACCATACGAGTTCATCTACCAGCTGTAATCTAGATCTTCCATATTCCCTGTGGGATCGACACCAACATCTAAGTTGAATTCTTTATTTACAACGTTCGCGTCATACTTCAGTTGGAAGTGTGGTTTGAGCATTATCAATGACCCGTTAAGTACACTGCCCATTTTCCTTCATTTTCAAACCACCCTTGACCACAATTGACCTAAGGAATCATGGTGCTAACCACGACTCGTGGTCATCGTAGATCTGAAAATTCCAATCATGCCAAACCCCTCCCCACGAGTCACTTAGTGACTCGTGGTGGTCCTGATGGGTCATTGGATAACTCATCCTGTGATCTGGTGTAGAAAAATTTATTTTCTCCATTTTAACTCTTGGGTCTAATCATAGGGTTTAAGGGGTATTATAAGCGGCGACTCGAGTTGGGGACTTTCTCAGGATGAATCCACCTGAGTTTCTTGGGTCAAGAGTGGATAAGGACCCGCATGAGTTTCATGAGGAGATACAGAAGATCACTAAGATTATGGGGGTGACGAGAGAAGAGAGCGGAGACTTAGCCTCCTACCCGCTGAAGGGGATTGCTTATATTTGGTGTCGTTAGCGGAGGTATGGTATAGCAGTGGGCATAGTTCCAGGAGCTGGTCTGAGTTCGTGACTGCCTTCTTAGACAAATTCTTCCCTAAGGAGTTGAGGGAGGCAAAGGTGGCAGATTTTGTCAATTTGAGGCAGAGCAACATGACTGTGCAAGACTATACCTTGGAGTTCACTCGACTGTCCAAGTATGCACCGAAGATGGTTTCAGATTAGAGAGCCCGTATGAATAGATTTGTGTATGGAGTATTAGTTTCATTATTCAAGGAGTGTAGGAAACGCAATGTTGAACTGTGACCTAGACTTCTCTCGATTAGTTATATACGCCCAGCAGATAGAGGCAGATTAAATGAAGGAAAGGGATAGAGAGTCCAAGAGGGCCAGGACAGACAACTTTCGATTTTCCTAGTAGAGGTCCAGTGGCGGACATCGTTAGCAATCCCACTAGAGACCATCAGCCCTAGCGCTGTTATCAGCTAGTGTGCCATCCAGAACTAAACGTGATAAAAGGGGAAGGACATCAAGCTCTAGAGGATAGGGGAGCAGGTCGAGAGAGCCCAGTGTACCATTTTGCAGCAAGTATGGCATGAAGCACCCCGGAGAGTACCTAGCTGGGTCAGGTGCGTGTTTCGAGTGTGGAAAGCCTGAGCATCTGCTCTGAGACTGGCCTTCAGCCAAACAAGGCCATAGTAGAGGCCATGACCTATCCACCAGTTGAGCAGGGTGCATCCACTAGTGCAGGTGGTGTCAGCGTCAGAACAGATTTTATGCTCCCTCATCTCGTCAGGAGTAGGAGGTCTCTCTAGATGTGCTTACTGGTATGTTACGAGTATTCGATCTTGATGTATATGTATTGTTAGATCCAGGGGCTACTTTATATTTTGTGACTTCTTATGTTGCTATTAGTTTCGTAGTCAGTCCCAAAATCCCATCAGAACCCTTATCAGTCTCTACTACAGTCGGAGACTCAGTTATCGCTCGGCAGGTATACAGAAATTTCCCTGTCACGGTCCTTCAGAAAGTCACTTCAACCGATTTAGTAGAGTTAAACATGACTGATTTTGATGTTATCTTTGGTATGGATTGGTTGCATGCATTTTATGCCTCAGTGAATTGTAAAACCCGTATTGGTAGAGTTTTGGTTTCTGGGTGAGCCTGTTCTAGAATTGAAGGGTAGTTCAGATGTGCCTGTAGGTCGCTTTTTTATTTCCTATATTAAGGCAAGAAAGATGATTTCCAACGGGTGTGTGTACGACCTAGTTTAGGATAAGGATGCTACATTCGAGACTCCAACGGGTGCGTGTACCACCTAGTTTAGGATAAGGATGCTACATCCGAGACCCCGACTCTTAAGTCTGTCCCCATGGTATGTGAGTATCCGAAGGTTTTCCCAGATGATCTACTAGGAATCCCTCCCAAATAGGAGATTGACTTTGGTAATGACCTTCATCTCAATATACAGCCTATATCTATAGCTCACATAATGGCTCTAATTGAGCTAAAAAAGGTGAAAGAACAATTGAAGGATCTCATAGATAAGGGCTTCATTAGACCTAGCAAATCCCCATGGGGTGCACTAGTTCTCTTTGTTCAAAAGAAGGATGGGTCCCCTCGTATGTGCATTGACTATCGGTAGTTGAGCAAGGTCACAACCAAGAACAAGTATTCCCTCCCCAGGATTTTCATGACTTGTTTGACCAACTTCAGGGTGCTTAGTGCTTCTCAAAGATAGACCTCAGATCAGGTTATCACCAGCTCAGAGTTAGGGAGAGTGACATTCCAAAGACAGCTTTCCAGACTATGTATGGTTATTATGAGTTTGTAGTTATGTCTTTTGGACTAACGAATGCTCCTGTAGTTATTATGGATTTGATGAATAGGGTGTTCAAGCCATATTTGGATATGTTCGTGATTGTCTTCATAGAAGACATTCTCATATACTCTCGAAGCAAGGAGGAGCATGCCGCTCATTTGAGGATCGTGCTATAGACTCTCAAGGATCGCCAACTATTTGCTAAATTTTGCAAGTTTGAATTTTGGTTGGACCCAGTATCATTTTTGGGCCATGTGGTGTCAAGTAAAGGTGTGCAGGTGGACTCTCAAAAGATAGAAGCAGTGAAGAATTGGCCTAGTCCTTCGAATATCAAGAGCTTCTTGGGTTTAGTTGGTTATTACGGGAGGTTTGTTAAAGTATTTTTATCCATTACAGCACCGTTGACTAAGTTACCTAAAAGAAAGTTAAATTTCAATTGTTGGATGCCTGTGAGAAGAGTTTTCAGGAGCTGAAGACTCAACTCACTACAACCCCAATATTGAGTCTACCGGAGGGCACAAATGGTTTCGTTGTGTATTATGATGCCTCTAGGGTTGGTCTTGGTTGTGTCTTAATGCAACATGGTAAGGTCATTGCTATGCCTCTAGGCAACTTAAGACTCATGAGAAGAATTATCCGATGCATGAACTAGAATTGGCAGCAGTGGTGTTTGCATTGAAGATTTGGAGGCACTACTTGAATGGGGTGCATGTGTATGTGTTTATGGATCATAAGAGCCTGCAGTATGTGTTCACTCAGAAGGACCTGAATTTGCGGCAAATGAGATGGATAGAGCTTCTCAAGGACTATGACATGAATTTCCTTTATCATTCGAGCAAAGCCAATATAGTGGCGGATGCTCTTAATAGGTTATCCATGGAGAGTGTGTCTCATGTCAAGAGTAGGAGAAAGGAGTTAGTAAAGGATGTCCATTGGCTTGCTCATTTTTGGGTTCGCCTTGTTGAATTGACAGATGGTGGTGTGATTGTTCAGAATGGTTCAGAATCTTCTTTGGTGACCAAGGTCAATACTAGGCAAGATAAGGATCCTATTTTGGTAAAGTTGAGAGAGGCGGTCCAAAATCAGAAGGTGGTGGTCTTCTCCAAGGGGGAGATGGTGTTCTTCGATATCAGGGTCGTTTATATATTCTGGATATTGATGATTTGAGAGAACAAATATTGCATGAGTCTTATGGTTCCCGATATTCTATACATCCAGGTGCCACTAAGATGTACCTTGACCTACAGGAAGTCTATTGGTGGAATGGAATGAAGAAGGACATAGTAGAGTTTGTGGCTAAGTGTCTGAACTGCCAACAAGTGAAAGTGGAGCATTAGAGACCTGGAGGTATGCTACAAGACATCAGTATTCCCGCATGGAAGTAGGAAGAGATCAATACGAACTTCATCACATGATTGCCTCGCACTCGCTAACATATGACTCTATATGGGTGGTGGTAGACAGGTTGAACAAAGAAGCTCATTATCCTATCGATCAAAACTACTAATTCAGTTGAGGACTATCCTAGATCATAGATTTAAGAGATGGTTCGGTTGCATAGGATTCCCTTGTCCGTCATTTCAGATAGAGGTACTCAGTTTATCTCGCAGTGTTGGAGATCATTTCAGAAGGGACTTGGTACTCAGGTCAAGCTTAGCACAACTTTTCACCCATAGACAGACGGTCAGGCTGCGCGGACCAGTCTAACTCTTGAGGATATGTTGAGAGCATGGTGTGATTGACTTTGAAGGCAGTTGGGATGATCATTTACCTCTTATCGAGTTCTCTTACAACAATAGTTACCATTCTAGCATTCAGATGACTCTGTTTAAGGCTCTTTATGGGTAGAGGTGTAGATCTCCGATTGGTTTGTTTGAGGTAGGCGAAGCTACATTGATAGGGACAGATTCAGTTCATAAGGCTATGGAGAAGGTTCAACTTATAAGGGAAAGGTTGAAAATAACTCAGAGTCGTCAAAAGCCATATGCGGATTTTAGGCAGAGAGAACTCGAGTTTGAAGTTAATGATTGGGTGTTCTTGAAGGTGTCTCCCATGAAGGGAGTGATGAGGTTCAAAAAAAAGGGAAGCTTAGTCCCTATGGATTAACTATGGTTTCCCCTGATTTTGAGACGTGTTGGCAAGGTGGCCTATGAGTTGGAACTACCAGAGGAGTTAGTGTTAGTACATCCAGTTTTCCATGTATCGTTATTGAAGTAGTGCATTGGAGACTTGGCTTTGGTTGTTTCGATAGAGAGAATACGTGTGAAGGATAGCCTTACTTATAAGGAGGTACCCGTTGAGATCCTTGATCGTCAGGTTTGAAAGATGAGGAACAAGGAAGTAGCTTCGGTGAAAGTCTTATGGAGGAATCAACTCGTTGAGGGAGCTACGTAGAAGCCGAAGCAGATATGATGGCTAGATACTCACATTTATTCCCTCCCAGCTCAGTCCCAACATGAGGTATTAGTTTACTCTTTAATACTCTATTTAGTTTCACGTCCAATTCATGTCCTAGAATGTATGTATGATTCACGAATTTAGTTCATCCATGTGTATCAGTTCGGATTCAATCACTCCGTCAGATTTCAGCTTTAGTTGTTTAGTTTTGGGATTGCGGTTCCTTTCCCCAAACTTTTAGTATGTTTAACCCACATTCGAGGATGAATGTTCCCAAGGGGGAGATGTAGTTATACCCCTAGAGTCCCTAAGAGCAAACCAGAGGATGGAACCAGAGACAGCAGGAAGATCTGCACTAGGTCACAGAATGACTCATCAGGTGACCAGTCAAGTCATTAGACAGATCGTTAAGTGGTGCTATGTTGGGAAGTTACTATGGTAACGGATCAAGGAATGACTCGTCGTGATACCCAATGAGTCGTTGAGTCCTTCGTCGGGTGGTGTAGAGTTGGAATTAAGAGATTCTTTTAGAGGGACTTAACGGGTGGATGGACGAGTCATGGTGTCACTTCACAACCCATTTGTCCAACCATTGGTTGGACAATGTTGGAAGAAAATTGGAAATTTCCAGTGATGGTGACGAGGGGAGACAACGAGTCGTCAGAGGACCTAACGACTCGTTATGTCCCTCGTGGTGGCTAGCAATATCATTTTTTCTATGAATTTAGTAAGGGTGTTTTCATAATTCTTAAGCTCCTAAGACCTAAACTATATTATTTTAAGCCCTAAAAAAAGCGTATTAATAGAGTTTAACCTATCCTAATTCATTCAACTCCCATGCATACAAGATTATAGATTTTCCATTGAAAATCAAGCTTAAACCCTTGAATTTCTTCTACAAATCTCTTGGTCTTTCAAAGACAAGTGTAGATTCAGCTCTCCCAAGTATGTACGGCTATGAATGAGAGTTTCTTTTACTTTCATGCTCAAAATTCTCCTTAATTCCATGAATTCAAGTTCTAGATCAAATCCATTATCTTATGGGGTTTTAACCCAATTTTATGAAATCCTCTATAAATTATTTATGGGTCAATCCCCTCTACGTTTCAAAGAATGTTTGAAGATTCATGGAAAGATTTTATACCTATTTTAATTATAAATTCATAATTTCAAGTTTTAAATAATTATTCCCAATTATGCAAGTTTCATGAAAAGTCAAATTTATGATTTATGATTTCAAGTATGATGAGATATCTAGCATGAATGAATGATTATAAATTACTCATGTATGAATCCATGATTTTTTTTATGAAGATTATTTTAAGTATGCATAAATTTTAAGGTTTGCGCAAGCCCACATAAGTTAAGTATGTTGAAAAGAAAGATGACGAGAAGAAAACCTTAAGGTCTTGGGAGGAGTCTACGGCTCCAGCGAAAGGGTGGGGAGTATAGTCTAAAAACTTTGCAAAAAAAGCTTCGTGAATTAATGGGTCAAAACGCAAAAAGTTCTTTGACCTATAAAGAACTGGTCAAAATAAAAAAGAAATTTGGTTGAGATTCGAAATTCTACCTTTTTTTTTTCCCCAACGACAGCAGCTACTTTCGAAGTAACAGAAAGAAAAGCAACGACTGGAGTGGGAGAGTCAGAGTCGAAAAGAGGATTCCTCACTTCTTTCTCTCATTCAAAACCGTGCATGAGACTTTCATCTCACACGGCTCCTGCTAAATTTTGATTTCGAAATTTGTGTATCGGCTCGCAAGTGGTTATACAGCTGGTGCGCAGGAGCGCACTTCCATTTTCCCTTTACTAGTAGGGGGTCCCGTGGTTCTTATGCCGCCGCGTTTCCCGGTCCTTTTCTTTTAGTGCTTCGACCCGAAGCGATAGCTTCTAGCTAGTTCAGTGGATAAGATGGCTGCGCTCCAACTCACTCAAGAATGGGACGGCAGTGGTCCGCCGGCAAGCTCGTTCTGATCTTGTTTTTTCATGATTTGGACAAGGCTAATAAGATTAGTTGATAGATGTATATTTTGGAGTCAAGACTCCCTAATGTTCAAATTCAAGTTATGTTTTGAAAATATGATTATATAAGCACTATGCATGTTTTAGGAGTAGTGTCTAGCACCGAGTAGGCTTGGGGTTCCAAGGTTCCCCGATCTCATAAACTACGCGCCAACATAAGTACACATTTTGGGACCTCTAAATAGAGCGTTTCCTCGCCCAAGGGCACACCATAATATCACACCTTACTTATCCTTCACCCTGGCAAGGCTTAGGATGACCCTCCTCCACGTGGGCAAGATGTGGGATCATCATGTGCTCATACATGATGGTTTTTGGTTAAGACGAGTCTCCCATTATTCCTCATGATTTTCAGTTATGCATATTTATGACTTATGATATTATATTTTCAGCAAGTTTGACCCAATGATCAGCTTATAAGATTTTACTTATGATTTCAGATATGACAATGTTGACACCCAATTTTGACCTCCATGTATTCCATCCAAGCTGCTATTTAAGTATATATTTTGATATTTTACATAACTATTTCATGCTTTTTTTAAAAATTTTCATTTACAATTATAAATATTTTATTTGCATTAACTAAAGTTATTAATTTTTTCTAAATTTGATAATTATGCATTATTAATAATTTATATTTTTTTATTTCTATATCTACACATCTCATTCATGTATTGCACATATTTAATAATAATAATAATAATATATATATATATATATATATATATATATATATATATATATATATATATATATATATATATATATATATTCAAATAAGCATCTTATTACAAATATAGTTTTACATAACTTTTATTATTTATTCATACTTAATTTTAATAATATAGTGTTATAGCCAATTATTCTATTAATTCATTCTATTTATTAAGTTTTATAAGTGTAGCATTTTTATTAATTAAATAGCCGCCTAGTTTCAATCCTTTATCAACTTATTTAAATTCTAGCCACTTTATACTCAATTCATATCAATTCTAACCATTTTTAAATCAATTAACTACCTCTTAAACCCAATTTCAATCCCTTAACACATAACTATCCGTGACCCGCTCCAATAGACCTAGGATCCGATCCATTTCTCAATCATTCATCACGACTATTTTTTTAATCTGATCCGGCAGTACCCAATTAAACCCCACTTTCCTATTTTCAACTATCCTACCCCAAACCTAAACCTAATTCCCATTTCCTCCCTCCATCTCCAGATCGCCGCATAGCTTAGCCCTTCACCGTCGTCCTCTCTCTTCCAGTGAAACCGGATGGCGCCGCACATCGCCACCTCCACTATCTCCCTCTTCATTTCTTCTCCTCGCCGCCAGCGAAAAATCAGAAACCAGCAGCAATCGGAGCTCTCCAAAACAACATCACACCTGCTTTTACTCCCCGCCATCATCTCTTGCTGCCTTGTCTCCGGAGAGATCCCATCGTGAACCAGACCACAACGGCGGACCACCTTCCTCTCCTCCATTCTTCTCCTCACTGCTCCGAGGAGTTGTGACCACCGACTGCCACCATCCAGTGGATCGCCTCACGCTCTCAACCTCCTCTTTCTCCCTCTTCGTCTTTCTTCACTCCGCCGGGCCACTGCTTTTCCGGCAAAGCTTCTGCCGGAGTACAAATAGACTTCGCAGGTACTCCCTCTTGCTCTTCTTTTCCTCTTCATCTCATCCGCGATACACCACCTTCGAACCTCGATAGCTTCAATGTTAGGATGGATCTCGCAAATTCGTCTGTAGTTTGGTTTTTCCGTCATATTGGTTAGTTCATCATTACCCCTACTCATATTTGCTAGCTAGACAAGTTATTAAAAATTTAGTTTTTATGTGCATCTAGTATTAAGTTTTATGTTTAGAATCCATACTCTTTTATGATTGTATATTTTTATATACGACGAGTTAAAATTTTGTGATATTTTCTGTCTATTCATAAATACTGTACAAATAGTAAGAGTCAAGCACTGTACAAATAGTAAAGGTCGTATAGTAAGGGTCATATGTAAATAGTTAAGGTCATTTGTAAATTCTATAAATACAGAGGATCCTCACAATTGAGGACATCCGCTCACAAAAACCAAAAATCCTCTCTCTAAATTCCGCAACCCCCAATTTGGTATCAGAGCTAGCACATAAAATAAAACAAACTACCCAGAAAATATTAAGCTATGGAGAAAACTAGCAACAATGCAGATCTACAAAATAAGGTATATAAATTCATAAATATGAATAGCTAAACTTTTATATTCCTTATAATCTCCTAAGTATTATGTGATATTATCTTCTTATTATGCCGTTATAATGAATAAATCTTGATTAAGTTTGCTATGTACGAGGCCAGTAAGCTGAGAATAAGTAAGCCCAGACTATGTCATCCTAAGGTGGAAACCGGTGAGGCCAAGAGAGCCATTTTAGGGGAGTACACAAAGTTGAGGCAATGTTAGGGTAACTGATCAAAGCTGAAAACGCATAGTAGTGACCAAAAAAGACTATTCAAAATAACGTTATAATAACCGAATAATTTCTAATAATACCTAAAGAGATTAGAGGGAATATTATGTTTAGAAAACATTCAAAAAATGAATTTGTACCTACTAGATGAAGATCATGGCTATAAAATACTTATCCTATATATACTCAGAACCCTTGATTCAGATATTAGAAGAAATAACAGAAATAAATACAATCATGGAACTAATAGAACAAAGATGGACAGAAATGACTATAGCAGATATTATAGATCTATATGAACTAGATATAAATTCAGATTAATAATGATAAACTATGAATATATGGAATATTGGTTAAAAACTATGGAAAATATAAGACTATTAGTAATTTTGTTAAGAACTAATATAAGTGATTACATGAGAGAAAGAAATCTAGAACATTTAGAATATGCACTAGAAAACATAAAAGAAATACAAAAGTTAGAGCCACTAAAAAATAAATATTACAATAAAATATTTACACAAGACCCCCAATTTGGTTTTGTTTTTGTGAGCGGATGTCCTCAATTGTGAGGATCCTCTGTATTTATAGAATTTACAAATGACCTTAACTATTTACATATGACCCTTACTATACGACCTTTACTATTTGTACAGTGCTTGACTCTTACTACTTGTACAGTACTTGACTCTTACTATTTACTTTATGACTTTTTTACATATCTTGTCGGATATCTTCTCTTTATATCATCCTTGTTGGATGTCTTTTCTTCACGTTGTCTTCATTCTAGCTGGACATCTGGTATCTGATCATTATCTTCACCCTGGCATTTAGAACAGTGGTGATCGGGGTATTTTTGTCCAATAATTTTACAATATCTTGTCAAGAGTATTAGAGAAATAAAGTTCTTTCGTATTGCTCTTGTAGTAGGTAGTTGTTCTGGTTTCAGTAGACTAATTATCCAATGGCGTACTTCTTCCATATCTGCTTCTTTGTATTCTCTGGAATTTGAATATATCATTGTCTGGTCTCTTGCATAATAGCACCAGATAGAATTCCCATTTAAGTAATTATTGACTAGTTCATTTAATATTGTAGCTAAGCTAATAACTCTTTTATTAGCGTAGAATTCTGGTATATCTGCACATATTATCTCCTCTTGTTGGCATATTTTTTCTGGTATGATCATTTCTCTTGTTAATCCTATCTTGATAACTTGTATGATTGGTTTTATTTCATCAAATAGTATTTCTGCTGGTGCTGCGTATATTTTTATGTAAAAGAATGTTCCTTTTGTTATTCTCTTGTAGGTTGTAAATGCTTTGTGTAATTCTGGTATAGTTGCTATTTCGTCTCCCGTCTTAGTATAAACTGTGCTGAGTAATCCATAATTGTAACAAGTTCTAACTAGGTTGGAATTGGTGTTTGGTTGTGCTATCAGTTTATTATATCCCTATAGGTATTGGGTAATATAGTCTTCTTCTGGGTACTTGGTATTAGTAGATCTTGGGTTTTTGTTTAAAAATGTTTGTATCTTGTGGATATTTTGTATATAGGTGCTGGCTATATGGTTGTATGTTTGTTTTGCTTGGTATAGGCTTTCTTTGTATGTACTAGTTTGTGGAGTAGGGTTAAGTTGTATATTTTTTCTTGCTATGAATGGTTTTTCAAATAGCTTATTTTTGGTATTTTGGGTAATATTTTCTTCTTTCCCTGCAGTTCCTGAAGTCCCTGCAACTGAACTTAACAAACTGTTAGTTTGGGTTTTTAGGTGTTTCCCAGCGTCACCTTTTAGCTCTGGATATTTAACGTCTTCCGATCGACGTAGCTCTGCATTTTTATAGTCATGCTGCTGACTGCTAGCTCTGCTCTTTAGCTGTTGTATCTCTGTTTCCATACTATCCACTTTTTTGCAAAGTGTAGTAAGGAGATTAAGTAGTTGTTCCATATTGTCTTTTCTACCTTCAGTATTTGTATCTGGAGAGGTAGTCTGCAATTGTATTTCTTTCAGTCTTGATAATCTCAATTGTAAATGAAAAATTTAGTATATTTAAAACTAATCTTCTTATTTCTTTTGTTGTGACTGAATCTTGTACCTTTTTAGTTATCCACCATTTAACTTGTGTGTTATCTGTTCTAACAATAAATTTGTTATAAACAATATATGGTTCAAATGCTAATAAACATTTATATAATGCAAATAATTCTTTTCTATTTATCTCCCATTTTATTTGTGGTTCAGTATATGATCCTGAGTAGTATCTACAATGGTGTTCTATTTTTTCATTTTTATATTTATATTTTAATACTCCTCCATAGCTGTGGTCACTGGAATCTGTTTCCACTATATAATTAAATTGTCTATTTTCGTCTGAAAAATACAGTTTTGGGAGGTTTTTACACATGTCCTTTATCTTTTTTACATGGTTTCTATCTTTTTCATCAAAATAGTATTCTATGTCCTTTTTTAATTTTTTCTGTAATGGTTTTAAGTTTTCTGCTAACTTTGGTACATACTCTCGTACTTGGTTAACTAGTCCTAAAAAGGATTGTAATTTTTTCTTAGTATCTAATAATTCTTTAGAATCAATTATTTTTGTACTATATGTGTTTGCATTTTTATTCCATTCTTATCTATTTGTATTCCTAGGGATTCTATTTGATTTTTTAATATTTCAGCCTTCTTTCTACTTAAGCTTATTCCTGATATCTCTATTATATGCATAAATTTCTCTAATAATTTTATATGTTTTTCTTTTGTTTTTGAATAAAGTAGTATATCATCTATGTATACTATGCAATTTTCTAGTTGATTAAAGTAGATATCCATAAAATGTTGATATCTACCTGGTGCGTTTTTAAATTCAAAAGGTAGTACATTCCATTCATAAAATCCTTGTGGTACAGTAAATGCTGTTAATTGTTTTGATTTCTCTTCTAGTTTTAGATGGTAAAATCCTGATTTACAATCAAATTTACTAAAATAATTGTATCCTTGTATCTGTCTTACTTTTAGTATTTTGTTTGGTATTGGGTAGTTATATGTTTTAGTTTTTGCATTTAAATTTCTATAATCTATAACCATTCTGCTTTTTCCTCTTTTTTGTTCATTATGTTTATTTACTATAAATGCTGGACTATTATGTTTGCTGTTACTTTCTTGTATATAATTGTTTTCTAGTAATTCTTTTATATGCATTTGAAATTCTTTTTGGTCTTCAAAATTATATCTCAGTGGTTTCTGTGTTATTATGCTATTTTCATCTATTAGTTCAATTTTTATCTTTGTTTTATGTTTTTCCCATCCTTGTAACGAATTTTCATTATATAATGAATTTAACTTATTTTGTAATGCTTGTATTCTATCTATTGTGAATATTATAATTTCTATTTTGTGATCATTTGGCGTTATATTTTCTAATTTTTGGGTAATTTTTTCACTTCCTTTTATCCATGGTGTATTTTTTCTTACCTTGTTACTAACTCTTTTTGCTCCTACTTTCTTATTACATGGGGTAGTAAACCACCAATGTGTTTTTGTTATGGTATGTGGGTATAATTTTTCTAAAAAGGGCATTCCTAATAGTATATCCTTATTAGTAAATTCATAACTATACATTTCTTCTATTGTTAATATTTTATCCCATATTTGTATTTTTATGTTTTTAGCCTTATGTATTATCATACTTTCTTCATTATTAAATCCGGTAACTATTAATGGTGTTTTTAATTTTTTCCATTTACTGTCTGGTAAACAGTTATATTTACACATATTTGCTTCTGCTCCTGTATCTATCATAGGTGTATAGTATCTATTATAATATCCTTCTGCTATAATTTTTGTTAATATATAGATTTTTGGCATTATTTTATATCAAAGTTCTTTTAATAATTATCTTCTTATTCTCATAATGTATTATTAGTTGTTTTTCATCTAAATTATAAGGTTTTACTGTTTCTAGCCATCTTATTCCTAAAGTAATATTATCTTTTCCTTGATATATTTTGAATTTTATTTTTATTGGTACTCCTCCAATAATTAATTCTTGTTCTGTACTGTGTTCTATATTTGTCAGTATTCTAGGTAATTTTGCATTTATATTTTTATTTTTATTGATTTCTTCTTCTTTTACTAATTCTCTTGTAATATAGTTTTCAATTTGTCCTGTGTCTATTATTATTAAATACTTTTGTTGATCTAGTATTCCTGTTATGTAATATTGGTAAGGTTGTATTTCGTTTATTTTTTGTTCTAATAATTTTGGTTGTAATTCATAGTCTATCCTTCTTGAGGTACTACTTCTTGATGATGATGGTGTATCATGATTTGTTCTTTTTGATGTACTTAGTCTTTCTTTTACTATTTCTAAATCTTCTTCAATATCTATTTCTTTATAACTATAATCATTATTATCAATGATAGTAACTATTTTGTCAAAAGGGTTTTCTATCTTAATTCTTTGAATCTTATTTCTAGCCATTATTTTATGTTTTGTGGTTAGTACATATAAATTTTTACATCTAGCTGTAAATACTTTACTGCCTGGTGTTAATTCTATTCCTGATATTTTTCAGTATAATACTAATGATTTATCTATATTTCTATCGTCTATGGCTACTGAATAATTTGCACTTATTATAAATTTAAATTTTTGGTATATTAGATTTCCTTTAACTGCACTTAATATACTTTTCTCTATAGGATGAATTATTCTATCATCTGCTAAATATATTTCTATTGGTGTATCTATTCCTTCTCTGAAACATGCTTTTATTAGTATTTCTGTTCCTCCTAGGTGTACGTATTTTATTGGATTCTTAGCCTTTATTTCTTGGATTTCTTTATTTATTATCTTTTTATTTATTATGGGTATTTTAGCTTTTCTTTGAGTATATTTGCAATCTATTATGTGTTCTTTTTGGCTTACTACATAATATTCTTCTTGTTTTATCTTAAAGAAATTTCTTAATTTGGGTACTTCTAGTATTTTATCTATGCTTAAATCTAATTCTTTTCCTTTTATTTGTTCAAACATATTGTTGTCAAATATTATCTTTTGTTCTATACATTCACTGTCTTGGTATTCTTCCTTACTTATTATTTTAATATCTTTTTCAGTCATTATCTGTTTCTTATTCTTTTATCTCATTTTCACTTTCTGTTTTTTCATATTCTGTTAATTCATATATGCTATCGTCATCGTTTAATTCGTAGTCTATATATTCTAGTTGTTTGTATTTTTCATTTTCTATTATTACTTCTGATATTTGTTTTTTAGTTAGATTTCTAGGTATTTTACAATCTCTAGCCAAATGTCCTATTTTGCCACAGTTGTAGCATTTACATTCTGTTATATTTTTCTTAGTCCTATGAGGTCTTTTTTGTTTGTAATTTTTTATATAATATCTTTTTCTTGGTTTCTTATACTTGTACTTTGTCCTAAATGGTCTATCTTTATATTTTTTGATTCTTTTCCTGTATTTATATTTGTTTGTACATCCAAATTGTGGTGCTGTTTTTGTTGTACACCATGCTAAGTTTTTTATTAAGATTTTTTCCATTTTCATGTCTTCCTTATGTTTTTCACATAATTCTGTAAACCATTTTTGTAAGAATTTTATTCTAGCTCCTAGTGTATCTATTAATCCTGATTCTTGCCATTCTTTAGTTATTTTCGAACTAAATGGTTCTGGTAATTTTGTGTAATATAATTTTCTTATTTCTTTACTTTCTTCATTCGTATATAATCCTTTATAGTAATATTCTTTAAATGCACATGTATATTCATCTATATAACTCATTTTACATATACTTAATTTATTTATTAGATTCCTATTTAATGTCTTATCTTTTTGTCGTTCATCTATTTCAGTCGTCATGCTACTAAATTCGTTTCTTATTGCCATTTCATAGTTGTTTAATATATCTATAGATGTTACTGCTGCTTCATTATTGGGTTTCTTATTATTTCTTAGTGTTTCTAAACTTTCTGCTGATAAGTTTTGTAACCATATTTTTGTTGTTCCTATAAGTGTTCTTTCTATATATCCAGGGGAATCTGCTATTGATATTTTATTATCTATTAGTTGTTTTGAAATATATCCTATCCATAATTGGATTGTTTTATTTGTATCTGCTACACAATCTAGATCTAAGAAGTTATATTGTTCTATGTTTTGTCTAGGTGTCCAGTTCCTATTCAATCTTTTATCCCATAATGTTTTACTTCTATTTTCTCTTTCGTAAGTATAATAAATTGGGCTAGTATCTAATCTTTTTGGGCTTTTAGTTCCTGACGTACTAGGTTTTTCATCTACATCTTCCACATTAATTTCTATATTATTTTCTTTTTCTATTAGGTTAGTATATGTTTCTGAAGTTTCTGAATATTGATCTAGATCTGCTTCTGAATTTTCATTATTTTGTTCATTTATTTCATCTATTCCTATTCTAGGTTGGTCTTCTAATGTACTTGTTTCTTCTAGTAATATTTTAAATTTTTTCTATTTCTTCTGTGAGTTCTAATTCTTCACGTTGTTTCTTTTGTTTTTCTCTAGCTTTTAATTTTTCTTCATACAATTGTTTAAGTTTTTCCAATTCTTTTTCTAATTCTTGGATTCTCGTATTTTTTTCTTCTTTAACCAGCTGTACTTCTATTTGGGCTTGTTTTTTAATTTTTTCTATTTCTTTTTTCCTATCTATGTCTTCATTTTCTTTATTAATTCTTACCATTGCTGTTAAGCTATCTTCTAGTTTCGTCGATTCTTTTTCTAACATTAAATATAATTGATCTCCTATTTTTTTAAATCTTCTTCCTAAACTTGAGTGTATAATTTTTATTTCTAGTCCTTTTTGACTCATATATTTTTCTTCTTCTAGGGTTGTTATAGGATAAAGTACTACAACAATCTTGCCCATTTTTATGCTCTAGTTGTGATTTCATAGAGTCGAACAAATGGTAACATGTATGATATGTTGTTTTCATACTTCATCATTCCTAATAAAATAATATTACCCTTTGCTTGATTATATATATTAAAATTTGATAGTCTTCCTCCCCATGAATAGTTTTCATGAGCAATTAGCATAATTTTAGAGCTATTTGAGTACAAGTTGCGACAATCTTGTAAATTTTTGATATACTTCTTGTACTTATCTGATTCTATTAATCTAAGCATGGCAAGAATATGATTCCTTAATATCTAGAGCTTTTGTACCTATTTTAGTCGAACTCCAATCTGTTTGACACTTAATTAGCTTGATAATTTTGGTAATTATTTATTTTTGGTAAACTTATATTTGTTTGGTGCTTAATTGATTTCATAAATGGAAATATTGATTATATGGAATATTTCCCTGCCTTTTACCCTTTTACTGTTTAACTATATAAACATGAATTCATTGGAACTTTACCGATTCTCTAGAAACAGGCCTTTACTTTCTTTTTTAACGTTCGAACAGGGCTTATTTTTTATGATTTCATTCAGTTATTCTCTAGCAATATAACTATTCTCTCCCCTTTTAGCTCTAAAGGACACACTGAACACTTTTACTTCCGCTCTTCTACTCTACTATCGACAAGGCAAACTTGATCACTCTATTACTTGCTAATTTAATGTGCTCTCTTTCTTAATTAGTTAGTGTTTTTTCCACATATCACAATTATATGATGATATTAAAATTTGTATCTGTAAATATTTCAGCATTTAATATCTATTTGAAATTTACCATATAATATGTTTATATGCTTACATGAAATATATTTTGATATTAACCAAACATGATTCCTTAAGTTTGGAACATGTATTTGTCTGTGTGCTTTGTGGACATTTTTTAATAGGTACCCCCTGACTGTCTGAATGAGATAGAAGAGTTGCTCAGGTGTGGGCTTGAAAAGGAATGAAAGTGCAGTCTGAATTAGTCAAATTAAATATTTTTTCCTGTATTTTATTATTTCATCGTATTATAATAATGTAATAAACACTAATACAGTGAAAAAGGAATTATTAAAGGTGGCTGGGAATTATATATTATGCTCTTATATTTTTCATTTCTTTTAAACTTTAAAACTTTTTTTTATATTATAAAATTTCTTTGTTTCATCTTTATCAACGTCGCTATATATCTTTTCTTTTCAATTGAAAATAGGCTGTGTGTTTGATAAATCATTAATTATATGCTGTTCTTTAACACATAGTTATTGAAAAAGTAAAATTGAAAAAGTAAAGGGATTACGAGGTCTAATTTTATACTTTTAATCCAAGCCGATCCATTTCTCGAAAGCAACATCAACTCAAGTTTTTAAGAGAAATTATGTGTATTTATACGTAAATATCTCTATGTGCTTATATTAAAAACTAAAGTATTGATTTATCTTTAAAAAGTATTATTAATATTTTTTTAAAAATCTAAGACCGACCACAAGTTAATTTATTGCTAAGGTTGAAGTCACGATTCATAATATCGTGTTGTCATCTTTATAAAGAAATAAATATTTTAGATTTTTAAACCTTCTTTGAGTCTTGTCTAATATTTGAAAAGTATTTGAGTTGTTATAAGATTATTTATAAGTTATAACTTTTTTTTATCTTTTTTGTATTATTATTTTGTTGGGCTAATTAATATTTTATGAATTGTGAGTTGTGATATAAAAAATAGTTCGTATTGTCTTCGTATCTTTTTTTTGCTTCTCTGAGTATTTATTTGTCTCTTTATTAATAATTAATTTGACATATTTAGTTTATTTATTTTGATGTAGATATTTTATCGTGTAATATTATGTTAAAATAACTTAATTTGTTCTTTAACTTTTATTTATTTTGAAAAGAGGTTGGATTTAGGTTTAGTTTTTTAGGTAAATTGTATTTTGTCTCTTAATGTCACTTTAAGGTAATTTAGTTTATGCCTAATTTATCTTCTTAAGTTTTAAATGTTTAATTTTATTTCTTCGCTTATATAATAAATGAGTTTGCATGTCTACTATTTTAATTTTTGCATTAACTAGTTAATTAACTTAATTTACGTTTAGATTAGTTATTCATCTAAACGATTTATTTTAATCACTTAGCTTATTTTAAGTTCTTTTTTTTTTTATAAAACAACATTGACTTTCTTCACCCATTTAGTTCTCCCCACATAAATTGAATTCGGGTCGGGATCCATAGTTGTGGATCTCGAAAGGTTTTTAATACTTTTCTTTCGAAAAAATTTAAACCCTTACCCGATTCTGGTGACATAGACTAATAAAACGGATTTATCTACATATTCAGTTTAGTACAGTGCCCTAACGCACCATAATTTGTTAGGTCACATGTCGAGTCCCACTTTTGGCTAGAAAAATGGGGCACGACAACATTGCAACTCTGATGGGGATTTTACGTTCTAACCATAGCGGATTTGTGTTTATGTTGCGATTGCATTTTTTTTATTATCCTTTTGTTAAGTTGATTAATTTTTATATTTCATTTTTTTTATTTTACTTAGTGCTATATTATATTATTTCTTGATTTATTTTTTTTAGTTTTTAGAAATACTAGTTTTCGAAATAATTAATATTCATGTTCTTCCCTTTCCTTTTTTTTCGTTATTTGTTTTCTTAAATAGTTAACTTTCGTATTTATTGCTTTCTTTGCTTCTAATCATTTTATTTCTTTATATAATTGATTAATTGCCATGTTTATCTTTTTATTTCATTCTATTAATTTAGTTACCATGTTTAATGTGTTCCCTCCATTTGTTTTCCTGATTAGATAATTTCTTTCCAAGTTTAACCACTGTTATCTTTATTTGTTTCCTTATTTAAGATGTTTTTTCTTTCCTTTCATGTCTAATATTTTCTAAATTTTCTTTAATTTAATTTTTTTGTGTATTTATTTGTTTACTTATTTTTAATCACTTACCATGTAAATCTCATTCCTATCACCCCTTTATTCCTTTCTTATCTTATGCATCTTTCATAAATATTTTTTTATTTTTATTTAAGCATTATCTTCTCTTAGCTATGGGGTTAACATGTTGCTTTTATTATTCATATCGCTTATTTAAAGTATTTTATATTTGGGTTAACCGTTCAATATAAATTGTGCAATTGTTATTATTTTTCTTTATCTGTTAAATGTCATTATTTTATTGTCATTTTGTTTGACACTCACACACTTGATAACGATTGCGTGGTTTCACAATTGTTCGCTTTTAACTCTCGTGTCAAGGAATGTTTCGTGATTTGGTCGATCAGTGGTGTGTCGACGGTCATGAGCTTTCTCATTCTCAAGTTGTCTGCTTGGGGGACTCGGGTCTCTAATAAACCATTTCTTATCATCCGTATTCATTTGTCTCTTTATAATTTATATTAGCTTCATGTATATTTTCTTTTCCTTATTCTCTGTTATTTGCTTATTTGACATATCTGTAAGTTGTTATGTTTAGTTTATTTCTTTAATAATTATTTATTATTATTATCATTATCAATATTATTATTATTATTAGTTTGAATTACTCATTGTATTATTGCTTTTATGTGATACATGTTATTGTTTATATAATTGTCGTTCTGCTCATGTCCTCCTCCATTTGAAATTTTTTATTTTTCTTCTTTTGTTTTGAAACGGTTGCGTGGTCACATGGATGTTCATTCCTAAAATACTTGTGTCAAAAAATGTCTTATGGATTGGCCGATCAGCGGTGCGTCGACAACCATGAGTTTTCTCACTCTCAAGTTGTCCACTTTAGGGAACCATATCTATATCCACTTCATGCTCTTTAGATTTTTACCATGCATCCCTTTACTAAAGGATGCACATCTTTGTAAACCTAAGACGTCTCGACGCCAATGGTGTGTCCTAATTAGTAGCAAAACCTTACCTTGTGTTTCAAAGGATTTTTTTTAAATCCCGAAAAGATGTTTGCATGATATGCATTTATTTTCTTTTTATTTGTTTCCTAGAATGATTTATTTTCTACCACATTTAATCCATCTCTTTATTCACTTTATTTGTATTCTTATTTAAATTATTTTATCTACATAGTTAATTTGCTTCCTCATTCCCCTTATATGTTTCCTTGTTTCATGACTAATCCCTTTTAATTATCCCTTTATTTTTTTCATGACTTATTTCTTCCTAATCATTTTATGTTTGTATTGCTTTATTAAATGTTTATTATTTTAATTAACTGTTTATTATGTCATCACGTTTCATTATGTGCTATTTATTGTAATTTTATATGACTGTCATTCTATTCATTCTTTCCCCACTTGAGAATTTCTCACTATCACACACTGTACACGCGAGTTGTGCTTTACATTTCTCCAAAATTCTTTCAAACACCATTTAGAGAGTCGGCATATACGTGGGGTGAATGGATAGTTTTACTAATATATGACCACGTTCCTTCTCACATAAGAAAATCTTTCAGTCCGTGTCTACCCAACTCTTAGAAATTTATGTTAAGTCATGCATGAATTATCTCCAGGAAGTCTCGATATCCTTGGGGTATTGAGGCCATTAGTTTGACTTTGTCCAAAGTCCGAAGAGATTGACAATCTCGAAAAGGACATTATCATGTCTATTTGCATTTTTTGAAAGGTCATATGCCTAAAAATGTAAGACTATTCGCTCCTTAGGTGGGAGGGGTAAAACTAACATTTTATGGTGCGGGTTGTTAAAGACCAATTCACGTCGTGTAAGCTAGGGAGAATCCAAAGTCGTTAAGCGAATCACAGGTCGTTTGCCAATTCGTTATCAAAATGACGAGTCATTTTATTAATTCTTGAAGTACACTATAATCTTCCACTACTGCTCAAACCATGGGTCACTTAACGACTCGTTAGGAAAATATCAAGTCGTTTGCTGACTCGTTAGGGGATATTCCTATCTTTACAAATGAAGGGTGATTTGTCGACTCGTTAGCAAGACGACGAGTCACTTAACAACTCGTTAGGCAAATGACGAGTCGTTTGCTGACTCGTAAGGGGATATTTTGATATTTACAAATGACGGGTGATTTGTCGACTTGTTAGCAAAATGACGAGTCACTTAACGACTTGTTAGGTGAACGACGGGTGATTTGATGACTCCTTATGAGCCCCGGTGCAAAAAATTCTATTTTCTCCGTTTCAACTTTCGGGTCTGATCTTAGGATTTTTGGGGCATTACACTTAATAGCTTGCTGATTTGGCACCAGCAGGGTAAACCCATATTCTCTACAAAATTTGAGAGAGGGAAGTTTAGATAGACTCAAGGTCAATTAAAGTAGGATCCTTCACGAGGGGGAGGATTTGCAGCTAGGATAGAGATATACCTAGTTCACCCTATTTAATTCACATACGAGAGTTTAAAGGCGTTCTTATTATAGGCATTTCATAGAGATATAGACATGTGATTAATCTAAGTAGAGGGCTAAAGACTCGAGAGATTCATGACTATACTATTAACTCTATGAATTAGCGTTTTGATAAATGTTCACATATTAACGAAAGTGTAACCACAAGCATGAATGCGGAAAATGTTCCATAGCCCTGAAATTTGTCTTTTATTTCTATAACCCAAACTCCACATTTTAACTTATCTATAATTATCTTTAGTTATTAACCTTAGAAGAATCAAGTTTGTGATGTTGTTGTCAGGTCCTTAAAAATTGATTTATGTTTAGATTTAGCTATTACTACTTTTGTTATTCAAGTTGTTTCTAATTTTTATGTAGATTTTATATATATTTTTGTGTGTGTGTGTGTATATATATATACACATGCATATACGTATACATATACATATACATATATATATGTATGTATGTGTATATGTATAGATATGTATATAGGTTTATATCTTTGTAGTATTTTACTAACCTTATTAACATGACGTCTTGGAGTAGAAATTGATCGATTGATGTGTGTTCATATTTTGGTGATCCTTGTATGAGTTGTGGAGGATCCAACCTTTGATAACACTACTATAATATTTCCAGCAATGTGTGGTGTGCACCTCCCCAATCCTTTGAGTTGAGCATTTATAGTATATGTGGTGGTCAAAACTGTCGCGCCCTATTTTGAACTAGTCCAAATAGTTTACAACTTTTGATTCTTCTACCTGGCTAAAAAAAGGTTAAGAGTCGCCATTTAATTTTAAGGATTTATTAGAAAACCTATGTGTCTTACAAATGCTCAACTCTATTTGCCTACTAAACTAGTGAAATTCTAGGTAAGGGTCTTATTTACTCCAAAAGGAAGGTGTTAGGCACCCCTTAGAAATCCAAAGATAGTTCTTAAATTTAGTCTAAGATATGTTAGGAGATAATTTATTCAATTATTATATGCTAAAAATGGTATAAATAGATTAAAAAAAATGGGTATAAAAATGATTTAAGAACAACTTGAAAAACTAAAAAATGTATGAGGTATATAAAATATACAATTGATATACATATGATATACGGTAGTGATATGTAGGTTGTGTATATATTAATAAGTAGTAGTTTGAAATAGTTAGAGGAAAATGTAGAAAAATAACTTAAATGTCTTTGTAATTAAAATGTATGAGACCTGTAAAAATATAAATAATATACATATGTATACATAAATGATATACTTATAATATACTTTATAATATATGAGATATATGTAGTGTAAAAGTATATGTGAAATAATTATAAAATAGTGTGTATGTAATTATATAGAGTGGATAAAATAATATATACGAAGTGAAATATATATGTGCAACTATATATAAATTATAAATAACTTATAAATATTTATGTGCATGTGTGTGTAAAATAATATATATAGTATATATGTGTAAATAAATATTTATGAATAGATATTATTATATGAGAAAAATAATTAAAAGCATGCATATATAAATATGAGTAAAGTAGTATGTAAAAATAAATAGTTCATGTATGAAAAGTAATATATGGAAAAAGAAATTATAATATAATCATATGTAAAGTATATTTATAAAATAATATATACACACACTCTCGTACTTGAGCGTTTTGAGAAACGAAAACGCTGAAATGTACCAGATTTTGGGACTGATCTTCTGCACTAGGATATAAAAATAATTGGGTCAGCAGCCCACTTTAGCAACTATTGACAGATTTTAGCTATTTGGGCCTGGTGTTTGAAATTAATTCATGGACCTTAATAGAAAAATCATTTATTGCTTCTTTTATTCTTAATTAGCTTGAAAAGAGAAACTTATATTTCTTTTAAAACATTACATAGAAAGAGATGAAATAATATTAAACCCTTTAAAAAGAGAATACCATTTTTTACGCTCTTTTCCTACAGTTCTTTTATACACCAACATAATAAATAAATAAATAAATAAATAAATAAATAAATAATATTTGGCATGGTCTTGTGAAAAGAAAAAAAAATTTCTACGATAGGCGGTCAATACTAAATAAATTGTTGGTTCGTACAACATCAACAAAACACGCAAAAGTTAGCAATTAATAGCAAGAATAATATATGAAAGAAAAGGGTCGTAAGAACGAAGCGTAAGAATTGTTGAGCGCTTTAAAGAGCCTCATTCCTGATATTCGACTCAGAGAGATGCAGGGATCCTATTAGCTGTGAGCCCACAATGTTGGGCAAGGTTGAGTTTCAAATGAAAATTCTCAACTCCGATTGATGTCATGAAAAAGAGAAAAATGTAAAGGATTAGAGAGTTAATTTTAATAAATAAAAAAAGACATGAGCAACATAGAAAGATAATTAAATTATTGATGGAAATATATGCTTATTATAATCAATTATAATCAAGTCAAGATAGCAGATATAGTATACAAAAAGTTTAAAACTCAAGTTCCAAACTAACATAAATAGGCATACTATAAGACAAGTTTTAAAACTCAAGCCCCAAACAAATAAAATATCTCTTTCACTACTTTAAATAAGTCACATTTGTTTCAAGGGAGAGAAGGACTTGCAAATAGAAACTAAATTAGTTGAAGGTATAATTATTAAAACCCCAAAACTTGCAACAGAGACATGGAATAGAGAGACCACACTCTTAAGAAATAAAATAAATGAAATAAATCACATCCCTTATTACCATTTTGACTAAAGGATCATTTTAACACATGCAAACAATTAACCAATTAAGAGGGCTATTCGACTTAAACAATTGGAAGTAATGAAGATACATAATTATACACATTGATCCTAAAAAGAAATTTAAATTCATGTCATCCCACAACCATCCTTGCACACATGATCAAGAATGTAAACTCAAAGTGAACTTAAGGAAAAGAGATATGATTTACTTGCAACGATCATTTGCATTGTATTAACTACTTCTCTAGAAACTAATTACTATTAGTTAAAATCTAAACATGTGTAAACGCTTGACAATCTAAAAGAACACTTCTTCAAATCAAATCTTCAAATAAGAAAGAGAAATGGTTTCAAAGTTTCATTTCACATCCTTCATCTTATCATTTGAATACTTCATTATGTTTCAACACATTCAAAAGACAATTTTTTTGACGTTCAAAGCAAATAATTATGGTCAAGAAAGGAGAAGCAAGTATTTACTAAATCACACTGACGTTAATTAACTATTTTACGTCAACACGTCACTATTTCAAATAGAAACTCATGTGTGACACACTTAAGAAATTAAAAGGAAGAACAATAGACTTTAACACATAAAAAGTCTTAAAATAGGAAGAAATAATAATACTCATTATATCATTTTGAGCATATTAGTTAGAATCATGATTGAGTAATTAATATAAACAAAATGTTTAAAAGATGTACATGACTAGTTTTTCAAAAATGAACAATGACAACTAATCATGCTATATTTTAAAAAAGAGGAACTCAACACCATTCCTTAAACTAGTTAGATTAGAAGGTGTCTTTCATAACCATACAAGAAGTTCTCTAGTTTGAGACATTTTATCATAAACAAAGTCTTAAACTTAATTAAGTTAGACCCCAAACTTTCAATTATCTTACTAGATGGCTGCCCATAATCATACTGGAACTTTCAAACAACATTTAATAAAACTCAAAAAAAAGCATTAAATCCTACTCTAAAATTATAATCTTTGAGACATTTCATTCTAGGCGAAAGCTAGAAAACAACTTGTAAACGCATAAAAAATTAAGAACATAACTACAGAGCTATAATCATATTCACACAACCTCCACAATGAATTCAAGATGGGCAACCAATCAACAATTAAAGCTTTAAACTTTACAAAAGTTATTTCGAGCTACATCAAGGTTGTTAAGACTCTCCAAACATACAATACAATACAGATAAATTGAACGACTAGAAACAGTTATGTTTCACATGCTTTGTACTCCAATTCATCAGACTAAAACAACCAGCTCCTCCCAAACACATAAAACTACCCTAAACTAATTGGAAGGCAATAAAAATAGATAGAAAAAAGGAGCATTATCAGATTTTGTGTAGCGATTGAAGTCGATATTTGTCGTACCACCTTACTATGACTCGTATTGAGCCTCGTAGTAAGGGACCCTATCTTGGGCAATTCTCTGATCTTCATCCTACAGCCCCTCAATATGATTCGTACCTTCCTAGTATGATTCGTAGGTTGTTGTTATGGTTTCCTGGGCAGATTTTTTCCTAAGTCTTTGATGCTCATAGTACGAGTCTTGGTACGATTTGTACCATGTAATCACAAGTCGTACTGAGAATCCTACTAAGGAAAACTTTAATTTTTCTGTTGGTTTCTACTTTCAGTCGTGGATCTAGTCTTAGAAACTTTTGAGGGTTGTTACATGGCCTAAGCTTGCCTTGGGTGTACACTTGAGTTGATTATGCATACATTATCATTAGAGATTGTTTAATCGATACTATACTTAATGTCACGACCGGAATATAGGCCCGGATCGAACACAGGATAAGGAGCCCCGAGAGACTCCAAGTCGACCCATGACATAAACATACATCTAACTCAATCAATAAAGCAGAATACTTGAGATAATAAACATAATAGAAATATCATCATAACATAACATCGAAGTCAGAAATCACATGATACATGACGAGCTGATTACTACATATATTCTGAAGCCTCTATATAACTGATGGGTTGATGGGACAACACCCCAAACTAACCCGACAACTCTGAAAACTGAAAGTTCAAAGATAACTAATAGCAAATGGTCCTTGGGAGATAAGGACTCACTACTGGAATGGATGCTAACTCTAGAATCGGCTAATGGCGTGGCTGAGGCTGAAAATCGGAGCCTATATCATAAAACAATACAACACAGAGTATGCGGTCAGTACATGAGATGTACCGAGTATGAAAGGCAAGTAAAATAGATATTTAAAATACATAAAAGTTCATAAGAGTGGGACTATATGCTCATAACATAAATATCATAATGGTACATAAGGCTCAAGGTTTTCAAAACATTCACAAATCAGTCATAATCATAATAATAGAAGAAAAGCTTCATTAAACATGACTTGAACCAAAGTAATATGAACATAACCATGCATAAATCATGAGGAACAATGGGAGATTCTTATAACCGACATACTCCATATGAGTACACATGGAGCCCGACTTGCAAACCGCTAGTCGGGAGGGTGTTCATACCTTACCAAGAGTAGAACCATGAAAGGGAGTGATATAACTCATGAAAGGCCCATTTGGAGCAAAGGGGAACAGTCTCAAGGGAGGTCCCATCGTGACCTATAGTGCCACGTAGTTTTGAGATTCGGGGCAAAACTTGAGCTTCGAACCTACTCGGTGTTAAATACTACTCCCAAAATATATATAGAACTCATAAGATAACATACATGAAATTCATGGGTAAGTTTAATCATGATAATCATAAGCATGCTTGAAGATACGTGAACTAGCCATTAAATAAGGCCTGTAAGTCGTCCATAATCATAAATCATAAATCATGAGGTTCATGCATACTTGTAAAACATGCATATACTTGATATTCATAAATTCATGATGAGAATTTGAGAGAAATCATGTCATGAGTCATAAATTGTAATGGGTTAATGAACATCAATATCAAAGCAGAATCATAACTTGAACTTTCATAAAACATGCATAATTGGGCATAGTTTTGTAGAGATTTAAATCCATAATTTATAAGTAAAATAGTTGTCAAATTTTCCCATGATTCATAGAATATAACTTGATACATGAAGAAAATTAACCCATGGATGGATCATAAGAATTTCATAAGAATTGGGATAAAACCCCATAAAATATTCAATAAAATTTCATGAATTAGGAAGAGATTGGGCATGAGTGTGAAACAAATTCAACCATTCATAACTATAAATATCTGAAGAGATCTTATTCTCACACTTACTTGATAGCCCAAAGAGAATTGGAGAGAAATTGGAGAAATTCTCTAAGCTTGACCTCCAAGGAAGAGCTCTAATTTGCATGCATGGAATGGTAAGGCTTAGAATAAGTTTAACACTCTTAAAACCCTACTAACTAAGCTTAATAATGTAGTTTAGGACTTAGGAGCCTAGAAATTATGAAAATGCCCTTAATGGTTAGACAGAAAATCTCATACTTCCAGAAACGACGAGTCATTTGACGAGTCGTTAGGCAAATGACGAGTCGTTTGCTTAATTTGTGAAGTACACTAGAATTCCCCACTACTGCTCAAATGATGGGTCGCTTAACAACTCGTTAGGAAAATTTCGAGTTGTTTGCTGACTCGTTAAGGGATATTCCTATCTTTATAAATGACGGGTGATTTGTCGACTCGTTAGTAAGACGACGAGTCACGTAATGACTCATTTGGAAAATGACGTGTCATTTACTGACTCGTTAGGGGATATTATGATCTTTACAAATGATGCATGATTTGCGGACTCGTTAGCAAAATGGTCAGTCACTTAACGACTTGTTAGGTAAACGACAGGTGATTTGACGACTCGTTCTGAGCCCTGGTGCAGAAAATTCTATTTTCTCTGTTTCAACTCCCGGGTTTGATCTTAGGGTTTTCGGGGCATTACACTATCTCTCCCTTGGGAACATTTGTCCTCGAATGTTGGAAATCATACAGAAGCAGAGAAATGCAATCATCATATTCAAATACTGATCATATAAGCTAAAACCGGACGGAATGACTACCTCCTAACTGAACTACATGGATGAACTGAATTCATAAACCGTACACACATACCTTGACATAAAAGAAACTTGGTCATATGAAATAAACATGAAAACTAAATAGAGTCTTAGGGAAAAATTGATACCTCAAGCTGAAACTGAGTCGAAAGTGAATAGATGCGGGTATTTAGCCATCATATCTGCTTAAGCCTCCCACGTAGCTCCCTCAACATGTTGATTCCTCCATAAGACCTTGACTGAAGCTACATCTTTGTTCCTTAGCTTCCGAACCTGAAGATCCAATATCTCCACTAGAACCTCCTCATAGCTAAGGCTGTCTTTCACATCCACACTATCCATCGGGACAACTAGAGCTGGATCACCCAAACACTTCTTTAAGAGTGATACATGCAAGACGGGATGCACAGAAGCTAATTCTGAAGGCAAGTTCAATTCATATGCCACCTTGCTAACCCGCTTCACAATTCGGTAGGGACCAACATAACGGGGACTGAGTTTTCCTTTCTTTCCGAATCTTATCACTCCCTTCATGGGAGACACTTTCAGAAACATCCAATCATCAACTTCGAACTCAAGTTCCCTCCTTCTCACATCCGTATAGGACTTTTGGCGACTTTGAGTTGTTTTCAACCTTTCCCTTATCAACTGAACTTTCTCCATAGCCTCACGGACTGACTCCGAACCTATCAAGGTAGCCTCACCTACTTCAAACCAACTGATAGGCGATCTACATCTCCGCCCATAGAGAGCCTCAAACGGAGCCATCTAAATGCTAGAATGGTAGTTGTTGTTGTATGCAAACTCAATGAGAGGCAAATGATCATCCAAACTACCCTTGAAATCAATAACATAGGCTCTCAACATATCCTCAAGAGTCTGAATAGTCCACTTCGCCTGACCATCTGTTTGCGGGTGAAAAGCTGTGCTAAGCTTGACTTGAGTCCCAAGCCCCTTTTGAAACGATCTCCAAAACTGAGAGATAAATTGAGTACCTCTATCTGATATAATGGGCAAGGGCACTCCATGCAACCGAACCAACTCCCTAATGTATAACTTAGCATAATCCTCCACGGAATCGGTGGTTTTGACCAGTGAAAGTGAGCGGCTTTGGTCAACCTATCTATAACAACCCAAATGGAGTCATATTGTCGACAAGTGTGAGGCAACCCTGTGATGAAGTCCATATTGATTTCTTCCAAGTAGGAATACTAATATCCTGAAGAAAACCTCCTGGTCTCTGATGCTCAACCTTCACTTGCTGACAGTTTGGGCACTTAGCAACAAATTCTGCGATGTCTTTCTTCATGCCATTCCACCAATAGACTTTCCGTAAGTCACGGTACATTTTGGTGGCACCTGGATGGATTAAATACCTAGAACCGTGAGCCTCACGCAACATCTGATTTCTCAAATCATCAATATCTGGGACACACAAGCGACCCTAGTATCGAAGCACACCATCTCGAAGACCTCCACCTTCTGATTCTGGACGACTTCCTTTAACTTTACCAAAATGGGATCCGTGTCTTATGTAGTTTTTACATCAGTCACCAAGGATGATTCATATCTGTTCTAAACTATCACACAACCATCGGTGGAGTGAACCAAACGAACTCCCAACCTTGCAAGTATATTCACATCTTTCACCAATTCCTTCTTCTCCTCCTCTACACGGGACAAACTCTCCATAGATAGTCTACTAAGAGTATCCTCTACAACATTGGCTTTGCCCGAGTGGTATAAGACTCTCATATCATAATCCTTGAGTAGCTCCAACTACCTCTTTTGACGCAGATTGAGATCCTTCTGAGTAAACACATATTGTAGGCTCTTCTGGTCCATAAATACATCTATGTGGACCCCGTACAAATAGTGACTCCATATCTTCAAGGAAAATACCGCCGCCGCCAATTCAAGATCATAAGTAGGGTAATTCTTTTCATGCACTTTTAGCTGTCTAGAAGCATAAGCTATAACCTTTCCGTGCTGCATCAGTACACATACAAGTCCGATCCTTGAAGCATCACAATAAACCACAAACCCATTCGTGCCCTCGAGTAGAGTCAACACTAGTGCTGAGGTGAGTCGAGCATTCAACTCTTGGAAGCTCTTCTCACAAGCCTCTGACCATTGGAAATTTACCTTCTTCTGGGTCAGTTTAGTCAAAGGTGCTGCAATAAATGAAAATCCCTCAACAAATCTCTGATAGTAGCTCGCTAAGTCTAAGAAACTCCTGATATCTAAAGGATTTACCGGTCTAGGCCAATTCTTCACTACCTCTATCTTCTGCGAGTCTACTTGCACACCCTTATTAGACACTACATGACCCAAGAACGCCATGGAATTTAACCAAAACTCACATTTGCTGAATTTTTCATACAATTGATGATCCTTCAAAGTCTGCAACACCACTCTCAAATGAGCGACATGCTCCTCCTAGCTCCGAGAGTATATAAGGATTTCATCAATGAAAACGATTACGAACATGTATAGATATGGCTTGAACACCCCGTTCATCAGGTCCATAAAAGCTGTAAGAGCATTCGTTCATCCAAAAGATATAACTACAAACTCATAGTGACTGTACCGAGTACTAAAGGCTGTTTTCAAAATTTCACTCTCCCGAACCCTGAGCTGATGTTACCTGGATCTGAGGTATATCTTTGAAAAGCACTTAGCACTCTAAAGCTGGTCAAATAAGTCATCAATCCTGGGGAGAGGATACCTATTCTTGATGGTGACTTCGTTCAATTACCGATAGTCAATGCACATCCGAAGGGAACCATCCTTCTTTCGGACAAATAGAACTGGTGCACCCCATGGAGACTTGTTGGGTCTGATGAAACCCTTGTCTAGAAGGTCCTTCAACTGGTCTTTCAACTCCTTTAGCTCGGATGGGGCCATTATGTATGGAGGAATAGATATAGGCTGCGTTTCGGGTAGGAGGTCAATATCAAAATCGAATTCCCTCTCGAGAGGAATACCCAGTAGATCATCTGGGAACACTTTTGGATACTCACATACCACTGGAACTGACTGGATAGTCGGGGTCTTGGACGTAGTATCCTTAACCCTAACTAGATGGTACACACAACCTTTAGAAATTATCCTTCTGGCCTTAAGATAGGAAATGAAACAACCTACAGGCACAACTGAACTACCTTTCCATTCTAAGACTGGCTCACCCGAAAATCTGAACTCTACCGCACAGGTTCTATAATTAACGGAGGCATAACATGCAAATAGCCTATCCATGTCGAGGATAATATCAAAATCGGTCATGGCTAACTATACTAGATCTGCTGAGGTGATTTTCTCAAGGACTGTGGTCGGGCAATTTCTACATACCCCCGAGCTATAACTGAATCACCGATTGGAGTAGAGTTTTGATAAGATTTCGGGACTGAATCCAAAACTACTAGCAACATAAGGCTCACAAAGTACAAGGTAGCCCCTGGATCTAAAAAAGCATAAATTTTCAAGGTGAAAAACTCGTAACATACCAGTAACCACGTCTAGGGAAGTCTTCTACTCCTGGCCGGGATGCAAGGGCATAAAACCTGTTTTGACGCTGACCGCCAGCTGAGCTAGTAGAAGCATCCTACTGGGAGGGACATGCTATTAGAGCCGCTGAACTAGCGGCTAGCGTACGGGCTCCACTACTCCCTAGGTTGGCTGAAAGGCAATCCCTGAGTCTATGTACGGGTTTGCCACACCTGAAACAAGCATCTGAGCCAACTAAACACCTCCCTGAGTGATTCTTGCCACAGTTTTCACAGGCTGGAAAGGTGCGCTCTATCTGCATGCCACCCTAGTCCCTCAAATCTGAGGTCCTGCTTATTCAATCACCTCATGGTATAGATGGTACACTAGCTAATGATGGTGCTGGAGCAAAAGACCTGTCATGAGACTGCTGGTGATATCCGCCCTCCGATATAGGTCGAGACGTCCCATAATTTTCTGTCCTGACCCTCTTGGCCTCTCCCTCCCTCCAATACACTGCCTCCATCTGTTGGCCCTATAAAACTATGCATGGAAAATCCATGTCCTGATGAAGCATGGAGATCCTACAATCCTTATCCAGGTAGTCCACCACTCCATGTACAAATCTGCTCACCCGAGCTCTCTGATCTACCACTAACTCTGGCACACACTTGGATAAACGGGTGAAATCCAAAGCGTACTCCTGAACTGACATGTTACCCTGCATCAGATTCACAAACTCGGCCATTTTCAGTTCCCTTATCTCACGAGGGAAGAATTGATCTAGAAAAGCGGCATGAAACTCATCCCAATCGATAGGGTCTGCTCCCACTACCCTACTATCTTTCCACTGTTTGAACCAGATATGTGCAACCTCTTTCAGCTGATAAGAGGCCAGGTCGACGCACTCCCCATTTGTCACCCCTATGACTTAGGTGATCTTCAGAATCTCATCAACGAACTCATGTGGGTCCTCGTCTACTTTTGACCCAAGGAACTCTGGTGGGTTCATCCTTCGAAAATCTCTGACCTGAGCCGCCATCACATTCCCATTCTGAGGAAGATGCACTATCGCCTGTTGATTGACATGGGCGGTCAAGGCCTGTGCTAGAATCTGTATGGATGCCCTAAATTCAGCGTGGGCAGCCGGCTTTAGTGCATGCTCCCCATAGGCTGGTGGAGCCTGATGGCGCCCCTCTCCATTGTCGTTCTCGTGGCAATTTCCATTTCTCCTTCCGTTCACTTGACGTAGAGGCATGATTCTGTAAACGTGTATAGCATGAGTTAGAAGGATAGATAGACATTTCATCGCACGATATGAGACCATGAAAGAAGGGAACATTTTCTAAAGGTTTCGTAGCCTCTTCATCATAAGTGTGGCGCGCTTCACACCCATGAAAAGAACTCTACTTAACGCTGCTTTCAGACACCCTAGGACACTTCAAAACCTATGGCTCTGATACCAAGTTTGTCATGACCCAAACATAAGCTCGTATCAAGACACGGGACAATGAGCCCCGAGAGACTCCAAGTCGACCCATGGCATGAATACATCTAACTCATTCAATAAAGCGAAAGACTTGATAAACATAATAGAAATCTCATCATAACATAACATCGAAGTCGGAAATCACATGATACATGACGAGTTGATTACTATATAGAGTCTGAAAGCCTCTACATAACTAATGGGTTGATAGGATAACACCCCCAACTAACCCGACAACTCTGAAAACTGAAAGTGCAAATATAATTGATAGCAAATGGTTCCCGGGAGATGAGGACTCACCACTGGAATGGATGCTAACTGTGGAACCGGGTAATGGTGGGGCTGAGGCTGAAAATTAGAGCTTGTATCATAAAACGATATAACATAGAGTTTGCGGTCAGTACGTGGAATGTACCGAGTATGCAAGGCAAGTAAAACAGATATTTAAAATACATAAAAATTCATAAGAGTGGGACAACATGCTCATAACATAAATATCATAACGTAACATAAGACTCAAGGTTTTCAAAACATTCATAAATCAGTCATAATCATAATAATAGAAGAAAAGCTTCATTAAACATGACTTGAACCAAAGTAATTGTTCACTCCCAATCGCACGCAAGTGCACGTGGTCATATAAGTAATAAAGTGGCTTTATTTCAAGCCAGGTATCGAACCCACAAGGACTGTAACAAAGGAGTAATTTTTCTCTAAGTGTTTAGTATACACACTTCTTTATACAAGTAGACAAGAAAAACAAATGGTGATTCTTCAAGAATATTAGTAATATAATCTTAAGTGAAAATTATGAATTATAATCTGAACAATAGCACGAACAAGCTGATGTGAAGGCAAAACATGCAGATATGTAATTTCTTGATTAAATTTCATTCAATACTTCTCTTCAGTTGTTAGTCAGGAATTATTAACAATGGATTGGGTCTTTCGAACTCCTCACCAATTAAAGAATTATGAGATTTACATTACACATTTCTGTGATGCAACAACTCATATTCTCGTAAACCAAACTAAATTCCATTGATGACCAAATATGACATTACAGATATATTTCTATTCTGAATGTTAATCTTCTCTTAATTTCTCAACCAAGACAAGAACATATTCTACCAATTCACATCCATCCAAATAATCTTCCTTTCGGAAATAAAATTGGAATTTTAATATATACATTAACAATGGCCAATCATTAATGTAGTAAAAACAAGAATCAGTAGAACAACCGTTTTAGAGAAGATAAAAATTGAAATAACATCAATTACATACTACTGCAATTATCCTCAACCTCAGCCAAAGGTGAATTAGCCACTCATTTGAGGATTAAACATCTTCAAACAAGTAGAAAGCATACAAGCAATTGAAATTTAAGAGAAAAAGGAAGAGAATTAACCCTAGGACTTCTTCAGCTCAACTGCTTGATACCCACGTTCTAGCATGAAATGTCAGATACTTTAAAATAAAACCTATGTGTTCTATTTATACAAGTGAGAAATTTCCCGGAATAAACTGGCGTCGTGGCACGAAGGGTATCGCGGAGCATCAGCTCCGTGCCACGACCCTGTCTTGGAGCCTTACTGGAACTTGGATGCACAGATTCTTAACCTCAGCGTGGCAGGGAGGCTATCGCGGAGCCTCAGCTCCGTGCCACGGACTTGTCGCGCACCTTCACTGGAATCCGGGTGTGCAGCAAAGTCTTCTCAGCGTGTCACGGAAGTGAACGCGGAGCATAGGCTCTGTGACACGGTGCCATCGCGCACCTTCACTGGAATTCACCTGAAATTTCACTCTAGGAAGAATGCCTCCATGATGGTAGCGTGACACGGCCTCTATCGCGGAGCATCAAGTTTTTAGTATTTTCTTGCCAACTTCCGCGTTTTGCTTCCGAGTTCATTCCTCCACTTCACCAACTTGTAGATTAGTTTCCAAAATTCATTCTAAACTGCAAAAATAATAACTAATCATGTTGGTTAGTATAAATCCATATTTACATAAAAACCACATGAGAATGTACACATAAAAGTAGATAAATAAGTCCAAATTAAGTAATAAAGTATCACTTGGGCATGCAATTATGCTCAAGATCACCTACCCCACACTTAAAGCCTTGTTCATCCTCGAAAAACCCTTTCACATCTCATGTAATTGAAGACTCACACATAGCTAATTTAGCAAGACAATTCAAGCTATGACTATAATGATTATTTAAGATAGCAAGTTAAAAATAGGGCATGCATGATTTAACCATTGAAATGAAATACAACTATGTTAAGACTTCCTAACCTCAAGAATCGACTCTCAATCTTAGCAAACTCATGCAAATCAACCGATCAAGAAATCCAACATGAATGTTATCTCTCATTAAACATGTGCCCTCACAACACAAGAGAGTTACCCATTTTTACTCACAAAATTTTCAAATCACAACATATATGGGTATATGAATAAAATTATGCTCACTCTCTCAAAGAATTCACATGCATCATGTAGTGAACCATAAGCTTGCCCTTAGTGTTTTACTCCATCAATTTAAGGATGTATGAACGTAAGATCAAGTAGGACTTAATGGGTTGTAATGTAAGCTAAGGGACGGGTAGGTACTATTCTGGCCAGTAATAGTGACTATCTTCCCCCAAGCGCTTTTAATACCTCCACATTCATTAAAGACATCTCCTTTGTACTTCCTCCTCACTCTTCTCACTCTTGAATATTCTCTTCTTGTTCCCCTTTCTTTAAGCACGCTAAGCTTATTAGTCCAGAGTAGTTAAACAAATTTTTTCTTTTATTCATTTATTTTCTTACTTCTTACTAATAATCAATCATTTTCAACAAGTGCACCTTTGTCCTTTTCTCAACTTTCACAACTTCCACTCTTCCTTCTGTTTCACGCTTCTCACTCCTTCACTCTTTGAAATTTTTCACTTAAGCTCTTAGGAGTTTTAGATCAAATTCAAGGCTAATGAAAGAAAAAGATTAAGCTTATGTTATAGCTATGAAAGAATAGGCTTAAGGCTCAATGAGGCTAACTAGGATTCAATATTCAAGGCAGGTAAAATGAGGGATAAAATTTAGGTTCATTCAAAGAAACACCTACATCCTTCATTTTGTTTTATATACACCAGACAAGTTCTAGACACTTCACAGTAGCATGGAATATTAGAAAAACTCACACTCACTACACATGCTCAATTTAAGACATATTCACAGACTCTTAACTCAGTTAATTACAAGATTTCAAAATTAATCTTTAATCACATCGAGTCAAATTCTAGAGCCTAGGTGTATCAACATGTTTAAAACACTTGCATACTTCCATCCTAATCACACTTGCATCTTACAATATAGCACATAACAAGAATGTCGAACCATTAATTAGCTATGTGTTCAAAAAAATCTAAACCTACTGACTAAATTTCCCTTAAGACGGTCGTCATCCATCCATCATAGGGAACAGTCTCTATATAAAACTTCGGTTCAAAGTGGGCTATTCTCGTAAAAAGCACCGAAAACAAAAATCGAGAAACCCAAACAAAAAATTTAAAAATAGAAACAGCTTGCACAAATAATTACACAAAATAAATCCTTAACAAGCACCACACACACACACACAATCATCAATACAACACGAAACACAATGTCACACATTCAACCACTTAAGCACAAGCACAAGCACAACACAATCTTACTACACCAGTACCTAACTACTCCACCCCACACTTAGTCGGAACACTGTCCTCAGTGTTCACATATCTGCAATTAAAAGCACAGTTTGGGTGGTGTAACTCCCTGATCAATCAAAATGCTTAATCTCTTCATCAGGTGCCAATGCCTCATCTCCAGATCAGAATCTTCTCCGCCGTCTTCCTCTGACTCAATGTCTGAGTCATCCCAGCGAGTTTCCTCATCAGTGGGTACATCGTCATCAATTGGTTCTACAAATGCGGGCCCAACTCTGTATAATGCTCGGGCATGCTCATTAAATGGATAATCCA
This sequence comes from Datura wrightii, assembly GCA_035772735.1. Taxonomy (NCBI): domain Eukaryota; kingdom Viridiplantae; phylum Streptophyta; class Magnoliopsida; order Solanales; family Solanaceae; genus Datura; species Datura wrightii. The sequence continues at coordinate 177,084,593 of JASDFA010000018.1, read as the reverse complement.
TCTCGAGCTGCCACAATTCATCCTCCGTAGCAGGCCTTCCACCAATCCGCAGTTGCATCATCTGCATTCCATATATTCGGGCCATGTATTGATCATCCCGTGCATGTCGCTCGGCGAGTGTAAGCACAGGCCCGAATGTGGTATCAGGTGCTTTGGTCTTAGTGACATCCAAAGCACGCTGGTCAAATTGAGGAATGTAATCCAGGGCCTCCTCTTCAATACCATGTCCCCTGAGGAAAGCTGTTAGAAGACCACCGAACCAATACCGACGCTCTTAATGAAGTCTGGCTTTCTTCATTGCTGAAATAATCACCGCTTCAATATTTATCTCGAGCCTTTTCATCAATGCATATACCAAACAAACTCTGTCCCGAGTGACATCAGTCATATGCACCCTTGGGATCAGGCAAGTACACACTATCTGCAACCAAATCCTTGCTTTTATGTTCATTTGAGAGTATGATAATGTCTGGTGATATCCTCTTTCCTTGTGACGACTCCACCTCGCTGTTGATCGTGCTCCACATAATGTGCGTCTGATATCTGCATATGGTGGAGTGATGTTTAGCTGGCGAAGGACATGCGCGTCTGTGTCCTGCGTCCCCAAGATGGCATTAAGATGCTGTGGTTCAAAAGTAACCACCTGTCCTCTGATCTTGACTGTGTGGCTACGCACGGTGGGGTTCTAATTAACCTAGAATTCCCTTATGAGATGAAGATTACACTCTTCTAGTTCTTCGAAGATAAAGTTTAACCCCACAGTGTTTATCCTGTGTAAGATTCTCGGGAATTCTTGAGCTAGTGGATCCCTTGCCATTTGATCCTCAGGGAAATACTTGGTTTCCTTGCGCTTGGAGTACCATTTCTTAACCTCATCCAATACCCATCGTGTTCCATACTGCCTTCGTTGCCCCCTTGGAACTGGTGGTGCTGCTGGCATTGCTGCCCCAACTCTAAGTCTTTTTTGGCTGGCGCCAGATGTGGATGCACCTTTTCCCTTGTCTTGTCGTCCAAACATTTTTCCTATTCAGCAAAAACATATACTCTTAATATCAATCACAATATGGCTAGCTAATACTAAGGCTGGGCTCCAATTGGTCACCCCACACTTAGTTGCTAGCACTGTTTCACAAGTCATGGTCGTCGGGTACTCAGACTTCCCCTTCTTCATATTTCCATGCTCCCTACTCTCCAAACAGAATTGAATCTCATTTCGACAAGATAACCAAACATACTACCAGCTATCAACAACCACAAGGTGCAATGCATCAGTAAAAATCGATGGAATAGCTTCTTTGTACTACTCAGACTTCATACAATTTATTTTTAAAGTTCATCCATCTATCAACTTCACAAAATAACTGATGCTTAACTTAGGCTTACAATCAAGAGGTAATTCAAGATTATGTACAACAGCCTATGGGATTATTCCTACCTTAATCTACAAAGATCAACATTCTATCCGCAACATAATCAAAATTTAATCGCCCACTTTTCAGCACAAAACGAATGCACAACCCAATATTTAAATTTTTCTAACTTATTCTTCTTCTTCCTAACTCAATTTCTCATCCCTAGTTATCAACAATGTAAGATTTTCAATACGAATCATGTAATTATTGAGTTCATAACACAATATTAGCACAAAATCAACATTCATCCATGACCCAATCAATTACACATCTTATTAATAACTTAGGGCAGAATTTCATCATAAAACATGTTCAAGAATCAAAATATGCAGTAAGAATGACAAAAATTCGAGAGCATACCTTTACTTGAAGAGTTTTAGGAAGACTTGAAGAAATTTCTTAAGTTAGAGCCATGGCACATTGAGGGAGAAGGGGGATTGGGAGTGTTGTCACGGAGGGATGAAGAAAATGAGGGAAAAATGTAATTTTGGGGGTTAAAAAGAAGAATTTCACATGGGTCAACCCGACTACCCGAACTGACCTGACGCGAAAACACACTCAACGTGGCATGGAGGCCATCACGGAGCTCAGGCTCCGTGCCACGGAGCCAACGCGGAGGCATTCTACCTCCTGCCCCACATTTTGCATTTTTACCTTTTTTTCACCCTTTGCAATTTTTATTTGCACTCCGTATCTCCTGAAAATCATCAAACAACAACAACTCGTTAGAGAATAGTGGGTTGCCTCCCACCTAGCGCCTTAGTTTTCGTCATGGCATGACCATTTTTTTTAGAAAGTTTCTAACTATTATAGTACATTACATTCACGGGTTGCCTCCCGTGTAGTACCTGGTTTATCGTTGCAGCTCGACGCTTGTCATCCTCATTCTTCTACTAAGGTGATAGACGTCTTCTCTCGATTAACGCCCTCACCCCAGTAGTGCTTACACCTTTGTCCATTCACTAAAAATGTGGCACTTTTATCCTCTTGCCACAATTCAACCACCCCGTATGGGGTCATCCTTACTACTTCAAACGGCCCCGAACACTTGGAGCGCAATTTTCCTAGGAAGAGTTTCAATCTAGAGTTGAATAGCAGTACCATTTGGCCCGACTCAAAGATTCGATGCACCATATGCCTGTTGTGCTACCTTTTCATTTTTTCTTTGTAGCATTTTTCACTTTCATATGCGTGCCATCGAAATTCGTCCAAATCACTCAGCTGCATCAATCTCCTCTTTCCTGCTAGCTCAGGATCCATGTTCAGCTTCCGCACAGTCCAATAAGCTCGATGTTCAAGCTCTACAGGGAGATGGCATGCCTTCCCATAAACCAATCTTTACGATGAAGTCCCAATGGGTGTCTTATATGCAGTTCGATAAGCCCACAGCGCATCATCCAGTTTGCTTGCCCAATCTGTGCGTTGTGCATTCACCATTTTCTGCAAAATCTATTTAATTTCCCTGTTTGACACCTCTACTTGTCCGCTAGTTTGGGGATGATATGCTGTCGCCACTTTATGCCGCACCTCGTATTTCGCTAGCAAATTCCTGAATCCTGCATTCACAAAATGTGCCCCTCCATCACTGATAATTGCCCGTGGCGTACCAAACCTGGTGAAAATCTGCTTCTTCACAAATCTAGCCACCACCTTGTTGTCGTTCCTGGGACACGCTGCTGCCTCAACCCACTTGGACACGTAGTCCACTACCACCAAGATGTATTGATTGCCAAATGATGGTGGAAACGGGCCCATAAAATCTATCCCCTACACATCGAACACCTCAACTTCCAATATGTGATGCAATGGCATCTCATGTCTCCTGCCGATTGTTCCTTCTCTTTGACATCGATCACATACTTTGACATAAGCTGCAACATCTTTGAACAATGTGGGCCAAAAGAACCTGGATTGCAACACTTTGTGAGCAGTACGCTCTCCTCCATGATGACCTCCATACGACGATGAATGAAAACTCCTCAACACCTCTGCCGTCTAACTTTCTGGAATGCACCACCTCATCACTTGATCTGGTCCTTGCTTGAATAGATACGGCTCATCCCACATGTAATACCTGGACTCATGCTTCAGCTTCTTCCTTTGTTGAGCCGTTGCCTCAGGTGGGTATATTCCACTTACTAACAAGTTCACAATATCTGCATACCAAGGGAGTTCAGCTACTTTTATTGGCAAGAGTTGTTCATCAGGGAACTCTTCTCGGATGTGCTCACCTTCCTTCACATGTGAACGGTTCTCTAGTCGCGATAGGTGATCTGCAACCTGATTTTCACTTCCCTTCCTATCTCGGATCTCCAGATCAAACTCTTGCAGTAATAATATCCACCTGATTAGCCTGGGCTTCACATCTTTCTTTCCAAATAAGTATCGAATTGCCGCATGATCAGTGTGTACCACCACTTTTGACCCCACCAGGTAGGATCTAAACTTGTCAAATACAAACACTAGAGCTAGCATCTCCTTCTCTGTGACTGTATAATTAACTTGTGCAGCATCAAGCGTTTTGCTTGCATAGTACATGGAATGAAAAATCTTATTCCTTCGCTGCCCCAATACCGCTCCTACAGCCGCATCACTTGCATCACACATTAACTCAAAAGGATATTCCCAATCAGGAGCAATGAGAATAGGAGCTTCCACCAGCTTTTTTTTCAACTCCTCAAATGCTTCTACACATTCTTTGTCAAATTCAAACTTCACCTCTTTTTCTAACAACTGACATATCGGTCTAGAAATCTTGCAGAAGTCTTGAATAAACCGTCTGTAAAACCCAGCATGTCCTAAGAAGCTGCGAACACCGTTAATTGATACTGGCTGTGGTAGCCTTTCAATCACCTCTATATTTGCACGATCGACCTCCAAACCTCTGCATGACACCTTATGGCCAAGGACAATACCCTCCTTGACTAAAAAGTGACACTTTTCCCAGTTGAGCACCAGGTTTGAGTCTTCACATCTGGCTAACACCCTGTCTAGATTCTGCAAACAAATAGAAAACGAGTTACCAAAAATAGAAAAGTCATCCATAAATACCTCGACATAGTCTTCCACCATATCGTGGAATATTGCCATCATGCATCGCTGGAATGTGGCTGGTGCATTGCATAGACCAAAGGGCATCCGCCTGAAAGCATATGTCCCATAAGGATATGTAAACGTGGTCTTCTCCTGATCTTCTGGTGCTATGGCTATTTGATTATAGCAAGAGTAACCATCCAGAAAGCAATAATATTCCTGCCCTGCCAGCCTGTCCAACATCTGATCAATGAATGGAATCGGATAGTGATCTTTCCGAGTGGCCTCATTGAGCTTCCTATAATCCATGCAAATTCGCTAGCCCGTGACTGTGCGTGTAGGAATTAGCTCATTCTTTTCATTTGTGACCACTGTCATCCCCCCTTTCTTGGGAACGCATTGAACTGGGCTAACCCATTCACTGTCTGAGATGGGATATACCACTCCTGCATCCAGCCACTTGATCACTTCCTTTCTGACTACATCCTTCATCACCAGGTTCAACCTCCGCTAATGTTGCACGGTTAGCTTGGATCCCTCTTCCAAGAATATCTTGTGTATGCAGAAAGCTGGACTGATCCCCTTAATATCTGACATCTACCATCCCATTGCTCTCTTTCGCCTCTTAAGGACCACCAATGCATCTTTCACTTGTGCATCTGTCAGTTCTGCTGAAATGATGACAGGTAAGGTGTCATCTTCACCCAAGAATACATACTGCAGATGTGGAGGCAATGTCTTTAACTCCAATTTAGGTGCCTCCTTTATTGATGGCTTTGGGGATGGTTCCAAGGACCTTTTCAATGGTTCAAAATCTTGCTTCCTGAAGAACCATTTTGGCTCATTCAAAGTCTGCACCATCTCATATGTCACACTGTCCCCAAAATGATCACGTCCCACCAAGGCTCTCTCCAAGGGATCCTGTAAGTCAATAATCTGAAGGGTCGATTCCTGATTCAAAACACTGATTTCTGATAACTCTTCATAGATGGCAGGTAGCTTCATGGCCTTGTAGACATCAAAGACCTCTACCTTATCATGAGCTCTCATGGTTAGCTGCCTAGCAGCTACATCAAGTAAGGCTCGCCCGGTTGCTAAGAAGGGACGTCCCAAAATAAATGGGACTTCCGCATCTGGCTCAAATTCAAGAATTATAAAATCCATCGGGAAAATGAGGGAGCCTACTTGCACTAGCACATACTCCATAATTCCATCAGGTCTGGCTAATGAACAGTCAGCTAGCTGGAAGATCACCGTGGTGGGTCTAGGACTACCCAACCCCAGCTTCTTGAATACTGATGTTGGCACCAAATTTATACTTGCTCCCAAATCACACAAACCACGAGCTCGAATAGATTGCCCAATTGTAATCTGAATAGTGAAGCTCCCAGGATCCTTGAGCTTTGTCGGCAATCGATTCTGAATACGGGAGGTGCACTCCTCAGTAAGTGCAACTGTAGCATACTCTGTCAGTCTGCTCTTGTTTGCTACAATTTCTTTGATGTACTTAGCATATTTTGGCACTCCCTGCAGCACATCTACTAAAGAAAGATTAATATTTACCTGCTTCAACACTTCCATGAACTTCTTGAAGCATGCTTCCTCCTTGTGCTTTTTCAATCTTTGAGGAAACGGGGGCGATGGTCTTTCCATATCTGCTGCCTTTTCATCCCCCCTCACATCATCATTTCCTTCATCCTTTTCTGTTGCTCCAGATTTCTGAGGTGGCCTTTCGGGTTCCACCTCCCCGTGTTGCTTTCCACTCTGGGTAGTAACTGCATTAACCTGCTTAGGATTTGGGTCTGTATCACTTGGAATCCTCCCCTCGGTCTAGTATTTTGGGCTCCAGCTAACTGCCCCAACTGATACTCCAATGCTGTCGTAGCTAACTACTGATTTTTCATTGCTGCTGTCAATTTTACCTGATCAGCCTGCATCTGCGCTTGGTTAGCTATTATGGTTTTAGGCATATCCTCGATGTTGCTGGACTGAGGAGGTGTATCATTTCCTCTGAACTGTGGCTGAAAATTGTGATGACCCCCTTGATTACTGTGCACACCCTGATTTGAATTCTATCCCTGATGGCTATTACTCCCCCATGAAAAATTTGGATGATTTCTCCAATTTGGGTTGTAACTGTTGCCATACTGCTGATTGTTGCTCCTCTGGGCGTTTCCAAAAAAATTTACCGAATCTGGATTGGCACCATAACACTCAGCTGAGTGTTCACTACTTCCACAGACTTCACACCACACCTGCTGAACTGCATTGACTGGGGCTTGTGCCTAGCTCAAACTCATGCTGCTGAAATGAGTGTTAATTTGATTCTGCAAAGCAGCTATTTGTGCAACAATCGCTGTGAATCCATCTACCTCCAAGACCCCTGCCGCTTTCTTCACTCCCCCTCGGGTTGTATCAGCATTCCATTCAGGATTACCTTGTGAAATACGGTTCAACAAGGTGTAGTTCTTCGTATGCCTTTTCCAATGCCTGCCTCCTGGCTGCTGAGTCTAACAAAATCTTTGTATGCAGTTCCAAGCCTTCAATGAATGTATGCACCAACACATCATTAGACTGATGATGGTAAGGACAATCTCTTAACATTGAATTGAACCTCTCCCAAACCTGATACAAATTCTCACCCTCTCTCTGTTTGTAACTTAGAATCTGACTTCTAAGCCTGACTGTCTTCCCTGATGGAAAGAATCATATCAAAAACTTTCTCGCTAGGTCATCCCAAGTAGTAATAGAATTTGGCGGTTCAGCCTTTAACCACCTCTTGGCTTCCCCAGCAGTGAAAACGGGAATAGTGTAAGCCTCACATAATCAAATGATACTCCAGCAGGTATATATGTGTCACTTCTCTCCAAGAAGTTTTGGAGATGCTGCTGTGGATCTTCATGAGGGAGACCTGTAAATTGCCCGCTGGTGTGCAATAACTGCACCATATTCTGCTTAAGTTAAAATCTCCTTCCTGGTTCCCTCCCGCGAATGATGGATGTTACATTATTCGCATGTGGGATTGCCACCTCGCGGACCGGTCTTGCTGCCATCTCTTCTGGCACTAAAACTGCCCTTACAACCGGTGGATGCTATTGTTGCTCCAGAATTGCCCTCCTTAATAACTGCAACTTCTTTTCTAGAGCTTCCCTCTTCTGTAGATGAAATTGTCTCTCCGGCTCTAAAAACGGATCCACCAACTCCTTATCTCTTTCCAGCATTCAGAAACAACTTAGTACCTGCAAGAGAAATCGCTAAGATCAAGTTTTCAACACTTGTATCGAACTTGCAAACTAACACTAAGAAAATTAAGTCACCAATTGCGCCAGTTCCTAGCAACGACGCCAAAAACTTGTTCACTCCCAATCGCATGCAAGTGCACGTGGTTGTACAAGTAATAAAGTGGCTTTATTTCAAGCCAGGTATCAAACCCACAGGGACTGTAACGAAGGAGTAATTTTTCTCTAAGTGTTTAGTATACACACTTCTTTATACAAGTAGACAAGCAAAACAAATGGTGATTATTCAAGAATATTAGTTAATATAACCTTAAGTGAAAATTATGAATTATAATCTGAACAATAGCACAAACAAGATGAGGTGAAGGCAAAACATGCAGATATGTAATTTATTGATTAAATTTCAGTCAACACTTCTCTTCGGTTGTTAGTCAAGAATTATTAACAATGGATTGGTTCTTTCGAACTCCTCACCAATTAAAGAATTATGAGATTTACATTACACATTTCTGTGATGCAACAACTCATATTCTCGTAAACCAACTAAATTCCATTGATGACCAAATATGACATTACAAATATATTTCTATTATGAACGTTAATCTTCTCTTAATTTCTCAACCAAGACAAGAACATATTCTACCAATTCACATCCATCCAAATAATCTTCCTTTCGGAAATAAATTAGAATTTTAATATATACATTAACAATGGCCAATCATTGATGTAGTAAAAACAAGAATCAGTAGAACAACGTTTTAGAGAAGATAAAAACTGAAATAAAATCAATTACATACTACTGCAATTATCCTCAACCTCATCCAAAGGTGAATTAGCCACTCATTTGAGGATTAAACATCTTCAAACAAGTAGAAAACATACAAGCAATTGAAATTTAAGAGAAAAAGGAAGAGAATTAACCCTAGGACTTCTTCAGCTCAACTGCTTGATACCCACATTCTAGCATGAAATGTTAGATACTTTAAAATAAAACCTAAGTGTTCTATTTATACAAGTGAGAAATTTCCCGGAATAAACTGGCAACGTGGCACGGAGGGTATCGCGGAGCATCAGCTCCGTGCCACGACCCTGTCGCGGAGCCTCACTGGAACTTGGATGCACAGATTCTTAACCTCAACATGGCACAGAGGCTATCGCAGAGCCTCAGCTCTGTGCCACGGACTTGTCGCGCACCTTCACTGGAATCAGGGTGTGCAACAAAGTCTTCCCAGCGTGTCACGGAAGTGAACGCGGAGCATAGGCTCCGTGACACGGTGCCATCACGCACCTTCACTGGAATTCGCCTGAAATTTCACTCTAGGCAGAATGCCTCCGCGATGGTAGCGTGACACGACCTCTATCGCGGAGCATCAACTTTTTAGTATTTTCTTGCCAACTTCCGCGTTTTGCTTCCGAGTCCATTCCTCCACTTCACCAACTTGTAGATTAGTTTCCAAAATTCATTCTAAAATACAAAAATAATAACTAATCATGTTGGTTAGTATAAATCTACATTTACATAAAAACCACATGAGAATGCACATATAAAAGTAGATAAATAAGTCCAAATTAAGTAATAAAGTATCACTTGGGCATGCAATTATGCCCAAGATCAGTAATATGAACATATCCATGCATAAATCATGAGGAACAATGTGAGATTCTTATAACAGACATACTCCATATGAGCACACATGAAGCCTAACCTGTAAACCCTTAGTCGCGAGGGTGTTCGTACCTTGCAAAGAGTAGAACCACGAAAGGGCATGATATCACTCATGAAAGGCCCATTTGGGGCAAAGGGGGACAGTCTCAAGGGAGGTCCCATCGTGACCTACAGGGCCACATAGTTTTGAGATTCGGGGTAAAATTTGGGCTTCGAACCTACTCGGTGTTAAATACTACTCTCAAAATATATATAGTGCTCATAGGATAACATACATGAAATTCATGGGTTAGTTAAATCATGATAATCATAAGCATGCTTGAAGATACGTGAACTAGCCATGAAATAAGGCTCGTGAGTCGGCCATAATCATAAATCATAAATCATGAGATTTATGAATACTTACAAAACATGAATATACTTGATATTCATAAATTCATGATGAGAATTTGAGAGAAATTATATCATGAGTCATAAATCGTGATGGATTAATGAACATCAATATCAAAGTAGAATCATAACTTGAACTTCCATAAAACATGCATAATTGGGCATAGTTTTGTAGAGATTTAAATCTTATAATTTATAAGTGAAATAGTTGTAAAATCTGTCCATGATTCATAGAATACAACTTGATACATGAAGGAAATTAATCCATGGGTGGATCATAAGAATGGATAAAAACCCATAAAATATTCAATAAAATTTCATGAATTAGGGAGAGATTGGGCATGGGTGTGAACAAATTCACCCATTAATAACCCTACATACCTGAAGGGATCTTATGCTCACACTTCCTTCATAGCCCAAAGAGAATTGGAGAGAAATTGGAGAAATTATCTAAGCTTGACCTCCAAGGAACAACTCTAATTTGCATGCATTGAATGGTAAGGCTTGGAATAGGTTTAATACTCTTAAAACCCTGCAACTAAGCTTAAAATGATGTAGTTTAGGACTTAGGAGCGTAGAAATTATGAAAATGCCCATAATGGTTCGATAGAAAATCTCATACTACCAGAAACGACGAGTCGTTTGACGAGTTGTTAAGCAAATCACAGGTCGTTTTCCAATTCGTTATCAAAATGATGAGTCATTTGCTTAATTCTTGAAGTACACTATAATTTCCCACTACTGCTCAAACCATGGGTCACTTAACTACTCGTTAGGCAAATGTCAAGTCATTTGCTGACTCGTTAGGGGATATTCCTATCTTTACAAATGACGGGTGATTTGCTGACTCGTTAGCAAGATGACAAGTCACTTAATGACTCGTTAGGCAATGAAGAGTCATTTGCTGACTTGTTAGGGGATATTTTGATCTTTACAAATGACGGGTGATTTGCCGACTCGTTAGCAAAATGACGAGTCACTTAACGACTCGTTAGGTAAACGACGGGTGATTTGACGACTCGTTCTGAGCCCTGGTGCAGAAAATTCTATTTTCTCCGTTTCAACTCTCGGGTCTGATCTTAGAATTTTTGGGGCATTACACTTAATATCTTGCTGATTTGGCACCAGCAGGGAAAACCCATGTTCTCTACAAAATTTGAGAGAGGGAAGTTTAGATAGACTCAGGGTCAATTAAAGTAGGATCCTTCACGAGGGGGAGGATTTGCAGCTAGGATAGAGATATACCTAGTTCGCCCTATTTAACTCACATACAAGAGTTTAAAGGCATTCTTATTATAAGCATTTCATAGAGATATAGACATGTGATTAATCTAAGTAGAGGGCTAAAGACTCAAGAGATTCATGACTATACTATTAACTCTATGAATTAGCATTTTGATAAATGTTCACATTTAACGAAAGTGTAACCACAAGCATGAATGCGAAAATGTTCCATAGCCCTGAAATTTGTCTTTTATTGCTATAACCCAAACTCCACATTTTAACTTATCTATAATTAATCTTTAGTTATTAACCTTAGAATAATCAAGTTCGTGATGTTGTTGTCGGGTACTTAAAAATTGATTTATGTTTAGATTTAGCTATTACTACTTTTATTATTCAAGTTGTTTCTAATTTTAATGTAGATTTTATATATATGTATATACGTGTGTGTATATACACACACACACACATATACGTATACATATACATATACGTATATTTATATATGTGTATATGTATAGATATGTATATAGGTTTATATCTTTGTAGTATTTTGCTAACCTTATTAACATGACGTCTTGGAGTAAAAATTGGTCGATTGATGTGTATTCATATTTTGGTGATCCTTGTATGAGTTGTGGAGGATCCAACCTTTGACAACACTACCATAATATTTCAAGCAATGTGTCGTGTGCACCTCCCCAATCCTTTGAGTTGAGCATTTATAGTATATGTGGTGGTCAAAACTGTCGCGCCCTATTTTGAACTAGTCCAAATAGTTTACAACTTTTGGCTCTTCTACCTGGTTAAAAAAAGTTAAGAGTCACCATTTAATTTTACAGATTTATTAGAAAACCTATGTGTATTACAGATGCTTAACTCTACTGGCCTACTAAACTAGTGAAATTCTAGGTAAGGGTCTTATTTACTCCAAAGGAAGGTGTTAGGCACACCTCGGAAATCCAAAGATAGTCCTTAAATTTAGTCTAAGATATGCTAGGTGATAATTTATTCAATTATTATATGCTAAAAAATGGTTTAAAAGAGAAAAAAATGGATCTAAAAATGATTTAAGAACAACTTGAAAAAACACTAAAAAATGTATGAGGTATATAAAATATACAATTGATATACATATGATATACGGTAGTGATATGTAGGTTGTGTATATATTAATAAGTAGTAGTTTGAAATAGTTGGAGGAAAATGTAGAAAAATAACTTAAATGTCTTTGTAATTAAAATGTATGAGACTTGTAAAAATATAAATAATATATATATGTATACAAAAATGATATACTTATAATATACTTTATAATATATGAGATATATGTAGTGTAAAAGTATATGTGAAATAATTATAAAATAATGTGTATGTTATATAAAGTGGATAAAATAATATATATGGGGCGAAATATATATGTGCAACTATATATGAATTATAAATAACTTATAAATATTTATGTGCATGTGTGTGTAAAATAATATATGTAGTATATATGCGTCAATAAATATTTATGAATAGATGTTATTATATGAGAAAAATAATTAAAAGCATGCATATATATGTATGAGTAAAGTAGTATGTAAAAATATATATTTCATGTATGAATAGTAATATATTGAAAAAGAAATTATAATATAATCATATGTAAAGTATATTTGTAAATTTATATATATATATATATATATATATACACATACACCCCCCCCCCCCCTCATACTTGAGCGTTTCGAGAACCGAAAATGCTGAAATGGGCCAGATTTTGGGCCTGATCTTCTGCAACTAGGATATAAAAATAATTGGGTCAGCAGCCCACTTTAGCAACTATTGACAGATTTTAGCTATTTGGGCCTGGTGTTTGAAGTTAATTCATGGACCTTAATAGAAAAATCATTTTATTACTTCTTTTATTCTTAATTAGCTTGAAAAGAGAAACTTATATTTCTTTTAAACATAGAAAGAGATGAAATAATATTAAACCCTTTAAAAAGAGAAGACCATTTTTTATGCTCTTTTCCTAAAGTTCTTTTATACACCAACATAATAAATAAATAAATAAATAATATTTGGCACGGTCTTGTGAAAAGAAAACAAATCCTACAATAGGCGGTCAATACTAAATAAAATATTGGTTCGTACAACATCACACAAAACACACAAAAGTTAGCAATTAATAGCAAGAATAATATAATGAAAGAAAAGAGTCGTAAGAACGAAGCGTTAGAATTGTTGAGTGCTTTCAAGAGCCTCATTCCTGATATTTGACTCAGAGAGATGCAGGGATCCTATTAGCTGTGACCCCCACAATGTTGGGCAAGGTTGAGTTTCAAATGAAAATTCTCAACTCCGGTTGATGCCATTAAAAAGAGAAAAATGTAAAGGATTAGAGAGTTAATTTTAATAAATAAAAAAAGACATGGGCAAGATAGCAAGATCATTAAATTATTGATGGAAATATATGCTTATTATAATCAATTATAATCAAGATAGCAGATATAGTATATGAAAAGTTTAAAACTCAAGCTCCAAACTAACAAAAATAGGCATACTATAAGACAAGTTTTAAAACTCAAGCCCCAAACAAATAAAATATCCCTTTCACTACTTTAAATAATTCACATTTGTTTCAAGGGAGATAAGGACTTGCAACTAGAAACTAAATTACTTTGAAGGTGTAATTATTAAAACCCCAAAACTTGCAATAGAGACATGCAATAGAGAGACCATACTCTTAAGAAATAAAATAAATGAAATAACTCACATCCCTTATTACCATTTTGACTAAAGGATCATTTTAACACATACAAACAATTAACCAATTAAGAGGGCTATTCAACTTAAATAATTGGAAGTAATGAAGATACATAATTATACACATTGATCCTAAAAAGATATTTAAATTCATAGCATCCCACAACCATCCTTGCACATATGATCAAGAATGTAAACTCAAAATGAACTTAAGAGAGATGATTTGCTTGCAAGGATCATTAGCGTTGTATTAACTACTTCTCTAGAAACTAATTACTATTAGTTAAAATCTAAACATGTGTAAATGTTTGACAATCTAAAAGAACACTTCTTCAAATCAAATCTTCAAACAAGAAAGAGAAATTGTTTCAAAGTTTCATTTCACATCCTTCATTCTTATCATTTGAATACTTCATTATGTTTCAACACATTCAAAAGGCAATGTTTTTGACATTCAAAGCAAATTGTTATGGTCAAGATAGGAGAAGCAAGTATCTACTAAATCACACTGATGTTAATTAACCATTTTACGCCAACACTTCACTATTTCAAATAGGAACTCATCTGTGACACACTTAAGAAATTAAAAGGAAGAACAATAGACTTTAACACAAAAAAAGTCTTAAAATAGGAAGAAATAATAATACTTATAATATCATTTTGAGCATATTAGTTAAAATCATGATTGAGTAATTAACATAAACAAAATATTTAAAAGATGTACATGACTAGTTTTTCAAAAATGATCAATGACAACTAATCATTCTATATTTAAAAAAAAAGAAACTCAACACCATTCCTTAAACTAGTTAGATTAGAAGGTGTCTTTCATAACAAGAAGTTCTCTAGTTTAAGACATTTTATCATAAACAAAGTCTTGAACTTAATTAAGTTAGATCCCAAACTTTCAATTATCTTACTAGATGGCTGTCCATAATCATACTAGAACTTTCAAACAACATTTAATAAAACTCAAAAAAAGCATTAAATCCTACTTTAAAGTTATAATCTTTGAGACTTTTCATCCTAGGTAAAAGCTAGAAAACAACTTGTAAATGCACAATAAATTAAGAACATAACTACAGAGGTATAATCATATTCACACAACATCCACAATGAATTCAAGATGGGCAGCCAATCAACAATTAAAGCTTTAAACTTCACAAAAGGTATTTCGAGCTACATCAAGGTCGTTAAGAATCTCCAAACATACAATACAATACAGATAAATTGAACGACTAGAAACAGTTATGTTTCACATGCTTTGTACTCTAATTCATTAGACTAAAACAACCATCTCCTCCCAAACACATAAAACTACCCGAAACTAATTGGAAGGCTGTAAAAATAGATAGAAAAAGGAGCATTATCAGATGTTGTATAGCGATTAAAGTCGAGATTTGTCGAATCTTAGGTTGGAGACTCCAACTCCGAATGTGAATACGATGAGTAAAAAAAATGTGGGGCAGCGCGACGTTAGGATTAAAAAAAATATAGATTACAAAGCAAAGAGATCAAATCAGTGCACTCTTTCTCTCGTCTCTCTGTTCTGTTTCCATGTGTATGCATGTGGATTTTTTTTGGTTTCTCAGTGTGTTTGTTGTGGCGTATGTGTGTCTGTGCTTTTTTTTTTCACTGCCTATTTTTCTTTATATGAACCTCCTGCATGTTCCCATTCCTCTTTTTCATTTGCTACTGCCCCATTTTATAGAGGAGATTGGGGGACTCAACAAATAAAATCCCAAAAATAAAGAATTCAAAATTTGAATCCTTGATGGGATAGATGGCGTGGGAAGGAAAGAGAAGAAATCAGAAAGAATTAAAGAAAAGGCAAAAGACTTGCGTATTGAACTATTGAGATAGTTCTTCACACCAATAGGGACAGGGCAGTGAGAAATCTGGATCATTGGGGGTGGAAGTGACAAGCGATCTAGGGGAGGGATCGCGGGGGACTGGGGTTCGCAAGGGGTCTGGGTCACTACCGGGGCGAGCTGTGGTGGTGGTCTAGAGAGGCTGGTCGTCGTTGGGTTGGTCAGAGCATCAATGGAGAGAGGGAGAGAACAACGGATTTCAGGGAGAGACAGATAGAGAGAGAGATTTACGGTGGGTTAGGAACGAAGAGTGGAGGGGTAAGGTACTTTGGATATTTTAGGCGGGTTTGGGTAGGGTCGGGTCAAAATAATTTGGACCGTCTGATCTAATGATCACACAGTTAGGATTAAAGTAAATAAATAAATAAATAAGATAAATAAGTAAATAAATACTTAATATAAAAATTGATATACATAATAAATAAATATGTAATGAGAGTAATAAATGCTGGCCAATGAACCAAAATTGAATGGCTGAGATTAGAGAGAAGAAATACAATCCATATAGTGCCTACATGGTACGCGTGGATTGACTAAAATTGAGTGACAAGGATTGAGAAATATGCAGATTTCTGGCTCAATTTGTGGCTAAAATTGCAATTTAAGACAAAGTCAATTTTATTTCAATTTTAGCCACATTCTTAATAAAATAGCATTAATTATAAAAAATTAAAATCATTTAAATAGTAAAATCATCTCATTCTTGAAATATAAATAAAAATCAAGATGCATTATTAATCGATTAATTTAATTAAGCTTCCGAACTTAAATAAAAATAGAATGTTTATTTCCGAAAATGGATAAATATAGTATTTAAATTATAATTGACCTAAAACCAATACCCTAAAATACGTACTTAAATAAAAAATATATTTTTACACGAAAAATACGATATTATATATAAAGTTTTTTTTGGAGTGTTTTTTACATTTAAAATTGTTATACCCTGGGAGCTCAAAGATCGGACCCAGGAGTTGAAAAGGGGAAAATGTAAAATTTATGTTGCAGACACAGGACGAGTCGTGGAACGACTCGTGGGGACAACCCATGAGTCGTCAGGTGACTCGGGAGGGAGACCAGTGAAGAGTTGGGAAGTTTGGAGAAAAGGGTCCCCATGGGTGTGGGAACGACTCATGGTCAGACACCACGAGTCGTTAGGTCAGCCGTGGGATGAGGGAGAAGAAAAGAGAAGGAAGGAAACAGTGCACTTCATGGGTGGTGACCAAAAGTCGTGGTAAGCCACCATGATTCGTGGGGTTCCCCATTGCCACCCAGATGAGAAAATCCCAGCGATTTAGGCAGTGTACATGGCGGGCAAGATAACGAGTCATGGCCTTCGAGAACGAGTCGTCAGGTCGTCTGTTGGGACCACCTGGCAGTAATTTTCTGCAAATTTAGTAAGGGCCTTTTTCGTAATTTCTAAGTTTCTAAAGCCTATACTACGTCATTTAAGGCTCGTTTTAGTGGGTTTTAAGAGGGGAAAACCTATTCTAGGTTATTCCTTCCATGCATGCAAGCTTGAGAGGTTGAAGAGGTGATCTAGAGCAATTCTTCAAGGTTTTCATTCAAATCTCTCTTCGGCAATCAGAGAAGTGGTAGAATCAATCCCTTCCAGGTATGTAGGGTTATGAGTGGGTGTCTTCTTCCATACCCATGTCCAATTTCTATCTAAATATGAGAATTTTCTATGATCAAGTATGGGGTTTCTATACAAATACGTAAATAATCGATTTCTTTACATGGGTATGAATTGATTATGATTTTATTATGGAATTGTGAAGCATGGTCAAATTTTATAATGATTTCAATTAAAATTATGTTTCTAGTCTTATGAATGTGAAAACCAATTGATGATATGATCATGAAAAGTGAGATTGGTGAAATAAATATGATAATGATGAGATAATATGATGAAAAGCATGATTTGAAGCTACCTGTGTCTATAATTATGTTTTCGATGAGAATTGAGTATTTCTAAGTATGATAAAGCTTTTGGAAATGCCCACATGTTAAGTTTAAATGATGATTTTTCTGAACTAAGCTTACCATATGGTTTTGGAGCAAAGGCTCCCAAGTATGTATTCAACTTGTGGTATGTTTTGAACTAAAGCTTCTCACATGCATGATTTCGTATTTGAGATGTATTGATCATTGAGCTTCATCAATAGGCAATGTCGAGCTTCGTTATATATGATGTAGAGGATTGCAGGTTTTGGGAGAAGACTCTAGCACCGAGCAGGCTAAGGGTTGATCACCCTATGCCCTAGAACTACGTGCCAACGTAGGTTGATACTATGATATTATTAGGACCTCCCTTGTGAGATATCCTTGGCCCTAATGGCCCATGAGCTTGATATTGATATCATAGTAGCGGCCTTAGCCCGGGTAATGTTTTGGACGACTCTGCCCACTTGAGTGTAATAGGCGGGACCACATAAGCTCTACCCCAGTATGTCAGTTAAGTGATGAGTCTCCCATTGTCTATATGATTCAGATTTGTATATTCATTATTCATGGTTATTATTGTACACATGCATGTTCTAAAAGCAAGGTTTGGCTCAATGTTTAGCTTTTCTATAAACGTTATGTTTCAGCTTTGAGTTATTCAAGTAAGTGGATGTTATAAAGTATTTGTTGTCATGTTGTGAAAAGATCATGATTTCAGAAAGAATGCCTTCAAGCCCTACTCTCAGTTAATGAAGTTTATGTTTCAACTATCTTAAAGTGATTTCACTTACTTTAGCAGTTTTACTTACCTTGCATACTCATTACATTCCACGTACTGACCACATAATTTCTATGTTGTATCGTTTCATGATACAGGACCCGGCTCTCAGGTTCAGCCCCGCTCTTAGACAGGTCATCGGAGTTAGCGTCTTCTTATTGGTGAGCCCTCATCTTTCGAGGACCCGACTATCTATCTTTCTTTATGTATCTTAGTTTTCAGCTTGTTGAGTCAGTTGGGGTCTTGTCCCATCATCTCATCGTGTTTAGAGGCTATTCAAACATATGTATGTATTCAGTTTCAGACTTCATATTTGGATGTTATATTTAAGTCAGACTTTCGCTATGATTGTATTGAGGGTTGTTTAGTTCTTGATTGAGTTAGATGTATACTTATGCCATGGGTCGAATTGGGGACTCTCGAGGCTCCTTGTCCTGTGTACGATCCGAGCCTCCATTTGGGTCGTAAACAACTTGGTATCAGAGTAATAGGTTTGAAGCGTCATAGGGTGTCGGAAAGCCACGTTAAGTAGAGTCTTTTTCATGGGTGTGAAGTGCGCCACACTTATGAAGAAGAGGCTACGAGACGTTTAGGAAATGTTTCCTTCTTTCATGATCTATGTCATGTGATGAAAAGTCTTTCTATCCTTCTAATTCATGCTATTCGCGATTGTAGAATCATGGCTCCTCGAAGAATGAATAGAAGGAGGAATGGAGGTGGTGAAGGCCATGAGGATGGCAATGGTCATGGGCATCAGCCAGCCCCACCAATTCAGGAGCCTCAGGCACCGGAGCCAACTATCCATGCTGAGTTTCGGGCTGTTATTCAGATGCTTGTGCAGGCCTTGACCACCCAAGTCAATTAGTAGGCCGTTGCGCATGTTTCGCAAAATGGCAATGCAGTAGTGGCTCGAGTCAGAGACTTCTAGAGGATGGACCCACCGGAGTTCCTTGGGTCCAAGGTAGATGAGGACCCACATGAGTTTGTTAATGAATTTTTCAAAATCACCCAGGTCATGGGGGTGAATGGGGTTAAGTGCGCCAAGTTGGCTTCTTATCAGCTAAAAAGGGTCGTGCATATCTGGTTTCACCAGTGGAAGGATAGCAGGGTTGCAGGAGCAGGTCCGGTCACTTGGGAAGAGTTCCATATTGCATTTCTAACCAGTTCTTCCCTCGGGAGATGAGGGAGTTGAAAAAAGTGGAGTTTGTGAATTTGAAGTAAGAGAGAATGATTGTACAAGAGTATGCCTTTGAGTTCACTCACCTATCGAAATATGCCCCAGAGTTGCTAGCCAATTAGAGGATGTGAGTGAGTAGATTCGTCCATGGGATAGCAAGTTACTTGGACAAAGATTGTAGAACTTCCATGCTCCACCAAGATATGGAATTTCCTCGCATAGTGTTTTATGACCAGAAGATGGAGGTGGCACATTCGAGAGAGAGGGAAGCCAAGAGGGCCAGGACCGAAGACCACAAATTTTCTCAGCAAAGGTCCGGTGGTGCACATCGACAATAGACTCACCATAGATCATCAGCCCCAACATCTTCGGCATTGAGTGTGCCATCATGGCCTAGAAATGATCATAGAGGGTGAGCATCAGGCTCGAGGGGTCAGAGCAGTAGACCCATAAATTCTAGCATCCCAGCTTGTTGCAGATGTGGTCGTGGGCACACATGCCAGTGCTTGGCAAGTTCAGGTACTTGTTTCAGGTGTGGGTATCCTGGACACATGCTTAGAGATTGTCTAGCTGCGAGGCAGGATCAGGTTGGGGGACGAGACCCAGCTTTTAGTTCAGCATCCCCTCCCGCACACTCAGCACATCAGGGGGCATCTACTAGCACAGCTGGCGGTCAGCGCCAGAACAGATTCTATGCTTTAACATCCCTTCAGGAGCAGGAGGTTTCCACAGATGTGGTCACCGGTATATTGCGAGTTTTCCATATTGATGTATATACTTTGCTAGATCCGGGGGCTACCTTGTCTTTTGTGACGCCTTATGTGGCTAGTAGCTTCGGAGTTAGTCCCAATGTCTTGTCAGAACCCTTCTTAGTTTCTACTCCAGTAGATGACTCAACTATAACTAGACGAGTATATAGAGGTTGCCCAGTCTCAATCCTTCATAAGGTTACCTCAACAAATTTGATAGAGTTAGCCATGACCGATTTTGATGTTATTCTTGGCATGGACTGACTATTTGCATGCTATGCTTTAATTAATTGTAGAACCTAGGCAGTAGAGTTCAGATTTCTGGGGTGAGCTAGTCTTAGAATGGAAACGTAATTCAGCTGTGCCTGTAGGTCGATTCATTTCCTTCCTTAAGGTCAGGAAGATGACTTCTAAGGGTTTCATGTACCATCTAGTTAGATTTAAGGATTTCAAGTCTGAAACCCTGACTATCCTGTCAGTTCCAGTAGTATATGAGTACCCCGAGGTCTTTCCCGATGATTTGCCAGGTGTTCCTCCTAAGCGAGAGATTGATTTTGGTATTGATCTTCTTCCTGACACAGCCTATATCTATTCCTCCCTATAGGATGGCTCCAACTGAGCTAAAAGAGTTAAAAGCAGTTGAAGGACTTGTTAGATAAGGGTTTCATTAGACCGAGCAAGTCTCCATGGGGTGCACCAGTTCTCTTTGTCCAAAAGAAAGATGGTTCTCTTCGCATGTGTATTGACTATCGATAGTTGAACAAAGTCACCGTTAAGAACGGGTATCCTTTATCCAGGATCGACTATTTATTTGACTAGCTTCAGGGTGCCAAGTGTTTCTCCAAGATTGATCTCAGGTCCGGGTATCATCAGCTCAGGATTCGGGAGAGTGATATCCTGAAAATAGCCTTCAGGATGCGGTATGGTCATTATGAGATTGTAGTTATGTCTTTTGGACTAACGAATGCTCCTGCATCTTTCATGGACCTGATGAAAAGGTGTTTAAGCAATATCTACACATGTTCGTGATTGTGTTCATTAATGACATCCTTATATATTCGCGGAGCAAGGAGGAGCATGCCGCTCATCTGAGAATAGTGCTTCAGACCCTCAAGGATCGCCAATTGTATGTCTAGGAAGTGTGAGTTTTGGTTGTACTCCATGGCATTTTATGGCCATGTGGTAATCGAGTGAGGGCATAACAGTAGATTCTCAAAAAATTGAGGCGGTGAAGAATTGGCCTAGACCAGTGAATCCTTGAGATATTCGAAATTTCTTATGTTTAGCTGGCTACTACTAGAGGTTTATTAAGAGCTTCTCATCTATTGCAGCACCTTTGACCACGTTGACTCAGAAAAGGGTAAAGTTCCAATGATTGGAGGCTTTGACAAAAGTTTCCAATAGTTGAAGACTCGACTTACTTCAGCACCGGTATTGACCCTACCCAAGGGCACCAATGGATTTGTGGTCTACTGTGATGCTTCAAGGATCGGACTTGGGTGTGTGTTGATGTAGCATGGGAAAGTGATAGCATATGCCTCAAGACAGTTAAAAGTCCATGAGAAAAATTACCCGACTCATGACCTTGAATTGGTTGCGCTGGTATTCGCCTTGAAAATATGGCGTGTTTATTTTATTGGGTGCATGTGGATGTGTTTGCAGACCACAAGAGCTTACAATATGTGTTCACGCAGAAAGACCTCAATCTACAACAAAGGAGGTGGTTAGAGTTACTCAAGGACTATGATATGAGTGTTCTTTACCATCCGGGTAAGGCTAATATGGTGGCGGGCGCACTTAGTAGAGTGTGTCCCATGTGGATAAAGGAAAGAAGGAGTTGGTGAAAGATATACATCAACTCGCAAAGTTAGGAATTAGGTTGGTCGACTCGATCGACAGCGGTGTTGTTATCCAGAACAGGTCAGAATCGTCCTTGATTACTAATGTGAAAGCTAGACAAGATGAGGATCCGATTTTGGTGAAGCTGAAGGAGGCCGTTCGAAGTCAGAATGTGGAAGTCTTCTCCCAAGGGGGAGATGGTGTGTTGCGGTACCAGGGTCATTTGTGTGTTCCAGATGTGAATGATTTAAGGACCAATACTGCATGAGGCACAAGAAACCAGGTATTCTATTCATCCAGGTGCAACCAAGATGTATCATGACTTATGAGAAATATAGTGGTGGAATGGTAAGAAGAGGGATATTGCAGAATCCGTAGCCAAGTGCCCGAACTGTTAGCAAGTAAAGTTTGAGCATCAAAGGTCAGGAGGCATACTTTAGGATATCAGCATTCCTACTTGGAAGTGGGGAGAGATTAATATGGATTTCATCATAGGCCTATCTCGTACTCACCGCAATATGATTCTATATGGGTGGTGGTAGACAGGTTGACCTAGGCTGCACACTTTCTACCAGTCAAAACCACAGATTTAGCGGATGATTACACCAAACTGTATATTCGAGAGTTGGTTCGATTATATGGAGTTCCCTTATCCATTATTTCAGACCGAAGGTACTTAATTTACCTCTCAGTTTTGGCGGTCTTTTCAAGAAGGGCTTGGGACTTAGGTTAAACTAAGCACAACATTTCATCCGCAAACGGATGGTCAAGTGGAGCGGACAATCTAAACTCTTGAAGATATATTGAGAGCTTGCATGATGGACTTTAAAGGTATTTGGGATGATCACTTGTCCTTGGTCGAGTTCTCTTACAATAACAGTTATCACTCCAGTATCCAAATGGCACCGTTCGAGGCTATCTATAGGTAGATATGTAGATTACCCATCGGGTGGTTTGAGGTTGGTGAGGCAGCTATGATAGGGCCAGATTCGGTTCATGAGGCTATGATGAAGGTTCAGTTGATAAGGGACATGCTGGAAACCACTCAAAGCCGTCAAAAGTCAAATGCAGATGTGAGGAGGAGAGAGTTGGAGTTCGAGGTGGACAATTGGGTATTTCTGAAGGTATCTCCCATGAAGGGAGTCATGCGGTTTGGGAAGAAAGGAAAACTCAGTCCCTGCTATGTTGGTCCCTACCATATTATGAGGAGAGTTAGTAAGGTAGCATATGAGTTGGACTTGCTCTCAAAGTTATCTTTCGTGTATCCTGTGTTTCATGTAATGCTGCAGAAGAAATGCTTGGGAGATCCAGGTTTAGTAGTTCCGGTGGACAGCGTTGGTGTTAAGGATAGCCTTAGTTATGAGGAAGTTTCGGTGGAAATATTGGCTCTATGACTCTATTTAGCTTTATTTTCAGTTCATGCACGCAAGTTTCTTTTATGTATATGGGTGTGTATGATATTTGAGAATTTAGTTCAGCAGTATATTTGAATCGGAGGTAGTCATTCTTTTAGTTTTAGTTTAAATAATTAGTATTTGCATATGATAATTGCATGTTTTTATTTTCTGCCTGTTTAAAACATTCAAGGACAAATGTTCCCAAGGGGGAGATATTGTTATACCCTGGGAGCTCAAAGATCGGACCTGGGAGTTGAAAAGGGGAAAATGTAAAATTTATATTGCAGGCACAAGACGAGTCATGAGACAACTTGTGGGGATAGCCCACGAGTCGTTAGGTGACTCGTGGGGGAGACCAGTGAAGAGTTGGGAAGTTTGGAGAAAAGGGTCCCCATGGGCGTGGGAACGACTCGTGGTCAGAGACCACGAGTCGTTAGGTCAGCCGTGGGGTGAGGGAGAAGAAAAGAGAAGGAAGGAAGCAGTGCACTTCACGGGCGGTGACCACGAGTCATGGTCAGCCCCATGATTCATGGGGTTCCCTGTTGCAGCTAGATGAGAAAATCTCGTAGATTTAGGCAGTGTACCTGACAGGCAAGGTAACGAGTCGTGGCCTTCGAGGATGAGTCGCTAGGTCGTCCGTTGGGACCACCTGACAGTAATTTTGCTGCGAATTTAGTAAGGGCCTTTTTGTAATTTCTAAGTTCTTAAAGCCAATAATACATTGTTTAAGGCTCTTTTTAGTGGATTTTAAGAGGGTAAAATCTATTCTAAGTTATTCCTTCCTTTCATGCAAGCTTGAGAGGTTGAAGAGGTGATCTAGGCAATTCTTCAACATTTTCATTCAAATCTCTAGTAGAGTCAATCCCTCCCTGGTATGTAGGGTTATGAGTGGGTGTCTTCTTCCACACCGATGCCCAATTTCTATCTAAATATGAGAATTTCCTATGATCAAGTATGGGGTTGCTATCCAAATACGTAAATCTCCGATTTCTTTCCATGGGTATGAATTGATTATGATTTTATTATGGAATTGTGAAGCATGGGCAAATTTTATAATTATTTCAATTAAAATTATGTTTCTAGTCTTATGAATGTTGAATCCCATTGATGATATGATCATGAAAAATGAGATTGGTGAAATAAATATGATAATGATGAGATAGTATGATGAAAAGCATGATTTGAAGCTATCCATGTCTATAATTATGTTTTCGATGAGAATTGAGTATTTCTAAGGATGATAAAGCTTTGGGAAATGCCCACATGTTATGTTTAAATGATGATTTTCCCGAACTAAGCTTAACACATGGGTGTTGGAGCAAAGGCTCCCAAGTATGTATTCAGCTTGTTGTATGTTTCTAACTAAAGCTTCTCACATGCATGATTTCGTATTTGAGATGTATTGATCATTGAGCTTCATCAATAGATGATGTTGATCTTTGTTACATACAATGTAGAGCAATGCAGGTTTTGGGACAAGAGTCTAGCACCGAGAGGGATAAGGGTCGATCACCCTATGCCCCAGAACTATGCGCCAACGTAGGTTGATACTAGTATATTATTGGGACTCCCTTGTGAGCTATCCTCGTCCCTAATGGCCCATGAGCTTGATATCGATATCATGGTAGCGTCCTTAGCCCTGACAATGTTTTGGATGACTCTGCCCACTTTAGTGTAATAGTCGGGACCACATAAGCTCTATCGCGCTACGTTAGTTAAGTGACAAGTCTCCTATTGTCTATATGATTCAGATTTGCATATTCATTATTCATGGTTATTATTGTACACATGCATGTTCTAAAAGCAAGGTTTGACTCAATGTTCAGCTTTTCTATAAACGTCATATTTCATCTTTGAGTTATTCGAGTAAGTAGATGTTATAAAGTATGTGTTGTCATGTTATGAAAAGATCATGATTTCAGAAAGAATGCATGCAAGCCCTACTCTCAGTTAATGATGTTTATGTTTCTACTATTCACTGTCTTAAAGTGATTTTAATTACTTTAGCAGTTTTACTTACCTTGCATACTCGATACATTCCACGTACTGACCACATACTTTCTATGCTATATCGTTTCATGATACAAGACCTGGCTCTTAGGTTCAACCCTGCTCTTAGACAGTTCATCGGATAGCATCTTCTTGTTGGTGATTCCTCATCTTCCGAGGACCCGACTATCTATCTTTCTTTATGTATCTCAGTTTTGATCTTGTTGAGTTAGTTAGGGTATTGTCCCATCAACTCGTCTTATTTAGAGGCTATTCATACATATGTGTGTATTCAGCTTCGAACTTCATATTCGGATGTTATATTTAAGTCAGACTTCTGCTATGATTGTATTGATGGTTGTTTAGTTCTTGATTGAGTTAGATGTTTGCTTATGCCATGGGTCGACTTGGGGTCTTTCGTGGCTCCTTATCCCATGTTATGATTCGGGACTCCGTTCGGGTTATGACAAACTTAGTATCAGAGAAATAGGTTTGAACCGTCCTAGGGTGTCTGAAAGTCGCGTTAAGTAGAGTCTTTTTCGTGGGTGTGAGTGTGCCACACATATGACGAAGAGGCTATGAGACATTTAGGAAATGTTCCCTTCTTTCATGATCTATGCCATGTGATGAAAAGTCTTTGTATCCTTCTAATTCATGCTATTCGCGATTGCAGAATCATGGATCCTCGAAAAATGAATAGAAGGAGGAATAGAGGTGGTGACGGCCACGAGGATGGCAATGGTTATGGGCATTAGCCAGCCCCACCAGTTCAGGAGCCTCAGGCACCGGACCCAGCTGTCCATGCTGAGCTCTGGGCCGCTATTCAGATGCTTGCGCAGGCCTTTATTGCCTAGGTCAATTAGTAGGCCGTTGCGCATGTTTCGCAAAATGCCAATGCAGCAGCGGCTTGAGTTAGAGACTTCTTGAGGATGGACCCGCTGGAGTTCCTTGGATCCAAGTTAAATGAGGACCCACATGAGTTTATTGATGAGATTGTCAAAATCACCCAGGTCATGGGGGTGAATGGGGTTGAGTGCGCCAAGCTGGCCTCTTATTAGCTAAAAAGGGTCGCGCATATATGGTTTCGCCAATGGAAGGATAGCAGGATTGCAGGAGCAGGTCTGGTCACTTGGGAAGAGTTCCATGTTGCATTTCTAGATCAGTTCTTTCTTGGGGAGATGAGGGAGTTGAAAATAGCTGAGTTCGTGAATTCGAAGCAAGGGAGAATGACTGTACAAGAGTATTCCTTTGAGTTCACTCGCCTATCGAAATATTCCCCAGATTTGGTAGCCGATCAAAGGATGCGAGTGAGTAGATTCGTCCATGGGATAACAGGTTACTTGGATGAAGATTGTAGGACTGCCATGCTCCACCAGGATATGGACATTCCTCGCATAGTGTTGTACGCCCAGCAGATGGAGGCGACACATTTGAGAGAGAGGGAGGCCAAGAGGGCCAGGACCAAGGACTATAGATTCTCTCAACAGAGGTCCAGTGCTGGGCACCGACAACAGACTCACCAGAGATCATCAGCCCCGACATCTTCAGCATTGATTGTGTCATCCAGGCCTCGACATTATCAGAGAGGGCACGCATTAGGCTCGAGGGTCAGAGTAGCAGACTCGCAAATTCTAGCATCCCAGCTAGTCGTAGATGTGGTCGAGGGCACACAGGCCAATGCTTGGCAGGTTCAAGTACTTTTTCGGGTGTGGGCAGTCCGCACACATTCTTAGATATGTTCCAGCTGCGAGGTAAGATCATATTGGGGGCTGAGGCCCAGCTTTTAGTTCAGCAGCCCCTCCCACATGCTTAGCACATCAGGGGGCATCTACTAGCACAGCTGGCGTTCAGCTCCAGTACAAACTCTATGCTTTAACATCCCGTTAGAAGCAGGAGGTTTCTCGGATGTAGTCACTGGTATGTTGCGAGTTTTTCATATTGATGTTTATGCTTTGCTTGATCCGGGGGCTACCTTGTCTTTTGTGACACCTTATGTGGCCAGTAGCTTCCAAGTTATTCCCAATGTCTTGTTAGAACCCTTCTCAGTTTCTACTCCAGTAGGTCACTCAGTTATAGCTAGACGAGTATATAAAGGTTGCCTAGTCTTAATCCTTCATAAGGTCACCTCAGCAGATTTGATAGATTTAGCCATGACTAATTTTGATGTTATTCTCAGCATGGATTGGCTATTTGCATTGTATGCTTTAGTTAATTGTAGAACTCAGGCAGTAGAGTTCAGATTTCTGAGTGAGCTAGTCTTAGATTGAAGGGTAGTTCAAGTGTGCCTGTCAGTCGAGTCATTTCCTACCTTAAGGCCACAAAGATGATTTCTAAGGGTTGCATGTACCATCTAGTTAGGGTTAAGGATGTTGAGTCCTAAACCCCGACTATCCAGTCAGTTCCAGTAGTATGTGAGTACCCCGAGGTCTTTCCCGATTATTTGCCAGGTGTTCCTCCCGAGCGGGAGATTGATTTCGGTATTGACCTTCTTCCCAACACGCAACCTATATCTATTCCTCCCTACAGGATGGCTCCATCCGAGATAAAAGAGTTAAAAGAGCAGTTGAAGGACTTGTTTGATAAGGGTTTCATTAGACCGAGCAAGTCTCCATGGGGTGCACCAGTTCTCTTTGTCCGAAAGAAGGATGGTTCTCTTCGCATGTGTATTGACTATCGACAATTGAACAAAGTCACCATTAAGAAAAGGTATCCTTTACCCAAGATCGACTATTTGTTTGACCAGCTTCGGGGTGCCAAGTGTTTCTCCAAGATTGATCTCAGGTCCGGGTACCATCAGCTAAGGGTTCAGGAGAGTGATATACCGAAAACAACTTTCAGGATGCGGTATGGTCATTATGAGTTTGTAGTTATGTCTTTTGGACTAACGAATGCTCCTGCAGCTTTCATGGACCTGAGGAACATGGTGTTTAAGCAATATCTGGACATGTTCGTGATTATGTTCATTGATGACATCCTTATATATTCGCGGAGCGAGGAGGAGCATGTCGCTCATTTGAGAATTGTGCTTCAGACCCTCAAGGATTGCCAATTGTATGCCAAGTTCAGCAAGTGTGAGTTTTGGTTGTACTCTGTGGTATTTTTGGGCGATGTGGCAATCGAGTGAGGGAATAACGGTAGATTCTCAGAAAATCGAGGCGATGAAAAATTGGTCTAGACCGGTGAATCCTTTAGATATTCAAAATTTCTTGGGTTTAACTGGATACTACCGGAGGTTTGTTGAGGGCTTCTGATCTACTGCAGCACCTTTAACCAAGTTGACTCAAAAAAGGGTGAAGTTCCAATGGTCAGAGGCTTGTGAGAAAAGTTTTCAAGAGTTGAAGACTCGACTCACTTCAACACCGGTGTTAACCCTTCCTAAAGGCACCGATGGATTTTTGGTGTACTACGAAGCTTCAAGGATCGGGCTTGGGTTTGTGTTGATGCAGCATGGGAAAGTGATAACATATGCCTCAAGATAGTTAAAAGTCCATGATAAGAATTAGCCGACTCATGACCTTGAATTGGCTGTTGTGGTATTCGCCTTGAAAATATGGCGGCATTATTTATATGGGGTCCATGTGGATGTGTTTACGGACCATAAGAGCGTACAATATGTGTTCACACAGAAAGACCTCAATCTACGACAAAAGAGGTGGTTAAAGTTACTCAAGGACTATGATATGAGTGTTCTTTACCATCCGGGTAAGGCTAATGTGGTGGCGGGCGCACTTAGTAGCCTCTCTATGGAGAGTGTGTCCCATGTGGATGAGGAAAGAAGGAGCTGGTGAAAGATGTACATCAACTGGCAAGTTTGGGAGTTAGGTTGGTCGACTTGACCGATGGTGGTGTTGTTTTCCAGAATGGGTCAGAATCGTCCTTGGTGCTGATGTGAAAGCTAGGAAAGATGAGGATCCGATTTTGGTGAAGTTGAAAGAAGCCGTTCGAAGTCAAATGGTGGAAGTCTTCTCCCAAGGGGGAGATGGTGTGCTGCAGTACCAGGGTCATTTATGTGTTTCATATGTGAATCATTTAAGGATCCCATACTGCATGAGGCACATGGAACCAAGTATTCTATTCATCCAGGTGCAACCAAGATGTATCACGACTTGCGAGAAATATATTAGTGGAATGGCATGAAGAGAGATACTGCAGAATTCATTGCCAAGTGCCCGAACTGTCAGCAAGTAAAGGTTGAGCATCAAAGCTCGGGAGGCGTACTTTAGGATATCAGCATTCCTACTTGAAAGTGGGGAGAGATTAATATGTATTTCATTACAGGCATACCTCGTACTCGCCGACAGTATGATTCTATATGGGGGGTGGTAGACAGGTTGACCAAGGCTGCACACTTTCTACTGATCAAAACCACAGATTCAGCGGATGATTATTCCAAACTGTATATTTGGGAGTTGTTTCAATTATATGGAGTGCCCTTGTCCATCATTTCAGACCGAGGTACTCAATTTACCTCTCAATTTTGGCGGTCTTTTAAAAAAGGGCCTGGGACTCAAGTTAAACTCAGCATAGCATTTCGTCCGCAAATGGATAGTTAGGTGTAGAGGATAATTCAAACTCTCAAAGACATGTTGAGAGCTTGCATGATGGACTTTAAAGGTAGTTGGGATGATCACTTGTCCTTAATCGAGTTCGCTAACAATAACAGTTATTACCCCAATATCCAAATTGCACTGTTCGAGGCTCTCTATAGGCGGAGATGTAGATCGCTCATCGGATGGTTTGAGATTGGTGAGGAAGCTATGATAAGGCCAGATTCGGGTCATGAGGCTATGGTGAAAGTTCAGTTGATAAGGGACAGGCTGGAAACTGCTAAAGCTGTCAAAAATCATATGCAAATGTGAGGAGAGAGTTGGAGTTCGAGGTGGACAATTGGGTATTTCTAAAGGTATCTCCTATGAAGGAAGTCATGCGGTTTGCGAAGAAAGAAAAACTCAGTCCCCGCTATGTCGGTTCCTACCAGATTATGATGAGAGTTGGTAAGGTAGCATATCAGTTGGACTTGCCCTCAGAGTTATCTTCCATGCATCTTGTGTTTAATGTATTGCTTCTGAGGAAATGCTTGGGAGATCCATCTTTAGTAGTTTCGGTGGATACCGTTGGTGTAAAGCATAGCCCTAGCTACGAGGAAGTTTCGATGGAAATATTGGATCGTTAGGTTTGGAGGCTAAGGAACAAATAAGTAGCTTTAGTTAAAGTATTATGGAGGAACCAGCATATTGAAGGAGCTATGTGGGAAGCCGAGGCAGAAATGATGGCTAAATACCCACACTTATTCTCTACCGGCTCAATGTCAGCTTGAGGTATCAATCTTGGCTTTATGGCTCTATTTAGCTTCATTTTTAGTTCATGCACGCAAGTTTATTTTATGTATATGGGTGTGTGTGATATTTGCGAATTCAGCGGTATATTTTGAACCAGAGGTAGTCATTCCGTCAGTTTTCGGTTTAAACGATCAGTATTTGCATATGATAATTGGATTTTTTTTATGCTTGTTTACAACATTCGAGGATGAATGTTCCCAAGGGGGAGATATTGTTATACCTGGTGAGCTCAAAGATCGGACCTAGGAGTTGAAAAGAGGAAAATGTAAAATTTATATTGCAGGCACAGGACGAGTCGTGAGATGACTCGGGGGGACAGCCCACGAGTCTTTAGGTGACTCGTGGGGGTGACCAGTGAAGAGTTGGGAAGTTTGGAGAAAAGGGTCCCTGTGGGCGTAGGAACGACTCGTAGTCAGACACCACGAGTCATTAGGTCAGCCGTGGGGTGAGGGAGAACAAAAGAGAAGGAACGAAGCAGTGCACTTCACGGGTGGTGACCACGAGTCGTGGTCAACCACCACGATTCATGAGGTTTCCCGTTGCTAGCCAGATGAGAAAATCCCAGAGATTTAGGCAGTGTACCTGATGGACAAGGTAAGTAGTCGTGGCCCTTGAGGACGAGTCGTCAGGTCGTCCGTTGGGACCACCTGGCAATAATTTCCTGCGAATTTAGAAAGGGCCTTTTCATAATTTCTAAGTTTCTAAAGTCTATATTACGTCGTTTAAGGCTCATTTTAAAGGGTTTTATAGGGGAAAACCTATTCTAAGTTATTCTTTCCATGCATGCAAGCTTGAGAGGTTTAAGAGGTGATCTAGAGAAATTCTTCAACGTTTTCATTCAAATCTCTCTTGGACAATCAGAGAAGTGGTAGAATCAATCCTTCCTAGGTATGTAGGTTTATGAGTGGGTTCCTTCTTCCACACTGATTCCCAATTTCTATCTAAATATGAGCATTTCCTATGATCAAGGATGGGGTTTCTGTCCAAATACGTAAATCTTTGATTTCTTTACATGGGTATGAGTTGATTATTATTTTATTATGGAATTGTGAAGCATGGGAAAGTTTTATAATGATTTCAATTAAAATTATGTTTCTAGTCTTATGAATGTGGAAAAAATCATTAATGATATGATCTTGAAAAGTGAGATTGGTGAAATAAATATGATAATGATGAGATAGTATGATGAAAACCATGATTTGAAGCTACCCATGTCTATAATTATGTTTTCGATGAGAATTGAGTATTTCTAAGTATGATAAATCT
Organism: Datura wrightii; assembly: GCA_035772735.1. Taxonomy (NCBI): domain Eukaryota; kingdom Viridiplantae; phylum Streptophyta; class Magnoliopsida; order Solanales; family Solanaceae; genus Datura; species Datura wrightii. The sequence goes on along the minus strand of JASDFA010000018.1, from coordinate 177,052,523 downwards.
TTGGGCAATGCCCACATGTTATATTTAAATGATGATTTTCCCGAACTAAGCTTACAACATGGTGTTGGAGAAAAGGCTCCCAAGTATTTATTCTGCTTGTAGTATGTTTTGAACTAAAGTTTCTCACATGCATGATTTAGTATTTGAGATGTATTGATCATTGAGCTTCATCAATAGACGATGTTGAGCTTTGTTATATACAATGTAGAGGATTGCAGGTTTTAGGAGAAGAGTCTAGCACTGAGCAGGCTAAGGGTCGATCACCCTATGCCCTAGAACTGCGTGCCAACATAGGTTGATACTATTATATTATTGGGACGTCCCTTGTGAGCTATCCCCGACCCTAATGGCCCATGAGCTTGATATCGATATCATGGTAGCGTCCTTAACCGTGGCAAGATTTTAGATGGCTCTGCCAATTGAGTGTAATAGTCGGGACCACGTAAGCTCTATCACGGTATGTTAGTTAAGTGACGAGTTTCCCATTGTCTATATGATTCATATTTTCATATTCATTACTCATGGATATTATTGTACACATGCATTTTCTAAAATAAAGGTTTGACTCAATGTTCAACTTTTCTATAAACGTCCTGTTTCAGCTTTGAGTCATTCGAGTCAGTGGATGTTATAAAGTATGTGTTGTCATGTTGTGAAAAGATATTGATTTTAGAAAAATGCATGCAAGCCCTACTCTCAGTTAATGATGTTTATGTTTCGACTATTGCACTGTCTTAAAGTGATTTTACTTTCTTTAGCGGTTTTACTTACCTTGCATACTCGGTACATTCCACGTACTGACCGCATACTTTCTATGTTGTATCGTTTCATGATACAGGACCTGGATCTCAGGTTCATCCCTGCTCTTAGACAGTTCATCAGAGTTAGCGTCTTCTTATTGGTGAGTCCTCATCTTCCGAGGACCCGACTATCTATCTTTCTTTATGTATCTCAGTTTTCAACTTGTTGAGTTAGTTGGGGTTTTCTCCCATCAACTCTTCATATTTAGAGGCTATTCAGATATATGTAAGTATTTAGCTTCGGACTTCATATTCGGATGTTATATTAAGTCAAACTTCCAATATTATTGTATTGATAGTTGTTTAGTTCTTGATTGAGTTAGATGTATGCTTATGCCATTGGTCGACTTGGCGTCTCTCGGGGCTCTTTGTCCCGTGTTATGATCCGAGCCTCTGTTCGGGTCGTAACAAACTTGGTATCACAGCAATAGGTTTGAAGCATCCTAGGGTGTCTGAATGCTGCGTTAAGTAGAGTCTTTTTCATGGGTGTGAAGCGCGCGTCACTTATGACGAAGAGGCTACGAGACGTTTAGAAAATGTTCCCTTCTTTCATGATCTATGTCGTGTGATGAAAAGTCTTTCTATCCTTCTTATTCATGCTATTCGCGATTGCAGAATCATGAATCCTCGAAGAATGAATAAAAGGAGAAATGAAGGCAGTGAAAGCCACGAGGATGAAAGTGGTCATGGGCATCAGCCAGACCCACCAGTTCAGGAGCCTCAGGCACCGGAGCCAACTGTCCATGCTGAGTTTCGGGCTGCTATTCAGATGCTTGCACAGGCCTTGACCGCCCAGGCAATGAGCAGGCCGTTGCACATGTTCCTCAAAATGGCAATACAGCAGGGGATCAAGTCAGAGACTTCTTGAGGATGGACCCACCGGAGTTCCTCGGGTCCAAGGTAGATGAGGACCCATATGAGTTTGTTGATGAGATTGTCAAAATCATCCAGGTCATGGGGGTGAATGGGGTTGAGTGCATCGAGCTGGCCTCTTATCAGCTAAAAGGGGTCGCGCATAACTAGTTTCGCCAATGGAAGGATAGCAGGGTCACAGGAACAAGTCCGGTCACTTGGGAAGAGTTCCATGTTGCATTTCTAGATCTGTTCTTTCCTGGGGAAATGAGAGAGTTGAAAACAACTGAGTTCGTGAATTTTAAGCAAGGGAGAATGATTGTACAAGAGTATTCCTTTATGTTCACTCGCCTATCGAAATATTCCCCAGATTTGGTAGTCGATCAGAGGATGCGAGTAAGTAGATTCGTCCATGGGATAGCAAGTTACTTCGATGAAGATTGTAGGAATGCCATGCTCCACCAGGATATGGACATTCCTCGCATAATGTTGTATGCCCAACAGATGGAGGCGACACATTCGAGAGAGAGGGAGGCTAAGAGGGCCAGGACCGAGGACTACAGATTTTCTCAGTAGAGGTCTGGTGGTGGGCACTGACAGCAGACTCACCAAAGATCAGCAGCCCCGGCATCTTCGGCATTGAGTGTGCCATCCAGGCCTAGACATGATTAGAGAGGGAGAGCATCAGGCTCGTGGGGTCAGAGCAGCAGACCTGATATTTCTAGCATCCCAGCTTGTCGCAGATGTGGTCGGGGGGACACAGGCCAGTTCTTGGCAAGTTCAGGTACTTGTTTTGGGTGTGGGCAGCCTGGACACATGATCAGAGATTGTCCAGCTATGAGGCAGGATCAGGTTGGTGGTCGAGGACCAGCTTCTAGTTTAGAAACCCCTACCGCACGCTAAGCTCATCAGGGGGCATCTACTAGCACGCTGGCGGTCAACGCTAGAACAAATTCTATGCTTTAACATCCCGTCAGGAGCAGGAGGTTTCCTCGGATGTGGTCAATGGTATGTTGCGAGTTTTCCATATTGATGTTTATGCTTTGCTAGATCCGAGGGCTACCTTGTCTTTTGTGACACCTTATGTGGCCAGTAGCTTCGGAGTCAGTCCCGATGTCTTATCAGAACCCTTCTTAGTTTCTACTCCAGTAGGCTACTCAGTTATTGCTAGATGGGTATATAGAGGTTGCCCAGTCACAATCTTTCATAAGGTCACCTCAGCAGATTTGATAAAGTTAGCCATGACCGATTTTGATGTTATTCTCAACATGGATTGGTTATTTGCATGCTATGCTTCAGTTAATTGTAGAACCCAGGCAGTAGAGTTCAAATTTCCAGGTGAGTTAGTCTTAGAATGGAAGGGTAGTTCATCTGTTCCTGTAGATTGATTCATTTCCTACCTTAAGGCCAAAAAGATGACTTCTAAAGGGTTGCATATACCATCTACTTAGGGTTAAGGATGTTGAGTCCGCAAAGCTGACTATACAGTTAGTTCTAGTAGTATGTGAGTACCCCGAGGTCTTTCCCGATAATTTGCCATGTGTTCCTCACGAGTGGGAGATTGATTTTGGTATTGACCTTCTTCCCGACACGCAGCCTATATCTATTCCTCCCTACAGGATGGCTCCAGCTGAGCTAAAAGAGTTAAAAGAGCAGTTGAAGGACTTGTTAGATGAGGGTTTCATTAGACCGAGCAAGTCTCCATAGGGTGCACCAGTTCTCTTTGTCCAAAAGATGATAGTTCTCTTTGCCTGTGTATTAACTATCGATAGTTGAACAAATTCACAGTTAAGAACAGGTATCCTTTACCTAGGATCGACTATTTGTTTGACCATCTTCAGGGTGCCATGTGTTTTCTCCAAGATTGATCTCAGGTCTGGGTACCATTAGCTCAGGGTTCGGGAGAGTGATATCCCGAAAACAGCCTTCAAGATGCGGTATGGTCATTATGAGTTTGTAGTTATGTCTTTTGGCCTAACGAATGCTCTTGCAGCTTTCATGGACCTGATGAACATGGTGTTTAAGCAATATCTAGATATGTTCATGATTGTGTTCATTGATGACATCCTTATATATTCGCGGAGCGAGGAGGAGCATGCCGCTCATCTGAGAATAGTACTTCAGACCCTCAAGGATTGCCAATTGTATGCCAAGTTCAGCAAGTGCGAGTTTTGGTTGGACTCCATGGCATTTTTGGGCTATGTGGTATCGAGTGAGGGCATAACGGATTCTCAAAAAATCGAGGTGGTGAAGAATTGGTCTAGACCGGTGAATCCTTTAGATATTCAAAATTTCTTGCGTTTAGCTGGCTGCTACCAGAGGTTTGTTGAGGGCTTCTGATCTATTGCAGCACCTTTGACCAAGTTGACTCAGAAAATGGTGAAGTTCCAATGGTCAGAGGCTTGTGAGAAAAGCTTCCAAGAGTTGAAGACTCGACTCACTTTAGCACCGGTGTTGACCCTACTCGAGGGCACCGATGGATTTGTGGTGTACTGCGATGCTTCAAGGATCGGACTTGGGTTTGTGTTGATGCAACCTGGGAAAGTGATAGCATATGCCTCAAGACAGTTGAAATTTCATGAGAAGAATTACCTGACTCATGACCTTGAATTGGCTGCGGTATTCGCCTTTAAAATATGGCAGCATTATTTATATGGGGTCCATGTGGATGTGTTTACAGACCACAAGAGCTTACAATATGTGTTCATGCAGAAAGACCTCAATCTATGGCAAAGGAGGTGGTTAGAGTTACCCAAGTACTATGATATGAGTGTTCTTTACCATCTGGGTAAGGCTAATGCGGTGGCGGACGCACTTAGCAGGCTCTCTATGGAGAGTGTGTCCCATGTGATGAAGGAAAGAAGGAGTTGGTGAAAGATGTACATCAACTGGCAAGTTTGGGAGTTAGGTTGGTCGACTTGACCGATGGCGGTGTTGTTGTCCAGAATGCGTCAGAATCGTCCTAGGTGACTGATGTGAAAGCTAGGAAAGATGATGATCCGAGTTTGGTGAAGCTGAAGGAAGCCGTTCGAAGTCAGAAGGTTGAAGTCTTCTCCCAAGGGGGAGATGGTGTGCTGTGGTACCAGGGTCGTTTTTGTGTTACAAATGTGAATGATTTAAGTAGCCAGATACTTCATGAGGTGCACGGAACCAGGTATTCTATTCATCAAGGTGCAACCAAGATGTGTCATGACTTGCGAGAAATATATTGGTGGAATGGCATAAAGAGGGATATTACAGAATTCGTAGCCAAGTGCCCGAACTTCCAGCAAGTAAAGGTTGAGCATCAAAGGCCAGGAGGGGTACTTCAGGATATCAACATTCCTACTTAGAAGCGGGGAGAGATTAATATGGATTTCATCATAGGCCTACCTCGTACTCGCCGACATTATGATTCTATATGGGTGGTGGTAGACAGGTTGACCAAGGCTACACATTTTCTACCGATCAAAACCACAGATTCAGTGGATGATTATTCCAAACTGTATATTCGGGAGTTGGTTCGAATACATGGAGTGTCCTTCTCCATCATTTCAGATCGGGGTACTTAATTTACCTCTCAGTTTTGGCGGTCTTTACAAAAAGGGCTTGGGACTCAAGTTAAATTCAGCATAACATTTCATCCGCGAACGGATGGTAAGGTGGGGCGGACAATCTAAACTCTTGAAGACTTGTTGAGAGCTTGCGTGATGGACTTTAAAGGTAGTTGGGATGATCACTTGTCCTTGATCAAGTTCGCTTACAATAACAGTTATCACTCCAGTATCCAAATGGCACCGTTCGAGGCTCTCTATAGGAAGAGATGTAGATCGTCATCGGATGGTTTAAGGTTGGTGAGGTAGCTATGATAGGGCCAGATTCGGTTCACGAGGCTATGGTGAAAGTTCAGTTGATAAGGGACAGGCTGGAAACTGCTCAAAGACGTCAAAAGTCATATGCAGATGTGAGGAGGAGAGAGTTGGAGTTCAAGGTGGACAATTGGGTATTTGTAAAGGTATGTCCCATGAAGGGAGTCATGCGGTTTGGGAAGAAAGGAAAACTCATTCCCCGCTATGTTGGTCCATACCGGATTTTGAGGAGAGTTGGTAAGGTAGCGTATGTGTGGGACTTGCCCTTAGATTTATCTTCCGCGCATCCTGTGTTTCATGTATCTCTTCTGAAGATATGCTTAGGAGATCCAGCTTTAGTAGTTCCGGTGGACAGTGTTGGTGTGAAGGATAGCCTTAGCTATGAGGAAGTTACAGTGGAAATATTGGATCGTTAGGTTTGGAGGCTAAGGAACAAAGAAGTAGCTTCAGTTAAAGTATTATAGAGGAACCAGCATGTTGAAGGAGCTACTTGGGAAGTAGAGGATATGATGGCTAAATACCCACACTTATTCTCTACAGGCTCAATGTCAGCTTGAGGTATCCATTTTGGCTCTATGACTCTATTTAGCTTCACGTTCAGTTCATGCATGCAAGTCTTTTTTATGTATATGGGTGTGTATGATATTTGCGAATTAAGTTCAGCTGTATATTTTGAATCGGAGGTAGTCATTCCGTAGTTTTCAATTTAAATGATTAGTATTTGCATATGATAATTGCATGTTTTTGTTTTTTGCTTCTTTACAACATATAAGGATGAATGTTCCCAAGGGGGAGATATTGTTATATCTCGGGAGCTCAAAGATCGGACCTAGGAGTTGAAAAGGGGAAAATGTAAAATTTATGTTGCAGGCACAGGACGAGTCATAGGACGACTCGTGGGGACAGCCCACGAGTCATCAGGTGACTCGTGAAAAAGACCAATGAAGAGTTGGGAAGTTTGGATAAAAGGGTCCCCACGGGCGTGGAAACGACTCGTGGTCAGACACCACGAGTCATTAGGTCAGCCGTGGGGTGAGGGAGAAGAAAAGAGAAGGAAGGAAGCAGTGCACTTCACGGGTGGTGACCACGAGTCGTGGTCAGCCACCACGATTCGTGGGGTTCCCCGTTGCCGTCTAGATGAAAAAATCTCGGAGATTTAGGCAGTGTACCTGACGGGCAAGGTAACAAGTCGTGCCTTCGAGGATGAGTCATCAAGTCGTCCATTGGGACCAGCTGGCAGTAATTTCCTGCGTATTTAGTAAGGGCCTTTCATAATTCCTAAGTTCCTAAAGCCTATACTACATCGTTTAAGGCTTGTTTTAGTGTGTTTTAAGAGGGGAAAACATATTCTAAATTATCCCTTCCATGCATGCAAGCTTGAGAGGTTGAAGAGGTGATCTAGAGCAATTCTTCAATGTTTTCAATCAAATCTCTCTTGGGCAATCAGAGAAGTGGTAGAATCAATCCCTCCCAGGTATGTAGGGTTATGAGTGGGTGTGTTCTTCCACACCCATGCGCAATTTCTATCTAAATATGAGAATTTCCTATGATCAAGTATGGGGTTTCTACCCAAATATGTAAATCTTCAATTTCTTTACATGGGTATGAATTGATTATGATTTTATTATGAAATTGTAAAGCATGGGCAAATTATATAATCATTTCAATTAAAATTATGTTTCTAGTCTTATGAATGTAGAAGCCTATTGATGATATGATCATGAAAAGTGAGATTGGTGAAATAAATTGTCATGCCCCACCTTGGGAGGCGTGACTGGCACCTGGTGCCCTACTAGAACCTAAACTGCTGAGCTGTCTGAGCCTAAGCACCTGTGGTGCAAGGCTGGCTCTAACTCTTGAAATTAAGAAAACAACGGGCTATATAGTGACTGTAAATACAACCCCCCCGGCCATCAAGGCCTATATCCACCTGTGAAAATAAACAGCTAAACAAGGCCCCACACGGCCAACACACATAGTCCACATCACATACGGCCCCACAGGGCCAACACACATAATCTAAATCAGATATGGCCCCATACGGCCGATACATCTAAACAGGGAAATAATACAATTTGCAAGCCTCTAGGAGTAATAAGATGGTCGGGATAGGGCCCCTGCCTACCCATACTGTACAACCAAAAGAATTAAACCTCTATGACACGAGCTCTAGAAGAAAGGAGCTGATGGCTCTATGCGGCTGACTGAAACTAGGAGAGATCTGCTCCTCGTCTAGGCGTACTGCAGGCAATAATGCAGCGCCCCAGAAGAGGGCGTCAGTATCACAGGTACTAAGTATGCAAAGCAATAGCTTTAAATGATTGAAGGTAAGAAATAAAGCTGGCCATAGCCGAAGTAAAGGAAACGGAGTAAAGCTGACTAAGGTAGTAAAATCAGGACTATACATAACTATAATGAGAGGAGTAGGAGTCGTACCTGACTACGAGGCGTCCTACTGTCTAACTATCAGTAACTAAGCAACATAAACATAAACCTTACCCAGCCCCCAGAAGCCGGAAGGTGCAATCAACACATAACAACCCACACGGGCCCCCATAAGCCCTAGTGAGTACACCTCAGTCTATTTACCCTAACCTAGGTCATACTGAGTCAACTACAAACTAAAAGCATCCTGCCGATCCCCTGGGTATGCAACTTGGGCCTACTGGGCCCCTGACTATAGCTGTGCCTGAGTCCAGAGGACTCCTGATATCTATACCCCGGGCGCAAGCGCTCGGCGGGGGTGTGTATAGGCCAACCACGACAAAATATGAGGAGCTGGCTCCCCATCTTCGTCCCTTGCGGACGGCATGCCGCTCCATAGAGCGACGTATCATCGCCCTCTGGTGGACTAGTCGACACATCTATTAATCCTGGGGCAGTCACGGAAGCTATACAGGTAATCCAGCCCAAACAATGCAAATACAGGTCTCAACTGATAACAATAACTGCACATAATCACATACTCCTGACACGCTTTACTGAGAGTCATAGGATTACTGTACTGGAGAAACTGACAAATAAATATATCTGTTTAGAGAGAGAGTATCTGGCCTTCTGGGCCACATGCTAATGCTACTCGCTTCTAGGATAATCTGTATGACTATCTACAGGCACACCATGTGCATGTATTTGATTAGAGGATCCTGATGGTGATCATGATCTCTAATAATCTGGGCTGAATAGAGTGAGGTCTGAAGTAGTCTAACAATACTCTGAATGTCCTACTCGGACATCTGTAGCTCATGCATAACTGTGGAGTTGCGAACAACTAACTACGTTATTCTTCTAATTAAACAACTATAGAGTTGGGCCTGGTCGAAGTTGCTTCTAGGCGATCGATCCTTGGTTCTCCATAGGGAGCTTACCGATCTCCTTAACTTAGTAAACACTGTACTAGCAGAGTACTACTGACTCCTTAGGCCTTGTCTGAATCCACTCAAATCTATATTGCTGTTCTGGGCAACTCTCAGTCTTATGGGCAATTTTATATAGACTGGCCCGTCACTGGCTACTGATGTGGACCCCTCCTTGGGGTACCCATGGGTTTATCTGACTTGGGCGACTAGGCTGGCTTGTTGGGCATTCTACATGATAACTGTTAGCTCGACTAAGACTAACAATCACTGATAAGGCTAAAGGGACGACGTACGACCACTCAATACACTGGAGAACCCTGGTGTCGCTAACTCTAAAATATACCTATTTTGTCTCTATTTCTTGTTTTGGAATGTGCGATAATGTCAATGACCTCTAGGGATGCTTTCCCGCTAATACGGGCGCCAACTGGTCGTCAGACCGCCTAACTGCGCCCATACTGTTTAACCAACTGATTTAGGCTACTAACTCTTACGAGCCTCTAAAGTGTAGGCCTTGCAACAAACATATAAGTCTACCAAATTAAAAGAGTTTCTATAGCGTTCATAACGTGAATCACACTTAACTTGCTTCCTTTTAACCAGGAGTCCTACAGTACAATTTGTACATGTGTTCTAACAGCTAACCAGAATTTATGTAACTGTAATCCCTGTTAGCAGCTAATCGCAACATATCTGATATTTATATACGTATGTAAATAGTAGCTAATTACAACATATCAAAAATCTAATGGTAACAACTATCTGCAGCATCTGAGATCGTCATTTTTATTTGAGAACATAAGTCGTAACACTGTACGAGTAGGATACTTGCTGAGGGTTAAGCCTTACATACCTCGTTCGCCGATTTCTGACTAACTGATGAGTATCAGCTCGTATTCAACTGCCCTTCTCAACTATAATCATATTAATAGAAGAATAGGGCCAACTTCGTTACTGAATTCAAAGACAACAATAACTTTATATATATATATTGACTATACTTCAACTTATTGAAATACGATCAAGAACTCGTGATTTCTCAGATATCTAGAAGGGAGAAATACTTACTTTAAGTTTGTGATCGTATTGACACTAGTTTGGAGCAATTCCAACAGCTTTGGCTCGGCGGGATGACGATTCACCGGGCGAATTACATGAAACTAACTTTGTAGAAATGCTCCCTGCAACCTTATACTTCGATACCCAAAGTTAATTTGAATTTGGATGGTGTTTAGCAGCATAATCAGATAAAAATTATTTATTCCCTTCGTCTCTATCTCCACTAGTCGTGAGGTATATGAAAATAAACAAGAATTCTAAGGGTGAGGCCTATATATACTTGAAGCAGAATACATGGCAACGTGGCACATCAGCCATCACGTCGTTTCAGCTCCGTGCCACATTGGCTAACGCGTTGATTCTGCTCCGTGCCACTTTGCCCCTTTGGGCAGCTTGGTTCGGCCTTCTCTCACGAAATCCCAGCTTGGCACTCGTTCGGCCTTTTCCTAGGCCCTTTCCTCACACGTGGGGCACTCTAAAACTCTCAATCAACATCCGAATAGGCTAACTAAAAGCTAGAAACTTATGGGGTGTAACGTCCTTCCCCCCTTAAGAACATTCGTCCTCGAATGTTAACTTCTGCTTGCAAGAACTTTAACTTGCAATTACTTATTCTGGAGAAATTTCGGTAGAGTCTCCCCTGTATATGGACTATCCAAAAATCTTAAAACACAGAAAAGTCCAATACAGGTACTCCACACAATACTATGGCATTTATTTCACAATAGGCTGAAATCAATTATCTCACATAAACATGTATATAATGCAACTTATAACACAACAACGACAACATACCTCTTGTTGCACAATCTGACTAAGTCTGAAATAACTGAGGATATCTAGTTTTCATATCATCTTCTGCCTCCCAGGTCATCTCCTCTCAGTTCTTATTTCTCCATAACGCTTTAACAGAAGCAACATCTTTAGTTCTTAATCTGCGGATCTGCCGATCTAGTATGGCTACTGGAGCTTCTTCATAAGCTAACTCCTCAGTGATTTGGATGTCTTGGACTGGAACAATCTGGGTGGGATCTCCTATACAATTCCTCAGCATTGATACGTGAAAAACTGGGTGAACAGGTTCTAATTCTGGAGGTAAATCCAATTCATAAGTCACCTAGCTTAATCTTCAGCGAATTCAATAAGGCCCAATAAACCTTGGGCTGAGCTTGCCTCTCTTACCAAATCTCGCCATACCCTTCATCGGTGAAACCTTCAGGAATACCCAGTCACCCACACTAAACTCTAGGTTTCTTCGACACACATTAGCATAAGATTTATGGCGGCTCTTAGCAGTCAGCAGATGTTCTCTGATACCTTGCCATTTTGACATGTTCAGGTTTGCTCTATCTGCCTGAAGTTATCCTCTAGAAGGCTTCCACTTTCATCTATGGTGGGCCTCGAGAGTCTGAGTTGTATATCCTACTTAGCCACCAATTAGGGTTCGAGGAACCGTGCTTAAGTTGACATATGTCACCGTCTGTTCTAACATCCTTTCCTAAAATTTAGTTGCAGATTGCGCCCCTCTGTCGGAGTTTATCAAACACTGAGGCTCCACGCACTCCATCTACTTCTGAGGTATTTAACCTGACATAAGTCTTAATAGTGGCGTAATTTCATCTGGCGAGGCACGAATTGACCTCATTGGTCTTATTATACTGACTCAAATAAGGTCAGGCTACACCTGGTGTGAGATAACCCTGTGACTATATTCATATTACTTGCTCTCCACTCCCTTGTAGACACGACCATCTCTTATATTGGATAACTCGATTCCTGCTATTACACATTTTCTGGCCTGTCACTGGGGCTCTTCTTCTATGATTTAATGATATCTCTTGTCCTCTCATACCATCTCATTGCATTTTCGTTAAATTCTGGGTGCAACGAACACATGTACCTTAGCTATGGTATGCTATTTGAAGTTCTGCCACCCTTGGAACGTGAGGTCAACATCCGAACCTTATGACCTTTCTTGTTGTTATATTGAAGGCCCGTAACTGTCCACTGGGCCTTGTTTCCAAGTTGCACTAGAGTAGAGTCTCCATGTCGGCACTCTCTTACCTTCCCCTTAGGCGGACGTACCACAACATTCTAGGCTACAACCTTACTATCTCTTAACTGTTAGCCCGAGGCTTAGTCCTCAATATACGATGTTCTATCAACCTGGAGGTGATTCTAATTTCCTCCAAAGTCTGGTAGCCGTGCTTTTCCCCTTTCCTTCCTTAGACTGAGCTCTGGGATCATGGTACCTACCTTACATTGTCAATAAGGTTACCGGCCAGGTTTCGGCCTGTACTTATTCTGGCTTGCAGTCAGACCCATTTTATTCACGTGACCTCCCTGTCTTTCGATATCACAACTATGATCATAACCAATATCTTGCAGGCATATCCTGCTGTCATTAGCATGCTACGGCGGATTCAGCCTTTTTATGACTTGAACTTGACTATTACTAGGAATTTATCACTGATGGATTTCTTACACACACTTTGAGTAAGCTGCTAGTCTTACCCGCTCTTCTGACTTATTACTGCAAATATCTGGAAAACTTACATAACATTGGGGCTCCCTACTCTTTCCGAACACTTTCTGGAGTCAACAAATCCAACCTTCGCTTACTATTTACTACGGGCAACATCGCCTCAATTCTTATGCCCTCTGCTATACTGAAAACAAAACTAAGAGGTAGGAATAGCCTTTTCTTACCGCAAGGGGATGGGGAATATGAAACTATACAACATTCGAAAGGATGGAGGTGGGAACCCTGCATTTCCTTCTCTTTCTCACATCCATCAGGAAATCTAATATTAACTGTCGTCTTGATCAGATCTTGTATATCTAATAGATAAGTCGACTCGTATATACGCCATACCCCTGACTTCCTACTCTGAGGTTATAAAAATGAACTAGGGATGGTACTGATAGATGTATCACAGTGTGAGGTTCCTGCTACCTCAGGAGAGTATTAGGGAGATCAAGGACGTCCGCTCCCGTCCTTAGGCTGACTATCTCCCAACTGTGGTGTCTTAATGATACCTCCTCCTGCTGCTATAGTTATCCTGCAACTGGCTAGTGTCTGTCTTATATCAAACATTTCCCTAGACAGACATAACAAGGAAAACTTAGGGACTTAACCCTATAAAACCTTGCTCTATAGCACGATCTGAGAAGAAGAAAGAGTAACCATCCTATCATGCCTTGCAACCTCCTGCCTATAGTATGTGGTGCACAACACATCCATAGACAAGACTCTACTTAGCACGGCTTGTAGACTCCATGGGATACGACCTGCTCTGATACCAAGTATGTCATGCCCCGCCTTGGGAGGCGTAATTGGCACCTGGTGCCCTACTAGAACCTAAACTGCTGAGTTGTCTGAGCCTAAGCACCTCTGGTGCAATGCTGGCTCTAACTCTAGAAATCAAGAAAACAATGGGCTATATAGCAGCTGTAAATCAAACCCCCCAGCCGTCAAGGCCTATAGCCACCTGTGAAAATAAACAGCTAAACAAGGCCCCACACGGCCAACACACATAGTCCACATCACATACGGCCCCACACGGCCAACACACATAATGTAAATCACATACGGCCCCATACGGCCAATACATCTAACCACAGGGAAATAATACAATCAGCAAGCCTCTAGGAGTAATAAGATTGTTGGGACAGGGCCCCGAACTACCCATACTGTACCAACAAAAGAAGTAAACCTCTATCACACAAGCTCCGAAAGAAAGGAGCTGATAGCTCTGTGCGGTTGACTAGAACTATGAGGGATCTGCTCCTCGCCTAGGCGTACCGCAGGCAAATAATGCAGCTCCCTAGAAGAGGGTGTCAGTACCACAGGTACTGAGTATGCAAAGCAATAGCTATAAATGACTGAAGGTAAGAAATAAAGCTGACCATAGTTGAAGTAAAGGAAACGGACTGAAATTGACTGAGGTAGTAAAATCAAGACTATACATAACTATAATGAGAGGAGTAGGAGTCGTACCTGACTACGAGGCGTCCTACTATCTAACTATCAGTAACTAAGCAACATAAACATAAACCTTACCTGGCCCCCATAAGCCGAAAGGTGCAATCAACACATAACAACCTACACGGGCCCCTATTAGCCCTAGTGAGTACACCTCACTATTTACCCTTATCCAGGTCATACTGAGTCAACTACCAACTAAAAGCATCCTGCCGATCCCCTTGGTATGAAACTTGGGCCCGCTGGGCCCCTGACTATAGTTGTGCCTGAGTACGGAGGACCCCTAATATCTATACCCCGGGCGCAAGCGCTCGGCGGGGGTGTGTATAGGTCAACCACGACAAAATATGAGGAGCTGGCTCCCCATCTTCGTCCCTTGCGGACGGCATGCCTCTCAGTAGAGCGACGTATCCTCGCCCTCTGGCAGACAAGTCGACACAGCTATTAACCCTGAGACGATCACGGAAACTATACAGGTAATCCAGCCCAATCAATGCAAATACAGGTCTCAACTGATAACAATAACTGTACATAGTCACATACTCCTGACACGCTTTACTGAGAGTCATACTGGATTATTATATTAGAGAAACTGACAAATAAATCTATCTGTTTAGCGAGAGCATATTCGGCCTTCTGGGCCTCATGCTAATGCTACTCACCTCTGGGATAATCTGTATGACTGTCTACAGGCACACCATGTGCACGTATTTGATCAGAGGATCCTGATAGTGATCATGATCTATAATAATCTGGGCTAAATAGAGTGAGGTCTGAAGTAGTCTAACAATACTCTGAATGTCCTACTCGGACATCTGTAGCTCATGCATAACTATGGAGTTACGAACAGCTAACTACTTTATTCTTCTAGTTAAACAACTATAGAGCTGGGCTTGGTCGAAGTTGCTTCTAGGCGATCGGTCCCTGGTTCTCCATAGGGAGCTTACCAATCTCCTTAACATAGTAAACACTGTACTAGCAGAGTACTACTGACTCCTTAGGCCTTGTCTGAATCCACTCGAATCTATATTGCTGTTCTGGGCAACTCTCAGTCTTATGGGCAATTCTATATAGACTGGCCTATCACTAGCTACTGATGTGGACCCTTCCTTGGGGTACCCACGGGTTTATCTGACTTGGACGACTAGGCTGGCTAGCTGGGCATTCTACATGATAACTATTAGGTCGACTAAGACTGATAATCACTGATAAGGCTAAAGGGACGACGTACAATCACTCAATATATTGGAGAACCCTGGTGTCGCTAACTCTAAAATATACCTATTCTGTCTCTATTTCTTATTCTGGAACGTGCAATAACGTCAATGACCTCTACGGATGCTTTCCTGCTAATACGGGCGTCAACTGGTCGTCAGACTGCCTAACTGCGCCCATACTGTTTAACCAACTGATTCAGGTTACTAACTCTTACGAGCCTCTGAAATCTAGGCCTGGCAACAAACATATAAGTCTACCATCACAATAAACTGAGAATTAAAAGAGTTTCTATAGCGTTCATAACGTGAATCACACTTAACTTGCTTCCTTTTAACCAAGAGTCCGGCAGAACAATCTGTACATGTGTTCTAACAGCTAACCAAAATTTATGTAACTGTAATCCCTGTTAGCAGCTAATCGCAACATATCTGATATTTATATATGTATGTCAATAGTAGCTAATTACAACATATCAAATTACAATCTTATGGTAACAACTATCTGCAACATCTGAGATCGTCATTTTTATTTGAGAACATAAGTCGTAACACTATACGACTAGGATACTTGCCGAGGGTTAAGCCTTACATACCTCATCACCGATTTCTGATTAACTAATAAGTATCAGCTCGTATTCAGCTGCCCTTCTCAACTGTAATCATATTAATAGAAGAATAGGGCCAACTTCATTACTGAATTCAAAGAAAATAATAACTTTATATATATATATATATATATATTGACTGTACTTCAACTTATCGAAAGACGATCAAGAACTCGTGATTTCTCGGAGATCTAGAAGGGAGAAATACTTACTTTAAGTTTGTGATCGTATTGACACTAGTTTGGAGCAATTCCAACATCTTTGGCTCGGCGGGTTGACAATTCGCTAGGTGAATTTCACGAACCTAACTTTGTAGAAATGCTCCCTGCAACCTTATACTTCGATACCCAAAGTTAATTTGAATTTGGACAGTGTTAAGCGGCGTAATTGGATGAAAATTATTTATTCCCTTAGTCTCTATCTCCACTGGTCGTGAGGTATATGAAAACAACAAGAATCCTAAGGGTGAGGCCTATATATACTTGAAGCAGAATACATGGCAACGTGGCACGTTGGCCATCGCGCCATTTCAGCTCTGTGCCACGTTGGCTAACGCGCTGATTCTGCTCCGTGCCACTTTGCCCCTCTAGGCAGCTTGGTTCGGCCTCCTCTCACGAAATCCCAACTTGGCACTCGTTCAGCCTTTTCCCGGGCCCTTTCCTCGCACGTGGGGCACTCTAAAACTCTCAACCAACATGCGAATAGGCCAACTAAATGCTAGAAACTTATAGGGTGTAACATCAATATGATAATGATGAGATAATATGATGAAAAGCATGATTTGAAGCTACCCATGTCTATAATTATGTTTTCGATGAGAACTGAGTATTTCTAAGTATGATAAAGCTTTGGGAAATGCCCACATGTTATGTTAAATGATGATTTTCCTGAACTAAGCTTACCACATGGTTTTGGATCAAAGGCTCCCAAGTATGTATTCAGCTTATGGTATGTTTTGTACTAAAGCTTCTCATATGCATGATTTCGTATTTGAGATGTATTGATCATTGAGCTTCATCAATAGACGATGTTAGGCTTCGTTATATACGATGTAGAGCATTACAGGTTTTGGGAGAACATTCTAGCACCGAGTGGGCTAAGGGTCGATCACCCTATGCCCCAGAACTACGTGCCAACGTAGGTTGATATTATTATATTAGTGGGACCTCCCTTGTGAGTTATCCCCGGCCCTAATGGCCCATGAGCTTGATATCTATATAATGATAGCGTCCTTAGCCCTGGAAAGGTTTTGGACGGCTCTTCCCACTTGAATGTAATAGTCGGGATCATGTAAGCTCTACTATGGTATATCGGTTAAGTGACGAGTCTCCTATTGTCTATATGATTCAGATTTGCACATTCATTACTCATGGTTATTATTGTACACATGCATGTTCTAAAAGCAAGGTTTGACTCAATGTTCAGCTTTTCTATAAACTTCATGTTTCAGCTTTGAGTCATTCGAGTCAGTGGATGTTATAAAGTATATGTTGTCATGTTATGAAAAGATCATGATTTCATAAAGAATGCATGCAAGACCTACTCTCAGTTAATGATGTTTATGTTTTGACTATTGCATTGTCTTAAAGTGATTTTACTTGCTTTAGCGGTTTTACTTATCTTGCATACTCGGTACATTCCACGTACTGACCGCATACTTTCTATGTTGTATCATTTCATGATACAGGACCCGGCTCTCAGGTTTAGCCCCGCTCTTAGACAGTTCATTGGAGTTAGCGTCTGCTTATTGGTGAGTCCTCATCTTCCGAGGACCCGACTATCTATCTTTCTTTATGTATCTCAATGTTTATCTTGTTGAGTTAGTTGGGGTCTTGTCTCATCAACTCGTCATGTTTAGAGGTTATCCAGACATATGTATGTATTTAGCATCGGACTTCATATTCAGATGTTATATTTCAGTTAGACTTTCACTATGATTGTATTGATGGTTGTTTAGTTCTTGATTGAGTTAGATGTATGCTTATGCCATGGGTCGACTTGGGGTCTCTCGGGGCTCCTTGTCTTGTGTTACGATTTGGGCCTCCGTTCGGGTCGTGATAAAAATCATCAAAAATTATATTATATATATATATAAGATTTTTGTCAAATGAAAATTATAAAATATTATCAAAAATAGTGCAAAAAAAATCTTTTTGAAAATAATTAAAAAAAAATTAGTTAATTTTCAGAAGCTTAAAATAATTAATCGAAAATGTGGAGAGCCAAAATTGGGTGTCAACAGTTTTCCTTTTTCGGCCAAGGATGATGTAAGAGTCTTTGGGAGAAGATATTGACGAGGTAGCAAATTTGGCCGACCATGGACACATCATTTTTAGCAAAAATAAATCAAATTTGAGAAATTATTGTTGAGCTCTGGTTTCTGAACTACCTACATATCTCGAGTTCTATGAGAAATCAGGCCATATTTAGTTCAAAGGGGTGCAAGTGATTGCAAAATGATCGACTTCTAAAATTTTTCCTAGTGTAGAATTATGATGACACTAGGTTCTCTTGTGATGGCAGATAAGAAGGTTTTGGCATGAATAAAGTGAGTATAACCATGCTCGAACTCGAGTTACCTAGATATTCCTAAAGGAGATGGAATCAGACCAACTATAGTTCAAGAAACAGAAGATTTTGGTAAATTTTGAGGAGACCCCAGTGTCGAATTTATGATTGAAGCTAGTCTTATGGTCGAGTTCAGGAAGGACTTTATAGAAAGATGCAAAATAAAAGAGTATTGATGTACTCCAAAATTTGGAAGTACGGATGACTAATTGGGGGAATTGGAGTCAGAGCACCGGTCTTTGACTCTGGCTTGTGAGTTTGATATTCCTCACCAAGCAATGTCTCAATCACTGCTTAGAGGTAGTTCCACATTGCGCTATGTCTCTTGTTGTTGCATGCATTGTTCTTCCTGTCAAGTCTTGATAAAATTTTTAGAAAATAAAGTAAAGCGTGAAATGTAAGAAAATGTCTTATGATAAAGATCTGAATCGGTGCTCTAGACACCATTAGTCAAATGTGTTATATTTCCTTTAATCTTAAATAGTCAGTTCAAATTATGTGTCTGCAAACTCGGATATACTAAGTAAAAATGTTAGCATAAATACGTAGCTTGACTTTTTTTGAATGATAGCACACAATACTTAATTAGAATGAAAATGACGCCTTTGCTTTGGCAAGAATGTAATGTTGATGCAGAAAATAAGGTCTTTGCTTTGGCGAAAATGTGATGTTGATGCAGAGAGTAACGCCTTTGCTTCGGCGAGAATAATGGTCCATAAGATGATAATTTTATTTGATATATGCGCAAAGTAACATGAGACAAAAATGAACTCAAACATGATGCAATTCCCTTTAGACCATGAAAGATTCCTTTAGACAATGAAAATGATGTCTTTAGGCCATGATGTCATAGGGCCATGATACACAAAAAAGTAATATCCTTAGGCCATGAAATGGTGTCTTTTCCGTAAATGAAGATGACGCCTTAAGACTATGAAGCCTTTGGATTATGATATGCAGAAGTAAAGTCCTTGGGAAATAAAATGGTGTCTTTAGGCCATGACGACCATGCCTTCAGACAATGACGCCCTTGGTGTCCTATTGCGGGGCTAGACGAGCCCAATGTGCCCTATTTGAGGGTGGATGAATGCAATATGTCTCATTAGAGGGTGGATGACCCTACCTTATTTGAGAGTAGATGAATGCAATATGTCCTATTTTAGGGTAGATGAACCCAAAATGTATGATGCAAACTTACAAATTCAAATATTTGCGCGATGCAGAGAGCTTGATGAGATGCCTTTCTTTGTAGTAGCTGATATTCATGATGTGATTGGAGGGCTTGGTGCAATGCAGTTACAAAAATAAATATCTATAATGTAGTGTGGAGAGCCTGGCATGGTGTCTTTGCAATCGCGAACATTCGTGCGATGCCAATAACTTGAGGTTCTTTTACTTACAAAATATTGTTATGAATATAATTCCTGCACTCAAAGAAAATTATGAGTTTTAAAATCTAATTCATATGGATTTTGCATCATTCCTTATTTCATTCAAATCTCCTATTTTTTTCTTGATGCTGAGCTTTGATCTAGCGTGCATTATCACTCAAGAATGACTAAAATTGATCTCTGCACTACTCAAAGGAAACTTGTTAGTATAAGAGAAAGTGGTTTCCTTGCATTGAACCTTTAAGCTTTGGATTTATATTTGCATTTCTTGTTGCTTACGGCATTGCGATAATTTTGATAATGCGAATATAGCTTGTGATTTCAACATTTGTCTTTGTTGGATAAGTGATAGGCCATCTGCAAAGTTGTCCCAGTTTTGGCTATAGGAGAAATGAAGATTTTTTATCATATTAAGATTGAACCCGGCATAGGCGCCTATGTATCTCGCTACTTAACATAAATCAGGTCAGACGTAGCTCATTACAAAAGTCCAAAAAAGGATTGCAAAATAGTAGTTACTCCCAAAGGTGGGAAGATGGAGAACAATAT
Organism: Datura wrightii; assembly: GCA_035772735.1. Taxonomy (NCBI): domain Eukaryota; kingdom Viridiplantae; phylum Streptophyta; class Magnoliopsida; order Solanales; family Solanaceae; genus Datura; species Datura wrightii. The sequence continues at coordinate 177,032,290 of JASDFA010000018.1, read as the reverse complement.
TCTCAAGTTGAGATATAATGTGCTTGTCAATCCTCTTGACTTGTTGCACAATTTTTCTTCAAATGTATTGGTGGCAATTTAGATGGATCTCCCTTAATAAAGATCGTGCACATATTTGCGATATCATCATTACTTGTTGGAGTCTCTTGTTGTAGCTTTATCTTCTCACTTCCAATCATGCTTGAATCTTAACGCAAGATACTTTTCAATATCATGTCCTTGAATGCTCGAGTGGTAAGCACAACTCTCAGATTGATCAAAGTTTGGAGATGGATACTTAGGTAGAAACCCCTTTTTTGGTTGTAAATGCCCCTTAGCTATTAACCTCTCAAGTATATTTGCCAATGGCTCATAAAGGAGAAAGATTTTATCTTCTTCTATTGTCTAGAGCAAGATTGTGCTTGGTAAAAATATTTTTGGCAACCATGATGAAAATTTGGCTCATGAAGAGGTTGGAGAGGCACATTGTAAGGGTTGAAAGTGGCATGAGAACTCAAACGTTGATGACTTTGATGGTATTATGGTGGGTGCATAGTCATAAATGCTAAATTATTTTCGCTTTGTAGATTTTATGATATCTTCAATTGGAAGGTCTAGTGATCACTTGTGGTTTAGAGCATCTACAATTCTTCCTCCTTCGATACCACTTTCTATCTCTTTACCAATACGAATCAGATCAGAGAAGTTACAGGCATAAGTTCTGAGCAGCTTACTGTTCGGGCTATTTCGGTTGGTATTATATATTATAAACCGACACGCAAGTGCACGTGGTCAAACAAGTAATAAAGTGGCTAAGTAAGCCAAGTATCGATCCAAGGAGGCTCAGGATATGTAAAATTTGCCTAAGTATACTATATTCTTATCTTACTTCTAATTATGCTAACAACAACGTAACCAACAGTTAATGAGTTTTTGTTTATAAAATATATACTAAAACTATTAACAATTATTTACTGTGAATTTAAACTATGGATATGAGCATGCCAAGGTTAAGAACAAGTAATGAATTCGATTATAATAATAATTCGGTTAATCTCTTCTTCATGTTGCTAGCCAAGAACAGTAGCCTAGAAATTAAAACTCTCGTATTTAATTTCACTTAAGAATCATAAACCATTCATCTACATTTCTGTGATCAAATGCAATTTACAACCTAGCAATACAATTCCGGTTCCTAAATTGACTAATACGGCTTTCAAGTATATTTCTATCAGGAAAGCACATCAAAACCCAATTTTCCCAAATCAAGTTAAGAACAATACCCTATTAATTCACAACTTTCCAATTTCTTGCTCTCTCGAGTGAAATTGGACTTTTTAGATGTACATTAATGTAGGCCAAGCACTAATGCAGTAAGAACAAGAATTAATAGAACAACATGAAAGAAGAAGAAGAAAACCATATCATTTACAATCAAAATTCACTACACATGTTCAAAACCTTAGCAAGGAAGAGAATTAGCCACTCATTTGTGGATTGATCATCCTAAAACAAGTGTAAATCATACATACAATTGATTGGAAGAAGAAAGGAAGAGAAGAAATCCCTTAGCTTTTTCGTCCCTCAACTGTTGCTAACCCACGTCCTAGCTCCACCAAGTCTGAACTAATTAAAATAAACCTAAGTGTGCTATTTATACTAGAGGAAAATTTTTCCCGGAATAACAAGCAACGTGTCACGGAGGTCAACGCGGAGCACTGCCTCCGTGACACTGCGTGGACGCGGACCTTCACTGGAAATCCAGGGTCCGGTAAATTAGCCTCAATGTGGCACGGAGGCCAACGCGGAGGCCTATCTCCGTGCCACAGAGCTGTCGCGAGGCCTCACTGGAATTTGACATTTAATTTCCTCTCCAGGCAGTGTGCCTCCACGATGGTAGCGTGGCACGGCTCCATCGCGGAGCCCCTATAATTTGTGCATTCCAATGTCTTTTCCAAGCTCGTGTCCAAGTCCAACTCCGATATAGTTCCAACATGCATTTTAGCTCCTAAAAATCATATTTTCCTGCAAAACAAATGCTAATCATGTTGGTTAGTATAAATTCACATTTTATTACCAATTACATGAGAATATATACATATTGCACACAAACAAGGCGAAAATAATACGTTTGAGTATCACTTGGGCATATAAATCTGCCCAAGATCACTTACCCCACACTTAAATCCTTGTTCGTCCTCGAACAACACATACACAGCTCATGCAAATTACATCCCAACCTTCATCACTATGGTGCGACCATTTACGTTACGGTCATACCGATTATTCAATTTTTGCAAATCATCACGAAAACATGCTTGGTCTTACAATACAATGACCTTTAATACATCAAGACTTCCTAGACTTTAAGAATTGATTCTTGATATCGGCAAACTCATGCAAATCAGCTAATCAAGAAATCCGACACGAAAGTCAATCCTTCATCAAGCATGTGCCCTCACAACTCAAGAGAATCTTCCCCTTTTTGTTCATGCAACACACAAACATGCAAGTAGGGGCATATAAAAATTTATTTCACTCTCTCTCCCAAAAGAATTCACATGCATCATGTCGTGACCCATAGGCTTGCCCTTAGTGTATTACTCCACTAATATAAAGAAATGCAATGTAGGATCAAGTAGGACTTTAATGGGTTGTAACGGGGCTATGGATCTAGTATATATATTGGATTAGCCAATAATAGTCGCTAGCATCCTTAAGCGCCTTTTCAACACATTCCCATCGACTCATGGACATTGTTCCTCTCTTTTCTCTTTTTCTCCCATTCATGTTGGTTTACTTTCGTACTACCCATTTCATTAAACACACTTGACACAAAACAAAGGGTTTTCATGTACCCTCAATATCATTTAATTATAACAAGTGCCTCTTCAACATCATCTTTTCTTTCCTCACTCTGCTCTTCTTTTTCTTTTCATTCTTCTCACTCTTTGACACTTCGGGAAAATTTTTCTTTTCTTCTTAAGCGCTTAAGAGTTTTGTATAGACTTTTACAGCTAATGAAAAGAAGGAATAAAGCTTGGTTTATACAATTTTGGACAAAAGAAAGAAAGAAATCAGCTAAAGGCTCAACGGGCTGACTAGGGTATACAACATATAAAAAGGTAGAATTTGACAAGAAAAAAATGGAAACTATCGGTTAAAACAAAGAAATGCCTACATCATTTCCAACACTACACCTCCTTCATTTCGTTTTGTAAACACACCAGGCAAGTTCTAGACAATTCACAATGGCATGGAATAACAATACCTCACTTCACACTTCATGCACATGCTCGAATCAAGATGCATTCACAGACTCTCTAATTAGCCAATCACATGAATTCAAAATTAAGCCTCAATCATACTGGATCAAATTCTATAGCCTAGGTAACTCAACATATTTACCAACTTGCATGCTTTCGAACGAATCACTTTCACATTTTGAACATCAGTTACACACGCAACGAAATTTTTGCAACCATAAAGCAACTACAGTTCATTGATGCAATCCACCAAGGAAAAATTAAAAACAAATTAAAATCCTACTCCTACCGACTACATTTTCCTTAAGACGGTCGTCATCCATCCATCATAGGGAACGGTCACTAACTATGACATCGGTTCAATGGGACTATTCTAGGTAAAAGAACCGAAAACAAACTCCGAGAAACCCCAAACAAAATAAAAACCGAAAAATTTTGCAACACATCGATCATTTCGATAGAAAAATATTTACAAAAGATTTTGATAAGTGCAAAATATTTTCGCAAAAATTTTGAAAAATATCGATCATTTCGATAAGAAAGAAATATTTACAAACTATTTACACTAGCAACCACAACTTTGCATCACACACATCAGTAACCACAAAAATATATACGGATACACACAAATCAGTTCACAGCAGGGTAGCACAAACATACATACAAACCAAGGAAAAAGCATACAGCAGATTAGAGCCTAAGTCCCAGCACCTAGCTACTCCCCACCCCACACTTAAATCGAACACTGTCCCCAGTGTTCACAAAAATTACAAAACAAAATATCGGGTGGTGGAACTCCCTGATCAGTCGAAATATTCGACTTCTTCATCTGGTGCTGCTGCCTCGTCCCCTATGTCTGAGTCAGCTCCATCATCGTCATCGGACTCCACATCGGAGTCCTCCCGACGTGTCTCCTCATCAGTAGGGACATCGTCATCAGTCGGCTCCACGAAGGCTGGTCCCACCCGGTATAAGGCTTTGGCATTCTCGCCAAATGGGTAATCCAGCTCCAGCTGCCATAATTCTTCCTCGGTGGCTGGTCTCCCACCAATCCGTAGCTGAAGCATCTGCATGCCGAACATACGTGCCATGTACTGATCGTCACGAGCATGTCGCTCGCCCAAAGTCAGCACTGGCCCGTGTGTGGTGTCGGGGGCCTTAGTTTTTCTCACATCGAGGGCCCTCCGCTCCAACTGCGGAATGTAATCCAAGGCTTCTTCCTCGACATCGAGGCCTCGAAGGAAGGTGGTGATGAGTCCGCCAAATTCGTATCTGTGGCCCAGGTGTAGTCTGGCTCTCTTCATGGCGGATATAATTACTGCCCCAACATTAATCTCAAGCCCTTTCATAAGGGCATACACCAAGCAGACACGATCCCGGGTCACATCCGTCATGTGAACTCCCGGGATCAAGCACGAACACACAATCTTCAGCCATATTCTGGCCTCCCTGTTCATCTGCGAATAAGGCAGAGTCTGGTGGTAACCCCTCTCCTTATGTCTACTCCATCGGGCTGTGGATCGAGCCCCACACAACGTACGTCTGATGTCGGCATACGGTGGGGTGATGTTTAGCTGGCGGAGAACGTGGGCATCTGTGTCCCGCGCTCCAACGATGGCATTAAATTGCTGGGGTTCCAGAGTGACAATCTGCCCTCTGATTTTTATTGTGTGGCTTCTGATGGCCGGGTTCCAATTTGCGTAGAACTCTCGGACCAAATGAAGGTTGCACTCCTTGGGCTCCTGAAATATAAAGCTGAGCCCAGCTGCCTCGATTCTCTGCACAATACGTGGGAACTCCTGTGCAAGTGGTTCCCGTGCAATATGTTCCTCGGGGAAGTACTTGTTTTCTTTATGTTTCGCGTACCACTTCTTCCCTTCATCGGTTACCCATCTTGTTCCGTATTTGCGGCGTTGGCCGCACGGAACAGCTGGTGCAGCTGGGACTGCAGTGCCCAACCTCAATCTTTTCCTTCCGGTGCCTGAGGTAGAAGCACCCTTGCCCTTGTCCTGTCTGCTAGCCATTGTACCTGTCAATATAAATTAACAAGCACAAAGTTAAGCTATCAAGATGTTAACTTAGGCTAAGGTCGGGTTACACAACGTTTACCCCACACTTAGGCCTTAGCTACTTTTACAAAACTACGGCAAGGATAACTCTCTTTACACCAAAGACAACAAGTATACACTTTATGCTTAGTGCGTTCACAAAAAAAATTTCGACAGCATAACGGTTAGTGTACTACTCAGACTTCATACAGCTAATCCCAATCCTACTATCGCTAACAATTCAATCATCGCACTTAGAAATAAAAACAACAAATAAAAACAACAACAAAAACATTCTATATACAATCGAATCCAAATAATCAAACCAATTTACACAATTTTCGCATTTTCCCCAACAATTCGAGAATTCATCGTTTTAACATTCATACAATATTTACAACGACTTATCTCTATTTACGAACACACCCCGGCATCTAATTCATCAAACTATCAAGTTCCCCAATTCAATTTCAATAACTCAAGCCCTAGAATGCAATATTTCAATCAAATTTGAATTATTCACATAATTGACAAGTTCAAATGCTAATTACAACAATTTGAACATAATCAATCACAAAATAATTCAACATCATGTTTAATTGCTACTTGGGGTGATATATTTCACCTCACATGCTCAAATTCGACTAAAATCGCCAAAAACTTGAGAGAAACGATGAAAACATACCTTTTAGTTGAAGAACCGAAGAAATTTGACGTTTTCCTTGCCTATTAGCGTGGCACGTTGGTTGGGGAGGGGGAATTGGGTGTTTTGGTCGCGGAGGAGGAGAGAAATGGGGAGAAAAGGGGCAAAACTTAGGTTAATTTAAAGAAAAACACGCGGGTCACCCGGCAACCCGGTGTGACCCGGCACTGAATAAAGGGCAACGTGTCACGGAGGGTAACGCGGAGCCCCTCCTCCGTGACACAGAGCCAACGCCCCAGTGCACTGTTTCTTCAATAAAAATTATTTTCATACCTTGCCTTATTTTTCCCGCTTCCGTGCATATTTTTCTCCGTTAGACCTGAAAATCACTTCACTAAACGAAATTGGTTAGATTAATAGATTTTCCTAACTACCATGAAAAACTACTAACTAAAACGAAAAAATTAAACCTAATCAAGAAAAGAAAAATAAAAATAAAAAAAATTATTTACACTAAGAAAAGAAAGAAAGAAAATATTTTTCACGGGTTGCCTCCCGTGCAGCGCCTGGTTTACCGTCACGGCTCGACGTACCAAGTTTCACCGCTTTTTCCTTCGCCTTGAGGATATGAATTTCACCCCTAATTTCTTCTCTAATTTCCTCTTATGCTCCTGGGGTGGTGGTGAAAAATTGTAAGGACCAAGCAGTAGATGCTTTCTTTTGAACTTATTGGCCCTTGAGTAAGTGAAGTCATTTCGTTGCTTCGAGTTAGCAAATTTCAGAATATACGAGGCTTGGTCCTCCTCTAGACATTTTTCTATAATCCTGGAAGACTCTATTTCTGTGTTGTCAACCAAACTTAATGTCGAAAAATGCTTCGAGTGTGATCCAATCAACCTCAACTCTGAAATTGCATTGTGCTTGACTTCCTTACTTGTGTACACCTTTTCAACATCGGCATCTATTTCTCCATTAAGGTCAAATGGGAGATAATCTTTCTCTTCTTCCATGAATGGATTTTCTATAGGTATGAGCCGATCACGGGGACACTCAAGAGATTCTAATTGTTGGGCTTCATCCAAAAATTCACCCTTGTATTCCTCTTGTAGTTCCTCTTGAATATCAGCTAAAACTGTCACCTGCAAATTATCACAAGCTTCAGCCTCAGCACACATCTCCGTGAGTTTGACGCTCATCCTGCTTACAGCCTCGGCATTCTCCTTTTGCTGAATTATCAATTCTGCCACCGACTCCTTCATTGCTTCTGATTGCTCCAGGAGTTGTTTCATCATGTCCTCTATTTGAACTTGGCGTCCCAAGTCCTCATTTTCAACATGCCTATATTCAGCAAAAACAACAAAAGGATCATAGTGGGGGCTTGGGGGAGGGGAATATGCCTTTGGACAATCACCCCAATGGCCATATTGACACCCACATATATTGCACGTGTTACAGTTTTGCCACAAGTGGGGTCCTCTGCAATTCATGCAAGATTCGCCGAAATATGTGTATCCACCATTTATATTCCAAGATGTCATGTCAATGAGGGTATCCAAAAGAGAGAAAAATTAAAATGAACAAAGAATTAAAACAAATACTAAAACCAAGTTGTCAACACTTAAGAAAATAAAACAAAAATACAGTAAATTTACACTTAACACAATTTCACCAATTGCCTAGCCTCCCCGGCAATGGCGCCAAAAACTTGTTCGGGCTATTTCGGTTGGTATTATATATTATAAACCGACACGCAAGTGCACGTGGTCAAACAAGTAATAAAGTGGCTAAGTAAGCCAAGTATCGATCCAAGGAGGCTCAGGATATGTAAAATTTGCCTAAGTATACTATATTCTTATCTTACTTCTAATTATGCTAACAACAACGTAACCAACAGTTAATGAGTTTTTGTTTATAAAATATTTACTAAAACTATTAACAATTATTTACTGTGAATTTAAACTATGGATATGAGCATGCCAAGGTTAAGAACAAGTAATGAATTCGATTATAATAATAATTCGGTTAATCTCTTCTTCATGTTGCTAGCCAAGAACAGTAGCCTAGAAATTAAAACTCTCGTATTTAATTTCACTTAAGAATCATAAACCATTCGTCTACATTTCTGTGATCAAATATAATTTACGACCTAGCAATATAATTTCGGTTCCTAAATTGACTAATACGGCTTTCAAGTATATTTCTATCAGGAAAGCACATCAAAACCCAATTTTCCCAAATCAAGTTAAGAACAATACCCTATTAATTCACAACTTTCCAATTTCTTGCTCTCTCGAGTGAAATTGGACTTTTTAGATGTACATTAATGTAGGCCAAGCACTAATGCAGTAAGAACAAGAATTAATAGAACAACATGAAAGAAGAAGAAGAAAACCATATCATTTACAATCAAAATTCACTACACATGTTCAAAACCTTAGCAAGGAAGAGAATTAGCCACTCATTTGTGGATTGATCATCCTAAAACAAGTGTAAATCATACATACAATTGATTGGAAGAAGAAAGGAAGAGAAGAAATCCCTTAGCTTTTTCGTCCCTCAACTGCTGCTAACCCACGTCCTAGCTCCACCAAGTCTGAACTAATTAAAATAAACCTAAGTGTGCTATTTATATTAGAGGGAAATTTTTCCCGGAATAACAAGCAACGTGTCACGGAGGTCAACGCGGAGCACTGCCTCCGTGACACGGCGTGGACACGGACCTTCACTGGAAATCCAGGGTCCGGTAAATTAGCCTCAACGTGGCACGGAGGCCAACGCGGAGGCCTATCTCCGTGCCACAGAGCTGTCGCGAGGCCTCACTGGAATTTGACATTTAATTTCCTCTCCAGGCAGTGTGCCTCCGCGATGGTAGCGTGGCATGGCTCCATCGCGGAGCCCCTATAATTTGTGCATTCCAATGTCTTTTCCACGCTCGTATCCAAGTCCAACTCCGATATAGTTCCAACATGCATTTTAGCTCCTAAAAATCATATTTTCCTGCAAAACAAATGCTAATCATGTTGGTTAGTATAAATTCACATTTTATTACCAATTACATGAGAATATATACATATTGCACACAAACAAGGCGAAAATAATACGTTTGAGTATCACTTGGGCATATAAATCTGCCCAAGATCACTTACCATAATATAAGCTTTCTTGAACTTGAATGAAGGCAGAGATCAATTCTTGTTCAGAAAGTGGAGGATGTATTTTTGAAGCTGCTAACCTCCATTATGTGGCATATTCTTGAAAAGTTTCACGCGGCATTTTCCTTACTTTGATAAAATCGGCCATGTGAGGATCACCTCGGATGTTGAACTTGTATTGCTTTACAAATTCATGAACCATATCTTTGAGAAAATCGGCCATGTGAGGATCACCTCGGATGTTGAACTTGTATTGCTTTACAAAGTCATGAACCATATCTTTCCACGTATGTCATTTGCCAAAATCTTGCTTGGTGTACCAAGTGAGTGCTAATCTGGATAAAATTTGAATGAACAGTCTCATTCGTATGACTTCATCATGTCCAATTTCAATTAACCTGCTGCAGTAGTCCTTTAAATGAGCGACGGGATCTCCTTCCCCACTAAAAGTGTTAAACTTTGGTAGTTTGTACCCTGGTGAAAGTTCAGCATTTGGATGCACATACAAATCTTCATACTCCAGGCTTTGGTAATTTTTTAAGCGCAACTCTTCATCAATGTCTTTCGTTAGCCTATGGAGTTCTTTATCCAAATCCTTATGGCTAGTTGAATGGATCTCCTTTCCACGTCTAATATATTGACAAACCGCTAGTTGGTCATGCTCATCTTTCTTGAAAGAAAACACAACTATGGGAGGATAGATATTTGGTATCATGGTGACCTAAAAATTACTGGAACTGGTAATATTTACTGATGGCATTTGCGGAGAGATCACATAGGTAGGATCTGAGAGAGGGGATGTAGTTAAACAAATTATTTTGAGTTAAGTTGGAAGTTGTGGCAGTGGTAGGAATGAGGCTAAAGATATTTCCCAGATTGACCAAAATATTTCTTCGAACCATATTCTTCTTACAATCATAATTTTGTGGTTGCACCAATCCAATACCGATGTTGGATGTTTCAAATCTATTTTCCATTATAGATTCATCCTTAACGCAGATTTGCAGTCAAACAATGTTCAATGCTAGGCAACATTTAAAGAAACAAATAAAACTTGTGAACAAAAAATAAAGTGTTAGTGCATGAGAATATACAAATGAAGTAAATGAATAAAATAATAAAATATTTGATAAAATAGATTAGTTCATGACTTTCTTAAATAGGAGCTCTAAACTAGAAGAGATGGTTTAAGCCGTAGGATGAGAGAACAAGAATGACTTATTAGCTAGCGGGCTCTAACGCTTGAGATTTGACAAAAGGAAAGAAAATTGATTTGGAGTAGAATGTGCGATTTGGAGAAAAGCTGACTTATATCATACACCAGAGCTTGGGTCTAACTTGATCCTTATACTTTGCTAACTTTAGCATAATCCAAAAAAATTTCCCCAGTCCTGAGGACACTTTTGATGATGGTGTGCTTGTCTTGCATGCCAAAATCTGGTACAATTTGATGCTCCTTCTTTATGGGAATATTAAAATTTTATAAGAACAAAACCGAGCCTTATATAGGCTGCCTATGTATCCTGTGTTCGACAGAAAATTAGGTCAAACGTAATTTCAATTACATTCAAAAGAGATATAGGAATTTTTTCACTCTAATATGACAAGTCCCTATGTGGCTGCCTACGTATCGGCTACGAAAATTAGGTCAACCGTAGCTCGCCTTACATAAAATAAATTTAAAAATATACAAAGGAATGATCATTTAGCTAACGAAAGTACATAATTGTTTCCAAAAAATGCAACCCAAAAATTGACTATCTTGGTCCATACTTCCTAAATGTCAGTTTCGAACGAAGTCCCTCCATATGCCTAATGACCTTTCTTAGTGAAATTATTCTTGGTGCTTTGTCTATCTACATCATAAGTGCTTGCAGCAGATATAGAGAAAGATAAATTTGGTGCAATAAATCTTGGTCCAGCAGTCGCTTGGCCATATGGAGGAACTTTATTGGAAAACTATGGATAAACTGCTTGATTATGACTTGACATCGGCATGATGTTTGCAGACTGATACCAAATAAACTAAGGGCAAGTCATTGGTCTCTGAATGATCTTACCATTATTCAATAGTCTTTGGATCTCTTCTTTCAAAAAATGACATTCATCGGTAGTGTGACCTAGCATGCTTGATGAGAGGCACATTATTTGGATAGGTTAAAATAATGAGAAGGGACTTTGCTAGGTTTTGGCTGCAAGATTCGAGACGATCTCAATTGTTCGAATATGATTTAAATTGGTTCACTCAAAAGGGTGAAAGTTTGAGATTTTCTTGTTTTGAGCACTGGTGGTGGAGCGTTCGGTATTTCAGTGATAATTGCTTTCCCTTTCTCCTTGGACTGCGCCTCAACCAAAATACAATCTACCTTATCATGCCCCTAATAATTGGGTACAACTTCATAAAGGGTCTGAAACCCGAGTCTAAGATACTCCTTGATGCTACCACACAGGGACAGATTTTGTCCAAAAGTTATGATGAAATTGAGGCTCTCTTAAACCTCATATCTGCGGGGGGTCAGGATTATCAAGACTCAGATAGAGGATTTGCAGTAGCAAAGGTGCCAGGAAAGCTTGAGGTGGATGGTGTTGCGGCAATCAGGGAAGACATTAGGAAGTTAGTGAATGCAATCAGTAAGTTGGTAACCACACTAGCAGGAGGCCAAATATAATAGGTACATCAGGTGCAAAACCCACCACCATCATGTGAGGCGTGTGGAGAAAGTCACGCCTATTCAGGTTGTCCTCTTAATCCTGAATCTGTATACTTTGTGGGACAACAAGGCCATGGTGTAGGTTTTGCTGGTATTGGCTATAATCAAGTGTAAAAAAATGAATAAAATCCCTCTTGGGGAGGGAACCAAAATTTCCAAATGCCCCAGAACACTTATCAAAGGCCACAAGGCCAGCAACAGAGAAGTCCTCTTGAGGAGACAATGAAGCAGTGGATGGTGTAGCAGATTCAGGTGGTTAATGAGATGCAAAAGTCCATCCACAAGCTTGAGAGGTAGATGGGGCAATTGGCCCTACAGCAGAACAATATACAATAGAGGGCACTCCCGGGTAACACCAAGAAGAACCCTAAGGAAAATATGAGTGTAATTTTCTTGCGGAGTGGTAAGGAGCTAAGCGAGGTGATCCCCAGAAAAGAAAAAGCTAATGAGGAACAGGCTGTGAGTTCCAAGACTGAGGTGGGTGAGTCCAACGATCCACAACCGAAGGTTGTAGTAGCTAGGTCACCACCCCTATTTCCTCAAAGGTTGAAGAAGAAGATAGAGGATAAAACTTGCTGTAAATTTCTTGAGTTATTAAAGCAAGTTCATGTGAATATTACGTTGGTGGATCTTTTGCAGAAAGTTCCAAAGTATGCCCGGTATATCAGGGATATCATTGACCAATAAGGGGAGGTATACACAGTTTGAAGTGTCTCTTACAGAAGAGTGCAGTTTCTGAATCAAGAACAAAATTCCTAAGAAACTAAAGGACCCCGGAGCTTCTCTATCCCTGTTGCTATTGGGAGCAAAACAGTTGGTTTAGCCTTATGTGATTAGGGGGCGAACATCAATCTGATGCCTGCTTCCCTGTTCAAAACTCTTGGACTTGGAGAACCATGTCCGTAGTGACAAGCAGCTTGCGGACCGATCTTTGGCCTATCCTAAAGGAATAATTGAAGATGTCTTGATAAAGAGTGGGACCTTTCATCCTACCGGTGGACTTTATAATCTTAGACTATGAGGCAGATATAGCAGTTCCCCTCATTTTGGGGAGAGGATTTTTAGCCACCACTGATGCTGTCATACAAGTCAAGTTGGTAAGGTATCTATGAGGGTAGATGGTCATGAGGCTGTGTTTGAGGTGTTCAGAGCAACACAAATGTCACTTCATTATGAGGACTACACAGTGAAGTCGGTGAGAGAATCTAGAGGTTGTAATCAGGTTGTTGAGCAGCATGTGCTGCATGAGAGTTTAGCAGATCCTTAGTATGGTCACAAGTCCACTTGCATGAAGGAATGACGGGGACCATAGTCATGTCGTAAAGTTAAGTCAAGCGTTGCATGGGAGGCAACCCATGAATGTCGTGCCACGACTATAACTAAGGTGTTTGGTGGGAAGCAACCCATCCTTCTAACTTTTTATATCTTTTTCATTGTTTTGTAGAGACGAACAGGGAGTAAGAGGCAAGAACAAGATGGGGCATTGAACTAAAAAAGTGTAAGTCTGGGGTGAGATGCCTGGCGTAGGGCGCTAGGAGTTAAATTCTAGAAAAAGAATTGTCAGGTGAAGCCATAGGTGGTGCGCCGCACCAGCTTCCTGTCTCTAGAGAAAATTTTTTTTCTAAGTCTACGGTGAGACGGAGAGTGCGGCGCGCCAAGGGTTATTTGGACGAAAATTTTTGGTCAAATTAAGTTAATGTTTACTGAAAGAACCTTAAAATTACATACAATCCATGCCCCACCTCTTTATTTAAAGTCCCATTCATCCTTTTCCCTCAAAAAGTTTAAAAACAAAAGGCAAAAAGTTCCTCTCTCTGTCTCTTAAGCCATAGCTTCCTCTTCCCTTCTCCCCTCCATTGTTGTCTTCTCCAAAGCTTTGGTGAAGCTCTAATCTTCAACTTAAGTAAGTTCACATAATTATCCTATGCTTCTAGTCATTAATTAGCCTAGCAGTCTACCCTTCTTTATTTTCGCTGCAGCGAAGGCTCAGGCCACTACAGCGGTTCTGCTGCCATGGAAATGTGTCTGCTGCAGCGCTACCTATCTAGCCAGTAATCAATTTTTATCTAAATCAGGTTTATTTTATTCATTCATATAACATTACAACACGAATACCCTTCTTACCATATCACTATGAATGACCAAGTCCATTTATACCCTTTAGTAACCTCTTTAGTTATTTATAGGATTACCTATTCTTCTTAGAAGTGCATCAAATAAGTGCGTCAACTTGTTATCTCACGGAACTGTGTTATCTTTCATCCAAACCCATCACGCTATCATCTCTAACCCACCAAATCAAATTAAAACAAGCAATCAAACATAATTACGAATGTACTATTCCATGTTCATACAAAAATCATCAAAAAACATAAGGGAGTCAATTTCCTCAACAGTATAGTACATGCACATACCTGACCTCATACCACAAATGTCATAAGATGCCATACCTGGACTGAGTCGCCCTATATGGTCTGCCATACCTGTTCCTCACCTCAAAACCCGAATTTATGTTGGTATATCCTATATCACACTGGTATATCAATTACCTTTCCACCTCCGCAACTGTATGTGTATCAACCATACCCATAAAATCTTTGTCTCTCAATCATACCATCAGTGATATGCCGAGTACACACCTCTGTCATATCACTGTACACACATACCAGAGGGTCTTATGCTTGTCGTTCCAGTCATGACCTGCAGGGCACTCTGGAAATCCATGTACTGTACACCCAATCGTATGAACATTCATCATACCTGTCTGTGTAATCTCTTATACCGCTTTCCCAGATGCTCGCCTCGGGTATGAGCCACTCATGTACCCAATCCTTATTCAAAAATCTGACTGTAGTAACCTGTTCATCGGAGTTCCTTAACTTCAGCCATAGGCCCCTTATTTACCATCGTATCTATAACTTTCCTTCCATATTATCTGTCATCTCCGTCACACATTCATTTAATGCCAATTCATCCCTCAATTGCAAGACGCATAATGTCGCAAATCATTTAACAGATCATCATACATTAAGAACTACTCAATCACACAACAAGTACAATAACATGAAATTAAATCAACCTCATGTCCAAATACTAATATTAAAAACTAATCCAATCAAGTTATAAGATTTCCGACTTGGCCTGCTCACTGGTTTGGGCTCTGTTGCAGCGGCATCATGATGTGCTGTGAGTTTATAATACTTTTGACACTTAAAGTTGAGAAAATAGGATGGACTTAGGTATATTTATATGGATATGAGGCACTTTTACTTTAATTTTAGGGAAAATAAGTATTGGAGCAAAGATGTGCAAAAGAAGCCTTAAAATGCAGAAAATCAGCCAAAGTACAAGTCTCAGTACGAGACGTACCTTGATTGTATGAGCCGTATTGAGAACCGTGATGAAAGTCAGAAGGCTGAAGTCAAAAGAAGTCAACATACAACTCAATACGAGCCGTACCAAGATGGTATGAGTTGTAACTGGAATCGTGGAATTGTTTAGAGAAAATAACATAAAGGCAAACTCCTAGTACAAATGGACTCACGAATTGTAGCATTAACGTACGAACTGTACCATGAGTCGTGGTGAACTTTAGAAGATTTATCAATACTTGGAAGAACTTCATTCACAACAGACAGTACGAGTCGTATGAGGAAGGTACGAGTCTTACCACAACACTCATGGAGAATTTTAGAAGATGTCAGAATTCTCAAGGTTAAACCACGGAAGCATTGTACAACTCGTAGGATGAAGGTACGATTCATACCGGCCTACCATAACTTAGCCAAATTTGTAGAATCCAAGGACTTACGAGAAGCAGGTATGACTCGTACAATCCTGCTACGGATTGTAGGTCCAGTCGTGACACAGTTGGCACCAGATATGAAAATTTTTCTGTTAGCTTAGGAAAAGGTTTCTAACATCTATATTAATAGTTTTTATGTTTTATTTTATTGAAAAAAGGACAGAATCGAATTAGTAGACGTGTGAAGAATAATTTTTATGAATTTTTATCAAGTTTTTAGGAGCAATTCTTGGGATAAAATTCTTGATTTCCTACATTATTCATTAGTTGTTCTTTGATATTCAAATTTGATTTTCTTCTAATTGTTGTTGTAAGTATTTAGTTATGTGTTTTTCTATGAATGCAAATTGTAATATTACAACCATGAGAGGCTAAAACCTTCAAACTAGGGATTGTGGGAACCATGGTGGATTAACGAAATAGGGTTACACAAAAGTGATTCAAAACCAATGCAAAAAGCTTATATTGTATTCTCTTCATCTTTAAATGTTTCTTAACAGTGTACAACATTAGGAGTTAACCGAATTCTTTACTTGCTTGAACCTAGAGAAATAGATATTAGGAAAAGAGAATTACAAAAAAGCCTTGGTCTTTATGATAATTGTATTAACATAAGTTGTTGTCGCAGGATAGTTAAATTTGGAACATATTGATAACATTTGGTTTGAAATTGCTCATGAGACCTAGTCCGGTGATTGAGTAAAGTCATCCAATAGGGACGAACCAGTCGTTTGGATGAAGCCTAGTTATCAGTTGTACAAGTAGTATTGGGATTAATCACGTGTATATACCCGAAGTAGTTATGAACCCATGAGAAACACTTACCCTAGTTGTTTGCGAATCTTGATTTAAATAAAAAATATAATCTTGTTTTAATATTGCTTTATTCAAACCCCCCCCCAATGTTCTGTATTGACAATGACCACTTCATACTTTGTCAGAAAGTATGAGTTTCAGCGTTATTAAAAAGTGACGCCGTTGCCGGGGAATACGGCTAAGATTAGATTAATTGCTTGTATTTGACTTTTGGTTGTTATTTCCTGAATTACATTTTCTTTTTGTTTTTAGATATCCATAGGTTGTCACTTGGTGAATGCCAAGTACTCGTCGGAGTGGAAACCCCTGATACCGTTAGATCTCGAACTCGAACGAACACTGCATAGGATGGAAACCAAGAGCAAATAGATGCCCATATTGCTGAAGAAGATAGGCAAGCCGAGCTAGCTCGGCAAGATACACTTCAGGATGCGGAGGATGCTCGAGATGAGATCGTTAATGCTGGTCGACACGGAAGGGGAAACAGAGGCCAAAGATATGCCTCTTAGTTCTTCGATGAATATGACCCAGACATTGATGAAGTCAGGTCAACCAGAGTCATTGTACCACCACTATTTCCTGCTGGGGCCAAATTTTATATCACTAACTCCATGATCCAGTTATTGAACATGAAAAGAGTATTTAGTGGTCATGCAGCTGACGATGCCAACCTGCACTTGATGAACTTCGTGGGAATTTGCAAGGCATACAAGTTTCCCGGAGTCAGCCAAGGTGCTACAAGGCTAAGACTCTTCCCCTTCTCTCTACTACGGAGGCCACATTATGGTTATCAGAGTTATCTAATGACTCCATTACCAACTGGAGGGAGCTCAAGCAGGCTTTCTTAGAGAGATTCTTTCCACCCTCCAGGATGCTGCAGCTTAAGGATGAGATCTACAATTTCTGATAACTGAAGAATGAGGCACTTCATGAGACCTAGTTTTGGTTCAAGAAGAAGTTGACCAAGTTCCCGAATCATAAAATTCCTTATGACAGTCTGTTGGAGATTTTCTATAGATCATTGAACAATAGTACAAAAGTAGTAGCAGACATAGTGGTGGGAGGAGCATTGATGAGTCACACATGGGAGCAAGCCGCTACTATCTTTGATAGGGTGACAAAAACAAATAGAGAATGGCTTGACTGTAGACCAATGTAGGAAAGAAGAAGAGCGTGACCAGGAATTGGCTCATATGCACACATTGTTGGATTTGCTTACTAGGCATATCATGGGAGCTTGAGCCAGAAAGGTGAATACAGTTGGGACACAAGGGCAGGAGCCAAGGCAGGACCACTCAGATTCTGAGGAGGAGGCAAACTTCTTGGACAACCAGGTGACGAGTTTCCGAGCCAATGCCCAAGGGTCTGGTCAAGACACTTGGTGCCAAGGTTCTGGAAATCAAGGTTAGAACCAATATAGAGACAACTATAACTAGAACGAGTACATAGATCAAAGTCGAGGTTGTGAGCACGATGGAGATTGGAGAAGGTATGACGGATATCGCAACGACTGAGCTAGATTGTACGTGCCTCCTAATGCCCGTGAAGGGTAGGCTGGACAGTCAAAGCTAGAGAGCTTGATGGCTGAGATGCTAAAGAAGGTGAATTCCACAGATGATCAGCTGAAAGACATTCGTAGTGATATATCAAGCATGTGTCAGAGAGTGGAGTCACATACGACGGCTATCAAGTAGTTCGAACAGCATCTAGGGCAACTGTCAGCATTTATGAACCCTAGGTAAAAGGGTACACTACCTAGAAACACAATCCAGAATCTAAAGAATTATGGTCACTGCATGACTGTGATGCCTAGGAGTGGAAAGACCACAGTTGACCCCCCCTCTGCCGGTTGTAGTTGAAAGGAAGAAAGAAAGTGTGATCAAAGATGAAGAAGATGTTGCTGAGAAGGAACATAATGAGGATGTTAAGTTGACTGAGGCCCCAAATAGTGAAAACAGGCTTGAAGCTGAACAAGGAGCCACACAAATTTACAAGGCTATTCTACAACCACTGCCACCGTTCCCCCAAAGAATAAAGATGAAAGCAGAGAATGGTAAGTTTCAGAAATTTTTGTCAATGCTCAAATAGTTATCTATAAACATACCATTGGTCGAGACGTTGAAACAAATGTCGGATATGCCAAGTTCATGAAGGACCTTGTGAAGAAGAAGAGGTCCGTGAGCTATGAGCCCATTTATAATGTACACCATTATAGTGTTATAGCCTCAGGGGTCCTGGCCCAGAAGAAGGAAGATCCAGGTGCCTTTACTATTCCATGCACACTTGGCGATGTTGAGTTCATAAGGGCACTCTGTGATTTGGGAGCAAGCATCAGTCTGATGCCATTGGATGTGTTTAAGCAGCTGGGCTTGGGAGCCCGCACACCCACTACCATGCGGCTGCTAATGACCGACAGAAGTGTGAAGAAGCTTGTGGGGATCTTGTTCGATGTTCTTGTAAAAGTTGATAGATTTATACTCCCAGGGGACTTCGTGATCCTTGATTGCGAAGTTGATTTTGAGGTCCCCATCATTTTGAGGTGACCATTCCTTGCCACTAGGAGAGCCTTAGTAGGTGTGGAGGCTGGCCAGTCGATGTTCAGACTCAATAAAGAAGAGGTCAACTTCAACGTCTGCTAGTCAATGAAGCATTCGAAAGAATATAGAGTTATCTCAGCAATAGAAGATGAATCCGAGTTCCTTGACGAAGTTTGAGTAGTCAAGAGACTTGGGTCGTGCCACGAAGTTAAATCAGGCACTGCATGAGAGGCAACCCATGGATGGTGAAGTCTGAGTAGCCACAAGTATGTTCCTTTCCCTCTATTTCTACATTTTAGGCTTCGCAGATGAAGCACATTTTTTAGAATGAGGAGGGAGTGTACTTGTATTTTTGGGTTTTTGATTCATTCGAGGGGTTTTTCTTATCGTGTTTCTTTTCCCTTGGGCATTCTATCTAGTAGAGCCGACATGTTTAGGATTTAATATTTTTGATTTTTATTTAATTAGAAAGTAGATTAGGAGTACTCAGCCAATAAATTGCACTAGTTTTGATATTTTGAAAAATTGACCCTATTTAAAATTTTGATGATTAGCTTTGTACTTGTGATTAAATGCATGATTTCTGTGGATATTTTTATATCATTTATTATATTAACATGTCTAGTTTTTGTTAAAGCCATGAATAAATCGAACAGGTAGAGTAAATGCATGTCATGTACCATGAGCGAGTGAGGTCTAATACTTAGTTCAATACTACGGATAGGATCCAGAACTTGCCCGGTTGGTTTTTGCATATATTTTAGGATGGTTGGCTAGGAAAGGATCATAGGTCATTCTTGTTTAGCCCATTTTTAGCTTAAATGACCCTACCAAAAAGGATATGGTTCCCTTGATCTTGATTTTGAGTCTCAAATAGACACCGAACGTACACTCGGATCGTAGACACAGGACAAGGGATCCCGAGAGACCCCAAGTCAACCCATGGCACATACATACAACTAATCTCATTCAAATAAGTGGAATGATAATTAAAAAAACATAGAAAAAACGTAATTGTAGCATAACATTAGGAAATACTGTACATATACATAGTTGAGCACTACATACTTGTCTAAAAGACTCTAATATATTAGATGGGTTGATGGGAAAATATCCCCAACTAACCCGACCAATACTGAAACATAAATAACATGAAAGTCTGTCAAACGGCTCTCAGAACATGAGGAGTCACCAATGAGCTGAAAGCGTAAGCTGAGATGGACTAAGGATGAGGATGAGCCTGAGATCCGGACCCTGCATCATAAAACAATACAGCGTAGAAAGTATGGGTCAGTACGTGGAATGTACTGAGTATGCAAGGTAAGTAAAAAGGACATTTTAGAGTAAATAAAACTCATAAACAATATAAGAGAGGGACATCATGCTTACATCACAATCTTCGTAATAAAACATAAGGCTCAAGACTTTCAAATCATTCATAATCATTCATTTTCATAATCGTAAGTAAACTTTATCAAAATATAACTTGAGCCAACAACATAAACATAACAATTCATAAAACATGCGGAACAATGGGAGGACTCGTCATAATCGACACCATCATGGTAGAGCCTTTCATGATGCCCCACTATCTCTCTCAAGTGGGCAGAGCCGACCCTGGCTTGCCAGGCGAGGGTCATGTATTAGGCGTGATATCACATTTTAGGGGATCATTATCAGTACATAATATCATTTAGAAACCCACGGTGGCACGTGGTTATGAGACACTGTGTAGTCCTTTAAACGTCGGGCTGCTCGATGCTAGACACGGCTCCCAAAAACATGCATATAGACTCATACATAAATCAATAACTTCATGCATTAAGATTCACTGGCTAGAATGTAACATTTATCATCATGGATCCCCTTTAAAACATGCTTATCCAAGAATCATAGGCCCTTTTCATCGGCCAATATCATAAGTCGATAAATCATATAATTCACTTCATAAATGATAAATCATCTTCAACATGTGGGCATTGCCCAATACTTCATCATGTTCAACTCTTTCGAAAATATTCTCATAAACATGGGAGTTTGGAATCATGTTTTTCCATCATCAATAAACTCAAAATATAAAGTATTCATCATAAATCATAACTTTCATGAACTTTCATCAAATGGGCATTTTCGATTTAAAAGATTGAAACAAAATTTTAAAGAAAATAATGTAAAACCTGCCCATCATTCATAATTCAATAATTAAAAACTCAATTAAATCAAACCCATAAAGAGAAATCACATTTTCATGCTTTTGGGTAAAACCCCATGAAATTGAATAGGAGGATTCATGATTAAATTTGAAATTTTGGCATGGGTGTGGAAGAATTTCACCTATTCTGAAACCCTACATACCTGGGAATGGATTGCTTTCGAGGTTCCTTGAATACCCACAAAGAAATAGATGGAAATTTGGGGGAAGAAGACCTTGAATCTCCCAAAAATCTCTCTAAGCTTTTGCATGAGAATGGGCACGCATAAAGGACTGAACTCATCTTATCTCACCCAGAAAAATATCTAAAACGACATAGTTTATGCCTTAAAAACTTAGGAATGATGAAAACACTCTTATTAAAACGCAGGAAATTTCTGGTCGCCAGTCCCCACGAGAGACCTCACGAGTCGTTGCCACGGGGCATGACTCATGGCCATGGTCTGTTGAGTACACTGTCCAAAAAATCCAAGGGGACCCCATGGGTGACTTCACAAGTCGTGATGTCAAACCATGACTCGTGGTCACCTTCCGTGGCCTACACTGCCCATCCCAACTTTCCAAACCTCCAAAGTAGACCACAGGTGCCCTCACGAGTCGTGAGGTCTGACCACGACTCGTGCCCAAGCCTGTGGCCTTCTCACTCAGGCCTTTCCAAACCATGTTGACCACGAGTCACCTCACGACTCGTGGTCACTCCTCACGACCCACCTCACGGGTCGTTTTGTGACTTGGTGCAAATTTTCAGTTTTTTCTCCGTTTTTACTTTCGGGTCTGATCCTTGGGTTCCCAGGTTATAACAATATCTTCCCTTTGGGAACATTCGTCCTTGAATATTAGAAACAGAAAATTTAGAAACAAGCTATCACCATATACAATTACCGGTCATTCAAGCCGAAAACTGACGGAATGACTACTTCCGAAAAGAACTACATAGCTGAACTGAATTCAGACATCACATACATATACCATATCATAAAACTAACTTGTACACATGAAGTGAACATGAAAAGCTGATTAAAGGTTTAGGGAAAAATTGCTACCTCAAACTGAAACCGAGCCGGTAGGGAACAAATGAGGGTATTTAGCTATCATATCTGCTTCGGCTTCCCACGTAGCTCCCTCAACATGCTAATTTCTCCATAATACTTTAACTAAAGCTACTTCTTTGTTCCTCAACCTACGAACCTAATGATCCAAGATCTCCACCGGAATTTCCTCATAGTTGAGGCTATCCTTTACACGAACGCCATCTATCGGACTACTAAAGCTGGATCACCCAAACACTTTTTCAAGAGTGATACATGAAACACGGGATGAACTGAAGCTAATTCTGAAGGAAAGTACAACTCATACGCCACCTTACCAACTCTCCTCATAACCTGGTAAGGACCAACATAGCGGGGACTAAGTTTCCCTTTCTTTTTGAACCTCATGACTTCCCTTTCTTTCTGAACCTCATGACTCCCTTCATTGGAGATACCTTTAGAAATACCCATTCGCCTGCATTAAACTCCAGATCCCTTTTCCTCACGTCAGCATACGATTTCTGACGACTCTAAGAGGTTTTTAACCGGTCCCTTATCAACTGAACCTTCACCATCGCCTCGTGAACCGAATTTGGTCCTATCATAACTTTCTCGCCAACCTCAAACCATCCGATGGGAGATCTACACCTTCGCCCATAAAGGGCCTCGAACGGTGCCATCTGGATACTAGAGTGATAACTGTTATTTTAGGCGAACTCGATTAAGGGCAAATGATCATCTCAACTACCTTTAAAATCCATAACACATGGCCTCAACATATCCTCGAGGGTCTGAATGGTTCATTCTACCTGGCCGTCTATTTGCAGATGGAAGGTTGTACTGAGCTTAACTTGCGTCCCAAGTCCATTTTGAAAAGAACGCCAGGATTGAGAGGTAAAATGATATCTCAGTCTGAAATAATAGACATGGGCACTCCATGAAGTCGAACCAACTCCCAAATATACAACTTGGTATAATCATCCGGATTGGTCTTGACCAGTAGGAAGTATGCCGCCTTAGTTAAATTGTCTACCACCACCCAAATGGAGTCATAGTGTCAACAAGTATGAGGTAGGCCTATAACAAAATCCATATTTACTTCCTCCCACTTCCAAGTGGGAATGCTAATATCTTGAAGTACACCTCCCGGCCTTTGATGCTCAACTTTCACTTCCTGACAGTTTGGACATTTAGCTACGAACTCCACAATATTCTTCTTCATACCATCCAACTAATAGATTTCTCGCAAGTCCCGATACATCTTAGTGGATCTCGGGTGGATAGAATATCTAGTACCATGTGCCTCGTGCAATATCTAAACTCTCAAATTATCAACGTCCGGAACACATAGTCGACCCTGGTATTGTAGCAATCCATCTCCCCCTTGGGAGAAAACCTCCACTTTTTGACTCCGCATTGCTTCCTTTAGCTTCTTCAAAGTTGGATCCTCATCTTTCTTAGATTTGACATCAACCACTAAGGATGATTCTGACCCATTCCGCACAATAACGTCGCCATCAGTCGAGTCGATCAATCTAACTCCCAGTCTTGCAACTCAGTGGACATCCTTCACCAACTCCTTCTTTCCCTCATCCACATGGGACACACTCTCCATAGAGAGCCTACTAAGTGCATCCGCAACCACATTAGCCTTGCCTGGATGGTAAGGACACTCATGTCATAGTCCTTAAGTAACTCCAACCACCTCCTCTGGGAAGATTTAGATCTTTCTGGGTGAACACATATTGCAAGCTCTTGTGATCTGTAAATACATCCGCATGGACCCCATACAAGTAATGCCGCCATATCTTCAATGCAAACACCACCGCGGCCAACTCAAGATCATGGGTCGGGTAATTATTTTCATGAACTTTTAGTTGTCTCGAGGCATATGCTATTACCTTCCGATGCTGCATCAACACACATCCCAATCCGACTCTTGAAGCATCGCAATACACTACAAAGCCATCAGTGCCCTCGGGTAAAGTCAACACTAGTGCTGAAGTGAGTCGGGTCTTCAACTCTTGAAAGCTTTTCTCACAAGCATCCGACCATTGGAACTTCACCTTTTTCTGAGTCAACCTGGTCAGTGGGGCTACAATTGATGAAGAGCCCTCAAAAAATCTTTGATAGTAGCCAGCTAGACCAAAGAAACTCCGAATTTCTAAAGGATTCACCGGTATGGGCCAATTCTTCACCGCCTCAATCTTCTGGGAATCTACCTTTATGCCTTTGCTTGATACCACATGACCCAGAAATGCCATCGAGTTTATCCAAAATTCACACTTGCTAAACTTTGCATACAGTTGACGATCCTTGAGGGTTTGCAGCACTATTCTCAAATGAGTGGCATGCTCCTCCTCACTCCACGAGTATATAAGAATGTCATCAATGAACACGATCACGAACATATCCAGATATGCCTTGAACACCCTGTTCATTAAATCCATAAAAGCTACAGGGGCATTGGTTAGTTTGAAAGACATAACAACAAATTCGTAGTGACCATATCGAATCTTGAAAGCGTCTTTGGGATGTCACTCTCCCGAACTCTGAGCTGGTGATACCCGGACTTGAGATCAATCTTGGAGAAGCACTTGGCACCCTGAAGCTGGTCAAACAAATCATCAATCCTAGTTAAGGGGTACCTATTCTTGATGGTAACTTTGTTCAACTGCCGATAGTCAATACACATGCGAAGGGAACCGTCCTTTTTTCGAACAAACAGAAGTAGTGCACCCCATGGAGATTGGCTCGGTCTAATGAAGCCCTTATCCAACAGATCCTTTAACTGATCCTTCAATTCCTTTAGTTCGGTTGGCGTCATCCTGTATGGAGGAATTGAGAGAGGCTACGTATCGGGTAATAGATCAATACCGAAATCAATTTCTCTCTCTGGAGGAACACCGGGCAAATCATTAGGAAACACCTCCGGATATTCGCACACCCCCGGATCTAATTGAATAGTCGGGGTCTCAGACTCCACATCCTTAACGCTAACTAGGTGGTACATGCATCCTTTAGAGATCATCTTCCTGGCCTCAAATAAACGGACCTGTTGGTACCTCCGAACAACCCTTCCACTCCAACTCTGACTCACCCGGAAAATGAAATTCCACCGTACGAGTCCTACTATTAATTGAAGCGTAACATGCGAACAACTAATCCATGCCAAGAATAATGTCAAAGTCATTCATGGCTAACTCTACAAGGTCTGCGGAGGTAACCTTATGCAACACAATGATCGGGCATTCTTTATATACTCATCTAGTATGACCGAATCACCAATAGGGGTCGAAACTGAAAACGGTTTTGACAAGGTCTGGGGACTACCTCCAAGGCTACTAGAAATGTAAGGAGTCACGAAAGACAAGGTAGCTCCCAGATCTAGCAAGCCATAAAGATCAATATGAAATACATGAAACATACTAGTGACCACGTTTGGTGAAGTCTCCTGCTCCTGGCGTGAGGCAAGGGCATAGAATCGGTTTTGGCATTATCCGCCACCTCCACCAGTCGATGCTCCCTGCGGAGCGGAATAGGATGGAGCTACTGATGTTCTGGTGGCATGTGCACGACCCCTATCATTACCCTGTCTAGCATATGAAAATGCTCAACGCATGTACCCAGATCTACCACACCCATAGCAAACATCTGAACTGAGCAAGCACCCCCCCCGTATGACTCTTGTCGCACTTCCTGCAGGCTAGAGAGGTATACTCTAATTGGGTGCCCCCTGATCCCTCGACCCTGAAGCCCTGCTCCTCTGATCGCTCCTGGGCCTGGATGGAACACTAGCTGATGATGGTGCTGGGGATAGTGACCTCTGCGGAAACTATGGACGGTAGCCACCGCCGGACCTCTGATGTGAAAACCTACGGCTGCCGTCTGAGCCCTCTTTGCCTCCCTCTCCCTCACATGAGTCGTCTCCATCTGCTAGGCATACAACACTATGCGAGGAAAGTCTATATCCTAGTGGAGTATAGCATTCCTGCAATCCTTGTCTAAATAACTAGCCACACTATGAATGAGTCGGCTCATGCGCGCCCTCTAATCCATCAATAACTCTGGGGCATACTTTGACAAACAAGTGAACTCAAGAGAATACTCCAGCACTGTCATCTTTCTCTGTTTGAGGTTCAAAAACTCAGCTGCTTTCAACTCCCTTATCTCCCAAGGGAAGAACCTGTCGAGAAAGGCCATGTGGAACTCATCCCAGCTGATAAGGCCCGCTCCCGCTGTCCTGCTGTCCTTCCATTGCTTGTACCAAATATGAGCGACCTCTTTTAGCTGATAAGAGGCCAAGTCCACACACTTCCCATTTGTCACCCCCATAACCTGAGTGACCCTCAAGATCCCTTCAATCAACTCGTGTGGATCCTCGTCCACCTTTGACCCCATAAACTCAGGAGGGGTCATCCTCAAGAAGTCTCTAATCCGAGCTGCCGCTGCATCGCCATTTTGTGGGACCTACGCAACAACCGGCTGGTTGACATAAGTGGTCAAGGCCTGCGCCAACATCTGAATAGCCGCCCGAAACTCAGCGTGGGCAGCTGGCCCTAGTGCCTGGGACTCTTGAATAGGTGGGGCTTGTTGATGCCCATGGTCATTTCCATCTCCGTGGCCTTCATCATTTCCATTCCTCCTTCCAATTCATTCTTCTAGGAGCCATAATTCTGCAATCGCAAATCGCACGAATTAGAAGGATGGAAAGGCTTTTCATCGCACGATATAAACATGAAAGAAGGGTATATTTCCTAAATGTCTAGTAGCCTCTTCTTCATAAGTTTGGATCGCTTCACACCCATGAAAAAGACTCTACTTAACGCGGCTTTCAGACACCCTAGGACACTTCAAACCTATTGCTCTGATACTAAGTTTTTCATGACCCGAACGTACACCTGGATCGTAGACACGGGACAAGGGACCCCAAGAGACCCCAAGTCGACCCATGGCACATGCGTACAACTAATCTCATTCAAATAAGCGGAATGATAATAAAAAAAATGTAGCGGAAACGTAATTATAGCAATATCAGGAAATATTATACATATATATAGCTGAGCACTACATACTTGTCTGGAAGCCTCTAATACATAAGATGGGTTGATTGGAAAACATCCCCAACTAACCCGACCAATACTGAAACATAAATAACATGAAAGTCTGTCAAATTTCCCTCGGAACATGAGGACTCACTAATAAGCTGAAAGCGTAAGCTGAGATGGACTAAGGATGAGGATGAGCCTGAGATCCGGACCCTGTATCATGAAATGATACATCATAGAAAGTATGCGGTCAATACATTGAATGTACTGAGTATGCAAGGTAAGTAAAACGGACATTTTAGAGTAAATAAAACTCATAAACAATATAAGAGAGGGACATCATGCTTACATCACAATCTTCGTAATAAAACATAAGGCTCAAGACTTTCAAATCATTCATAGTCATTCATTTTCATAATCGTAAGTAAACTTTATCAAAACATAACTTGAGACAATAACATAAACATAACAATGCATAAAAACATGCGGAACAATGGAAGGACTCATCATAACCGACACCATCATGGTAGAGCCTTTCATGATGCCCCACTATCTCGCTCAGGTGGGCAGAGCCCATCCTGCTTTGCCAGGTGAGGGTCGTGTATTAGGCGTGATATCACATTTGAGGGGATCATTATCAATACATCATATCATTTAGAAACCCACGGTGGCAGATAGTTATGAGACACCGACGTAGTCCTTTGAACGCCGGGCTACTTAATGCTAGACACGACTCCCAAAAACATGCATATATGCTCATACATATATCAATAACATCATGCATTAAGATTTATTGTCTAGAATATAACATTTATCATCATGGATCTCCTTTAAAACATTCTTAGCCAAGAATCATAGGCCATTTTCATCAGCCAACATCATAAATCAATAAATTATATAATTCACTTCATAAATCATAAATAATCTTCAACATGTGGGCATTTCCCAATACTTCATCATATTCAATTCTTTCAAAAATATGCTCATAAACATGGGAGCTTGGAATCATGCTTTTCCATCATAAATAAACTCAAAATATAGGGTATTCATCATAAATCATAACTTCCATGAACTTTCATCAAATGAGAATTTTCGATTTATAAGATTGAAACATAATTTTAAATAAAATAATGTAAAACTTGCCCATCATTCAAAATTCAATAATTAAAAACTCAATTAAATCAAACCCATAAAGAGAAATCATATGTTCATGATTTTGGGTAAAACCCTATGGAATTGAATAGGAGGATTCATGATCAAATTCAAAATTTGGGCATGGGTGTGGAAGAATTTCACCCATTTTAAAATCCTACATTCCTGGGAATGGATTGCTTTCGAGATTCCTTAAATACCCACAAAGAAATTGATGGAAATATGGGAAGAAGACCTTGAATTTCTCTAAGATTTTGCATGAGAATGGGCATGTATAAAAGATTTAATTCATCTTATCTCATCTAGAAAAATATCCAAAACGACGTATTTTAGGCCTTAGGAACTTAGAAATTACGAAAACACCCTTATTAAAATGGAGGAAATTTCTGGTCGCCAGTCCCCACGAGAGACCTCACGGGTTGTTGCCATAGGGCATGACTCATGGCCATGGTCCATTGATTCCACTATTCAAAACATCCAAGGGGACCCCACGGGTGACTTCATGAGTCGTGATGTTAGACCACGATCGTGGTCACCTTCCGTGGCCTACAATGCCCATCCCAACTTGCCAAACCTCCAAGGTAGACCACGGGTAACCTCACGAGTCGTGAGGTCTGACCAAAACTCGTGGTAAGGCCCATGGCCTCCTCACTCAGGCCCTGCCAAACCATGCTGGCCACGAGTCACCTCACGACTCGTGGTCATTCCTCATGACCTACCTCATGGGTCGTTCTATGATCTGGTGCAAGATTTTAGTTTTTTCTCCTGTTTTTACTTTCAGGTCTGATCCTTGGGTTCCCGGGGTATAACAATATACTTCACTCCTATCATTCCCTCAGAAGTCAGATCGTAAAACCTCTCTCAGAAAGACTCAGAGCAGAAGCTAGGGCAATCGATTTTCTTCTCAGATTTTCAAGGGATTCTCTTCGAGATTTCTTTACCAGGTATGTGGGAATTCAACAAGGGAATTATTCTTCCCTTCTATCCCTAAAACCCTTCCATAATATTCTATCAGTTATAGCCCTGAGGTTTCAAAATTTAGAAAGTTTCCAGACTGAATTCTATAAATTTCATGTGGAGTATTATCCAAGTTATTAGCTACTATATTTTCCAAATTCTTAGAAATCATGTGGAAACTAGCTTCTTGTAAAATGACTTAGCCCTAGCTTTTGAATGCAGTAAAACTACAATCTTGCATAATTGATTAATTATCCAAATTGCTTTATTCTATCAATGTTGGGGATTCCCATATTATTAGTATCAGTTGAAATCTCCGTCAGATGCATGCTAGTCCAATTTCATTAAGAATATTAGTATACTCAGTATTACTCAAAAATGTCAATTGATCAGTTTGACTACATTCTTTTCTTGAGGTGTCAGTGGTGCCTTTCAGCTATCAGTTATTAGACTTAGATATCAGTTATCAGATTTTAGTTGGTTCTTTAGACGGTTATGATTCTTCCAGGTAAGCAGCTCTGACCAGTATTAGAACCCCCATCTTCAGTTTCAGTTTGTTCTTTAGACGGTTACGACGCCTCCAGATAAGCAGCTCTGGACAGTATTAGAACACCAGTTACAGAATCCGGTCCGGTAAGACTCTCGGGGTACTTCCAAATAAGTATCCCCGACTTAGTCTTGGACCCCAGTTTCGAGCTATCAAGTTAGTAGTCAGACTTGGACTATCCAGTGGGAATAGGACTTAGCACCGAGCGTACTGGGGTTCC
This sequence comes from Datura wrightii, assembly GCA_035772735.1. NCBI lineage: Eukaryota > Viridiplantae > Streptophyta > Magnoliopsida > Solanales > Solanaceae > Datura > Datura wrightii. The sequence goes on along the minus strand of JASDFA010000018.1, from coordinate 177,002,169 downwards.
AGCGCACCCAGATTCCTAGAACTACATTGCCACCATAGGTTATTTTATTGGCCCTATGTCCCCAGACTTGTGATCACCCAGCTCATGCCTTTATGGCAAGGTATATTATGTCCTACCAATGGGGTGTATACATCGAAATCCACGTCTAGCTGACGTGATTATATGTCGATTACAATGGCATAGCCAAAAATATCGTTAAGGGTATCCAAATTTTTTAATAAGTCATTTTTTTGGATTAATAGGTGTACCAAAAATTTATCAAAGTACGCAATATTTAATTAAAGCACAAAATACTTATAATAGAATTAAAAACTGCATAAATCAAAATTAACATATAAAAGTCAACAAGAAAAATTTGCTAGTACAAAATACTTTTTTTGGTAAAAGACAATGAAATAGTTTTAAAAATTATTATTTAATTATTTGATTTTGTAAGTTATTTTTAATAAATTTTATTGCCGAGAAAGAGGGAAAGATTTTTTGTTGTTGCTGGAGCTGACTATCAATGTCAAAAAACTAAATACTACTTAGAATTTATTTAATTTAAATTAAAAAATTCAAACAGGTTTGACACTTTTCTTTTACAAGTAAGCCAAATACATCTTTAAAATAAAATGTATACAATCTAATTCTTGTTAGAAATTAAAAGAAAGCCCGGCCAATGTTGTTGATAGCAGGTTCGAACCTGTGCGCTCCACCGGAAAATAAGCACCTTTTACCGCTCGACCATTGGAGAGACTTGTGTCAAGAGTGTTCAAAAGATTTAATATATTGTAAAATTCCATATATGAATTATATATTTGATATTTTTTTCGGCAAAGGGTGTTCGGCTGACCACCCTTGTTTCTATGTAGCTCCTCCCCTGGTCGGTTATAGACTCTCCATTAGTCAGTACAGTTTCAGTTTTGTTCAGCTCAGTACAGTTTCAGGTTTATTCAGTCCAGTTTAGTTCAGTATAGTTAGCTCAGATCAGTATCTCAGATTTAGGGCATGTTTATGACCATCAGTCAGGGTCATCATTGACTATCTCAATTATATTTTAGTTGTTCAGTTTTTAGTATTTTAGTTGGTCATTACATGTCATTACAGTTCAGTTATTTGTCCTTTATATTATATTTTTTCCCACTTACTCAGTACATTCAAAGTACTGATGCATACCTTCTATGTTGTATCATATCATGATACAAGCGCAAGTTCTCAGCTTCAGTATCTTTAGACGATTTCCTTTAAGTGTTATCAGCAGCTACAGTTGGTGACTCCTCATCCTTCGAGGATGATGTTTATTTTTTAGTTAGACGTTAGAGTTAGCTGGGGGCTTGTCCCAGCAACTCATCATTAGTAGATGAAAGACAGCAACTCATCATTAGTAGATGACTTTCATACATAGACTCAAACATTTCAGTATTGCTTTCAGATGTATGAACTTTTATCAAATTAGCTTCCTTAGATGATTTTATTTTTTAAAGCTTTTGCATATGTTTACTCAGATTACCAGTGTTATGATAGACCATGGGTTGGCTTAGGGTTACTTGTGACTCAAAGTACCGTGTCTCGTCCAGGATATAGACTCGGGTGACAGTTTTATTTTCTTCGCTTGAGAAAATGCAAAAGTCTTAAGTTGAAGGTGTTGATGTGTTGTGAGTTTACAGCACTTTCGAAGCTTAAAACTGAGAAAATAGCATGGACTTAGGTATGTTTATATGAATATGAGGCACTTTTACTTTGATTTTAGGAAAAATAAGTGTTGGAGCAAAGATGTGCAAAAGAAGCCTTAAAATATAGAAAATCAGCCAAAGCATAAGTCTCACTACGAGCCATACTGAGAACCATGATGAAAGTTAGAAAGCTAAAGTGAAAATAAGGCAACATACGACTCTCAGTACGAGTCATACCAAGATGGTATGAGTCATAATTGGAGTTATGAAATTGTTTAGAGAAAATTGCACAAAGGTAGACTCCTGGTACGTGTATACTCACGAATCGTAGCATCAATGTACGAACCATACCATGAGTCGTGTTGAACTTTAGAAGATTCTTCAATACTTAGTAGAACTTCAGACACAATAGATAGTACGAGTCATAGGAAAAGGTATGAGTCATACCGCAACACCCATGGAGAATTTCAAAAGATGATAGGGTTCTCATGGCCAAACCACGAAAGCATTGTACGACTCATAGGATGAAGGTACGAGTCATACCAGCCTACCGACACTTAGCCAAAAATGCAGCAGCCAAAGACTTACGAGAAGCAAGTATGACCCATACAATCCTGCTACGGATTGTAGGTCCAGTCCTAACACAGTCAACACCAGATATAAAAAATTTTCTGTTAGCTTAGGAAAAGGTTTCTAATGTCTATATAAATAGTTTTTATGTTCTATTTTAGTGAAAAAAGGACATAATCAAATTAGTAGACATGTGAAGAATAATTTTTGTGAATTTTTATCAAGTTTTGAGGAGTAATTCTTAGGATAAAATTCTTAATTTCCTACATTATTCTTGAGATTGTTCTTTGATATGCAAATCTGGTTTTTTTTTAATTGTTGTTGTAAGCATTTAATTATGTATTTATCTATATATGCAAATTATAATATTCAAACCATGAGAGGCTAAAACCTCCACAACTAGGGGTCATGGGAACCATAGTGGATTAACGAAATAGGGTTACACAAAAGTGATTCAAAGCTAATGCGAAAAGCTTGTATTATATTCTCTTAATATTTAAACGTATCTTAATGGTGTAAAATGCTAGGGATTTTCTGAATAATTTACTTACTTGAACCTAGAGAAGTAGAGATTAAAAAAACAGAATTACAACAAAGGCTTAGTCTTTACGATCATTGTATTAACTTGAGTTATGGTCGCAGGATAGTTAAATTTGGAACATATTGATAACATTTAGTTTGAAATCTCTCATAAGACCTCACCCTGTGATTGAGTAAAGTCATCCAAATAGTGACAAACCAGTCGTTTGGATGAACTCTAGTTATCAGTTCTACAAGTAAGCATTGGAATTGATCACGAGCGTATACCCGAAATAGTTATGAACCCATGGAAAAAACTTACCCTAATTGTTTTCAAATCTTAATTCAAATCATAAATATAATATTATTTTAATATTGCTTTCTTCAAAACCCCCTAATTTGGAGATAACTCACCAACAAGTTCAATTACCGGCATTAATCTAGATCTTATCCTATTCTCTGTGGGCTCGGCCCCAACCTCTTAATTGGATTCTTTATTGGCAACGACTGCTTCATCCTTTGTCAGAAAGTGTAAGTTTGAGCGTTATCACATCATTATTATTACAGCGGTCTCGCTGCAGCGGTATACTAACCATTATAACGGTACTGTTGGTAGTACTGCGACCAGTCTTCATTCCCCTTTCCCCCATGTTTTGGTTTTTTGTACCCACCATAATGAAACATTGTCAAACAAGCTTACATCAGCAATTATCTTACCACTGTGTCATCATTGATACTGAAAAAAATCATTAATTTGAAAAATAGTACACCGACCATTGCACATTTAAGTCATTGTATAAGGAATTACTATCTTACGCACTCGCTTCGTCTCACTCTCAAACATAAGTTATAACTTATTAATCAGTTCCTTAATCACATCCCCTACATAGAGTATATGTGATTTTACAGGTTTAAGGTTTCGATTCCAAGAAGGAAGAAGTCCATACTTATACCCGGGAACATTCTATCGACTACACTCAAAAGTTAATCTCCTCAAAAACATTTGACTCAAAGAAAAACCTAGAACAAGGATCCATTTATTGGTATAAATATCTTTCCTAGGGTTTTACCTCATTACGAGTTTTCGTCACCCCTCTTATAATACATTCATTCTTAGATTTTCCTGGATTTCGGTTAATAGTCTATAACATAGTTAAAAGTATAATCCTACTCATCAAAAGCATATAAATCATACGCATGTATATGTTTAGCTAACCAAAGTCTAACACAAAAGAGAGTAAATCATAGCCTACATAGGCGCCAAGCTATCATTCCGATCGTCTTCGTCTGCACCTATCCCATTCTTGATTCCCTCGCGAAAGTTCCTAGCTATGGATTTCAAATTCTCCCCCCCCCCCCCTCCCGGATCTTCTTGTTTTCCTCCAAAAAGTCTATTTTCTGTTTTTAGACATTTCTAACAAGTCCTCCTCAAGAACTAGGTTTGTAATATCCAAATCAGAACAGGATTGCAGATTTCTGGTCCGAGTCATCCGCTGCAGTGGCCATACTTTCCGCTGCAGCAGCTCCGCTGTGGCGGAAAATGTCCCTCCATGGCGAACACCCACTTGGATCCACCCGATCTCGATTACGCCCATTTGATTTTTTTTAATTCTCCGTGTGCCCTTCATTTGTTGGGGATTTATCTCAAATTTCTAAAAAAATTTAATTCGCTCGGTTTTTGTGGGGTCGGAATGCTATAACAGCCGAGTGAGTCATTACACTAATGGAGATCCATTGATTTTAAAGTGTAAAATTACAGTTGAAGAGTATAAACAAAAATACTAAAAACATAAAAATTAATACTCTGTGTTTAAATGGAACATGAAAAATAGAGTTGGAGGATTAAAATGGTACAAGACTAAGTTAGAGTGCCAAAATAAAAAATGAGAGCAAGTTTAAGGGGTTGTGTATGTGTTTGGCCCTCAATTTTTGAGCATTTATCAAGTGTGTATTTATATCATTATTATAATTTTTTTAATATTTAATGATGGTAGGTAAATAAATTTTACAGACAATATATATAGAAATGTTTGTATTTTTTTTTTTTTTTGTTTGTGCATATATTGAAGAGTCTATATGAATACGTTTGTGAAATAGGTGTTTGTTATGCTATAAAAGATTATGAATGAATGAAGATAAAGAAGTAATTAAAGATATCTTAAATTTAGACATTAATTAAGAGATTCTATTAACAATAAATTTGTATAACAAACATATTTACCCAGTTTTATATTATTTTGATAATAAAAATATAATAATTTTGATAAACATAAAATTAATAGTATTACAGGTAATAAATTAGTAATATTATCTGTTCATATAATTTTTTCTAAGAATAATGACATTTTGTAGCTAATCTTGTATCCAACACCTAAAATCATGTTGAGAAAAAAAGTACTCTCTCCTAAAATAATGTTGAGCTCCTCCTCCTAAAATCATGTTGCATTAGACATACTTTGAATTACTAATAACGTAATAACATGAAGTAGAATTTAAAGTCAAATTACCTTCTTATATGCGATATTAATACATTGTATATATTATGTGATTTACACTATATAATTTTGATGTATTTTGATATACAAGAATCAGTATTTGTTTAGTTAAATTAATAAATTATTTGGTATAAAAAATATATATAATATTCAATATATTTCTATTATATGCATTTGTATTAAGAATTGACTTACTCAATTAATGCGTTGCATCGTATATATTTTTATTATTTGTATATATAATTGAAAATGATTTCATTGGCACCGATCCTTCACATATGTATATCCAAAAGTTTGCTAGTCCTTCACAGTATATATATCCAATTTTATATCTATTATTACATAGGATGTATAACAAAATGTATATTTACCAATTCACAAGATATGTATCTAAATATATACTTATTCACCATATATATTTACACACACACATTATACTTTACAATAATGTGTGTAAAGTATAATGTGTGTGTGTATATATATATATATATATATCACAATATAAATCAAAATGTATATATTCATGTTATTCTTCTTCTCAATTGAATTCTAGTAATATAATTATTTTAGGACCTCGTTGCAAGGACTTTAAAGGTTCTACACCTACATTACACTATATGCTATCATCATTGTCATCCTCGCTTGTTATATTCTTGCATTTTTGAATCATTTAAGCTTGATTTCAAATATATAATAGGTTCGTTTATGATAAATTTATTCTTCTCTTTGATATGTGCAATGTCAACCCTTATTTTGCTTCTAATCTCATATGTATAATCTCTTTAATATGTGCAATGTCAGAAAAAGTTGCAAAAGAAATTAGAGAATGTGTGTCTCAATTTACTGTAAAAACTCTCAATAAAATTTTAGCGTGTACAACTTATTGTTATATATATACAGAATGAAAAATCTGGGGGGAAGGGGGGATTTATTTTGAGAGATTTCACGGATTTATTTAGAGAAACTTTGAAAAATGAATCAAAGGTAGAGAAATTTTGGGAAAAAAATAAAAGGTTTAGAAATATCAGTGCTTATTTTATTGACCATTTATTAAGCTATGCAATACCAATTTAATACCTAAAAATGTGTCTGAATGGTTATTCAATGTCAAATTTTGAAGTAGAGCTACTTTCATAATTAGCGCTACATAATAAAATAATTACATAAAATAGTGTGTTTTATCTAAATTACATAAAATAGCTAAGTTTTTTTTAATATTTTTTTGATACAAAGCAATGAAAACTTAAGTATTATATCTAAAATTTTAACCCTATATATCCTCCTATAATGGCGCTATTTAATATCTTTTTTACCTAACTAGCATATTAGGTGGGAGTAAATCACTCTCCGTTTGGTCTTGGCTATTTTTTTCTTCATAATTCTCATCTTCAAAATATCGCACATTTTGAAAAAATTAATCCATATCTGCGAAAATTCTCATCTTCAAAAAATCACAAATTTTAAATTTTTTTTCCTTCGGGTGTATCATCGTTACAGATTTGGTGAATATTTTTTTCTTTGGGTGTAATCTCCTATCAGATTATAGCGTTAGGCTCGATTGTTAAGCATGAAAAATGAGCAGAAAGGCCAACAAAGAAAGCAGAATTAAGAAGTGCATAAAATCACCAATAAGAATTCTAAGTAAAGCCAGGGATTGCTACGTCCGAAGCCTGATGAATTATTCCAGCAGAATTAGCTATGGCAGTGCCATTGGTGCATAACAATTCTTGAAGTATCAAAATATGATACTGATACATGTATCGAAAAGTCATCTATCTATATGAAAGTTACACGTTTCACTGGAAATATTGATGCATACTAAAAACAGATACACAATCGAAGAGTCTATAATCTGCAAAATTCTATAACATTACATATTTTATAAAAATTAATATTGTTATCATACATTGATAAACATGAGGGTAATTTTCTAATTTGATAATTTATTCAAGATGTTGATACATGGCCGACAAAGCAATAATGGGAAAAGATTCCCTAAATTCATGATACACAAAGCAATATGGGTAATTTACATTCATGTATCCCTAGAAAATATTGATACATACTAATAACAATTGATACAAATATATTGATATACACAAAGCAATACATTGGTGCATAACAATTCTGAAATTTTCAAAAAACTGATTCTGATACACGTATCAAAAACTCATCTACCAAAATGAAAATTATGTGTTTCACTGTAAATATTGGTACATACTAATAAGCATCAAAAGATTTGATACATATACAAATATAATGCATAAACACAGTATTATCAATTTCAATAGTCAACATCTAAAAAAAATAGATAACAATCAAAGAGTCTTCAACAATAATTCTGCTTTTGTTTCTTCGGCAATGGTGAAGAAGAGGCTTCTCAATCAGAAAGATTGCTAATCAAATCTGGGTTTCGATTTCTCCAACAATGGTAGATTGCTAATAAAATCTGGAGTTTTGATTTTTCCAACAATGTGGATTAACCCATGGAGAATGATAAGAAAAAAGGTATAAATGATAAGAAGAAGGACAATAATTCAGATCTATAATAAATTGATTACGTGTGATCGGAGAGAGAGAGGGAGGGAGGGAGGAAGCAATTTCAAAGCTTCGTCTTAATTAGATAAAACTCACCCAAGAATCACGGCCAAAGTGATGATTGTGAGAGACATAATCGAATGAAATTTTGGGGGATTTGAAGGAGAAAATCTTGGGTAGTTAGTTTGAGTGAAACAAGGGCAGTAACTTTGAGAGAGAGGGCAGTAAGTTGGAGAGAGAATATTGAAAATTTGATACAATAGTAATTATTTTAAAAGAAAATGGTAATTCGCTATTTATGTAAATCTTTTGCTAATTTTTGTAATATTTTGATAGTATTGTTAAATATTGTAAATAGCTAGTTAAATTTACTTAGTTATAATTTTGCCTTTTATCATACATGGTGCCAAATTCTCAGAAAAGTTACTCTCTTTTTTATTGCTTCCTTCTTCCACTTTTATTTATTCATGTTTGATTTGGCACATTCTTTAAGAAATAATAAATAAGATAGTAACTTTATTATATCAACTTTAATAATTATAAGTTATCAAAATATTGAAAAATAAACTGAAAAAAGTAGTACTTAATAATAAGGCTAAAATAGGTATAAAAAGTAAATTATTTTTTTAATTTTTCAAACTGGACAAGTAAAAGTGAACATTTAATTTTAGTATGGTGGACAAGCGAAAGTGGACAGAAAAATGTATGATGTCGCGCCCAATTTCGAACAGGTTTAGTTTGCAGCTTCGTGACTGAGTTGCCTCGAATTTTTCAAAAAAGTTAAATTCACTACCTAATTTTTAGAAAAAAAATAAAATTAGAAAAATCATTATTTTGATGTAAAACTCTTTTTGTCTTTGAAAATGGATGAGATTCTGAATGAGAGTTATATCTAAACGTTATTATTAAGAGATTAACCATATATTAAGGGTAGTTATATTTTACACAAACTTTACAAAATTTTACATAATAACATATTGTTTTACACACAATATTCATATTAACATATCATAAAACGTACATAATATATTTTGGGAGAATAATACAGAAAAATAATAGTAAAACATAAAAACTTACATGACTTAGACGGAGAGAGGTTTCCCTTTTGGGAAACCCGAAAAACTCTTACACGCTAACGAGATTATTAAACAAACTAGTATTTTACAAAGGTTGGTTTACTATACAAGGTTTGGGTTCATTAGGGTATAGGTTAGAAACATGGAGGTATGTAGATGAAAAGGAAGGGGAATATGGATGCTCCTTTAGTGTTTTTTCTCCTTTTCTTTCTCTGTGCTCTGTTCTTTCGAGTATCTGGAGATGTCTATTTATAGGCAAGTCCAGACTCGAATTCTGGATTTCTAAACAATTCTCTTCTTGAACTGTTTTTAGGGAATCTTTCTGGCATCTGTCTTTTTCTTTACTTTATGTATATTTAACTTCTGTCCGTCCACGTTTGTACTTTTTTCTTATCTCTTTGGTACTGCTTTTATTTTGCATAGTCTCCATTGTCTGTCATTATTTTCTAACCGTTCACGTGTCTTTTTTTGTATAGTTCTTTGTCTGTTGGGTATTGTTTGTATCTTCAAAGACTATTCATATGTCTAGATTGTGCAATGCAATTGAATCAAAGCTCATTCCTAAATCATAATTTTCTTCACCATGAATTTCTTCGTCTGATTCATTCTGGGTTTCTTCTTCCTTTTTTTGTCCTCGTATTTGTCGTGGAGTTCTTGTTCCATTGATGTGTCTGTCTATCTTGCAGAAATTTTTTCAGTGTTTGTTCAATTAATTATTCATTTGTTTTTTTTTCTTTTTTAATTTCATTATCTTTTTCTTAGATGACTCGTCCTTTATTATTTTGAGAAGTATCCATAATTTTTTATCAATATTTATACTTTTTGGCAGAGTGTCAGCCATCAACGGATTTGATGATTCTTTACCGTCAACCATTTGAACCGTACTAGTTGTGTCTCTATCCGACACAGTGGATCTTGCTGCATTCGTTGGGGAATGCACACCTTTCTCATCCATTTTATTTGAAGATGGAGAACTCTGCTGATCTCGTTCAATTCTATAATCTTCAATACCTGTCTATATCTGATATAATTCAAATTTTACTCCTTGCAATCTTTGTTTCTGCAACTTTGTTTTCTCCATAAATCTGGCATTTTCTTGTGTCCTTCATTCTTATAGTTTAATCTTTTGAATGCTTTGGTCATAGATGAATAATGGTTACAAAAGATGATTTTGTATGTGTCTTTCTGGACATCATACTGGATAGTTTTGTTTTTTTTTGAATTTTGTCTGAGGGATGGAGAAATATAGTAATTTGGTCCTAATATTCCTCTGGCATAATCCAATGCTTCAGTGAAATCATTAAATCCTTTAAAGAGTGGTTTCTCCATACCTTTATTGAATTTAAAACCTATATTCATGTATGAAAAATATTGTTTGTCTTTCCGTGCATAACTACATAGAATTTAAACTTATTTTCTCTACTATTGTCTGTAAAATATTGACACAACGCATTTATAGCTGCTATAAAATATTTACTATCTCTTTTATTATAAGCTATCCATAAATTGTCTATTAAGCACCTTTGTGGTCTATCTATCACAAATTCTAGTAAAACTTTGAATGATAAATTTGAAGGTGGGTAAAATGTCAAATTATGTTTTTCAAAATGAATTCTTTCCATTGTGTCTGCTGCTAATGTCTGAGGTCTGAAACGAATATTACCTAATACTATCTATGCATATGAGTCTGAAGTTGAAGCTACACCTTTAGCCTTATTTACATGCTTTGGGACTGTTGATCTCATGCTGAAAAACAAATATATCTTATTAGTTAGTTTTTATATTTAACCTACTTAATTGGTCTGCTAAGTTATTGTCTTTTCCTCTAATGTATTCAAAGATAATATTTTCATAAGTTGTTATTGTATCCATAAAATTTAACTATCTTCTCTACTACTAGTTTTCTCATTTATTTTTTTATGAAATTTGACAATTGCTTCACAATCTGTCCTTACTAGTATTTCTTTTTTGTTTAAAATGTATAGTTTAAAACTATTTAATCCATATACTACCGCTAGTATTTCTGCATCTATGTTACTCATATTTCTTTTTTCTTTATATCTTCCACTTTGATAGGCACATATTTGTTCTTCATTTTTGCTACTATATTTATTTGGTCTGACTTTTAATATCGCTCCCCATCCTTCAAAACTTCCATCTGTATCTATAACTAAATAATCTGTTTCTAGAGGCATGTTTAGATCAGAAACATTTTAAATTTTTTCTTTAATTTTTTGTACTAGTCTAATATCTTCTATATTAAAGTGTTTTTGTCCTTTACTTCCTGTCTTGAAGTATAATGGTCCTACTATTTTTCCTAGATCCTTAATAAAATTTCTAGCATAATTTATTAATCCTAAGAATCATTGTAATTCCTTTGTATTTCTAATTTGTCTGGCATTTTAAAAACTTTTTGCTATATGTGGTTGTAATTTAATTTTTCCATCTCCTAAAACTACTCCTAAAAAAAATATATTTTACACAACTCCATCTTCTTTTTACTAATTATTATACCATTTTTTACAAATAGTCTGAATAGTGTTTGGAGGTGACCTAAATGTTCCCTCATGTCTTTGCTAAATACTAAAATATCATCCACATATACTAAAATAAATTTTTTATAATCTTCAAATATAGTATCCATTTTTCTTTGAAAAATTGGTGGTGCAGTTTTTAATCCAAACGACATTGTTAACCATTAAAAATGTCCTTCGGGGCAAGTAAATGTCGTCCATTCTATACTTTCATCATGCATTTTTACCTGCCAATATCCTAATTTATAATAAAATGTACTAAACATCTTCTTTTTTTGTATTCTATTTATTAACTCATTTTTATCTGGTAATTTATATGCATTTGTTCTAGTATTATCATTAATTCTTTTATAATTTATTATCATTCTTGCTTTTCCTCTTATCATTTCATTATGGTTTCTTACCATAAAAGCTGTCGAAATATGTTTTGAAATAGATCTTCTTATTATTCCTAAATTTAATAGTTCTTTGATTTGTATAACAAAGTCTTCTATATCTTGATTGGTGGCTTCTATTGATATATGATTTATAATGTCCAACTTACATACTACCTTATTTGTTTCCCAGTGTTTTAATGGTTGTTCTCCTATTATTTTCATTTCATCTAGTATCTTTACTATATTTTCTAAGTTCTTTTGGCTTTTTATCACCCCTATCTTTTCTATTCATGTCTTAAAGTTATAGAATTCTATTTCTATTTCTATCAAAGTATAATCTTTAGCAATTATATCTTTATCGTAGTCTTCTTCTTCATATATGTATTATTGTTTTTTACAACATATGTTATTATTTTTATAATTTTTGCAACATGTCTCTTGCAGGTCTTTATGAGATGATATAAGGGGGGCCACAATTTTCTTTTTAATGTATTTTCCTCTTGTTTCTATTTTTGTTGTTTGTACTGGTGTATATGTAATATTTTTAAAGAATACCACCCCATCTCTCGTAATCAAGCAACTCCCATTATTAAGTAATATAAATTGTAATCCTAGAACAAAATCTATGTTTATATTTAAGTCTCTCGCCCATATTCTATCTATTTTATAAGTCAGCATGTAAAATTCATTGCACATGTTTATAAAGCTAATTTGAGTTTTATCTATATAATATTGATATATATTATGGGTCCCATCCATTTGCAATTCTGCAATTGGTCTCTCTAATATTTTTATTAGATTTGGTGGTATTATTTTCTTATTTATTATGCATCCAGTACATCTCGTATCTACTAATGCTAGTGTCTCTATCTCTATATCTTTTATCTTAATTCTAGCGAGTATTTTTATTGTGGTGAATTTTTTATATTCAATACATACTAGAGTTTTGTAATTTTCTATATTCATTAGTTCTTCCTCTTTTATTGTTTCTGTTGTTTCATCTTCTTCTAATTTCTTTTTTCCTTTTTCTAGTGCTTGTACTCGTTGTTCTAACTTATTCATCCTAGTTTCTAGTGCCATTATTCTTAAAGTAGTAGCTTGATTTATTGCTTCTTTATATTCGTCTTTCCTTATTACCTTAACCTTGAACACTTTTTCCACACATGAAATGTATCCTTCCACATAACATATCTTACATTTTGCTCTTTTCTCTTTGCTAGGGTTCCATTTACATATAACACATTGATTGCTGTCTATTCTTTTATTTCTTTCAAATTCATGACTATATTTTTGAGAAATATTCATAACTGCACTCGTCTCTGTTTCTTCTAAATCTAAATTTTCCATTTCTAGTCCTATTTCATTTATTAACTCTTCCTTTTCTGAATCTGATGAATCTAATTGTGATTTTTCTATTGCTTCTATATTTACTATCGAGTATATACTTTCATTATCCGACACGTATTCATCCACATTAATTAATGTTTCTTGAAAATCTTCTATTAATTGCGAATTTCTTGTTCTACTATTATTCCTTTAAGGACATACCTTTGATAAGTGTTCTATACTTCCACAAGTAAAGCATTCTAATTTATTCTTGTAATTCCTATCGGTTCTGTATTTTCTAACATGTTTATTTTTGTCTAAATATGATTTTTTATCTGATGATTTTCTCAGGTAATATTTTCTTCTATTATATGTAGTATTATATTGTGGTTTATTCCTTCTATAACTCTTTCTATTATTACTTTTATCATAACTTTGAGTGGTATATATTAAATTTTTATAAAAACTCATCTCATTTTATTTTAATTATTTCTGAATCTGTATATTTATACATTTCTCTATTAATACCTCCATTACATGTTCTACTTTATGTCCTATTGACCATTTAACATTCGAATTTTGCATCACTCCTTCTCTTCTATACCACCGTTCTTCTATTTCTCTTCCCAAGGCCCCTGGTAATTTATGAAATAATTTCTTTCCTAATTCTTCATCAAAAGAATTTTCACTAATCGTACAGTAGTAATTATAATCTTTTAAGAAATTCTTTATGTGAAACCAGCTTGTAATATTTAACTGTTCTAATTTTATTAGAGCGTTTCTTTGTAGTATTATTAATCCACTATTTGGGTCTTCTCCCGTGATTAAGCTATGTACTTTATTTGTAAAATTATATGGATTAACTCCCATGTTTACTAAGGCTTGGAATTCTTGTGGAAAATTAGACTTATAAGCTTCCCATAAGACTTTTGTTGATTCTCCTAAAAAGGTCTCCATATATTTATACATTGTCTCTGCATCTGTATCTTGATATGTTTTTATATAGTCTGCTACTACTATTCCTTTCCATAAATCTATAACTGTATTCCACATTTGACGATCATGTGCAACTATATTTAGTATTTTTCCTTTGTTACCTCCTTCTTATAACCTAATAGGCTCTTCTATTGGCATTCTTTTTCCTATAGGTTTTACATATTCCTTTATTATTTCTGGATTTATCCTGTATACTCTTCTTCTTGGTACATTTCCTGTACTTGTATCTACTGTATATTGTTGTGATGTTTGTTGAAAAGGACTAGAACTAGTTGATTCCATAAATTCCATTTGACTTGTAACTGAGTTTAATTCTATTTCTTCATCGCTATCATAAATTTTGTCTATAATTTTATTGAGGTTATCTAACTTTACTTGTAAATCATTTTTTTTCTCTATATCCAAAGTTGTCGTTCTAGATTCACATTTTTTGAAATGCACCTCTGTTTCCATCAAGTTCATTCCTCCTATCTTACATCCTTTACATCTAAATGTTATATTCGTGTCTTCTTCATGTTTTCGTTTTGCCTTTTCTAAGACCTCATCTACCTCATATCCTTCTTGGATTATTTCTATATTCATGAGATTATCTTCTGTTTCCATAACCGTCTCTGTCTCATCATCTAATTTCTTTTGCATAGTATAATTATAATCTGTAAATCTTATAGATGTTTCTCCCTTGGTATTAGTATTCATTAAATGAGATTCTGGTGCTAATACCTTTTTCTTGTTAAATTTTTCTAGATTCCATTCTAGCCTGCATATTCTTCTGGATTTATTTTTTTTGGTTTTATTAATTTTATTCCCTTATCTCCCATTACTTCAACTACACCATCTACTCTAGTTTTAAATTTTGTATTATTGCTTACAGTCATTTTCTCTATAAATCCTACACACATTAATAAATTATTTTCATTATTCATTTCTTCATAGCCCCTAGTCTCTATTTCTATCTTAATATTTTTTTCAAATTCTCTTAAATTTATCATTAAGTCAGGGCTAACATAAAATATTCCTCCATTATTAGTCATGTCTACCTCAGTTAACCCTATAATGGATTTCTTTAAATATGACAATCTATCATTATATATTACAATTAATACTTTAGTTTCTAAATATTTTCTAGTTAATCCTTTTAATCCTATTACAATTAATCCCATATGCGTTAAATACATTCTTGTATTCATTATTTCTCCTAGTGATTCAGGATTAATTAAATTTGTAGTTGCTATGTCATTTTTTATTGCGGATATTTGTTCTTCCCTATAGTGTCTATATAGTTGTGTACCTCTAGAGAAATATCTTGTGTCATATAGGGTATTTGGATTGAGTAATTTTAGTTGATTTTGCTAAAAAATTCTTAGATCCCTATCTACATCTATTATCTGATTTAGCTTCTGATTTTCTTCTTGTTTATTTCGTGATAGTATTCTTGTTATAAGGTTGTTTTCTAATCTATTATCTGAAAAACTTACTCGTGGTCTGTATTTGGATGTTCTTGTCCTACCTGAGAAAAGGTCCATTGTTGTGACTTTCTAACTATCTTCGATTTTTCTTTATGTGGGGTTATTTCTATCTTTTTTAGTTGTTTAATTAATTCGTCTACTTTAGTGTTCCTTTGTTGTTCTGCTATATTTGCCTTACCTTTAATAATTTTATCTATTTCTATATTTAGTTCTAGCAGTAATGCTATTATGGTATTATTTTATTTGATAATAACTTGATCTGACTTGCTTTGGGGCAGATAATCTGAAAATCCTTGTGGATCAGCCTGATGTTTTGATGTAAAGTTTAAAGCTTTAGCATAGATTGGGTCTAAATTGTTCATGAAAGAGAGATTTCTTCAAGTTTCTCTATTATCTTTTTTAAGTTGTTAATCTCAGTAGTTAGTACTTCCACTTGTCCTGTTATTTTTGTTACTAATTGAGTTGTTTTTATTTCTAATTCTTTAGGTTTATCTGTGATTGTCCTAATTAGTTTTTCTATTTCAACTTTGTAGGTATTTGTTCTAAATTAAATTTATTATTTAAATATTGTATCTTTCTATCTATTTCAAATTCTTGTGATTTTAAGAAGTCAAAATTTTATTCTAGTCTTTCTAATATCTTTTTCTGTTTATTCTGAGTAGTCTCAATTAAATCTACTATCCTTAATATATTTTTACCGCTTGCTTGAGTTTTTTCACTAAAATTTATTATTAAGTCTATTAATGTATTGTTTTATTTGTTCTATGTTCTCCTCCACTGAAGTTGCACCTTATAACCATATTATCTTTTAATATTCTGAACTTCTTTTGTGGGTATATTCTTAGGTCTAAATATTCTAAATTCTTTAATCTATCAATTTTGTTACTCTTTTCTTGACTATCCTAGAGGTATCTTATGTACACGGTCTTCTATAGGTTTTATCCTCTGTATTTATTTTTTTATATCTAACTCTGTTCCTTTTATTTTCCAGATAAGTGCCAATATAACTTTTTCAGTAATAAGTAGGTTACGAAAGAGATTATTTATTATTCATGATTCTAAATTTTCATTCGTTATTACTTCTAGAAAATTTCGACAAGCTTTTCTTACTTGAATAAGTTCTCTTAATCGTTGTCTCTCCCTATTTAACAATCAATATTCGAAAGCTACTCTCCTAGTAAAAATATTCTGCTTCATAAATTTCTTTTATAAATTTCTTCTAGACTTAATATGTCTTACTAGTCTATATTCTAATCTAGATATAATATCTATTAATTCTTCTAATCTTTGGTTATTTTCTTTAGATTTATTTAGTCTAATATATTCTAGGTATAAACTATTTAATTCTTGTTTAGTTTTTAAATAAACTTTTGTATTTTTTAAAGGTCTTCGCATGTAAATTGAAGGTCTAGATACCAAATCATATATATATAATTATAGAGAAAATTTCAAAAATGGCAACAATTTGGAAGAAATTAGGGTTAAGTGGAACAATTTAATTATTTACATAAAATAAAAATAATTTATGTGTCATACTTTGTATTTAGCGTTAGTAAGCACAACCAAATAAAAATACAAAATCTAAGAATTTGAGTGATTTTAGGGATTAGGTTTCAATTAGAACTTCAGCTACCATAAATCACTCAAGTGATAATTATTAAATTTAATTAATAATAGGATTCTAATAAAGGACATAATTCTTATTTACCAAAAAAAAAAATCAAACATCAAATATTCGAACAGATTTATTTTCAAATACATAAAAATATATATTTAGCATTCAGTGCTCTAAGGGTTTGTATTCAAAATTTTTTTATTTATAAATTTTCTATTATATGTTGGTGATTTAAATACATGATAAATTATGTCAGACGGAATTTGTTCGTTTATGTATTTTTTTTTTAATTTCTTCTTTTTCTTTATCAACTTTGTATCAATAATAAATTTTATTAAATTAAAATGTTTTATCAAACAAAATCCATTTTTATGAAAAAATCAAAACATGTTATCTGTCATTAAATGTATTCTAAGTACATATCTATTCAGAATAATATGTGTCCACTGATATGTATTTCTTTAAAAAAAATACATATGTATTTATGTCTACTAATACTAAGATGTATTTTTTTTAAATTTAATATTTTCCACTAATGAATACAAAATCATTAAAAAACAACACAGTTATATGTATTTGAAAAATAATCTGTATATGTAAAATACATATAGAGATATGTATTTGACAGTATATCCCTGTTAATAATACATATTTTGCAAAAAAGAAAAACATACATGTTTCAACTAAAAAAAATACATACAGTGCTATGTATTTGATTATATATCCTTTCTAAAATAAATATTTTATAAAAAATATATATATACCTATCTCAACAAAAAGAATACATATTTAAAAAATTTAAATGTGTATGTATAACAAAATATCAATTTCATAATGTAATATATGAATTTGATTTATTTCAGAAATACAAATAAATATATTTATTTATTTGTTTGATGAATATATGTGGAACATGACTACATATGAAAGTGACTTCTGTCCATTAAAATTATTATTAATATACAGACAAAAATCAAACATAATATTTCAAAAAATTTTACAGATTTGAATTCTAAAAAAATTCGAATTAATATATTTTCAAATACAAGAAACTATATATTTAAAATTTAAAAATAAAAGCAATAATAGACTTACTTGATTTAGAGAATAATGTGAGATAATTTAGCGAAATTTTCTGAGATTTGATTCTGGTCTCAGATTTGATTAAAGTTGATGGAGAAAAAAAAAGGGAAGGAGATGAATACGTTGGAGAGAGAAGAAGAAAAAAAATGAATTTAGTGAAAAGTTAATTGAGTAAATTAAGGATCCACTATTAAAAGGTAAAAATAAAAAATAAAAAATAAAAAATAATATATTAAATAAAATAAAATTATTATATATAATTTTTTTAAACTATGACCATTATATATAAATAGTTTTTTAAATATGTTATAATATGTAATTTTCTCTGGTTACTGATTTAAAACTGGCTTAGTGTTGGGCCAATTCTATAAAAAGTTAATAAACTACTTTTTGAAGTTAAAAGTGGGGTCAATAACTTAAGCCCTAAAAATCTGCATATAGAAATTGGGCTAGTGACCCATTTGACCAAAAATTTAATTCTTGGGTCTCTTTTTTGGAAAAAAATTACTTCACAACAATAAATCACTTCTAAAAGAAGACAAGGAGAAAAAACTCCACTATGTACTATCAAGCTCAAATGTAGTTTATACACACATTAGAGAAATAGAATGAGCAATGATAAGAAATACAGAATGCATGTAACTAAAGGTGTCAAATGGGTGAGTTTGATTAAAATTGAGCAATTTAAAATTAGTTGAGTTAATAAATAGGTTAGACTAAAATTAGCCCAAAAGCTACTTGAGCTGAAACGAATTTGGCTGAAATAGCTAAAAGTGGGCTGGGTCATAACCCGCCCAATTTAACTCAATTTTGAAAAATTAACACTGTATGTCAACTTTCTTTTTAAATTGACATAAAATATTTTACTTTTAATTAATTGACATATAATAAGTTTTTTATAATTATTGGGTTAAAATTATCCATTTATAATGTCCCTAAAAGTTGAGAAAAAAATGGAGCAGTTACTTTAAGAAAATCCTGAATTTTTGTTTATATTGAAATTGACAGTTTTTTTTAAAGTTATTGCAATAGTTATATTTAACAGAAAATTGAATTTTTGTTTGAATGGAGTTTCACTTTTTTATGGGACAACTTGTATTTAAATATTTTTATATATTATTTGACCAATTTTTTATTTAAAAATACACGAATTTACTTAAAATAAATTTATAACATTTTCATTATTTAACAGAAAATTAACATTATTTTTAACTTTTATTTATTATTATATGACAACTTTTTTGTTATAAATACACAGTTTACTAGAAGAAACTTGAAAACTTTTTACTTTTTTATGGGAACTTGAAAGATTTTTTATTTAGTTTTTATTGGGAATGAAAAATTATTTTATTTAAAAGAGAATTTTATAGCAAATCTATTTTAAACAAGCACAATTATCTTTAAAAATGCAAGGTATTTCACTTTATTGGAAATTTAAAAGTGTTTTTTAAATTTAAAATTTAATATTGAAGGTAATTGACTTTACATTGTTAAAAAAACGTGCCTGTTTTTGTTTTTTCAATTATATTGCATGACCAATTATATTTTTAAGATTATACATGATTTATTTTTTATGGAATTTACTATAATAACATATATATATACACATCAAATTTTATACGTAAAAGTACATGATGAGAAAGAAATAAACACGCAGTATTCAAGATAATTTTTTTTTAAAAAATTCTATGAATACAAATCTGAATAAATTTTTGAATATAAATCAGATTATAGTCGATGTATACTATAATAATGTATGCATGCATATATATATATATATATATATATATATATATATATATATATATATATCAATTATTATACGTAAAAAGTACATGGAGAAAAAGAAAAAAAATTCATGAATACAAATTTGAATAAATTTTTGGATACAATTATGAATACAACCAATGTATACTATAATAACGTATACTTATATACATCAAATTTTATACGTAAAAGTACATGGAGAGAAAGAAATAAACACACAATATTCAAGATACTTAAAAAAAAATTCCATGAATATAAATCTAAATAAATTTTTGAATATAAATCTGATTATAGTCAATGTATACTATAATGAAGTATACATATATACATCAATTATTATACGTAAAAGTACATGGCTATAACAAAAAAAATACGCAATATTCAAGATAAATTTTAAAAAGGTTCCATGAATATAAATCTGATTAATTTTTTGAAACAATTTCAGAATATATATACATTCAATAAATATTGACATATACATTCAATAATTGTTAGAATGTAAGATTTATAAATTTATACAAAACAGATGTAAAGGTAAATACTATAATATATTTAGTTACTCAATATTTTTATTTGTTTAAAATATAGAAATCTGATTAATTAAAATTTATGAATGTAACTAAAAGTGTTGGGATCTGTTCTGCAGGGCAGAATTAAAAAAAAAACTGTTTATGCAATTTTATAAGCAATTATTCATTTTTTTAAGGAAAAAAAGATTACAGATAAAAATTTTATGTATACAATTATTAAATCGCTAAATTTATGCCTATAAAAAAGCCACAATATTATTTTTTAATATTGAGGCGTGGTTTAGTGATTTTTGGCTATAAATTGCCAATATTTAGAGGCTAGAATTTTGCTAATATTTTTTGGGTTATAAAAATGCCAATTTTATCTTAAACTTATATTTTTGTGTCAATCCTCCAACGGTCCACCTTCCCCCTACCCCGCTCTTTACTTAGGTCCACGCTTTCCCTACCTCCTCCCCTAACTCGTAATTTGATTTTGACTTGAAATCCGAACCTAAACCCTCGTCCTCAATCCGAGAGTTAAGACCCAACCTTGACCTAAGACTTGAGAACCGACTCTCAATCCAAAACACGAGAAATGAGACTAGAGATCCCCTCGAGGCCTGAACTGAGAATCGAGACCCAACTTCTATCCGATGCTATTACAAATAGTAAAAAAACTAACCTGAGAATGTTGGTCTTTATTCTCTTTAAATTTATATTTTTGAGTAAAAATACAAACCTCTTGAGATCATTTTTTTTAGTTTAAAACTTTTACAAAAGCAACCATCGGAGGCTGATTTTTTCAAAAAAAATTAAAAATACTTAAAATCTATCTCCCGAGGTCGATTTTTGAAAAAAAATATTTTTAAAGAAATCGACCTCACGAGGTTGATTTTTACATTTTTTTATTTTGTAGTGCTAAAAAACAGACCTTTGAAGGTCATTATTATTTTAAAAAATTTTATCTCTAAAAGTCTGTTTGCAATTTTCCAATCTTTTGAGATTAGTTTTTTAGTAGTGCAAGAATAGACCCGGACCTAGGATTCGAGATCCAACCTACCACGGATTGGGATTGATGAAGCATAGACACTGAAGTACTATGCCTTATTTTGATGATTTGACAAATCTAATGAGGAACCAAATATGTTGCCCAAGAGATCAGGTTCCTTGGTCTTGAAGTCAACCTTCACAGCTATAAAGTTGCCATAGCTATAAAGTAATTGTCACTGCAACACAGCCATGATACTACAATAGAACTGTTGCAATTCCAACTCTTTATCCATTGGTGCAAGCAGCTCATCTCTCTCAAGTCCTCTCACATATTGAACATCACAAGATGCAAGTCTCATGGAATCAGATACAAGGAACCTAGTGAGGAACCAGATATGTTATTGCTCACTATTTTCAGAGTCAACTTTACTGCTATAAAAGAAACTTTACAGTTGCCACTGCCACTACAACAGAACCACAACTCAGTAGCAACACTACTACTATCCTAGCTCTTGTGCAACGATCAAAGAATCCATCTCTCCCATCCTCTCATATACATTGAAGAAGACAAGATGAAAAATTTAAGCTTAGCAAAAATCAAAACATTGGTCTTTGATACAAGAAAAAGTAAAGGATAATTAAATTGACACAAAATTGGAAGTACAAGAAACCCTTGTTAACGAACAAAAACCTCAAATCCGCAATCCAACAAGCACCAAGTTCTTAGAAAGACCTCAAAGGAGATGATTCCCTTGCAACCCTCCTCTCTATATAATTAACAATCCAAAGCTAAGCAATTTACTATACTCAAAATATTCTTTGTTCAAAGTCATGAAAATCTCATACCCACAAAATCTAACTGTCAAATTAAATGAACACCTATTTATACTAACTAAAGAAAAGGGGAGACTATTAAAGATATGCCCTTAATGAGTAAGGGAATTGCTTGGGTGATCTTCCTTTTTCTTAAAATTCAAGAATGGTCAATTGCACATGTATCCATTTTCTTCACTATGTTAGCTATCTTCATTCTTTTGGCCATCTTGTGCTCCTTCATCCCCTAAGCTATGATCCACAACGTGGCACCCTTTGGCTTGCAAATTCTCCCTTCTTGAAAAAAATTCGTCCTTCAATCTAAATATTGCAAAATCATAGAGATGACAAACAACAATAGAGGACCTCATAGAATGAGGGTTAGCAAAAGTATAACTAAATCTACCAACACGCTGAGGATGTGGAAACATTTGATATAGAGAAACATCAACTCTTTGTATGGAGAATAAACATCCATATGAGGCACTAAGAACTTGGGTAGGCAAAGATGGTATAGTGAGAAACACACACACATTCAAAGAGCCACCGGGTCAAAAGGAAAGGTTATCCAACCATCTTTGTCAAGAGAACAACCAATCGCCCCATTAAATTCTCCTGTCTAATAAGAAATGCCCTCAACACAAAAATAAGCATCATCATAAGAAATAAGTAATAAAGAAATGTTTCACTCAAAATGACTTTATCCAATGTATCATATGGGAGTGCACCATTAGAATCATGAAAATAGTAAGGCATACTATCAAAAATTGAAATACTCAAGGAAGAATGAATCATTTGAATGCAAGATAGTGTATTATCATAAGAAAATAGGTAATAAAGAAAGGTGTCCGACAAGGAAACTTCATTCACAGTGTCCCCAAGGATAAGATCACCGATAGATACAGAAACATCATCAAGCATATTATCAAGAATTGAGACACTCAAAGATGAAGTACCTATTTGATCATAAACATCACTTTCTTCGTCAACATCCCATAGTGGGTTATCGTACAAAGTATATCCATGGATAATAGCTACACCACTATCATGTTGATCAATACTATCCCCGACACTAGAAGAAATCTCATCATCATTAAATAAGATATTATACTTTAAGAGAGAATAATCAAATGAAGACGAAGAGTCAAAACATGCAATATCATCCTCAAAAAGACCAATGTCATCATTCAAAGCATTTTCATTCACATGACCTGTATGAGCAAAACAAGTATTAGGATATAAAAGGAAAAATCTCAAAGTGTCACACTTTTTTAAATGACCAACTTCATCAACATCATCAACATCATCCTTAAATTGAGACTCATTAACCACATCATAAAATTTCTCAATTAGTGGATAAGTATCACAAAAAAGTTGATCATTACAAGCTTCATATGATAATGTAGTATCATTCAAATCACAAGTGTTAACACTAGATGGACACAAATCGATTTTGCAAGAAAAATTAATTCGACCATCAAAAGGATCGACTAGTATTTGAACACTCCCAACATTGACACTATCAATATATGGCAAGGAAGTGAGATAGTACTTACAGTAAAGTCTTTCAATTCGAGTATCAAATCTATCCAATCACTTATCAATTTGGATGAGCAATGTCACACCCCGCCTTGGGGGGTATGACTGGCACCTGGTGCCCTACTAGGACCTGACCTGCTGGACTGTTAAGCCTGGACACATCTGGTGCCTGGCTGGCTCTAACTCATATTTCTGGAAACAAAGGGCTATATAACGGCTGTAAATACAGTCCCCGGCTCGTTGGCCTATAGCCTTCTGTACCTGTACTAGCAGCTGACCAGAAATATACTAATTCAGAGGAACCTATGCGGGCCGACAAGGCCACCATGCTGTCTAGTTATCTGCAACTCAATCATAACGCATGAAAAGAACTACGTGACCGGCAAGGTCACCACTACTGGCAAACTATGGCCCCACACGGCCATCATAAAAGGAAGAAAGAGTAAAGGCAACTATACAACTGCACGGCCCCACACGACCGGCTCATCTGACCACAGGGAATATATACAGACTGCAAGCCTCTAGGAATGGTAATAGAACTGATCGGGACAGGGCCCCGACCTACCCGTACTATATAACAAAAGAACTGAAATACACCTCTGGAATTCAGTCTTCGGATGACAGGAGCTGAATACTCGATCGCTGACAAGAATCACGTAGTGTCACCTGCTCGTCTATTAGTACCTGCAGGCAAGTAATGCAGCGCCCCACCGGGCGTCAGTACCGCTGGTACTGAGTATGTAAAGCAATAACTGAAGCAAAATCTGAATACAATAATATAACTGAAGAAACTGAAGTAGAGAGAATAGACTAACTGTCTGATAATGTAAATCATACCTTCTCTCAATTTTTACTAGGAAGGATAAGAGTCATACCTGGAAACGTATCATGCTACTGCTGAGCTACTTGTATCTAACATAACATGGCATAACATGAAATAACATAACATAGCACGCACAAACCTTACCCGGCCCCCATAAGCCGGGAGGTACAATCAACACAGAATCTATGCCCCTACCCCGGTCATCCCATCTCCTATAGTGGCTGTAAGCATCCTGCCGGTCCCTGGGTATGCACTTGGGCTCGCTGAGCCCCTGACTATAACTGTATCTGAGTCCGAAGGACTCTAAATCAACACCCCGGGCGTACCCGCTCGACGGGGGTGTATAAGGGCCGACCAAGGCACAATATGGGGAAACTGGCATCCCATCTTCGTCCCCTTGCGGGACGGCATATCACTCCGTAGAGCGACGTATCCTCGTCCCCTGGCGGACGAGTCGACACAGCTATTAACCCTGGGCGGTCAGGGATGCTAGGTAATCCAACCCCAATCAATACAATGGTCTCAACTAATCATGCTGTCTGTGTATCTCATAAGCTAAGATTAACAGGTGCAGGGTATCGTATAAATCACATACTGAGCTAATAATAGTAATCTGTAAGTGTCTGATACATGCTGAGACGGGTAAGTGTAAATGTAAATATAGCCTCCTGTCAAACTGTACTGGGGTAAAAGTTATACGAGGAGGTGTTTCTGCTGGAAACTATACTGTTTACTAAGTTTCTGTGTTAACATAATTTCCTATTTCTGACATGCTTTCTAAACCATATATATTTACCATTCTATATCTGGAATGCTTTACTGATACTGTACTACCTTGCGAGGTTTCAGCTAAACACAACAATATCTTAACATGGCATATTACATCACATACTGAATATACTGGGCAACCTTAACCACTTACGCCCGAATCTATTTCGTACGGATAGGTATCGTACCCGTTACACCCCAAAACTTCTCATATTGCACCAATATTCAAAATAACACGATAATCGCTTTCTAAACATGCTACTGGTCTGTAAATTAGTATACTACTTCGAGGTTACTCAACTTGCCGAGGAAACTTAACTTTACATACCTTATCTCTGAGCTATTTGTCTGTCGGGCGGAACTCGGCCGGTACTTCAACTGTTTTCTCCCAACTGCATTCATAAACATATCAATTAACACAAAATACAACTTTATTTCAAAAGGCAACGTCACTTTCGATATAGTTTATAGCCTAAACTTAGGCTTATCGAAAGACGGCCAGAAACTTGCTATTTTTCAGCGGCCCAGAAGGGAGAAATATTCACTTCTCAGCTAGGAACACATAGACACTAATTTAGAGCAATTCCACTTACCTTAGCTCGGTGGCTCGACGATTCGTCGGCCGTATTTTACGAAATTAAATCCGTAGGAATGCCCTCTGCTACTAAATACTTCAGTATCTGGGATTAATTTGAGTTTGGGCAGCGTTTGGCAGTGTAATCGGACGAAAATTATTTAATTTTCTTCGTTCCTTTTCTCCCTCTGCCGGTTGCCCTCTGTTCTCTGGAAATTTAAAGAATTTTTATCAATTAAAACCGAAGTGGGGCTTTATATACTTGGGCCTGGACAAGGCCAACGTGTCACGGAGCCAACGCGGAGGCTCCTCCTCCGTGACACGCTGCCATCGCGGAGGGGCTCTGCCTTGGCTCCTTCCGCGATGGTTCGACAGGCTTCTCGTCTGATCTTTCCCCGGGCCTTTCTCCCACACGTATGGCCTTCAAATATGCCTAACCAACGTGGGAATAGGTCATCCAAGTGCCGGGGATTCTACGGGGTATAACATTCTCCCCCCCTTAAGAACATTCGTCCTCGAATGTACACTGTTATCTAGAGGACTTCCCGGATCCTCTGGAATATGGAAAAATTTACTTTCTGGAAAAACTTTGGCAGAGTTTCCCCTGTAACATGGACTATAGCAAAAACCTGAAATGCAGAAAAGTCCAATACAGGCACTGCACACCATATTCTAAGATTCACTGAACAACTAAATATCACTTCTTCTTTATCATTTACCGACATACAACCACAAGATACTGCATAGGTAATAATTCGGACATACCTATCACCTTACTAGGCCTGTAATAAGCGAGGATGTCTGATCCTCATATCTTGATAGACGTAATATCCTTAGTGCGGAGTCTGCGAATCTATCTGTCTAGGATAGCTACTGGGACCTCTTCATAGGCCAGCTTCTTCGTAACCTGGATATTCTGGACTGGGACTACTCTGGACGGGTCCCCTATGCATTTCCTCAGCATAGCTACATAACAGACCGGATACATGGATTCTAATTTCGGAGGCAAATTCAACTAATGGTAACTGCTCATTTTGACTATTACTGAAATCTAGCACACACGCTCGCAACATGTCTTCGAGCGTCTGAATTGTGCGCTCAGCCTACTCATCTGTTTGAGGGTAGAACGCTGTGCTTAAGTTAATCTGCGTGCCCAACCCTTTCTGAAATGATTGCCAGAATCTAACTGTAAATTGTGCTTCTCTGTCTGAAATAACGGATACTGGTATTCCATGTAATCTGACTACCTTTCTGATATACAACTCAGCATAATCTTCGGCCGAGAAAGTAGTTCTTACTGGAAAGAAATGAGTTGATTTTGTCAATCTGTCACTTGTTACTCAATTAGAATCATTTCCGTGTCTGGTACAGAGTAATCCTGCCACAAAATCTATATTCACTGCTTCTCATTCCCAAAGAGGCACAGCTATGTTCTAAATTAACCTGCCTGGTTTCTGATATTCTGCCTTCAACTGTTGGCAGTTAGGACACTGGGCTACCAGTAGTTCTCTTTAATGTCATGGTACCTCTTTGTCGTATCGGGATGAAGAGAATAGCGGGCGTAATGCGCCTCGCTCATAAACTGCTGACGATGCCCCAAAATATCTGGAGCGCAATACGGCATTTATATCGCCACACTTCATCCCCGATTATCTGAAAATATGTCATCTCTCCTTACTGAATCTTATGTTTAAATTGAACCTGGCTAGAGTTCCTATACTGCCGTTCCTTTACTTCCACCACTAACGACAATGCTGCGACATTCCGTATTGTCGTTCTGTTATCCGTTATTTTTGCTATGTGAACGGCTAAACCGGCTAACTAGTAAAATTCTCGGGTCTATTCCCGCTGTTCAGATGGCAAGTATGCCAACTCCTCATAGATCTACGGCTAAGGGCATCTACTACCGTATTAGCCCTTCCCGGGTGATACCAAATTCTCGCTTTTTAAGGCATAAACTACTGCAACTACCTCCAGGTCATGGGTAAGATAATTCTTTTCACGTCCCTTCAATTTCCTGAAAGCATAAACTGTTACTTTACCATGCTGCACCAACCCTCTGTACCTTCTGGTGATACTAACACTGGAGTTGATGTTAACCTGGCTTTTAACTCTTGGAGGTTCTGCTCACACACCTCAGTCTACTGAAACTTTGCTGCCTTCTGTGTCAATTTAGTCAAAGGTGCTGCTAAGGTGGAAAAATACTTCCACAGACCCTCTGCAGTGCCCGGCTAACCGCAGGGACTGCGTACTTTGATCAGGGTGGTAGGTTTAGGCTATGTCTTCACTGTTTTGATTTTTCTGGGTATCTATCTGTACACCATGTGCCCGCATCTGATCAGGGGGGCCTGATATTGATCATGACCTCTAACGATCTGGCTGCATAACCTTAAGTAACTGAATAGTCGAATGACCCGAATATGGCAGTAGTCTAGCAATGCTCTAACTATCCTACTTGAGTACTTATAGTTCGTGCATAACCGCAAACTCGTGGGCATCTAACTGCTCTGTTATTTTGCTGAAACCACTGTAAGGCTGGACTTATTCAACTTACTCCCAGGCGATCAATCTCTGGACCTTCACGGGGAGTCTACTGATCCCCTGATCTTAATAAACACTGTGCTAGCAGGGTACTATCAATTTCTTATGCCTTGTGTGTATCCACTTGGATTTATACTGCTACTCTGGGGAATTCTCAGTCTTATGAGTTATTCTGTAAATACTGGCCTTCTGCTAGGGCTCTGTATCTAAATATCTTACAAAAACCAGCTGAAATACTAGTCTGTCGCTGACTACTGATGTGGACCCTTCCCTGGGGTACCCACAGGTATTCTGACTGGGGCGGCTGGCTGACTTATGGGGTGTTTCGCATAATAACTGCTAGGTTGGCTACGACCGACTGTTGCCTATAAGGCTGGGAAAACGACGTATGACCACTTAACATGCTAGAACAATTCTGATATTGCTAACCTCTGAAATTTGCCCATTCGGCCTCTAATCCTGGTTCTAGCACATGCGCTACTGTTACCGATCTTCAGGGATGCCTCCCTGCTAATACAGGCGCCAGCTGGTCGATAGAACGTCTAACTGCACCCTTATTATCTAGCCATCTGTTTTAGGCCATTAATTCTGGTAAGCTCCTAGAGCCTAGATCTGACAACAACACGTGAATCTATCAACTTAATAACTGAGAACTGAGATAGTTTTTATGACTTCATACGTAACTCACACTTAATCCGCCCTCTCTCTTCTTCTTTTCTTTCTTTCTTCTCCCTCTTTCTTCTCCTTTTCTTTCTTCTTCTTTTTTTTTTGGTCGCCCCAATGCAATTTGTATAGGCTTTCTATTACTAATCAGCATCTGTGATTGTAGCCCTTATAGGCAGCCACTCACAACATATCTATGATCTGTATACATATATATCGCTAGCTACGTACAATATGTACTGATTTCTGCGGTAGTTCATAATCTCTGACAGGTTCTGCTGAGTCTCACATCGTACATGATACATTGCTTCTACGGCCTAATACCATATCTTGCCCTGACTTATCATTTCATTGCATTGTCACCCCATTCTGAAAGTAACAAACATAAACATTCTAGTTATTGTCTGCTGTTTAAAATTCCGCCACTCTTGCGATGTGGGGGTCGACATTTGAATCCTGTAGCCTTACTAAGCATATGCTGAGAGCCCATGTCTATCTGCTGGGCCTTATCTCTAGGCCACACTAGATTAGAATTGCTGTATCGGTAACTTCTTAACTTTTCCATAGCGGACATACTGCGGTATTCTGAACCGCGATCTTACTGTCAGCGCGAAGCTTAATCCTTAATACAATACTTTATCAATCCGGGGTAGTTCTAATTTCCCCACAAGATCTGACATTCCTGCTTCTTCCTCTCATCTTGCTTAAACTGAACTCTAGAGTTCAAGGTACCTGCCTTTCGTTACTAATGAGATTACTGATCAAGCCTCGGCCTATACTTCTTCTGACGTATATTCAAGCACATCTGATTCACATGACCTCTATATCTTTCGATGTTACAACTAGATCATAACTATAATCTTACAGGTATGTCTTGCTATCTGTTAGCGTATATGGTGGACTTGGCCTTTTTCTGACTCAAACTTGACTATTATTAGGCATTCATCACTAGCAGGTCTGTTACCCCTACTTCGGGCAAGCTAACAGTCTTACTTTCTCTACTGGCTTATTGTCATAAGGGTCTGCACAACTTACATAATCTTAGGGGCTCTTTATACTTTCTAACACTTACTAGGATCAATCAACCCATCTTTACTTACTGCATGCTTTGGTAACCCCATCTCTATGCCCTTCTACTATACTGGTATCAAAACCAAAAGGTGGGAATAGCCCTTTTCTTATTGCAACAAGTAAAAGCATTTAACTGTATCAAACCCAAAAAGATGTATTTGGGATTCCTGCATTTCCCTCTCTTTCTTATACTTACCTGGTGGTCTGACCTTATCTGTAATCATAATCAGATCTCATATAACTAATAAATAATTTAACTCACTTATACATTATACTTTCGACTTCCTATTCTGACATTATCAACGTATACTGGGAGTAATGCCAATAAAGGTATCACGCTGGGAGGTCTCTGATACCTCCTCCTGCTGCTGTAGTTATCATGTAACTGATTGATGCTCTCTTCCGTTGCTATTTCTGATCTTCTGCCTGTGATAGGGTAATGCTGATCTGCCTTTGTATCTGTAATCAGAGAATACGGTAAGTTCTCAGGGACTCAACCCTATACTGTACCGCTCTAAAGCACGACTGACTGAGAAAGAAGGGTAACCATCATATCATGTCTCGCAGCCTCCTGCCTATAGTATGTGGTGCACAACACATCCATAGACAAGACTCTACTTAGCACGGCTTGCAGACTCCCTGGGATACGACCTGCTCTGATACCAAGTTTGTCACACCCCGCCTTGGGGGGTATGACTGGCACCTGGTGCCCTACTAGGACCTGACCTGCTGGACTGTTAAGCCTGGGCACATCTGGTGCCTGGCTGGCTCTAACTCATATTTCTGGAAACAAAGGGCTATATAACGGCTGTAAATACAGCCCCCGGCCCGTTGGCCTATAGCCTTCTGTACCTGTACTAGCAGCTGACCAGAAATATACTAATTCAGAGGAACCTATGCGGGCCGACAAGGCCACCATGCTGTCTAGTTATCTGCAACTCAATCATAACGCATGAAAAGAACTACGTGACCGGCAAGGTCACCACTACTGGCAAACTATGGCCCCACACGGCCATCATAAAAGGAAGAAAGAGTAAAGGCAACTATACAACTGCACGGCCCCACACGACCGGCTCATCTGACCACAGGGAATATATACAGACTGCAAGCCTCTAGGAATGGTAATAGAACTGATCGGGACAGGGCCCCGACCTACCCGTACTATATAACAAAAGAACTGAAATACACCTCTGGAATTCAGTCTTCGGATGACAGGAGCTGAATACTCGATCGCTGACAGGAATCACGTAGTGTCACCTGCTCGTCTATAAGTACCTACAGGCAAGTAATGCAGCGCCCCACCGGGCGTCAGTAACGCTGGTACTGAGTATGTAAAGCAATAACTGAAGCAAAATCTGAATACAATAATATAACTGAAGAAACTGAAGTAGAGAGAATAGACTAACTGTCTGATAATGTAAATCATACCTTCTCTCAATTTTTACTGGGAAGGATAAGAGTCATACCTGGAAACGTATCGTGCTACTGCTGAGCTACTTGTATCTAACATAACATGGCATAACATGAAATAACATAACATAGCACACACAAACCTTACCCGGCCCCCATAAGCCGGGAGGTACAATCAACACAGAATCTATGCCCCTACCCCGGTCATCCCATCTCCTATAGTGGCTGTAAGCATCCTGCCGGTCCCTGGGTATGCACTTGGGCTCGCTGAGCCCCTGACTATAACTGTATCTGAGTCCGAAGGACTCTAAATCAACACCCCGGGCGTACCCACTCGACGGGGGTGTATAAGGGCCGACCAAGGCACAATATGGGGAAACTGGCATCCCATCTTCGTCCCCTTGCGGGACGGCATATCACTCCGTAGAGCGATGTATCCTCGTCCTCTGGCGGAGGAGTCGACACAGCTATTAACCCTGGGCGGTCAGGGATGCTAGGTAATCCAACCCCAATCAATACAATGGTCTCAACTAATCATTCTGTCTGTGTATCTCATAAGCTAAGATTAACAGGTGCAAGGTATCGTATAAATCACATACTGAGCTAATAATAGTAATCTGTAAGTGTCTGATACATGCTGAGACGGGTAAGTGTAAATGTAAATATAGCCTCCTGTCAAACTGTACTGGGGTAAAAGTTATACGAGGAGGTGTTTCTGCTGGAAACTATACTGTTTACTAAGTTTCTGTGTTAACATAATTTCCTATTTCTGACATGCTTTCTAAACCATATATAGTTACCATTCTATATCTGGAATGCTTTACTGATACTGTACTACCTTGCGAGGTTTCAGCTAAACACAACAATATCTTAACATGGCATATTACATCACATACTGAATATACTGGGCAACCTTAACCACTTACGCCCGAATCTATTTCGTACGGATAGGTATCGTACCCGTTACACCCTAAAACTTCTCATATTGGACCAATATTCAAAATAACACGATAATCGCTTTCTAAACATGCTACTGGTCTGTAAATTACTATACTGCTTCGAGGTTACTCAACTTGCCGAGGAAACTTAACTTTACATACCTTATCTCTGAGCTATTTGTCTGTCGGGCGTAACTCGGCCGGTACTTCAACTGTTTTCTCCCAACTGCATTAATAAACATATCAATTAACACAGATACAACTTTATTTCAAAAGGCAACGTCACTTTCGATATAGTTTATAGCCTAAACTTAGGCTTATCGAAAGACGGCCAGAAACTTGCTATTTTTCAGCGGCCCAGAAGGGACAAATATTCACTTCTCAGCTAGGAACACATAGACACTAACTTAGAGCAATTCCACTTACCTTAGCTCAGTGGCTCGACGATTCGTCGGCCGTATTTTACGAAACTGAATCCGTAGGAATGCCCTCTGCTACTAAATACTTCGGTATCTGGGATTAATTTGAGTTTGGGCAGCGTTTGGCAGTGTAATCGGACGAAAATTATTTAATTTTCTTCGTTCCTTTTCTCCCTCTGCCGGTTGCCCTCTGTTCTCTGGAAATTTAAAGAATTTTTATCAATTAAAACCGAAGTGGGGCTTTATATACTTGGGCCTGGACAAGGCCAACGTGTCACGGAGCCAACGCGGAGGCTCCTCCTCCGTGTCACGCTGCCATCGCGGAGGAGCTCTTCCTCGGCTCCTTCCGCGATGGTTCGACAGGCTTCTCGTCCGATCTTTCCCCGGGCCTTTCTCCCACACGTATGGCCTTTAAATATGCCTAACCAACGTGGGAATAGGTCATCCAAGTGCCGGGGATTCTACGGGGTATAACAAGCAAGTTCATCAAGTTGAACATAGTGGGTTCCCCGGTGAGCACCCGAATCACCTTGTAACACCCCAAAACTTTTCTAGACTAGACTCATACCTTGCAAAAAAAAAAAAATCCAAAAAAATCAGGATGTTTTTCCACATAACAAGTCATGGCACGACTCATCCAGTGACTAGACGAGTCGTGGTCAGACTCGTGGCTCAAGCAGGAAATGTTAATTTAGGAGCCCAGGGGTGACGACTTACATGAAGACTCGTTGGGTCAAGTAACGATTCATTGAGTCGGTCATCGAAAGTGTCCTGCTAAAGCTTAACCCCTGAGGCAGTGCTGACGACAAGAGGAGGGGACGAGTCATTAGGTCGAGTAACGACTTGTCACCACCCGTGGTGTCCAACTCAACAATCCTTCAAGATTTATAGTGAGAAGAATGAGAGGTGAAAATGACTCATTGTCCCAACCAATTAATCATTGTATCACCCATTGGGAGAAGGTCCTGTGTTTTATTTGAATTCTTATTCAATAACCATGGGAGGAACCAACGACCCATTGGTTCAACCAATGAGTCATGGTGTCCCCCGTTGCCAGACCCAGTGATACCATCACCTAGGCAGTAGGACCAATGAGTGGTCCCAAGGAGTCGTGGTCTCAACCAGTGACTTGTTAAGTGACTCGTTGGTTCCCTGTCGGTCAGTTTTCAAATTTTTATTCCAGGGATATTCTTGTAATTTTTCACCTATTTAATCTCTGAACTATGTCATTTTAAGTATAATTTCTGAGATATTAGAGGAATTGAACGATTTTCCCCCCTCATTCCCCATGTAAACTCTCAGAATATCGATCGTAGAAACTCAGACTCTTCCTCTCAAACAAGAACTAGGGTTCCTCATCACTTGCAGAAATTCAAGCTTTCTTCTTTAGGGATTTATTATCCAGGTATGTGGGAATTTAACAATGGAATAGTCCTTCCCTTGTTTCCCCAAAAATCTTCTCTATTTTTCTCCATCAATTCAGCCCTGTGGATTCGATATGTAGAAACTTGTCAGACTAATTTCTTTAAGATTTCAAGTGGAATATCTCTCATGATTTTTAACTGCTTTATTATTCCCTACTTCTAGAAATTTGTAAAAATTGTATCTTCTGGAATGATTTAGCCCTAGTTTTCAGTTTAGTAGAATTTGAAATCTTGCGTGTTGGACTAGTTTCCCTATAGCTTGATTCTATCATATGTGAGATCCCCATATTGTTAGTGTATATGGACATTTTAGTCATATATATACATGTCCAGTCTTAGTCAGATTATTACACTCAGTGTTGTCTAGGAATATCAACTGATTAGTTAATTCTTGAGGTGTCAGTGGTGCCTCCCAGTTATCAATATTAGACTCAGTTATTAGATTTTAGTGGTTCTTTAGGCGATCATGAAACTTTTGGATAAGCATCCCCAACCATCCTTAGGACCCGAGCTTCAGATTACAGTTTGTTCTTTAGACAGTTATGACGCATACAGATAAACAGCTCTGACCATTCTTAGAACACCATTTATAAAATTCGGTCTGATAAGACTCTCAGGGTACTTCTAGATAGGTATTCCTGACTTAGTCTTGGGCTCCATTTTTGAGCTTAGCTTAGTAGTCAATCTAGGACCATTTAGTGGGAGTAGGACTTAGCATCAAGCGAGCTGGGGTTCCAGCGCATCCAGGTTCCCTGAACTACGTTGCCACCGTAGGTTATTTTTATTGGTCTTATGGCCTCATACTTGTGATCACCCAGGTTTTGTGTTGCTGAGACATGCGCCTAAGGAGAAAGTCTTTGCAACCGAAGTGAGCCGAGGAGCCGAGTGACATGCCAGCGCTACTAATTGAGTGCTTCATGCCTTTATACCCTGACAAGGTATATTAGGTCCTACCAATGGGGTGTATACATCAGATTCCATGTCTAGCTCATGTGGTTATATGTCGGTTATAGACTAGTCAGTTTAGTTTAGCCTCAAATAGCTCAGTTCAGAACAATTTCAGATTTCTCAGTTCAGTACAATATTTTAGATCAGTATCTTAGATTTAGGGCATGTCTTTGACTATTAGACAGGGTCATTTTGACCACCTCAATATATTGCAGTTTATTCAGTTTCAACATTTCAGTTGTTCATTGCATGTCTTTGAAGTTTAGTTATTTTATTTTCCATGTTATGGTTTCTCCTACTTACTCAGTACATTCAAAGTACTGGCGCATACCTTCTATGTTATATCGTTTTATGATACAGCTGTAGGTTCTCAGTCTCAGCACCGTTAGCAGATCCCGTCCAGGAGTTTTTAGCTACACCAGTGGTGAGTCCTCATCTTTCGAGGATGATGATTATTTCTCTTTAGTTATATTTCTTTCAGTTAGACTTAGAGTTAGCTGGGAGCTTTTCCCAGCAACTCATCAGATAGATGGCTTTCATACACAGGCACATATCCAGATTATCAGTTTTGTTTTCAGATGTATTAAAACTTTATGATTTAGTTCTTATTCATAAATGTTTTATTTTATTAGTTTAAAGCTTCCGCTATGATGTTACTTAGATTACCAGTGTTATGATAGACCATGAGTTGAATTGGGGTTACTTGTGACTTCAAGTATAGTGTATCATCCAGGGTATAGACTCGGGTTGTGACAACTTGGTATCAGAGCACTAGAGTATTTTAGGATGTTTGAAAGCCGCGTCGAGTAGAGTCCTTTTCATGGGTGTGAATCATGACACACTTATGACGGGGAGGCTACAAGCTGTTATTAGGAAAACTCCCTTTTGTTCATGCTCTTTGTCATGCATTGAAGCTCACTTCCATAAATGTTCTCCTAACTCATGCTCTATTTCATTTTAGTGAAACCATGCCTCCATGATATGGTACCAGAAGAAGGGCCGGCAACGCTCACCGACCTGCCCCACCAACTCCAGCAGCCCCTCAGGATGACCCAATGTCCTCCGCAGAGTTCAGAGCGGCTATCCAACTACTCGCACAGACAATCACGAACCAAGTTGAACTAGCAGGTAGTCCCGGTCAATACTAATGGGTCCGCAGCTGCTGCTCGGGTTCGGGATTTCACCCGGATGAACCCTACAACTTTCCATGGATTTAAGGTAGGAGAGGATCCACAGGAGTTCGTGGATGAGATTAGGAAGATTACCCTAATTATGGGTGTTAGCTCCTTTGAGAGTGCCGACCTGGCTATCTACCAGCTGAAAGGGGTAGCCCAGATCTGGTACGACCAGTGGAAGGAAGGAAGACCAACGGGAGCAAAACTGGTGGAGTGGGAGGAGTTCACTATAGCCGTCCTAGATAGATTCTTCCCCCGGGAGCTCAAGGAGGCTAAGGTTGCTGAATTTATGAATCTGAAATAGGGAAATCGAACGGTGGAAGAGTATGCACTGGAGTTCACAAGGTTGTCTAAATATGCCCCAGAGATAGTAGCTGAGCCAAGGGCTCGCATGGTGAAGTTTGTTAATGGAGTATCGAATTTGGTCCTCAAGGAGTACAAAACTGCAATACTTATTAAAGATATCGATCTCTCCAGCCTCATGGTTTATGCCCAGTAGATTGAGGTAGAAAAATTAAAATACTTGGAGTGGGAGAACAAGAGGGTAAGGACTGACCAATCAGATTATGGACACCAGAGATATGGCGATAGTAGCCGCCTGCAATAGCAAAAGCAGAGGGCTCCAGCACCCAGTTCAGTCAGTGCCCCTAATTTTTGATCCCACAAGGATTGGAGGGGTGGAGCATCTGGCTCACAGTCCCAAAGTCACAACGTTAGCAACCACTACCCAGCTTGCCCTAAGTGTGGAAAGAACCATCTAGGAGAATGCCTTTAGGGTCGAGAGGGTTGTTTTAGGTGTGGACAGCTTGGTCATCAGCTCAAAGAATCCCCGTCAGTAGGACGGGGGAGATCACAATCCACCGCTTCAACAACTCCAGCAGGCCAACCAGCTCCGCAGGCCAACACTTCAGGTACGGATGGAAGCCAGCACCAAAATTGTTTTTATGCTTTATCCTCTCGTCAGGATCAGGAGAGCTCACCTGATATGGTCACGGGTATGTTACACCTTTTCCATCTAGACGTGTATGCCCTACTAGATGCAGGAGCCACACTATCATTTGTGACTCCCTACGTAGCTGTCCAATTTGATATCAGTCCAAAAATCCTCTCATAACCATTCTTAGTCTCCGCCTCAGTTGGCGAGTCAGTTAGAACCAGCCGGATGTATAGAAACTGCTCAGTCTCAATCTTGAATAAGGTCATTCCAGCTGATCTTGTAGAGTTAGACATGGTTAACTTTGACCTCATTCTTGACATGGATTGGCTACAGTCTGGTTATGCTTCAGTCGACTGTAAAACTAGGGTCGTTAGATTTTAGTTCCCTAATGAGCCAGTTTTAGAGTGGACGGGTAGTAGTTCAACACCTAAGGGTCGGTTTATTTCCTACCTTAAGGCTATAAATCTTATTTCTAAAGGGTGTATTTATCATCTTGTTTGGGTCAAAGATTCCAGCTCCAAGACCCCGACTATTTAGTCAGTTCCAGTTGTCAGCGAGTTTCCTGATGTGTTTCCTGAAGATCTTTTTGGAGTTCCTTTTGAGCGGGAAATAGACTTCAACATAGAGCTTCTCCCAGACACTCAACCCATCTCTATCCCTCCATATAGAATGGCTCCAACTAAGCTTAATGAGTCGAGGAGCAGTTAAAAGACCTCATTAATAAGGGTTTCATCAGGCCTAATATCTCTCAATGGGGTGCTCCCGTATTATTCGTGCGTAAGAAAGATGGTACCCTCAAAATATGCATCGAATACCATTAGTTAAATAAGGTCACAATCAAGAACAGGTACCCCCTCCCCAGGATTGACGACTTGTTCAATCAGCTTCAGGGAGCCAGTTGTTTCTCCAAGTTAGATCTCAGGTTGGGGTACCATCAGCTTAGAGTCAGAGAGTGTGACATACCAAAAATAGCTTTTAGAACTCGGTATGGTCACTACGAATTCGTGGTTATGTCCTTCACTAATGCCCTCGTAGCTTTCATGGACTTGATGAATAGGGTTTTCAAGTCATATCTAGACATGTTTGTCATTGTATTTATTGATGAAATTCTGGTATACTCCAGAAGCAAAGAAGAACATGCTAGCCATCTGAGGAAAGTGATATAGACACTCAGAGACTGCCAGTTATTCGCTAAGTTCAGCAAATATGAATTCTGGTTGAAGTTTGTGACTTTCCTTGGTCACATGGTCTCGGGTGAGGGTATTCAGGTAGATCCTCAAAAGATAGTAGCGGCGAAAGACTAGCCAATACCTACTTCCCTAACTGAAATTAGAAGCTTCTTGGGTCTAGCCGGTTATTACTGACATTTTGTGGAAGGTTTCTCCTCTATTGCATCCCCTCGGACTAGGTTGACTCAGAAAAAGGAGAAATTCTAGTGGTCAAATGTGTGTGATAAGAGTTTCTAGGAGTTAAAGGCTCGACTACTATCACTCAAGTGTTAACCTTGCTGGAAAAAATAGGTGGGTTTGTAGTATATTGTGACGCTTCTAGAGTGGGACTCGATTGCGTTCTGATGCAACAGGGTAAGGTGATAGCTTACGCCTCCAGACAACTCAAGGTTCATGAAAAGAACTATTTGACTCATGACCTAGAGTTGGCAGCAGTGGTGTTTGCATTAAAAATATGGAGGCACTACCTTTACAGGGCTCACGTGGATGTTTTCACCAATCACAAGAGCCTTCAGTATGTGTTCAGTCAGAAAGATGTAAAACTTCATCAGAGAAGATAGATGGAGCTACTGAAGAATTATGACATGAGCGTGCCATATCACTCGGGCAAAGCCAATGTGGTGGTTGATTCCCAAAGAAGGATATCTATGGGGAGTGTGGCTCATATTGAAGAGGACAAAAAAGAACGGGCAAAGGATATCCACAGGTTAGCTCGATTGGGAGTACAGTTAGTTGATACAGCTGAGGGCGGAGTAGTGGTGCAGAGTGGATCAGATTCCTCGTTGGTAGTTGAAGTTAAGTCAAGGCAGGATAAAGATCCTATAATGCTTAAGCTGAAGGAGGCGGTTCTAAAAAAAGAAGTAGAGGCTTTCTCCCAAAGGGGAGATGGTGTACTCCGTTACAAGGGTAGGCTGTGTGTATTGAATATAGGTGATTTGAGACAGCAGATACTGGATGAAGCACACAGTTCAAGATATTCTATTCACCCAGGTGCTACTAATATGTACCTTGATTTACGGGATATTTACTGTTGGAACAGCATGAAAAGAGACATTGTAGAATTTGTAGCTAGGTACCTGAACTGTCAGCAAGTTAAGGTGGAACATTAGAGAACGGGAGGTATGACTCAGGATATCAGCATACCCACATGGAAGTGGGAAGAAGTAAATATGGATTTTATTACAGGTCTATGTCGGACTCCTCGGCAGCACGACTTAATCTGGGTGATAGTAGACCAGATGACCAAGTCAACACATTTTCTCCCAGTTAAAACTACAGACTTAGTCGAGAATTATGCTAGGGTTTATATCGGGAAGTTGGTCAAACTACATGGGGTTCCCTTGTCCATTATTTCAGATAGAGGTACCCAGTTCACCTTGCATTTCTAGAAGTCATTTCAGAAGAGACTTGGTACCCAGGTCAAGCTCAACACAGTTTTCACCCGCAAATAGATGGACAAGCTGAACGGACCATACAGACTTTGGAAGATATGCTGAGAGAGTGTGTGATCGATTTTAAGGGTAGTTGGGATGATCACCCACCTCTTATTGAGTTTGTGTATAACAACAACTACGATTCCAGTATCCAAAATGATCTCGTTTGAGTCACTATATGGTAAGAGGTGTAGATCTTCTATCGGGTGGTTTGAGGTTGGTGAAGCTACTCTATAGGGCTAGACTCAGTTCATGAGGTAATGGAAAAGGTACAACTTATCAGAGAGATTGAAAATAGCGCAAAGCCGTTAGGAATCCTATGCAGATGTGAGGAGAAGAGAGTTAGAGTTTGCAGTGGATGATCGGGTTTATCTAAAATTTCACCCATGAAAGGGGTGATGAGGTTTGAGAAGAAAAGAAAACTCAGTCCAAGGCATGTGGGACCTTACAGAATTCTGAAGCGAATTGGCAGTGTGGCGTATGAGTTCGAACTACCTCCAAAGTTAGCATTAGTGAACCCAGTCTTCCACGTGTCACTAATGAAGAAGTGCATTAGTGATCCCACTTTAATTGTGCCAATAGACAACATGGGAATAAAAGAGTCTCTCTTACAAAGAGGTCCCAGTTCAGATCCTTGACCGTTAGGTCCATAAGCTGAGAATAAGGAAGTCGCTTCGGTGAAAGTTTTGTGGAGGAAACAACTAGTTGAGGGAGCCACAAGGGAAGAAGAAGTAGACATGATGGCTAGATACCCTCGCTTATTCTCTTCTAGTTCAGTTCCAACATCAGGTACTAAATCCCTTCTTAGCACTCTATTTAGTTCCATACTCATCAGCCCTATTCATATTTTCAATGTGCATTCTATTTGTATCAACTCTTTTAACATGTTTAAGTCAGTTCGAAATCAGTTACCCTTCAGAAACTAGCTCATAGTCTCAGTCTAGGAATTGGAGGTCTTTTCCCAGTTTTCCAGCTGTTTTAGTCTTCATTTGAGGACGAATGATCCCAAGGGGGAGATATTATAACACCCCAAAACTTCCGTTGACCAGACTCAAACCTTGCAAGAAAAATCCAGAAGAAATCAGGAAATTTTTCCAGAGAATGAGTCCTGGCACGACTCGTCCAATGACTAGACGAGTCATGGTCAAACTTGTGGCTCAAGCAAGAAATGTTAATTCAGGAGCCCAGGGGTGATGACTCACATGACAATTTATTGGGTCAAGTAACGAGTCGTTGAGTCAGTCGTCAAAAGGGTCTTGGTAAAGCTTAATCCTTGAGGCAGTGCTGACGACGAGAGGAGGGGATGAGTCGTTAGGTAGAGTAATGACTCATCGTCACCACCCGTGGTGTCTAGCTCAAGAATCCTTTAGGATTTACAGTGAGCAGAATGAGAGGTGACAAACAACGAGTCGTTATATCACTAGTTGGGAGAGGGTCCGATGTTTTGTTCAAATTTTTGTTCAGTGATCACAGGAGGAACCAACAACCCATTGGTTCAACCAACGAGTCGTGGTGTCCCCTATTGCCAGACCCAGTGATACGATCACCCAGGCAGTAGGACCAATGAGTGGTCCCAACGAGTCGTGGTCTCAACCAACGACTCGTTGAGTGACCCGTTGGTTCCCTGTCGGTCAGTTTCTAGATTTTTATTCCAGGGATATTCTTGTAATTTACCACCTATTTAGTCCCTAAACTATTTCATTTTAAGTATAAGAGATATTAGAGGGATTGAATGGTTTTCCCCTTCATTCCCCACGTAAACTCTCACAATATCGATCGTAGAAACTCAGACTCTTCCTCTCAAGAAAGAACTAGGGTTCCTCATCAGTTTTAGAAATTCAAGCTTTCTTCTTCTGAGATTTCTTATCCAGGTACATGGGAAATTAACAAGGGAATAGTCCTTCTCTTGTGTCCCCAAAAATCTTCTCTATTTTTCTCTATTAGTTCAGCCTTGTTGATTTGATATGTAGAAACTTGTCAGACTAATTTCTTTAAGATTTCAAGTGGAATATCTCTCATAATTTTTAACTGCTTTATTATTCCCAACTTTTAGAAATTTGTGAAAATTGTATCTAGTGGAATGATTTAGCCCTAGTGCTCAGTTTAGTAGAATTTGAAATCTTGCGTGTTGGACTAGTTTCCCTGTAGCTTGATTTTATCAGATTTGAGATCCCCATATTGTTAGTGTATGTGTAAATTTTAGCCAGATATATACATGTCCAGTCTCAGTCAGATTATTACACTCAGTGTAGTCTAGAAGTGTCAGTAGATTAGTTTGACTACAATTAATTCTTGAGGTGTTAGTGGTGCCTCCCAGTTATCAGTATTAGACTCAGTTATCAGATTTTAATGGTTCTTTAGGCGGTCATGAAACTTCTGGATAAACAGCTCTGACCAGCCTTAGGACCCCAGCTTCAGATTACAGTTTGTTCTTTAGACAGTTACGACGCTTCCAGATAAGTAGCTCTGACTAGTCTTAAAACACCAGTTACAGAATACGGTCCGATAAGACTCTCAGGGTACTTCCAGATAGGTATTCCTAACTTACTCTTGGGCCCCAATTTTGAGCTATCAGCTTAGTAGTCAGTCTAGGACGATTAAGTGGGAGTAGGACTTAGCACCGAGCGGACCGAGGTTCCAGCACACCCAGGTTCCCAGAACTACGTTGCCACCGTTGGTTATTTTTATGGGCCTTATGGCCCCATAATTGTGATCACCCAGTTTATGCGTTTATACCCTGGAAAGGCATATTGCGTCTTATCGATGGGTGTATACATCGGACGCTACGTCTAGCTCACATGGTTATATGTCGGTTATAGACTCTCCAACTAGACATGTTAGTTTAGTCTCAAATTAGCTCAGTTTAGAACAGTTTCAGATTTCTCAGTTCAGATCAGTTCAATACAGTATTTTAGCAGTATATCAGATTTAGGGCATGTCTTTGACCATCAGACAGGGTCATTTTGACCACCTCAATATATTGCAGTTTATTCAGGTTCAGAATTTCAGTTGGTCATTGCATGTCTCTGCAATTCAATTATTTTATTCTCCGTGTTGTGGTTTCTCCTACTTACTCAGTACATTCAAAGTACTAACGCATGCCTTCTATGCTGTATCATTTTATGATACAACTGTAGGTTCTCAATCTCAGCATCGTTAACAGATCCCGTCCAGGAGTTTTCAGTTGCACCTAGTGGTGAGTCCTTATCTTTCGAGGATGATGATTATTTCTCTTTAGTTATATTTCTTGCAGTTATACTTAGAGTTAGCTAGGGGCTTGTCCCAGCAACTCATTAGATAGATGTCTTTCAGACACAGGCACATATCCAGATTATCAGTTTTGTTTTCAGTTGTATTAAAACTTTATGATTTAGTTCTTCTTTATAAATAATTTTATTTTATTATTTTAAAGTTTCCTCTGTGATAGTACTCAGATTACCAGTATTATGATAGACCATGGGTTGACTTGAGATTACTTGTGACTCCAAGTACCATATCTTACCTTTCTATGCCTCAAAATTGCCAAGGCCAAGGATTGTAGCTTATGTAATTTGTTGAGTTTTAAGTGGCCAAGCTCAACTTTTGAGGTCTAGAATGGATTCTTGTTGACTTAATGAAGAAAGGCTCAAGCTAATGTGATAGAATTAAGAAAGTTCAACGAGAATAAAGAAAAAAATTTAGAAGAAGAAGCATGAAAATAAATCAGACTCAAAAAAATTAAGTAACAAAAAGTAGGTGAAATACTTAATATTAGTAGTTTTTAGGAATTAAAGAGATATAAAAAATATGAAGAACTAATCAAACAACTAATTAAATGTGTGAATTAGATGCTAATTAGTGTAGAAATCGAAAGAAAAATGAGTTTGAAAGAAGAACCATGAAGTTTGGACACTTTAGAAAAAAAAATTAGCTGAAAAGCCAAAAATCTGCACACTTCC
Source organism: Datura wrightii (assembly GCA_035772735.1). Taxonomy (NCBI): domain Eukaryota; kingdom Viridiplantae; phylum Streptophyta; class Magnoliopsida; order Solanales; family Solanaceae; genus Datura; species Datura wrightii. The sequence continues at coordinate 176,958,007 of JASDFA010000018.1, read as the reverse complement.
TCTCTGAAAATGAGATTCACATGCCAAGAGTGAGAGTGGGAAAGGCTAGAGTTGCCAGCTGATGTGGCTGCTGACTAGCATTGAGTCATTGCTGATGTGGCTGCCTTGCTGGTAGTCCAGTCACAGATTTCTGTTGATTGGGTGTTGACACGTCCACGTGATATTTTTTACAAATCAGATTTCTTTTTCAATTTCAAAAATTTTTTCAACTAATAAATCCACAAGTGGACCCACTAACACTTTCAACAAAAATCAAAGAGTGAAGATGGATCAAAATGTCTTCTTCATCACCTTGAAGATATGAAGGTCTTCAAGAACAAACCTTGATCAAAACTTCTCCAAATAACTTCAAAACTTAGGATTTTCTTCTCCTTGATATAGAAAACAAAATTCAATCAAAATTAAGCTTCAATTGAACCCCAATCAATAAGACCCAATTGCAATTTTAAAAAGTCTTCAAACCTTCAAAGTCTTCAATGGTAGAAGCTTCTCTACGACTCCAAATAACTTCAAACTTTAGAATTATGTTCCCCTTGATGTAGACAACAAACCCCAATCAATATTAAACCACAAATCAAGCTCCACCAATAAGACCCAATTGCCAATTTCTTCAAGTCTTCAAGCTCCAAGGTCTCCAATGGTAGAATCAAGTCCAACACTCTAATTTCAAGAGAAACATAAGATCTAAACTCAAAAAACACTAGGGAACAAGAATATAGTGTCAAAAACAACAAATTGAACAAACAAAAAATTTTTTGGTTTTTTCTTTTTTTAAATTTTGATGGAATTTTTGAATTTTTTTAAAATTTTGATGTAATACCTAAATTTCAAAATTAATATTGTAAGAACAATACTAATTCTACCTCTAGATACCAAATGATAATAGAAAAAGCAAAGTACAATTAACTTGACACAACATTGGAAGGACAAGCAACCTTTGTTAATGAACAAGAACCTCAAATCCGCAATCCAAAAAGCACCAAATTCTTAGAAAGACTTCAAGAGAGATAATTCCCTTGCAACCCTCCTCTCTACATAATTAACAATCCAAAGCTAGACAAAAGCTAAGCAATTTACTATACTGAAAATATTCTTTGTTTAAAGTCATGAAAATCTCATATCAACAAAATCTAACTATGAAATTAAATGAACACCTATTTATACTAACTAAAGTAAAGGGAAGACTATTACAGATATGCCCTTAATGAGTAAGGCCCTTGTTTGAGTGGTCTTCCTTTTTCTTGAAATTCAAGAATGACCAATTTCACATGTTGCCATTTTCTTCACTCTCTTAGCCATCTTCATTCTTTTGGCCATATTGTGATCCTTCATCCCCCAATCTATGATCCACAATATGGCACCCTCTGGCTTGCATCAGTCTTCTTCTTCATCTGCAAAGTGGACACCTGTCCAAAGACAAAGCTGCAACTTCTTGAAGAACCAGTTCCTTATCAATGAGTTATGTGTTGATGCGCGGTTGTTGAGTCTGTCTTTTGTTCTTAACATTATAAACCTACTCCTCTTTTGAGAAGCTTTTGCAGGTCATTTTTATTTTGTATTTAAACCATTTGTGGAGGACTAAAGTTACTCGTAGTTGTCTTTATAATAGAGTTATTACAAAGGGTTTACAATAGAGTTATTATAAGGGAAAAGGATTAAGAGTTTGATTTCTAGGTTGCAATAGATTGTAATCTAAATCATTACGCAGTTGTTATTGGAGTTAGAAAAATTCTACTAGGGTAGGTCGTGATTTTATTCTCTTGGGCAAAGAAGTTTTCACACAATCATCTTGTATTATTTACCTTTTGTTCTTAACTGTGGAACCATATGAGGAACCTAGTTCTCTGTACTATTTGGTGGACACTTACTATCAAGGACCAATGCCTTCACCCATAAAAAATAAAAGTAAATCTCAAGTAGTAAATATAAATTAAATTTAATCTTAAATATGGGCTAGAATTGGACTAGTATTTGGCTAAACTAAAGATCACTTAAAAATAAATTATATTAAGTTGGGCTAAAATCAATCTAATATGAAATTATTTTGTGTCCAACCCATAAAATATTGAACAGGTTGTGTTGAGCTCTTTCAAGAGTCCAATTTTCTAATATTTTGACTTCGAGAAAATTTGTTGGGAGGATCTAATAACTGCTGGCCCAAATTCTTTGGGCTGAATACGAGTTTCAAATAAAAACTCTAGCTCGAGTGTACATGAAACAAAAAAGTAAAATAAGGATTAGAAATCCGATTAACGGATAGTGATACAAAGATATTCACCAATAAGTAAAATAAGGATTAAAAATTTGATTAAAGGATAGTGATACAAAGATATTTGCCCATAAGATAGGTCATATTAACAAGTGAATTATGTACTTCAAACACTAGAACATCACCAAAGAAATTTCAGAATAAAAATTATCATATTGTTAAGTAATAAAAATTGTCTAAGCAACAATTGAATGCTCAAAACAGTGAAGTGGAAAAGATGATCAGTAGACATCTTCATTACCAAGTAAACTGCCACTTCATAACTCAAAAAAGAAAGAAAAGAAAACTAATAGTTTTATCCAGATATCATTAAAGAACAAAGTACTTAACTACACTATTTGTTGAACTCGCCAAGAAACATAATAAGGCGTGATTAACTACATAGCATGAAACTTTACTTATAACAAAGCTAGATCAGATTTGCAAAAGACAAAAGCCACTCAAAGCTGAGAAAAGTCATTATCCATCTAAAAAGATTTGTGTTATAACCTCTCAGGTCATAATTCAATTGTTCAACAAGAAAATTGAATAATTTTAACAAGATTTTGATCACAACTCATCATCAACAGCAGACCAGTGACCCTTTTTGAACCAGCACAAGACTTTTTCTTAAATTATTTCTAGTCTTGCTAAGATTGACTATCACAAAGAAAAATAGATAAATCTTAAACCAATAAATTTATATCTATTTGGTAAATAAGGTTTCATTAGAGCCTTTCATTCATTACTGGCTCAAGCAGTTACTAAATAGTATAACCACATACATAGCTCACTTATATTACAAGAGAGATTGACTTTGATAGTTGCAAAAAAAAAAATGGAAAGGAGCAGGTGGAAGTCATACTACATGATTATGACTAGTCATTGAATTCTTTAGATTACCTTAGGACCTTTAAGGTGACAAGCACATTTAATCCTAGAACCGATCGAGTTTAAACTTCCAACAAATTTCTCAGACAAATACTTAGTGAAAGACTCATTGGAGACCTTTTAGATCAGAGAAATCATTCCAAAGTAAAACATTACACATAATATGTATACATTCATTGTAAAATGTAGAGTCAGAATATAGTTCTTGATATTTAGACTAAGATTTAATCAAAAATAGTTACTCATGATCAAAAGCCATCTCTCGATCCATTTTCCACATTGTAAAACCTAAACATACACCACACTTTGAAGGCATTAAAATAAGTAAGAATATAAGTTAGCTATTATTTTTAAGAACTAATTCACATCATAGTCAATTCAACTATCTCTTTTCCTTATAGTTATGCATTCAAATTACACAAAGCACCAACACTTGTGAATCCAAAATAATAAAGAGAATACAATTTTGACTCTAGGATTAGTTTTTTACACTCTAATCATTCTTGGTGGTTTGCATTCGTATTGACCTCATGTCACTGTAAACTAATAAAATCTACTATCAACTCTGCATATTCACACATTAACGACATTAGAAAGACATGTATATACATATAAAAAATAAAAAAAAGAATGAGGGTCATACTTTGTGTTGGACAGAAAACTAGAGCTTCATGCTCATAATCAATGATTCAACTTTTTTTTGGCTCCAAAATCAAAACTCTAACTAAAATAGAAAAGAAAAAAAGGAGAGATTAGTCATAGTTTTTCTTTCTTTGATGAGAACTAGTAAAATCTATGAACTATTGAGTATATGTGTTAATCCATGAACTTATGAATGAGTAAAACAAGGTCTGTATCTATAGGCAAAAACTAGGATTTTCGGATTTGAAAGAGCATTGAAGAAAAGAAAGATTGAGAAGGAAAACAGAGAGAATTAGAAAAATAAAGGAAAAAAGCTCACCTTTCTTAGGATCTTTGGATGCCATGGAGGCTTTGATGTAGGCTTCGATAATGATTTTGATGAATATAAGCATTAGGCATGCTGAATTTGCATATTTTCAGGGTTTGTTATGGATTATATGCTTAAAATGCATGCAGGGGATTGACACCTAAAGAGAACGAAGGTCAGTGGGTCAACCGCTACCTTCGTCAGTATTTGCAGAGAAAGGTGAGGTGCGACGAGTGTTGTCGTGTAGGTTTTTTTATGGTAGGGAAGAGGAAGAGGAGAGAGAGAGAAGAGAGGTGTTAGGGTTGAGGGTGTAGGGTCAAAAATAGAAATGAGAGAGGGATAAGTCTATTTTTAGGGTTTGGAAATGGGTTATGGGTTGGGTCATACGATCTTGACCCTCTGACCATTTAATTAGATGATCGAAATTAATCATATATATATATATATATAATGTTAAAGTGAGGTATTGTGGGCTATTGGATCAAATTTGAAGGGCAGAGATCAAAGAAACAATGGCACAATTTGTATGAGCTCTGACATGATGTATGCAGATTGGCCATTAATTAAATTTGTGGATAGAATTACAATTTAAAAAAAGTCATTTTCATTTCAATTGTAGTCACTCTCTCAATAAAATAATCATAATTGATAGAATTGAAATCAATTGTCTTATAAATTCAAATCACTCTTTAAAACTAGACATTCTTGAAAAAAATTGAGATGAATTATTAATCAATTAATTGATTTATCAAATATCTTAATTTAAAGGTAAAATATTATTTCTAAAAATGGGTTAATCATAGTATGAGAACTGTTTTTATCTAAAAATTGATATATTCTTAATGAGATATTTATTTTACCATAGATTAATTTTAAAAATGTAACTACCCGTCCGATCGTTATAACACTTCGACAATATTGATATAAGAATTTAAAATTTATACGAGCCTGGTTTTATTTTGGAAATAATGAAAGTATTTTTTATGATTTACTTAAAGGGGTTGAGTTAAAAACTTATGTAATATCCCGAAAATCCTGAGATTAGACCCGAAGGTGGAATCAGAGAAAATAGAATTTTCTACACCAGGTCACAGGACGAGTCGTCCAGTAACCCCTGAGGTGCACCACGAGTCATTAAGTGACTCATGAGGAGGAGGGTATACTTGGCTGAAATTTTTGGTTTGGGGTTGACCACTGCTTAGACCATGAGTCTTTAGGCTACTCGTGGTTAGAGGTTGACTTGAAGTGGAAAAATTGGGCAGTGATAGGCACGACTTGGTCACCACGAGTCATTGGGTATACCATGAGTCGTGGTGACCCGTGATGAAGAATTTCCAGTGTTGGCAACGAGTGATGATCACGAGTCGTGGTCAGTGGTGACGAATCGTCCAGTCCCTCATGGGGACTGGCAATGTGATTTTTCCGCGAAATATTTAAGGGCTCTTTCGTAAATTCTAAACTCTAAACTACGTCATTTTAGGCATGTTCAGGAGAGAACTAAAGGAGTGATCGACATATTGCTCCCATTGCTTCTCTCAACACTTAGACTCAGTACGAAGAACTCTCAGACAGACTCCTCAGGTCAAAGCTAGGGCATTCAATCTTCTCCTCAATTTCTCAAGGATTTTCTCAGGAATCTTTCACCAGGTATGTGGGAATTTAGCAAGAGAATTGTTCTTCCCTTGTGTCCCAAAACCCTTTTTCAATCTCTTATCAGTTCTAGCCCTGAGTTTTCGAAATTTAGTAGATTATCAGTCAGATTCTGTCTATTTCATTTGGAATATTATTCATGTTAATTATTACTATATTTCCACTAACTAGAGATCATGTTGATACTTGTTTCCTGTAAAGATGTTTTAGCCCTAGTTCTTGAGTACACTAATTAGGGTCTTGCATAGCTGCTTAGTTATTAATGTTTCTTGACTCTATCAGTGTTGGGATTCCCATATTATCGATAAATGCCCAGTCAGTTGCATGTTAGTTCAGGCTCGAACAAAATGTCAATATTTTCAGTGTCCCTCAATAATGTCAGTTGATTAGTTTGGCTATAGTCTTTTCTTGAGATGTCAGCAATGCCTCCCAGATATCAGTTATCAGAATCAGTTATCAGTTAACAGTTAGTTCTAGAGACAGTTATGACGCTTTCAAATAAGCAGCTCTGACGAGTCTTAGAACACTAATTATAGTATTCGGTACGATAAGACTCTCAGGGTACTTTCAGATAAGTATTCCTGATTTAGTCTTGGGTCCCAATTTCGAGCTATCAGCTTGGTAGTAGTAGTCATGTTAGGACTATTTATTGGGACCAGGACTTAGCACAGTGAGCGCCGGGTTCCAGCACGCCCAAGTTCCCAGAACAATGTTGCCACCGTAGGTTATTTTTTCCCTAATGGCCTCAAATTTGTGATCACCCAATACATGCCTTTTACCCTAGCAAAGTATATTGGGTCTTATAGATGGGGTATATATATCAAACTCCATATTTAACTCACGTGGTTATATGTTAGTTAGAGACTCTTCCATTAGTCAATACAGTCTCAGTTCAGTTCAATTTAGTTCAGTATCTTAGATCCAGAACATGTTAATGACCATTAGCCAGGGTCATTATTGACCATATCAGTTTTATCAGTTTACAACATTTCAGTTGGTCATTTCATGGCATTTCAGTTCAATTATTTTTCCCTTCATGTTTATATCTCTCACTTACTCAGTATACTCAAAGTACTGACGCATACTTTCCATGCTGTATCGTATCATGATATAGGCGCAAGTTCTCAGTCCCAACATCGTCAGTAGTTCCCTCAAATGATATCAGTAGCAGCATTTGGTGAGTCCTCATCTTCCGAGGACGATATTTATTTTCAGTCAGACTTTAGTAATTAGCTGGGGGCTTGTCCTAGCAACTCAACTTTTAGTAGTTGGCTTTCAGACAGAGACTCAGATATTTAGTATTGTTTTGTTCACATTGCTTAAATGGTTTTATTGATTTAAAGCTTCTGCTTATGTGTTACTCAGTAAATCAGTGTAATGATATACCATGGGTTAGCTTGGGGTGACTTGTGGCACCAAGTACCGTGTCTCATCTAGGATATAGGCTCGGGTCATGACAAACTTGGTATCAGAGTATCAGATTTAGAGTATCCTAGGATGTCTGAAATCCGCGTCGAGTAAAGTCCTTTTCATTGGTGTGAAGCACCACACTTATGATGGGGAGGCTGCAAGACGTTATTCGGAAAACTCCCTTTTGTTCATACTCCTTATCGTGCGATGAAGTTCAATTCTAGAAATGTTCACCTAACTCGTTCTCTATTTCGTTTCAGTGAAACTATGCCTCCAAAATGAGGAAATGGAAGAAGGGATGACAATGCCAACTAACCTGCTCCACCAACTCCAGCAGCCCCTCAGGACGATCAAGTATCCTCAGTAGAATTCAAGCGGCAATCCAGCTACTGGCTCAGACAGTGACTAATCAAGTGAACCAACAGGTGGTTCCGGTGAATACAAATGAGTTCACAGAGCTACTGGGGTTCAGGATTTCACCCGAATGAACCCTTCAGTTTTTCATGGATCTTAAGGTGGGAGGATTCACAGGAGTTTGTAGATGAGGTGCAAAAGATCAATCAGATTATGGGTGTTTGTTCCACGGTGAGTGTTAATCTAGCTGCCTACCAGTTGAAAGGGGTGGCTCAAATTTGGTACGATCAGTGGAAGGAAGGAAGACTAGTAGGGAAAAATCGGTAGAGTAGGAAGAGTTCACTACAACTTTTCTAGATAGATTCTTCCCCTAGGAATTGAGGAGGCTAAAGTTGCTGAGTTCATGAACTTAAAGCAGGGTAACAGGACCGTGGAGGAATATGCATTGGAGTTAATGTGGTTATCAAGGTATCCTCCAAAAATGATAGCTGTGCCAAGGGCTCGCATGCTTAAGTTCGTCAACGGGGTATCAAACCTAGAGCTTAATGAGTGCAGACTGTGATGCTCATAAAGGATATTGATTTCTACAGCCTATCATTCATGCTCAACAGACTGAGGCAGAAAAGCAGAAAGATATGAAATGGGAGAATAAGCAGGCTAGAAAGGGTCAATCAGATTATGACCACCAGAGGTCTGGCGGCAGTAGCCTCCCACAACAGCAGTAGCAGAGGGCTTCAGCACCCACTTCAGCCAACGCCCTTACTTTCGGATCCCGCAAAGATCAAAAGGGTGGAACATCTGGCTCTCAGTCCTGGAGTTATAGTGCCAACTACCATTATCCAGCTTGCCCTAAGTGTGGCAGGAACCATCCAAGTGAATGCCTCTAGGGCAAAGAGGGTTTCTTTGGGTGTGGACAACTAGGTCACCGGCTAAAAGATGTCCCTTAGCAGACGGGGAAGATCACAGTCTACCACTTCAGCAGCCCTAGCAGGCCATCCAGCTCAGCAGGGTAACACTTCAAGTACGAATGAAGGTCAGTGCCAAAACCTCTTTTATGCTTTGTCATCTCATCAGGATCAGGAGAGCTCACCTGGTGTGGTCACAGGTATGTTACATCTCTTCCATCTAGATGTGTATGCGCAACTAGATCCAGGAGCCACACTATCATTGGTGACTCTCTATGTGGCATTCTGGTTTGAAATCAGTTTAGAAGTCCTCTCAGAACCATTCTCAGTCTCTACCCAAGTTGGTGAGGCAGTTAGAGCCAGCTAGGTGTATAGATACTGCCCAGTCTCAGTATTGAGTAAAGTAATCCCAGTTGATCTGGTAGAGCGACATGGTTGATTTCAAACTTATTCTTGGCATGGATTAGTTACACTCCAGTTATTCCTCAGTCGACTTCAAAACTAGAGTCGTCAGATTTTAGTTTCCAAATGAGCCAGTTCTAGAGTGGATAGGTAGTAGTTCCGCGCCTAAGGGTCAATTTATTTCCTACCTTAAGGCAAGGAAACTCATTTCTAAAGGGTGCATCTATCACCTAGTTCAAGTCAAAGATTCCAGCTCCGAGACCCCAACTATCCAGTTAGTTCTAGTTGTTAGCGAATTCCTTGACGTGTTTCCCGAAGATCTTGCCCGAGTCCCTCCCGAGCGGGAAATAGACTTCGGCATAGACCTTCTTCCAGACATAGCCCATCTTCATTCCTCCTTATAGAATGGCTCCAACTGAGCTTAAGGAGTTGAAGGAACAGCTAAAAGACCTACTTGATAAGGGTTTCATCAGGCCCAACATCTCTCCATGGGGTGCTCTAGTGTTGTTCATGAGAAATAAAGATGGTACTCTCAGAATATGTATCGACTACGATCAACAAAATAAAGTTACAGTTAAAAACAGGTATCCCCTACCCAGGATTGATGACTTTTTCGATCAACTTCAAGGAGCCAGTTGTTTTTCCAAGGTAGACTCAGGTCGGGTATCATCAGCTTAGAGTCAGGGAATGTGACATATCGAAAACAACCTTCAGAATTCGGTATGGTCACTATGAATTTGTGGTTACGTCCTTTGGACTAACTAATGCCCCTGCAGCTTTATAGACCTAATAAATAGGGTTTTCAAGCAATATCTACACATGTTTGTCATTGTATTCATTAATGACTTACTGGTATACTCCAGAAATGAGGAAGAGCATGTCAACCATCTGAGGATAGTGTTACAGATGCTTAGAGACCGCCAGTTGTTCGCTAAATTTAGCAAATGTGAATTTTAACTGATGACTGTGGCTTTCCTTGGTCACATGGTCTCCGGTGAGGGTATCCAGGTAGATCCTCAAAAGGTAGTAGCGGTGAAAGACTGGCGAAGACCTACTTACCCTACAGATATCAGAAGTTTTTTGGGTCTAATTGGTTACTACTGATGGTTTTTAGAAGGATTTTCCTCTATTGCGTCTCCTCTGACTAAGCTAACTCAGAAAAAGGTGAAGTTTCAATGGTCAGATGCATATGAGAAGAATTTCCAGGAGCTGAAGACCCAGCTCACTACAGCTCTAGTTTTGACCTTACCAAAAGGAACATATGGGTTCGTAGTGTATTGTGATGCTTCCAGAGTTGGACTCAGTTGTGTTCTGATGCTGCGGGGTAAGGTGATAGCTTATGCCTCCAGATAGCTCAAGGTTCATGAGAAGAACTATCCAGCTCATGACCTCGAATTGGTAGCGATACTATTTTCTTTGAAGATATCTAGACATTATCTCTACGGGGTTCATGTGGATGTTTTTACCGACCACAAGAGCCTTCAATACATGTTCAGTCAGAAATATTTGAACCTTTATCAGAGAAGGTGGTTGGAATTACTGAAGGATTATGACATAAGCGTGCTATACCACCCAGGCAAGGCCAATGTGGTGGCTGACGCCCTAAGAAGAATGTCTATGGGGAGTGTAGATCATGTTGAAGAGGGAAGAAAAGAACTGGCAAAAGATATTCACAGGTTTGCTCGGTTGGGAGTGCAATTGGTCGATTCAGTTGAGGGCGGAATAGTACTGTAGAGTGGGTCAGATTCCTCATTAGTTGTTGAAGTTAAGTCAAAGCTGGATGAAGATCCCATACTGCTTAAGCTGAAAGAAGCAGTTCTCAAAAAAGAAGTGGAGGCTTTCTCCAAAGGGGGAGATGATGTGCTTCGTTACTAGGGCCGACTTTGTGTACAGGGTGTAGGTGACTTAAGACAGCAGATACTGGCGAAAACACACAACTCCAGATATTCTATCCACCCCGGTGCCACTATAATATACCGTGACCTATGGGATATCTACTGGTGGAACGACATGAAAAGAGACATTGCAGAATTTGTCGCTAAGGGCCCGAACTGCCAGCAGGTTAAGGTGGAACATTAGAGATCTGGAGATATGACTCAGGATGTCAGCATACCTACATGGAAGTGGGAAGAAGTGAATATGGACTTTATTACAGATCTACCTCATACTCGTCGACAGCATGATTCGATTTGGGTGATAGTAGATCAGTTGACGAAGTCAGCACATTTCCTCCCAGTTAAAACTACAGACTCAACTGAGGATTATGCTAGGTTGTATATCCGAGAGCTAGTAACGGTATGATGATTGTATTTCTCAGTTTTTCAGTGTGATTTCCCACATTCAAGGATGAATGTTCCCAAGGAGGAGATGTTGTAATATCCTGAAAGACCTAAGATCAGACCTAAGGTTGGAATTGGAGAAAATAGGATTTTTTGCACCAGGTTACAGGACGAGTCATCTAGTGACCCGTGAGGTGCACCATGATTCATTAAGTGACTCATAGAGAGGAGGGTAGACTCGATTGAAATTTTTGGCTTGGGGTTGACCACGACTTAGAGCATGAGTCATTAGGTCACTCGTAGTCTGAGGTTGACTTGAAGTGGAAAAATTGGGCACTGATGGTAAAGACTTGGTCACCATGAGTCATTGGGTACATCACGGGTAGTGGTAACCAGTGATGAAGAATTTCCAATGTTGGCAACGAGTGATGACCATGATTCGTGGTCAGTGGTGACGAATCGTCCAGTCCCTCGTGGGGACTGGCAGTGTGATTTTCCAGCGAAATTTTTAATGGCTTTTTCATAATTTCCTAAACTCATAGACTCTAAACTACATTGTTTTAAGCACGTTCAAGAGAGAACTAAAGGAGTGATCGACGTATTCCTCGCATTCCTTCTCTCAACACTTAGACTCAGTACGAAGAACTCTCAGACAACTCTTCAAGGCGAAGCTAGGGCATTTAATCTTGTCCTCAATTTCTCAAGGATTTTCTCAGGAATCTTTCATCAGGTATGTTGGAATTTAGCAAGGGAATTTCTCTTTCCTTGTGTCCCAAACACTTTTTCAATCTCTTATCATTTCTAGCCCCAAGTTTTCAAAATTTGGTAGATTATTAGTCAGATTCCGTCTATTTCATATGGAATATTTTTCATGTTAATTATTGCTATATTTCCACTAACTAGAGATCATGTTGATACTTGTTTCCTGTAAAGATGTTTTAGCCCTAGTTCTTGAATACAGTAATTAGGGTCTTGCCTAGCTGCTTAGTTATTAATGTTGCTTGACTCTATCCATGTTGGGATTCCCATATTATCGATAAATGCTCAATAAGTTGCATGTTAGTTCAGGCTCAATCGGAATGTCAGTATTTTTAGTGTCCCTCAGTAATGTCAGCTGATCAGTTTGACTATAGTCTTTTCTTGAGGTGTCAGTAATGCCTCCTAGATATCAGTTATCAAAATCAGTTATTAGTTAATAGTTAGTTCTATAGACGGTTACTATGCTTTCAAATAAGTAGCTCTGACCAGTCTTAGAACACCAATTACAGTATTCGGTCCGATAAGACTCTCAGGGTACTTTCAGATAAGTATTCCTGACTTAATCTTGGGCCCCAGTTTCGAGCTATCAGCTTGGTAGTAGTAGTCATGTTAGGACTATTCAGTGGGAGCACCAGCACACCCAGGTTCACAGAACTGTATTGTCACCATAGGTTATTTTTTCCCTAATGGCCCCAGATTTGTGATCACCCAGTTCATGCCTTTATACCCTAGCAAGCTATATTGGGTCCTATTGATGGGGCGTATACATTGAACTCCACGTTTAGCTCACGTGGTTATATATCGATTAGAGACTCTCCCACTAGTTAGTACAGTTTCAGTTCAGTTCAGTTTAGCTGAGTTCAATATCTTAGATCCAAGATATGTTTATGACCATTAGCCAGGGTCATTATTGACCATATTAATTATATTAGTTTACAACATTTCAGTTGGTCATTCATGTCATTTCTGTTCAGTTATTTTTTTCTTTATGCTTATACCTCTCACTTACTCAGTACATTTAAAGTACTGACGCATAGTTTTCATGCTGTATTGTATCATGATACAGGCACAGGTTCTCAATCCCAGCATCGTCAGTAGTTCCCTCAGGTGATATAAGTAGTAGCATTTGGTGAGTCCTCATCTTTCGAGGACGATATTTATTTTCAGTCAGACTTTAGAGTTAACTGAGGACTTGTTCCAACAACTCATCTTTTAGTAGTTGGCTTTCAGACATAGACTCAAATATTTAGTATTGTTTTGTTCACATCACTTAAATGGTTTTATTTATTTAAAGCTTCCTCTTATGTGTTACTCAGTAAATCAATGTAATGATAGACCATGGGTTAGCTTGGGGTCACTTGTGGCACCAAGTACCGTGTCTCATCCAGGATATAGGCTCGGGTCGTGACAACTTATGTTGGCTAAGTGACAGGACAACTATGGCAGACACTTCATTCACCATAGCGGGACCGCTGCGGCTGAGCAAGCATCGCTACTGTGGAAGACACAAACCAAAACTCCTTGATTTCTCACTTTTGAAATTCAAATACTATTGTAACAAGGTTTAGTCATTAAAAATGCATTGGAAACTGATTTTTGGTTATTTTAGCAAGAAAAGGAATAGGGTGACTAGAGAAGGGAAATATTTCACCATCTTCATCGACGAGTTCTTCAAGAAACATTGGACTCTGTGCAAGAACGAAACTCTATTGCTTTCTTGGCAATGGCTTGGCGCCAAGTAGGTTATGACTTACCTTTGTGTTAGACTTTGATTAGTAACTTGTATATGTGTGTATGATTAATATGCTCTTGACAAGTAAAATAAAGAATTATAATGCTGAGAACGACCTGTATAAACCATAGTAAATAACTATTAAAGACAGGGGAAATAGCCTGAATAATAAGGAAAGGAAGGGATAAATAATATTTTGTAATTATTGAGTATGGATAGAATCTTTATGCTAGATTGTTATTACATGTTATAGGTAGCATATCCTAAACGGTTGTTTCAAACGGTATATTCTTAAAGGTATATCCAGATGGGGTATTCCTAATTGTATGTAGCTTATTATTGTAAGTATAAAGATGGGTATTAATATGAAATTTTGAAAGAATTGTCGAGTCATGGACGAAATTGGAAGAACTTGAATAGCGTGTGACCATGAAATTGGTAACGAGTTAATAACTACGATAGATACGAAGAGCTTACTGCAAGCAGTTGTATCCTGAATAAGGGTGACTTGATAGATGAGATTTTTATAATGAATATTGTCCTTGAATAGCGAAATTTCATGAGGATGAACCAATAAATAATGGAAAGCGAATTAGGATGTAGGAATACATAAATATAAGTGTAAGTATATTAACACCCTTGTGTGTCTATGGATGTATATCTAATTTCCCATACTTTCACTTAACTGTAATTCAAAATTGTAAGGGACAAAACTGTGACTAATATCTTGGATGTATCAATAATTTGTTTTGTACATTTGGATGTCTTCGGACAATGATTGTGATAAAAGTCATAGTGATTTAACCATGTTGTTTGAATAAATTCTAAATTGATGAAACTGTAATATTATTCCTGAACTGCCACTGCAATTGCGATAATCGATGTGTACTGGTGATCCATCCTATGTGATGATTGATTAGAAGCAAGATGAAATGTAATGATGACGGATGGGTAATATATCCTTACCCTGAGATGAGAGGCTCATGTCCGAGGTGAGAATCCGGACTAGTGGTTGAGTCTGATTGAGTATGTGTATAGATACTTGGATATAAGCAGCTCGGGCCCGAGGTGAGCATTCGGGCGAGCAGTGGTGATATGAGTGGCTTGTATTAGAGGTGAGTATTGATGTGCTGTGAGTTTACAGTACTTTCAACACTTAAAACTGAGAAAATAGCATGGAATTAGGTATGTTTATATGGATATGAGGTACTTTTACTTTGTTTTTAGGGAAAATAGGTGTTGGACCAAAAATGTGCAAAAGATGCCTAAAAGTGCAGAAAATCAGCCAAATACAAATCCCAGTACAAGCAGTACCTTGATTGTATGAGCCGTACTGAGAATCATGATGAAAATCAAAAGGCTGGAATAAGAGAAAAGCAAAGTGTGACTCTCAGTACGAGACGTAACTAGAGTTGTGGAAGTCTCCAGAAAAAATTTCACAAGGCAGTGTCTTAGTACGGATGGAACTCATGGATCGTAATAATCACTTACGACCCATACCATGAGTCGTGGGGAGCTTTAATGACTCTTAAAGACTTGGCAGAACCCTAGATGCAACAAGCAAGTACGAGTCGTAGGAGGAAGGTACGAGGCGTACCATAACACTTGTGGAAAACTTCAGAAGATATCAAAGTTCTCAGGGCCAAGCCATGGATGGATTGTATGACTCTCGAAGGAATGTGGTACGGGTCATACCAGCTGCCAACACTTAGTCAAATCTGCAGCAGCCAAGGGATGTACGAATGGCAGGTACGACCCGAACAATCCTGTTATAGGTCATAGGATCAGTGGTGAGTCAAGCCGGCGCCAGATATGAAAAATTCCCTGTTAGCTTAACAAAAGGTTTCTGATGTTTGTATAAATACCTTTTATGTTTTATTTTAGTATAACAACTAGAGAGAAGGTAGTAGAGACAGGTGAAAAGTTTAATTTGTAAATTTTTATCAAGTTTTGGAGAGCAATTTGTTCGGTGGGTTTGGTATAGGTTAAAAACCGACACGCAAGTGCACGTGGTCAAACAAGTAATAAAGTGGCTAAGTAAGCCAAGTATCGAACCAAGGAGACTCTGGATAAGTAAAATTGCTTAAGTATACTATATTCTAGCTTACTTCTAATTATGCTGACAACAACGTAACCAAAAGTTAAATAATTTTTGTTTATAAATTATATACTAAAACTATCAACAAATATTTACTGTGAATTGAAACTATGGATATGAGCATGCCAAGGTTAAGAACAAGTAATGAACTTGATTATAATCATAATTTGGTTAATCTTTTCTTCCTGTTGCTAGCCAAGAACATTAGCCTAGAGATTAAAACTCTCGTATTTAATCTCACTTTAGAATCATAAACCATTCGTCTACATTTCTGTGATCAAATGCAATTTATGACCTAGCAATACAATTCCGGTTCCTAAATTGACTAATACGGCTTTCAAGTATATTTCTATCAGGAAAGCACATCAAAACCCAATTTTCCCAAATCAAGTTAAGAACAATACCCTATTAATTCACAACTTTCCAATTTCGTGCTCTCTCGAGTGAAATTGGACTTTTTAGATGTACATTAATGTCGGCCACACACTAATGCAGTAGAAACAAGAATTAATAGAACAACATGGAAGAAGAAGATGAAAAACCATACAATTCAATAATCAAAATTCATCACCATTGTTCATAACCTCAACAAGGAAGAGAATTAGCCACTTATTTGTGGATTAATCATCCTAAAACAAGTGTTAATCATACAAACAATTGATTGAAAGAAGAAAGAAAGAGAGAAAAACCCTTAGCTTTTTCGTCCCTCAACTGCCTGTAACCCACGTCCTTGCTGCACCAAGTTTGCCTTTTCTAAAAATAAACCTAAGTGTTTATTGGGAATTTTTCCCGGAATAACAAGCAACGTATCACGGAGGCCAACGCGGAGCACTGCCTCCGTGACACAGCGTGGACGCGGACCCTCACTGGAAATCCAGGGTCCGGGAATATAGCCTCAACGTGGCACGGCATGCAACGCGGAGGCTTGCCTCCGTGCCACGGAGCTGTCGCGAGCCTTCACTGGAAATTGCCAAATTAATTCATCCTCCATGCAGTGTGCCTCCGCGATGGTAGCGTGGCACGGCTCCATCGCGGAGCCCCTTTACATTGTGCATTCCAATGTCTTTTCCGTGCTCGCATCCAAGTCCAACTCCGATATTGTTCCAACATGCATTTTTGCTCCTCTAAATCATATTTTACCTACAAAACAATGCTAATCATGTTGGTTAGTATAAATTCACATTTTATTACCAATTACATGAAAATGTATACACATTGCACAACAAACAAGGCGAAAATGATACGTTTGAGTATCACTTGGACATATAAATCTGCCCAAGATCACTTACCCCACACTTAAATCCTTGTTCGTCCTCGAACAACATATACACAACTCATGCAAATTACATCCCAACCTTTGCCACTATGGTGCGACAATTTATGCTACGGTCATACCGATTATTCAATTTTTGCAAATCATCAAGAAAACATGCATGGTCTTAACAATGCAATGACCTTTAATACATCAAGACTTCCTAGACTTTAAGAATCGACCCTCGATATCGGCAAACTCATGCAAATCAGCTAATCAAGATATCCGACACGAAAATCAATCTTTCATCAAGCATGTGCCCTCGCAACTCAAGAGAATCTTCCCCTTTATGTTCATGCAACACACAAACATTCAAGTAGGGGCATGCCAAAATTAATTTCACTCTCTCTCCCAAAAGAATTCACATGCATCATGTCATGACCCATAGGCTTGCCCTTAGTGTATTACTCCACTAATATAAAGAAATGCAATGTAAGATCACGTAGGACTTTAATGGGTTGTAATGGAAGCTATGGAACTAGTATATATTGGATTAGCCAATAATAGTCACTAGCATCCTTAAGCGCCTTTTCAACACATTCCCATCGACTCATGACATTGTTTCTCTCTCTTTTTTTTTTCTCATCCCATTCATGCTGGTTTACTTTCGTACTGCCCATTTCATCCAACACACTTGACACAATACAAAGGGTTTTCATGTACCCTCAACATCATTTAATTATGATGAGTGCACCCTCCACCTTTTTCTTTTCTTTCCTCACTCTGCTTTTCTTTTTCTTTTCACCCTTCTCACTCTTTGACACTTTGGGAAAAATTTTCCTGTTCTTCTTAAGCGCTTAAGAGTTTTGTATAGACTTTACGGCTAATGAAAAGAAGGAATAAAGCTTCGTTTATCCATTTTTGGACAAAAGAAAGAAAGAATCGGCTAAAGGCTCAACGGGCTGACTAGGGTATACGATTACATAAAAAGGTAGAGTCTGACAAGAAAAAAAATAGACACTCTCGGTTAAAAACAAAGAAATGCCTACATCCTTTCCAACACTACACCTCCTTCATTTCGTTTTGTACACACACCAGGCAAGTTCTAGACACTTCACAATAGCATGGAATAACAATACCTAACTTCACACTTTATGCACATGCTCGATTCAAGATGCATTCACAGACTCTTTAATTAACCAATTACATGAATTCAAAAATTAAGCCTCAATCACACCGAATCAAATTCTACAGCCTAGGTTTCTCAACATATTTACAAAATTGCATGCTTTCATACGAATCACTTTTACATTTTGAATATTAGTTACAACACGCAACCATAATTTCACAGCCATATAGTAACTACAGGTTCAGTGATGCAATCCACCAAAGAAAAAAACTGAAAATAAATTAAAATCACTACTCCTACCGACTACATTTCCCTTAAGACGGTCGTCATCCATCCATCATAAGGAACGGTCACTAACTATGACTTCGGTTCAATGGGACTATTCTCGGTAAAATAACCGAAAACAAACTCCGAGAAACCCAAAAATATAAAAATTGAAATTTTTTTGCAAAACATCGATCATTTCGATGGAAAAATATTTACAAAATATTTTAATATGTACAAAATATTTTCGCAAAATTTTGAAAAATATCGATCATTTCGATAGAAAAAAAATATTTACAAAATTTACAAACTATTTACACTGGCAACCACAACCTTTCACAACACACATCAATTACCACAAAAATATGTACAGATACAAATACAAATCAGTTTGCACTCACAACCACAGGGAAACATAAACATACATACAAAACAAAGGAAGAACATACAGCAAATCAGCCCAGCCCCAGCACCTAACTACTCCCCACCCCACACTTAAATCGAACACTGTCCCCAGTGTTCACAAAAATTTAAAATCACAAAAATTTCGGGTGGTGGAACTCCCTGATCAGTCGAAATATTCGACTTCTTCATCCGGTGCTGCTGCCTCATCGCCCATGTCCGAGTCACCTCCATCGTCGTCATCGGACTCCACATCGGAGTCCTCCCGACGTGTCTCCTCGTCCGTGGGGACATCATCATCAATGGGCTCAATGAAGGCTAGCCCCACTCGGCACAAAGCTCTGGCGTTTTCGCCAAATGGGTAATCCAGCTCCAGCTGCCATAATTCATCCTCCGTGGCTGGTCTCCCACCAATCCGGAGCTGAAGCATTTGCATACCAAACATCCGTGCCATGTACTAATCGTCACGAGCATGTCGCTCGCCCAGTGTCAGCACTGGCCCGTGTGTGGTGTCGGGGGCCTTGGTTTTGGTCACATCAAGGGCCCTCCGCTCCAACTGCGGGATGTAGTCCAAAGCCTCTTCCTCGACGTCGAGGCCCCGGAGAAAGGTGGTGATGAGTCCGCCGAACCTATACCTGTGGCCCTGGTGTAGTCGGGTTCTCTTCATGGTGGATATGATGACCGCCCCAACATTAATCTCTAGCCCTTTCATCAGGGCATACACCAGGTACACTCGGTCCCGGGTCACATCAGTCATGTGCACCCCCGGGATCAAGCATGAACAAACTATTTTCAGCCATATTCTGGCCTCCCTGTTCATTTGAGAATACGGCAGAGTCTGGTGGTAACCCCTCTCCTTATGTCTGCTCCATCGGGCTGTGGATCGAGCCCCACACAAAGTGCGTCTGATATCGGTGTATGGTGGGGTGATGTTCAGCTGGCGGAGAACGTGGGCGTCTGTGTCCCGCTCTCCAATGATGGCATTTAATTTCTGGGGTTCCAGAGTGACAATCTGCCCTCTGATTTTTATTGTGTGGCTTCTGATGGCCGGGTTCCAATTTACATAGAACTCTCGGACTAAATGTAGGTTGCACTCCTTGGGCTCCTGAAATATGAAGCTGAGCCCAGCTGCCTCGATTCTCTGCACAATACGGGGGAACTCCTGTGCTAGTGGTTCCCGTGCAATATGCTCCTCAGGGAAGTACTTATTCTCCTTATGTTTAGCATACCACTTCTTCCCTTCATTGGTCACCCACCTCGTTCCGTATTGGCGGCGTTGGCCGCGCGGAACAGCTGGTGCAGCTGGGACTGCTGTGCCCAATCTCATTCATTTTCTCCCGGTGCCTGAAGTAGATGCACCTTTACCCTTATCCTGCCTACTCGCCATTGTACCTGTCAACATAAATAAACAAGCACAAAGTCAAGCTAAATGCATGTTAGCTTCGGCTAAGGTCGGGTTAAGCTAAGTTTACCCCACACTTAGTCCTTACCTACTTTTACGATATTACGGCAAGGATTACTTTATTTACAACCCAAACACAAACAACTATACAATTTATGCTTAGTGCGTTCACAAAAAAATTTTCTACAGTATAACTTTTAGCGTACTACTCAGACTTCATACAGCTAATCCCAATCCTACCATTGCTAGCAATTCAACCATCGCACTTAGCAACGAAGACAACAAACAAAAACAACGACAAAAATTCTATATACATACGAATCCAAATAACCAAACCAATTTGAACAATTTTTACATTTTCCCAAAACCCGAGAATTCATCGTCTATTACCTTCAAACAATATTTACAACGACTTATCTCAATTCACAAACACACCCCGGCATATAATTCACCAATTTACCAAGTTACCCAATTTGATTTCAACAACCCCAGCCCTAGAATTCAATTTTACAATCAAATTCGAATCATTCACGCAATCGACAAGTTCAAACGCTAATTACAACATTCCGAACATTTATCAATCAAAGAATAATTCAATTTCATGCTAAATTGCTAATTAGGGTGATTTATCTCACCTTCCATGCTGAAATTCGACTAAAATCGACAAAAACTTGAGAGAGTAGAGGAAAACATACCTTTAAGTTGAATGATCGAAGAAACTTGACAATTTAGTTGCTTAATAGCGTGGCACGTTGGTTGGGGAGGGGGATTCGGGTGTTTGGTCGCGGAGGAGAGAGGAAATGGGGGAAAAGGGACTAAAATCAGGGTTAAAAATGAAGGGAAACACGCGGGTCACCCGGCAACCCGGTGTGACCCGTCACAAAATATAGGGCAACGTGTCACGGAGGGTAACGCGGAGCCCCTCCTCCGTGACACGGAGCTATCGCGATGGCTTACTGGAATTTTCAAAAATTCCAGATTAACCTTCAACGTGTCACGGAGGGTAACGCGGAGCCCCTCCTCCGTGACACGGAGCCATCGCCCCAGCTCACTGTCTCTTCATTTTATTCATTTTTTCATACCTTGCCTTTTCCTTCCCGATTCCGTGTACATTTTTCTCCGTTTGGCCTGAAAATCACCTCACTAAACAAAATTGGTTAGATTAATAGATTTCCCTAACTAAAATGAAAAATACTAACTAAAATGAAAAATTTTGTACTAAATCAAGAAAAAGAAAATTAAAATAAAATCTAATTACACTTTACAAAATAAAAGAAAAAAAAATATATTTCACGGGTTGCCTCCCGTGCAGCGCCTGGTTTCCCATCGCGGCTCGACGTCCTTTATGCTCAATTATCCACTGGGGTGATGGACGATTTTTCACGATCATTGTCCTCCCCCCAGTAGTACTCAACCTTATCCGGTGGTCTTCCTCTCAACTCTCGGGAATCATTCATTTGTTTAGTATTCCCATGATCAATCACATTGATCACCGAGAGTTCTTCATTTACAATCGGGAGCTTGGGTGCTTTGTACACATCGAACACCTCTACCTTGTCATGTGCTCGCATTGTAAGTTGACCCGCAGCCACGTCAATTAATGCTTTTCCGGTTGCCAAGAAGGGTCGTCCCAAAATAAATGGGACTTCAGCGTCTGGTTCAAAATCCAGAACAATAAAATCAACCGGAAAAATGAGGGATCCCACTTGCACAAGCACATCCTCAACAATGCCATCCGGCCTAGCTAAGGATCTGTCTGCTAGCTGCAAGATTACGGTTGTAGGTCTAGGACTCCCTAGACCTAACTTTCTGAATATCGAAGATGGCATCAGATTTATGCTCGCCCCCAAGTCACACAATCCACGAGCTCGGATACTCTGCCCAATAGTAAGATGGATAGTAAAACTTCTAGGGTCTTTTAGTTTCGTAGGCAGTCTATTTTGGATCCGGGAAGTGCATTCCTCCGTCAAAGCTACCGTGGCATACTCAGTCAGACGACTTTTGTTGGCCATGATGTCTTTAATATATTTGGCATATTTTGGCACTCCCTGCAAGACATCAACAAGAGGTAAATTAACATGTACCTGTTTAAGCACCTCCATAAATTTCTTGAAACACGCCTCCTCCTTGTGTTTCTTGAGTCGTTGGGGGAACGGGGGTGGAGGCCTTTCTGATTCTGCTTCTTTGGTCTTCCCCCTATCCGAACTTTGTTCTTCCTCAACATCTGCTGCTCCTGACTTTTGAGGTGATCTCTCCGGTTCCACCTGCTTAAGCTGCAAACCACTCCTCGTGGTCACTGCATTTACCTGCTTCGGATTAGGATCCGTGTCGCTAGGCAGTCCTCCTCTGGGCCTTGTGTTTTGGGCACTAGCAAATTGCCCAAATTGATACTCAAGGGCCTTGGTCGCTAATTGATTATTTTTCACTTCGGCTGCCAATTTAACATAGTCAGCCTGCAATTGCGCCTGATTAGCGATCATGGTCTTGAACATTTCTTCAATGGTAGGTGATGGTGGTGGAGGAGGGGCATTGTGATTTCTGAATTGAGATTGGTAGTTCTGTTGCCCTCCTTGATTCCTGTGCATACCCTGACCCGAACTTTGGCCTTGTTGGTTGTTGCTACCCCACGAAAAATTTGGATGGTTCCTCCAATTTGAGTTATAGCCACTACCAAACTGCTGCTGATTTCTTTGTGCATTGCCCACAAAGTTAATCGAATCTGGGTTTGCTCCACAGCACTCAGCTGAGTGCTCACTGCTACCACACACTTCACACCACATTTGCTGGACCACATTGACTGAAGCTGAAGGCTGGTTCAAGTTTATGTTGCTGAAGTGGTTGTTTAACTGATTCTGCAAGGCAGCTATCTGTGCAGCTATAGCTGTAAATCCATCCACTTCAAGCACTCCTGCTGCTTTCCTTGCTCCACCTCGTGATGAATCTGCATTCCATTCTGGATTGCCCTGTGAAATTCGGTTGAGCAAAGTGTACAGCTCCTCATAAGTCTTTTCCAGCGCTTGCCCTCCAGCTGCTGAATCTAGCAAAATTTTAGTATGGGGTTCCAAACCCTCAATAAATGTGTGTACCAACACCTCATTGGACTGATGATGATGAGGACAGTCCCACAACATGGATTTAAATCTTTCCCAGGCTTGATATAAATTTTCTCCCTCCCTCTGTTTGAAACTTAGAATTTGACTTCTAAGTCTGGCTGTTTTACCAGAGGGAAAAAATCTTATCAAAAACTTCCGTGCAAGATCATCCCACGTTGATATAGAATTTGGTGGTTCAACTTTTAACCACCTCTTGGTTTCACCAAGTAAGGAAAACGGAAATAGGGTGAGCCGAACATAATCAGGTGACACTCCAGCGGGTATATAAGTGTCACTTATCTCCAAAAAATTCTGGAGATGTTGTTGTGGGTCTTCATGAGGGAGACCGGTAAATTGCCCGCTTGTGTGCAATAGTTGCACCATGTTCTGTTTTAATTCAAATCTCCCTCCAGGCTCTGGTTTGCGGACTCTTGAATGTACATTGTTGGCATGTGGGATTGCCACCTCGCGAACCGGCCTTGCTGCTGCTTCGTCGGGCACTAACACTGCCCTCACAACCGGTGGATTTTGTTGCTCCATTATAGTCTGTCTGAGCAACTGCAGCTTCTTTTGTAGAGCTTCTCTGCGTTTACTATGAAATTCACGTTCAGGCTCTGTATAAGATTCCACCAGCTCCTTGTCCTTTGCCAGTGTTCACAGAAATCAAGTCTGAAAGATACAGGCTAAGACCAAGTTGTCAACACTTAAGAAAATAAAACAAAAATACAGTAAATTTACACTTAACACAATTTCACCAATTGCCTAGTCTCCCCGGCAACGGCGCCAAAAACTTGTTCGGTGGATTTGGTATAGGTTAAAAACCGACACGCAAGTGCACGTGGTCAAACAAGTAATAAAGTGGCTAAGTAAGCCAAGTATCGAACCAAGGAGACTCTGGATAAGTAAAATTGCTTAAGTATACTATATTCTAGCTTACTTCTAATTATGCTGACAACAACGTAACCAAAAGTTAAATAATTTTTGTTTATAAATTATATACTAAAACTATCAACAAATATTTACTGTGAATTGAAACTATGGATATGAGCATGCCAAGGTTAAGAACAAGTAATGAACTTGATTATAATCATAATTTGGTTAATCTTTTCTTCCTGTTGCTAGCCAAGAACATTAGCCTAGAGATTAAAACTCTCGTATTTAATCTCACTTTAAAATCATAAACCATTCATCTACATTTCTGTGATCAAATGCAATTTATGACCTAGCAATACAATTCCGGTTCCTAAATTGACTAATACGGCTTTCAAGTATATTTATATCAGGAAAGCACATCAAAACCCAATTTTCCCAAATCAAGTTAAGAACAATACCCTATTAATTCACAACTTTCCAATTTCGTGCTCTCTCGAGTGAAATTGGACTTTTTAGATGTACATTAATGTCGGCCACACACTAATGCAGTAGAAACAAGAATTAATAGAACAACATGGAAGAAGAAGATGAAAAACCATACAATTCAATAATCAAAATTCATCACCATTGTTCATAACCTCAGCAAGGAAGAGAATTAGCCACTCATTTGTGGATTAATCATCCTAAAACAAGTGTTAATCATACAAACAATTGATTGAAAGAAGAAAGAAAGAGAGAAAAACCCTTAGCTTTTTCGTCCCTCAACTGCCTGTAACCCACGTCCTTGCTCCACCAAGTCTGCCTTTTCTAAAAATAAGCCTAAGTGTTCTATTTATACTATTGGGAATTTTTCTCGAAATAACAAGCAACGTGTCATGGAGGCCAACGCGGAGCACTACCTCCGTGACACGGCGTGGACGCGGACCCTCACTGGAAATCCAGGGTCCGGGAATATAGCCTCAACATGGCACGGCATGCAACGCGGAGGCTTGCCTCCGTGCCACGGAGCTGTCGCGAGCCTTCACTGGAAATTGCCAAATTAATTCATCCTCCATGCAGTGTGCCTCCGTGATGGTAGCGTGGCACGGCTCCATCGCGGAGCCCCTTTACATTGTGCATTCCAATGTCTTTTCCGTGCTCACATCCAAGTCCAACTCCGATATTGTTCCAACATGCATTTTTGCTCCTCTAAATCATATTTTACCTACAAAACAATGCTAATCATGTTGGTTAGTATAAATTCACATTTTATTACCAATTACATGAAAATGTATACACATTGCACAACAAACAAGGCGAAAATGATACGTTTGAGTATCACTTGGGCATATAAATCTGCCCAAGATCACAATTCTTAGGCTCAACACTTGATTTCGTCAATTGTTCTTGAGATTGTTCATTGATATTCAAAGCATTTTCTTCCAATTATTATTGTAAGTATTTAATTATGTGTGCTAAATATAATCTTACAATCATGAGAGGCTAAAACCTCCACAACTAGGATTGTGGGAACCATGGTGGCTTAACGAAATAGGGTTACACAAAGATGATTTTAAACCAATGTTAAATGCTTGTATTGTATTATCTTCATCTTTAAATGTTTCTTAACGGTGTACAACATTAGGACTTGCCTGAATTCTTAACTTGTTTCAGCCTAGAGAGGTAGAGATTAGGAAAAGAGAAGTACAGCAAAGCCTTAGTCTTTATGATCATTGTATTAACTTGACCTGTGGTTGCAGGATAGTTAAATTTGGATAAATTGATAATGGTTAGAATGAAACCGCTCATGAGACCTGACTCGATGATTGAGTATATTAATCCAATAGGGACAAACCAGTCATTTGGACGAACCCTAGTTATCAGTTCTACAAGTAAGCATTGGGATTGATCACATGTGTATACCCGAAGTATTTATGAACCCATGGGGAATACTTACCCTAGTTATTTGTAAATCTTAATAATAATCACAATTACAATCTCGTTTTAATATTTTTTTCTTTGAAACCCCCCAATTTGGAGATAACTTACTAACAAGTTTAAGTACAAGCATTAGTCTAGAGCTTACCTTATTCCCTGTGGATTCAACCCCAATCTCTTTGTTGGGTTCTTTATTGACAACGTCTGCTTCATACTTTGCTAGGAAGTGTGAGTTTGAGAATTATCAAAAAGTGGTGTCATTTCCAGGGAATACGACTAAGATTAGATTAATTGCTTGTATTTAATTTTTGGTTGTTATTTCCTAGTTACATTTTCTTTTTGTTTTTGTATATCCATAGGTTGTCGCTTGGTGAATACCAAGTACTCATCGGAATGGAAACCCCCTGATTCTTTTGGATCTCAAACTCGAAAGAACACTACGAAAGATGGAGAACCAAGAGCAGAGAGATGCCCGTATTGCTGAAGAAGCTAGGCAAGCCGAGCTAGCTTGGCAAGCTGCACTTCAGGATGCGGAGGATGCTCGAGATGAGGTTGTCAACACTGGTTGGCATGGAAGGGGAAATAGAGGCCAAAAATATGCTCCTCAATTCTTCAATGAGGATGACCCGGACATTGATGAAGTCGGCTCAATCGGAGCTATTGTACCACCATCATTACCAGCTGGGAAAAAATTTGACATCACTAGCACCATGATCTAATTATTGAACATGAATAAGGTGTTTAGTGGTCACGGAAACTAATGACGCCAACCCGCACTTAATGAACTTTGTTGGAATATGCAAGGCGTACAAATTTCCCGGAGTCAGCCAGGGCGCTATAAGGCTAAGACTCTTCCCTTTTTCTCTGTATGGGGAGGCCACTTTATGGTTATCAGAGTTGCCCAACGACTCCATTACCAACTGGAGGGAGCTCAAACAGGCTTTTTTAGAGAGATTCTTTCCACCCTTCAGGATGCTGCAGCTTAAGGATGAAATCTATAATTTCCAACAGCTGAAGACTGAGGCACTTCATGAAATTGATTGAGGTTCAAGAAGAAGTTGACCAAGTGCCTGAACCACAAACTGATGATAGCTTGTTGGAAATTTTTTACAGATCATTGAACAATAGTACTAAAGCAGTAGAAGACACAGTGGCAGGAGAAGCACTGATGAGCCACACCTGGGAGCAAGCTACCACTATTCTAAATAGAGTAACAAAAACAAAATGAGCATGCACCCTCGGGAAGCGGAATCGGCGGCTGGTACATATGCTGTTGGTTTGACTGTAGACCAACGAAGGAAGGAGGAAGAACGTGACTAAGAATTGGCTCATACGCGCACATTATTAGACCTACTCAAGAAGCATATCATGAGCGCTGGAGCCAGAAAAGTTAATGCAATAAGGACACAGGGACAGGAGCCAGGGCCTGAGCATTTAGATTCCCAGGAGGAGGCAAACTTCTTGGACAACCAGGTGGCGGGTTTTCGAGCCAACGCCCAAGGGTCTGGACAAGACACTTGGCGCCAAGGTTCTGGACACCAAGGTCGGAACCAATACAGAGACAATTACAATCGGAATGGGTACAGAGACAGAAACCGAGGTCGTGAGCATTGTTGACACCTAATTTTTACCTCCCTATATCCCATCTAAGTTGCATATTTTATATATATATATATGCATACTTTAAAATTACTTTTTTAATGAAATTATTTAAATCGCATTCGTAATATTCTAGCATTAATTAGCATACTTGTTCGAAATTTTGCATAATTATTTTAAATTATACTTCTAACACATTTTATTGCATTAGTTCCAAGTTATTAATTTTTCAATATTATATATAATTATGTCGTATTATATATTATATATACATATATACATGCACATTCCCAATTAAACAAGCTTTTATGTACAAATATAATAGCTTATTTATATTTAATTTCGTGATAATAATATTTATATGATTTTATCATAATTTAAGCTATTATGTTAGTTATTTTCTAATTATATATAAGCGTAGTATTTTTTTAAATTAAATAGCAGCTTATTTGATTTTCCTCCAATCATTTAAAATCTAGCCACTTTCTATCTAATTGATGATAATTTCAGCCTTTTTTTATCAAACACATTTCAAATTTTCATTCAATTTCAATTAAAACCCTACCCATTAACCCATTCTTGACCTGTTATAGCCGTGATCCAACCCAAAATCCCAAGGTGCGATCTCAGCCCTACATTTCATTTAATCCAAAGGTTTAAAACTAAAATCTATTTCTTTCCTATTCCAAATACCCAAACCCTAAGAAAACTCTCATTCTCACTCTTACTCACCGCAGCTGCCGCAACTCTCTCTCTCCCTTTTCTCTGGTGATCTTCAACGATCCAGACCAGCGAATACCAAACCTCCCTCCATCTCTTCGTCTTTCTCCCTTCTCCACTCTCTTCTTTCTGGCCAGTGACCACTAGCCACCGAGAAAAAAACATAAGCAAACCACCACCAGCTGTTGTTCCTCTTTCTCCCCTCTCACTGCTGC
Organism: Datura wrightii; assembly: GCA_035772735.1. Lineage (NCBI taxonomy): Eukaryota > Viridiplantae > Streptophyta > Magnoliopsida > Solanales > Solanaceae > Datura > Datura wrightii. Next base: position 176,929,465 of record JASDFA010000018.1, on the reverse strand, counting down.
GACCTAGACACAATCGGATATCCTCAATCTCCTCTCTTCCCCTTCGTCTTTTTCTCTTCGGCCAGATACCGGAACATCACTGGTGAAACCCCGTCATGAACTATTGAGAAACAGCAGCCAGGAACCACCACCTCCCTCTCTTTGACTTCTTTAGTGAACCACCATTCTCCTCATCTTTTCTCCTTCTTTCGCCGGTGAAAACAGACCCATCGGTCGCACATCGCCTCACTGCTTCGTCCAGGCTCCATCTAGAATGACGCCAAAAATAATGGCGCTATAGCAGCCATCTCCCTCCAAACCTTCTTGGACAACCAGGTGGCGGGTTTCTGAGCCAACGCCCAAGGGTCTGAACAAGACACTTGGCGCCAAGGTTCTGGAAACCAAGGTCAGAACCAATATATAGATAATTACAACCGTAATGGGTACAGAGACAGAAGCCGAGGTAGTGAGTGCTGTTGACACCTAATTTTGACCTCTATATGCCCCATCTAAGCTGCGTAGTATATTATATTATATATATATATATATATATATATATATATATATGCATACTTTAAAATTACCTTTTTAACGAAATTATTTAAATCGCATTCGTAATATTCTAGCATTAATTAGCATACTTGTTTGAATTTTTGTATAATTATTTTAAATTATACTTCTAACACATTTTATTGGATTAGTTGCAAGTTATTAATTTTACAATATTATATATAATTACGTCGTATTATATATTATATATACATATTAGACATGCACATTTCAAATTAAACAAGCTTTTATTTACAAATATAATAGCTTATTTATATTTAATTTCATGATAATAATATTTATATGATTTTATCATAATTTAAGCTATTATGTTAGTTATTTTCTAATTTATATATAAGCGTAGTATTATTTTTAAAAAGTAAATAGAAGCTTATTGATTTTCCTCCAATTCATTTAAAATCTACCCACTTTCTATCTAATTGATGAAAATTTTAGCCTTTTTTGATCAAAGTTTGGCCACATTTCAAATTTCCATTCAATTTCAATTAAAACCCTATCTATTAACCAATTCTTGACCCGTTTGACCTGTGATCCAACCCAGAATCCCAAGGTGCGATCTCAGCCCTACATTTCATTTAATTCAACGATCTAAAACTAAAATCTATTTTTTTCCTATTCCAAATACCCAAACCCTAAGAAAACTCGCATTCTCACTTTTACTCACCACAACCGCCGCAACTCCCTCTCTCTCTTTGTTCCGATGATCTACAACGACCGAGACTGGTGAATACCAGACCTCCCTCCATCTCTTCGCCGTTATCCCTTCTCCACTCTCTTATTTTCGGCTAGTGACCACCATCCACCGAGAAAACAACAGAAGCAGACCACCAACAGCCGTTGTTCCTCTTCTCTCTCCTCTCACTACTATGACCTAGACATAATCGGACATCCTCAATCTCCTCTGTTGCCCTTCGTATTTTTCTCTCCGGCAGATACCACAACGACATCGGTGAAACCCCGTCGTGAACCATCGAGAAACAGCAGCCAAACACCGCCACCTCCCTCTCTTTGTCTTCTTTAGCGAACCACCATTCTCCTTATCTTTTCTCCTTCTTTCGCCGGTGAAAACAGACCCATCGGTTGCATATCACTTCACTTCTCTGGCCAGGCTCCATCTAGAATGACACCAAAAATTGTGGTGCTATAGCGGCCATCTCCCTCCAAAGCTTCTTGGCTGCTTCAATGCTAAGACGGATTCTCAAAAATCTATCTATAGTTTGGTTTTTCTATCATGTCGGCTAGTTTATGTTTACCCCTACTCTGAAATTCCTTCTTAACAGACCCAAGTTTGGTGCAAAATTTAGTGTCATAAATTTGTCTGATGTTTGTCCGAATATGTATTGTTATAGGTGAAAATCCTAGAGTCTGCTGAAGTTTCTTGGCTTGATGAAATAGTTGATTTGTCAAAATTGGTTCTATATCTATGTTCTATATGTTGAGCTATGTATTCTTCATGTGTTTGATTTGGTAAGAATTGTTTACATATTCAAGTTCTAAGCTTATATTAGTTTCTTGAATCCGTTCGGATTAAAATACTATCCATTCATGTATTAGTTGCTGCAAATAAATAAATCATGTTTCCTAGTGTCAATCGCGCAGTAACCTGCACTACTGCTCTTTAATTTGGCGTGATTCACGTCGGCCTACTTTGTCAAGAGGATGCTATGGCTTATTTTCAATTTATAGGACATCTTTGCATTTGTTTGTTCATCGAGTAGAATCTTGATTGTTGGCCTCTCTTTGCTACGAAAAACTAATTCGTAATTACCTCTGTATCTAAAGATGACTTTTAGCGATTTCTTTAATCTTGGGACAGCTTCATGTTTGCCTATATTTTGTATAATTTATCCATTAAACAACGAAGTATGTGGTAGTCTCTCCAATCTTTTGATATTTAATACTTGATGTTCTCATTAAGGTATTATCTGTATCCTCCTAGAATTTGAATTGTAATAGAATTACGTGTTAACTGTGGTAATTTGAATCTTTTGTCCTTTCTTAACATGACAAGCTATAATTTATTCTATCTTTGGTATGTTTAAGAGTGGTCTTGGGATAAAAATGATTTGCTTTAGTTAAAGGAAAGTCTCTTATGATTTATATTTCCCCTTTCCTCTTGATTGATCAAGACAACTTCACTACATGCTATTTATGGTAAATTTTAATAAGTTCTACGCTTAATTGATTCATTTATGTTAAACCATTCCTTGATTGATTTCTTCTGAATATTTTCTTCTCCCCTTAACCCGTTTGAGTGATTTATTGCCTTTTCTTATAGTGAGTATAATCTGGTAATAACATGCTAAATTACTTACTTATTTTAGCAAAATCTTGGCGGATTATATGCTAAATTGATTTGTTCTACTCCTGAAAGATCTTGCATGATTTATGCCCTCTTTCAATTATTTCAAATTAATGATATGACAACTTTAGTATTTGTTTACTTTAGTAATTGAATTTTCTGTGCATAATTGATTCTGACTACGTTAATTATGATAAACATTATTTATTTTATATATGAATATATGTGATTGATTAATCTTTTTCCTCAACTTATTTAGTCGACTTTGGTAAATAATTATTTGATTATTCTTGACGTGCCCGTTTTGCGCATACCGCAAGTGTACGGGTCGTGCAAGTAATATAGTGGCTCTTTTTTTAAGAACTGGAATGTCAAACCCACAGGGAATGGACCCATTCCACTAACTATCTAGTTCGAGGGTGATATTAAATGCCGAAAATGTTGATTAAAGAAGTTTTCGAGAAGGTTTAATTAAGTCTAATTGTGGTCAATGAAATATTCTGAATTCACTCTAGGAGCAACATAAGGTTAAAACCAGATAATCATGCGCTATTACGAATTGCAATGGGTTAAGTATGAAACTATCAATTGTCATCTCACATAATTAGAATTGCATGCTCATGGCCTTTCGAGCCTCTAAACACGACAAACTAGCCTCACTGCATTGTTGCAAGCGAGGATGCTACTTCTAGTTCGTGGGCAATTAATTATGTGGATGTAGTTTACGTGGAAATGATTAGGGACTCTCGTACACCTAATCATTCAACTCAACTTAACCTCACAACTACTTCTTCAAGTGGTGATGTGATAATTCTAAGTCGGTCTCTAAATAATCCCGTTTTATCAACCAAGCAAGGCATTAGGTATATCTCTATCCTAACACAAATTATATCGTGAGATACAATCATGCTCCTTACGTTCTCATGTTCTGACCTAGGTAAATGCCTTCTCAAGCAAATTCCCAAGTTAACGTGTATGTTTTCATGGTGATCAATCATAAAAACAACCAATAATCCAGAATGCAAGACAAAACAACAATCAATAACTTAATTCCAACACAAATTCATAAAAACACAATTATAATTCATGGCTTCAACCCTAGAGGAAGGTTTCTAGCCATTCATATTCTTAAAACTACAAGACACTACAACTAAATTAACATACTTACAAGAATTGGTAGAAGAGAAGGGAATTTGACGAACCCTAGATGAGTTCTCCCACTTCTCCCTTCACTCCTAGGTGGTTTTACAGAATAAAATCGTGACAAAATGGTTTTAGGAGCTAAGGGACCTATTTATAGTAAATGTGAAACGTGCAAAATTAAGCCTGTCGTGGAATGGCTCCGTGACGGAGTGTATCGTGGAGCACTGCCTCCGTGACACGAAGGTAATGTGGAGGCTCTCTGGAAATTTCCTTAGGATGCCAAAACTGCCGAGTTTCACCACGCTGCCAGTGTGACACGCTGCCCATGCAGTGCGTTGGCCTTGCTCTGTTGCGCAGCTGGCCTAGCGTGGCACGACACTGGCGCGCTGGAGCCTGCCTGCCTGCTGCCTCTTCTCGCGCGCCTGGCATGGGCATGGCACGGTGCTGGGCGCGGAACACGCACAGCATGGCACGCTGCCTGGCGCGGCCAGCCTTGCCATGGCATGCTCCTTGCCGACTTTCGCCAATTGCTCCTGACTCCATTCCTCTACTTCACCAACTTATGAATTAGTTCCTCAAATTCATAAAAACCTACAAAATAAAGAGTAATCACGTTGGTTAGTACATGTATTCACATTTATATAAAATTACATGAAAATGTATAAAATAAATTATATAAACAAGACAAAATTAAGGTATAAAGCTTCACTCGGGCATGCTATTTTAGCCCGAGATCACAACCCCACACTTAAAGTCTTGTTCGTCCTCGAACAAACCTTTTACATCTCATGCATATGCAGACTCACACATAACTAATTTAGCAAAATCATTCAAGCTACGACTATAATGATTATTTAAGATGACAAGCTAACAATAGAGCATGCACGATTTAATCATTGAATTGAAATATAACTCCGCTAAGACTTTTTAACCTCAAGAAACGACCCTCAATCTTAGCAATTTCATGCAAATCAATGATTAAGAAATCCCATATGAATTATATCATTCATTCAGCAGAAATCCCATATGAATTATATCCTTCATTCAGCATGTGCCCTCACGGCAAGAGAGTTACCCATTTTCACATGCAAAAAACTTTTAAATCATAACATGTGTAGGTACATGAATAGAATTACGCTCACTCTCACAAAGAATTCACATGCATCGTGTAATGACCCATAAGCTTGCCCTTAGTGTTTAATTTCACTAATTTAAGGATGTATGAAAGTAAGATCAAGTAGGACTTTTTAGGTTATAATGTAGCAAAGGGACGGGTAGGTACTATTATGGCGATAGTGACTATCTTCCCTAAGCGCTTTTAATACATCACGCCCTCATTACAAACTTCCCTTCTCTTACTTCACCTTTTTCTCCTTTCAGCTTTCTTTTTCCTCTTTTGTTCCCCCTTTCTTTAGGCACTTTTGGCTTATTAGTAAGGAGTTCTATAAGTAACTTTTCATTAATTTATTTTCTTACTCCTTATAATAATCAGCCATTTTCGCACCAGTGCACCCTTGACCTTTCTCAACTTTCACAACTTCCATTTTTCCTTCTTTTTCATTTTTTCTCACTCCTTTACTCTTTTGGATTATTCACTTAAGAGCTTAGGAGTTTTGGATCAAATTCAAGGCTAATGAAAGAAAAAGGATTAAGCTTATGTTGCAACTATCAAAGAATAGGCTCAAGGCTCAATGGGGCTAACTAGGATTAATTATTCAAGGGTAGGTAAAATGAGGGATAACATTTGGGTTCATTCAAAGAAATGCCTAAATCATCTCCTACAATTCACATCCTTCATTTCATTTTATAAACACACCAGGCAAGTTCTAGACAATCCACAATAGCACCGAATACTCAAAAACCTTACACTCATGGCACATGCTCAATTCAAGACACATTCAGTAGACTCTTAACCCAGCTAATCGCAAGAATTCAAACATTAAGCTTCAATCATATTGAGTCAAACTCAAGAGCCTAAGTATCTCAACCAAAGTTATACCACTTGCATGCTTCAACACTAACCATACTTGCCTCTTACAAACATTTATAGCACATATCAAGAACATCAAGCATCAATTAGCTACGGGTTCACAAACCCACAACCTATCGACTAATTTTTTCTCAAGACGGTCATCATCCATCCATCGTCGGAAACAGTCCCTAACTATGACTAAAAACATTATATACAGACAAAGAAAAGAAAAAGAAAATTTTTATTCTTCGGTGCAAAGACCCCCCGTCGGAAAAGAACCGAAAAGAAAAATCAACGGGTGCTGAATTCATGCTTGACTCATAAAAATATTTCAAATTTCGCACAAATTCCTCACAAGCATTACATTCACCAAAAAAAAAAAATTTTAAGCACAAAAATTTTGAAATTTTTCTCACCCCACACTTAAATCATGCTATGTCCTCATAGCATCAAATTAAAATTTAAAGGAAGAGAAATACTCCCTGAGCCTCTATCCCAAGCTAAAAGCATGCTTTTCTTCAAGTTCTCCTAGGTGGGTGTTTGACCCCACACTTCTTCTATTTCATGTTTTTTAGCTTCCTCCTTCTCGGTACTCAGACTTCCCTTCCATCTGTGCTTAACTTTCCACCAAAAATACAAACATAATGAAAACAACAAAATCAACACAAAATCCAAATTAAACAATTTGTACCTGAGGTACCCTTGGGTTGCCTCTGATCTTGGGCAGATTTATATGACCAAGTGATACTCAAACGTATCATTTTTACCTTGTTTGTTGTGCAATGTGTATATAATATCATGTAATTGGTAATAAAATGCGAATTTATACTAACCAACATGATTAGCATTTGTTTTGCAGGTAAATGTGATTTTTAGGAGCTAAAATGCGTGTTGGAACTATGTCGGAGTTGGACTTAGATGCGAGCGTGGAAAAGACCTTGGAATACATATTTTATAGGGGCTCCGCGATGGAGCCGTGCCACGCTACCATCGCGGTAGCACACTGCTTGGACACAAATTAAAATGGCAATTTCCAGTGTGCCTGCGCGTCAGCTCCGTGGCACGGAGATAGGCCTCCGCGATGGCCTCCGTGCCACGTTGAGGTTGATTTACCGGACCCTGGAAATTCCAGTGAAGGTCCGCGTCCATGCCGTGTCACAGAGGCAGTGCTCCGCATTGGCCTCCATGACACGTTGCTTGTTATTCCGGGAAAAATTTCCCACTAGTATAAATAGCACACTTAGGTTTATTTTAATTAGTTTTTAGTTTTTAGACTGAGTTCAGAGGTGGAGAGCAGGAACGTGGGTTAGTAGCAGTTGAAGATTGAAAAAGCTAAGGGATTTCTTCTCTTCTTTTCTTCTTTCTATCAATTGTACGTATGATTTACACTCATTTTAGGATGATCAATCCAAGAATAAGTGGCTAATTCTCTTTCTTGCTGAGGTTTTGAACATGTGTAATGAATTCTGATTTTCATTGATATGGTTTATTCTTCTTCTTTAATGTTGTTCTATTAATTCTTGTTCTTTACTGCATTAGTGAATGGCCAACATTAATGTATATCTGAAAAGTCCAATTTCACTCGAAAGAGCAAGAAATTGGAAAGTTTTGAATTAATAGGGTATTGTTCTTAACTTGATTTGGGAAAATTGGGTTTTGATGTGCTTTCCTGATAGAAATATACTTGAAAGCCGTATTAGTCAATTTAGGAACTGGAATTGTAGTGCTAGGTCATAAATTGCATTTGATCACAGAAATGTAGACGGATGGTTTATGATTCTAAAGTGAAATTAAATACGAGAGTTTTAATTTCTAGGCGAATGTTCTTGGCTAGCAACATGAAGAAGAGATTAACCAAATTATCATGATTATCAAGTTTATTACTTGTTCTTAACCTTGGCATGTTCACATCCATTGTCTGAATTCAAAAGTAAATAGTTGTTATTAATTGTAGTATATAGCTTAGAAACAAAAACTCAATTAACTATTGGTTACATTGTTGTTAGCATCATTAGAAGTTAAATAGAAATATAGTAAATTAGGCAATTTTACATATCTTGAGCCTCCTTGGATCGATACTTGGCTACTTAGCCACTTTATTACATGTTTGACCACGTGCACTTGCGTGTCGGTTTTTACCCGTAGCCCAAAGCACCGAGCAAGTTTTTGGCGCCGTTGCCGGGGAGGCTAGGCGATTTGTAAAATTTTGTTTAGTGTAAATTTACTGTATTTGTATTTTTATTTTCTTAAGTGTTAACAACTTGGTCTTAGCCTGTATTTTGCAGATTTTTTTTCTGTGAACACTGGCAAGGGACAAAGATCTGGTGGAATCTTACTTAGAGCCTGAGCGTGAATTTCATAGTCAACGTAGAGAAGCTCTTCGGAAGAAGCTGCAGTTGCTTAAACAGTCTATGATGGAGCAACCAAATCCACCAGTTGTGCGGGCAGTTTTAGTGCCCGATGAGGTAGCAGCAGGGCCGGTTCGCGAGGTGGCAATCCCACACGCTAATAATGTACATTCTAGCATCCGCAAACCAGAGCCTGGAGGGAGGTTTGAATTAAAGCAGAATATGGTGCAACTTTTGCACACAAGCGGGCAATTTACCGGTCTCCCTCACGAAGATCCACAACAACATCTCCAGAACTTTTTGGAGATAAGTGACACTTATATACCCGCTGGAGTGTCACCTGATTATGTTCGGCTCACCTTATTTCCATTTTCCTTACTTGGTGAAGCCAAGAGGTGGTTAAAAGCTGAACCACCCAACTCTATATCAACGTGGGATGATCTTGCACGGAAGTTTCTTATCAGATTTTTCCCTTCTGGTAAAACAGCCAGACTTAGGAGTCAAATCCTAAGTTTTAAACAAACGGAAGGGGAAAATCTATATCAAGCCTGGGAAAGATTCAAATCCATGTTGCGGGACTGTCCTCACCATCATCAGTCCAATGAGGTGTTGGTACACACTTTTATTGAGGGTTTGGAACCCCACACTAAAATTCTGTTTGATTCAGCAGCTGGAGGGCAAGCGCTGGAGAAGACCTATGAGGAGCTGTACACTTTGCTCAACCGAATTTCACAAGGCAATCCAGAATGGAATGCAGATTCTTCAAGAGGTGGAGCAAGGAAAGCAGCGGGAGTGCTTGAAGTGGATGGATTCACAGCTATCGCTGCACAGATAGCTGCTTTGCAAAATCAGCTAAACACTCACTTCAGCAATATAAATTTGAACCAGCCTTCAGCTTCAGCCAATGCAGTTCAACAGATATGGTGTGAAGTGTGTAGTAGTAGTGAGCATTCAGCTGAATGCTGTGGTGCAAATCCTGATTCTGTTAACTTTGTGGGCAATGCACAAAGAAATCAACAGCAGTTTGGTAGTGGCTACAACTCAAATTGGAGGAACCATCCGAATTTTTCGTGGGGTAGCAATAATCAACAAGGCCAAGGTTCAGGGCAGGGTATGCACAGAAACCAAGGAGGGCAACAAAATTATCAAGCTCAATTCAGAAATCATAATGCCCCTCCTCCACCACCATCACCGACTATTGAGGAGATGTTCAAAACCATGATCGCTAATCAGGCACAATTGCAGGCTGACTATGTCAAATTGGCAGCCGAAGTGAAGAACAATCAATTGGCGACCAAGGCTCTTGAATATCAGTTTGGGCAGTTTGCGAGTGCCCAAAATACTAGACCCATTGGAGGACTACCTAGCGACACGGATCCAAATCCGAAGCAGGTAAATGCAGTGACCACGAGGAGTGGTTTACAGTTGAAGGAGGTGGAACCGGAAAGACCGCCTCAAAAGTCAGGAGCAGCTGATGTTGAGGGAGAGCAAATTTCAGATAAGGGGAAGACTAAAGAAGCTGAACCAGAAAGGCCTCCACCCCCGTTCCCTCAATGACTTAAGAAACACAAGGAGGAGGCGTGTTTCCAGAAATTCATAGAGGTACTTAAACAGGTACATGTTAACTTACCTCTTGTTGATGTCTTGCAGGGAGTGCCAAAATATGCGAAATATATTAAAGACATCGTGGCTAACAAAAGTCGTTTGACTGAGTATTCCACGGTAGCTTTAACGGAGGAATGCACTTCCCGTATTCAGAATAGGTTGCCCACAAAACTGAAAGACCCTGGAAGTTTCACTATCCAGCTTACTATTGGGCAAAGTATCCGAGCGCGTGGATTATGCGACTTGGGGGCAAGCATAAATCTGATGCCATCTTCGGTATTCAGAAAGTTAGGTCTAGGGAGTCCTAGACCTACAACGGTAATCTTGCAGCTAGCAGACAGGTCTTTAGCTAAGCCGGATGGCATTGTTGAGGATGTGTTAGTGCAAGTAGGCTCCCTCATTTTTCCGGTCGATTTTATTGTTCTGGACTTTGAACCAGATGCTGAAGTCCCATTTATTTTGGGATGACCCTTTTTGGCAACCGGAAAGGCATTAATTGATGTAGCTGCGGGTCAACTCACGATGCGAGCACATGACAAGGTCGAAGTGTTCGACGTGTACAAGGTACCAAAGCTCCCGACTATTTATAAGGAACTCTCGGTGATCAACATAATTGATCATGGGAATGCTAATGGAATGAGTGATTCCCGAGAGTTACTAGGTAGGCCGCCGGATAAGGTTGAGAACTACTGGAGGGATGACCATGATCGGGACAAATCGTCCATCTCCCTAGTGGACAAGTGAGCTTAAAAGACGTCGAGCCGCGACGGTAAACCAGGCGCTGCACGGAAGGCAACCCGTGAAAAATATTTTCTTTCTTTCTTTTTAGTGTAAATAATTTTTATTTTTCTTTTTCTTTTCTTGATTAGGTTTAGATTTGCATTTTAGTTAGTATTTTTTTATTTTAGTTAGGGAAATCTATTAATTTAACCAATTTGTGTTTAGTGAGGTGATTTTCAGGTATAACGGAGGAAATATACATGGAATCGAGAAAATGAGGCGAGGTATGAAAAATTAAATTTATTGGTGAAACAGAGCACTGGCGCGTTGGCGCCGTGTCACGGAGGCAATGCTCCACGTTGGCCTTTGTGACACGTTGAAGGCAAAATCTGGATTTTTCAAAAATCCAGTAAGCCAACGCGTTGGCTCCGTGTCACGGAGGAGGGGCTCCGCGTTACCCTCTGTGACACGTTGCCCCTTATCCAGTGCCGGGTCACACCGGGTTTCCGGGTGACCCGCGTGTTTTCTTAATTTAAAACCCCCGATTTCGCCCCTATTTTTCCCATTCCCTCTTCCCTCCGCGACCAAACACCCATTTCCCCCTCCCCAAGAAACGTGCCACGTTGATAGGCAAGGAAAAACGTCAAGTTTCTTCGGTTCTTCAATTCTAAGGTATGTTTTCATCGTCTAACTCAATTTTTTGGCGATTTTTGTCAAATTTGGGCATGTAAGGTGAGATATATCACCCTAGGTAGAAATTAACCATGATATTAAATTATTTTGTGATTGATTATGTTCGGATTGTTGTAGTTAGCGTTTGAACTTGTCGATTATGTAAATAATTCAAAATTGATTGTCGAATTGCATTCTAGGGCTTGGGTTATTAAATTTGACTTGGGAAACTTGATAATTTGGTGAAATTGATGCCGGGGTGTGTTTATTATTTGAGATAAGTCGTGGTAAATATTGTGTAAATGTTCCAAGACGACTAATTCTCGAATATTTGTGGGAAAATGCCTAAAATGTGTGAATTGGTTAGATTGTTTAGATTAGCTTGTATATAAAATGTTTTTATTGTTGTTTTTATTGTTGTTGTTGTTTTTGTTGCTTGTGCGATGGTTGAATTGTTAGCGATAGTAGGATTGGGATTAGCTTTATGAAGTCTGAGTAGTACACTAACCGTTATGCTGTCGAATTTTTGTTGTGAACGCACTAAGCATGAGTAAATAGTGTTGTCTGTAGTGTAAATAGAGCTATCCTTGCTGTAATTTTGTAAATATTGTTAAGGACTAAGTGTGGGGTAAATTTTGTGTAACCCGACCTTAGCCGAAGCTAACAAGTATTTAGCTTAACGTTGTGCTTGTTTGTGTAAATTGAAAGGTACAATGGCTAGCAGACAAGATAAAGGCAAGGGTGCTTCTACCTCAGGCACCGGCAGGAAAAGGATGAGACTGGGCACTGCAGTCCCAGCTGCACCTGCTGTTCCGCGCGGCCAACACAGCCGATACGGAACACGATGGGTCACCGATGAAGGGAAGAAATGGTACGCGAAGCAAAAAGAAAACAAGTACTTCCCGGAGGAACATATTGCAAGGGAACCACTCGCATAGGAGTTCCCTCGCATTGTACAGAGGATCGAAGCAGCTGGGCTCAGCTTTATTTTTCAGGAGCCCAAGGAGTGCAACCTTCACTTGGTCCGGGAATTTTATGCCAACTGGAACCCGGCCATCAGAAGCCACACTATTAAAATCAGAGGGCAGATTGTCACTCTGGAACCCCAGCAGCTGAATGCCATCGTTGGTGCGCGGGACACAGACGCCCACGTTCTCCGCCAGCTAAACATCACCCCACCGTACGCCGACATCAGACGTACTTTGTGTGGGGCTCGATTCACAGCCCGATGGAGTAGACACAAAGAGAGGGGTTACCACCAGACTCTGCCTTATTCGCAGATGAACAGGGAGGCCAGAATCTGGCTGAAGATTGTATGTTCGTGCTTAATCCCGGGAATCCATATGACAGATGTGACCCGGGACCGTGTCTGCTTGGTGTATGCCCTTATGAAAGGGCTCGAGATTAATGTTGGGGCGGTCATAATATCCGCCATGAAGAGAGCCAGACTACACCAGGGCCACAGATACGGGTTTGGCGGACTCATCACCACCTTCCTCCGAGGCCTCGACATCGAGGAAGAATCCTTGGATTATATTCTGCAGCTGGAGCGGAGGGCCCTCGATGTGACAAAGACTAAGGCCCCCGACACTACACACGGACCTGTGCTGACTTTGGGCGAGCGACATGCTCGTGACGATCAGTACATGGCCCGTATGTTCGGCATGCAGATGCTGCAGCTACGGATTGGTGGGAGACCAGCCACCGAGGAGGATTTATGGCAGTTGGAGCTGGACTACCCCTTTGGCGAGAACTCCAGAGCCTTATGTAAGGTGGGGCCAGCCTTCGTGGAGCCGACCGATGACGATGTCCCTACTGATGAGGAGACACGTCGTGAGGACTCCGATGTGGAGTCCGATGACGATGATGGAGCTGATTCAGACATGGGCGACGAGGCCGCAGCACCGGATGAGGAAGTCGAATATTTCGACTAAGCAGGGAGTTTCACCACCCAAATTTTGTGCTTTGTATTTTTGTGAACACTGGGGACAGTGTTCGATTTAAGTGTGGGGTGGGGAGTAGTTAGGTGCTGGGACATAGGCTCTAAACTGCTGTATATTTTTCCTTGATATTATGTATGTTGGTGCTTTCCCTGTTGTGAACTGTTTGCGATGTATGTGTATATATTTGTGGTGTGGTTAATGATGTGTGTTTTTTTTAAGTATGGTTGCCATTGTAAATATTTTGTAAATTTTGTAAATATTTTTTTTCTCTATCGACATGATCGATATTTTTCAAAATTGTTGCGAAAATATTTTGCACTTGTAAATATTTTCTTTCTATCGAAATGATCGATGTGTTGCAAAAAATTTTCCGATTTTTATTTTTTTGGGTTTCTCGGAGTTTGTTTTCGGTTCTTTTATCGAGAATAGTCCCATTGAACCAATGTCATAGTTAGTGATCGTTCCCTATGATGGATGGATGACGACCGTCTTAAGGGAAATGTAGTCGGTAGGAGTAGGATTTTTAATTGTTTTTAGTTTTTCTTTGGTGGATTGCATCAATAAACTGTAGTTGCTTATGGTTGCTAAAATTTCGTTGCGTGTTGTAATTGATGTTCAAAATGTGAAAATGATTCGTTTGAAAGCATGCAATTCTGTAAATACGTTGAGTTACCTAGGCTATAGAATTTGGTTCAGTATGATTGAGGCTTAATCTTGAATTCATGTAATTGACTAATTAAAGAGTCTGAGAATGCATCTTGATTCGAGCATGTGCATGAAGTGTGAAGTGAGGTTTTGCTATTCCATGTCATCGTGAATTGTCTAGAACTTGCCTGGTGTGTATACAAAACGAAATGAAGGAGGTGTAGTGTTGGAAAGGATGTAGGCATTTCTTTGTTTTAACCGATAGTTTCCATTTTTTTTCTTGTCAAATTCTACCTTTTTTTTTATATGTTGTACACCCTAGTCAGCCCGTTGAGCCTTTAGCCGATTTCTTTCTTTTGTCCAAAATTGTATGAACTAAGCTTTATTCCTTCTTTTCATTAGCCGTAAAGTCTATAAGAAGCTCTTAAGCGCTTACAAAGAAAAGAAAATGTTTCCCAAAGTGTTAAAGAGTGAAAAGAGTGAAAAGAAAAAGAAAAGCAAAGTGAAGAAAGAAAGGATGATGTTGAAGAGGCACTTGTTGTAATTAAATGTTATTGAGGGTACTTGAAAACCCTTAGTTGGGTGTCAAGTGTGGTTGATGAAATGGGTTGTATGAAAGTAAACCAGCATGAATGGGAGAAAAAGAGAAAAGAGAGGAACAATGTCCATGAGTCGATGGGAATGTGTTGAAAAGGCGCTTAAGGATACTAGCGACTATTATTGGCTAATCCAATATATACATACTAGATCCATAGCCCCGTTACAACCCATTAAAGTCCTACGTGATCCTATATTGCATTTCTTTATATTTGTGGAGTAATACACTAAGGGCAAGCCTATGGGTCATGACATGATGCATGTGAATTCTTTTGGGAGAGAGAGTGAAATTAATTTTTATATGCCCCTACTTGCATGTTTGTGTGTTGCATGAACATAAAGGGGGAATTTCTCTCGAGTGTGAGGGCACATGCTTGATGAAAGATTGATTTTCGTGTCGGATTTCTTGATTAGTTGATTTGCATGAGTTTGCCGATATCAAGAATCAATTCTTAAAAAGTCTAGGAAGCCTTGATGTATTAAGGGTCATGGTACTGTACGACCAAGCATGTTTTCTTGATGATTTGCAAGATTTAAATAATCGGTATGACCGTAGCGTAAATTGGGGCACCATAGTGACGAAGGTTGGGATGTAATTTGCATGATTTGTGTATGTGTTGTTCGAGGACGAACAAGGATTTAAGTGTGGGGTAAGTGATCTTGGGCAGATTTATATGCCCAAGTGATACTCAAACGTATCATTTTTACCTTGTTTGTTGTGCAATGTGTATATAATATCATGTAATTGGTAATAAAATGCGAATTTATACTAACCAACATGATTAGCATTTGTTTTGCAGGTAAATGTGATTTTTAGGAGCTAAAATGCGTGTTGGAACTATGTCGGAGTTGGACTTGGATGCGAGCGTGGAAAAGACCTTGGAATGCATATTTTATAGGGGCTCCGCGATGGAGCCGTGCCACGCTACCATCGTGGTAGCACACTGCCTGGACACAAATTAAAATGGCAATTTCCAGTGTGCCTGCGCGTCAGCTCCGTGGCACGGAGATAGGCCTCCGCGATGGCCTCCGTGCCACGTTGAGGTTGATTTACCGGACCCTGGAAATTCCAGTGAAGGTCCGCGTCCACGCCGTGTCACGGAGGAAGTGCTCCGCGTTGGCCTCCGTGACACGTTGCTTGTTATTCCGGGAAAAATTTCCCACTAGTATAAATAGCACACTTAGGTTTATTTTAATTAGTTTTTAGTTTTTAGACTGAGTTCAGAGGTGGAGAGCAGGAACGTGGGTTAGTAGCAGTTGAAGATTGAAAAAGCTAAGGGATTTCTTCTCTTCTTTTCTTCTTTCTATCAATTGTACGTATGATTTACACTCATTTTAGGATGATCAATCCAAGAATGAGTGGCTAATTCTCTTTCTTGCTGAGGTTTTGAACATGTGTAATGAATTCTGATTTTCATTGATATGGTTTATTCTTCTTCTTTAATGTTGTTCTATTAATTCTTGTTCTTTACTGCATTAGTGAATGGACAACATTAATGTATATCTGAAAAGTCCAATTTCACTCGAAAGAGCAAGAAATTGGAAAGTTGTGAATTAATAGTGTATTGTTCTTAACTTGATTTGGGAAAATTGGGTTTTGATGTGCTTTCCTGATAGAAATATACTTGAAAGCCGTATTAGTCAATTTAGGAACCGGAATTGTAGTGCTAGGTCATAAATTGCATATGATCACAGAAATGTAGACGGATGGTTTATGATTCTAAAGTGAAATTAAATACAAGAGTTTTAATTTCTAGGCGAATGTTCTTGGCTAGCAACATGAAGAAGAGATTAACCAAATTATCATGATTATCAAGTTCATTACTTGTTCTTAACCTTGGCATGGTCACATCCATTGTCTGAATTCAAAAGTAAATAGTTGTTATTAATTGTAGTATATAGCTTAGAAACAAAAACTCAATTAACTATTGGTTACATTGTTGTTAGCATCATTAGAAGTTAAATAGAAATATAGTAAATTAGGCAATTTTACATATCTTGAGCCTCCTTGGATCAATACTTGGCTACTTAGCCACTTTATTACTTGTTTGACCACGTGCACTTGCGTGTCGGTTTTTACCCGTAGCCCAAAGCACCGAGCAGCCTCCCAAGCAGCGCCTTATTTTCCGTCTCGGCACGACGTGGACTGTCCTTTTCAAGACATCCTCATACCTGGGTTCTTTTTCGAGAACCATCTCCTTTTCTTTTGCTGTTTAGAGGAAACAACCTCCACTCTGTTCCTCTTCCTCCAACTTCTTCTCAATTTGAAACCCTTTATCAGACTCGGGCTGAACACTTGTCATTGCCTTTGGCCCTGCACTTGTGGAATCCTCCACCCCACACTCATCCTCAGACAACACACTAACCTGACAAAGGTTTCTGTAGTGTGCGGATGGGTTCATTTCTTGGTAAATGGGGAAGAGTTCTTCTTCATCTTCAACCCTCATTTTCAGGGTCCCTGCTCTCAAATCAATCACCACTCCTCCGATGGACAAGAATGGCCGTCCCAAGATAAAGGGTACCTGGTCATCAACCTGAAAATCTAGAACAATAAAATCAGCAGGTATAATAAACTTACCTACTTTGATGAGAAGGTCCTCTATTATCCCATTGGGTGTCACTCGCGACTTGTCAGCCAGCTGCAGCATCAACCTCATCGGCCTCGGTTTTCCCAACTCCAGGTTGTTGAATAAGGATGGGGGCATTAGGTTAACTGCTGCCCCTATATCACACAAAGCCCATAACACCTCAGCTTTACCAATTTGTATGGGGAGGGTAAAACTCCCTGGGTCTTTGAGCTTCTTCAGAATCTTGCTCAGTACCCGGTGACTGCACTCCTCAGTCAGTGCTACAGTCTGGACGTCCACCAACCTAACTTTGTTTTCCGACACATCCTTCAAGTATTTAGCATACTTGGGCATTCCCAGCAAAACATCAATAAGAGGCAAATTTATGTGAAGTTCTTTGAAGCTCTCAAAGAACTTTTTGAAGCATTCCTCCTCCTTGCTCTTTCTGAATTTCTGAGGGAATGGTGGTGGTGGTCTTTGTTTTGGTTGCAATGAAGGTTGCACATTTTGTTGCCCAGCACTCTGATTATCTCCCATGTTGATGGATGGTCCTGGTCTAACCAACTCCGGCTGCACCTCCTTTCTCAGCTCCTTTGGCACTACATCAGCTAATTGCTTACCGCTTCTCAGACTGATGGCATTGATCTACTGGGGGTTAGGATCTGTGTCGCTTGGTAATCCCCCTTGCGATCTCATGTTTTGAGAAGATGCTATCTGACCCACTTGTTTTTCAAGATTGCGGGTGGCCACTTGCTGATTCTTTAAGTCTATTGCCATCCTCGCCTGATTTTCCACTACTGAGTCTGGGTCTCTATGATTTTCTGCAATGTTTCCTCAATGTTGCTGCTCAATTGCCTAGCATTCTGCCTATTCTGCTGATACTAATGTTGTTGAGGTGCATATAGCTCTGCTTTTGGTTTCCACCCCAAGAAAAATTCGGGTGGCCCTGCCAATTTCTATTGGAGTTGTTCCCAAAATTTTGATTGTTCCTATGCATATTTCCACAAAATTGACTGATTCCGGATTGGCTCCACAAGATTCTGCATTGTGCCCAGTATTACCACAAATTTCGCACCAACTCGGAGCTTGCTGAACTGCGTTAACCTGGCCCTGGTGTTGGTTCATACTCAGTTTATTAAATTGAGTCATCATCTGAATGTCAAACCTGGCCCTGGTGTTGGTTCATACAAGTTTTCATTAGGCTTCTGCTTGAAACTGAGTATTTCACTTCGCAACTTTGCAGTTTTGCCTGAAGGAAAGAATCTGATGAGGAACTTCTTAGCCAAGTCATTCCACGAAGTTATGGAGTTTGGTGGCTTAGCCTTCAACCACTTTTTCGCCTCTCCCAACAGTGAAAATGGGAAGAGGGTCAGTCGGACATAATCTGTGGACACGCCGGTGGGGACAAACGTGTCACTAATCTCTAAAAAGCTCTGTAAGTGCTGCTGCGGGTCCTCATGTGCCATCCCAATGGATTGACCACTAGAATGTAAAAGCTACACCATGTTCTATTTAAGCTCAAAGTTCCCTCCAGGCTCTGGTTTACGGATACTAGAGGTCACATTCGTCGCTAGTGGGATTGCCACTTCGCGAACTGGTCTAGCTGCCATTGCTGCTGATGACAATTTTGCTTTTCCTTCGGGTGGTTGTTGTTGTACCTTTTCTTGAAGTCTCTTCAGCTTTTGCTTTAGAGCTACTCTCCTTTGCAAATGGATTTGACGTTCAGGTTCAAGCAACGATTCCACAAGCTCTCTATTTTTAGCCAGCTCGGCAGGACAACCTGTCACCTGCAATAAGTAAGACTAAGACCAAGTTTCTCAACACTTAAGGAAATTCAAAAATCACACAAAAATAGATAAATTATCAAAACTTCACCGAGTCCCCGGCAACGGTGCCAAAAACTTGACGTGCCCGTTTCGCGCATACCGCAAGTGTATGGGTCGTGCAAGTAATATAGTGGCTCTTTTTTTTAAGAATCGGAATGTCGAACCTATAGGGACTGGACCCATTCCGCTAACTATATAGTTCAAGTGTGATATTAAATGCCGAAAATGTTGATTAAAGAAGTTTTCGAGAAGGTTTAATTAAGTCTAATTGTGGTCAACGAAATATTCTGAATTCACTCTAGGAGCAACATAGGGTTAAAACCAGATAATCATGTGCTATTATGAATTGCAATGGGTTAAGTATAAAACTATCAATTGTCGTCTCACATAATTAGAATTGCATGCTCATGGCCTTTCGAGCCTTTAAACACGACAAACTAGCCTCACTGCATCGTTGCAAGCGAGGATGCTACTTCTAGTTCATGGGCAATTAATTATGTGGATGTGGTTTATGTGGAAATGATTAGGGACTCTCGTACACCTAATCATTCAACTCAACTTAGCCTCACAACTACTTCTTCAAGTGGTGATGTGATAATTCTAAGTCGGTCTCTAAATAATCCTGTTTTATCAACCAAGCAAGGCATTAGGTATATCTCTATCCTAACACAAATTATATCATGAGATACAATCAAGCTCCTTACATTCTCATGTTCTGACCTAGGTAAATGCCTTCTCAAGCAAATGCCCAAGTTAACGTGTATGTTTTCATGGTGATCAATCGTAAAAATAACCAATAATCCAGAATGTAAGACAAAACAACAATCAATAACTTAATTCCAACACAAATTCATAAAAACACAATTATAATTCATGGCTTCAACCCTAGAGGAAGGGTTCTAGCCATTCATGTTCGTAAAACTACAAGACACTACAACTAAATTAACAAACTTATAAGAATTGGTAGAAGAGAAGGGAATTTGACAAACCCTAGATGAGTTCTCCCACTTCTCCCTTCACTCCTAGGTGGTTTTACAGAATAAAATCGTGACAAAATAGTTTTAGGAGCTAAGGGACCTATTTATAGTAAATGTGAAACTTGCAAAATTAAGCCTGTCATGGAATGGCTCCGTTTCACAGAGTGTATCGTGGAGCACTGCCTCCGTGACACGGAGGTAACGAGGAGGCTCTTTGGAAATTGCCTAAGGATGCCAAAACTGCCGAGTGTCACCGCGCTGCCAGCGTGACTCTGCCTGTCTGCTGCCTCTTCTAGCGCACCTGGCATGGGCGCGGCACGGCGCTGGGCGCGGCACACGCACAGTGTGGCACGCTGCCTGGCGCGGCCAACCTTGCCATGGCATGCTCCTTGCCGACTTTCGCCAATTGCTCCCGACTCCATTCCTCTACTTCACCAACTTATGAATTAGTTCCTCAAATTCATTAAAACCTACAAAACAAAGACTAATCACATTGGTTAATACATGTATTCACATTTATATAAAATTACATGAAAATGTATAAAATAAATTAGATAAACAAGACTAAATTAAAGTATAAAGCTTCACTCGGGCATGCTATTTTAGCCCGATATCAATTCTCTTATTAGTATTTATTTGATTATGATAAATAATTCTTTGATTATTCTTGTTAATTAAAGAAAATCTTTTAATTGATTATGATTGAATATTGTTTCCTTTCCCAAAAACTCCTTTTTACCAATTAACTGTATGAGTATTCCCTTCTCCTCTCTTTGGAGACATTCAGACATCATTCTTTTTGGAATATACAACTTTTTCGTCCCTTTTCTTCAACATTTGAACATTACATATTCTTTAGCAAATAACATTCGAACATGGATTGATTCTCAAAATAATTTCATTGAACAATCATTTTTCTCCCATTGCTACATTGATAATACTATCAAACAATTTCTTACATGCTCCCTACTCTCCTCTTTAATTGTTTAATCCTTTATACCTCCTCAACACAAGCACTGCTAGGAATCCCTGAGATTCTCGTGATCTTGATGTGTTGAACCTTGGGTACAAATCAAGGAACTATTTGAAACTGCTGATAAACCACTTGCTGATTCTATGGTTTCTTGTTAACTCATTGTCATCAACTGGTTAGTTCCCTTTAATTATGTGATTTTCAATTTTTTTGGTGAAAGTGTCTGTATGATGTTAAATATTCTTACTAGTAGATTGGTTTGGCTCAAGTATGTTTTAGCATATCATTTGGAATATATTTAAGCTTTGGTTGTCTATTCATGTGTTTGTTGGGTCTAAGTCCTGAAGAATTAATTTTATGTTTTATCTTAAATAGATAGTTGTTGTATGTGCATATATATGTGCTTTGTTTCAGTCTTTTTAAACAAGTATCTCTACCATGCATTCGAGACTTTGAAGAGTTTGCCAGGTTTTGGAGGGGCCTCAGATTGGCTTAGCATAGAGTTGTATTTGTTTATTTAATTATATATGTAAATTTGTAATAATTTTAAACAACTGAAAATACTAATAAAGGGTTTAATGTTGTGGGGGGTGGGGATTGTATGTCTTCTATCGTCCTAATTGTTTGATTAGAAATCATGCCTATAGGATTTACGAACTTAATCATTTCAGCTAGAAGTCATGATTATGGGAATTAAAATAACTTAATTCGGCATAATAAAGTCAACCTATATTATTCGATATTAGAGAATATGTTTATAGGTATCCACATGCTAATTCAACATCCTTTAAATTAGGAATCATGATTACAAAGATGATCATAATAGAAAACATACCTCTCATATAATTTTTTTCAACATGTTTGATTGTCATCATAAAATTTCTCTAGGTGGGTTATTCTACATAATAGCTACATAGACATCATGCCTATAGGATATCCTTTTAACATTAAATTACTTGGATCATATTTGATACTATGGCCATTGGAATTATTTTAATTATATGATCAACATGTTTATTTACTTCTCATTAGAAATTTGTCCATAGGAATTTTTTCATGGTACAATATAGTCATTATTTTAGATATCATGTTTATAGGATTTTTCATAAATAGATGTCATGCCTATAGATATCACCACCACTCAATTAATATAGAGGCTTATGTGAAACCTTTTGCGTTAACTTTGTTTATTATTTTCTCTTGCATGCGTTAATCACCTTTAACAGCCCTAAGAACTCTAGATCCCAAATCCAAAATAGTAGTCCAAGCGCCTCTTGGATATTAGGGTTGGGGCGGGTAGGCACATTGTTAGGGCGTTAGTATTTTCTTTTGTTTAGAACTCTTTAGTATTAATAACTAATTAATTAGGTGGGTAGTTGGACATGATAGTCTGTGCTCGCTGAATAATACGAGCAATGTTAACGATTGTGAAGTATTATTTTAGTTGCACGGGGTGATTTCTTTAGGTTAAAATAACCCCCCTCTAAATGCAGAACTACGTTGGACCTGATTCCCTTCAGGGATACATAGGCGTCTCTATGAGGCTCGGTCCAATCCTTAAAATTTTCATTTATTTGTTTTGTTATTGTTCCTCCTATTTTATTGTTTATTTGTTATTTTTATTGTTTCCTTTATTTGTCAATCATTATTTGCATAAATTGCTAGATTTATTCCTTTCATTATGTTGTCTCAATCTTCTTTCTTCTTTCTTGTCTGATTTCCTTTTATTTAATTGCAAAGCTATTTGAATACCTTATGTTTTTTTATCACTTAGTTCCTTTAACTTGTTTTATATAAAAAAAAGGGGTTAAAATCAACCTACTTTGTTCATTAGTTAATCCCCACATAATTAATGAATTCAAAAGAGACCCACATTTGTGGACCTCAAAAGGTGCCTAACACCTTCCTTTCGAGGTGACTTGAACCCTTGCCTGATCTCCGGTGACTTAGACTAATAGATAGAGTTATTTGTAAATAGTTTAATACAATTCCCTAATGCACCATAATTCGTTAGGCGGCAACTCTCCTCTTTAATTAATCCCTCAAGAATTGTCACGTATCGAGTCCCGCTTTTCGCAAAAAAATAGGGCATGACAGCATGACGATTCTTCTAGGGATGTTAGATTCTAACCATAACATGTTCATTATTTATGTGGGGTTTTGTTTTAAGTCTTTCAGAAAAAAATTCTTTCTTTGGTAATTGATTACCTTCCTTTCGTGTTTATTGTCATGCTTGAATTTATATTTATGTTAGATATTTTTTTCCCTTATCCCCTTATTTGTTTCTTTGTATAGCTGATTTACTTCCATGTTAAACTTATTCTTTTGCCATTTATTTTCTTAGTTATGCAATTTACCATGTTAGTCTCTTTTCTTTACCCACTTATTTGTTGGCTTGATTATTTGATTTAATACTCTTCTTTCTTCATTATATATTATATTTTTAAACATGATATCACTAACATTTTTTCTTTCTCTTTGTTCATCATTTGCTTATACTGCCTCATATTTTTTTCTATTATATGTTATATCATGTAATTTATAATAATTTAAATTACATGCTAATTGTTAATGCTTATCATAATTTGACTGTCTCGTTCATATCTTCCTCCAATTAATTTTTTTTTTATTTATCTATTTTTTAAACGGTGGCGTGGTCACACAGACGTTCATTTCTAAAATATCTGTGTCAGAAAATATCTATGGATTGGTCGATCAGCAGTACGTCGACAGCCATGAGCTTTTCCACTCTTAAGTTGTTTGCTTGAGGAAATCATGTTTAAAACCACTTTTATTCTTAGATCTTGACCGTGTGTCCCTTACTAAGGTATACACATCATATTACACCTAGGAAGTCGTGACGCCCATGGTGCGTCAAGACTGATAGTAAAACTTTTTCATTGAGTCTTAAGGGATTCTCAATCCCAAAAAGGACGTCTTCATAATCTATGTGCATTTAAATTATTCTCTTTTCCTTATCTCCTTCCTTGTTATATTCTTCCATGTTTAACCCTTTTCCTTATTCCATTTTTTTGTTTCTTTGCTTAAATTATTTTCTTCCATATTTACCTTTTCCTATTTCTTTATTTATTTGATTTATTTTTCTTCTCTTATTACTTGATTAATTTGTTGCAACTATCCCTTTACTTATTTATGTGACATAACTTATGACTTATTCATCCATAAAATTTCTTTATTTCTGTATTTACTGTTATTGCTTCATTAAATAATTGTTGCATTTCTTAACTGCTTATTGTGTGCACATGATAATTATTATAGTTTTTCATTCTGCTCATACTTTCCCCACTTGGAAAATTCTCACTAACACACACTATATACACGAGTTGTGCTTTGCATTTCCCTTTCAAAATCCTATTTAGAGAGTTGGCATATACGTAGGGTGAATAGATAGTTTTAGTACCATGTGACCACGCGCCTTCTAGCATAAGAAAACTTTTTAGTCCGTGTCTACCAAACTCTTAGAAATTTATGTTAAGTCATGCATGCATTATCCCTAGGAGGTCTCGATATCCTCGGGGTATTGAGACCATTAGTTTGACTTTGCCTAAAGTCCAAAGAGATTTACAATCTCGAAAAGGACATTATCATATCTATTTGTATTTTTTTGAGAGGTCAATATGCCTAAAAATATAGACTATTTGCTCTTTAGGTGGGAAGGGTAAAATTGAAATTTTATCATACAGGTTGTTTAGTACCAATTCACGTCGTATAAGCTAGGAAGAAGCCAAAGAAGGAAGAGCATTTCCGTTTAGGCTATAACTTTACTTTTAAAATTTTTTATTTATTGTAATATTTCATTATGTAAATAAAGAAATAGTTTATTTATGTTATTTTATGTATTTGAAATTTTAGTGGAGCAAATGGAATGATACATTATGACATATTCTATTTTAAAATGCACTAGACCTACCTCTAGAACAAAAGAAGCTCCCAAAATTAGGAACGCATCAATGTATCTATTTTTTTAACCTTTAATTTATGTCGTATTATGCTCGATTTTCATTACTAATTTAATCTTGTTTTTATTTTTATTTTATTATTTCCCTTTCTAAGGTTGATTTGTGCATAACTGCCCACCATACCTTTCTCCTAGTCTGTCCAAGGGTAAAAAAGAAAATGAATGACAGCAACAGTTCAGTAGACAGAATTGATACGACCGCTCCATGAGATTCCGTAGAGAGTTTAGAGAAGAGAGATCCACATGAGTATAATGAAATGGTACTAAAGATGGAACAAAGGATATGAGAACTTCAAGGAGAATTATCGCAAGTACGTAATGCAACCAACTTGTCGGTCTTACGCCTATGCTCCTGGAAATCATACCTTAAACCCCATTAACAGTGCTGTTGCGCCCCATTTTTCTCACGAAAAGTGGGACTCAACATGTGACAACTTTTGAGGGATTAATTAAAGAGGAGAGACGCCACCTAACGAATTATGATGCGTTAGGGCATCGTATTAAACTATTTACAAATAGCTCTATTTATTAATATAAGTCACTAGAGATCGGGTAAGGGTTCAAGTTACCTCAAAAGGAAGGTGCTAGGCATCTTTCGAGGTCCACAAAGGTGGGTCCCTTTCGGATTCATTAATTATGTGGGGATTAACTAATGAGAAAAGTAGGTTCATTTTAACCCTTTTTTTATGTAAAACAAATTAAATAAACTAAGTGATAAAAAACATAAAGCATTCAAATAGCTTTGCAATTAAAATAAAAGGAAATCAGACAAGCAAGAAGAAAGAAGATTGAGACAATATAATGAAAGAAATAAATCTAGCAATTTATGCAAATAATGATTGAAAAATAAAGGAAAACAATAAAAATAACAAATAAACAATAAAATAGGAGGAAATAATAACAAAACAAATAAATGGAAATTTTAAGGATTCGACCGAGTCTAATAGAGATGCCTACGTATCCTAAAGAGAATCAGGTCAGACGTAGTTCTGCATTTAGAGGGGGGGGGGGTTAACCTTAAGGATCACCCCATGCAACTAAAATAATACTTCACAATCATTAAGATTGCTCGTATTATTTAGTGAGCACAAACTATCATGTCCCACTACCCACCTAATTAATTAGTTATTAATTCTAAAGTATTTTAAACAAAGAAAAATACTAACGCCCTAATAATGTGCCTACCCGCCCCAAGCCTAATGTCCAAGAGGCATTTGGACTACTATTTTAAATTTGGGATCTAGAGTTCATAGGACTATTAAAGGTGATTAACTCATGCAAGAGATAATAATAACCAAAGTTAACACAATAGGTTTCACATAAGCCTCTGTATTAATTGAGTGGTGGTGATATCTATAGACATGACATCTATTATGAAAATCCTATAAACATGATATATAAAATTACTATACTGTATCATGGAAAAATCCCTATGGGCAGATTTCTAATGAGAAGTAAATAAATCTCACGCCTCGAGCTTACACCTTGGACGGGACACAGTACTTGGAGCCACAAGTAACCCGAAGTCAACCCCTGGTCTATCATATACTGAAATTCTGAGGAAACATGAAATATAGAGGAAGCTGTAAAGTAAAATATAAAACATTTATGAAATAGATCTAGATCATAGGTTTAAAGAAAACATCTGGGAAAAATTACAAGTCTGAAAAACCAAATCTGTGTCGGAAAGCCACTACAACTGAGAGTTGTTGGGACAAGCCCCCAGCTAACTCCAAGTCTAAATAGAAGAAAACAAAACTAAATAAAATAATCTTCTTCCTCGAATGATGAGGATTCACCAAATAGAACAGCTGGAGTCCTCTGAGAGCGATCGGCTAGCGAGGCTAAGACTGAGATCCTACAGTTGTATCATAAAACAATACAACATAAAAATATGTGTTAGTACTTTGAATGTACTAAGTAAGTAAGAGAAAACCTAACACAATGGAATAAGTAACTGTACTAACAGACATGTAATGACCAACTGAAACTGTTGAAGATGAGATAACCGTAATAAACTGAGATGGTCTAAATGACCCTATATGATGGTCAAAGACATGCTCAGAATCTGAGATACTAGTCTGAAAGACTGTACTGAACTCATACCTGTATTGAGTAGTCTAAAACTGTTCTGAACTGAGCTAAGCTGAGACTAAGCTGAATGGAGCTAAACTGAGACTGAACTGACTAGTGGGAGAGTCTATAATAGACATATAACCAAGTGATCTACATGTAGAGTTTGATGTATACACCCCATCAGTAGGACCCAATATACCTTTCCAAGGTATAGAGGCATGAACTGGGTGATCACAAGAGTCTGTGGCCATGATGCCAATAAAACTTTAACCTACGGTGGCAATGTAGTTCTGGGAACCTGGGTGCGCTGGAACCCTGGTCTGCTCGGTGCTAAGTCCTACTCCCACTAGATAGTCCTAGACTGAATACTAAGTTGATAGCTCAAAACTGGGGCCCAAGACTAGTCAGGAATACCTATCTACAAGCACCTTGCTTATCGGACCAGATTCTGGAATTGGGTGCTAAGACTGGTCAGAGCTGCTTATCTGGAAACGTCGTAACCGTCTAAAGAATAAGCTGTAATCTGTAACTGAGGTCCTAAGGCTGGTCAGAGCTGCTTGTCTAGAAGTGTCATGACCGCCTAGTGAACCATTAAAACTAGGTTCTGAGTCTGATTCTGATAACTGGGAGGTACTACTGACACCTCAAAAATTTTCTGTAGTCAAACTAATCAGTTGACATTTTTGACTAACACTGAGTATTTTAACATTTTGACTGAAACTAGGATAACATGCATCTGACTAAGAATTCAACATATACAAATAATATGCAAATCCACAAGATTGATAGAATTATGAAAATTTCAAGGTTTAATCGCTATGGCAAGATTCTAGTCTTTTCTACTCTCAAGGACTAGGGCTAAATTTACTGTACAGGGATAATCATCAATACTGTCACAAACTGGGGGGAAATACCTATAATTATTAAAACACAATACTCCACAGGAATTAAATAAAGCATGACTAAGAATTTCTTAACATTCGATAATTTGTAGGGCTAGAACTAATAAAGAAAATAAGGAGAATTTTTGGGGTACAAGGGAAAAACTGTTCTCTGTTGAATTCCCACATACCTGGAGATAGAAATCCCAATGATAAATCCTTGAAAAATCTGAGAAGAATCAATCACCCTAACTTCTGCTCTTAACCTTTCTAAGAGAGATTTTATGCTTAACTGATGAGAGATGAGGAAAAATGAGAGGAAACCGTCGGTTACCCCTCTAAAACCTCTAACTAAAACCCCAAAATAATGTAGTTTAGAGTCTAGGAGGTTAGGAAATTACAAAAATACCCTCAGGAAAATCACAGGAAAAACTAACTATCAGTCCCCCATGAGGGACCTAACGGGTCGTGCTAAGTGACCACGACTCATGGTCACAATTGTCAAGTGCACTGCCAAAAATCTCATACTGGTCACCATGGGGGACACTAAGAGTTGTGGTGTACCCGATGACTCGTGGTGACCCACTCGTTAGGTATGCTACCTAAAATTCTCCCGGAGACACCACGACTCGTGGGGTCCCAAATGAGTTGTGGTGAGGACCCATCGTGTACATTGCCTGCCTTCTCCAACTCCCAGTCAAACCCTAAGCATGGGTCACCCCACGAATCGTGGTGTTGACCACAACTCATGGTCACCCCCTTTTCTAAATTTTTCAACCAAGTTCAAAGTCCTCACCACGAGTCACTTAATGACTCGTGGTCACCCCCTCGGGTCACAGAATGACTCATTTATTGACCTAGTGCAGTTTTTTTAGTTTTCTGCATTTTAACTCTCAGGTGGAGTCTTTGAGTTTCTGGGGCATTATAATATCTCCCCCTTAGGAACATTCATCCTCGAATGTTGGAAAAAATACAGGAAAGTAGAGAATGGCAATCTTTATACACAAATACTAATCATGAATGATGAAAACTAGCAGAATGACTACCTCTGAACTAAATCACAAGTCTAAACTGAATTCACTAATCATACACATATTCATTTAGATGAAAGAAACTGAAACATACGAACTGAAAGCAGTTTTGGGAGGAAATTAATACCTTAAACTGAGACTAAGCTGGAAGGGAACAAATGGGGTATCTAGCCATCATATCTGCTTCAGCCTCCCATATAGCTCCCTCAACCTGTTGATTCCTCCACAAGACTTTGACTGAGGCTACCTCCTTGTTCCTCACTTACGAACCTGACAGTCAAGGATCTGGACTAGGACCTCTTTGTATGAGAGACTATCTTTCACTCCCACACTGTCCAATGGCACAATTGAAGTTGGATCACCGGTGCACTTCTTCCACATGGAATATTGGATGCACAGATGCCAACTCTGAAGGTAATTCCAACTCATAAGCTACCTTGCCAATTCGGCTCAGAATTTTGTAGGGTCCCACATATCTCATACTGAGCTTTCCTTTCTTCCCAAATCTCATCACCCCTTTCATGGATGAAATTTTCAGATAAACCCAGTCATCCACTACAAACTCTAGTTCTCTTCTCCTCACATCAGCATAAGAATTCTGACGGCTCTGAGCTGTTTTCAATCTTTCTCGGATAAACTGAACTTTCTGCATAGCTTCATGAACCGAGTCTGGCCCAATTAAAGTACCTTTACCCACTTCAAATCACCCGACAGGAGATGTACACCTCTTGCCATACAATGCCTCAAATGGGGCCATCTGGATATTGGAGTTGTAGTTGTTGTTGTAAGCAAACTTGATGACAGGCAAGTGATCATCCCAACTGCCCTTGAAATCAATCACGCATGCTCTCAGCATATCTTCTAGGGTCTGAATAGTCTGCTAAGCTTGTCCATCTATCTGTGGTGAAAAGTTGTGCTGAGCTAAACCTGGGTACCGAGTCCCTTCTGAAAAGACTTCCAGATATATGAGGTGAATTGGGTACCTTTGTTTGAGATAATGGATAATGGCACCCCATGAATTTTGACCAACTCCAGGATATAAAGCCTAGCATAGTCCTCAGCTGAATCTGTAGTTTTAATTGGGAGTAAATTGGTTAACTTAGTCATCCGATCTACTATTACCCAGTTAGAATCATGCTGCCGGCGAGTCCGAGGTAGACCCGTAATAAAATCCATATTTACTTCTTCCCACTTCTAGGTGGGTATGCTGATATCCTAAGTCATACCTCCGGGTCTCTGGTGCTCTACTTTGACTTGCTGTCAGTTCGGGCACTTAGCTACAAATTCAGGGATGTCTCTTTTCATGCCATTCTACCAGTAGATATCCCATAAATCACGGTACATTTTAGTAGCACCAAGGTGGATGGAATATCTTGAGAATGTGTGCTTCAGCCAGTATCTGTTGTCTCAAATCACCCACAACCAGTATGTACAATCTACTCTGGTAGCGGAGCACGCCATTTCCCCCTTGGGAGAAAGTCTTAACTTCTCTTTTGAGAACCGCTTCCTTAAGCTTAAGTAAGATAGGATCTTCATCCTGTTTGGACTTAACTTCAACAACCAAAGAGGAATCTGACCCACTTTGCATTACCACTCCACCCTCAGTTGAGTCAACTAATTGCACCCCTAACCGAGATAGTCGGCAAATATCCTTCGCCAGTTCCTTTCTTCCCTCTTCAACATGGGCCACACTCCCCATAGATACTCTACTCAAGGCATCCGCCACCACATTGGATTTGCCCGGGTGATATAGCACGCTCATGTCAAAGTCCTTCAAGAGTTCTAACCACCTTCTTTGACGAAGATTGAGATCTTTCTGGCTGAATACATACTGAAGGCTCTTATGATTAGTGAAAACATCCAAGTGAGCCCCGTATAGGTAGTGTCTCCATATTTTCAATGCAAACACCACCACTGCCAACTCCAAGTCATGAGTCAAATAATTCTTTTCATGAACTTTGAGTTGTCTGGAGGCGTAGGCTATCACCTTGTCCTGCTGCATCAGAATGCAACCGAGTCCAATTCTAGAAGCATCGCAATATACTACAAACTCATATTATCCTTCCGGTAGGTTCAACACTTAAGCGGTAGTGAGTTAGGTTTTTAATTCCTGGAAACTCTTCTCACACACATCTGACCATTGAAATTTCACCTTCTTCTGAGTCAGCCTAGTCATAGGGGATGTTATAGAATAAAAACCTTCCACAAAGCATCGGTAATACCCAACTAGACCAAAGAAACTTCTAATTTCAGTTGGGGAGGTAGGTCTGGGCCAGTCTTTCACTGTTTCTATCTTTTGAGGATCAACCTGAATATCCTCACCCGAGACCACGTGACCCAAGAAAGTCACAGACTTTAACTAGAATTCGCATTTACTAAACTTGGTGAACAATTGGCGGTCCCTGAGTGTCTGAAGCACTATCCTCAAGTGATTAACATGTTCTTCCTCATTTCTGGAGTATACAAGAATGTCATCGATAAATATAATGATAAACATATCCAGATTCTGTTTGAAGACTCTATTCATCAGGTCCATAAAGGCTACAGGGGCATTTGTTAGTCTGAAGGACATAACCACAAACTCGTAGTGACCATACCGAGTCCTGAAAGCTATTTTTGGTATGTTGCTCTTTGGCTCTTAGCTAATGATACCCCGACCTGAGATCTATTTTCGAGAAACAGCTGGCTCCCTGAAGTTGGTTGAACAAGTCATCAATTCTAGGTAAAGGATACCTGTTCTTGACTGTGACCTTGTTCAACTTACGATAATCGATGCACATTTTGAGGGTACCGTCTTTCTTTCACATGAATAGTATTGGAGCACCCCAGGGAGAAATGTTGGGTCTAATAAAACCCTTATCAAGAAGGTCTTTCAGTTGCTCCTTCAACACCTTGAGCTCAGCTGGAGCCATTATATAAGGAAGGATGGAGATGGGATGAGTATCTGGGAGAAGGTCTATACCAAAGTCGATTTCTCGCTCAGGAGGAACTCCAGGAAGACCTTCGGGGAACACATCAGGAAATTTGCTGACAATAGGGACAGACTAGATAGTTGGGGTCTCAGAGTTGGAATCCTTGACCCGAACTAGATGATAGATACATCCCTTAGAAATAAGATTTTGGGCCTTAAGGTAGGAAATAAACTGATCCTTAGGCGCTGAACTGCTGCCCGACCACTCTAACACTGGCTCACTAGGGAATTGAAAGAGACGAAGGCCAAAGCATTGACTGAAGAGGGGGGAAAAGAGATATTCACCTTTGGCTTCTTCTCCGCCTAGTAACGACCCTAGTTTTGCAGTCGACTGAGGCATAATTAGAGTGTAACCAATCCATGCCAAGAACGACGTCGAAATCAACCATGTCTAACTCTACAAGATCAACTGGAATGACTTTATTAAAAATTAAGACTGGGTAGTTTCTATACACTCGACTGGCTCTAACTGACTCGCCAACTAGGGTGGAGTCTGAGAACGGTTCTTAAAGGTCCTCTAGACTACTATATAGGGAGTCACAAATGAAAGTGTGGCTCCTGGATCTAGTAGTGCATACACGTCTAGATGAAAAAGGCGTAACATACCCGCGACCATGTCAGGTGAGCTCTCCTGATCCTGATGAGAAGATAACGCATAAAAACGATTTTGGTGTTGGCCACTATCCGTACCTGAAGGGTTGGCCTGCTGAGCTGGTCAGCCTGATGGAGCTGCTGAGATAGTGGATTGTGACCTTCCCCGTCTTGCTGACGGACACTCTCTAAGACGATGACCAAGCTATCTACAACCAAAACAGCCCTCTCGACCTTGAAGACACTCTCTTGGGTAGTTCTTGCAACACTTAGGGCAAGTTGGATACCTGTTGATGGCACTGTAGCTCTGAGACTATGAGCCAAATGCTCCACCCTCCGATCTTGATGGGACCGAAAGGTAGGGGCACTAGCTGAGCTGGGTGTTGGAGCCCTTTGGTGTTGCTACTGTTGCTGTGGGCGGCTACTACCGCCAGACCTCTGGTGGCCATAATCTGATTGGCCAGTCCTTACCCACTTGTTTTTCCATTCCATGTCTTTCAGTTTTCTGCCTCAATCTACTGGGCATGAACAATAAGGCTGGAGAGGTTAATATCCTTAATCGGCATCACTGTCCTGCACTCTTTGAGAACCAGGTTCGACACTCCATTAACAAACTTCAGCATGCGAGCCCTTGGCTCGGCCACCATCTCTGGAGCATATTTAGACAACCTGGTGAACTCCAGAGCATATTCTTCTACTGTCCTATTTCCCTGTCTCAAATTCATGAACTCCGCTACTTTTTCCTCCCTGAGCTCCCGAGGGAAGAATCTATCTAGGAAGATGTAGTGAACTCCTCCCATTCCACTTGTCCTGCTCTAGCTGGTCTCCCCTCCTTCCATTGTTTGTACCAGATTTGGGCTACCCCTTTTAACAGGTAGGCATTCAAGTCAACACTCTCCAAGGAGCTGACACCCATAATCCAGGTGATCTTTCTAATCTCGTCCACAAACTTCTATGGGTCCTCTCCCACCTTAGATCCCTGAAAATCTGGAGGGTTCATCCGAGTGAAATCCCGAACTCAGAAAACTGTTGCATACCCATTTTTGTTGATTAGAACCACCTGCTAGTTCACCTGGTTGGTAACTATTTGAGAAAGTAGTTGGATAGCCGCCTTGAATTCAACGATGGACACTGAGTTGTCCTAAGGGGATGCTGGAGCTGGTGGTGCAGGTCGGTGAGCGTTATCGGCCCTTCTTCCATTACCATATTACAGTGGGATAATTCACTGAAACGAAACAGAGCACAAGTTAGGAGAACGATTTTGAAATTGAATTTCAATGCACAATAAAGAGTATGAACAAAAGGGAGTTTTCCTAATAACATCTCGTAGCCTCCCCATCATAAGTGCGACGCGCTTCACACCCATGAAAAGGACTCTACTCGAAGTTTGTCACGCCCCAAGCTTACACCCTGGACGGAACACGGTACTTGAAGCCACAAGTAACTCCACATCAATCCCTGGTCTATCATACATCGACATTCTGAGTAGACATGAAATATAACAGAAGCTTTAAAGTAAATTATAAAACATTTATGAAATAGAGTTGCATCATAAGTTTAAAGAAAACATCTGGGCAAAATTACAAATCTGAAAAACCAAGTCTATATTTGAAAGCCACTACAACAGATGAGTTGCTGGGAAAAGCCCCCCGCTAATTCCAAGTCTAAATAGAAGAAAACAAAACTAAATAAAATAATCTTCGTCCTAGAATAATGAGGACTCACCAAATATAATAGTTGGAGTCTTCCGAGAGCGATCGACTGAGAATAGGATCCTGTAGCTGTATCATAAAATGATACAACATAAAAGTATGAGTCGGTACTTTGAATGTATTGAATAAGTGAGAGAAAACATAACATAATGGAATAAGCAACTGTACTGACAGACATGCAATGACCAGCTGAAACAGCTGAAGCTGAGATAACCATAATAAATTGAGATAGTCTAAATGACCCTATATGATGGTCAAAGACATGCTCAGAATCTGAGATACTAGTCTGAAAGACTGTACTGAACTCATACCTGTATTGAGTAGTCTAAAACTGTTCTGAACTGATTAGTGGGAGAGTCTATAACCGATATATAACCACGTGAGCTAGACGTGGAGTCCAATATATACACCCCATCGGTAGGACACAATATACCTTGCAGGGTATAAAGGCATGAACTGGGTGATCACAAGAGTCTGGGGCCATGAGGCCAATAAAACTGTAACCTACGGTGGCAACGTAGTTTTGGGAACTTGGGTGCGCTGGAACCCCGTTCCGCTCGGTGCTAAGTCCTACTCCCACCAGATAGTCCTAGACTGAATACTAAGATGATAGCTCGAAATTGGGGCCTAAGACTAGTTAGGAATACCTATCTGAAAGCACTCTGAGAGTCTTATCAGACTGAATTCTGGAATTGGGTTCTAAGACTGGTCAGAGATGCTTATCTGGAAGCATCATAACCGTCTAAAGAACAAGCTGTAATCTGTAACTGGTGTCCTAAGGCTGGTCATAGTTGCTTGTTTGGAAGTGTCATGAACGTCTAGTGAACCATTAGAACTAGGTTCTGAGTATGATTCTAATAACTGGGAGGTACTACTTACACCTCAAAAATTTTCTATAGTCAAACTGATCAGTTGACATTTCTTACTGACACTGAGTATTCTAACATTTTGATTGAAACTAGGCCAATATGCCTTTGACTGAGAATTCAACATATACAAATAATATGGGAATCCAATATACTGATAAAATCAGGAAAATTTCAAGGTTTAATCACTATGGCAAGATTCTAATCTTTTCTACTCTCAAGAACTAGGGCTAAATTTATTGTACAGAGATAATCATCAATACTGTCACAAGCTGGTGGGAAATACCTATAATTATTAAAAAATAATATTCCGCAGGAATTAAACAAAGAATGACTAAGAATTTTTTTAACATTTGATAATCTGCAGGGCTAGAACTAATAAAGAAAATAGGGAGAATTTTGGGGACACAAGGGAAGAATTGTTCTCTTGTTGAATTCCCACATACCTGGAGATAGAAATCCCAACAATAAATTCTTGAAAAATCTGAGAAGAATCAATCACCCTAATTTCTGCTTTGAACCTTTTTGAGAGAGACTTTACGCTTAATTGATGAGAGATGAGGAAAGTGAGAGGAAACCGTCTGTTACCCCCTCTAAAACCTCAAACTAAAACCCTAAAACGACGTAGTTTAGAGTCTAGGAGTTTAGAAAATTATTGAAATACCCTCAGGAAAATTGCAGGAAAAACTGATTGCCAGTCTCGCACGAGGGACCTAATAGGTCGTTCCCAGTGACCACGACTCATGGTAACAATCGTCAAGTGCACTGCCAAAAATCTCATACTAGTCACCACGGGAGACACCACGAGTCGTGGTTTACCCGACGACTCGTCATGACCCACTCGTTAGGTACACTGGCTAAAATTCTCCTGGAGACACCACAGGTGACACCACGACTCGTGGGGTCCCAAATGAGTCGTGGTGAGGACCCATCGTGTACACTACCTGCCTTCTCCAACTCCCAGTCAAACCCTGACCACGGGTCATCCCACGACTCATGGTCACCCCCCATTTTCAAATTTTTCAACCAAGTTCAAAGTCCTCACCACGAGTCATTTAACGACTTGTGGTCAACCCCACGGGTCACAGAATGACTCATTTTGTGTCCTGGTACAGATCTTCTAGTTTTCTCTATTTTAGCTCCCAGGTCTAGTCTTTAAGTTTCTGGGGCATTACAATAAACATGTTGATCATATAATTAAAATAATTTCAATGGGCATAGTATCAAATATGGTCCAAGTAATTTGATGTTAAAAGGATATCCTACAGGCATGATGTTTATATAGCGATTATGCAGAATAACTCACCTAGAGAAATTTAATGATGACAATCAAACATGTTGAAAACAATTATATCGGAGGTATGGTTTCTATTGCGATCAGCCTTGTAATCATGATTCCTAACTTAAAGGATGTTGAATTAGAATGTGGATACCTATAAACATATTCTCTAATATCGAATAATATAGGCACAACTTTATTATGCCGAATCAAGTCATTTTAATTTCCATAAGCATGACTTCTAGCAAAAATGATTAAATTGGTAAATCCTATAGGCATGGTTTCTAATCAAATAGTTAGGACGATAGATGACATACAATCCTTGCTCCCCCTTCCTCCCCTCAAAGCAATAAACCCCTCCTTTATTAGTATTATAAGTTGTTTGAAATTATTACAAATTTACATATATAATTAAATAAACAAATAAAGCTCTATTTTAAGCCAATATGAGGCCCCTCCAAACCTTGACAAACTCTTCAAAGTCTCGAACACATGGTAGAGATACCTGTTTAAAAAAACTGAAACAAAGCACATATATATGCACGTACAACAACTATCTATTCATGATAAAACATAAAATTAATTCTTCATGACTTAGTCCCAACAAACACATGAACAGACAACCAAAACTTAAATATATTCCAAATGATATGCTGAAACATACTTGAGTCAAACCAATCTGCTAGTAAGAATATTTAACATCATATAGACACTTTCACAAAAAAAATTGGAAATCACATAATTAAAGGGATCTAACCAGTTGATGACAATGAGTTAATAAGAAATCATAGAATCAGCAAGTGGTTTATTAGTAGTTTCAAATAGTTCCTTGATTGGTACCCAAGCCTCAACACATCAAGATCAAGAGAATCTCGGGGATTCCGGGCAATGCTTGTGTTGAGGAGGTATAAAGGATTAAAGAATTAAAGAGGAGAGTAGGGAGCATGTAAGAAATTGTTTGATCGTATTATCAAATGTAGAAATGAGAGTAAAACGATTACTCAATGACATTATTTTGAGAATCAAACCATGTTCTAATGCTATTTTCTAAAGAATAAGTAATGTTCGAATGTTGAAGAAAAGGGAAGAAAAAGTTGTATATTCCAAAGAGAATGATATCTGAATGTCTCCAAAGAGAGGATAAGGGCATACTCATATAGTTAATTGGTAAAAAGGAGTTTTGGGAAAATGAAACAATATTCGATCATAATCAATTAAAAGATTTTCTTTAATTAACAAGAATAATCAAAGAATTATTTACCATAATTAAATAAATATTAACAAGAGAATAATCAAATAATTATTTACTATAGTCGACTAAATTAGTTAAGGAAAAAGTTTAATCAATCTCATATATTCATATATAAAATAAATCATATTTACCATAATTAACGTAGTCAGAATCAATTATGCACAGAAAATCTAATAACTGAAGTAACAAATACTAAAGCTATCATACCATGATTTTGAAATAATTGAAAGAGGGCATAAATCATATAAAATATTCCAGGAGTAGAAAAAATTAATTTAGCATGTAATCCGTCAAGATTTTGCTAAAATAAATAAGTAATTTAACATGTTATTATTAGATTATACTCACAATAAGAAAAGAGAATAAATCACTCAAAGGGGTTAAGGGGAGAAGAAAATATTCAGAAGAAATTAATCATGGAATTATTTAATATAAATGAATAAATTAAGTGTAGTACTTATTAAAACTTACCATAAATAGCATGTAGTGAAGTTGTCTTGATCAATCAAGAGGAAAGGGGAAATATAAGTCATAAGAGTCTTTCCTTTAACTAGAGAAAATCAATTTTATCCCAAGACCAGTCTTAAACTTACCAAAGATAGAATAAATTATAGCTTGTTATGTTAAGAAAGGATAAAGATTTCAAACTACCACAGTTAACATGTA
This sequence comes from Datura wrightii, assembly GCA_035772735.1. NCBI lineage: Eukaryota > Viridiplantae > Streptophyta > Magnoliopsida > Solanales > Solanaceae > Datura > Datura wrightii. The sequence goes on along the minus strand of JASDFA010000018.1, from coordinate 176,891,322 downwards.
ATTCTATTACAATTCAAATTCTAGGTGGATAAAGATAATACCTTAACGAGAATATCAAGTATTAACTATCAAAAGATTGGAGAGGCTACCACATACTTCATTCTTTAATGGATAAATTATACAAAATACAAGCAAACATGAAGTTGTGCCAAGATAAGAAATCACTAAAAGCTATCTTTAGATACTGAGGTCATTACGAATCAGTTTTTTTGTAGCAAAAAGCCGCCAACAATCAATATTCTACTCAACGAACAAACAAGTACAAAGTTGTCGTATAAATTGAAAATCAGCCATAGCATCCTCTTAATAGAGTAGGCTAACATGAATCACGCCTAATTAAGTAAAGAGCAAGTAGCGCGGGTTATTGCGCAATTGGCACCGGGAAACATGATTTATTTGTAGCAACTAATACATGAATAGATAGTATTTTAATCTGAACGGATTCAAGAAACTAATATAAGCATACAAATTGAATATGTAAACAATTCTTAGCAAATCAAACAAATGAAGCATACATAGCTTAATATGTAGAACATAGATGTAGAACCAATTTTGACAAATCAACTATTTCATCAAGCCGAGAAACTTCACCAGGCTCTAGCATTTTCACCTACAACAATACATATCCAGACAAACATCAGACAAAGTTATGACACTAAATTTTGCACCAAACTTGGGTCTATTAAGAAAGAATTTCAAAGTAGGGGTAAAGATAAACTAACTGAAATGACGAAAAAACCAAACTATAGATGAATTTTTGAGAATCCTTCCTAACATTGAAGTTGTCGTGGTTCAGAGGGAGATGGACGCTATAGCGCCATTGTTTTGGCATCATTCTGGACAAACCTAGCTAGAGCAGTGAGGCAATGTGCGATTGATGGGTCTGTTTTCACTAGAGAAAGGAGGAGAGAAGATGAGGAGAATGGTGGTTCACCAGAGAAGATGAAGAGAGAGAGAGGCGGCGGTGTATGGCTGCTCTTTCTTGGTGGTTCATAGTGGGGTTTCACAGGTGACATTTCAGTATCTGGCCGGATAGAAAAGACGAAGGGGAAGAGAGGAGATTGAGGACGTCCGGTTGTGTATAGGTCGCAGCAGTGAGAGGGGAGAGAAGAGGAGAAAGGCTGGTGGTGGTCTGCTTCTATTGTTTTCTCAGTGGCTGGTGGTCATTGGCTGGAAAGAAGAGAATGGAGAAGGGAGAACGGCGAAGAGAAAGAGGGAGGTCTGGCATTCGCTGGTCTCGGTGGTTGAAGATCACCAGAGCAAAGGGAGAGAGAGAGCTGCAGTGGCTGGGGTGAGGAAGAGTGAGACTGAGAGTTTTCTTAGGGTTTGTGTATGTTGAACAGAAAAGAAATAGTTTTAAGTTTTAAACCATTGGAATTAATGAAATGTAGGGCTGAGATCGCACCTTGGGATTATGGGTCGGTCATGAGTCAAACGGATCAAGAATGGGTTAATGGGTAGGGTTTTAATTAAAATTGAATGGGAATTTGAAATATGGCCAGATATTTATCAAAAACAGCTAAAATTGTCATTAATTAGATAGAAAGTGGCTAGATTTTAAATAAATTGGAGGAAAATCAAATAAGCTGCTATTTTTTTTTAAAAAAACAAATACTACGCTTATGTATAAATTAGCAAATAACTAACATAATAGCTTAAATTACGATAAAACCATATAAATATTATTATCACAAAATTAAAATAAATAAGCTATTATATTTGTAAATAAAATCTTATTTAATTGGGAATGTGCATGTATATATGTTATATAATATAACACGACGTAATTACATATAATATTAAAAAATTAGTAACTTGCAACTAATGCAACAAAATATTTTAGAAGTATAGTTTAAAATAATTATGCAAAAATTCAAATAAGTATGCTAATTAATGCTAGAATATTATGAATGCGAATTAAATAATTTCATTAAAAAGGTAATTTTAAAGTATGCATATATATATATATATATGTATTAATATTTAGCTTAGACGGGGCATAGAGAGGTCAAAATTGGGTGTCAACAAACGTGAAGGAGAATGGAAAAGGAATGACGGTTACCACAATAATCGAGCAAGATTGTACGTGCCTCCAAATGCACGTGAAGGGGAGGCTGGACAGTCAAAGTTGGAGAGCATAATGGATGAGATGCTAAAGAAGGTTAGATCCATAGATGATCAACTGAAAGACATCCATAGTAATCTATTGAGCATGGTCAGAGAGTTGAGTCACGTGCTACGACTATCAAGCAAATTGAACAACAGCTAGGGAAACTGTTAGCACCCATGAACCCTAGGCAAAAGGGTACACTTCCTAGCAACACAGTCTAGAATCTGAAGAATGATGGTCACTACATGTCTATGTTTACTAGGACTGGAAGACCACGGTTGATCCCCCGCTGCCGGTTGAAGTGAACTTCAAAGGAAGAAAGAAAGCATAATCGATGATGAGGATGAGGTTACTGAGAATGAGCATAATAAGGATGTTGAATTGACTGAGGCTCCAGTTGTTGAAAAGGGACCTGAGGCCAAACAAGGAGAGAAACAAGGAGCCACACAGATGTACAAGGCTATTCCATGACCATCGCCACCATTCCCTCAAAGAATGAAAAAGAAAGCAGAGAACGGCAAGTTTTAGAAATTCCTATCAATGCTAAAATAATTATCTGTAAACATACCATTGGTCGAGGCATTTGAACAGATGCCGAGATATGCAAGTTTATGAAAGACCTTGTTATGAAGAAAAGGTCTGTGAGCTATGAGCCTATGGATAATGTGCATCATCGTAGCGCTATAGCCTCACGGGTCATTGCCTAGAAAAAAAAAGGATTCAGATGCCTTCACTATTCCATGTACAATTGGTGATGTTAAGTTCGCGAGGGAACTCTGCGACTTGGGAGCAAGCATCAATCTGATGTCGTTAGCTGTGTTTAAGTAGCTGGGCTTGGGAGCCCCCATATCGATTACTATGCAGTTGCTAATGGCCGACTGAACTATGAAGAAACCTATGGGATCCTGGTTGATGTGCTTGTTAAAGTGGATAGATTCATATTCCCAGCAGACTTCGTGATCATTGATAGAAAGGGTGATTTTGAGGTCCCCATCATTTTGGAGCGACCATTCCTTGCCACTGGGAGGGCTTTAGTAGATGTGGAGGCTAGCCAGTTAAAATTCTGACTCAATAAAGAAGAGGTCACCTTCAATTTATGCTGGTCAATAAAGCAACCAAAGGAGTGCAGAGTCGTTTCAGAAATCGAGGATGAGTTCGAGTTCCTTGATGAAGTCTGAGTAGTCAAGAGACTTGTGTCATGCCGCGATGTTAAATCAGGTGCTTTTTGGGAGGCAACCCTTGTGGTGGTTTGGTGAATTCTGAGTAACCAAATCACTTGCGTCATGCCGCGACGTTAAATTAAGCGCTTCTTGGGAGGCAACCCAAGTTTATTGACTTATGTGTGTTCAGTGTGTAGGAGAAACAAAAACAGGTGGCAGAAGAACTACTGAATAGACTGGTGCTATGGTTCTCACTACGACTAGTAAGAGAATTGAACGGATCGTAGTACGAGTCAGGGTGAGAAGCATAGATGAATTCTAGTGCATGAGTTTAGGGTATGGTTGGTTCTACAACTCATAACTTCATTGTACCGGTCGTAGTACTCGTTGAGGTTATGAACTATGTAAGCATGGACCTCAAAGTAAGAGAGACCTACGAGTTATAGTATGGGTTGTACCTGCAAAGTATGAGTCGTAAGATGTACTCATAGGTCCACAGGTAAGTTTTCTCAACCTCTTTGTTACGAGTCATAGGCCCTTCCTACAACTCGTGGTACGAGTCATGACGGGTCAAAAAGCTTAAAATTACCCGACTCAGCCCAAATTTTTTAAATTTTCCCTAAAACCTACTTAAATTTCAAACGAACCAGACCCTTCTCCCATGCACTCAAAATCAAATTCACGAAAGAACTCATGACTCCTTCACACCCGTAACTCAGAATCACGATCAATTGAGCAAGCTTTTTGCTCAAATAACACCGTGAAATTCGAACTCCAACCCTAGATCCTGATTTCCAGTTGAAGTAAGTAGTGTTGCACATCATTCAAGTAAGTGTTATTCTTTGAATTTGGTAAGAAAAGAAGATCGATTGTGCCTGGAACTTGCTTATTTCCTAAGAGTCCTCTAAATGCTTGAAAAACTAAATAGGACAATGACCAGTGATGTGAACAAGTTAATGTGTGATTAGGTAGGGACTTAACATGTTAAAATTGTACAATGAGTTGTTAAACTTGAGTTAGGGGTCGTGAGTAAAAAGGGGAGGAATGGGTAACTATTAAAACATGATGAATGCATGCCTGGACATGGGGAATTCTGAGTACCCAACACAAAATTAAATTCACCTGCAAACTAAATCAAAAATAAGGCACGGATAGGCTTCACAAGCCTTCCTATGACTCATGGTTTTACACTACCACTCATAGGATGGCTCGTTAGGACTGTCCCAAGCCAAAATTATAAAAACCATGAGGTACGAACCCTAGTACGGCTCATAATATCCTGCTATGAGTCATACATGGCAATTGTACCAAGAGTCTAAAAAGGGTTAAGTCCAAAAGTGACAGTACGATCCTTCCTACGACTCGTCGAATCGACTAATGGGGTGTACCATGAGTCGTGAAAAAACACAAAACATTTGTTTTCAAGGGGCATCTTCATATGACTCATGGTATGGATCATACCTTTGTGGTACGACCCGTACCTCAAAGGCATAACATTGATATGAGACATTATGAGTCTTAGTACGAATCGTACCTCCAAGGTATGACTCGTACTATAGAACCGTGATAAATTATAGAGGACATTTTTTCTTGCTTTCTTTTTCTTAGGTTTGGAATTCTAACCCTTTTTCTCCATGGGTACAATGACACAGAAAATAAAAGCATCCAAAGCAACTGCTTGGAGGGAATTGATAGAGGAAACCTTCAAATCTGAACAATGGGGCAACACCCCTAGTGGTTCAGTTGAGAAATATCAATTTGACACATCTGATACTGATGAGGCCCGAACCACTAGGGCTAAAGCTAAAGCCCAGGTGTGGTGACCACTAAAACATCTATTGGTTCTCCCCAGTCTAACGAGGGAGCTAAGGAAAGAGCCCAAGAGTTCGAAAGCGGCTCTAATGAATAAGAGGGGTCCAAGGAGGCCCAATCCGGCGATGCAGACAGTGAGTCTGGTTCTTAGGAGGAGGCACCCGATGTCTAGCAGGAGCAGACTCTGCCTAGGGAGAACAGTACCATTCAGTGGAGAGTACCAGGAGCCTAGAAAATTTATGAACAGGGTATTGCTCTCATCGCCAAGAGCAAACCTAAGCGGAGCATTCATGAAGAGTCACGGATCCTCACCAATACACTGAACGAGGTGGAGGAGATGAAGCAGATATTTAGCTTCTATGGGTTCAACTAGATGTCTAGAACCCAGGACCGATACACTTTAGAGATCGTCCGGGAGTTCTACTCTAATTATTTGGCAACCATGGAGCAGAATGAGAAAGAGGGGAAAAATTGAAAGAACATCCCAAGCTGGAGAGCGTCAAGGTACGAGGCTGCAATGTGGATATATCCAAGAACACTATTGCTCGGTGTTATATGGGCCCAATTCATATCACCACATGCTACACCAGAGTATAACTATCGGGTGGAGGCCATGAAACAGATCAAGCAGATGGGCTTTGATGAGAGGCAGAGGCAGATTCAGTGGTTGTCCAGGGTTATTGGTGAGGAAAATGAAGAAGTAGAATAGGTCACTAGCGGCAAACATGTCACATGGTATTCTCTAACCTTCATAGAAAAAACTTGTTGGACATTAGTGTGCCACCGGTTGACCTCGATAGTAAATGACAATACCCTCAGCGCAGACAGAGCATATTTGGTGGCATGTATCATGTCCAGATACCCCATTAATATCCCTAGGGTCATTGCGGAGGAGATTCGGGATTGGGCTATAGGATTGAGCACTACTATCCCATTCCCGAGTCTCATATTCATACTATGCATAGAGGAAGATATCAAGGTGTGTCATGGCGAGGAGCACTTGATTGGAGGACAGCAGATCATAGATATTGGCTTAATCCAGGATGAGATAAACCCGATAAGTCAGGCACGACTTTCTACTATAGTCCCAGTATCACAGACAGTGGAGGCGCACAGGTGAATGCCCCCACTTCACAGGAGTAGGACGAGACACTACCTATAGATGCCGATCATTCATAGGCACTCTTAGCACCTCCACCACATCACCTATGGGCCTCCCGAGCCAAACTCCAGCCGGATACATGCTAGTGCCTCAGAATTTCTTTGGAAGCTGGCCAAGAGACTGATCGTAGCTTAGAAGAAGGTTCAGTCTATGATGGAGAATGTCAAACCTTGGGTTGAGTTAGCTGCACAGGTCCTACACACCATGCTAGATGGATTTGAGAGTAGATTTAATGCGTGTATGGTCGAGCCTGACCTCGACATTGGCATTGATGAGGAGCTTGATTTGGAGGCTTATTGGGAGCCTACAGGAGCCGAAAAGGAAAAAACAAAAAAGAGGGTCTCTGAGGATAATGGAGACGAGCCCTAAAGAAGAAGAGAAAGAGAGAAAAGAAAGAGTGCAAATGTGTAAGATTGGAGAGTCAGAAGACTCACGACGAGCATCGATCGGAGCTGCTTGAAAGAGCAAGAGGAGCAGGTAGCTCCACCACTGCCCATGCAGAGCTTGCGGGTGGCAAGGACCCTTCAGGCGAGCAACATTCAGTCCCATTGATTCTGGAGGTCATAGAGGTGACTGCTATTATTGAGGGAGTAACCATTTCCACTACTGATACCTTAGTGAGTGCGCCAGCTACCGCTAGCGCCACGATTGCAGTGGTAGTACCACCTCCACAGGATGACAGGAGCACTTAGTGCACCATAGGTATGTTCCTATCCTTCTACTTTATATACTATGCTTCGGGGATGAAGCATGATTTTTAAAAGGGGAAGAGTTGTACTTTTATTTTTGGGATTTTGTTGGATTCATCTGAGGGTTTTTCTTACCTGTTTCTTTTCCCTCGAGCATGCTATCTAATAGAACTGGCAATGTTTAGAATTTTATTTTTGTGTTTTTATTTAATTAGAAAGTAGCTTAGGAGTACTTAGTCAATAAATTGCACTAGTTGTGAAGTTTTGAAAAATTGACCCTATTTAAAAAAATTTGGATGGTTAGCTATGTACTTGTTGATTGCAAAGCATGATTTCTGTGAATCTTTTTATGTCATTTAGTAAATTAGCATGACTAGTTCTTGTTATCCATGTATAAATCGGACAAGTAGAATCAATGCAAGACATGTACCATGAGTGAATGAGGTCTAATACCTAGTTCAATACTACGTAGAGGATCAAGAACTTGCCTAGTTGGTCTTTACATAGGTTTTAGGATGCTTGGTTAGGAAAGGATCATAGGCCATTTTTGTTTAACCTATTTTTCGCTTAAATGACCCCACCAAAATAATATGATTCCTTTGATCCCGATTTAAGCCTTAAATGAACATTTTTCTTTGATTAACCAATTAACCGTACTCATTTTATTAATGAGCCTATCTTGGCCCTGGTCCCTCCTTGGACATTGTGAACTTCAACATAGGCAAAATGCCTAAGTTGAGGATGGCTAGAGTAAAGGTGCATAAATCTTGGGGAGGTGAAAAAGGAAGAGAAAATAAAAAAGGATTTAAAATTAGGTTTGGTGTGACAAAATAAGAAAAAAGAAGAAAAAAAAGAAAGAAAAATTAAAAGAAAAGATGCAAAAAGAGAAAGATGAATTAAAATTCGTGAAAACACACCATACCCATACAATTGCATAAAAAATGGTGAAAAGGGAGGACAAAGTTGAAAAAACAAAAAGGGTGAAAAAGTAAAGAAATGGAGCCACATGTATGTAGTTTCAAGGAGGGGTTTAGTCACTAAAAAGATTCCATATCTACCATACCCAACCTGAAAGCCTATATTACAAGCCGAATCAAGTCCTATAGTGATTCAGACCTAACCATATGACAAGCCGAAGTAAAGAAAATAAGGGCAAGCCTATGGTATGCGACATGCAGTATTTGAAACTTCTTTGTGAGAGCGAGCGTCTCACTTGTTCAGTCCCATGTTTCATATTTTCCTATATTTTTGAGTGGGGGACTTCATTTGTTGTGAGGGTACATGATTTGTGTTTAATTCTACCAGTTGTCTGTGTGAAAAGCATTGGTGATGACTTGACTATCTGTTAATAGCCAGATGACATATCTTGATTCTTGCTTATCATGGTTTGTGATTTCTTGATGTGCATGTGAAAAAAGGGTCAAAAGTTGTTTGAGTATGGTGCAAATTATGATTATTGTTGGCTATAGTATCCTACGTTTATTTTTTAGTTCAACGCCATTTTTAGTTTTTTTTTTACTTAGCCTGAGGACATGCAAAAGTCTGAAGTTGAGGGTGTTGATGTGCTGTGAATTTACAATACTTTCGATGCTTAAAACAAAGAAAATAGCATGGACTTAGGTATGTTATATGGATATGAGGTAACTTTTACTTTTTTTCAGGGAAAATAGGCATTGGAGAAAAATTGTGCAAAAGATGCCTAAAAATACAGAAAATCAACCAAGTACAAATCTCAGTACGAGTAGTACCTTGATTGTACGAGTTGTACTGAAAATTGTGGTGAAAATCAGAAGGCTGGAATAAGAGGAAGGCAAAGTACGACTCTCAGTACGAGTCATACCAAGATGGTACGAGCCGTAATTGGAGTCTTGGAAATCTTCAGAGAAAATTGCACCAGGAAGTCTCTTGGTACGGATGGAACTCACGAATCGTAACCACCACTTACAACCCCTACCACGAGTCATGGGGAGCTTCAGTGATTCTTAAAGACTTTATAGAACTCCAAATGCAACAAGCAAGTACGAGTTATAGGAGAAATGTACGAGGCGTACCACAACACTCGTGAAAAACTTCAGAAGATGTCAAAGTTCTCAAGGCCAAACCATGGATGGATTATACAACTTGTAGGATTGTGGTATGAGTCATACCAGCTGCCAACACTTAGTTAAATCGGCAGCTGCAAAGGGATGTACGAGAGGCAGGTATGACCCGTACAATCCTATTACAGATAGTAGGATCAGTCATGAGTCAAGCCGGCGCCAGATATGGAAAATTCCCTATTAGCTTAGGAAAAGGTTTCTGATGTCTGTATAAATACCTTTTATATTTTATTTTAGTAGAACATCTAGAGAGAAGGTAGTAGAGACATGTGAAAATTTTAGTTTGTGAATTTTTATCAAGTTTCGGAGAGCAATTCTTAGGATCAACACTTGATTTCATCAAATGTTCTTGAGATTATTTATTGATATTTGATCTTGGGAAAATTTATATGCCCAAGTGATACTCAAATGTGGAATTTTAGCCTTGTTTATCTATCAAAGTGTATATATTCTCATGTAATTGGTAATAAAATGTGAATTTAAACTAACCAACATGATTAGCATTGTTTTGCAGGTAAAATGTAATTTTGGGAAGCTTAAATGCATATTGGAAGATATCGGGGTTGGACTCGGATGCGAGCAAGGGACAAGGCATTGGAAAGCATAAAATAAAGGGGCTCCGCGATGGAGCCGTGTCACGCTGCCATCGCGGAGGCCTTCTGCCTGGATAGGGAATTCTTGCCCAATTTCCAAAGAGGGTACGCGATAGGTCCGTGGCACGGTGGCCTGGCTCCGCATTGCACGTCGTGCCACGTTGGGCCTTATTTCCTGGACCCCCAGTTCCAGTGAAGGTCCGCGTCGGTAGCGAGTCACGGAGGCAGTGCTCCGCGATGCACTCCGTGACACGTTGCTTGTTATTCCGGGAAAAATTCCCACTAGTATAAATAGAACACTTAGGTTCATTTTTCAATATTCTGACTTGGTGGAGCAAGAACGTGGGTTACAGGCAGTTGAGGGGACGAAATTATCAGGGTTTTTCTCTCTTTCCTTCTCCTTGTATTCAATTGCTTGTATGTTTAACACTCATTTAACGATGTTTAATCCACAAATGAGTGGCTAATTCATCTTCTTCCTGAGGTTATGAACAATTGTAGTGAAATGTGATTGTTGATCATATTGGTTTTCATCTTTTCTTCCATGGTTGTTCTATTAATTCTTGTTCTTACTGCATTAATGTGTGGCCTATATTAATGTACATCTAAAAAGTCCGGTTTCACTCGAGAGAGCAAGAAATTGGAAAGTTGTGAATTAGTAGGATATGATCTTTTCTTAGTTTGGGAAAATTGAGAATTGATTTACTTTTAGGATAGAAATATACCTGAAAGTCGTATTAGCCAATTTAGGAACCGAGTTTGTATGGCTAGAACATAAATTGCATTTAATCACAGAAATGTAGGTGGATGGTTCATGATTCTTAAGTGGGGTTAAATACGAGAGTTTTAATCTCTTGGCAATAGTTCTTGACTAGCAACCAGAGGAAAAGACTAACCAAATTATGTCGATAATTAATTTCATTACATGTTCGTTTAACCTCAGCATGCTCTTATTCATAGTTCAGACTCACATTAGATAGTTGTTTTAGATTTAGCATAAAAATTACAAATCAAAATATTAAACTTTTGGTTACGCTGTTGTCTACATTTTTAGAATTAGAATATAGTGCACTTGAGCAGATTGCACTTCATCCCAGTCCCTGTGGGATCGATACTTGGCTTACTTAAGCCACTTTACTACTTGTTCGACCATGTGCACTTGCGTGTAGTTATATACCCAAAGCAAAAGCACCGAACAAGTTTTTGGCACCGTTGTCGGGGACTGGCAATTGGTGAATTTGTCTTAAGTGTTAATTTATTGTATTTTTATTTTCTTAGTGTTGACAACTTGGTCTTAGCCTGTATTTTGCAGATTTAATTTCTGTTGAACACTGGCAAGAGACAAGGAGCTGGTGGACTCGTATATAGAGCCAGAAAGAATATTTCATAGTAAGCAAAGAGAAGCTCTAGAAAGAAAGCTGCAATTGCTCAGACCGACGATCATGGAGCAACAACAGAATCCACCGGTAGTACAGGCAATGTTAGTGCCCGAAGAAGTAGCTGCTCGGCCGGTTCGCGAGGTGGCAATCCCACATGTAATAATGTCACATCTAGCATCCGCAAACCTGAGCCAGGAGGGAGGTTCGAACTTAAGCAGAATATGGTGCAATTGTTGCACACTAGCGGGCAGTTTACAAGTCTCCCTCATGAAGATCCACAGCAGCATCTCCAAAATTTTTTGGAGATAAGTGACACTTACATCCCCACTGGAGTGTCATCAGATTATGTCCGGCTTACATTGTTCCCATTTTCACTATTGGGAGAAGCCAAGAGGTGGTTGAAAGCTGAGCCACCGAATTCTATTTGTACGTGGGATGATCTTGCGAGGAAATTCTTGATATGGTTTTTTCCCTCCGGTAAAACAGCAAGACTTAGAAGTCAAATTCTAAGTTTCAAACAGAGGGAGGGAGAGAATTTATATCAGGCTTGGGAGAGATTTAATTCCATGTTGCGGGATTGTCCTCATCATCATCAGTCCAATGATGTGCTGGTGCATACTTTTATAGAGGGTTTGGAACCCCATACAAAAATATTGCTAGACTCAGCAGTTGGAGGACAAGCGCTGGAGAAAACTTATGAGGAGCTGTATACCTTGTTGAACTGTATTTCGCAGGGCAATCCGGAATGGAATGCTGATTCGTCAAGAGGCGGGACAAGGAAAGCAGCAGGAGTGCTAGAAGTGGATGGGTTTACAGCTATTGCTGCACAGATAGCTGCATTACAAAATCAACTTAACACCCACTTCAGCAACATGACAATGAACCAGCCCCAAGCCCCAGTTAATGCAGTGCAGCAGATGTGGTGTGAAGTGTGTGGAAGTAGTGAGCACTCAGCTGAGTGTTGTGGAGCAAATCCTGACTCGGTAAACTTTGTGGGAAATGTGCAAAGGAACAACCACCAACAGTATGGTAATAGCTACAATTCCAATTGGAGGAATCACCCGAATTTCTCCTGGGGTAGCAACAACCATCAGGGGCAAAGTTCGGGTCAGGGTGTGCAAAGGAACCAAGGAGGGCAGCAGAATTATCAAGCACAATTCAGAAACAACAATGCACCTCCTCCACCACCATCACCCAGCATTGAGAAGATGTTCAAGACCATGATAGCTAACCAAGCTCAATTGCAGGCTGACTATGTGAAATTGGCAGCCGAAGTGAAAAACAACCAGTTAGCTACCAAGGCACTTGAACATCAATTTGGGAAATTTGCTGGAGCCCAAAACACCAGACCTAGAGGAGGACTTCCGAGCGACACAGATCCCAATCCCAAGCAGGTGAATGCAGTGACCACAAGGAGTGGTTTGCAGCTGAAAGAGGTGGAACCAGAAAGACCACCTCAACAATCGGGAGTAGCAGAAGTTGAGAGGGAGCAAAGTGATGAGAGGGGGAAGACTAAGGAAGCAGAATCAGAAAGACCACCACCCCCGTTCCCTCAATGATTAAAGAAACACAAGGACGAGGCGTGTTTCAAGAAATTCATGGAGGTGCTAAAACAGGTACATATTAACTTACCTCTTGTTGATGTTTTGCAGAGAGTGCCGAAATATGTCAAGTATATAAAGGACATCGTGGCGAACAAAAGTCGGTTGACTGAGTATGCTACGGTGGCTCTAACGGAGGAGTGTACTTCCAAGATTCAAAACCGACTGCCCACAAAGCTCAAAGATCCTGGGAGCTTTACTATACAGATTACTATTGGGCAGAGTATCTGAGCTCGTGGATTGTGTGATTTGGGAGCGAGCATAAATTTGATGCCGTCATCGGTATTCAAAAAGCTGGGTCTAGGGAGTCCTAGACCCACAACAGTGATCTTGCAATTGGCGGATCGGTCCTTAGCCAGACCTGATGGCATTGTGGAGGACGTTCTGGTGCAAGTTGGCTCCCTGATTTTCCCGATAGATTTTGTCGTGCTGGATTTTGAACCAGACGCGGAAGTCCCATTTATTTTGGGACGTCCCTTCTTGGCAACCGGAAAAGCACTGATTGACGTAGCTGCGGGGCAGCTAACAATGCGAGCACACGACAAAATAGAGGTATTTGATCTGTTTAAAGCCATGAAGCTGCCAGCTATACATGAGGAGCTTTCAGCAATCAGTGTGGTCGAACATGAAGAAATTCATCAGATTGTTGAATCTCAAGACCCATTGGAAAGAGTGTTGATGCACTCCGATTATTTTGGAGATAGAGATGCTTATGAGATGGTCCATACATTGAACGAAGCAAAAAATCATCCGAGACAGGAATTTCAATCATTGATGAGGTCTCTAGAACCGTTGCCGAAACCATCCGTTGAGGAGGCACCGAAGCTGGAACTGAAAGAATTGCCTCCCCATTTAAAATATGTCTTTTGGGGGGAGGATGAGATGTTACCAGTTATCATCTCCGCAGAATTGATGGAGGCACAGGAGAAGGAAGCATTGGATGTCCTCAGAAAAAGGAAGAAAGCAATGGGTTGGCAAATGTCAGACATTCAGGGTATCAATCCAGCTTTTTGCACACACAGGATCTTCATGGAGACAGGAGCCAAACCAACCGTTCAGCCGCAACAAAGGCTAAATCCAGCAATGAAGGATGTGGTGAGGAAAGAAATAATCAAGTGGCTTGATGCGGGTGTGGTCTACCCGATTTCAGACAGTGAATGGGTCAGCCCCGTTCAGTGTGTTGCAAAGAAAGGGGGGATGACTGTGGTCACCAATTAGAGAAATGAGTTGATTCCTACCCGAACCGTCACAGGCTAGCGGATTTGCATGGATTACAGGAAGCTTAATGAAGCCACGAGGAAAGATCATTACCTCATCCCATTTATTGATCAAATATTGGATAGGTTGGCTGGACAGGAATATTATTGTTTCCTTGATGGGTACTCTGGTTATAACCAAATAGCCATAGCTCCGGAGGATCAAGAGAAGACTACTTTTACCTGTCCTTATGGGATATATGCTTTCAGGCGAATGCCGTTTGGGTTATGCAATGCACCCGCCACATTCCAGAGATGCATGGTGGCTATTTTCCATGACATGGTGGAGGATTTTTTTTGAGGTATTTATGGATGATTTTTCTGTTTTCGGTAATTCGTTTGCTACTTGTTTGCAGAATCTTGACAGGGTGCTGGCTCGCTATGAGGAATCCAACCTTGTACTAAACTGGGAGAAATGCCACTTCTTAGTGAAGGAGGGTATTGTCCTTGGACACAGTGTCTCAAAAGGGGTTGGAAGTTGATCGTGCTAAGATCGAGGTTATTGAAAAGTTGCCACCACCTATGTCAGTGAAAGGTGTGCGTAGTTTTCTTGGGCATGCAGGATTCTGCAGACGATTCATCAAAAACTTTTCCAAAATTTCTAGACCACTATGCAGATTGCTAGAAAAAGAGGTAAAGTTTGAGTTGAATGATGAGTGTGTTAAAGCATTCGAAGAGTTGAAGCAGAGATTGACAGAAGCACCTATCCTTACTTCTCTGGATTGGGAACAACCATTTGAGCTGATGTGTGATGCCAGTGATGTGGCCGTGGGAGCCGTATTGGGGCAAAGAAAATATAGAATCTTTCATTCTATTCATTATGCAAGCAAAACGCTGAATACGGCTCAAAGCAATTACACAGTCACAGAGAAGGAAATGATAGCATTGGTGTTTGCATTTGACAAGTTCAGGTCCTATTTGGTGGGTTCGAAAGTTGTGGTGTACACCGACCATGCAGCAATTCGGTACCTGTTCAATAAGAAGGATGCTAAGCCCAGGTTGATCAGATGGATCTTGTTGTTGCAGGAGTTCGACCTTGAGATCAAAGACAGAAAGGGGAGCGAGAGTCAGGTAGCAGATCACTTATCACGATTGGAAAGCCAGTCGCATGTGATGGAAAGTGATAACATCAATGAAGAGTTCCCAGATGAGCAACTCTTGGCAGTTGGGGAAGCTGAAGTTCCCTGGTACACAGACATAGTCAACTTGCTAGTGAGCGGAGTCTACCCACCTGAGGCAACAAACCAGCAGAGAAGGAAATTGAGGCATGATTGTCAGCACTTTGTTTGGGATGAACCACACTTATTTAAACAAGGACCAGATCAGGTAATGAGAAGATGCATCCCAGAGAGTCAGATTGCAGAGGTGTTGAGGGGCTGTCATTCTTCGTTGTATGGGGGTCATCATGGAGGCGAGCGAACAGCACACAAGGTTCTACAGTCAGGTTTCTTTTGGCCAACACTATTTAGAGACTCTATGGCATACGTCAAAATGTGTGATAGATGTCAGCGTACAGGAGAAATTGGCAGAAGACAAGAGATGCCGCTGCAGAATATACTGGAAGTTGAGCCCTTTGATGTATGGGGCATTGATTTCATGGGCCCATTCCCACCGTCATTTGGTAATCGTTACATCTTGGTGGCCGTAGATTATGTATCAAAATGGGTGGAAGCAATAGCTTGTCCTAGGAATGACAACAAGGTAGTAACGAAGTTTGTGAAAAAACACATTCTCACCAGGTTCGGGACACCCCGAGCCATTATCAGCGATGGAGGGGCTCATTTTGTCAATGCAAGTTTCAAGAAATTACTAGCCAAGTATGGGGTGCGCCATAAAGTGGCAACAGCATACCACCCCCAAACTAGTGGGCAAGTAGAGGTGTCAAATAGAGAAGTGAAGCAGATTCTCCAGAAAACGGTAAATACACAACGGAATGATTGGTCAAGCAAACTTGATGATGCGTTGTGGGCATACAGAACTGCTTACAAGACACCGATTGGAACCTCACCATACCGACTGGTCTATGGTAAAGCGTGTCATCTTCCGATGGAGTTAGAGCACCGAGCCTTTTGGGCTGTGAGGAAGCTAAATATGGACTTAGAGTTGGCGGGCAAGAAGAGACTAATGCAGCTCAGTGAACTTGAAGAGTTCCGTTGGCATGCCTATGAGAGTGCCAAGTACTACAAGGAAAGAACGAAAAGATGGCATGACAAGCATGTGGTGCATCGCATTTTCGAGCCAGGACAGAAAGTCTTGCTCTTCAATTCAATATTGAAGTTGTTTCCAGGAAAGCTGAGGTCTAAATGGTCGGGACCCTTTGAAGTGGTAAGAATGACCCCGCACGGGGCAATAGAGTTGTGGCAAGAAGATCGGAGTGAAACATTCTTAGTAAATGGCTAGAGCTGTAAGCACTACTGGGGGGAGGATGGTGATCGAGAGAAATCGTCCATCACCCTAGAGGACAACTGAGCTTAACAACGTCGAGCCGCGACGGTTAACTAGGCGCTACACGGGAGGCAACCCGTGAACAATTTTTCTCTTTGTAAAGTGTGAATAGATTTTTCTTTTTCTTTTTCTTGATTAACAACAAAATTTTTAGTTTTTGTTTTTGTTTTTATTTTTATTTAGAGTGAAACCTATAATTCTAACCAATTTCGGGTAGTGAGATGAATTTCAGGTCAAACAGAGGAAAATATGCACAGAATCGCAAAGGAAAATTCGAGGTATGAAAATTAATAAAAAGTGGCAAAACAGTGAGCTAGGGCGATAGCTCCGTGTCACGGAGGAGGACCTCCGTGTTACCCTCCGTGACACGTTGAGGTATAAGTTCGGAATTTGTAAAAAATTCCAGAACAAGCTCGCGACAGCTCCGTGTCACAGAGGCAGTGCATCGCGATGCACTCCGTGACACGTTGTCATGTATATCGCAACGGGTCACATCGGGTCACCGGGTGACCCGCGCGATTTTCCCACTTTTAAACCCCGAAACCCCCTCACTTTTCCTTATTTTTCACTCACTCCACGACCAAACTCCCTAAAACCCATCCCCCTTCAACGTGACATGGAATAGGCCAAGAAAATCATTGAGTTTTCTTCAATTCTTCAACTTCAAGGTATGTTCTTTGATTTCATCTCATTTCTTGTCGATTTTCTTCGATATTGAGCATGTGAGGTGAGCTAAGTTTTCTCTAAGTAGAAATTAATCATGAATTCAATTGAATTATTGTTGATGAATGTTCGGAATATCATTATGATTGCTTGAACTCGTTAATTACATAATTTAATCGAATTTTCTTGATATCATCATTTCTAGGGCTTGTTTTTGAATTTGAAGTGGAAAAATATAGTGAACTTGTGAAATTCATGCCGGGATGTACATGTTGAGTGAGATGAGTCGATGTGCTAGTTGTTATCATGTTAATAGACCGACGGATTCTCGGGTTAGGGGAATATTGAAATTTGCAAGAATTGGGTTGGTTGTATAGGTTCGTGTAGATAAATTCTTGTTGTTTTCATTTCTTTGTTTTTTTTTTCCTTGCTAAGTGCGATGGAATAAAAGGTTGTCGATGGTAATGGTTGTGGTTAGCTGTACGAAGTCTGAGTAGTACATAGTATATATACCATCGAATTCTTTGTATGCACTAAGCATGTTTGTATAGTTGGTTGTTTATGTGTGTAAATAAAGATGATCTTGTCGGTATGTTGTAGCTGTAGCTAAGGACTAAGTGTGGGGTAGCCTAGCTTAACCCGACCTTAGTAGAAGTTAATATTCATTGGCTTAACATTGATCTTGTCTACTTGGGTTGACAGGTAAAATAACAAGCAGGCAAGAAAAAGGGAAAGGCGCATCAATATCTGGCTCCGGAAGAAAGCGAATCAGACTGGGCACACCAGTCCCAGCAGCACCAGCGGTTCCACGCGGCCAACGCCGCCAATACAGAACCAGATGGGTGACAGATGAGGGGAAGAAGTGGTACGCAAAGCACAAAGAAAACAAGTACTTCCCGGAGGAACATATCGCACGGGAACCATTGGCACAGGAGTTCCCTAGGATTGTCCACCGGATCGAGGCAACTGGGCTCAACTTCATCTTTGAAGAGCCCAACGAATGAAACTTGCACCTGATTCGGGAATTCTATGCCAATTGGAACCCGACTCTAAGAAGTCACACCATAAAAATCAGAGGGCAAATAGTCACATTTGAGCCCCGCCACCTCAATGCTATCATAGGGGCGCGGGACACAGACGCCCACATGCTTCGATAGCTGAACATTACCCCACCGTATGCGGACATCAGACGCACATTGTGTGGGACCCAATCGACAGCTAGATGGAGCAGACACAAAGAGAGGGGCTACCATCAGACTTTGGCCTATTCATAGATGAACAGGAAGCCAGAATATGGCTAAAGATCATCTGTTCCTGCCTAATCCCGGGGGTACATATGACAGATGTAACCCGGGATCGTGTATGCCTGGTGTACGCCTTGATGAAAGGGCTGGAGATCAACGTGGGGGCGGTGATTATCTCCGCCACAAAGAGAGCCTGGTTGCATCAGGGGCACAGATACGGATTTGGTGGGCTACTCACCACCTTCCTGAGGGGCCTAGATGTTGAGGAAGAGGCCCTTGACTATATCCCGCAGATGGAGCAGCGGGCCTTAGATGTCACTAAAACTAAGGCACCCGACACCACCCACGGGCCAGTGCTTACACTTGGCGAGCGACATGCTCGTGAAGATCAGTATATGGCTCGCATGTATGGGATGCAAATGCTCCAGCTGAGGATAGGCGGGAGGCCGGCGACAGAAGAGGAGCTATGGCAGCTCGAGCTAGACTACCCTTTCGGTGAGAATGCCAGGGCTCTATGCCGAGTGGGGCCAGCATTTGTAGAGCCCACGGATGATGATGTCCCCACAGACGAGGAGACACGTCGGGAGGACTCCGATGTGGAGTCCGATGATGACGACGGGGGTGATTCAGACATGGGAGATGAAGCAGCAGCACCTGATGAAGAAGTGGAGTACTTTTATTGATCAGGGAGTTCCACCACCCGATTTTTGTGCTATTTTAATTTTTGTGAACACTGGGGACAGTGTTCGAGCTAAGTGTGGGGTGGGAGTAGTTAGGTGTTGGCTGTTCTGTTATGTATGTATGTCCTAATCTGTTGTCGTGCCTGTGAAATTTTGTTGTTCCCTGTGATTTGTGAATTGTTAAGTTGTTGTTCTGTATTGTAAATTTATGTGAAATTGATGTGTGTTGCTGAATGTTGCTAGCTGATTTTGTACATATTTTTGTTAATCGAAATGATTGATATTTTTAAATTTTTTTTCAATTCTTGGGTTTCTCGGCGTTTGTTTTCGGTTCTTTTACCGAGAATGGTCCCATTGAACTGAAGTCATAGTTAGTGACCGTTCCCTATGATGGATGGATGACGACCGTCTTAAGGGAAATGTAGTCATTAGGAGTAAGTTTTTCAATTATTTTTCAGTTGTTTTCTTTTGTGGGTTGCATCCCAAAACCTGTAGTTACTTTATGGTTGCGGAATTCTGGTTGCGTGTTGTACATGATATTTAAAATGCAAAGGTGATTCGTATGAAGCATGCAACTTTGTAAATATATTGAGATACCTAGGCCATAGAGTTCGATTCAGTGTGATTGAGGCTTAATGTTTGAATTCCTGTAATTAACTGATTGAAGAGTCTGTGAATACATCTTGAATTGAGCATGTGCAATAAGTGTGAAGTGAGGTTTTGTTATTCCATGCTATTGGGAAGTGTCTAGAACTTGCCTGGTGTGTGTACAAAACGAAATGAAGGAGGTGTATTGTAGGAGAGGATGTAGGCATTTCTTTGTTTTAACCGAAAGTTTCTATTTTTCATTGTCGTACCCACCTTGATTGTATACCCTAGTCAGCCCGTTGAGCCTTTAGCCTATTATTTTTTCTTTTATCAAAAAGTGTAAACCGAGCTTAATCCTTTTTTTTTCATTAGCCCTAAAGTCTATACAAAACTCTTTAGCGCTTAAGAAGAGAAAATCATTTTCCCAAAGTGTCAAAAGAATGAGAATGGTGAAAAGAAAAGAAAAGCCGAGTGATGGAAGAAAAGGAAAGGTTGAAGATGCACTTGTTATAAATAAACTATAATGAAGGTGCATGAATAATCTTTGTTGTTGTGTCAAGTGTGCTTAATAAGATGGGCCAAACTAAAGAAATACTTCAAGAATGGGAGGAAGAAAAAAAGAAACAATGTCCATGAGTTGATGGGATGTGTTGAAAAGGCGCTTAAGGATGCTAGTGGCTATTATTGGTTAACCCAATATTTACTAGTTCCGTAGCTTCCGTTACAACCCGTTAAAGTCCTACGTGATCTTACATCTCACTTCTTTATATTAGTGGAGTAATACACTAAGGGCAAGCTTATGGGTCATGACATGATGCATGTGAATTCTTTTGGGAGAGAGAGCGAAATTGTGTTTACATGCCCCTGCTTGAAATTTTGTGAGTTCATATGAGCAAAAAGGGGAAGACTCTCTTGTGTTGTGAGGGCACATGCTTGATGAGAGATTAATTTTCGTGTCGGATATCTTGATCAGCTAATTTGCATGAGTTTGCCAATATCGAGAGTCGATTCTTAAGTCTAGGAGGTCTTGATGTATTTAAGGTCATTTCATTGATAGGACTATGCATGTTTTCTTGATGATTTGTTGTATTGAATAATCGGTATGACCGTAGCCTAAATTGTCGAACCAAAGTAGCGAGGTTGGGATGTAAATTGCATGAGGTGTAGGATTGTTGTTCGAGGACGAACAAGGATTTAAGTGTGGGGTATGTGATCTTGGGCAAATTTATATGCCCAAGTGATACTCAAATGTGGAATTTTAGCCTTGTTTATCTATCAAAGTGTATACATTCTCATGTAATTGGTAATAAAATGTGAATTTATACTAACCAACATGATTAGCATTGTTTTGCAGGTAAAATGTAATTTTGGGAAGCTTAAATGCATGTTGGAAGATATCGGGGTTGGACTCGGATTCGAGCAAGGGACAAGGCATTGGAAAGCATAAAATAAAGGGGCTCCGCGATGGAGCCGTGTCACGCTGCCATCGCGGAGGCCTTCTGCCTGGATAGGAAATTCTTGCCCAATTTCCAGAGAGGGTATGCGATAGGTCCGTGGCACGGTGGCCTGGCTCCGCGTTGCACGCCGTGCCACGTTGGGCCTTACTTCCTGGACCCCCAGTTCCAGTGAAGGTCCGCGTTGGTAGCGTGTCACGGAGTCAGTGCTCCGCGATGCACTCCGTGACACGTTGCTTGTTATTCCGGAAAAAATTCTCACTAGTATAAATAGAACACTTAGGTTCATTTTTCAATATTCTGACTAGGTGGAGCAAGAACGTGGGTTACAGGCAGTTGAGGGGACGAAATTATCAGGGTTTTTCTCTCTTTCCTTCTCCTTGTATTCAATTGCTTGTATGTTTAACACTCATTTAACGATGTTTAATCCACAAATGAGTGGCTAATTCATCTTCTTGATGAGGTTATGAACAATTGTAGTGAAATGTGATTGTTGATCATATTGGTTTTTCATCTTTTCTTCCATGGTTGTTCTATTAATTCTTGTTCTTACTGCATAAATGTGTGGCCTACGTTAATGTACATCTAAAAAGTCCGGTTTCACTCGAGATAGCAAGAAATTGGAAAGTTGTGAATTAGTAGGATATGATCTTTTCCTAGTTTGGGAAAATTGAGAATTGATTTACTTTTAGGATAGAAATATACCTGAAAGTCGTATTAGTCAATTTAGGAACCGGGTTTGTATGGCTAGAACATGAATTGCATTTAATCACAGAAATGTAGGTGGATGGTTCATGATTCTTATGTGGGGTTAAATATGAGAGTTTTAATCTCTTGGCAATAGTTCTTGACTAGCAACCGGAGGAAAAGACTAACTAAATTATGTCGATAATTAATTTCATTACATGTTCGTTTAACCTCAGCACTCTTATTCATAGTTCAGACTCACATTAGATAGTTGTTTTAGATTTAGCATAAAAATTATAAATCAAAATATTAAACTTTTGGTTACACTGTTGTCTGCATTTTTAGAATTAGAATATAGTACACTTGAGCAGATTGCACTTCATCCCAGTCCCTGTGGGATCGATACTTGGCTTACTTAAGGCACTTTACTACTTGTTCGACCATGTGCACTTGCGTGTAGTTATATACCCAACAAACGACCGAACAATATTCAAAGAAGGTTTTCTTTCAATTATTATTTTAAGTATTTTATTTATGTGTTTGTCTATGAATGCTAAATATAATCTTACAATCATGAGAGGCTAAAACCTCCACAACTAGGTTGTGGGAACCATGGTGGATTAACAAAATAGGTTATACGTAGGTGATTCAAAACCAATTCTAAACGCTTGTATTGTATTATCTTCATCTTTAAACATTTCTTAATGGTGTACAAATATAGGACTTACCTGAATTCTCTACTTTCTTGAACCTAGAGAGGTAGAGATTAGGAAAAGAGAAGTACAACAAAGCCTTGGTCTTTATGATCATTGTACTAACTTGAGTTGTGGTCACAGGATAGTTAAATTTGGGACAAATTGATAATGGCTAGATAGAAATCACTCATGAGATTTGACCTGGTGATTGAGTATAGTCATTCAATAGGGACGAACCAATCGTTTGGATGAACCCTATTTATCAGTTCTATAAGTAAGCATTGGGATTGATCACATGTGTATACCCAAAGTAGTTATGAACCCATGGGGAACACTTACCTTAGTTATTTGTAAATCTTGATAATAATCACAATTACAATCTCGTTTTAATTTTTTTTTTTGAAACCCTCCAATTTGGAGACAACTTACCAACAAGTTTAAGTCCGGTATTAGTCTAGATCTTACCTTATTCCCTGTGGATTCAACCCCAACCTCTTTGTTGGGTTCTTTATTGACAACGTCCGCTTTATACTTTTTCATAAAGTGTGAGTTTGAGCGTTATCAAGCATTTAGACTAGCAGATGGGTTGGAGTGGGTACTATGCCGATACAGTACATGAATTTCTAGAGTTCCCTACAAGCCATTATTGGAAAGACAGAAATACTACTATCTAGCATGTGTGTGTAGATATACAGATCTTTGATAAACGTACATATATATAGATATGCTACATGTTATCTCGACATAATTCGAAACATGATATGAGATATATAGATATGATACAGGTATGATATTAGATGATACTAAGGAGGTGCAAATACATGCATATATCAGTATCCCTGGTGTGGACATGATTCCATGGGTATAATTGATTATTTTATAGTTGATGAATTATCTATGTTTCTTGATGGTTGTTGAGAAATGTATGTTAATGTGGTTACACATGCTCAATAGTTGATTTACTGATTTGACTGAATCTAAATTAATCAAGCTAAGTTGAGTTTATTATTATTTTTTGTGATGGCTATTCATGTTGATAGTGTTTCATACTGGGTTGGTCCTAACTGTGGGAGTGATTCCATTAATAGGTATAGAGCTAAAAATTATAAAAGATAATATAGATTATTGATGATTAACGATGGCTAAATAAAAGATAACCAACGTCAGTATCATATCGTTGAGTAAGTGAATGAATTGGGAGTAACTAAAACGGACTTAGTTAATGATGAGTTGGTAATTTACTAGCTCATTAGGCTTTAAATATGAGCTTTTGCTTAGTTTTCAAGTCATTTGAGAGGATTTTATGCTCTTCTCTTTAGTTTTTTTGTAGGTATTTAATTTAAGAAGAGAAAATAAGAACTTGGGCAAAAGCATGGAATTAAAGAAGAGGACTGAAGCTTGACCGAATGGGACTAGTGCTCCACCGGATGGAGCTGATGAAACGCCAGCTGAATACTGGAGCTTACTGGCTAGAGTGGAAGGTGCATCGGCAGAATGCGGGTCAGCACCTGAAAACCGCCGGTGCTAGCGCCAGTTGGACCAGGTTCACTGCCCTCACACCTGCGACGAAATGGCGTTCCACGGATGGGCATCGATGTAACGCCAGTGACTCACAAGTGACACCGCCTGTAGGAAGGGAGAAATCATCCAGCACGGAAATTTAGGAGCATTTTGACCTATTTCTATACATTCTTTAGAACGTACTATATCATTCCTACCAGATTTGTAGAGAGTAGAAAGTTAGAGATAGAATATTGCGTAGCTTTTTCTTCTTCTTCTTTTTCAAGGTAACATAACTCCATTGAAGATAATTGTGAGCTTGAATTTAACTCTTTATGATGAATGTTATGATTTTAATTGTTGATATAATTTCGTATTTCTCATAAATGAGTAGATAAATCTCCTTGCTTGGGGTGTGTGCATGAATCGGGGTTAAATTGGATTGGGTGTTTTTAGATTAATCTTAGAGTTACTTATTTAATATATCTATTATTTTATCTCAATTTATAATTAAATTACTCATAGTTGCAAATGTGGATTATATTTACTTGCTTTATTTTTGCTTGAAAAAGAGAAATTGAGTATGGGTGAGAAAGCAATGGTGGGTAATTTGTTGTTAACTGTGTCGGGTTAGGCTAGAGATAGCTAAAACTCATAATTATTCACCCATGAGAGATTTGAGGCTATAAATAGCTCAAACCTAACCCAAGTCTTATGGATATATTGTTTAGGACTTCAGAGTTTGAGAAAATCCGAGGTAAAAGGCACCTAAGTGGTTGAAAAATATCGGGTTTCACCTTATCCATGGCTATTTATATTTATGAGTAATAATTCGATTGTCTAGTCAAGTCCAATCCAATTGAAGCCCAATTCAAAAGCATACCCCTAGCTCTTGCTCACTTTTGTTAAATCAAGTTGGTTGTCTTGTTGATTGATCAATAGTTGTTTTTACATTTTAATTGCAATTTTTTGAACCCCCAAATTTTTATTTGTTTGTTTTAAATACAATGATGCTTCTTAGTTTGACTTGATAGACAACTTTTCTGCCATCTAAGTACTATTCCCTGTGAAATTCGTTCCCTACACTCGTCTGGTATATTTATTTTGCCAACGACCTTTTACACTCTCTTTATGAGGAGTGAATTTGGACGTTATCAAAAATGGCACTGTTGTTGGGGAATGGTGTTAGATATACCCTAATTGATTGTTGAGTTATATTAATTTAGCATCTTGTGTTTTGTTTTTACAATTGTTGTTGTTTTTGGGTACCTTTATAGGATGACTAATATTGGCCAACAATCTCAAGAGGGTTCCATGGATAGTCATACGGATCATGAAGATGATGACACCTATGATGCCAGATCTAGCAGGTGCCATTAGCCTACCACCCAGGTAGAGAATGTAGTGTTCTATGAGAACAACACAATGTTATACCTGCTACAAATGAAAGAACTCTTCATAGGTCAGCCTAGTGAAGAAGCAAATCGACATCTTTGAAATTTTTTTGAGATATGCCAACCTTTCAACATCACAAATATAAGCCAAGAGTCTATCATATTGAGGCTTTTTCCATTTTCCTTGACTAGGGAAGCGACTATGTGGCTTGAAGAGCTTCCTCCGAGATGCATCACTTCTTGGCAAGAATTGACTGAAGCCTTCCTAGACAGGTTCTTCCTCCATTGAGGATGTTGCAGCTACGAGATGATATTACCAACTTCAAGCAAATTATGAAGGAAACTTTACATGAGGTATGGTTGAGGTTCAAAAAGAAAGTGGCCCTATATCCCAACCACAGGCGTCCAATAGAGTGCTCCTTCAAAGTTTTTATCGTTGCTTGGACCTCATTAACAAGTCTGTGGAAAATAACTTGGCGGGTGGATCTCTCATGGACCAGCCCTATGGAATAGCTAGAGCCTTGCTAGATCGGATGACTAAAAGGAACTGAGCTTGGCACACGAGGGAAACTGAAGTACTTCCAAGTGGTATGGTTCAAGTTTTGTTACCACCGATATGAAAAAGAGGGATGAGAAGCGAGATGATACTTTGGTGAAAATGATGACCCATGTTGAGTTAATGGCGAAGCACATCATGGGGACGAGGTCTAAGAGCGTTAATGTCATGAGGACTCAAGGTCCAATGCCATATAAGGAGAAGCCTCGCCACCCAAGTTCGAAGAGGAGTGTCAATTCATGGCAAATCAAATGGGGGGTTCTCGCCCGGGGTACTTAGGTGCCAATCAAGGCCCTTGGCGATCAAGGGAGGAGAATCTATGTTAGAGGAACCAAGACAACCAGAACTAGGTTGATTATACTGAAAGATAGGGTAACCGAGATCAAAATCATGATGGGGAATGTTATCACTGAAGATCAAACCCATATGTCCCCCCTCCAGAGGCTGAATGTTATACCCCGTAGAATTTCTGGCACCTAAATGACTTATTCGCACGTTGGTTAAGCATATTTGAAAGCCATACGTGCTAAGAAAAGGCCCGGGAAAAGATCGGACGAGAAACCTGTCGAACCATCGCGGAAGGAGCCGAAGTAGAGCCCCTCCGCGATGGCAGCGTGTCACGGAGGTGGAGCCTCCGCGTTGGCTCCGTGACACGTTGGCCTTGTCCAGGCCCAAGTATATAAAGCCCCACTTCGGTTTTAAATGATTAAACCCTTATAAAATTCCAGAAACAGAGAGGAAAACGCAGGAGAAGGGAAAGGAACGAAGAAGTAATATAATTTTCGTCCGATTACGCTGCTAAACGTTGTCCAAACTCAAATTAACCTCAGATACCGAGGTATTTAGCAGCAGAGAGCATTCCTACGGATTTAGTTTCGTGAAATACGGCGGACGAATCGTCGAGCTACCGAGCTAAGGTAAGTGGAATTGCTCTAAATTAGTGTCCATGTGTTCCTAGCTGTGAAGTGAATATTTCTCCCTTCTGGACCGCTGAAATAGCGAGTTTTCAACCGTCTTTCGATAATGCTAAGTTTAGGCTATAAACTATATCAAAAGTGACGTTGCTCTTTACAATAAAGTTGTATTTAGTATTAATTGACATATTTATGAATGCAGTTGAGAGGAAATAGTTGAAGTACCGACCGAGCCTCGTCCGACAGACGGATAGTTCGAGGATAAGGTATGTAAAGTTAGTTTCCTCGGCAAGTTAAGTAATCTCGGTACAGTACAATAATTTAAAGGCCAATAGAATGTTCAAAAGTCATGTGTTATGTTTATTACGAATGTCGGTACGATATTAAAAGCATCGAGTTATAACTTACGTGAAACTTGCTAGCACGATATAGATTCTAATACAGTGTTAGGAACTGCACAGCGTGCTCAGTATGTGATCTGACACAGAATGTTAGGATATCATTGTATTCAGTTGAAATCCAGAAAGCAATGTAATATCTGTAAGACATCTCAGAAATAGAACGATAAGTTAAAGCGAAGTTAGAAAGCATATTAGGACTAGTAAATCATGTTACCATAGAAACTCAGTATACAGCATAGTTTCAGCAGAAAGACTATATCTTGTTCAGCATTAGCCCCAGTACAGTCTGGCAGAAGACTATATTTGTACATATATACTATTACCAGCCTCAGCATGCATTAAGTACGTACATATTACTATCGCTAGCTCAGCATATAATATATACAAATACTTTACCACTATTAGCTTCAGTATGTGGGACATGCAAATAGTATTACTAGTTGAGACTGTTGTATGGTTTGGGGTTGGACTACCTAGCATCCATGACCGCCCAGGGTTGATAGCTGTATCGACTCGTCCGCCAGAGGACGAGGATACGTCGCTCTACGGAGTGGCATGCCGTCCCACAGGGGACGAAGATGGGATGCCAGTTTTCCCCATATTGTGCCTTGGTCGGCCCTTATACACCCCCGTCGAGCGGATACGCCCGGGGTGTTGATTCAGGAGTCCTCCGGACTCAGATGCAGTTATAGTCAGGGGCTCAGCGAGCCCAAGTGCATACCCAGGGGACCGGCAGGATGCTTATAGCTATTATAGGAGATGGGATGACCGGGGTATGGGTATAGATTCTGTGCTGGTTGTACCTCCCGGCTTATGGGGGCCGGGTAAGGTTTGTGTGTGCTATGTTATGTTATGTTATGTTATGCCATGTTACGTTAGATACGAGTAGATCGACAGTAGAATGATACGTCTCCAGGTATGACTCCTACTCCTTCCAGTATAATTAAGAGAAGGTATGACTTACATTATCAGACAGTTAATCTATTCCTTCCTACTTCAGTTTCATCAGTTATATTGTTGTTTTCAGATATTTCTTTCAGTTATTGCTTTACATACTCAATACCAGCGGTACTGATGCCCGGTGGGGCGCTGCATTACTTGCCTGCAGGTATTCATAGACGAGCAGGCGATACCACATGATTCCTGTCAGCGATCGAGTATTCAGCTCCTGTCATCCGGAGACTGAATTCCAGAGGTGTATTTCATTTTCTTTGTTGTATAGTACGGGTAGGTCGGGGCCCTGTCCCGATCATTTCTATTATTATTCCTAGAGGCTTACAGTCTGTATATATTTTCCTGTGGTCAGATGAGCCGGTCGTGTGGGGCCATGCAGTTGTATAGCTGTTAGTACTTCTGTTTCCTTTATGTTGGCCGTGTGGGGCCATAGCTTGACAGTAGTGGTGACCTTGCCGGTCACGTAGCTATCCAGTATTTCATCGTTGAGTTAAAGATAACTAGACAGCATGGTGGCCTTGTCGACCCGCATAGGTTTCCCTATATTGATATGTTTCTGGTTAGCTGTCAGCACAGGTACAGGTGGCTATAAGCCTAGTCGGTCCGAGGCTGTATTTACAGCAGTCATATAGCCCGTTGTTTCCCTGAATCTGAGTTAGATCCAGCCAGGCACCAGATGTGCTTGGGCTCAGCAGTCTAGCAGTTCAGGTCCTAGTAGGGCACCCGGTGCCAGTCATACCCCCCAAGACGGGGTGTGACACTGAAAACCCCCAATAACGACCTAGTGTGAGTGATGTGGGAAGCACCAAGATAGAGGAGATGTTGGCTATAGTACTCAAGAGAGTGTAATCCACCAATAGTAGAGTCAAGGAATTTAAAGGGGAGGTGTCAAACCTCGCCCAAACAGTGAAATCCGACTCGGCATCGATTAAGCATTTGGAATCGCAAATGAATAATTTGTCTTCCCAAATGAAAGGGACACTTTCTAGTAACACCGTACCCAACTTGAAGAAGGATGGTCATTATATGGAAATTGTGACTAGAAGTGGCAAAGTATTGGAAAATGTAGGCGTGATGCCCAAAGAGGTTGTTAACACAAAAATAAGTAGTGATAAAGTAAAGGATGCAGTGTCAAATGCACCAGAGGTAGTGAATGATGAAGAAGAGTTGGATGAGGGAGAAGTTGATGTAACTCTCATGAAGATATTGTTGAAGAGGAAACAAGCAAAGAGACTTTACTTGACATAGGCCAAGATCCTAGAATTTCACCTCCATATCCTTAGAGGTTAGCCAATAAAAAAGAGGACAATCAGTTCTAAAAATTCATTGAGATGTTTAATAAATTGTCTATCAATATACCTCTAGTGGATGCTTTGGTCCAAATGCCCGATTATGCCAAATTTATGAAAGATTTGTTGAAGAAAAAGAGGATTGTTGATGCTGGTATCGGGGAAGTGACACACCATTGTAGTTCCATGATAGCAAACAACCTCTCTTCCAAAAGAGGATCGGGGAGCATTCACTATCCCCTGCACCATTAGGTTGTATGTGTTCAAAAAGGCCCTATGTGATCTTGGGTCAAGCATAAACCTGAGGCCTCTCATTATTTTGAAGAAGTTAGGGTTGGGGAGTCCCAAACCCACCTCAATGAGGCTGTTAATAGATGATTGATCCATAAGGAACCGGTGGGAGTATTGGAGAACGTCAAGGTTTGGGTCGACAAGTACATCCTTCCAGCTGACTTTGTCGTGCTTGATTGTGGTATGGATGTTGAAATACCTATCATCTTGGGGAGACCATTGCTTTTTAAGGGCAGAGCTTTGGTAGATGTGGAGCTTGATAAGTTGAAATTTCGAGTGGGAGGTGAGGAAGTTACCTTCAAGGTTTGTCAAACCACTGATCCCCCGGATGAGTGTAAGGTAATAGGGGTTTTGAATGATGAGGCAGCACAAGACGAAGGTTATATTGATGAGGCTGATTCAGAGGATGACCCTCCAGAAAATTGATATTTGAGGAAGTGTCCGTCGTGCCACAATGTTAAATAAGGCGCTTCTTGGGAGGCAACCAAAGTATTTTTGTGTTTTGATACCTTGATGCTATGTTGATTTTTGTTTTTGTAGGATGATTGGATGAGAAACAAGGAGAAGGAAACAAGGGGGCCATTGCACTAGACCGGCAAAAACTGGTGGTCATGCGCGAGTCACCGCCCACATGCAGGTGGAATCCACAATATAAAGGAAAAGAGGAGAGAATTAGTGATTCATTGACGAAGCGCCGGTGTTTATCTGTGAAACATCGGTTCATCGTCGATTACAACTAGTGCACCTGAAGAAATTCTGGAAATGTAAATGTGAGCTATGACTCACTGGCAAAACGCAGGTGGAGACCCGCAAAACATCCGGTCACCCAGTTTGAACAAAGTGAACTAGGCACAGGGGCAGGTTACCGACACTTGAATCGGAGAACCGCCGGTACCCACCGACGGTCGCACGTCTAGCACTTATAGAGGTAAGTAAGTGTATATTGAACCTTTACTGACCCATTAACTCGACCCATTAAACTTTAAAAATTATCCAAACCAGTCAAACACACTTTTTAACCTTCCAAAAACCTTCTCTCTCCACCTTTTCACCTAACCACACCCTTTTCACTTCCAAACTTCCCTCCATTAAAACCCACCATTAATATCCACCTTTCCACTACCCAATCACATTCCCTCTCTTCAACCTATATAAATCCCCATTCTCCTTCTCTTATTCTCACTTCTACTCACTCAAACTCTCTCTTAGCAATATATACTTTCACTCTTTGAATCATCATTGTTGGGAAAGCGCAAAGCTTTAAATTTTTGCACTTTTTCTCAAATTCTCAGAGTGGTATGTGTATCCCAACTTTAATGTTGCTTGTGTTTGCAAATGTGAATCTAAAATCAAGCATGATAGATAAGAAATTATCCCCCACTCATGTTCCCCATCTCTTATATTATGCTTTTTCATGATTGAATGTTTTTCATATTGTGGGTATGTTGGGGGTGGTGATGAAATGCTAAATAGTGATGTGGGTATCTTATGTGATAAAATGTTTTATGCATGGTGTGCTTGATATACTAGTTGGGGGTGAAGTCTGAGTAGCCCCATGTGCTTAAAATGCATGATTTGCCCGATGATAGATAGAGTGACGTCTTTCTTAAGGGTAAATTGTCATTTTTATTTTTATTGTGTTGCTTGAGTGAATAAAATCGTAATGTGCAATGAGTGAGTGAGTCATGAATGTGAAGAATTTTTGTTTAACTGAGTTTGAGGGTAAAAATTCACTGAATGACGTTCACCGGTGAACCGCCAGTCAGGCCTGGCGAAACACCGGTTGAAATGCAGGTCAGGATGCCAAGCTTCAGGCCACTGCCCTGACCCATGTTTCACTTGCACTTCGTGGGTCAAGACCAGCGAAATGTCGGATTAATGATGGTTCACCCAGTCTTATGTAAAGCACATGCAGTTCAACGGCAAGTCGCGGGTCCCCACTTGCATTTCGTTGGTACCACCAGTACTTGATTTTGACCCTTCAGTTTGTTTGACATCCAATCTTTATAATTTCTTTCCTTAGCTCAGAATAGATGTTAATTTTTCTTTTCTATTATGAAAAATACAAGAATACAAAAAAGAAATATTATTTGTATGGCACTAACATGGCTTTACAAATATGACTTCATCCAAACAACCCAGCAAGGTAAAAGCCCGGCTACATCCAAAAGCAACAAAAAAGGAAAAGCCAAGTCAACCCCAGCCCTCGCCAACACAAGAGAAGCCATCATATTTTGTGTGCTCGATATGAAGGGCCACTATGCTATTTGTGAAGGGCGCTCTATCACAGTTGAGAAGAGGTTCGATTTGGTGGGGCTGAGGGGTAACTTCCCCAACATCAAATTCCTAGTTCGACCACAACTAATGGCATGTATTTGCTGAGCTATTGTCAGATTAATACACCAACTTGGTGCCTGAGTTTTATATTTCATATCAGGCACGACAGGAGGCCATGAAGTATAGAGGAAAAGTTGATAAATTCCCTTTACTACCTTCAGTTCGGATCAGGGGTGTAGAGGTCTATATCACCCCATACGTTATCAATGCATTATTTTGGGCTGATAAGATTGGCCCAAGAACTGAGTACACCGAAAAAATGGCCAACAAGGAAAATCAGTTTAGTTGGATAGCTCCGGGCATTGCCAGTGGCCATCCATAGGTTTCTATAGGGAGTGAGATTTCTAGGCAGGATTTGAAGTTTGAGGACAAGTTGTGGCTTGATTTCTTTTGTGGCCGCATCATGTGCTCGAAGAATGATCAATGGGCCAATTTGGAGGTGACCATTCTAATTGCTTGCATTATGACAAGGGTACCAATAAAATTTGGGGAAATAGTGGCCATGCAAATGAAAAGAAAGACAAGGCAAGATGAAACTTCAATGCCCTATGCCGTGATTATATCCCAGGTTTTCCTTAGAGCAGGAGTGCCATTATTCTTGAATGAACCCCCCAACTCCTATACTGGTGTGATTACTATTGATGGGAAGAGAGACATGGAGGCTCCCCAGAGCAAACAAAAGAGGATGCAAGCCTTTTAGGACCCCGAGGAGTCTATCTCCCATGGTAGAGGGGAGACCTCCATTGCCCCCGATCTCAAAATGCCACATCCTGATACATCAGGCCATGCTTCCGAAGAAGCACCTATTAGAGGATCCTCACCTCCTCCCACATCCTCCAGCTCAAATGGCATACAAAAGCTAGCCGAAGTGACTACTTCTCATGAGAGCCATCTCTAAAAGCTAGCCCAGAGTCTCCTCGCCCTTATTTTTAGAATCGTGAAGCGGGAGATGAAAAATGTTTATGATAGCTTAACCAAGCTCTGCTCTCGAGTGGATGTAGTGGAGGGAGCAGTGACATCTTTTTGGGCTGATATGCAGGAATGGATGGAATGAGTGCCACAGGTAGACCAGAATTTGAGTGCTCTTGACATATCAGTGGCTACCCCATCCACAGCCTGGGGCCCTATTGATGATTTATTTGATGGCTTGGGCGAGGATAAGAAGCCATATGTGGCTGGCTTTGATGATGATGAAGAAGATGAGGAGTAGCCATTTCAAGGAGTTTCCACCACCTTTTTTGTTTTTCATGCATACATTGGGGACAATATATTATTATAGTTAGGAGTGGGATGAGTGTCTCTCTTGTGGTTATTATTTGTGAATTCTTGTTCCCTTGTCTTCTGGTATTTTTGTTGCCCTTGTCGGGCAAAATTTCTGATGTTGTGGATGGTTGGTAGCTTTTACTTGTTATTTGGTTGTTGCCCTTATCAGGCATGTGATGAAAAAAATGAATAAATAATTATTCTTAAAGTGTTAGTGCAAATGATGAGTTATTTTAAATTACAAAATGTTGTTGACCCATGTTTTGATTATCTCCTTTTATTTATAGTAGTTAGTGAATAAACTCCAAGGATTTTCTTTATACCATGATTTTTTCCTAAGGAGCGATTTTTTTTCTTTTGTTGTCGAACCATGTGGCATTTTCCAATTTTGGATTGAGAGGCGACTTTCTTAAGGAAAAATGCCAAGTCTAAGTTCTTTTGAGTTAATGGTTGCAATGGCTTCCGAGAGGTACCACTAGAAATTTTTTGCAAAAGGTGTGGCTGTTGAAAAATAAATAAATTTTGAGAAAAAAAGGCGCATTTTAATTTGCGAAGTTGAGTACTCTTTTTTTATAAATTACACATTCTTGGTTTGGCTTCTTGATTCTCATGTGATCTTGTTTTATGACTCTTGATGAGGTGATGAAAATGGTGTGAAACCCTTGGAGGGTGATGCTTTATGGGAAAGGTTTTAGTTTAATTTTCTTGCATGAACGATTGTCTAGAACTTGCCCCAAGTGTGACTCAAGGTGAAATCTTAAATGTGGTTTCCCTTGGAATATGATTTTAGGCTTTCTTTTGGATAGTTACTTTACCCATATGACCTCCTTGAACATGAATCCTTGTTAGCCAATGTTGAGCCTTTAAGCCTTTTCCTTGGAAACTACATTACAAGCCTAATACCCCTTTTGTAATCCCTCTTTGGCACCCATCCTCCCTAGTGCTAGTTGTGAGAAGAAATTCAAAAATGATGCTCGAAGTTCCAAGAGTGTGGGAATAGAAAAGGGAAAGATGAGGAAAAAGCCTAAGTTTGGGGGTTGCAAGAAGGAAAATAGGGAAAAACAATGTGAACTTCAATATGAGGTAGTACCACATCATGAAAAGAATAAATGAATTGCTTGAGTGAAAAGAGCTAAATGGTAAAAAAAGGTGCTTTCTCTTGCTCAAATAAGATGAAAAGTGGTTACTAAGGAGAGATAAGGAGGGCTTTTGTTTCAAAAGTGGGAATGATGTCAAGGAGAAATAAGGTGAGGTAATCTAAGAAGAAAATAGAGCATGCACTAAGATTCACAAAAGGGCATTAGGGAGGTTCTAGTCACCAAAACTTAAAAGTCATCCTACCTTTACCCCTAGCATACATAATGACCTCCAAGTCCTAATTGATTTTGAGTGTAATAACTCTACATTAATGGCAAGTTACACAAAGGGTAAGCCTATGAGTCAAGTTATGTACATGAAATTTCTTTGTGAGAGTGAGCGTATTTGTTTCATTCTATAATCCCTTGAATGAGAATTGATTGATGATTAAATGGGATTATATCCTGTTGTGAGTAGCATCACCACCTTGCGAACATGCTTGCACGTGCCAAAGATATGATTGAGACAAGATTGTGATGAGCTTGAAGGTAAACTTTTAATGTGAATTTTTAATGACCTGAGATGCTTTATAAGCTTGTTGTGACCATCAAGGCCCCTTGTTTTGAATGAAGAAATCAAATGTGAATCATTCTAAATTGATTTTGATTATCTCTTGCAGCATTTACATAAAGTGTTGAGTCTCCTCTTTTCTTTTGTGTTGATGAGTGATCTTTGGGTTGTTTAGGCCGTAGTGGTACCTGATGCATAATCTCGTATGACATGATTATTCCTAAAGTTTAGATGTAAAGAATTGCATTACTTTTGAGGACAAGCAATGTTCATGTTTGGGGGTTTGATGAGTTGGTAATTTACCAACTCATTAGGCTTTTAAACATGAGCTTTTGCTTAGTTTTCAAGTCATTTGAGAGGATTTTATACTTCTTTCTCTTTAGTTTTTGCAGATATTTAATTTAAGAAGAGAAAGTAAGAACTTGCGCAAAAGCATGGAATTAAAGAAGAGGACTGAAGCTTGACCGAATGGGATCGGCACTCCACCAGATGGAGCCGGCAAAACGCAGGCTGAAACGCAGGAGCTTATTGGCTAGAGTGGAAGGTGCACCGGCGGAATGCGGGTCAGCACCTGCGAACCACTGGTTCCAGTGCCAGTTGGACCCAGGTTCACTGCCCTCATATCTGTGACACAACGGTGTTTCGCGAATGGGCACCCATGGAACGCCAGTGACTCGCAAGTGACACCGCCTGCAAGAAGGGAAAAATCGTCCAGCACGGAAATTTAGGAGCATTTTTTATCTATTTCTGTACATTCTTTAAAAATTACATATCATTTCTTTCAGATTTGTAGAGAGTAGAAAGTTAGAAATAGAATATTAAGTAGCTTTTTCTTCTTAGTCTTCTTCAAGGTAACATAACTCCATTGAAGACAATTGTGAGGTTGAATTTAACTCTTGATGATGAATGTTATGATTTTAATTTGTTGATATAATTTCGTATTTCTCATCAATGAGTGCTAAATCTCCTTGCTAGGGATGTATGCATGAATTGGGGTTAAATTGGATTGGGTGCTGCTAGATTAATCTTAGAGTTACTTATTTAATATAAATATGTTATTTTCTCCCACTTTATAATTTTAAATTACTCATAGTTGCAAATGTGGGTTATGTTTACTTACTCTATTTTTGCTATAAAAAGGGAAATTGAGTATGAGTGAGAAAGCAACGGTGGAAAATGGGGTGTTGATTGTGTAGGGTTAGGCTAGAGATAGTTAAGACACATAATTATTCACCCATGAGAGATTTGAGGCTAGAAATAGCTCAAATCTAACCCAAGTCTTATGGATATATTGTTTGGGACTTTGAGATTTGAGAAAATCCGAGGTAAACGGTACCTAAGTGGTTGAAAAAAATCGGGTGTCACCTCGTCCATGGCTATTTATATTTATGAGTAATAATTCGATTATCTAGTCCAGTTCAATCCAATTAAAGCCCCATTCAAAAGCATGCCCCTAGCTCTTGCTCACTTTTATTAAATCAAGTTGGTTATCTTGTTGATTGATCAATAGTTGTTTTTATATTTTAATTGCTATCTTTTGAAACCCCAAATTTTTATTTGTTTGTTTTAAATACAATGATGCTTCTTAGTTTAACTTGATAGACAACTTTCGTGTCATCTGTACTATTTCCTCTGGAATTCGACCCCGACATTCGTCAGATATATTTATTTTGCCAATGACTGTTTACACTCTCTCTTTACGCGGAGTGAATTTAGACATTATCACTTAATGAAAATTGAAACAGGTAATGGTAAGGGGATCTTAGTCTTAAAAAGGTTGTTGAAATAGAAAAGTACCACTGATATCGAGATACTTCTTAAGTAGGTTATGTTGTAGAGGGAGAGTTTTTGCTGCTATGGGATCGCGACAGTGGTCAAGTCACCGCTGCAGCGAGACAAAGGTGCCAGTGTAGGAATTGGGTAGTTGATGAGTTGATTGTTGAATTTATAGTACTTACATAGAAGTAAGATGGAGTTGATGAATTGATTGTTGAAGCTATGGTGTATACATATGTGTATAGATTAATAATTATACTTAATTGATGAATTAATCAAGAACTGGACTTACCCTAGGTGTATGTTATTGTTGTGGATAGTGAGGGTTAATCAATTTCATGTTCATCCTGTATTGTTGCGTAAATTACTCCTAGCCGGCCGATTATGCCTACCAGTACGTGTGGTGTACTAATACTAACTTGTTGCACCCCTTTGGGATATTCAGCATCAGCTTCCGCATTCTCTCCGCAGGTGAAACTATGTCATTTATTTTGTCAGTATTTCAAGTAGAGCTCTTGTACCCTTCTAGACTAGATTCTTGGAGAGTCATGGTTTCTAGAGGAATTTTATTGTAAGATTTAAAATATTATGGACTAATGTAATTTAATGAGAATATTTAATGCTTTTACATCTTGTTCAAAAAGGGGTTCTCCCATCGAGGTAAAGTCGATGTAGGTGCTCGCACAACCCGCCCATTTAGATCGTGTCAAAAAATAATAAATATAATATATAATTAATATTTATAGCCATATTTAATATTCAAAATTTATAAAACATTTTAGTTTATATATTGAATATTTGCCAAATAAAATGACAAACATATCAAAGTATTTTTGAAAAAATAATTTCAAACTTTATAAAAATATTTTATATCAAATTATTTGAACTATAGAAAATTAAATAATTAATTAAAATATGGAGGACTAAAATTGGGTGTCAACATATGCAATTTTAGTTTGGGTATATTCCTTACAAATTTATTCACTACAAGAAAGTATGAAGTGTATTCAACAATACATACCCAGTAAAATTCCACAAAGTGGTGTCTGAGGAGGATAGCATGTAGGAAGACCTTATTCCTATTATAGAGGTAGAGAGGTTATTTGTGATAGACCCTCCTCGACTCAAGGAAAAATAATCTAGAAAAAAGGTCATAAAAGTACAAGAAACAACATATATTAACAAAAACAATAGAATAGTAACTACAACAAAATAATATGTTTATCAAAGTACAAGAAATAACAGATAGTAACAAAAATCGAAGGACAAGAAACTTCAAGACCAATACTATGACTACTAGTACAGATAGATAGCAAGACAACACACTGTTACCTATTAGCTTTCTACCTTAATCCACGTCCTCCACAACCTCCTGTCTAAGGTTATGTCCTCGATAAACTAAAAAAAATATCATGTCATGTATAATCACTTTTCCCTAATATTTCTTTGTTCCGCCTCTACCTCTCCTGAAATCATCCATAGTCAACTTCTCACACCTTCGCAGTGGGGCACCCGTGCATCTCTGCTTCACATGTTCGAACCATCTCAGTCTCGTTTTCCCCATCTTGTCCTCTACCGAAGCCACTCTCACCCTGTCCCGTATATCCCATTTCTAATCCTATCTCTTCTAGTATGCTCACACATCCATCAGAACATCCTCATTTCCGCAACTTTTATTTTCTGAACATGAGAGTCTTTGACTTGCCAACATTCCGCTCCATACAACTTAATATATTTTCACTAAATTATCCTTAATTTAATAGTACCAATTTAACAATGATTTCTTGATTATATAATAATTTACTTATCTAAATAAGATTAAATAAACAATAATTAATACCTTCTTAATAATATAAAAAATCATTTATTTCCGTCATTGACTTATCCCAACAAATAAAATGCAGACTGTTCCTATATTGGTTTAAACAGTTAGAGAAGGGACAAAACCTAAAAATCAATGTAAAAACGGTAGCTCTCACTTTAAGAAAAACACAATTGTCTAACGAAGTAGTTGAAGTTGAGAGGATTCGGTAGGCATCTACCATACCATTGTTGTTTTATCTTTAGTATCTAACACTTTGAACCCAAGCTTTAAAGCAAAGATTACATGATTAGTTCCACATCTACCAAATTAAAGATTTAGTTTCTTAAAGAAGTCATTGAGCACTATCATTTTCATAAAAAAAGTACTCCCTCCATTTTACTTCATTTCTCATAGTTTAACTTAATGAAATTTAATTTTAATAAATTATAAATTTTGATTTTAAATATGTCATAATAGTTATCTGATTATAAAAATTTTAAAACTTATAACTTTAAACATATATTAACATTTGTGCGTTATAAAAATGTCACATTAAAAAATTATTGATAGGAACGTGCATGTCTTTTTTTAAGAACAAATTCATAAGAAAATAATATTAAGCAAAATGCAAAGGGAACAGCCAAACATGAAAAGAAAATTCTACATTTAGTCTCTCCCAAATAACCATATTTTGTTTCTTAGCTAGTAAGTGGGTTGTTGAAAATCTTTATCTATCATTGACAACACAAATAAAGTGGTTAGCAGCTACTCCAATTAGGCAGAAATATACTCCGATTTTGTAACAAAAACCAAAAGAAAGAAGAGTTTGAAATATTTATCTTTCCCAGGGTGGTCCAAAGACAGCAGAAAATTAAAAAGAAAATGCAGCTTTTGCTTTTTAAATAATATTGATACCTATTCATAATTTGGCCTTTATATAACAAAAAATTATATAGTGAAACATTCTTGTATGTGTCTCTAGGTGGTGTTGGACCATATTCATTAATGTCGCCATTAACAAATTTAGTTCTCCCTTGGCTTCAAAATAATTGTCACCTTACTTATTTTAGAGTTAATTTGATTAATTTTTAAAATTAAATCAGATTAGATTAATTTAATATTTTAAAATAATTTATATTTAAATATTTAAAAATTATATGAAGAGAACTATAAATTACAAATTTTTACATATCAATATAATAAAAAAATATATATTTAAAATATTGATCAAAAATATATTATTTGACTTTAAAAAAAGAATTGCGACACATATTTTAAAATGGAGGGAGTAGTACCACAGAAGACAGAAGAGAATGAAATTAACTTTCACAAGAGAGTTAGCTTTAGCAATTTAATAAAGAAAAAAAGTAGTTGATTTGTTGCCGTATGAAATTATTTTGTAAAGTATAAACAACTTTCTGTCTCATATATAATTGACCTTGTCTGTTGTATTTTCCCCTTTGTAACCCACCCCAAAAAAAAAGAACCTCTAAGACGTTGGAAGATGGACAATTCTAAAAAAATATAGTAAATGAGAAAGTGGGGGTGGGAGGTAAGGCATTTTATGCCGGGTGAGGCGTAAGTCTGGAGGTACAGGGCGTAAGTTTGAAGACACAGGGAATAAGTCTTTTGAATCGATAAAGCATATATTTCATGTATTATTAATTTTATAATTTTATTATTAAAAAAAATAAAAAAAATAATATTTTTAATAATTCTGTAAATATTCAAATAAATCACTAATATATAGAAAAATATATTGTAATTATTATTTGAAAAAAGTAACAACAATAAAAAATGATAATAACTGAAATAATTTTTAAAATAAAATCATCATCTACTTTATTATTGATCTCCACATCTACAAGCTAGTTCTTCTCACTCTGAACTAACATTTTTGCACGGATTATTATTGTTTGTAAATTTCAAAGAAGAAGAAGGATAAATAGTGTAAAAGAAATACTGTACCAAAATATAGATAAAGTTATATCTGAAATATAGTGTTATGGAATCTCTATCCTATCAATTTTAAACATAATCATCTAAAAAAATATTTATGACTATTTCATTTTTTTATGATATATTTAGGAATAATCACTACCACATGAAAACATGATAACATAAAGTATAAATATCATTACATCAATAATAAAAAATATTATTTATAAGACAAATACTTTTAAAATGATAAAAATTAACTTTAATGTCCAAAATGCTTTTACGCTTGGGACTTACGCTCTAAATTTTAAAGCTTGCACTTTATAAATCTAAGTCTTTTATTTACATTTCAAAATATTTTTAATGCATTTTATTTTGAGACTCATCTCAAAAACGTTTTTGAAAATACTGATCCGCAGAATAATATTCTCAAGTCATTTCAAGATTCAATTATTTAAACATTCTCAAGGAAAAGCAGACTAGGCGCTTTACTGGTCTAGAAGTAGAAGTATGTGTGGGGACTTGCAATAGAACACTTTAAATGGTTTTAATTAATTGTAGTTGCACCATTTAATTAGTTGTGCTTTTGTAGTGAAATGCTCACATTAAAGGATTAATTTATTGAACATTTGTTCTACTTTAACGAGTAGAATAAAAAAATGCATATTCATCAAAAAAAATTAATAAGAATAATAGTTTGATTAATATAATTTTATTAATCTTTTAAAAATATATAAGAATAATTCGTATTACATTTAAAATGATTTTAAGTACTAAAGGTAGAATTGAAAAAGACACAATCAATTATCTCTTTAATTTTGAAACTAGCAAGTATTTTGAAACAACTATTTTTAATATACCTAATAATTAAAATGAAACGGAGGGAGTATAGCTGAAATCTCTAAGTATAAGCTATGCCTATATGTATAATTTTATTCCCTCCTCTTCGAAACAAGTTAGTTTTAACTTTTTTCATGTCTACTAAGAAAAAAAATAAATATAAAATATTTTTATTGAATTAGTTTTATTTATAAATATTTCTTTAGAATTAATGGACCGTTTGGTTACTGAATAAGGCTCAAGTTAATACTTGAATAACTTGGCTATTCATGTATTAATTTTATACATTGTTTGGTTTTCAAATAGGATAAAAGTTATTTATGTGTTAATTTTATACAATGTTGGGTTGTTAGGTTTCAAATGTTGTATAAAAGTTATCCATGTGTTAATTTTATACCGTGTTTAGTTGTGTTTTAGTAATTCTACATAATTAATACTCATATAACTTATGAAAAAATCTATGTATAATTATATGCGGGGTAGAAGGTGAAATAAGTTTGTGGATATTAATTATACGTGAATTAAATTAATAAAATTACATATTTACCCTTATCAATTTACTTTTAATTTTTTTTAATTTGATACTTCTATTTAAAATTATCACTTTCTTCTCTCTCTCTCTCTCTCTCTCTCTCTCTCTCTATATATATATATATATATATATATATATGAAACTATTATTGATCCACTTTTAAATGATTGGATACCTAACTGACATGACCAAAATTGGCGGGTCATGCGGGCAACTACATCGACTCTAACTCGATAGGAGAACCCCTTGTTAATTACACATAAAAATACTTAGAAATCTCTCATTTGCCTTTACATAGATCAAACAATAAGCAAAAAGTACCATAATAACCCCGACTCAACAAAGACTTCCCCCAAAATCTTGTATAAACAGGTAAAAGAGCTCTACTTGGAGTAACTTGACAAGGTAAGATGACATAGCTTCACCTGTGGAGAGAATACGGAAGCTGATGCTGAATACGCCACGACAATCATAAAACTTCTATCTGCCACAACCTATACCAAAAAGGTGTAGTAAGGTAGTATCAGTACACCACATGTACTGATAGGCATCATCGACTGACTAGAATTAGTTCATGCAACAGTATAAAATTAATATGCAATCAAAACCAATTAATTTTAACAACAATTCATCATGTTATTGATATAAGTACATTCACTCAAAACGGGTAGTTTTTAGATAACACGAAAAATCAACCAGAGTAAAGTATTAAGCTGGTCTGCTCACTGGATTGGGCCTTGCTGCAACGGTGGTATGACCGCGACAGCAGTCTCATCGTAGCGGTAAGGTCACTGTTGCAGCGGTACTTCATAGGCAGTAACTCGACCAAGCTGTCAACCTTAGATTCCTCACTTGGCATTTTCTCACAATCAGCTTATCAACTCCGAACAAGTTTATGAATAACCAAAACACAACAACCAACTCATCAACCTATCATATTGAATATATACATGAATTTTCAACAGTCAATTCATCAACTTATCACTTTGGCTATATACGTGAATCCTCAATAATTAATTCATCAACTTTTCAAAGTTTAACAGCTAATCTTTGCAATTATGAAGTAGGTTATGACCAACACATCAATATTTCATTACAATCAACTATACATTCAAACATCTCAGTTCATACGGTTCTTATAGCTTAGAACTCAATCCTCACTAGCTAGCTCTCCATCAATATCATACTATTGGTAAGGTGCCGGCATACGCCTCCATCACCTCACTCTACACACTCTCACAGAATATCACTGTACACACATGTCAAAGGGTTTTATTTCTACTCTTCCAGTCATGACCTGTAGGGGACTCTAGAAATTCATGTATTGTACCAGCGTGTACCCTCTTTCACTCATCTGTTCATCCGGATGATCTCCTCGGACACGAGCCACTCAATTATAACCGTTCACCCGGATGCTCCCTTCGGGCATGAGTCACTCATCTCAGGATAAAGTATATTATCCACTTTCATTCTCATAATCTATATGTTATCTATCGGTCATTTAGTAT
This sequence comes from Datura wrightii, assembly GCA_035772735.1. Classification (NCBI taxonomy): domain Eukaryota; kingdom Viridiplantae; phylum Streptophyta; class Magnoliopsida; order Solanales; family Solanaceae; genus Datura; species Datura wrightii. The sequence continues at coordinate 176,848,061 of JASDFA010000018.1, read as the reverse complement.
GACTTTTCATAGGCATCATGTTTCCCTCATCAACTTAGTTATATTTATCAATATTCAACCACTTACATGGAAATTTAAAAGGACACATACAATATCTCATGCACCCAAAATTTCACAACATTTATTAACATTCTTCAACTTACAAGCATACTTAACACATCATCACATTAGCAACAAGTAGTGTTTGTAGACCAACTAAGCATATTTTTACTCCACACATACACACCTCATTATATAAAGTCTAACTCCTTATAAAATCATAACCTACTACCTTTCTAGTTATTTGTCAATTAGCAAAGTCTTGTATAATCTATCACAATTATAACCCACATAATGTAACCTTCACATTTTATTAGTTCAACCTGTCCTACCCTCTCATCTAAGGACCTATCAGACAGTCCAGTTCTTTTCATGTTAATCATCATATTGTTCATATTAGTTCCCATTTCAAGACAACTTGCTCAGCCTCATCTTTGACCCCTTAACCTATTCAGTCCCAAAATAAACTCGTTAATGCACCATGATCCTTCCCACACACTCCAGGTTAGTTACCCACCTTGGCATTATGGGTGCAAAAATACCCGTTCCTCCCTCACCTCGGATTCGTCTTAAGTTAGTTAATTTATACTACCTGTCATATGTTATCGTTCTAACAATTAAGCTACAACATCCAACTCATATAACCAAAACTAAGTCGGATCACTCGCCTCTTCCATTTATGCATACTATTACAATCATTCAACCAGGATCATACCACCAAGATTGCACTAGCAAAATTTACAACCAAGAACAACTGCAAACACAAGTCATCAAGAGTATTTTATCAAGAATATCAAATCAAAAGTGCACCTTCCCTTATTAATTATCAACTATATTTACCCTTCCCACATGCTCTCACACTAAGGATTAATCCTCCAATTTTCATGTTTACATCACTGCAATCTTTCATCATGTTATCATATTTTGTGACCCCTTTATGCTCATCAATTATACATCGATAGTACATACGAATATGTTTCACTAATCATAGTCTAACATAAAAGTAATCCATAACCTACTCGTATGCCAAGCTAAAGCCTAGAAAGTGATGGGATTCCATTTCTTATTTCGGATCCAGCACTTCTTGAAGAATTTCACCAGGGAAGATGGTAAAGTCCTTCCCTTCTCTAGCCACCCTCTTCCTCTGCTAAAATAACTAGAATTTGCTTCCAGGGCGTTTTTAATGAATAAACCTTGTTTAATAGGATCTGAGTTTTAAAAAGTGAGAAAACAAGAAGTTCTAGTCTGCATCTCCCACTGCAACGATGTGTGCTCCGCTGCAGTTGTCCCGCTATGGCGAGAAGTGTCTGTTGTAGCTATCCTGTCTTTGGGCTCACAAATTTTTTTAATTCTGCCCCTTTTTAGTAGCTAGCAATAATTATTTCCATTCTTAACAAAGCTACTATCAGTCCTGCATCAAAAAAATTTTAAATTATCGTGTCAATATTGTCAGGGTGCTATAATAATCGGATGGGTCACTACACCAACCCATTTAAAATGAGTTGAATTGAGAAAATGAAACCATATACAAGTAATTGATGGTCTTTTCTCCTATGATATAATTAATCATATACAAGTAATTGATCGATCATTTTTTTTATGATATAATTGACCGGTCTTTTCTCATCCGATGCAATTAAATAGTATGATAATTTCGTGAAATTTTTGGGTATGTAGATAATAATATACTTAATAATACAGTAGAAGTACTAGTCTTATTATTCGAAATGCACCTCCACTTTCTTCTTTTTTTTTTTAATAAAAAAATCAATTATATAATAGAATTTTATACTATTTATTTTCTTATTTATTTGTAAATAATATATATTAATTTACAACAAATTAAATATTGAATAATCAAAAATTCATGTACTGTAATCTCTACATAATTAAATCCTATATAAATAATACTTGAATAACTAATACCTACATAACTAATACATGAATAACTAAAACATGCTCAACCAATCCCTGCATAAAATAATACATAGATTCCCTCATAACTAATTCGTGTATTACTAATACCTGCATAACTCTAACCTGTAACCAAACGGCCCCTAAGTACTACTCCCTCTGGTATATATTAACTTAATTTGTGAATCATTTTTCAATGTTCAAAATAAGTTAATTGTTCAATCTTCAAGAGAGTTATTATTTCTTTCATTTTTTTCCTTCATTATATTTTCTAGGTTATGAGTTCAAGGGACTTAATTGCTCATATATATGATTTTACTTTAAATTATTTCAATATGACTGAAATTTCCTAGAAAGTACCAACTATGTCACCTTATAAATTTATTTATTTATCTAATTCATTTTCATATCATATTTGAAAAAAAAAATAATTTGGAAGTGAATTAAGAAAGTTAGGATTTTATGAATTTTGATATTGAAGACTCGATTGAGATAGTTCATGATACTATCGTTGATGAAGACTCGGTTAAAATAATTCAAGACATGATCACTGAAGACTCGACTAAAAAAGTTCAAGAAATTATCATTGAAGAGTCGGTTGAAATAGTTCGCGATCCTATCATTGATGAAGACTCGGTTGAAATAGTTCATCATTGAAGACTCGGTTGAAATGGTTCAAGAAACTAATGTTGGAGATGAAATAAGGATTATGTTAATTTTTGTTAAGGTTTTTAAGTAGAAATATTTTCGCTCAATTTTAAGTATTATGCTGAATTTTTAATTTAATTCAACAAATTTTTCATTATAAAGCTAATGTCAAATTTTAGCTCCAAAAATTTGATTTCAATTAAAAAACTTAGTCATCCTAAGAGCCCCATTTTAGATTTTTTACTGAATTGAAACTTAGTCAATGTTGGGATCTCAAATTGCTTCATTAAGTATTAGTTATCATAATCAAATTCCAACCTTTTGAGCAATGACTATTTTTATTTTCAAGAGTAGTTTGAGAATAACTAAAAAGACAAAAGTGAAAAGTGGTGTTCAATTTATTTCCTAATTTTTCTTAGTAAGTGTGCATTGTCTCACAAATTAAGTTAATATGGACTAGAGAGAGTATTAAGAAGAGATATTTTCTCCATCTCAAAATAATTATCACCTTAACACATTTCACGCTCATCAATAAATAAAAAGTGTAATTTACTAAGTTATGCCTATTTATTAGATATTTATTGAGAAGTAAACTCTATTAAGAAAAAGTAATTCTTTTATATAATAATATAATTAGAATCAATTATTAATTATTACTTTGAATTTCTAAAACTATTATTATTATGAAATAATTTTTATTTGTTAAAATAAAATTTATTTTGAGTGGGAAGGACTATATTGTATATTCTTACTTTTAAGGAGACATGATTTATCAAAGACAAGGGTCTAATAAGTAAAATGAAAAGGCATTATAAAATATAAAGAAAATGAAGAACATGAATATTATAGAGAAAGAAAAAGAGAAGAATTCTTGTTTCTTTTGAGGGATAAAATACTTTGAAGTAAAATCTCTTTATTTATAGTGAAAAACTAATTCTAACTTTTCTCCAAAGAAATAAGATAGACATTCACAATAATACAAATACACATTAAAAGCTTATTTAATTATAAGTTTATCCAGTTGCAAGTTTATCCAATTGCAAACTTATTCTGGGAACATCAATACTATAAATTTTTTATATCACTCCCCTTTTGATGTTCATTAATAGACAATGTTCCTCGTTAAAACCTTATTAGAGAAAAAACCTAATGGAGAAAAATTCTAGTGAAGGAAAAAGAGTACACATATCTAATAATACGCATTTTGGCTGCCAGATTAAAAACCTTACAAGAAAAACCCAGTGGGACAAAATCTTACTAGAAAAAAAAAGAGTACATCTCGTATTAATTCCTCCTGATGAGAACATCAATTCAAAAATATGAATCTTCGCATCCCAATCTTATGCACCATCTTCTCAAAAGTTGCAGTTAGCAGAGACTTGGTGAATAATTCAGCTATATTATCACTTGAACAAATCTTTTGGATATTGATTTCACCATTCTTTTGGAGATCATGTGTGAAGAAAAGATTTGGTAAAATGTACTTTGTTCTATCTCCTTTTAGTTATGCTATGCATGTTGTATTATCTTCGTATAAGATCGTGGGTATTTTATCATATTTCAAACTACATTTTTTTGAATGAAATGTATCATTGACCTCAGCCACATATATTCTCGTCTTGTTTCATAAATAGCTATTATCTCAACATGATTTGATGAAGTAGCCACAATAGACAGTTTTGTAGATTGCCAAGATATGACAGTACCCCCACATATGTACACGAAACTAATAAGCTAATGCAATGTTATTGCATCCATAACTTGTGAATATATCTCTTCATAATCGAAACCAGTCCTTTATGAAAATCCTTATGCAACAAGGCATGCCATATATCTTTGTATTTCATTTTTCTCATTCATTTTTTGCACAAAGACCCATTATAGCCAATAGGTTTAATAATATTAGGTGTTTGAACTGTACGTCCAAAAACTTCACGTTTCACAAGTGACTTCAATTCTGATTGAATTGCTTCTTACTATTTTGACCAATCATTTCTTTGTCGACATTCCTCAATAGATTGAGGTTCACGATCCTCACTATCTTGAATTATTCTTGTTGCAACATTATATGTAAAATGATAATCCGCCACTATTTTCAATCGATTCAAATTAGTTTCAGCATCACTTGTATTTACGAATAGTTCCTCATTATCTTAGATTAAAGCTCATCAATTCCTTCAAGGATATCACAATTGCTCAAATCTTGAATTTTCATATAAGGTTCTTTAGTAGTGTCATCTTGACCATCATTTTTTCTTTTTTGCTAAGATTTTAATCCTTAGAACTTAATGGTCTGCCATGCTTCAGACATATTTTGACTCATTAGCTATGACACTAGTAGGTGATCCTATAGGGACATCAATTCGAATTGGAATATCCTCTACAAGGATATGTGATCTAGTAATCCTTTTCAAATATGTAAATGCGCCTGGCATTTGATTTTCTATTTTCTGTAGGTGAATAATCTTTTAAACCTCTTTATCACAAATAGAAGTATGTGGATCAAGATGAGACAATGATAGATAACTCCATAAAATTTTTCTTTCAATTTCACTATTTTCTCCTCCTAATTTTGGAGAAAATGTCATATCAAATCAACAATCTGCGAATCGAGCAATGAATAAATTTCTCGTTAATGATTTGAGGTAGCGAATAATGGAGTACAATTCAAATCCAACAAATATTCCTAACCTTCTTTGAAGGTCCATCTTGGTGCGATGTGATGGTACTATAGGCACATATATAACACATTCAAAAAATCTTAGAAGGGATATATTCGATTCTTGATCCAAAACTAATTATAATGGTAAATTTTATGATATTTTATCGGTATGAGATGAACAAGTGTTGTTGCATGCAGAATCGCATGACCCCAAATAGATGTGGACAACCTTGTTTTCATAAGTTCTAATCTTGCTATTAGCTGCAGACGTTTAATTGATGACTCTGCAAGACCATTTTGTATGTGAACATAAGCTACAAGATGTTTAAATTTTATCCCAATTGATAAGCAATAATCATTAAATGCTTGGGATAAAAATTCTGCAACATTATCAAGACGAATGGGCTTAATCTGATTATCATAAAATTGTGCCCATAATCGTATTATTTGTGCCAATAATTTTTCAAACACCAGGTTGCGAAATGACAATAGACACACATGACACCATCTAAAAAAATCATCTATTAGGACCATAAAATATATAAATGACCCACTAGGTGGGTGAATAGGTCCACAAATATATCATGATCCAATTGGCCTTGATTGGCACCCACACTATTTTGCTCGGTGGGCGAACCAACATGTCTCTCGACTTACCCATTCAATTGCAATTTTCATAACATAAATAAACACTCTTAAAATAAAAAGGCGGAAGTCTTGTAAAATTAAAGTAATACTTGCAACGTCTTCACTCTACATTTCAAGAACTGAAAGTCATCGTATCGAGGACATCTACCCTATTCTAGTCTATGAGGAATAACAATGAAATAAATAGTCCATGTCCAAAACAAAAGACACTTCTTCAGAAGGAACTGCATCAGCTCAAAAAAATCATCTCAACCTCGGATGTTTTGTAGTTGTTCCTACAAATAAGATCTAGAGGAACTTCCTGGATCACAGTATGCACTCAAAAAATAAGTACATGAGTAGTATCAGTACAACATAGTGTACTAGTAGGCATCATTAGCCAATCTTAGATAATAATGAAAAAACAAGTGAAATAGCAACATATATTCACGAAAACAATTACTCATTTCACAATCTTATTTCTAACATTGTTCAGGGTAAAGTCTAAGCTGGCCTGCTCACTGGATTAGGCCTTGTTGCAGTGGAGATGTGGCCGTTGCGGTGATCTCACACAATGGTAGGAGTAACGTTGTGGCGGTACTGCGTAGGCAGTAGCTCGACCAAGCTTTCAACCTTAGCTTTCATACTTAGCATTTTTACTCAGAATCAATGCATGCATGGCAAAAAATCAATGATCAATTCATCATCCCATCACATTGAATGTACACATGAATCCTCAATGATCAATTCATCATCCCATCATAGGGAATATACACATGAATCCTCAACAATTAATTTATAAACTTATCATTAGGAATATACACATGAATCCTCAACAAGCAGTTCATTTTTTCTAACTTCATTTTGGTAATGTGTCGGGCGCATGTCTCTTTCACACTACCACATACCCACTCACACTTATCACTATACGTACATGCCAGAGGGTCTTATTTTTGCCTTTCTAGTCATGACCTACAGGGGACTCTAGAAATTCATGTACTATACCAATGTGATACCCGCTCCCACTTATCTGCTCATCTGGATACTCTCCTCGGACACGAGCCACTCACCCATAATCGCTCGTCTAGATTCTTTCCTCGGGCATGAGCCACTCGTCCCAAGATAAGCATGTTATCCACTTTCTTTATCATATTATATGTGTTTTCACTTGGTCATTTAGTATGACACTTCAGAGGTACCAAGTTATCCTCATCAGTTGATTGTAGTTATCGATGTTCAACTGCTTACAAGACTATTGAAAGAACACATACAATATTTAAAGGTATTCAACTTTCATAACAATATTTATCGGGAACCATCTTCTCAAGATTACTTTATAAACATAATCAATACATCATGACATCAACAATATTGTATCCGAAGACCAACTAAGTATGTTATCACTGCATTTATTTATATATCATTATGTAAAATCTAACTTCTTATGAATCATAACCTACCTCGATTGTAGGATAAGAGAAAATAGCTACTCCGCAAGAACTTTTCCTTTTCTTAGTGCTTCCGAAAATTCGAAATCTAAACATAGAAAATAACAACAATCAATCATCTATTCTTTATTCGGGGACTGTAAATTCAGTTCTACCCCACTCTACCCGATATCATGATCAAGTTCGATATTCTAAAAATTAATTTATCACGCTTCATCTCCACATAGATTATTCCAACCTCTTTCATAAAGTTTTTACTCCAGAAACCCTTTCTATTCAGTGCTAATGCAAAAGGGTTTCACCTTTATCAATTTCTAGGTTTTAAACCATAGTGATATAGGCATTCTACAATCACATTCCTCCTAAAGAGTGTCAATTATCAACTTTTAGGACTAGGAATCAACACCCCATTCCTTTTCCTTCAATTCCCCCTAGTTTCCATAATTTAGGGTTTCTACCTTTAAGAACACTATATAAGACTGCCATTGATACTAGGGTGTTAGGGAATCGAAAGGGAATAAAATAGTTAAGGCTTTTACCTTAGGATGAACAATCGCCTCAACCTTTGAAAAGTCGCCCTCTCCCTTCTCAAAAATCGTGTCTTGGAGTAATAGGGTGAAAAACCCTGAAACCCTCACTTAAATCATCTTACTGCCTCCCGTTGCCTGTTGCTGCGGTCGTAATCCCACTGTTGCAGACCCGCTATGGCGGTCAAGATACCACCACGGCAGACCCAATGTCTATCCTCCCTTTTTGTTTCGGCGGACCATCGACCATCATGACGGTCTCGCTGTAGTGGCTCCCCCTACCGCTGCAGCGGTCTCTGTTAACCAATAACTTCAAATTTGATGCACCTTTTCTCATTCTTCCAACCCAAGTCTAATTATCACTCACCCAACACTTTTTCCAATATACCTAGGTGTAAATAGGGTGTTTTGAACTTACTTCCCTGTAACGACAGATGGATCATTACATCAGATACCGATTAAAATATTATTTATTCCCGAATGGCCTAAGAAAGCAAGGAAAGGAAAATACCTAATTCTACAAAATGTTGGGGGTATTTGTCCCATACGCCTACTTTGGTCTCCCAAGTGGCCTCCTCTATCGGATGGTTCTTCCACTGGAATTTCACCATCACAATCTCCTTTGACCTTAACTTATGGACCTCTCTGTCCAGTATAGCCACATGCTCTTCCTCATAAGACAGGCTCTCATCAAGCAGCACTGAATCTCATCGAATGATGTAAGACCCATCCCCATGGTATTTCTTCAGCATGGATACATGAAAAGTTAAATATACAACAAACCTGGTGACATGGCCAGTTTATAAGCTACTTCTCCCATACATCGAATAATTTTGAATGGCCCAATATACCTTGGGCTAAGATTGCCCCATTTTTCAAACCGCATCACTCCCTTCATGGGGTAAACTTTGAGCAAAACTTGCCCTCCCAACATGAACTCCATATCCCTTACCTTCTGATCTACATATTGCTTTTACCTGCTTTGAGCAGCTACCAGCCTTTCCTGAATCACCCTGACTTTCTCTAAGGACTCCTTTAACAATTAGTGTCCCATGGTCTCACCTCGAACACATTGAACCAAGTTATAAAGATCTATATTTTCTCACTGTAAAGCATCAAATGGCGTCATACAAATGCTTAAGTGATAACTATTGTTGTATGCAAACTCCGCAAAGATAAGAGCTTATCCCAATGGCCCCTAAAGTCAATCACGCAGGCCCGAAGCATGTACTCTAATGCCTCGATCATCCTCTCCAACTGTCCATCCATCTATGGGTGAAAAGTCGTGCTCAAATCCAACCTGGTACCTAGTTCAGCCTACAAGATCCTCCAAAAGTGGGAAGTGAATTGCATGCCACTGTCTGAGACGATCGATACTAGTACCATGCGCAACCGAATCACCTCCTTCACATTCAGTTTGACCAACCTCTCTATATTATAAGTCACTTTCACTTGCAAGAAATGGGCAGACTTAGTCAGTCTATCAATAATGACCCAGATGGAGTCAAACTTTTCCAATGTATTTGAAGGCCAACCACGAAATCCATAGCTATCCTCTCCCGTTTCCACTCTGAAATGGGCATCCTCTGGAGTACTCCCCCAGGTTTCTGATGCTCATATTTCTCCTGGTAGCAATTTAGGCATTGGGCAATGTGCTCAATGATGTCTTCTTCATTCTGCTATATCAATAGTGTCTCTTTAGGTCATGATGCATCTTGGTAACTCCGGGATGTATAAAGTACCTCAAACTGTAAGCTTCTAACAAGATAGTTTTGATCAGCTCACCAACCTGGGGAACACATACACACCCACTTATTCTTAAGACCCCTTCATCATCTATCATTTCCTCCCTTGCCTCCCCTCACAAGACGTAGTCGCTAATCTTACTCAGCCTTGTATTCTTAAACTGCCTAGATTTTACTTCCTCTAGCAGTGACGATCTATCCTCCACACTAGATAATATCCCACCTGACTCTGCCAACGTAAGTCTCACAAGACTATTGGCCAATGTATGAACTTCCCTAGCCATTGGGCACCGGGCAGCTTCCAGACAAGCCAAACTACCTATACTTATTACTTTCCAACTCAAAGCATCTGCCACCACATTAGTTTTCCCTGGATGATACAGGATCGTGACATCATAGTCCTTAAGTAGTTTCATCTATCTCCACAATCTCAGGTTGAGATCCTTTTGAGAAAAAACATACTATAAGTTGTAATAGCCTGTGAACACCTTACAATGGGCTCCATACAAGTAATGCCTCCAGATTTTCAGGGCGAATACCACCGCTGCCAATTTCAAGTCATGCATAGGATAGTTCTTCTTATGCATATTCAGTTGTCTTGAAGCATACGCAATAACTTGTCTTTCCTGTATTAACACAACACCCAAGATAGACTGTGAGGCGTCATAATAAACTACAAAATCTTTACTTTTTACTAGTAATGCTAGGATAGGTGTCATAGTAAACATGGTTTTGAGCTTTTGAAAGCTTTCTTCACACTCCTCTAACCATTGGAATGGCACGTCCTTCTGCGTTAGCCTTTTTAACTAAGAGGAAATGACCGCAAAACCCTTAATGAATCGGTGGCAATAATTGTCTAGCACCACAAAGCTCCGAACCTTTGTCACTATAGTGGGCCTAGACCAATTTTGGACCACTTCCACCTTCTGGGGATCCACCTTAATCCCTTCCTTGGAGACTATATGCCCTAAAATGACACTGATTCCAGCAAAAATTCACATTTAGTGAACTTTTCATAAAGTTACTTCTCTTTTAGCAGCTCCAACACAATCTGCAGGTGATTCTCATATTCCTTCTTATTCTTGGAGTACATCAAAATATCATCAATGAAAACCATTACAAAAGAGTCCAAATAAGTTTTGAAGAACGTTCATCAGGCTCATGAAAGTCGCTGGAGCATTAGTTAATCCAAATGACATGACCAGAAATTCATAATGCCCATACCTAGTCCGAGAAGCTATTTTTAGAATATCCTCAGCACGAATTTCAGTAGATGAAAACCTGACCTCAAATCAATCTTTGACAACACTGCTGCACCCTGAAGTTGATAAAAAGGTCATCTATTTAGGGAAGGGGATATTTATTCCGAATGGTTACCTTATTCAGTTGACGGTAGTCAATGCACATCTGCATGCTACCCGTCTTTCTTATTTATAAATAACACAAGGGCACCCTATGGTGAGACACTCAGCCGAATGAACCCCTTACTAAGAAACTCATGCAATTGCTCCTTGGGTTCTCTCAACTCAATCGGTTCCATCTTGTATGGTGGTATGAAAATAGGTCGGGTCCTTAGCTCTAAGTCTATGCAAAAATCAATGTCACCATCTGGTGGTATGCTTGGAAAATCTATGGGAAACACCTCTAAAAACTCATGAACTACCAGAATAGATTTTTTGGAGGGACCCTGTGAACTAATATCCCGAATGTGGGCTAGATAAGCTGAACACCCTTGTCCTATCAATTTCTGGGCACAAATATAGGAGATAAGTTTCTTAGGAGCAGGGCCACAATTTTCTTTCCACTCTAACCTAGATGACCCTGGCATCGCTATGGAGACTGTCTTAGCATGACAATCTAAAACAACATGGTAAGGAGACAACCAGCTCATTCCCAGTATAACATTAAAGTCTACCATGTCTAAGATCACTAAATCTACCCGTGTATCATAACTTGTAAAACTCATAAAATAAGCATGATAAACTCTATCCATAACCACATAATCCCCAATAGGAGCAGAGACATCAAGAACATCACAAACAAGATTCAATCCCATAGCGAAATAGGCAGACACATAGGGAAAAGTAGAGCCAGGATCAAATAAAGTGGTAGCTATTTTGTCATATACAGGATAGAACTTGTGATAACTACCTTTGAAGCCTCTGCCTCAGGTCGACCAGGAAATATATAGAAGTGAGCCTAACTACCTGCTCGAGATTCACCCCTAATGGGTTATGCACCCCTTCTGCCGAAATAAGTACCACCCCTTCCTGTCTGAACAACCCCTCTACTAGTCTAGATACCACCCTTGCCTGCTGAATAACTGCCCCACCAAAGATGAGGGATGTCTTTGTTGAATTCACTATCTCCCTTCCCTGCCGTGGCTGGAGTTCGTGGGGCTAGGTGCGGAACAATCTACTCGTCCTGTCTAAACCTGGGACACCATTTATGAATGTGTCCATACTCACCATACTCATGACATACCTTATCAAGCACTGGCTTCTGAGCAGGAATGGAGGAGATACGGAGAGCCCCAAATATTGAGCGAACCACCTGGGTGCTCCCAACTGTACCCGAAGACCGCTGAATAGTCCCCGGCAGACCCCTGACTGATACCTACATAGCCGGCTGAATAGGCAGTCTCGAGTACCCTTGGGGAATTAGAACCTAGAAAAAGAACCACTGAAGTTACCCACCTTCCAAGCTTTCTTCTTGACATTCCTTGCGTAACCATTCTGCTTGACACCCTCCACATTCTTCAAAAACTCAACCACTTCTTGAAAGTCCTACCTACTAATACCATCTGCAGAGCGAACATCTGAAGTCCCACATTCAGGACCTTATCAAATCGCCTGATTCTCTCCTCCTCGTTGGGCAATAGTGGCAGGGCATACATGGACAGTAAGTGAAATTAGGCCTCATAGGCTGCAACTGAGGAGGTTCCCTACTCAATGTAAGTGAACTCGTCTCACCTCCAGTCTCATAGGGTATGGGGCATATATTTCTCCAGGAAAGTGGAGTAGAACTGAGTCCTGATCAGTGGCGGTGACCCCGCCGGTCTATACTCCACAAACACTGTCCATCATAGCTTGGTATCTCCTATTAACTAAAAGGTGACAAATTCCACCTCGTACTTCTCTATTGCCCCCATCTTATGAAGCCTCTCATGATAGTCAATGATAAACTCATAGGCGTCCTCGCAGCGTGCCATAGAAGGTGGGAGGCTTCATCTTTTTGAACCTCCAAAATAAATCATGCTCATCCCTATTCATAACTGACCCTACCACTAGTATCAAAAATAAGACAGCCTCAAAAATATCATCCAGATGAGGAGCCACTGTGGCTGCATGTTATACCCCTGAGTGATACCCTACTAGAGATGCTGGTGCTACTCTGTTACCCACGAGGCTGCTCAGAAGATTTAGTACTAGAACCAGGACCTCGGAGGAAGCTAGAGTGGTTGCTGCCTCTCCCTGCGTCGATACCTCTACTTCCGTTGTCGCTCTATCCGAAACTGTTGGAGGCACTAGAGAATCTGTCCTCTCCCAAGCAGGACCAGGAGCACGGGCCCTATCTTTGGCATCAGCAGGCCTTCGCCCGCAACCTCAACCTCATCCCCTACCATGAGCTACGACTGCTACCACTGGCTCTGGTGCTTCATCTCTGACTCCTCCTACGCGTGTCCTTACCATCTGTGAGAGAAATAAAAAAGTTATTAGATACCAATTTGGATCACTAGATACCAATTGAAAATAAGTAATAGCACGAAAGAGAGAAAGAAGGGTGTTTTCCTAAAGTCCTGTAGCCTTCTGAAGAAAAGTAATAGACGTCTATGTACCGATCCGCATGACTATAGTAGACTCGTCCTTGTATGATGAGATTAACGAACCTAGGGCTCTATTAGCTGCAGACATTTAATTACTGACTTTGCAAGAACAATTTGAGTGTAAACATGAGCTACATGACATTCAACCTTTATCCCATTTATAAGCAATAATTATTAACTAATTGGGATGAAAACTCTACAGCATTATAAAGGCGAATAAACTTAATCTGATTATTAAGAAATTGTGCCCATAATCGTATTATTTGTGCCAATAATTTTGCAAATGCCAGGTTGTGAGATGAAAATAGTGTTACACCCAATAAGTTCCTATCATTTAACTGATGCGTTCGTACGTATGTTGATAGTTTTAGAGTGCGATGCATACAGAAAAAGGCTCAGGGAATGAACACACGAGTATGAAATTGAGTGAGGAAGAGGCTGAAGCCCAAGGCAGGGTGCCCCATGCATAGCATCGCGCCACACCCACGACACAAGGGTGGGTGCGTCTTGCCTCTTCCTTAGCGCGATGGGCGGCGCATCACGCTCGTGTTTTGGTGCTATGGGCTGCACGCCACATCCCACCCTGTCACCGTCCTATTACTATATAAATCCTCTCCTTGATGATCCAAGTCATTAGCAAAATACTCCCTCGGCTAGAATAGAGAGCATATGCAATCCTCATCCAATTTTCATCAAATTACGCTACCAAACGTCACCTAAAGGCAAATTAACTTCAGGTATTGAGTCCTAGGCCTACGGGATGCATTTCTACAATATTATTTCTCAAAAATTCACTCAGCACACCGGAACCCCGCCAAGTAAAGATTGTTGGAATTGCTTCAAATTGGGTTCTGAACGACCACAAACAATAGGTATGCATTTCTTCCTTCTAAACACTCGAGAAATTGTAAGTGTTCAGCCTAATGAAATAGAGTTGAAGTTATAGTTAACCCTATTGAAAAGATATTATTATTGTCCATTTTTATTGTTGAAAATAGTTGTATTCTCTCAGTGTAAAGGTGGAAACTAAGTGGAATTACTAGTTTCAGGTGGAGAACTGTTTAATGAACAAAAGTCATCTTTTGAGGTATGTTAAGGTCTTTCCTTTGGCAAGTTATTCTCATCATAGAGTGATACGACTTATCCTTCGAAACATAGATAACAGTCCCATGTGTTGTATTAGTTGCTGCTTGTAGGTAATGCTTATATATATTGTGGTTAGCTGCTAGAAAATATCCCTCGTCAGGAAAAAGCAGGTTAAGTATGACACACTAGAAGCATTATAGAAAACCATCTGTTCTTCTGTTCACTGTGTTAGTAGGATTCTGATGTGTTGTTGCCTGTTCAAGGCCTTAGAAGCTTAGGGTTAGCTATTGGGCCTAAATCGGTAAGTTAGGAAGCATAGGGGGCAGAAGGGCGATATAACTTCCAGTTTGATGCTTGTATAGACAGTAACACTCGCTGAGAGGCCGTTGACATACCTTCACACCTCCAGGGCTAGAGTTTGAAGAGGATGGTCGTACCCTAGAGTCAGCGGCACCAGGGGTCCCTCGATGAAGTGAGTGACAGACTGCCATTTAGTTAGTTACCACTAGTGAAAGTTAGTTTCAGTTGACTTAGTGCTTATCATGTAGGTTGCCCAGGAGGTTATCCCAGTTGTACTAGTTAGATAGACCCGTGGGTACCCTACAGAGGGAACCTTATCAATATTTAAATGTGGGGCTAATGCCTAGTTTATTCTTATAAGACACTCAGGTACAGGTTGTCGTGAGTGGCTGAGTCCAGATAGACTTACCAACACAGTTAGGAATCGTCCAGCAAAGATATAGGGAATCTAAATAGATCAAGTTAAAGTCTCAGGAAGTAGAACCATATTAGTGCAGTATTACTTGCAGACTAAGAATTATAATAAGCTGTCTGTGAAAGGTTAGGGGCTGACTACTCAGGAGCTTATCTGGTTAAGTGGCAGCCCTATAGTTTCCCTAAGAAAAGGGATTAGATAGTTTATCGTTCGCCACCTTACGGTCTGCTTATGAGTTACCACTATCCTAGCATGACATTCAGACTATCATTAGGCCACTCTAGATCTCGCCCTATTCGGTCCAGACCATTAGAGACTATGATCACTATCAAGATCCTCTGATCAGATATAGACGCATGGTGTATGCCTATTAACAACTATATAGACTATTCTTAGGGAGAGTGGTAGTCGCGTTAGGCCTTGAGAGCCAGATATGCCTTATTGAGTGGCTACTTGAGATTGAAGTGCAGTATATCATTTGGTGTTGACCCTACCTAGGATAGCCTTCCGTTGACCAACCTCAAGGTTACTAGTTGTGTCATTGCCTACAGGGCTATAGAGATCGCTCGAAGGAGCTAGATGTTATCCCAAGGGACTATGTAGAGGCCCAAGGGCCACATTATAGTCCATTCCATGAATGGACTATTATTTTTATGTCATATCAGCATCACTGACCCTCATTGAGTCTGGTGCTCAGGGTGCAGTTACAGGAGTCCACTGGACTCAGACACAGCTATAGGAGCCAAGCGGGTTTAGTTATAGACCCAGGGGACAGGTAGGTTGGCTATAGCACCAGTAGAGTCATAGGAACCTGGACGAGGGTATATAGATTGAAGTGTACTTGTCAGGGCTTATGGGGGGCCTCGATAGGTTATTTCTATGTTGGTTGTACCTTCTAGGCTTATGAGGGCCAGTTTAAGTTCTTGTTTGTATTCTTACCTGCTAGTTATAGCTTATGAGTGTAGGGTTGCACAGTCTTAGTTCATATACGTGCAGTGCTTTGTCAGTTGTAGGTTAAGGATAAGAAAGCTTACAGGTTAATTTTTGCCCCTTCTTTCTACTTACTTTCAATCTTTACTAGCTTCTATTTAGCTTTTTATTACTGTCTTACATACTCGGTCCCATTATACTAAAGCCCAACTATGAAGCGCTGCATACTTGCCTACAGGTTTAGACAAACAGATTTCAGTATCTCCTAGCAGCTGTTCAGAGTCAGCAGTTCAGCCAACGCCGTTTGTACGGAGTTGCCAAGTTGTAAAGGTTATCTATTTCAATTTGTTTAGCATTTGGGTAGGCCAGGGCCTTATCCCGACCAATATCTTCACTCCTAGAGGGTTGCAGATGATAGTATTTCGTTAGTTGGTTGTTGTTGGCCATGTGGGGCCCATGTATGTCTTATTTTTATGTGTTGGCTGTGCGAGTCCTAGTATAGTTGCTTATCTTCCTTTCCATTATAACTAGACAGCATGGCGGTCTTGTCGGCCTGCATAGGATCCCCCATTGATGTTATGTTGGCTAGGTTAGCTGTTTTCTTTTACTAGTGCGGCGTGGCCTTGTTGTCCCGAGGATGTGTTTACAGTTGAGATATAGCAGTTTTTTTCTTGATTTTGAGTAGCTAGTAGGCACCAGAGGTGCCTATGCCCAGCTAGGTCAGCTCAGATTCTAGTATGGCATTAGGTGCCAGTCATGCCTCCCAAGGTGCGGCATGACAAACTTGGTATCAGAGCAGGTTGTATCCCAGGGAGTCTGCAAGTCGTGTCTAGTAGAGTCTTGTTTATAAATGTGTCATGCACCATATGTTATAACAGGAGGCTACGAGGCATGTTAGTATGGTTACCCCTCCTTCTTTTCAGATCGTGCTATAGAGCCGAGTTGTATAGGGATGAGTCCCTAATTTTTTCTTGTTATGTTTGTCATGAATAACGTTTGATATGGGACAGACTTCAGTCATCCACAAGTTATCTACAATAGCAGGAGAAGGTACCAATGTGGGCCACATCTGGGAGACAATCGGCCTGAAGGCGGAAGAAGATGTCTTTTAATCCCCCGACATTCTCCTAGGGTACAACGAATCTCATAAGGTAATAGATATGCCAGCATCGTCCCTAGTTCCTTCTTCAGCCTCGGAATAGGAGGTCAGGAGTACAGTATATATATGAGTTAGCTCACTTAGTAGACATGAATTAGACAGGGACAACAGTTAATGCTAGATTACCTGAAATACGTGAAGGATTGTGCGAGGGTTGTACCTCCAGCCTTTAGGGTTGTTGAATTTCGTGCCTTAACCCCGTTATAGAACGATAGAGTCATTTCCCACTCCCTAGCTAGTTCCTTTAGTACATCAGAAAGCGTGAGTATCAAAGTCATGTTTTCCTGAATAAATGGTAAAGGAGGGTTAGAATTGTTGATCCCAAGAAGGATTAGAAAGTGGTTGAGACCCTTAGTGTTTACAAAGTTATTTAGACCCTTACAGTAGCAAATCAGGAGGGCAGATAAGATTGCCAGTAGCACTCAAGTGCATGTGAGAGTCCATCAACGATAAACCCTCAGCAATAGTAAAGCTCAGGCCAGAAATATGTCGATTTCGCCGCAGTGTGCTAATGACGGTAGGATATACCTGCAGAATAATGGATATGGCCTTAGGTTTTTATGTTGAAGTACATAAAGACTATAAGAATGAAGTTGGCCTGAGTGCGGGTCAGGATGATGTAGGCTAGTAGACTTGGTCAATAATATCTTTGACAGTATGAGGCAGGGGGTAGGAACTCCAAATCTCAGCCTATGGAAATAAGGGGGAAGGCATGAGTATCTAACTCTAGAGGGAAACACAATCACCACCAGGTTGAAGTAAGTTGATAGAGCATGAGACTATCGCTGAATGTTGGGAAATAAGCATAGGGCTGACATTTAAGAGATAGTGAGGTTGCAACCTAGAATACCACAATATCACCACCAGTTGTGGAGGTAAAGGAGTGATGATACAGAGATCCTAGCCTAGTGTATCTCAAAGATAAGGCCCAACAGGGAGTCATCAGCCTTTGAGGTAATAAGGTACAGGGTCATGAGACCCAGAGGTCGACTCTGCGTTCCAAATGTGGTAGGGTCCATTAGTAAATTACAATAAGGTATATTATGTTCGTTATCCCCCTTCACCCAGAGTTGGATAAAACACATCAAGTTGTAAAAAGGAGACCTACCGATAGCAGGGGAAGGAGGAACGTCTTGTTGACTCATGATACAGACCTCCAATGACCAGCCAAGGAAGGCTGGACAGTAGGAACCGAGAAGGCCAATTCAAGAAATGGTCGTACCTGCAAGGGGAGTGGAGAGTAGTCTTTATGAATATAGTTATAGGGTTACCTCGTACCAGATGTAAATTGACCTGGTGTAAGCCAGTATAGAAAAGCTAACAAGATCAACTCATGTCTCGCCGGATGGAATTATGGTTTAACTAAAGCTTATGTGAATTAAATGTTTAAGAAGTAGTCTGGCTACGTGGAGCCCCAGTGTCTAATAAATTATGACAGAGAGGCACAATTCACAGTTAGGTTCTTGGAAGCTGTTGGAACAGATTGGGGCATATGTTAAACTTAAGTACGGCTTTTCGTCCCCAAACAAATAGCTAAGCAGAGTATACAATTTAGACTCCTGGAGATCTATTGTAGGTGGAAGTGGAGGCCCCCAAATGATGACCTAAAGTAGATAAATTAAGGTTATTTGAACCGGGCATACTAATACATCAGCCAAATGAAGGAAGTTAATTTTATCGGGAAAGATGTACCGGCAGCCCAGAGTTATCGGAGGTCCTACCCTAACGTATGGCGTAGGGAGTTAAGGATGGAAGTAGTGGCTGGATATTCCCGAAAACTTTGTTGATAAAGGGATATATGAGATCTGATAAGGAGGGAGAGTCCATCCCTAGATTCATTAAGTCTTATCGGACCCTCCGGAAGATCAGCCAAGTGGCCTATGAGGAAAAGTTACCTTCGGGGCTAGGATCTATTCATAAAGACTATGCAAGTGCGTAGAAGACCTTGTCTCGGATTGATTCAATTAAGGATGTTCAAGGTACAGAAGCACTGTTCCACGAAGGGACTCTAATAATTACAAGAGTCATCTTGAGAACCAAAGTCGTAGCTTATTCGGGTATCATGGGGGAACAGAACTATAGAAGAAATGAGTTGAAAAACTACGAATAATGCGACTACGTCAATGATATACAGACTCAGACAATTCAAGTTAAAGAGAGATCGTTTCAGATGTTATACAGTTGATTTCGGTTACCGTTATTATCAGTTGTTTACATATATGTGACAGACCTATGTTTCAGTTCAAGTAGCATCCTGTGAGACACCTGTGTTAGACTTTTCTGCATTTCAGCTTCTCTGGATAGTCCACACTACAAAGGACAATTTGCTAAAATTTTCCTAACATTAGTTAAAAGAGCTAAGTCTTTTAAGCTTGAAGATTACATTCTAGGACGAATGTTCCTAGGGCGGGGGAGGATGTTACACCCCGTAAGTTTCTATCATTTAACCGATTCGTTTGTATGTATATCAAGAGTTTTAGAGTGCGATGCATATGAAAAATAGCTTAGGGAATGAACGAACGAGTACGAAATTGAGCGAGCAGGAGGCCGAAACCTGAGGCAGGGTGCCCCAGGCGCCTCGGTGCACTACACCCACAGCGCAAGGGCCGATGTGTCGCGCCTTTTTCTTAGCGCGATGGGCGGCACGTCACACTCGTGTTTTGGTGCTACGGCAGGCACGCCGCGCCCCACCCTTCCACCGTCCTATTACTATATAAAGCCCCTCCTTGATGATTCAAGTCATTAGCAAAATACTCCCTCGACTAGAATAGAGAGCATATGCAATCCTCATCTGATATTCATCAAATTATGCTTCCAAACACCGTTCAAATGCAAATTAACTTCGGGTAACGAGTTATGGGCCTATCGAAAGCATTTCTATGGAATTATTTCTCGAAAATTCGCTCTGCACATTGGAACTCCACTGAGTAAAGATTGTCGAAATTGCTTCAAATTGGATTCTAAATGGCCACAGGCAATAGGTAAGCATTTCTTCCTTCTAAACTCTCAAGAAATTGTAAGTTTTCGGCCGAATAAAATGGAGTTGAAGTTATAGTTAACCCTATTGAAAAGATATTATTATTGGATGTTTTTATTATTGAAAATAACTGTATTCTCTTAGTGTAAAGGTGGAAACTAAGTGGAATTACTGGTTTTAGGTGAAGAACTGTTTAATGAACAAAAGTCAGCTTTTGAGGTATGTTAAGGCCTTTCTTTTGGCAAGTTATTCTCATCGTATAATGATACAACTTATGCTTCCGAATGTAGATAACAATCCCATATGTTGTATTAGCTGCTTCTTGTAGGTAATGCTTATATATGTTGTGGTTAGCTATTAGAAAGTATCCCTCGTCGGGAAAGAGTAGGTTAAGTGTGACACACGAGAAGCGTTGTAGACATTTCTCTGCCCTTCTGTTCACTGTGTTAGTAGGATTCTGATGTGTTGATTCCAGGTCAAGGCCTTAGAAGCTTAGGGTTAGCTATTTGTCCTGATTCGGTAAGTTGGGCAGCATAGGGGCAGACGGGCGATATAACTTCTTGTTTGACGCCCGTATAGAAAGTAACGCTCTCTCAGAGGATGTTGGTGTACCTTCACACCTCCAGGGATAGAGTTTGAATAGGATGGTCCTACCCTAGAGTCAATGGCACCAGGGTCACCCCGGTGAAGTGAGTGACAGCCTGCCATTTAGTTAGCTACTGCCAATGATGATTAGTTTCAGTTGACTTACTGCTTATCATGTAGGTTGCCCAGGAGGTTATCCTAGTTGTACGAATAAGATAGACCCGTGGGTAACCTACAGAGGTAACCTTATTAGTCTTTAAATGTAGGGCCAACGCCCAGTTTTTTCTTACAAGACACTCAGGTACAGGTTGTTGTAAGTGGCTAAGTCCAGATGGACTTACCTACGCAGTTAGGAATCATCTAGGATCTCTCCCTATTCAGTCCAGACCGTCAGAGATTATGATCACTAACAGGATCCTCTAATCAGATATAGGCATACATTGTGTGCCTGTTAGCAGCTATACAGACTATTCTAGGGGCGAGTAGCAGTCGCGTTAGGCCTTAAGAGCCAGATATGCCTTTTTGAGTGGCTAGTTGAGATCGGAGTGCAGTATACCGGTTGGTGTTGACCCCACCTAGGATAGCCTTTCTTTAACCAACCTCAGGGTTACTAGCTATTCGTTGCCTACGGAGCTATAGAGATCACTCCAAGGAGCTAGATGTTGTCCCAAGGACTACGCAGAGGCCCAAGGGCCATATTACGGTCCATTCCATCGCTTGACTATTATTTTTATTCCGTATCGGGATCACTGACCCTCGTAGATCCTGGTGCCTAAGGTGTAGTTACAGGAGTCCACCGGACTCAGACACAGCTACAAGAGCTGAGCAGGTTCAGTTGTAGACCCAGGGGACAGGTAGGTTGGCTATAACACCAGTAGAGTCATAGGAACCTGGATAGGGGTATATAGATTGAAGTGTACTTGCCGGGGATTATGGGCCCCCCAGTAGGTTATTTTTTTATTGATTATACCTTTCAGGCTTATGGGGGCCAGGTTAGGTTCTTGTTTGTATTCTTACCTGCTAGTTATAACTTATGAGTGTAGGGTTGTACAGTCTTAGTTCATATACATGTTGTGCTTTGTCAGTTGCAGGTTAAGGATAAGAAAACTTACAGGTTAATTTCTGCCCCTTCTTTCTACTTACTTTCAGTCTTTACTAGCTTCTATTTAGCTTTTTATTACTGCCCTACATATTCAGTACACATTGTACTGACACCCAACTATGGGCCGCTGCATACTTGCCTGCAGGTTTAGACAGACAGGTTCAGGATCTCCTAGCAGCCGTTCAGAGTCAGCAATTCGGCCAGCTCCTTTTTTTCGGAGTTTCCAAGTTGTAAAGGCTATCTATTTTCTATTTATTTAGCATTTGGGTAGGTCGGGGCCCTGTCCCGGCCAATATCTTCACTCCTAGAGGTTTGCAGATGATAGTATTCCATTAGTTGATTGTTTTTTGGCCATGTGGGCCCCATGTATATCTTATTTTTGCGTGTTCATCGTGTGGGACCTAGTATAGCTACTTATCTTCCTTTCCGTTATAACTAGACAGCATGGTGGTCTTGTTGGCCCGCATAGAATCCCTATTGATGTTATGTTGGCTGGGTTAGTTGTTTTCTTTTACAGGTATTGTGTGGCCTTGTCGGCCTGAGGTTGTGTTTACAGCCGAGATATAGCAATTTATTTTCTTGATTTTGAGTATCTAGTAGGCACTAGAGGTTCCTATGCCCAGCTAGGTCAGCCCAGATTCCAGTATGACATTAGGTACTAGTCATGCCTCCCAAGGTGGGGCGTGACAAATAGGCAAATATGAGACCATCTAAAAGAACATCTATTAGGACCATAAAATATACAAAATAGCTACTAGGTGGGTGAATAGGTCTACTAATATATCACGCCTAAAGTGGCCGTGATTGGAATTGGCACCCACACTATTGCCCCGGTGGGCGAACAACGTGTTTCCCAACTTACCCATTCAATTGCAACATTCCTATCATAAATAAACACTCTTAAAATAAAAATATGGAAGTCTTATAAAGAGAATGTAATACTTGCAACGTCCTCACTCTGCATCCCAATAATTGAAAATCATCCTATCGAGGACATCTATCCTATTCTAGTCTATAAGGTATAACAAAGAAATAAATAGTCCATGTCGAAGCAAAAGACACTTCTTTAGAAGGGAATGCATCAGCTCGAAGAAATCATCTCACCCTCGAATGTCTTGCAACTACTCCTACAAATGAGGTTGAGAGAAACTTCTTGGATCGTAGTCTGCGCTGACAAAAAGAGTGCAGGAGAAGTATCAATACAACATAGTGTACTGGTAGGCATCATCGGCCGACCTTAGATAATAATAAATATACAAGTTAAATAGAAAAATACATTTAGAAAATAATTACTCATTTCACAACCTTATTTTCTAACATTGTTCAGGGTAAGGTCTAAGCTGGCTTGGTCACTAGATTAGGCCTCGCTGCAGCAGGGATGTGGCCACGGTGGTGGTCTCACCACAGCTATAAGAATACTGTTTTTGCGGTACTGTATAGGCAGTAGCTCAACCAAGGTGTCAACCTTAGGTTCCATACTTAGCAGTTTTTCCTAGTCAACATCAACTCAAACTCAATGCATGCATAGAAAAAACTCAATGATCAATTCATCATCCTATCAAAGTGAATGTACACATGAATCCTCAATGATAAATTCATCAGCTTATCATAGGGAATATACACATGAATCCTCAACAATCAATTCATAAACTTATCATAGGGAATATACATATAAATCTTCAACAATTAATTCATCAACTTATCATTAGGAATATACACATGAATCCTCAACAAGCAATTCAATTTTGCTAACTTCACTTCGGTAATGTGTCGGGCACATGACTCTGCCACACTACCACATACCCACTCACACTTATCACTATATACACATGCCAGAGGATCTTATTTCTGCTCTTCCTGTCATGACCTGTAGGGGGCTCTAGAAATCCATGTATTGTACCGGTGTGGTACTCGCTCTCACTCATCTGCTCGTCTGGATGCTTCCCTCGGACACGATCCACCCACTCATAACCTCTCACCTGGATGCTCCCCTCGGACACAAGCCACTCACCTCAGAATAAGTATGTTATCCACTTTCATTCTTATGTGTTGTCCTCGGTCATTTAGTATGACATTTCAGAGGTACTAAGTTATCCTCATCAGTTTGACTATTGTTATTAGTGTTCAACTGCTCACAAGACTATTGAAAGAACACATACAACATTTTAGGGCATTCAACTTTCACAACAATATTTATCGACAACCATCTTCTCAAGTTTACTTTACAACCATAATCAACACATCATGACATCAACAACAAATTGTGTTTGAAGACCAACTAAGTATGTTATCACTTCACACATATACACATCATTATGTAAAGTCTAACTCCTTATAAATCATAATCTATCTTGATTGCAGAGTAAGAGAAACGATCTACTCCGCATGAGCTTTTCCTTTTCTTATTGCCTCTGAACGTTCAAAATCTAAACATAGAAAAGAACAACAATCAGTCATCTATTCTTCATTCAAGATTTGTAAATTTGGTTCTGCCCTACTCTACCCGATATCATGGTCAAATTCGATATTCCAAGAATTAATTTATCACGCTTCATTCCCACATAGATTATTCCAACCACTTTCATGAAGTTTTTACTCCGAAAACCCTTTTTATTCAGTTCTAATGCAAAAATACATCACCTTTATCAATTTCTAGGTTTTAAACCATAGTGAGATAGGTGTTCCACGATCATATTCCTCCCAGAAAGTACCAGTTATCCACTTTTAGGCCTAGTAATCAACACCTCATCCCTTTTCCTTCCATTCCCCCTAGTTTCCATAACCTAGGGTTCCTAATTTGAAGAACACTATCTAAGACCACCCATTAATCCTATAGGGAAAGAAAGGGAAGAAATTAGTTAAGACACTTATCTTGGGATGAACAATCGCCTCAACCTCTAAAAAATTGTCCTCTCCCTTCTCAAAAATCTTCTTGGAGTAATGGGGTGAAAAATCCTAAAAACCCCCATGAAACTGTCTTACTGCCTCACATTTCTGCTACTGCGGTCGCGATCCCGCTGCAGCAGAGCCACTATGGTAGTCAAGACACTACCACAGAGGACCCAAGGGCTATCCTCCCTTTCCATTTCAGTGGACCATTGACCGTGTCATGACTCAAACATAGGTCTGGATCGAGACACGGAACAAAGGACCCCGAGAGGCTCCAAGTCGACCCATGGTATAAACATGTTAATTGAACTCAACATAAATAAATGCGGAAGGTCTAACATTTGAAATAGAAGAAGTTTGAAAATCTTGTAACATCTGAACAACGAAAAACATAGTACGGTTCCGGAGCTGAATACATGCTATGTCTGATAAGCCTCTATAACTTGACGAGTTGATGGGACAAGACCCCAACTAACTCATTAACAAGCTGAAACTGAAAGTGTGGATAACAAGTTGATAAGAAGGTCCTCAAAGGATAACGACTCACCAATAGGCTGAGAAATGCTAACTCTGAGAATCTAGCTAGTGGCGATACTGAACCTGAACGTTTGAGCCTATATCATGAAATGAGACAACATAGAGTATGCGGTCAATACTTGGTATGGACTGAGTATGCAAGGTAAGTAAAACTGCTAAGTAAGTAAAAATTGAAGTCATGCATATCAATAAACATATTCAAGATAAGATTCAGAGAGTAAGTCTTGCATGCTATTATTTGAAAACATGATTTAAACATGACTGAGTATCACAGCTGATTCGAATGACCCAAAGCTAAAACTAATTATCATAAGTAAAACTGAATGTTGGGTCAAGCCTGCTGAAAACATAATACCATAACTAATAAACATGCATAAGTGAAAATCACGAGGAACAATGGGATACTCATCATATAACAGACATTACCATGATAGAGCTTACGTGGTCCCGACTATTACACTCAAGTAGGTAGAGCCAACCAAATCCTTGCTAGGGCTAAGGGCGCTACCAGGATATTGATATCAAGCTGAAGGCCCCTCGAAGGCAGGGAAAACTCATAAGGGAGGTCTCAAATAATCTGAACATACCTTCATTGGCACGTAGTTCTGAGGCACAGGGTTGACTAAACCCTTAGCCTACTCGGTGCTAGATATTACTCCCAAAAACTTGCATATGCTCTCTATCATTTTTCAACGAAGCTGAATCATACTAGTATATGCATAATCTAAAACATATCATGAGGAGCCTTGGATCAAACCATACCACAAGCCTAAAAGTGGGAGTCTAGACTCCAGAACCATATGGTAAGCTAATAACATGAAATTGAAGTAAATCATGAATCATGCTTGATCATATGGGCTTGCCCAAAACTTAGACATGCTTTGAAATAGATTCGATAGTCAAATTCATGAATATAAACATGGGTAATTCAAAATAATACTTTCATCATAAACATTTCATCATACTTGGAAACATAGATCATAATCTTAACTCTTCATGAACTTTCATAATTGGGCATTATAATTGTAAGACTTCGCAATCATAAATTTGAAATTGACAACATTATAAAACATTCCCATGAATCTTAAGACAACATTGGAAACATGAATAGAATTTACCCATGATACATTCTTAGAGAATTTCACAAATTGGGTGAAAACTCCATAGATTCATCAATTTAGAATTTCATGAATTAGAAGAGGATTTTGGGCACTTTGAATTTCACTCACACACCTAGGTACTTTGAATTTCACAACCTCTCTTGAGAATCCAAGTGACTTGAGGAAGAACCTAAAGAATCCTCTAGTTTGATCTTCTGTAGGCTCCTTGATCTTGCATGCATAGAATGGGGAGGTTTAGAATAGGCTAAGTATCTTTAAAACACTTATAACTGAGCTTAAAATGACATAGTTTAGGACTTAGAAGTTCAAGAATTATGAAAATACCCTTACTAAAATGCATGGAAAATACACATTGTCAGTGACCATGAGGGACACCACAACTCGTGGTGACCAGTCGTGAAGTACACTGCCCCAATTTCAAACTTTAAGTTCTGCTCCTACCCATGACCAACTCCATGAGTCATGGAGTCACTTCCCGACTCGTGGCTTCCCCTCATGGTATCTCCAGGAAAGTGAACCTTGAATCCTCGACCCTCTTGTCCATGGCTATCGTAACGACTCGTTGCCCACACCACGACTTGTTACTCCCTTCGTAGTCACCCCCAGATGACCAATCGCTGCCTACTCCCTTTTAAATTCATGAGTCACTTCACCACTTGTGAAGCTCCTCACGGGTCACTGGATGACTCATCCTTTGACCTGGTGTAAAATTTCTTATTTTCTCTATTCGAACCCTCGAATTTGATCTTAGGGCTTTTAGAGTATTACAATATTCCCCCCCCCCGGGAACATTCGTCCTCGAATGTGAATGAACATACTGAAAAGCTGGGAGATAGAACTGACGTCTCAAATACTAAATATTTAAAGATGAAAACTAATGGAGTGACTGATTCTGAACTGAAATACATGACTGAATTAAATTCATGAATAACACATACATACATTAACATGAAAGAAACTGGGGAATATGAACTGAACATGAAACTGAATAGAGTACTAAGGAGGAAACTGATACCTCAAACTAGAACTGAACCGGAAGGGAATAGATGTGGGTATTTAGCCATCATATCGGCTTCGGCTTCCCACGTAGTTCCATCAACATGCTGATTTCTCCATAAAACCTTTACTGACGCAACTTCTTATGAGTTGTACAATGCATGTCGTGGTCTGATATTGTGAAGTTGGGCGTCCTCTAAATATTTTCACGAGTGTTGTGGTACAACTCGTACCTTGATATGACGACCCGTGACGGCCTTGTTCCCTAGGATCTGCCAATCACATTTTCTCTGAAGGTCACCACAGCTCTTTGGTACGAGTCGTATGTGGTCATCATGACTCGTATCTTCCATTTGTACCATGAGCTCAGACAAGTGCAATATTTCTGTAATTTTCCATGAATGCTATAGTACAGCTTGTACCAAGATGGTACGGCTCTTACCTAGAGTCGTACATGGCCAATGCCTTATGCAGTTCCTTTGATTTTTATCACGGATGCTATGTACAGCTTGTACTTCCAAGGTACGACTTGTATCGAGGTATATAATTTCACCATTTTCTGCACTCTTTTCTCTTCTTTTGCATATTTCAACTCCAATACATAATTTCCTTGAAAACAAAGTAAAAGTGCATCATATTTGTATAAACACACCTAAGACCATGCATATTTTCTATGTTTTAAGCATCGAAAGTACTGTAAATTCACAGAAGATCAACACCCTCAACTTAAGACTTTTGCATGTCCTCAGGAAAATAAAACTAAAACTAAAAACGACGCTTAACTAGAAAATAAACCTAGGATACTACAACCAACAATCAATCAAAATTTGCACCATAAACTCAAACAACTTTTGACCCTTTTTCTCATAAACAAAATCAGCATATGCACATCAAGCAATCACAAACCATGATAAACAGGGATCAAGATATGTTATCTAGCTATTAACATGTAGTCAAGTCATCACCAATGCTTCTTACACAGACAACTGGAAGAATCAAACACAAACCATCTACCCTCAAGAAAAATAAAGTCCCCCACTCACAAATATAGAAAAATATGAAACATGGGACTGAAAAAGTAAGACTCTCACCCTCACAATGAAGTTTCAAATAATGCATATTGGATACCATAGGCTTGCCCTTATTTTCTCTACTTCGGTTTGTCAGATGGTTAGGCTAGGATCATTATAGGACTTTCTTTTGGCTTGTAATGTAGGCTTTCAGGCTGGGTGTAGTAGAGATGGAATCTTTTGAGTGACTAAACCCCTCCTTGGTACTACATACACGTGGCTCCATTTTTTCACTTTTTCACTTTTTCACCCTTTTACTCGTTTTATGCACTTGTATGAGTGTGGTGTGTTTCTTCTAACTTTTCATGCATCATTCTCTTTTTGCATTTTATTTTTCAATTTTTTTTCTTTTTATTTTTCTTTTGTCACACCACACCTCATTTTTCACTTTTTTTCTCTTTTGTTTTAACTTTCCCATTATTTATGCAACCTTACTCTAGCCACCCTCAACTTAGGTATTTTGCCTATGTTAAGATTCACAATGTCCAAGGAGGGATCAGGGTCAAAATAGGTTCATTATAAAAATGGGTACAGTTAATTGGTTGATCAAAAAAAAGAATGGTCTATTTAAGGCTCAAAAATTTGGATTAAGGGAATCATATGATTTTGGTAGGGTTATTTAGGCTAAATATGGGCTCAACAAGAATGACGTATGATCCTTTCCTAACCATCCATCCTAAAACCTATGTAAAGACCAACCGGGCAAGTTTTAGATCCTCTACGCAGTATTGAACTAGGTATTAGACCTAACTCACTCATGGTACATGACTTGCATTCACTGTACCTGTCTGATTTATACATGGCTTACCAAAAACTATACATGATAATATACTAAATGACATAAAAAGATCTACAGAAATCATACTTGCAATCAAAAGTACATAGCTAATCATCAAAAATCTCTAAATAGGGTCATTTTTTTACAAATTCAAAACTAGTGCAATTTATCGGCTGAGTACTCCTAAGCTACTTTCTAATTAAACAAAAATCAGAAAAATAAAATCCTAAACATGTCGGTTCTACTATATAGCATGCCCAAGGAAAAAGAAACACGGCAAGAAAAACCCTCGGACGAATCAAAATTCCCAAAGTTTACAAGCACACCCCCTCCCCTTTTTAAAAAGCATGCTTTGTCCCCGAAGCATATAATGTAAAAACAAAGGGAAGGGAACATACATGTGGCTACTCAAACTTCACCATCCATGGCTTGCCTCCCATGCAGCGCCTGATTTAACATCACGGCACGACGTAAGTATCTTGATTTCTTAGACTTCGTCAAGGAACTTGGACTCATCCTCCACTATCTTAAATTCTTGGCTTTTCCAAGAGGTGCCCTGGATGAGACAAAACAAAACAAACAAAAATGTAAAAGAGGAAATAACAACTAAAAGTTAAATATAAGCAATTAATCTAATCTTAGCCGCATTCCCCGGCAATGGCGCCACCTTTTGATAAAGCTCAAAAACCACACCTCCTACTGAAGTATGAAGCGGATGTTGTCAATAAAGAACCCAACAAAGAGGTTAGGGTCGAACCCACAAGGAAATGGAAGATCTAGACTAATGTCGGTAAGTGAAATTGTTGGTTAGTTATTTGGGGGGTTTAAGAAAAATAATAATTAAAAACGATGATTGAAATTGTGATGTAAAATCAAGAGTTAAGAATAACTTGGGTTTGTGTTCCCCATGGGTTCATAACTACTTCGGGTATATACACGTGATCAATACTAATGCTTACTTGTAGAACTGATAACTAGGGTTCATTCAAATAACTAGTTCGTCCCTATTGAATGACTATACTCAATCACCGGATCAAGTCTCATGAGCGTTTTCAAATTAACTGTTGTCAATTTGTTCCAAATTTAACTATCCTACGACCACAACTCAAGTTAATACAATGATCACCAAGATTAAGGCTTTGTTTTAATTTTCTTTTCCTAATCTCTACCTCACTAGGCTCAAGCAAGTAAAGAATTCAGGTAAGTCCTAACGTTGTACACCGTTAAGAAACATTTCAGTATGAAGAGAATAGAATACAAGCATTTTGAATTGGTTTTGAATCACTTTTATGTAACCCTAGCTCATTAATCTACCATGGTTCCCACAATCCTAGCTATGGAGGTTTTAGCCTCTCATAGTTGCAAGGTTGTGATATGCATTCATAATTAAACACATAATTCATTACTTATAGTGGTAGATGAGAGAAAAACTTCTTTGATTATATCTGAAATAACTCAAGAACAATTCACAAATATCAAGAAGAAATCAAGAAAAGGTTGATCACAAGCCAATCAACTCAATTCTATGTTGTCTCTATGTTTTCTAAAGTTCTTTTATGTCTTCTAACGTTCTCTCCTCTCTAATTTTTTGTCTCTATTACATAGAAATAAAGGGTATTTATAATAGTAGAGTAAGCCTTCCGTGTTCCTTCATGGCATGGAATTAGGATTTGTAACTCCTTTTCCTAGTTGAAGTAGGATTTGACTTTCTAAAAATAACCTAGAAAAGTATTTATACAAATAATTAGAACTTTTTCCTAAATTAAAAGGGAAACTAATTTAACTGTCGCCGCCTGATCCTACGACTCATACCATGAACCTACGAGTCGTAGCTTCCTCTCGTACAATGCCTAGCAGTCTTGAATTTGGTTATGTCTTGGAAGTTGGTACGGCTCATACAATGCTCTTATGAGTTCTACAATGCCTATTGTGGTCTGATATTATAAAGTTGGATATCCTCTAAATATTTTCACGAGTCTTGTGGTACAATTCGTACCTTGATATGACGACTCGTGACTACCTCGTGCCCTAGGATCTGCCAATCACATTTTCTTTGAAGTTCACCACAACTCTTTGGTGCGAGTCGTATGTGGTCATCACGACTCGTATCATCCATTCGTACCATGAGCTCAAACAAGTGCAATATTTCTGTATTTTTTCACGACTACTATGGTATGGCTCATACCAGGATGGTATGAATCTTACCAAGATTCGTACATGGCCAGTGCCTTATGCAATTCCTCTGAATTTTATCACGGATGCTACATACGACTCGTACTTCCAAGGTATGACTCGTACCGAGGCCTACAATTTCACCATTTTCAGCACTATTTTCTCTTCTTTTGCACATTTCAACTCCAATACATAATTTTCCTGAAAACAAAGTAAAAGTGCATCATATCTGTATAAACACACCTAAGACCATGCATATTTTCTATGTTTTAAACGTCGAAATTACTGTAAATTCACAGCACATCAAGGTCGTGAGTCGGGTAGTTCTTTTGATGGACCTTAAGCTGCCTGGAAGCGTAGGCTATAACCTTACCGCGCTACATTAATACACAACCAAGGTTGATCCTCGAGGAATCACAATATACCACAAACCTATCGGTACCCTTGAGTAGAGTTATGATGGTGCTGTGGTGAGTCGAGTCTTCAATTCTTGGAAGCTTTTCTCATAGGCCTCTGACAATTGAAACTTCACTTTCTTCTGGGTCAACTTAGTCAACGGTGCTGCAATGGATGAAAATCCTTCATCAAACCTCCTGTAGTAACCAGTCCCAAGAAACTCCTGATATCCGAAGGACAAACTGGTCTAGGCCAATTCTTCACAGCATCTATGTTTGAGAGTCCACCTATACACCCTAAGTTGACACTACATGATCCAAAAATGCTACTGAGTTTAACCGAAACTCACACTTGATGAATTTAACATACAACTGGTGATCCTTTAGAGTTTGTAGCACCACCCTCAAATAAGAGGCATGTTCCTCCCCGCTCCTAGAGTATATGAGAATGTCATCTATGAACACAATCACGAACATGTCCAAATACGGCTTGAACACCCTGTTATCAAATCCATAAAATATGCAAGAGCATTTGTTAGTCCAAAATACATAATTACAAACTCATAGGGACCACACCGAGTGCTGAAGAATATCTTCGGGATGCCACTCTCTCTAACCCTAAGCTAATGATATCTAAATCTGAGGTCTATTTTTGAAAAACACTTGGCACCCTGAAGTTGGTCAAACAATTCATCAATTCTGGGGAGGGAATACCTATTCTTGACTGTGAACTTGTTCAACTGCGGATAGTCATATACATTCGTAGGGAACCATCCTTTTTTCGGACGAAGAGAATTGGTGCACTGCGCCCCATGAGGATTTTCAAGGTCTGATGAACCCTTTGTCTAAAGATCCTTCAGATGCTCCTTCAACTCCTTTAGCTCCGCTGAAGCCATTCTATACATAGGAATAGATATAGGCTACGTGTCGGGAAGAAGGCCAATACAAAAATCAATCTCTTGCTCGGGAGGAATTCCCGATTGTTCATCTAGAAATACTTTTGGATATTCACACACTACAGGATCATCTCACTCGGGGTTTTGGATGTAGCATCCTTAACCCAAACTAGATGGTACACACAACCTTTAGAGCTCATCTTTCTGGCCTTAAGTTAGGAAATGAAGCAACCTACAGGCACAGCTGAGCTACCCTTCCACTCTAGGACTGGCTCACCCGGAAATTAGAACTCTACCGCACGGGTTCTACAATTTACTAAGGCATAACATGCATATAGCCAATCCATGCCAAAGAAAACATCAATATCTTTCATGGCTAGCTCTACTAAATATGCTGAAGTGACTTTCTGAAGGATTGTGACAAAGCAATTCCTATATACCCATCGAGCTATAACTGAATCACCGACTGGAGTAGAGACTGATATGAGTTCCGATAGGATTTTGGGACTGACTCCAAAGCTACTAGAAACATAGGGTGTCACAAAAGAAAATTAGCCCTTGGATCTAACAAAGCATATGCATCAAGGTGGAATACTCATAATATACTAGTGACTACATCTGCAGAGGCCTCTTGCTCCTGACGAGATGTGAGGGCATAGAATCTGTTCTGGCGCTGACCACCACTTGCACTAGTGGAGGCACACTGCTGAGCTAAGCGTGCTGGTGGGGCTGCTGAACTAGTGGCTGGATCTCGACCCTTACCATGGCCCTGTCTAGCTGTCGAACAATCTCTGAGCATATAGCCGGGCTTCCCACACCAGAAACAAGCACCTATACCTGCTAGGCACTAACCAGTGTGCCTTCTGCCACACCTGTCACAACCTGGAATATTGGACTCTATGGATATGCTCCGCTGACCTCGAGAGCCCGATGCTCGTCCCCTTTGATCGCGCCTAGATCTGGATGGCACACTTGCTGCTGACAGTGCTAAGGCTGATGATCTCCAATGGGACTGTTGATGATGCCCACCACTAGGACTTGCTGGGAGAACCCAAAATTATCAGTCCTAGCCCTCTTGGCCTCTCTCTCCCACTCACTCTTCTGTACCGCCTCTATCTACTGGGCATACAGAACCAATTGTGAGAAGTCTATATCCTGATGGAGCATAGCAGTCCTACAATCCTTGATCAAATGGTCTGCTATCCCATGTACTAATCTACTCACTCGATCCCTCTAATCATTCACCATCTATGGTACATATATGGACAAGCAGGTGAGCTCTAAGGCATACTCCTGGACCGTCATGTTGTTCTGCCTCAGGTTCACAAATTTAGCTACTTTAATCTCCCTCATCTCTCGGGGAAACATGGAACTCATCCCAGCCAATGGGACCCACTCCAACTGCTCTGCCCTCCTTCCACTATCTGAACCAGATATATGCAACCCCTTTCAAATGATAAAAGGCTAGGTTTGTTCACTCCTCCCCCGTCACCCCCATGATCAGGGTTATCTTCTAAATCTCATCAATAAACTCGTGTGGATCCTCATCCACCTTTGATCTAAGAAACTCCAGAGGGTTCCTCTTAAGGAAGTCCCCGACTCTTGCCACTGCCGCATTCCCATTCTAGGGAACATGCGCTACCGCCTGCTGGTTGACCTAGGCGGTCAATGCTTGTGCCAACATCTAGATGGCTGCCCTAAAGTCCACATAGGCAACCTGCTTGAGCACATGATCCTCGGGGGATGGTGGAGCCTACTAGTGCCAATCTCCTTTGCCGTTCTCATGGCCGTTTTCATTCCCGCACCTTCTTCCGTTAACTCGACAAGGAGGCATGATTCTGCAAATGCTTATAGCACGAGTTAGGAGAATAGAGAGACATTTCATCATACGACATAGATCATGAAAGAAGGGAAATTTCCTAAAACGCTTTGTAGCCTCTTCGTCATAAGTGTGACGCATTTCACACCCATGAAAAAGACTCTACTTAACGCGGCTTTCAGACACCCTATGGCACATCAAAACCTAATACTCTGATACCAAGTTTTTCACGACTAGAACATAGGCCCGGATCGAGACACAGGACAAACAACCCCGAGAGGCTCCAAGTCATCCCATGGCATGAACATGTTAACTAAACTCAATATAAATAAATGCAGAAGGTCTAACATTTGAAATAGCGGAGGTTTGAAAATCCAGAAACATCTGAACAACGGAAAACATAGTACTGATCCGAAGTAGAACACATGCTACATCTAATAAGCCTCTATAACTTGACGAGTTGATGGGACAAGACCAAAACTAACTCATTAACAAGATGAAACGGAAAGTACAAATAACAAGATGATAAGAAGGTCCTCAAAGGATGAGGACTCACCAATAGGCTAAGAAATGCTAACTCTAAGAATCTGGCTAGAACCTGAACATCCGAGCTTGTATAATGAAACGATACAACATAGAGTATGCGGTTAGTACTTGAAATGTACTGAGTATGCAAGGTAAGTAAAACTGCTAAGTAAGTAAAAACTGAAGTCATGCATATCAATAAACATATTCAAGATAAGATTTAGAGAGTATGGATTGCATGCTATTATCTGAAAACATGATTTAAACATGACTGAGTATCATTTATTTGAATTAACCAAAGCTGAAACTGATAATTATAAGTAAAACTGAATGTTGGGTCAAACCTGCTGAAAACATAATATCATAACTGATGAACATGCATAACTAAAAATTATTAGGAACAATAGAGACTTGTCATATAACCAACATTACCACAATAGAGCTTATGTGGTCTCGACTATTACACTCAAGTAAGCAGAGCCGTCCAAAACCTTTCCAGGGCTAAGGGCGCTACAATGATATAGATATCAAGATGAAGGCCCCTCGGGAGAAGGGAAAACTCACAAGGGAGGTCTCAAATAATCTGAACGTAACTACGTTGGCATGTAGTTCTAAGGCACAGGGTTGACCAAACCCTTAGAAAACTCGGTGCTAGACATTACTCCCAAAAACATGCATATGCTCTCTATTATTTTTAATGAAGCTGAATCATCGTCTTACGATGAAGCTGAATCATACTAATACATGCATAATATGAAAACATATCATGAGGATCCTTGGCTCAAATCATACCACAAACTAAAAGGTGGGAGTCTAAACTCCAAAACCATTTGGTAAGCTAATAACATGAAATTGAAGTAAATCATGAATCATGCTTGATCATATGGGCTTGCCCAAACTTAGACATTCTTTGAAATAGATTCGATAGTCAAATTCATGAATATAAACATGAGTAATTCGAAATCATACTTTCATCATAAACATTTCATCATACTTGAAAACATAGATCATAATCTCAACTCTTCATGAACTTTCATAATTGGGCATTATAATTGTAAGACTTCGAAATCATAAATTTTTAATTGAAAATATTATAAAACATGCCCATGAATCTTAAAACAACATTGGAAACATGAATAGAATTTACCCATGATAGATTCTTAGAGAATTTCACAAATTGGGTTAAAACCCCATAGATTCATCAACTTAGAATTCCATGAATTAGAAGAGGATTTTGGGCATGGGAGTGAAGGAATGCCCCCATTCATAACCCCACATACCTAGGTACTTTGAATTTCACAACCACTCTTGAGAATCCAAGTGACTTGAGGAAGAACCTAAAGAATCCTCTAGTTTGATCTTCTATACGCTCCTTGATCTTGTATGCATGGAATGGGGAGGTTTAGAATAGGCTAAGTATCTTTAAAAATCTTCTAACTGATATTAAAATAACGTAGTTTAGGACTTAGAAGCTTAAAAGTTATAAAAATATCCTTACCAAAATGCAGGGGAAATACACACTGCCAGCACCACGAGGGACACCATGACTCGTGGTGTACCTCATGAATTGTGGTGACCAATCATGAAGTACACTGCCCAATTTCAAACATCATGTTCTGCTCCTGCCCACGACCAACTCCACGAGTCATGGAGTCACTTCACGACTCGTGGCATCTCTGTGAAAGTGAACCTTTGTAACACCCCAAAACTTTTCTAGACCAAACTCAGACTTTACATGAAAAATCAGAGTGAACCAAAAAATTTTTCCTCAGAATGATTGAGACAATGAGTCATTGTCAGAAGTAATGACCCATTGTCTCAGTCGTTGTGAGCCTTCCAGTTTCCTTTTGAGAACCAACGAGACATGGAACAACCCCTTGTGAGGAGTAATGGGTTATCCTGTCACCCGTGGTATTCCCAGCTCAAAAACCTGCCAGACTTTCCCCCAAACCAAACGAGTGGGACTAACGACTCGTGGTTCATACCAACAAGTCATTGTTGCCACCCGTTGCTTGAACCAGCAATCCTTCAGGTCAAGGCAGTGGTAACGAAGGGCAGTTAACATGACTCGTGGTTTCTACCAGTGAGTCGTTATGTCATCCATTAGTGGGAGTCCGAGATTTGTTCAAAACCTTGCCAGTGACCAAGAGAGGAATCAATGACCCGTTGGTTCTCCCAACGAGTCGTGGTTCCCTCCCGTGGTCCATTTCCAGTGAGCTTAGATTTTTTGGGCTTAGGACCAAAGACTAGTCCCAACATGTCATGGTATCAACCAACGACCCATTGTGTGACCAATTGGTTCCTGTCAGGCAGTTTTTCAGATTTTCTTTTCAGGGGCATTTTTTGTAACTTTTCATCTTTTAAATCCCTAAACTATGTCGTTTTTAGGCATATTTTGGTAATAATTAAAGGGGAAATCAACTTGATCCCTCTCATTTTTGTCTCAACTCACGATTCACAGAATGTAGAAGTTCCCGACAATCAGTACAGAGCTAAACTAAGCTAGGGCTTCCAATGTTCAAGATTCTCCAGATTTCTTCTCAAGGATTCTATACCAGGTATGCGTAAATTCAACAAGGGAGTTGCCCTTCCTTGTGCCCCAAAACCCTTATGTAATTCTTTATTAGTCTTAGCCTGAATATCAGAAATAGGGTTAGCTTCAGTCAAATTATGAATATTCATGAGGATTGAAATTCTCGTGAATTCTTGCAATGTTTTCACTATTTACCTAGAATGTTGTTACTCTCTTCAAGAAATATTGTTTTATCCCTAGTTTTATGAAATGCATTAAACTTGGGTCTTGCATAGTTGATTAGATAATAGTGTGCTTGACTCTGTTAGTTCTTGAATTTCCATGTTATTACTATCATGTGAATTCAAAGTCAGTTTGCATCCTAGTTTAGTCTCAATCAGAAAATTAGCATTTTCAGTATCTTTCCAGTAAGTTTGCTGATCAGTTTGACAATAGTAAGATCTTGAGGAGTTCAGTTCAACAATACTCCCTAGTTTTAGTTATTAGTTAGTTCTTTAGACGGTTACGATGCTTTCAGATAAGTAGATCTGACCAATATTAGAACACCAATTTTCAGTTATACGGTCCTATAGAGTCTCAGGTTACTTTCAAATAGGTATTCCTGACTTAGTCCAGGACCCTAGCTTCGAGCTATCAGCTTAGTAGTCAAGTTAAGACTATCCAGTTGGAGTACTACTTAGCACGAAGTGGATGGGGGGTTCCAACGCACCTAGGTTCCTAGAACTATGCTGCCACTGTAGGTTATTGGCCCAAACGGGCCCCAGATTTATGATCACCCAACTTAGCCACTATATTTTGGCAAGGTACAGTGGGCTTTATCTAATGGGGTGTATACATTGGACTCCATGTCTAGCTCACGTGGTAATATGCCAGTTGTAAGTTCAGTTCAATTCAGTTTAGCTCAATTCAGTCCCAGGACATCTTTATGATCGACAGTTAGGGTCATTATTGACCATATCATTTATAGCTCAAGTTTTATCAGTATTTAGTATCCAGGCTTATTATATATCTCACCTACTTAGTACATTAAAAGTACTGACACATACTTTTTATGTTGTATCATATTATGATACAGGCACAGGTTCTCAATCTAAGTATCGTTAGTAGTTTCTCCCGATGATTCTAGCA
Source organism: Datura wrightii (assembly GCA_035772735.1). Lineage (NCBI taxonomy): Eukaryota > Viridiplantae > Streptophyta > Magnoliopsida > Solanales > Solanaceae > Datura > Datura wrightii. Next base: position 176,809,212 of record JASDFA010000018.1, on the reverse strand, counting down.
GCAATCCTACCGGTGAGTCCTCATCTTCTGAGGACAATGTTTTCTTTCAGTTAGTTTAGTACTTAGTTAGACTTTAGAGTAAGTTGGGGGCTTGTCCCAGCAACTGTCAATTAATAGTTGGTTTTCTGACACATACTTTTTATGTTGTATCATATTATGATACAGGCACAGGTTCTCAATCTAAGCATCGTCAGTAGTTTCTCCCGATGATTCTAGCAGCAATCCTACCGGTGAGTCCTCATCTTCTGAGGACAATGTTTTCTTTCAGTTAGTTTAGTACTTAGTTAGACTTTAGAGTAAGTTGGGGGCTTGTCCCAGCAACTGTCAATTAATAGTTGGTTTTCTGACACAGATGTTCAGTATTCTTTAGAGTTATATTTACTATTTCTAAAACAGTTTTATTGGATAATTAATTTTGCACAGCTTCCGCTTATGTTTACTTAGTTTACCAATGTGATGTTAGACCATGGGTTAGCTTGGGATCACTTTTGGCACCAAGTACTGTGTCTCATCTAGGGTGTAGACTCAGGTCGTGACAACCTTGAATCCTTGACCCTTTTGTCCACAGCTGTCGTAATGAGTCATTGCCTACTCCATGACTTGTTACTCCCATCGTGGTCACCCCCAGACCACCAATCACTGCCAAATCCCCCAACACTTCATGAGTTACTTCATGACTCATGAAGTCTCCTCACGGGTCACTAGACAACTCGTCCTATGACCTGGTGCAAAATTTCTTATTTTCTCTTTTCGAACTCTCGGGTCTGATCTTAGGGCTTTCGGAGTATTACAGACTGTCATGATGGTCTCGCTGTAGTGGTTTCCCCCGCAGTTGCAATGGTCCCCATTAGCCAGTAGCTCAAAATTTGTTGCACCTTTTCTCATTCTTCCAATCCAAGTCTAATTACAATTAACCCAACACTTTTCCTCGTGCACCTAGGCATAAATAGGGTGTTATGGATTTACTTTCCCATAATGACAGGTGGTTCGTTACAAAATATCTCCATGTATATGTTTCAAGAAAGCAAGGGACTCAATTGTTGGTGATGATCTAACAATTAACTTGCCTTGATAACGAGCAATACAAGAAAATTCATTATTTGAAAGAATTTTCAGGTTCTTTAATGGATGTCCATTTGAATTTTCTATAATTCATCTCATCATTATAGATCCAGGATGTTCCAATAAGTATGAAAGTATTGGACCTAGTAAAATTCTGATTTTGCAATAGAGTGTAACTCAATTACACTAATCTTTTTCTAATATAAGCCAGAAGATAAAATAAAAAACTTTTCTAAGACATATTTGTGGCCAGAGATATTCTTGATAATATTAAGATATTAAAGATTCATCTCATCTATTGTCTCAATATGTTATCCATTTTGACAGATATTTTTAAAACTCTATAAGTTTCTTTGAGATTTTGGAGAGAACATGACATTTTTTATAATGAGTTTGGTTCCCTTAGGCAAAATTATAATGGTTCTTTCGGAGCCTTCAATCAAACTAGTACTACCAGAATTCTGGTAATATTTATTTTTTCCATAAGGAAATGAAAAAAAATATTTCTTGTCTTTGAATATCGTGTGCGTCAGAATCAATTAAAAAAATGTCTTCACAAATTGATTCTTAATACAAACTTGCTCTGAAAATTATCCATATCTTCAAATGGAATGATATCCATAAAGTAAAATAAATATATATTAAGTATTTGTGCAAAGTGAAAATTAAACAAATTTCTGTTAGTTTGTTGGTTATAAACAACAAAAGTGTAGTGTTTTTATACACTTAACCAATTTAAGGCGTATAATTTAATTTATTGGATGAGCTAATTTAATACAAACACAAATTAGGATGGAGTATTGGATATAAACTTCTACATATTTTTCTTTTTCATTCGTATAAAAAATAAATAAATAAAATTGAGTCATCATATTGATAAGTCTTCATAAGTCCTATTAGAATAAAAATTAATATATATTTTTGTAAAGAACTAGCTTTCATGTAAGACTCAAGAGGACGACGCTTTAATAATTAGATTAATTGCTAAGCAAATCCAACCTCATTACTATCCTCTTTATTTTTTTTAACCTAAACCTTGACCATCTGTTATTTGATGATTTATATATAAAGGGGCAATTTTTTGATGTTTTTCCCCCAGTTATTGAACAAAGGAAACACCGTAGAGAGTAGTGCCACTAACATGGGTCATGTCATATGGTCAGTTAATTCCTCATTTGCAAGCACCCCCATTTTAAATTTAAGAATGTTAAATAAATAATAAAAAAAGTTATAGCAGCACAAGCACATAACAGTTATCAAATTACTTGCTTGAAATTTTATTAAAAACTAACTTTAATAATATGAATAGACTAATTAATACTAATCTTAAAACTAGTATTCATGTAAATGGATATTATTACATGATCTTTATTCACTATTATGAATCTGTAATAATTAAGATCAAACTAATTAATCTTTGCAGAATCATCACCAATCAAGTGATCTATTTTTTCCTTCAGGGTGTTCACAGAAATCTACTACATCTAAATGTTTGATGTCAACATTATTTTTAGAGATAAAATTAGCATCCAGATTTTTGTCTTTCTTCTTTTGTGATCCTTAATAAAATTCAATCAAGTGTTTTGGAGTACGATAGGTACATGACCAGTGTCATCTTTCACCACATTAATATCATTTATTTTCTGAGCCACTTGTTTCACGCTTCTCATCCCTCTTTTTCTATTTTTGGTGGTGATTTTTCTTTGATGATTGATTAACACCAGAAAAAGAGTTTTTTCCTTAATCATGATCACGATCATTACCATAATCATGATTACGACCACGAATACGACTAGAGCCACGACCTTTTTCATGCCTCATGGGATGGGCGTACACCTCATCCACTTCACAGAATGGTGTAGATTCAATAGGTCGATTCTCATGATTTTTTATTAGCAAATCATTGTTTTGTTCAACCACGAGAAGATGACAAATCAATTCAGAATATTTCTTCAAACCTTTCTCTCAATATTGTTGCTGCAAGAGCATATTCGAGACATGAAAAGTGGAGAACGTCTTTTCTAGCATATCATAATCACTAATCATATCTTTATATAGTTTCAATTGAGAAGTAATTCTCAATGTAGAAGAATTATACTCCCAAATAGACTTAAAGTCTTGTAGCCTTAGATGGGTCCAATCGTATCATACTTTCGAAAGGATGACTATCTTCAGGTGGTCATATCTTTCTTTTAAGTTATTCCATAAAACGAGTGGATCCTTAATAGTGAAATATTAAATTTTCAAAACTTCATCAAGATGATGATGCAAGAATATCATAGCTTTAGCACAATCTTGGCTAGATGCTTTAGTTTTATCCTTAATGGTATCTCCAAGACCCATTGCATCCAAATGAATTTCAGCATCCAACACCCATGAGAGATAGTTCTTGCCTGAAATATCAAGGGCAAGAAACTCAAGTTTTGTAAGATTATCTTTAGATAGAGAGAAGAAAAATAATACCTTAGTCTTTAAAATAATTTTTTGAGACGGTATAGACTCGTGCTGATAATGTGTTATAAAATAATAAAGGAAGAATAAGAATATTATAGAAAAAGAAACAAGAGAAAATAATTCTTATTTCTCTTGAGGGATGAAATATAATTAAGGAGAAACCCTTTATTTATAGGGGAAAACTTACCCTAACTTTTCTCCAAATAAATAAGATAGACATTCACTATAATACAAATATACACGTTAAAGCTTATCTAAATGCATGTCTATTCAATTGCAAGTTTATCCAGTTGCAAGCTTATCCAGGAACATCCATAATATAATATATTTATAAAAAGAAAAGAAAGTAATTGATGAAAATTAATAAAACACACATAAATATAGTTTTTAAGAAATTTAAAGTGTAAAAATGCCTATATTAAGAAAAATAGGTGGCTATCGGCCTATCACTACTGCTAGTGGATCCTTACTTGCTTCAAGTTATGTTAACTTGACATTGCAATCAATTTTCATTTTATTGATCTAATATGTGAATAAGACAATTTAAAAAAATGAAATTATGGGCAAATAAATTGACAAACAAAAGAAGAAGCGCAAATTGGTTTACTCAAATAATAATATAGTTGAATTTGTTACGTGATTAAGGACATGCAGATCGATTCGACTATAAAAAGATAATTTAAAAAATAAATATGTTTCTAGAAAATGTATCAAGAACGTTAATGTAATTAAAATACGATAAAAGATCAATAAAATTGAAATATTGCAGCTTCGGTCGTAATTCCTATAATGGCTTGCAAAGCTAGTTCTCGAATGAAGGTTCCTTGTGAATATATTTTGAACAAAAGAATAGAAGAAAACTCACAATGAATGCAAATATAATGCTTTGTACTGATCTAATTTCCTTCGTTTACAAGTGAACAGTTCAACTATTTATATGCAACAATAAGAATGGCTTTTTTTGGATTTTATAATACATCGTCCAACAGAAATGTTCCAATTGTGCAAAAACTGTTATGCGTACTGGCTGTAAACTTGCCACTTATGGAATCTCATACGAATCTACTGATGCGCGCGCGCGTGTGTGTGTGTATATCTTCTTCCTCATGATCATGACTTTGGGCCATGAGTATGACTTCCGATTACAAATTCATATCTTCATCAATAAAAAGTTTGATACAATGTTATGATAAAAATATCCTTTTTTAGTATGCAAAGACTCTGGATGTTGTCGTCGAAAACATTTCATCTTATCTTTGGGTACTTCATTCAGCTCATATTTTAATATTATTCTATTTTCATGTGGCCCTGCCCCGCTCGACCACGTATTCATGGCGATTTTTCTCTATACAAATAGTGTCCCTAGTTTTTGGATACTTTGCCATATTGTAATCGGAACGCAGAAAAGTTTCTAACATTTCTTGGCGGGAAAGCAATTGAAATATTTTCTGTTAGCTGAAAAGACACAATTCCCATTGCATTTACTATTATTACTGTGTATCATTTAAGCAACTATCTGAAAGCGGCGTACTGATTGAGGTCATTATGAAATCTTCTCGTAAATCTCTATAAATAATGCGCTTTGCACAATTTCCTAATCTTTTCAACTCTTTTGATTTTTGAAATTTCCCTCCTCTTAGCATCTTCAGATCTTCAAAATTTCAAACTTTCCAATCTTCATATCTTTAAAAAAGCTTCCCAGATTTTCTTTTCCCTTAGTTATTCATCCTTCATCTCTGAATCTTAAATGAACACTTTTGAAATCAAAGGAGTAAAAGTCGGGGTCTCAAAGCTAACTATATATTTGATAGTTTCAATAATATGGAACTTCAGAAAGGATATCAAAGCCCGATTAGTTTCAGCCAATCATACCAACGATAGGAGCAAGTTGACCAGTGAATACATTTCTTCAATCTCTGAAGTTCACCTTCCTACTATTCGGGTGTAATTGGCCAAAAGATAAAGTTCGAGTGACCGCTCCCGGTGTGAATGAGAGCATAAATTTCACCAAATTGTGATTCTATTATGTTTATACTTATCTGTTTATGTTTGGCGTCGGAAATCCAGAGGACCGATGAAGTCATTATCCAAATTTTCCATATCTACTGAGTTCCCCTAACTTAAGTTGGTTTGTCCATTTGGAGGGCCATGGCTTGTCTCCGACATCTAGCCATTAGAGTTGGCCAGTCTTTTTCTCTCAACCACCTAATTCTACTTTAATTCCCCTGCTTTTTTTAGGGGGAATTATTTACTTGGCCCACTGGAGAAACATAACCATTCTCTTTAGCCTATATGAAAACTTCGACCGAGGCTAGACGGAGAGATTCATAGTCGTCGTCACTGAAGATATTGTTCTGAATATTTGATTCTGAAATCATGGAACCGCTCTTGTAAGTTCTCATTATTTAGATTGACTTTTCTTTTTTGATCATTAATTTGTTGTTCTTACTTCAGTTGAACGTTTACTATTTAACACCCACTTGGTTTCCATCAAGAGATGTCCCAATTAAGGAATGGGTCCAACTCATTTTAGATATTTTAAGATATGACAAGCGAACATGGAAGTCTATTTCTGGCATTTAGGGAGGAAACTCTAAAAACCATGGTAACTTTTGCTACATTTTAGACACTCATACTTAGTGGATTCATCTTCATTTTTATTGATGTTTTCCTGTCAATGTAGGTCTTCTAAAGGTTTCACCAAAAATTTTGAATTGAAGGAGTTTCTATTTCCCTTATGAAGGCTCAATTGCAGGTCTAAAAGGTTCTAGGACATAAGCAGCGCTTGGATCTGACTTTGTAGTCGTGGAGTCCGCTTTTGCCCTTGGTTCTTCGCCAACAATGAGAATCAAAACTAATCATGATTTACTAGTAATTAAGGTGAAGGATCAATTATTCCTAACTTAGAGGTAGGAAATCAATAAATCATGTGGACATTAATAACATGAAACTGACGACAACAACTCACTTTTTTCATAGAGGCCTTCAGCTACTTCAATCGAGACACTCGGTAAAGTTGGTCATTTGTTAAATAAAGACAATCTTTCGAATTGCCCGAGTCCAACTACTATCTACCTTTGTTTAGCTAGTGCTAATCTAGGGGAAAAAAGGATTATTCTATACCTTCTTCATCTGTTGGTCCTTGAAAATCAGCACCCTCCATATTTGTTGCAGCTGCTCGGGCTTCCCCTTCGTCCATGAAGCCTTGTTGAGCTTTCAAGCCCTCTAGTTCTAAATCTGGGTTGATTGATATCTTTCCTGCACCTGTACAATATCCTGACAAAAAACACATGGTAACATATTGGTTTACGAGGAGGATAACTTTCTCTTGAAACCAGTCATGGTGGCCATCTATTTAAAGTCTTTGGTCACCCAAAATGACCAAGGAAAAATAGGTAAAATCTCCTTGGCTTATTTAGTCAGCACAACCACTCAGGCTTCTACTTAGGTGGATACAACTTTCAACTATTTTTCATTTGTCTTATTTCTTTATTTTCTCAATGTGCTGACATATGAATTTTGTCATTGGGGCAATGTCTTGGTTTTAGAAGGGATTCAAAAGATGCTGCAGGAACAAACCAAGTTGACCCACAAGCATGAAAAACTTATGGAGAAGATGATGAAATGGGTGACCAAATTTGACGAGATAGAGTCCTTAGAACTTAGGTTGTCTTAGGCTGGGGCCCTAAAGACCAAACTTGCTCAATAAGAAAAAAATGTCTTCAGTTGGGAGGCTAACAACTTCAGTTCGGAGGTGGACGAACTTAAAAAAGAAAAGGCTAATCCAGCAGAGGTCTTGATACAAGAGTCGGGATAGAATCCAAGCTTAAAGAAAATCTCTGGACCATGAGGGAAGCCTTCATGCTAAAGACCAGGGAAGTGATCAAGATGGAGGCTCAAGTTGAGAAAACCAAGGAAAAATTGATCAAGGAGCAGGCCTTCAGTGTAAAGACCACGAAAAAAATAATTGCTTTGTATGAGCAAAATAGAATGCTAGTGCATAGACTTGAAGATAAAAAGGCCAAATATGCATCTATTAAGGACCAATACAAGCTGTAAAAATCCACGATACTTGGGTCATAAGGTATCAAACTTAGGAGGAGGTTAAGACCAGAGTTATCAATATTAATGAGCAAATTGTTAAGGCTCGGTATTTGGTTGAATTGACCAAGGGAAATATTTCTGAACTAACTTCGAAAGACCTAGCTTCTTCTTATGATGAAAATCATTTAAGTTTTAACACCGAATAAGAAGATAATGATAATGAGAATCCATCTACCACTCCTCATGAAGATCAACCATCCACTTTGACTATTATGCAAACTATGGTCATGAATGCTATAACTCTGGAGCTTGTCATATTTGGTTCTACCTGACAACTTCTTTTACAGCTTGCAACTATTAAGTTCTTTCAGTTTGTAAATGTATTATGGCTCTTATAGTACCCATATATTAATGAAATATTTTGGTTTCAAGATTTCAATGTTTTCCTTTGTGGGAATGTTTGTTAATTTCCCTTCTATTTTTGAATTTTGATTTAAAGCTTGTATTTAACTCTTTTAGAATTTAGGATTTTTGAATAATCCTCAAATTTGTTTTGTCCAAATTTATTTTCCCTTCGAGCATTTCATTAAAAAAGGGTTTCAATTTCAGTTTATAACTGGGATTGATTTATCCACTTTTATATAAAGCTTGGGAGTTGATTTCAACTAGTTCTTTCAAGACAAAAAGATTTTGCAATCATTTTAGTTTTACAATCGAAAATTTTATTCAACCAGTTTGAAGTAATGTTTACTCTATGTGACTTTATAACTCAGAGCCTCTATGCAAAATGGTTCTTATGATTAGGACATATCATGTTCATTTCTGGTATATTTTGTTGAGTTACTTGGATTCTCGAGTGTTTGATTCGCGACACAAACATCTATGTGTAAGAACCTTTATAGTTTAAGAAATGAGTCACGTCGACTTTAATATAGGATGAAATGTAACAGGTGGGATATACTAAATAGATCTTATCTTGATACACAATTTAACATATATTTAGTGTTTATACAAAGTCTTTTGAATGAAAATATATTGTTATGAGTTGTATCTGTATTGTCATCTTCAGTAGTCAAACGGTATCTTCTTACATGATCCCAAGAAAGTAGAAAATAAAGTCACCAAAGGTTGTATTTTTATTACCATCTCAAGTGGTCAACCGGTAGTCTTTGTCATTTTCGAGACTTGTATCATAGTGTCACGCCCCGATCATACACCCTAGACGTAACACGGTACTTGAAGCCACAAGTGATCTCAAGTCAACCCCTGGTCTATCGTTCACATGAATTCTGAGTAAATATGAAAAGCGAAACTTTAAAATAATATCATAAAATATTTATGAAAGATAAGTCTGAAAACATGAAGTTCAAAACATTTGAATAATACAGATAAATCTGAAAACCATGTTTGTCTGAAAGCCATCTAACTGAAAAGTTGTTGGGACAAGCCCCCAGCTAACTCTAAGTCTAACTGAAATAATAACTCAACTGAAAGAAAGTAAAACAAGGCCCTTGAATGATGAGGACTCACACTTAGGCTGCAGCAGAGGAGTATTTGGATCGCAATGGCTAACGATGCTGAGTCTGGGAACCTGCAGTTTTATCATGAAACGATACAGCATAAAAGCAAGCGTCAATACTTTGAATGTACTGAGTATGCGAGAGAAACATGAATAACATGATAGAACTGGTAACTCAACTGATACAACATAAAATGACCAACTGAAATACTGAAAACTGATACAACTGGTAATAGACTGATATGGTCAAAAGTGATCCTGGCTGACGGTCATAAACATGTCCTAAGTCTAAAATACTAAATCTGAGATACTGCACTGAACTGATCTAGACTGAAGAATTTGAGAGTAACTGTACTGACTAGTGGGAGAGGCTATAACCGACATATAACCACGTGAGCTAGACGTGGAGTCCGATATATATACCCCACTGGTAGGACCCAATATACCTTGGCAGGGTATAAAAGCATGGACTATGAGAATCACTGTCAAAGGGGATATGAGGCCAAGTAAATATATAACCTACGATGGCAACATAGTTCTGGAACCTGGGTACGATGGAACCCCGACCCTTTTGGTGCTAAGTCCTACTCCCATTAGATAATCCTATTACTACTACTACTGACAAGAGGATAGCTCGATACTGCGGTCCAAGACTATACTGACCAGGGATACTATTAGAGGGTTCCCTGAGTGTCTTATAGAACCAGATTTGGAAATTGAGTTCTAAGATTGGTAAGAGCTTCTTATTTGGAAGCGTCGTAACTGTCTAAAGAACCAACTGATAACTGAACTGAGGTCTTGGGCTGGTCAGAGCTATATAACTAAAATGTAATGACCGCCTAATGAACCAAATAAAATAAATTCTGTGTCTGATTCTGATAACTGGGAGGCACCACAGACACCTCGAAAAAGACTGGAGTCAAACTGATCAGCTGACATTTATGATTAACACTAGATGTTCTAGTGCTTTAACTGAAACTGAACTGACAACTCTAAATAATACATAGTATATATAGACTTTCTGACTGAATCTAAATAACATACATGTAACTGAGTTTTTAACACATACAATCATTATAGAAGCACCTAACTATGAAGAATGCAAACAATTCTCAAGAATTCAAAGCTTAAGCTGGATTCTAATTTCTGACTTTTCAAAAGCTAGGGCTAAATTTATAAATTTATGGAACAAGCATCATTTTAGTTACAAACTGTTGGAAAATAGTTACAATTAACATAGTATAGGATTCCACATGAAATAATCAAAGAACGATAGCAATATTCTCAAATTCGCAAACTCAGGGCTAGCGCTGAAAGTGAATAGAGGGAGAGTTTTTGGGGAATCAAGGGGAGAACCATCTCCTTGCTGCATTCCCACATACTTGGTGAAAACTCGAAGAATTTCCTTGAGAAACTGAGAAGAAAAGGCTGCCCTAGATGTTGCTCTGAAATGCTCTAAGAGGAACTCTGCGTACTTTTTCTTGGAAGTCTGAGTGGGGAATGAGGGAAAGAACCCATTACCCCCACTAAAATGTCTAAAACTGAAGCTAAAACGATGTGGTTTAAGGTACAAAAGCATAGAAAATTTGAATTTTCCCTTAATAAAATTTTCATGAAAAACAGTTCTGGCCCCGACCACGACTCGTACCATGAGTCGTACCACGAAGTCAAGACTCGTAGTCACCTCTCCATTTTTCAATCTTCTGAATCTGGCGAAGACTCGCATACCACGACTCATAGTACCATCCTACGGGTCATACTGTCAATCATGGTATCATCCACCCATACCAACTACGACTTACCCATGACTCGTTGCTACATTCTACGAGTCGTACCATGACCCGTGACGACTCACTCTGGCACCACTAAGAATTTTACCATGAGTCATACCTACGCGCCACAATTCGTAGGACCACCCATGATATGACCTTAGGCTCCCGAAATTCATCATGACTCGAGTAATGAGTCGTAGGTCCTCACCATGATTCATACCTCAAGTCGTCCTGGTGCAAAATTCTAAGTTTTTCTGCAGTTTCAAACTTCAACTCCCAGGTCTACTCTTAGGCCCTTCTGGGGTATTACAATATCTCCCCCTTGGAAATATTCGTCCTCGAATGTAGGAAACAAGCAGCAACCAGAAACATACAATTACTATATGCAAATACTAATCATTTAAGTTGAAAACTAACAGAATGACTACCCCCAAAAAGAACTACATAGCTAAACTGAATTCAGACATCACATACATATATCATATCATAAAACAAACTTGCACGCGGAACATTAAAAACTAATTAAAGGTCTGGGGCAAAAACCGATACCTCAAACTGAAACTGAGCCAGTAGGGAACAAGTGGCAGTATTTAGCCATCATATCTGCTTCAACTTCCCATGTAGCTCCCTCAACATGCTGATTTCTCCATAACACCTTTACTGAATCTACTTTCTTGTTCCTCAATTTACGAACCTGAGGGTTAGGGATCCGGACTGGTACCTCCTCATAGGTGAGACTATCCTTGACTGCCACGCTATCCAATGGAACCACAGAGGTTGGATCTCCAATAAACTTTTTCAAAAGTGATACATGGAAAACTGGGTGTACAGCTGCTAGTTCTGAAGGCAACTCTAGATCATTGGCCACCTTGCCGATATGCCGCAAAATTCCATATGGTCCCACATACCTAGGACTGAGTTCCCCCTTATTTCGGAACCTCATTACCCCTTTCACGGGCGATATTTTCAGGTATACCCAGTCATCAACTGCAAACTCCAATTCTCTTCTTCGCACATCGGCATAAGATTTTTGACGGCTCTGGGTTACTTGCAGCCTGTCTCGGATAAGTTGAACTTTCTACATTGCCTCGTGAGCCGAGTCTAGCCCTATCAAAGTAGCTTCATTAACTTCAAACCACCCTATAGGAGATATACACCTTCTACCATACAATGCTTCAAATAAGGTCATTTGAATGCTGGAATGGTAGTTATTGTTGTACACAAACTCAATCATAGGCAAATGGTCATCCCAATTACCCTTAAAATCAATTGCGCACGCTCTTAATATATCCTCCAAGGTCTGAATGGTTTGCTTCGCTTTCCCATTGGTCTGCGGATGAAAAGTTGTGCTAAGCTTGACCTGAGTGCCTAGTCCCTTCTAAAAGGACTTCCAAAAGTGCGAGGTGAACTGTGCTCCCCTTTCTGAAATGATGGACAAGGGCACCCCATGAAGTTTGACTAACTCCCGGATATAAAGTTTGACATAGTCCTCCACTAAGTCTGTGGTTTTGACTGGGAGGAACTGAACTGACTTGGTCATCCAATCTACTACCACCCAGATTGAGTCATGTTGCCGGCGAGTCTGAGGTAAACCTGTAATGAAGTCCATATTTACTTCTTTCCATTTCCACGTGGGTATACTGATGTCTTGGGTCATGCATCCTGGCCTTTGATGCTCCACCTTGACTTGCTAGCAATTCAGGCACTTAGCTACGAATTCGGCAATGTCCCTTTTCATGTTGTTCTACCAGTAAATGCCCCTCAAATCACGGTACATTTTAGTAGCACCCGCGTGAATGGAGTACCTCAAGTTGTGTGCTTCAGCCAATATTTGCTGTCTCAACTCACCAACATCTGGCACACACAACCTTCCCTGGTAACGGAGCACTCCATCTCCCCCTTGGGAGAAAGCCTCAACCTCCTTTCTAAGAACCTCTTCCTTGAGTTTAAACAGAACTGGATCTTTATATTGTCTGGATTTAACTTCAATCACTAGGGACGAATCTTACCCGCTTTGCATTACTACCCCTCCTTCGGCTGACTCTACTAGCTACGCCCCCAACCGGGCTAGTGTGTGAACTTCTTTCACTAGTTCCCTCTTGTCTTCCTCAATGTGAGCACACTTCCCTAGACCGTCTGCTTAGGGTGTCAGCCACTACATTGGCCTTAACAGGGTGATACAACCCACTCATGTCATAATATTTTAATAGTTCCAACCACCATCTTTGATGCAGGTTTAGGTCCTTCTGGCTGAACACGTATTGAAGGCTCTTATGATCTATGAACACATCCACGTGAGCTCCATACAAATAGTGTCTCAATATTTGTAATGTGAACACCATTGTTGCCAGCTCCAAGTCATTAGTTGGATAATGCTTCTCATGAACTTTGAGCTATTTGGAGGTATAGGCCATCACTTTGCCCCGCTACATCAGAACGCAACCAAGTCCAACTCTGGAGGCGTCACAATATACCACAAACCTATCTATTCCTTTTGGCAGGGTCAAAACTAGAGCGGTTGTGAGTTGAGTTTTTAACTCCTGAAAACTCTTCTCACACTCATTAGACCATTGAAATTTCACCTTCTTCTACGTTAACTTGGTCAGAGGGGATGTTATGGAGGAGAAATCTTCCACAAATCGTCAGTAATAACCTGCTAAGACCAAGAAAAACCTGATTTTAGTAGGGGAGGTAGGTCTGGACCAATCTTTCACTGCTGTAATCTTGTGAGGATCTACCTGTATCACCTCACCTGAGACCACATGACCCAAAAATGTCACAGACTTCAACCAAAATTCACACTTACTGAACTTGGCGAATAACTGGCAATCCCTTAGGGTCTGTAATGCTATCCTTAGGTGATTGGCATGCTCTTCCTCATTTCTAGAGTACATCAGAATGTCGTCGATAAATACAATGACGAACATATCTAAGTACAGCTTGAAAACCCTGTTCATCAAATCCATGAAGGCTGTTGCGGCGTTCATTAACCCAAAGGACATCACCACAAATTCGTAGTGACCATACCGAGTTCTGAATGCTATTTTCGGTATGTCACACTCCCTAACCCTTAACTGATGGTATCCTGACCTAAGGTAGATCTTTGAGAAACAACTGGCTCCTTGAAGTTGGTCAAACAGATCGTTAATTCTAGGTAGAGGGTACTTTTTCTTAATTGTGACCTTGTTCAGCTGACGGTAATCTATTCACATTATGAGGGTATCGTCTTTCTTATGTATGAATAGCACTGGAGTACACTAGGGAGAGATGCTAGGTTTGACAAAACCCTTATCAAGAAGGTCCTTCAACTACTCCTTCAGCTCCTTAAGCTCAGCTGGAGCCATTCTGTAAGGAGGGATGGAGACAGGCTCAGTGTTTGGGAGGAGATCTATTCTAAAGTCTATTTCCCGTTCAAGGGGAACTCTGGGAAGATCTTCAGGAAATACATCTGGGAACTCGCTGACAACTGGAACTAACTGAATGGTTGGGGACTTGGAGTTGGAATCCTTGACCCGAACCAAGTGGTAAAGGCATCCTTTGAAAATGAGTTTCTGAGCCTTAAGGTAGGAAATAAACCTACCCTTAGGCACTGAGTTGCTGCCCGACCATTCTAATACGGGCTCATTTGGAAACTGGAACTTGACAACTCTAGTTCGCAGGAGTGTAACCAATCCATGCCGAGAATAAGGTCGAAGTCGACCATGTCTAGCTCTACCAGATCAGCTGGAATGACTTTATTCAAGACTGAGACTGGGCAGTTTCTATACACCGGCTGGCTCTAACTGGCTCGCTAACTGGGGTGGAGACTGAGAAGGATTCTGATAGGACCTCTGAACTGGTGTTGAACTGAACTGCTATGTATAGAGTCATGAACGAAAGAGTAGCTCCGGGATCTAAGAGGGAATATACGTCTAGGTGTAAAAGATGTAACATACCAATAACCACGTCAGGTGAGCTTTCTTGATCCTGACGAGAAGAGAGAGCATAAAAATGGTTCTGGCGTTAACCGCCATCTGTACCTGATGAGTTGACTCGCTGAGTTGGTCGGCCTACTGGAGTTGTTGAGGTAGTGGATTTTGATCTCCCTCGCTCTGCTAACGGACATTCTTTAATTTAATGCCCAAGCTGTCCACAACCAAAACAGCCTTCTCTACCCTGCAGACACTCTCCAGGATGATTTTTGCCGCACTTGGGGAACACTGGATACCTGTTCCCTGAACTGTGGGCCTAAGACTAAGTTCCAGATGACCCACCCCTCTGATCCTAGCGGGACCGCTGAGCTAGGTGTTGGGGCCCTGTTCTGTTGCTGTTACTCTTGCTGTTGTGGGCGGCTACCACCGCCAGATCTTTGGTGGCCAAAGTCTGAATGGACTGTTCTTGCCTGCTTGTTCTTTCGCTCCATATCTTTTAGCTTCTCGGTCTCAATCTGTTGAGTGTAAACAATTAGGCTGGAAAGATCCATGTCCTTGATCAGCATTGAGGTCCTGCACTCTTTGAGGACCAAATTAGATACTCCGTTGACGAACTTCAGCATGCGAGCCCTTAGCTCAGCTACCATCTTTGGAGCATACTTTGACAACCTGGTAAACTCCAGAGCATACTCCTCCACTGTTCTGTTGCCCTGTCGCAGGTTCAAAAATTCTACCATCTTCGCCTCCCTCAGCTCCCGGGGGAAAAATCTAGCTAGAAAAGCTATATGGAACTCCTCCCACTCCACCGGTCCTGCTCCTGCTAGTCGCCCCTCCTTCCACTGCTGATACCAAACCTAAGCTACCCCTTTAAGCTGGTAGGCAGCCAGGTCATAACTCTCGGAGGAGCCGACACCCATGATACGAGTAATCTTCCTGACTTCATCAACAAACTCTTGAGGGTCCTATCGCACCTTTATTCCATGGAAATCAGAGGATTCATCCAGGTAAAACCTCACACCCAAGCAGAAGCTGTAGACTCATTTGTGGCTATTGGAATCACCTACTAATTTACTTGGTTGGTGACGATCTAAGCAAGCAACTGAATAGCCGCCCTGAATTCTGCGGTAGATACGGAATCATCCTGAGGAGCTGCCGGAGCTGGTGGGGCGAGCCTGTTGGTGTTACCAGCCCTGCATCCATTTCCATGTCGATGAGGCATTGTTCACTGAAATGAAATATAGCACGATTTAGTAACGCATGATAAAGAATATGAACAAAAGGGGATTTTTTCTAACAACAACTTGTAGCCTCCTTATCATAAGTGTGGAGCACTTCACACCCATGAAAAAGACTCTACTCGATGTAGCTTTCAGACATTCCAAGAATACTCTAAACCTATGGCTCTGATACCAAGTTTGTCACGTCCCAAGCCTACACCCTGGACGTAACACATTACTTGAAGCAACAAGTCAACCCCTGGTATATCATTCACATGAATTCTGAGTAAACATGCACAGTAGAACTTTAAAATAATCATAAAACATTTATGAAATATAAGTCTGAAAACATAAAGTTCAAAACATTTGAATAATACAGATAAATCTGAAAACCATGTCTGTCTGAAAGCCATCTAACTGAGGTGTTGCTGGGCCAAGCCCCAGCTAACTCTGAGTCTAACTGAAATAATAACTCAACTGAAAGAAAGTAAAACAAGGCCCTCGAATGATGAGGACTCACACTTCGACTGTAGCAGAGGAGTATCTGGATCACAAAGGCAAACGATGCTGAGTCTGGGAACCTGCAGCTATATCATAAAATGATACAGCATACAAGTATGCATCAGTACTTTGAATGTACTGAGTATGCGAGAGACACATGAATAACATGATAGAACTGGTAACTAAACTGATATGACATGAAATGACCAACTGAAATGCTGAAAACTGATACAACTGCTAATAGACTGATATGGTGAAAAGTGACCCCGGCTGATGGTCATAAACATTTCCTAAGTCTGAAATACTGAGTCTGAGATAATGCACTAAACTGGTCTGGACTGAAGAATCTTAGAGTAACTGTACTGACTAGTGGGAAAGGCTATAACCGACATATAACCATGTGAGCTAGACGTGGAGTCCGATATATACACCCCACCGGTAGGACCCAATATACCTTGCTAGGGTATAAAGGCATGGACTGTGAGAATCACTGTCAAAGGGGCCATGAGGCTAAGTAAATCTATAACCTACGGTGGCAACGTAGTTCTGGAACCTGGGTGCGCTAGAACCCCGGCCCTTTCGGTGCTAAGTCCTACTCCCACTAGATAATCCTATTACTACTACTACTAACAAGTGGATAGCTCAATACTAGGGTCCAAGACTATACTGGCCCAGGGATACTATCAGAGAGTTCCCTGAGCATCTTATAGGACCAGATTTGGAAACTGAGTTCTAGGACTGGTCAGAGCTGCTTATCTGGAAGTGTTGTAACCGCTAAAGAATAAACTGATAACTAAACTGGGGTCCTAGGCTGGTTAGAGCTATGTGACTGAAATATCATGACCGCCTAATGGACCAAATAAAATAAATTTTGATTCTGATTTTGATAACTGGGAGGCACCACTGACACCTCAGGAAAAGACTGGAGTCAACTAATCAGCTGACATTCTGACTAACACTGGATGTTCTAGTGCTTTAACAGAAACTGAACTGACAATTCTAAATAATACAATGTATATATAGACTTTCTAACTGAATCTGAATAACATACATGTAACTGAGTTTTTAACATATACAATCATTGTAGAAGCCCCTAACTATGAAGAATGAAAATAATTCTCAAGAATTCAAAGCTTAAGCCGGATTCTAATTTCTGACTTTTCAAAAGCTAGGGGTAAATTTCTAAATTTATGGAACAAGCATCATTTTAGTTACAAACTGGTGGAAAATAGTTACAATTAATATAGGATAGGATTCCACATGAAATAATCAAAGAACAATAGCAATATTCTCAAATTCGCAAACTCAGGGCTAGGGCTAGCCGTGAATAGAGGGAGAGTTTTGGGGGACGCAAGGGGAGAACCATCTCCTTGCTAAATTCCCACATACCTGGTGAAAACACGAAGAAATTCCTTGAGGAACTGAGAAGAAAAGGCTGCCCTAGTTGTTGCTATGAAATGCTATAAGAGGAACTCTGCGTACTTTTTCTTGGAAGTCTGAGTGGGGAATGAGGGAAAGAACCCATTACCCCCGCTAAACATCTAAAACTGAAGCTAAAACGACGTGGTTTAGGGTCCAAAAGCATAGAAAAAGTCAAATTTTCCCTTAATGAAATTTCCTTAAAAAACAGTTCTGGAACCGACCACGACTCATACCACGAGTCATACAACGTAGTCACAACTCGTGGTCACTTCTCCAATTTTCAATCTTCTGAATCTGGCCACCACTCGCATACCACGACTCATAGTACCATCGTACGGGCCGTACTGTCAGTCGTGGTATCATCCACCCATACCAACTATGACATACCCACGACTCCTCATCACGACTCGTTGCTACATCCTACTAATCGTACCATGACCCGTGATGACTCACTCTGGAACCACTGAGAATTTCACCACAACTCCTAACCATGATTCGTACCTACGCGCCATGATTCATAGGACCACCCGTGATATAACCTCAGGCTCCGGAAATTCATCACGACTTGAGTCACGAGTCGTAGGTCCTTAGAACAATTAGTACCTCGAGTTGTCCTGGTGCAAAATTTTATGTTTTTTTTGCAGTTTCCAACTTCAAATCCCCAGTCTACTCTTAGGCCCTTCCAGGGTATTACACACAGTCCCTGATCCATTGCTTGAAGTTATCTAGAGTTTGACTCCCATTTTTCATAACAACCCGTGATGCTGCTACATCTCAAGGTGTACTGCCTGATTTGTTTATTGAGCTGTAGTGTTTCATCTTTTGCTTCAATATGGTGATTCTCTTTGGCATTTACTTTTGAGGAGGTGCTGATCTCAACTAGGGTATTGCTCTATTCCCCCCCCCCCCCCCCCCCCGAGTGCTTGAGTGTAAAGTATGAAGGCATGGGCACTGGATTTTGTTTGTCAAGACTAGTAGTGGGCACATGTAAGGTTTGTAATATGCTTGTTTCTACCTCGTTAAAAACTTTGCCATAAAAATCTAATAGGGGCAAAATGGGAAAAAGGAAAAAGAGTGCAGCACACTCTTCTTGAACCCGAATGCACCATCGTTACTCCTTTTAGCGGTAGTATTTTTTTTATGTGTCTTATATTCCAGTTACTTTGTAAAGGGTCTCCATTCAAATTAGTAAGTTGGTAAGAACCTTTTTCAACTACGCCAATGACCTTGTATGGTCTCCCATAATTCAGGTTCATTTTTCTAGTGTTAGGATCATGAGTGTTGACTGTAACTTTTCGAAGGACTAGGTCTTCGATTTTAAAATGTTGAAGCTTAGTTTTTCTATTGTAATATAAATACATCCTTTGATTTTTCTTCCTTACTAGACTAAATCTATTTCCCGATATTCATCAATAAAATCTAACCATATTCACATGACTTCATTATCTTTGACTTTGTTGATTCAACTAATCCTTAATCTTGGTTCCCTAATTTAGATCAATATCAATGTCTCTAATCCATAGACTAAAGTGAAAAGGTTGCTTCGGTACAAGACTTTGTAGTTGTACGGTGTACCCAAAAGCACTCTAGTTAGCTCCACAGTCCAATAGCCCATAGAATTTTCCAATCTCTTTTTGATGCTTGAGATCGCTGATTTATTGATAGAATCCGCTTATCCATTAGCATTCAGGTGGTAAGGAGGTAAGATGATTCTTTTGATTTGCAACACTTCGAGGAAATTTTAAACTTTAGAATGAATGATCTAGGGGTCATTGTCACATGCGATCTCCTTTGGTACTCTAAAATGACATATTATGTGATCCATAATGAATTCTATTACTTTTGATTCCCGAATCTTCTTGTAGGAGTCTACTTTAACTCATTCAAATGAATGGTCGGTCATTATTAAAAAAAATTTAACTGTCCGAGAGTTAGAGGCAACAGTCCAACCATGTCCATCTCCCACTACACGAATGGCAATGTGGAGATGACTGAATGTAAGATCTCTCCTGTATGATGAATTATCTGAGCATAACTTTGGAATTTATCAATATTCTTTGCAAATGCTTTTGAGTCTTGCTCTATTTGAGGGCAATAGTGAATAATCTTTCCAATGATCCTAAGTACGACCTTCTCTATACAAATTCCCATCGATAAGATAGTATTGAGAATCCCTTGTTCTGAGTATTGAAAAGGCTTTGGAATCCTTCGTTTGTTCACCATCTTTAAAGTATTTTAAAATGTGATTGTGCTAATACCAAAATAGACTTGTCAAGTTGACCGGGCGTGTCGAACACCAAATACAGCATGTGCATCACTAAGCTAGCAATAGAAAGATTCGCCCCCCATCGATGATCATGGTTAGCCAAGGCATCTGCCTCTATGTTCTCTTCTCTAGGTATTTGAGTCATTATCCACTTTTTTAATCGAGAAAGGGAAGTAATAGACTATGTCTAGTATTTTTGCATCCTTTCATCTTTAACTTCATAGGTACCATGGACTTGATTCACCATTAACTGAGAATCATTCTTTATCTTGATGATCCAGGAGTTGAGTCCCTAAGCCAGCTTAATACCTGAAAGAATAACCTCATACTCAACCTCATTGTTAATAAGTTGTACACAACTTATGGCTTATCTTAGCTTTTCTCCTTATGGAGTATTCAGGACCACCCGAAGTCTTGTCCCTTTCACATTAGAGGCTCTATTGTCACAACCCAAATAATCGTGATTGGCAACTACACTAATTCCCCCGATGGGCAAACAACGATTCCCAAACATTAGCCCGAAATGGAATAATCATAAAGAAGTAAAACATAGAGTAGAACAAATGAATCGTCAAACAAATACATTCTTCCTAAAACAAACAAAACTATACTCCCAAGACCTGATTGTCATTGCACCTCAATATCTAACTACAGTTCTAGAATTGTTTAACCAAAGAAAACATAAAAGAAAGTTGCAATGTGACGTGCCCTTATTCGCGCTTCCGCAAGTGTACGGGTCGTGCAAGTAATATAATGGCTCTTTTTAAGAACCGGAATGTCGAATCAATAGGGACTGGACCCATTCCTCTAACTATCCATTTCAAGTGTGATCTTAACTTTCGCAAGTGTTGGTTATAGAAGTTTTCGAGGGAGATTTAATTAAGTCTAGTTTTGGTCAACGAAATATCCTGAATTTACTCTAGGAGCAAAACAAAGTTAAAACCAGATAATCATGCTATACTACGATTTGCAATGGGTTAAGCATGAAACTATCGATTGTTGTTTCACATAATTAGAATTGCATGTTCATGGTCTTTTGAGCCTCTAAACATGACAAACTAGCCTCACTGCATCATTGTGAGCGAGGATGCTAATTTTTAGTTCGTGGGCAATTACTTATGTTGTAGTTTACATGGAAATGATTAGGGACTTTCGTGCGTCTAACCATTTAACTCAACTTAGCCTCACAACTACTTCTTCGAGTGGTGATGCGATAATCCTAAGTTGGTCTTTAATAACCCCCGTTTTATCAACCAAGCAAGGTGTTAGGTATATTTCTATCCTAATACGAAATTATATCGTGAGATACAAACATGCTCCTCACATTCTCATGTCCTGACCTAGGTAATGCTTTCTCAAGCCAATGCCCAAGCTAACATATATGCTTTCATGGTGATCAATCATAAAAACAACCAACAATCCAGAATGCAAGACGAAAACAACAACCAATAACTCAATTCCAAAACAATTTCATAAAATCACAATCATAATTCATGGCTTCAACCCTAGAGGAAGGGTTCTAGCCATTCATGTTCGTAAAACTACAAGAAACTACAACTAAACTAATATACTTACAAAAATTTGGTAGATGAGAAGGGAATTTGCCAAACCCTAGATGAGTTCTCCCACTTCTCCCTTCACTCCTAGGTAGTTTTCCAGAATAAAATCGTGACCAAATGGTTTTAGGAGCTAAGGGACCTATTTATAATAAATGAGAACTGTGCATAATTTAGCCTGTCGTGGAATGGCTCCGTGTCACGGAGTGTATCGTGGAGCACTGCCTCCGTGACACAGAGGTAACGCGAAAGCTCTCTGAAAATTGCCTCCGGAAGCCAAAACTGTCGAGTGCCATCGTGTTGGCAGCGCGTCACGCTACTTGGGCAGCGCGTTGGCACATCCCTGTCGCTCAGCTGGCACGGCGTGGCACGTTGCTGGCGCTCTGGTGTTGCCTGCCTACCGCACCTGCTCCCGACTCCATTCCGCTACTTCACCAACTTATAAATTAGTTCCTCAAAATCATTGAAACCTACAAAATAAGCACTAATCATGTTGGTTAGCACATATATTCACATTTATATAAAATCACATGAAAATGTATAAAATAAATTAGATAAACAAGACTAAATTAAGTTATAAAGCATCACTCGGACATGCTATTTTTGCCGAGATCACCTACCCCACACTTAAAGCCTTGTTCGTCCTCGAACAAACTTTTACATCTCATGCATATGGAGACTCACACATAGCTAATTTAGCAAAATAATTCAAGCTACGGCTATAATAATTATTTAAGATAACAAGTTAAAAGTAGAGCATGCACGATTTGAACATTGAAATGTAATACAACCCTGCCAAGACTTCCTAATCTCAAGAATCGACTCTCAATCTTAGAAAACTCATGTGCATCAACTGATCAAGAAATCCAACATGAATTATATCCTTCATTCAACATGTGCCCTCATGACAAGAGAGTTACCCATTTTCACACGCAAAAACTTTTTAAATCACAACATGTGTGGGTACATGAATAGAATTACGCTCACTCTCACAAAGAATTCACATGCATCATGTGATGACCTGTAAGCTTTCCCTTAGTGTTTTATTCCACTAATTTAAGGATGTATGAATGTAAGATTAAGTAGGACTTTTTAGGTTGTACTGTAGTAAAGGGACGGGTAAGTACTATTATGGCCAGTAATAGTGACTATCTGCCCTAAGCGCTTTTAATATATCACGCCCTCATCACTAACTTCCCTTCCCTTACTTCACTTTTTTCTCCTTTCAGCTTTCTTTTTCCTCTTTTGTTCCCCCCTTTTTAGGCACTTTTGGCTTATTAGTAAGGAGTTCTATAAGTAACTTTTCATTAATTTATTCTCTTATTCCCTACTAATACTCAACCATATTCAAACAAGTACACCCTTGACCTTTCTCAACTTCCACAACTTCCATTTTTCCTTCTTTTTCATTTTTTTCTCACTCCTTTACTCTTTCGGATTATTCACTTAAGCGCTTAGGAGTTTTGGATCAAATTCAAGGCTAATGAAAGAAAAAGGATTAAGCTTATGTTGCAGCTATCAAAGAACAGGCTCAAGGCTTAATGGGGCTAACTAGGATTAATTATTCAAGGTAGATAAAATGAGGGATAACATTTGGGTTCATTCAAAGAAATGCCTAAATCATTTCCTACAATTCACATCATTCATTTCATTTTATAAACACACCAGGCAAGTTCTAGACAATCCATAATAGCACAGAATACTCAAAAATCTTACACTCATGGCACATGCTCAAATCAGGACATATTCAGCAGACTCTTAACTCAGCTAATCACAAGAATTCAGACTTAAGCTTCAATCACATCGAGTCACAATCAAGAGCCTAAGTGTCTCAAACAAAGTTATACACTTCTCATATGCTTCAACACTAACCACACTTGTATCTTACAATCATGTATAGCGCATAACAAGAACATCAAGCCATTAATTAGCTACGGGTTCAAAAACCAAAACCTAGTGACTAATATTTCCTCAAGACGGTCGTCATCCATCCATCATCGGAAACAGTCCCTAACTATGACTAAAAACATTTATACAGATAAATAAAAAATTTTATTCTTCGGTTCAAAGACCCCGCTTCGGAAAAGAACCGAAAACAAAAACCAACGGGTGATGAATTCATGCTTGACTCCCAAAAATTTTCAATTTCTCCCAAATTTCACACAAACATCACATTCACCAAAAACTTGTTAAGCACAAAAATTTTGAAATTTTTCTCACCCCACACTTATATCATGCTATGTCCTCATAGCATTAAATTAACATTTAAAGGATGAGAAATACTCCCTGAGCCTCTATGCCAAGCTAAAAGCATGCTGTCCTTTCAAGTTCCAGAGATGGGTGTTCGACCCCACACTTCTTCTATTCCATTCTCTTTAGCTTCCACCTTCTCGGTACTCAGGCTTCCCTCCATTTGTGCTTAACTTTCCACCAAAAACACAAACAAAATGAAAATAACAAAATCAACACAAAATGAAAATTACAAATTGTACCCGAGGTACCCTTGGGTTGCCTCCCAAGCAGGACCTTATTTTACGTCGTGGCCCGATGTGGACTGTCCTTTTCAGGACATCCTCATACCTGGGTTCTCTTTTGAGAACCATCTCCTTTTCTTTTGTTGTTTAGAGGAAACAACCTCCACTCTGTTCCTCTCTTCCTCTAACTTCTTCACAATTTGAAGCCCTTTATCAGACTCGGGCTGAACACTTGTCATTGTCGTTGGCCCTGCACCTGTGGAATCCTCCACCCCACACTCATCCTCCGCCAACACACTAACCTGACAAAGGTTTCTGTAGTGTGCAGATGGGTTCATTTCTTGGTAAATGCGGAAGATTTCTTCTTCATCCTCAACCCTCATTTTCAGGGTCCCTGCTTTCAAGTCAATCACCGCTCCTTCGGTGGCCAAGAATGGCCGTCCTAAGATCAGGGGTACCTGGTCATCAACCTGAAAATCTAAGACAATAAAATCAGCAGGTATAATGAACTTACCTACTTTGATGAGAAGATCCTCTATTATTCCATCAGGTTTCACTCGCAACTTGTCAGCCAGCTGCAGCATCAACCTTGTCGGCCTCGGTTTTCCCAACCCCAGGGTGTTGAATAAGGATAGGAGCATTAGATTAACTGTTGCCCCTAAGTCACACAAAGCTCGTACCACCTCAGCTTTACCAATTTGTATGGGGAGGGTGAAACTCCCTGGGTCTTTGAGCTTCTTTGGCATTTTGCTCAATACCCTGTGACTGCACTCCTCAGTCAGTGCTACAGTCTGGATATCCACCAATCTAACTTTGTTCGCCATCACGTCCTTCAAGTATTTAGCATACTTGGGCATTCCCTGCAAAACATCAATAAGAGGCAAATTTATGTGAAGTTCTTTGAAACTTTCAAAGAACTTTTTGAAGCATTCCTCCTCCTTGCTCTTTTTGAATTTCTAAGGGAATGGTGGTGGTGGTCTCTGTGCTGGCTGCAATGAAGGTTGTGCATTTTGTTGCCCAACACTCTGATTATCTCCCATGTTGATGGATGGTCCTGGTCTAACCAACTCCGGCTGCACCTCCTTTCTCAGCTCTGTTGGCACTGCATCAGCTAATTGCTTACCGCTTCTCAAACTGATGGCATTGATTTTTTGAGGGTTAGGATCTGCATCGCTTGGTAATCCCCCCTGTGACCTCATGTTCTGAGCAGCTGCTATCTGACCCACTTGTTTTCCAAGATTGCAGGTGGCTACTTGCTGATTCAGTAAGTCTGTTGCCATCCTCGCCTGATTTTCCGCTAACTGATTCTGGGTCTCCATAATTTTCTGCAGTGTTTCCTCAATGCTGCTACTCAATTGCCCATCATTCTGCCTATTCTGCTAATACTGCTGTTGTTGAGGTTGCATATAATTCTGCTTTTGGTTTCCACCCCAAGAAAAATTCGGGTGGCCCTGCCAATTTCTGTTGGAGTTGTTCCCAAAATTCTGATTCCTATGCACATTACCAACAAAATTGACTGATTTCGGATTGGCTCCACAAGATTCTGCATTGTGCCCATTATTACCACAAATTTCACACCAACTCGGAGCTTGCTGAACTGCATTAACCTGGCCCTGGTGTTGGTTCATACTCAGTTTATTGAACTGAGTCATCATTTGATGTTGGAATGAAGCTAACTGTGCTGCCAAGGCATTCAAACCATTTACTTATATCAACCCTGATCTCTTTCCTGCCCCTCTCGATGACTCACTGTGCCACTCTGGATTTCCTTGAGCTATTCTGTTCAACAAAGTGTACAACTCATCATACGTCTTCTCCAAGGCTTGCCCACCCGATGCAGAGTCTAGTAATATTTTTGTGTGTGGGTCTAGACTTTCTACAAAGGTATGAGCCAGCACTTCATTTGATTGCTGGTAATGGGGGCAGTCTCTCAACAATGACTTGAATCTTTCCCAAGCTAAATATAAATTCTCATCAGGCCTCTGCTTGAAACTCAGTATCTCACTTGTCAACTTTGCAGTCTTGCCTGAAGGAAAGAATCTGATAAGGAACTTCTTAGCCAAGTCATCCCACGAAGTTATGGAGTTCGGTGGCTCAGCCTTTACCCACTTTTTCGCCTCTCCCAACAATGAAAATGGGAAGAGGGTCAGTCGGACATAATATGTGGACACGCCGGTGGGGACAAACGTGTCACTAATCTCCAAAAAGCTCTGTAAGTGCTGATGCGGGTCCTCATGTGCCATCCTAGTGAATTGACCACTAGAATGTAATAGCTGCACCATGTTCTGTTTAAGCTCAAAGTTCCCTCCAGGCTCCGGTTTTCGGATACTAGAGGTCACATTCGTCGCTAGTGGGATTGCCACTTCGCGAACTGGTCTTGCTGCCATTGCTTTCGATGACAATTGTTCTTGTCCCGCGGGTGTTTGTTGTTGTAACTTTTCTTGAAGTCTCTTCGGCTTTTGCTCTAGAGCTACTCTCCTTTGCAAATGGATTTGACGTTCAGGTTCAAGCAACGGTTCCACAAGCTCTCTATTTTTAGCCAGCTCGGTAGGACAACCTGTCACCTGCAAATGATCAGACTAAGACCAAGTTTCTCAACACTTAAGGAAATTTAAAAATCACACAAAAATAGATAAATTATCAAAACTTCATCGAGTCCCCGGCAATGGAGCCAAAAACTTGACGTGCCCTTATTCGCGCGTCCGCAAGTGTACGGGTCGTGCAAGTAATATAGTGGCTCTTTTTAAGAACCGGAATGTCGAACCCACAGGGACTGGACCCATTCCTCTAACTATCCATTTCAAGTGTGATCTTAACTTTCGCAAGTGTTGGTTATAGAAGTTTTCGAGGGAGATTTAATTAAGTCTAGTTTTGGTCAACGAAATATCCTGAATTTACTCTAGGAGCAACATAAAGTTAAAACCAGATAATCATGCGATACTATGATTTGCAATGGGTTAAGCATGAAACTATCGATTGTTGTTTCACATAATTAGAATTGCATGTTCATGGTCTTTCGAGCCTCTAAACATGACAAACTAGCCTCACTGCATCATTGTGAGCGAGGATGCTAATTTCTAGTTCATGGGCAATTAATTATGTTGTGGTTTACATGAAAATGATTAGGGACTTTCGTGCGTCTAACCATTTAACTCAACTTAGCCTCACAGCTACTTCTTCGAGTGGTGATGCGATAATCCTAAGTTGGTCTTTAATAACCCCCGTTTTATCAACCAAGCAAGGTGTTAGGTATATTTCTATCCTAATACGAAATTATATCGTGAGATACAAACATGCTCCTCACATTCTCATGTCCTGACCTAGGTAATGCTTTCTCGAGCCAATGCCCAAGCTAACATATATGCTTTCATAGTGATCTATCATAAAAACAACCAACAATCCAGAATGCAAGACGAAAACAACAACCAATAACTCAATTCCAAAACAATTTCATAAAATCACAATCATAATTCATGGCTTCAACCCTAGAGGAAGGGTTCTAGCCATTCATGTTCGTAAAACTACAAGAAACTACAACTAAACTAATATACTTACAAAAATTTGGTAGATGAGAAGGGAATTTGCCAAACCCTAGATGAGTTCTCCCACTTCTCCCTTCACTCCTAGGTAGTTTCCAGAATAAAATCATGACCAAATGGTTTTAGGAGCTAAGGGACCTATTTATAATAAATGAGAACCAAGCATAATTTAGCCTGTCGTGGAATGGCTCCATGTCACGGAGTGTATCACGGAGCACTGCCTCCGTGACACGAAGGTAACGTGAAAGATCTCTGGAAATTGCCTCCGGAAGCCGAAACTGTCGAGTGCCACCGCGTTGGCAGCGCGTCACGCTACTTGGGCAGCGCGTTGGCACATCCCTGTCGCACAGCTGGCACGGCGTGGCACGTTGCTGGCGCTCTGGTGCTGCCTGCCTGCCGCACCTGCTCCCGACTGCATTCTGCTACTTCACCAACTTATAAATTAGTTCCTCAAAATCATTGAAACCTACAAAACAAGGACTAATCATGTTGGTTAGCACATATATTCACATTTATATAAAATCACATGAAAATGTATAAAATAAATTAGATAAACAAGGCTAAATTAAGTTATAAAGCATCACTCGGACATGCTATTTTTGCCGGAGATCACCATGTCCGGATGAAGGACATCTTCTGGAGGGAAGTGAATCAGCTCAGCTTGCACCACTCACCTTTCGAATAAACTGCTGCAACTAAAGATGGGGATGAGAGGAGCTTGTTGGATCAAATTCTGCACTCAAAAAAGAATTATAAGGGTAGGGTTAGTACAAAATATGGTACCGGTAGATATCACCAGTCGATCCTAAATAATAACAAATATGCACAGTAATAACAATACAAGACTAGTCTTTGACATAAAAAGAACCTACAGAATATTTCCTATACAAAAGCTCCACTCAAGATAACAGCCGGCCTGCTCACTAGATTGTGCCATTTGTTGCAGCGGTCTCACCGCACTTGAATATCATGCACACCCGAAGCATGTCCTCCAGCACTTGAATAGTGCGCTCTGATTGCCCGTCTATCTAAGGATGGAAGACTGTGCTCAAGTCCAACCTTGTACCCAACTCGGCCTGCAAAGTCCTCCAAAAATGAAAAGTGAACTGAGTGTCCCTGTCCGATACAATGGAAACAGGCACCCCATGTAACTAAATAATCTCCTTCACGTACAGCTTGACTAGTTTCTCTACGTTGTAAGTCACCTGTACGGCAAGAAATGAGCAGACTAGGTCAACCTGTCCACTATGACCCAAATTGAGTCAAAATTCCCCAAAGTTTTGCGAAGACCAACTAGAAATTTCATAGCTATCCTCTCTCATTTCCACTCGAGGATGGGCATTCATTGAAGAACTCCTCCAAGCTTTTGGTGCTCGTACTTCACCTGTTGACAATTTAAACACTAAGCCACGTAGTCCACAATGTCTCACTACATCCTACCCTACCAATAATATTTTTTTAGATCGTGGTACATCTTCGTGACTCCGGGGTGAATAGAGTACCTCGAGTTGTGAGCTTCTTCCAAGAGAGTTTTTGTTAGCTCACTAACTCGGGAAACACACACCCTCTCCTTTATTCTCAAGACCCCTTCATAATCTAACACTACTTCCTTGGCCTCTCCTCATAGGACTTTATCTCTGATTTTGCCCAGCTTTTCATCTTCAAACTATCTAGTCTTGATTTCCTCCAACAGCAAGGATTTAGCCTCTAGGTTGGCTAACACTCCACCGGTTTCAGTCAGTGAAAATCTCACTAAGCTATTTGCCAAGGTTTGGACTTCTCTCGGCCATCAGTTGTTGAGTAGCCTCCAAGCAAGTCAGGCTATCCATGCTCACTGTCTTTTTGCTCAAAACGTTTGCTACCACATTAGCCTTCCCTTGGTTAATATAATATGGTGATATCATAATCTTTGAGCAACTCCATCCACCTCTTAATCCTCAAATTGAGATATTTTTGGGAGAATACATACTGTAAGTTGCGATGATCCGTGAACACCTCACATCGAGCTCCATATAGATAGTACCTCCAAATTTTCAATGCGTACACCACTGCTTCTAACTCCAGATCATGCAAGGGGTAGTTCCATTTATGCACCTTCAGTTGTCTAGAGGCATACACAATAACCTAACCTTCCTACATCAACCGAGCACCCAATCCTGACCATGAGGCATCACAATACATAACAAAATCCTTACCTTCCACGGGTAACACCAGAATAGGTGTTGTGGTTAGTAGAGTCTTGAGTTTCTAGAAGCTCACTTCGCATTCCTCAGACCACTGGAAGGGCACATCCATTTGTGTCAACCTGGTCAATGCCAAAGCGATAGAGGCAAACCCCTTCACGGACCAACGGTAGTAACTGGCTAGCCCCATAAAACTTTGAATTTCTGTCACATTATCTAGTCGTGCCTAGTTCCTGACCGCCTCCACCTTCTGTGGATCAACTCAGATTCCCTCCTTGGAACCACATGCCCCAGAAAGGACACTAATTCCAACCAAAACTCGCACTTGGTGAATTTGGCATACAATTGCTTCTCTTTCAGCAATCCCAGCACAATCCTTAAATATTCTCATGCTCCGGCTTGGTCTTAGAATACACCAAAATATCATAAATAAACATAAAAACAAAGAAATCCAGGTAGGGTTTGAAAATATCGTTCATCAGGCTCATGAACGCGACTGGAGCATTAGTGAGTCTAAATGACATGAACAAAAACTCATAATACCCATACCTGGTCCGAAAGGATATCTTGGGAATATCTTCAGCCCAAATTTTCAACTAGTAATACACTAACCTCAATCAATCTTTAAAAATACAACCGCTTCTTGTAACTGGTCAAACAGGTCATCTATCCGAAAAAGAGGGTACTTATTCCGAATAATTACCTTGTCCAACTGGTGGTAATCAATGCACATTCGTATACTATCATCCTTTTTCTTTACAAACAGAACCAGGGCACCCCATGATGATACACTCGGTCTAATAAATCCTTTACTGAGCAACTCCTACAACTGCTCCTTGAGTTCTCTCAACTCAGCAGGTGCCATTCGATATGGAGGAATAGAAATGGGTCAGGTTCCTGGTTCCAAGTCTATACAGAAATCTATGTCACGGTCCGGCGGCATGCCGCCAAATCTGCAGGGAACACCTCTAAGAACTCACAAACAACCCAGATCAAGTCTATGGAAGGACCTTCTGAACCAGTGTCCCGAACATGCACCAAATACGCTGAACAACCCTGCACTATCAACTTACAGACACAAATAAAGGAAATAAGTTTCTTAGGAGTAGGGCTACAACTCCCCTTCAACTCCAACCTAGACGAACCTAGACCCGATATAGTGACGATCTAAGCATAGCAATCTAGAATGGAATGGTAAGGGGACAACCAACTCATTTCCAAAATTGTATCAAAATCAACCATGTCTAAAACCAGTAAGTTTTCCATAGTGTCAAATATCATGAATTTAACAATGCAATCACGAACAACCCTATCCACTAACACAGAATCCCTTACAGGAGTAGACACACGGATAGGAGTATTAAGCACATCATACACAAGATTTAGACTTAGAGCAAAATAAGTAGACACATAAGAGAATGTAGAGCCAAGGTCAAATAACGCAATAGCCATATAATCGGCCACGAAGATCATACCTGTGATAACGGTGTCTGAAGACTCTAATGAGCCTAGTTACCAGCCTGAGAATCCCCCCGATTGGGCTGTGCCACCCCTCTATCTATCTAGGTTCCATCCTACCTACCTGAGCACGTCCCCTACCCTACTGAGTACCACTTCTAATGGATGGATGACCACCTCATCCCAGTTGTGGATGATCTGAACTAAAAGCACTGTCTCCCCTCCCGGCTAGGGCCGGAGCTCGAGGAGCTGGGTGAGGAACAACCTGCGTGCCCTGTTCGAACCTGGGGCACCATCAGCGGATGTGGCCATACTCACCACACTCACAACAAACCTTCTCAATAACTAGTCTCTGAGCCAAAACAGAAGAAATAGGGCTAGCCTTAAAATTAGAATGAATCATTTGGGTACCCTCAACTGCACCTGATGGTCAAGAAGCTGTCCCTGGTGAACCTCTGATTGACACCTTCATGGTAGACTAAATAGGGCACCCGGAGAAACCCTGTGGTGCTAGAGCATTCACATAAGAACCACTAAAAGAGCCAACTCTCCGAGCCTTCTTCTCGGCATTTCTAGCATAATCCTCCTGCCTCAACCCTTCAACTGACTTCACGTACACTACCACCTCCTGAAGGGTCTTACCTGAAGAGACCATCTGCAGAGTTGGTACCTAGGGACCTACATGTAGGCCTTTAACAAACTGTCTAGTCCTCTCTTCCTCGGTGGGCAGTAAGGGTAGAGCATACCTAAACAAGGATTGAAAACGAGTCTCATATACAGCAACTGATGAGCTCCCTTGCTCAATGGTTGTGAACTCATCCTACCTCCTATCCCTCAGAGTGTGGGGAACATATTTTTCCAAGAATGTGGAGTAGAATTTGGTCCATGACAATGGTGGTGACCCTGCTGGTCTGCATTCCCCGAAAGCCCTCCACCAGAGCTTTGCATCAGCTGGAAGGTGACGAACTCAACACCATACTTCTCCACCACTCCCATCTTATGGAGCCTTTCGTGGCGACCAACGATAAATTCATAGGCATCCTCCGCCTCTATGCCATAGAAAGTGGGAGGCTTCATCTTGGTAAACCTCCAAAATAAGTCATGCTCTTCCCCTATCATTACCAGTCCTGCCACCAACCTCGAAAATATCACCGCCTCTAATATGTCATCAATTTACGAGGCCACAGTAGCTGCATGCTGAATTCTTGACTATTATCCCGCTAGAGTTGCTGGCGCTGCCCCGGTGCCCACAACACCGCTTAGAAGGTTGAGGACCTAAGCTAGGACCTCTAAGGATGCTAGCATGGCAAGAGCTTCTCCCTACATCCGAACCTCAACCTCAAATGCCACCTACTCCTGCCTTGCTAGTGGCACGGGAGATGCAGACCTCTCCCAAACTGGAGAAGGAGCACGGGCCCCTCCTTTAGCTGCAGTGGGTCTCCAGCTATGACCTTTACCCCTTTCTCTACCGTGAACTGGGGCCACCACTACTGGCTCAGGTGTTGCGTCTTTGTCAGTGTTTGCACGTGTTCTCACCATCTGAGAAGGAAAGAATAAAAGTTTCTAGATACCAATTTGGATCACCAGATACTAATTGGAATCAACTAATTGCACGAAAGGAAAGAAGGAGAGAGTATTCCTAAAGTCCTTGCAACCTCTCAAAGATAAGTTACAGACATCTCCACACCGATCCTTGAGACTCTACTAGACCCGTCTTAGTGCAGTGAGATCAACAAACCTAGAGCTATAATACCAACTTTGTCACGACCCAAATGGTCGTGATTGGCACCCACACCGATCCCCCCGATGGGCGAACCAACAATTCCTAAACATTAGCCCGAAGTAGAATAATCATAAAGAAGTAAAACGTATAATAAAACAAATGAATTGTCAAACAAATACAATCTTCCTAAAACAAAACAAATGATACTCCCAAGACCCGATTGTCATTGTACCTCAATGTCTAACTATAGTTCTAGAAAACCAAAGACAATATAAAAAAAGTCGCAATGTTCGGATGAAGGACATCTTCTGGAGGGAATTAAATCAGCTCAGCTTGCACCGCTCACCTTTCGAATGAATTGCTGCAACTAAAGGTTGGTACAAGAGGAGTTTCTTGGATTGAATTCTGCACTCAGAAAAGAAGTGTAAGGATAGGGTCAGTACAGAAAGGTATACGTAGACATCATTGGCCGACCCTAAATAATAACAAATATGCACAGTAATAACAATACAAGACCAATCTTCAACATGAAAAGAACCTACATAACATTTCCTACACAAAGCTCCACTCAACGAAATAGTTGACCTGCTCACTGGATTGGGCCATTTGCTGCAGCGGTCTCGTCGTAGAGGAAAGGTTTCTGCTGCAGCGGTAC
This sequence comes from Datura wrightii, assembly GCA_035772735.1. Lineage (NCBI taxonomy): Eukaryota > Viridiplantae > Streptophyta > Magnoliopsida > Solanales > Solanaceae > Datura > Datura wrightii. The sequence goes on along the minus strand of JASDFA010000018.1, from coordinate 176,775,456 downwards.
TACCTTAGCAGTAGCTCGATTATGTTGTACCTTCCTAGTTCTTCAGTTTAACAGGTTCATTATTCACATAATCCACCAATATCTCTCAGATAAACACATTTAAGAACAACAATTAACATCATCAAGAACCACTCATAAGTTCAATAGTAAATACAGCAGCAAACTACTCATCAGTTCCAACATTGTGACAAGTCACACTTAGAACTTGAGACATGTTCTTCAATATCCAAAATCACATAACATAACAATAATTGACACAAGTAATGTTCATACACTTCGTTTGCATATAAGGACAATACCATATAAATAATGTGCATAATATGAAAACCCAAGATGACATGATGGGCACACGCCTCTATCATCTCACCATAAATACTCAATCACACAATCAATGTACACACATGCTAGAGGGTCTTATTTCTGCCATTCCAGTCATGGCCTACAGGGGACTCTAGAAATTCATATATCATACCAACATAGTACCTGCTCCCATTCATATGCTCTTCCAGATGCTTCTCTTGGACACGAGATACTCAACAATAATATTCGCTCCCCTTGATACTTCCCCCGGGCTCGAGCCTCTCATTTCAAGAAACATTTAATATTTAAGCCATTCTCATCCTCTAATTGCAACAAGGTGCATTACATAATCAAAACCATATATATATATATATATATATATATATATATATATACTTATCAATTCATCGGAGTTTATGCTCTACTCTCTCACTTGTTCAAATACAGCATAAGTTCACATGATAGATTCATAAGACAAAGTTCATTGCGTACTTGTACATGATCTCAACAACAGATTATATTCATCCCATATCCACATGATAATTTCCATTTATTCACATAAAAATTGCTCATAACAAGAAATGTCTGAAGATCAGTCAAATATAATCATTGCATAAGCATACAAGCCATTACACGAGGTCTAACCCTATAACCATAACCTACTTCGATTTCGGACACGAAGAGTCAATTACTCCATTGGAGCCTTGCCCTTTCTCACAGCCTTGAAATGCTTGAAATCTACAATAATAAAGAGTAATTCATTACTCCCTCTTTGAAATAAGGTTTTTAGAAGATCAAACCCTCCTCCCCCTCCCTTCAGGGCACTTTCAAAAGTCAACCCCGATTCAATGAAATTCTAGATCTGAATTCTCGCATAACCCCCATTCTCAACAATAATCTTAGGGGAGTGATCAAAATCTTTCAACATCAATCCAAATCACTCTACAATCCAGCCTTAGTTCAACAGTCTAGGGTTTTTCTCTGCAAAAATTCCCACCATTAAAGGTCTACAAGGAATCTAGGATCAACATTACTTATTGTAGAGATAGAAAGATGAAAATCTTACCTTGGTGAAGGGTTTCACAACTCTAGAGGGTTTTCCCATTGTTTAGACCTTCTGATTGCATTTTTGAGAAGTAATGGGGTAAAACCCCATAATTTTCACTTAAACCCCACTTTCTGATTCCCGTTGTCCACTGAAGCGATCACACTTCCGCTGCAGCAGTCCTAGCGGTTACCCCCTTATTTCTCCATAGTGGTGACACTGACCTCTACCATGAATCCCACTGCTGCAGCAGTAGTTCCCCGGACCAGCAGCTACCCAAAAGCACATAGTTCTATACTTAGTTTATTTCACAACCTCCCTAACTCATCCTTAGCAAGATTTCTGTGTACTATGCCCTTAACCATCCCGTAATGACGTCTGGATCATTACGTCCATCTATAAACAGATTCCAGATAGCGTACATGTCTCTAGAGACAAGAATAACCTACTTCTTGACTTGGAATATCATCCTCGAACTGAAGTCAGCCACGAAGTTGGCTAGAACTTGTGATGTTATGGCAGTTTAGGGTCTATATCCAATATCAAATTCACTTAAATCCACCACCTATTTTTCCATTCTTCCTGAGAGCTCAAGTTTATGGATGATGTTCTTTAAAGGATATATCATCACCATGGATATGGGGTGACATTGGAAATACAGCCTTATCTTTCAAGCGGCTATCACAAGGGCCACAACCTGTCACACCCCGCCTTGGGGGGCATGACTGGCACCTGGTGCCCTACTGGAACCTGAACTGCTGGACTGCTGAGCCTGGGCACATCTGGTGCCTGGCTGGCTCTAACTCATATTTCTGGGAACAAAGAGCTATATAACGACTGTAAACACAGCCCCCGGCCCATTGGCCTATAGCCTCCTGTACCTGTACTAACAGCTGACCAGAAATATATCGATTTAGGAAAACCTATGCGGGCCGACAAGGCCACCGTGCTGTCTAGTTATCTATAACTCAATCAGGAAGCACTAGAAACTACGTGACCGGCAAGGTCACCACTACTGGCAAACCATGGCCCCACACGGCCAACAGAAGAGAAGCAAAAGTACTAACAGCTAACAACTGCACGGCCCCACACGACCGGCTCAACTGACTACAGGGAAATATACAGACTGCAAGCCTCTAGGAATAGCAATAGAAATGATCAGGACAGGGCCCCGACCTACCCATACTATACAACAAAGAACTGAAATACACCTCTGGAATTCAGTCTCCGGATGACAGGAGCTGAATACCCGATCGCTGACAGGAATCACGTAGTGCCACCTGCTCGTCTATGAGTACCTGCAGGCAAGTAATGCAGCGCCCCACCGGGCGTCAGTACCGCTGGTACTGAGTATGTAAAGCAATAACTGAAAGAAACATCTGAAAACAATAATATAACTGATGAAACTGAAGTAGAAGGAATAGCTTACCTGTCTGATAATGTAAGTCATACCTTCTCTTAATCATACTGGAAGGAGTAGGAGTCATACCTGAGGATTGATCGTTCTACTGTCGATTTACTCGTATCTACTGTAACACAGTATAACATATCATAACATACATAGCATACACAAACCTTACCCGGCCCCCATAAGCCGGAAGGTACAACCAGCACAGAATCTACACCCCTACCCCGGTCATCCCATCTCCTATAATGGCTGTAAGCATCCTGTCGGTCCCCGGGGTATGCACTTGGGCTCGCTGAGCCCCTGACTATAACTGTACCTGAGTCCGAAGGACTCCTGAATCAACACCCCGGGCGTACCCGCTCGACGGGTGTGTATAAGGGCCGACCAAGGCACAATATGGGGAAAACTGGCATCCCATCTTCGTCCCCTTGCGGGACGGCATACCACTCCATAGAGTGACGTATCCTCTTCCTCTGGCAGACGAGTCGATACAGCTATTAACCCTGGGGCGGTCATGGATGCTAGGTAGTCCAACCCCAAATAATACAACGGTCTCAACTAGTAATGCTGTCTGCGTATCTCACATGCTGAGGCTAATAGGGGTAAGGTATCGTATATATTACATGCTGAGCTAATGATAGTAATCTGTACGTATTTAATACGTGCTGAGGCAGGTAAATATATATAAATATGAATATAGTCTCCTGCCGGGCTGTACTGGGGCAAATGCTATACAAGATAGTGTTTCTGCCGAAAACTATGTTGTTTACTGAGTTTCTGTATTAACATGATTTCCTATTCCTAACATGCTTTCTAAACTTCATTTTAGCCTGCTATTCTGTTTCTGAAGTGCTTTACGGATGTTGCATTGCTTTGCGGGGTTTCAACTGAATACAACAATATCTTAACATTTCGTATTACATCACATACTGAGCATGCTGTGCAGTTTCTAACACTTATACTGGAATCTATATCGTACTAGTAAGTCTTACGCAAGTTGCAACTTGATGCTTCTAATACTGTATCAACATTCACAATAAACGTAATACTTAACTTCTGAACATTCTACTGGCCTGTAAATTACTATACTGTATCAATATTACTTAACTTGCCGAGGGAACTAGCTTTCCATACCTTATCCTTGAACTATCCGTCTGTCGGACGAGGTTCGGCCGGTACTTCAACTGTTTTCTCCCAACTGCATTCATAAATATGTCAATCAATACTAAATACAACTTTATTTCAAAAGGCAACATCACTTTCGATATAGTTTATAGCCTAAACTTAGGCTTATCGAAAGACGGCCAGAAACTCGCTATTTTTCAAAGGTCCATAAGGGAGAAATATTCACTTCACAGCTAGGAACACATAGACACTAATTTAGAGCAATTCCACTTACCTTAGCTCGGTGGCTCGACGATTCGTCGGCCGTATTTTATGAAACTGAATCCGTAGGAATGCTCTCTGCTGCTAAATACCTCAGTATCTGGAGTTAATTTGAATTTGGGCAATGTTTAGCAGCGTAATCAGACGAAAATTATTTAATTTCCTTCGTCCCCCCTTTCTCTCTGCGTGTAGCCTCTGTTTTCTGGAAATAATTGTGTGGTAAAATGAAATTAAACCGAAGTGGGGCTTATATACTTGGGCCTGAACCTAGGCAACGTGTCACGGAGCCATCGCGGAGGCCTCACCTCCGTGACACGCTGCCATCGCGGAGGGGCTCTGCCTCGGCTCCTCCCGCGATGGTTCGACGGGTTTCTCGTCGGATCTTTTTCCCGGCCTTTCTCTAGCACGTATGGCCTTCAAATATACTTAACCAACGTGCGAATAGGTCATCTAGGTGCCGAAAATTCTACGGGGTATAACACAACCAATTTCTCCAAGTGCAAATACCGGGTTCCAACACTTGTCAATATTTTACTTACATAATAAATAAAACATTGCAGCATTGCAATGTATATATAAGAATCATAAATAGAAACACGTGAAATATTAGCAGAAATAAAGATTTTAAGTGCAATAGAAAGAAATATTGTAACTAGGGTGGGTGAACCCTCATAGATATCAGGTGCCCACATATATAGAGTCAAAAGATATATGGAGTCCAAAGGGTGAGGGGTTTTCTTCGGGGCTCGACAGTTCCCAAGATATTCCTTATCCAAGGAAATATCTTGAAGGAATAGTAAATAAATTATTGATAAATAAAGGGAATTTGAGAGGGTTGAAAGCCACTTAACTCGTTGGAGAGGACTGCCAGCTAGCAGATCAGAAATATTTGTAGCAATATATCATTAGGAGAATGGGATGACGTGCATCATCTAACTTGCCTTCGTATATAGGTACATGTATTTCTAACATGATAATATAGGAAAGGGCCCCCAAATTGGACACATCCAGGTAAAGAAGCAATTGTTTGTCATCAAGTGTCTTTGGAAGTAGCGGCAGGATGAATATATATGACTTCAAGACCTGTAGTACTTGTTGGAATTTTGGGGTCCATTCAAATTGATTTTTCTTCTTCAAAAGTGAGAAAAACCGATGACATTTCTATAATGACCTTGAAATAAACCTGTTGAGGGTTTTTCATGAGATTGGTGAGCCTCTGCACTGCCTTTATGATATAAGCACACCGATATATCTTCAATATCCTTGATCTTATCTAGGTTTACTTTGATTCCTCTGTTTGACACGAGGAAGTTGATAAACCTCTAGAATACGACTTTGAAGGCATATCCTCTGGGTTAAGCTTCATATTGTGCTTCCTCAATATGTCAAAAATTTCTTGCAAAAGACTTCAGTGGTTCTCTGCATCTGAAGACTTAACTAACATATCATTAATGTAGAATCTCCATTGTTTTGCCAATTGATTCTCAAATATTTTATTCACAAGTATTTGATAAGTGGCACCCACATTTTTTAAATCAATGGATATCATATTATAATAGTATATACTGAAATTTATGATAAATGAAGTACTTTCTTGCCCATCTGGATCCATTTGTATTTGACTGTATCCCGAATATGCAATAAAAAACTCATTATCTCGTGCCTCGTTATAGTATCAATCATTTGATCAATGTTCCCCACTAAATATTCCTTATTCAAATCTTTAAATCAAACATAATCTAAACTTGTTCTGCCTTTTTGGCACAATGACTACATTAGCTAGCCATTTCGGGTATTGTACCTTTGGAATGTATCCTATGTTGAGAAACCTACTTACCTCCTCTTTAACAAAATTATTTTTTCCTTGTGAGATATAATGCTTATTGTACCTTATTGGGGGGGGGGGGATTTTGAATCCATCCCCAGCTTGTGGTCTATTATATCTAGCGGGATGCCTGTGATATCCAAACGGGAACATGCAAAAAAATTGGCATTTGCTCTAAGGAATTTAATGTGTTTTGTCCTAAGCTTAGGACTAAGCGCCATCTCAGATATACCCTTCTTTCCGAGATATCAATGAACAAGATGACTTATTTGACTTCCTCTACCATTCACTTGGTGGAATCCCTATCATCCGGAACTTGAAAAAATCGTCTTGATTGTTTCCTCCGATCCTTAAAGTTTATTTTCAATATCGAACCTGAAGGTTGGTTCTGATTTTTGTAATTGTTATTATTTGTCATCACCCTGGTTATCCTTTGGTTGATCTATGGCCAGCGAGACTGCAAATATTTCTCTTGTCACGTGTAGGTCCCCTTTAATTTGCTTTATTCTTGCCAGAGTTGGAAACTTTATCACTTGATGATACATGGAGGGTACTGCCTTCATGGTGTGAACCCAAGACCTTCTAAGGATAATATTATACCCATCTGTAATATTTCAAAAGTACTTAGGAGTAGGCCGGGAAGCTAAAATGCAAAACTGCTAAAAGTTGGAAAATTGATGCAGAATGAGAGGTTCCATGACTCGTGGGATCAACCTAAGACACGTGGGAGTGAGTCGTGAAAGGTGTCTTGTTGTGGGATAGGGGAGACAACGACCGATCCAATGACTCGTTGTAGGTTACAACGAGTCATCATATGAAACCGTGGTGAGAGTTGGACTTGAGGTTCAGGGATGCCACGGGCCATCCAATGACCCGTTGTGAGGTACCACAGATTGTGGAGCAGTCGTTGTTAGCTTACTGAGGTGGTCAGTGTATGTGACAGAATGAGACCATGACTCGTGGGTTCTAGTAACGATTCATGGTAAGGCTTGTGGTTGGAGAGAGTGCCTAGGTTGATGAAGGAAACAACGGGTGATTGGATGACCGGTTGTAGGATTAAACGCCCCGTAGGGTCGTCCTTTGTTTGGCCCAGTGAGCAATTTTTCTGCGTAATCAGTAAGCGTATTTACATTATTCCTTCATGCTAAGGCCTATACTATGTCGTTTAAGGCTCGTTTTAGAGGATTTTAGTAGGGGAAAACCTATTCTAAGTGTATTCCTTTCATGCATGCAAGTTTGTAAAATTTAGGAGGTGATCAAGAGCTTTTTCTAAAGGGTTTTCTTCCAATTTCTCTTTGGGCAATCAGTGAGGTGGTAGAATCATCTCTTCCAGGTATGTAGGGTTTTAAATGGGTGTCTTCCTTCCACACCCATGCCCAATCTCTATCAAAATATAATGAAAGGTCTATGATCAAATATGGGGTTTTACCCAAATTGTATAATTCTACAATTTCTATACATGGGTATGATTAGATTGCATTTATATTGATGAATTGTAAAGCTTAGGCAGATTCTAAATTGTTTTCAACACATAAAATGTTTTTCAAATCTTGGATCTAAAATGTCCATGGATGAGAAGTTCATAAAAGTAGTGAATGATGATGAATGCATGATGATGTTGAGATTTAAGGATGAAAAGTATGTTTCTAAAGCTACCAATGATTGTGACGTTATTTTCAAAATAAAAATGTGTAGATCCTAGTATGATAAAGCTTTGGGAAATGCCCACATGATGATTTAAAGTGATGATTTTTCCGACATAAGCTTACTACATTGTTTGAAGTGAAGTTTCCCAATTTTTTTTCCATAAATTCTAGCTTGTGGTATGTTGAGTTAAATAATTCTAAATGTAGCTTACCACATGATTTGGAGTGGATGCTCCCACTTATGATTAAGCTTGTGGTATGTTTCGGAATAGAGCTTCTTATATGCATGAATGTATAATTGAGATGTATGTCATTATTGAGCTTTTTTAAAGGACAATGTTGAGCTTCATTTTCATATGATGTCGAGTCTATGCATGATTTCGTCATTTAGCTTTGTCAATAGATAATGTTGAGCTTCATTTCATACGATGTTGAGTTATGCATGATTTCATATTGAGCTTCGTCATTAGACGATGTGGAGCTTCGTCAATTGACGATGTTGAGTTTCGTTATATACGGTGTAGAGCATTGCATATTTTTGGGAGAAGAGTCTAGCACCGAGCGGATTAAGGGTCGATCACCCTATGCCCCAGAACTACACGCCAACGTAGGTTGATACTATTATATTATTGGGACCTCCCTTGTGAGCTATCCCCTTCCCGATTGGCCCTTAAGCTTGATATCGATATCATGGTATCGTCCATCACCTTGACAAGGTTATGGACGGCTCTACCCACTTGAGTGTGATAGTTGGGACCACATAAGCTCTATTGTGGTATGTCGGTTAAGTGATGAGTCTCCCACTGTCTAAATCATTCAGATTACATATTCATCACTCATGATAATTATCTTATGCTTGCATGTTCAAAAAGCAAGGTTTGACTCATTGTTCAATTTTTGATATAAATGTTATGTTCATCTTTGAGTCATTCGAGTCAGTCATGATAAGATTTTGATTTGAGAATGAAAGGATGGTCATGTCATGATAAGATTTCGATTTGAGAATGAATGCATGTAGCCCTTCTACTTATACTTGAAAGCTTATGATATGCATGAAATGTTTTTAAATGATTTACATTGCTAGAGCAATTTTACTTACCTTGCATACTCAGTACATTCCACGTACTAACCGCATGCTTTCTATGTTGCATCATTTCATGATGCAGGACCCGGTTCTCAGGTTCCGCCCCGCTCGTAGTCGCTTATCAGAGTTAGCACCTGTTTGGTTGGCGAGTCTTCATCTTTTGAGGACTAGACTATCATTTTCTTTTATGTATTTTCACTTTTAGTATTGTTGAGTTAGCTGGGGTCTTGTCCCATCAACTCGTCCAGATTAGAGGCTTTCAGACTTATGTATGTATAGTTTCGGACATTATTCTGATATGTTGTTGTATGAGACTTCCGCTGAGTTATAATTATGTTCTCTTTATGATTATTAAATGAGTTAGTTGAATGCTTAAGCCATGGGTCGACTTGGGGTCTCTCGATCTCTTGTCCCATGTCTACGATTCGGGTCTACGCTTGGGTCGTGACACCATCTCTCCGTCCATCACCTCGAATTGAGTTATCTTGATTACTCCTTTTGCATTTTTCGGTAGCACAATTTCGCTTAGGGTTATTTCACTGGACATGTTAAAGCTGGCCCAAATCTTTATCGCTGAAATTATTTTATCGACCAACTTTATTTGCTCAAGGACCCACATATAGATGATATTGGCTGAGCTACCTAGATCAATTAGCACATGTTTAATCATGAAATTGACTATATTTAAAGAAATTACCAGAGTACTATTGTGTGGAAGTTCTAAGACATCCGAATCATCGCCGCTGAACGAAATTGGTTCCAGGTCCAAAATCTCCAAATGACTCTTTTTATAACTAACTGATACCTTTGCCTTCTTTGATGCCAAAAATTTTACTCCTATAACCTCCTTCCCCCAATTATCATATTGATTACACGTTGAGGTGGATCAAGCTTGGTCTTGGTTCCTTCTATTTTCTTTCCATAGTTTATCTTGGCTCTATCGCTTAGGAATTTCTTCAAGTGACAATTCTTGAGCAGTATGACCACTTCTTCTTAGAGATGCCTATAATCCCTGGTCTTATGTCTATGTGTCGTAGGAAACACTTTATCTTACCTTCGGATACCTCATTCAGCTCATTTTCTAATACTATTCAATTTCTACGTGTCCCCATTCCATACGACCACATGGTTATGGTAATTTTCCCCTATACAACATTACCACGTTAATAAATTATCAAAAAAGGCCATAAATAATTTTTTAACCAAATAGTAGTCATAGGCAAATAATATTATATATCTAAATTTTATTTTCTTATCGTAGAACCTACAACACATTTCCATACTGAGTTAGAACCACAAATAATATCGTCCTTACAAAGAAAAGATAAAAAGAAGAGGAGGTATGTACTCCATTTAGGACTTTGATTTTTATTTATCTACTTTTTAGTTAAGATTTATGTTAGCTCCCCAATCAATTCATTTATGGTATCTTTCATCAGAGAATGTTCCACCAACGTTCAACCAACCTTAAATTAACAAAAAAAATCTTTCACAATAAAGAACCACACCAATATTCTATATATTACAATTTAGTATCAACATGGCTGCTGCAGTAAGGATAATTGGAATTTCCTCGTTATTAATTAAAATTTTTGAATTTGATTAAAAATAAAAAAAAATTATTGAAAACATTATTTTTAAAATAAGTTCTGCAATATAGAAATTAAAAATTTAACAGGCCTTCATTATAAATATCAGACATAGAAAAAAAATATTTATTTAATGGTCTCCACATAAAACATTTATAAATATTGTTAAATCAAATATAAAATGACATTATTATTATTATTTCAGCGTTAAGCAGCTTTTCAGTGATTACAATTAATTAACAGATTTTTATTTATAAAATTTTCGATGCATATATATAATATATATATAAAAGAGTGAATAGCAGGTACGTTTTCGTCAATGTGTCTGTTTATACGGTAATAGTATTTTAATTATTTCATGTACTTTTTAATGTGTTCTTTGAGAGAAAAAATATATAAAAATATGAGGCATTACTTAGTAATTTCACACATTTTAAAATATATGTAATTCTTAAAATATGTGGACATTACTTATTTTTTTACTTACTAATAAGAGTGAATAGCAGACACGTCTCCGTCGATATGTTTGCTTATCGCATAACAATATTTTGGTTATTTTGTGTATTTTTTGATGTGTTCTTCGAAAGTAAAAAAATATAAAAAAAATATGGGGCATTACTTGATATTTCACACATTTTAAAAATATAGTAATTTTAAAAATTTATGGACATTACTTATTTTTTTTATATCTAACAAAGGTGAAGCAGACACATCTTCATCAACATGCATGCTTATCACCGTAAGAGTATGTCATTTCATGTATTTTTCAGTGTGTTCTCCAAATATTAAAAAAATTTAAAAAATATGGGACATTATATAATAATTTCACACATTTTAAAATAGAATAATTTTCTGAATTTGTAGGCATTACTTATTTTTTCCTGTGCATTGATCATGTGAGACATTGTATTCATAGTTTAAGTGTTTTATAGTGTTCAAAAATAATAACTATTATGGATAGATTGAACAAAAATAAATGCTTTTATTTTTAAACATCAAAAATAACAAAATAATTTCAAATAACTATTTTTAACTTATCTGCTATATAATATATAATACATAATATAATATTATTTAAATTAAACCCGAATAAAATCCGAATTATCCTGTCTAATATTATATATTTATAAATGTGATGGCGGACTAAATAACATATCCTTAGACTATTCTATTATTTATCTGTTGTTTTCTGCCAATGAAAATATCAATAATTCTATCGGTTGAAATTTAAAGAGGTGAAAAAAAATCACCTCACGATCTTTATTCTAATTGGGACATGAATTCTATTGTTTAAAGTTTAATTATACTCACGTTATTATTTTTTTCGTTTTAAAATAATTAGTATTTTTAGTTTGAGTATACTTTTTAAAAAAATTATTTATTATTAAATAAAAAAATATACTTTTATTTATTTATTTATAATAAATATTTTAAAAAAAATATAAATATTTAATATTTTTTTAATTATGTAAAATATTTTTTATTTAAATAAAAATAAAATTAAAATAATATTATTATATTTTTTTAATTATATAAAATATTATTTATTTTAAAATAAAATTAAAAATTAAAATATTACTTATTTTAAAACATAGAAAATAATCCGTAATCAGTGAATGAGTATCAAATTAAAATTTGTTAACTCGTCATAATTTTATTTTGTCATTTTCTTTCTGGGGAGGAATGAAAATAATCACTATGTAATAAGTAGTAAGGTAAAGAAAATGGAGAATAAAGGAAGAAAAAGTTTCACGCATTGGAACTTGTCCGTTTTAATAGAAGACATGACAATCCTTAATGAAAGCCAAAACATTCACGCTTGGTCTCCGTCTACGGGACCCACCATACAGTCAACTTGTGCTAATTCTCATCCCTACCCGTTTTGTGAACCAAATAATTGGAAATTAAAAATTACGATAACTTATTTTTGTATAGATCTACATCATGTCTTTGTGAACATGTTTGCTCGTTGTTCGGATGAAAAAAAAAAAAGGAGAAGAAAAACATGTTCATAACAGTAAATCAGGAACCAACTTCCAATATTAAATCTAATGACGAACAATCGTATTTTTAATCTTAATTTATGAGAAAATATTAAATTCATATGATCGTTTTCAATGAGGGTTAAATAATTGTATTTTTAATTTTAAATATTTTTTATAATGAGAGTAATTAAAGGAAAAGCAACTGACTTTAAGGGTGTATTTGGCATGTAGAAAACATTGTTTTAATAAATAAATGTATTTATTTATTTATTTTTTAAAGTTTAAAAAGTAAGTAAAAAAATAATTTTTTCTAAACTATTTATATGTAATTATCAAAATATTATGAGAGTGATATAGAGTAGCCAGTGAGAATTCAAGAATGGTAGGGGTTGGGATGGTCAACAGGTAAAGTGGAGTATTGGATCGGTGGAAATGAGGTAATGAATTTGAAATGTTATTTGTGAAATTAATTTTTTTATTTTTAATATAGCAAAAGTATTTATTTTATTTTTGAAATATTTATTTTTTAAAAAAATATTATTTAAAATATTTAAATTAATTAAATATTAAAAAATGTAACAATATATCTTTCATATAAATCAAACCTTAACGCATATCATTTGGCCAGAAAAAAATTCTTCTTTTCTTTTTTGTTGTGGCTAAGAAACAGAAAATAAAAGAAGTTGAGACAGGGCATTAAATTTTGTTGAATTCATAAGCAACGAAATAAAAAATAATTTATCATAAGCTACGTGCTATGTGAATATGAATAGATGCAGGATCCAATACAACAAAGGAGGCCCACAATGAACGGCATAACCAGCTCAGCTCCGTCTTGTCCAGCGTACTGCGTACACACTACACACCAGCCTTATTTTATTTGTGTTTATGTCCTTCCAAAAGTTCCCAGGTTATATTTAAAAAATTACATAGGAGTATAAAGTATGAATTAACATTTAAAGAAAATAATTAGTGAAACAACATTTTGAGTCGCCAAACAGTGATGTTATTAAAAAAAACGAATTATAAATTATACAAATGTTTTTAGTTAAATATTTGTAAAAAGAAATGTCACATGATGAGATGGGGCCAAATGTATAAAACACAATAGTATAAAAATCGTAATTAAATGTTTTAGCTATAATTTGTAGTTTCATTAAAAAAATATAATTAGTGAAATAATATTTTGAGTCACCTAACAGTGATATTATTAAAAAAGATGAATTATAAATTATACATATATTTTTTAGTTAAATATTTGAAAGAAAATTTCACATTGATATGGCCCAGTGGTTAAAGCACAATAGTATAAAAATGATAATTGAAACTTTCAGCTATAACAGGTAGTTTCAATTTAGGCCAAACAAATATGCATTTTTTTTAAAATTTATCTTTTTTTTTAATTTTAATATTCTATTTTAATCTTGTGCTATTTTAATATTTTAATTATATTTTTTATATTTTATTTAAACATAATAAATATAATTCAGTATAAGCTATTCAACTTGTGTTGATAAATATTTTTAAAAAGATATAAATTATTTAATTAAATAAAGTCACGTACTTTTTTATATGATCCAGTTAATCTGAATTGAACCCAAATACCTCACTTCTATTTTTTTTAACTCGCTTCAATATGAGTAAAAAAACTTATATTCAACATGGGTAAAAAAAGAACTTCGATTCATTGCTCATAACTATTTAAAAATACTAACATTTAACGGACTTTATCGGGTTGTCAATGATTCTTTTTAAAAAGAAACTAATGGACTCTAAGAAAATCGACGTACTTTCGTTGATTATTTTTTCCGCAAAATAGAAATTATAAAAAGAAAATTATTAAATTTTATATAAAATTGATGGATGGACGTCGATATTTTTTTTAAAACAAAAACTCATGGTTGTCTGTAGATTTTCAAAGTGAGAAATTGCAGTTGAAGATTATAAATAAAAATAATAAAAATATAAAAAATTTAATATTTTGTGTTTAAATAGAACATAAAAAATAGAATTGAAAGGTTAAAATAAAATAAAATAGAAATAAAATATCAAAATAAAAAATTGAACAAATTTAAGGGTTGTATATGCATATTAACGTTCAGTTTATCAGCATCATGTATGTAGATCTGTCTCTCACTATCACATATGTATAGAAAGAATATATTCTCTTTAATTTAACCATTTATGCCTACTATATAATTGATTATTCAATTAGTAATTTAGTTATAATCTTAATTCTATTCAGCAATTTAAATAATCATTTAATTTATTTAAACTAAACATTTTAAATATATTATGAATCAACTTACATTGGTGAATGATCCATAACAAATTTTGAATGATTTTATATGATTGTAACATAATTTAAAGATCTGTGACAAAATATTTTTTACTATAAATATGATCTTGTATAACTTATTTAGTACACTAAAATAATCTTTTATCAAATTCTCTTATTATTTTTTAAATTTAAATAGTTTATAACAAAATAAATAATTTATTAAATTTTTTAAATGAAATTACGTGAATTTTATATTTACTCACCTTATCAGTTATCAATTTTTATTCATTATCTTAAGACTCATATTAATTTAAATTAGTAACTTTATTTGATACTTATATTTATTAATTATAACTAAGGTGATAATATTTTATAATTAAATGGTAATTGAAGCATATAATAATTATTACTCCTCTGTTTCATTTTAATTACTAGAATAAGTTAGTATATTCATAAGAAAAAATTAATAGAGATGATAATTTGATTAATATAAATCTATTAATTCTTTTAAAAATATACAATAATAATTTTTTTCACAATATTTTAGAACTACTTTCAGTACTAAGGATACAATTAAAAAAATATAATTAATTATCTCTTAAATTTTAAAACTAATAAATATTTTAAATAACTATTTTTAATATATCTTAGCAATTAAAATAAAACGTGAAAATATTAAAATATGCAAATTTTAGCTATAACGCTACGTGTTCGATTACCGGTACCAGTTCAGTTGTTAAATTTAGCTTGTCGATGGTAGCTAATTGCTTGGTGATTAGTTTAGATGTCCGCAAATTAATCAGCAAAAGTCATAAAAGTAACTAAAATATATTTAAATAACCGTGATAAACAGCAGTAGAAATATTTAATACAGTCAACCGATCCTCTTCTCTCAGTCCTCACCTCTTCTCTCAACTGTACATTCACATTCACCTCTCTCTCTCTCTCTCTCTCTCTCTCTCTCTCTCTCTCTCTAGCTACAATTACCAACGCGCACAACGAAGACACAGCTATACATAGACTCAATAGATATACATATGTATTTCATGTATTTGAATTGCATGTGGACAATGTAGTGTTGCAATTTAGAGGAAAGATATGTTGAATTTGAGGAATTAGGGTTTCGATTTTGTAGAAATGCCTTTGAATAGGTATCAGATTAGGAACGAGTACAGCTTGGCTGATCCGGAGCTGTACAAAGCTGCTGATAAAGATGATCCGGAAGCTCTGCTTGAAGGCGTTGCCATGGCTGGCCTTGTCGGTGTTTTGCGTCAGCTTGGTGACCTCGCTGAGTTAGTATTACTTTTTATGCTTTGCCTTCTGATGCGTTTCTTGTTTTCAACTGTTTGACTTTAGAATCTTGTCGTTTTACAAGTAAATGCTCTGTGGATTTTTCTCTTTCAAATCCCCCTTTAATTTCGTAATTTGAATCGATATAGTGAAATATGCTCGTGAAATATATCATTTTTGAAATCTATAGAAACTTGTAGTTGAAGACATTTTGGAGTTATTGAAAATGGTAATTTGAATATGTGAGTCCATTATTTGAATTGTTATTTGATTGCATTGTAGAATGTGACTACTTTTTTATTTTATATGCTTTTTCGGTTTTTTGAGTTAGCATTGTAGCGTTTTACAAGTGAGTTCTGTGTAAATTCTTATGGAGTTCCTCTTTTTTTATTATTTGAATCATTAACTTAGCATATGCTCGCTAGAGAATGTTCCAGTATGTAGAGCCTGATCTATGTAGTTGCTGATCAGTTAACTGCAAAGCAGAAATATTTGGTAGTATCTATTAAATGTGGTGCCAAATGTGGGTCAGTCTGCTTATGCACTCACTATGTGCCCGCAAGTGATTCTTGATCACTTTATTTTGTAAAGAATGTACTGTAGTTGAAGTTCTGTTTAATTGTGGTAGCGACTAAAATATTGGTATTCTTGTTTATTGTAAATGTTGAAGGTTTGCTGCTGAGATATTCCATGACTTGCATGAAGAAGTGATGGCAACTGCTGCAAGGGGCCATAGTTTGACGGTCAGGGTCCAGCAGCTTGAAGCAGAATTTCCTTTGATTGAGAGGGCATTCCTCTCACAGACCATTCACTCTTCCTTCTTCTATAATGCTGGTAAGTGATAAGAGCATTTCATTGGTCAATAACACCACAGAAATCCTGGACAAATTAGTATCTTCGCTTTTTCGTGCACTTTGATGACTCTTCTTGCTTCTTTTTACTTCTGTACCAAAAGATTCTGTCGTTTCTAATCTTGTGGTGCTTCTAACTGTTTTATACATGTTTTTTTTTTTGTGTGTGTAGAGAGAGAGAGAGAGTTTACAACTTAAAATTTATCTTTCATTTTCCTGAACATAATGTGAAGAGTCTCGCATTGGTGGTTCAAGGGATGGGTGGTCTCTTTAATATGACTTGGGAAATTCTTCCCTCATGAGCTAAGCTTTTGGAGTTAAGTTGGACCCAAGATTTATTTTTTTACATGGTATGGCCCACACATCAGCTGTCCAGATGTCCAGCCCTGAGCATGAGAGGGTGTGTGAAGTGTGCGGTGGGTTAAAGGATGGGTGGTCTCTTTAATATGGCTTGAGCAATCCTCCCTCGTAAATTAGCTTTTGGAGTTTTGAGTTAAACTCAAGATTCGTTTCTTTACACATAGAATGTGGACTAATACAATATGTCATGTATATATGAATATTAGCATTTCTACATTTCAAAAAGATGGATATTAGTATTTTGAGGAACATATTGAGTTTTTGGTATAAACTATGAGTAAAAATATTAGTAATACAAATGTTATTTCAGGTGCTGATTGGCATCCTAATCTACGAATCGACCAAAATATGGTTACAAGGGGAGATTTACCTCGATTTGTTATGGACTCATATGAAGAATGCAGAGGTCCACCTCGCTTATTCCTTCTAGACAAGTATGTTCTGTTATTTACTATCAATAGCTTTCACTAAATAGAGGGTTGAGCTTCATTAGAAACAGCATTTGACAAAATTCATGGATTTCGTAACAGGTTTGATGTTGCTGGAGCTGGAGCATGTCTGAAACGTTATACGGACCCTTCATCCTTTAAAGTCGAGGCATCCTCTTATGGATTCACAACTTCAGATGTTCAGAGGGAAAAGAAAACTCGCAAGACAAAGGTAATTAAAAAGAAGAGGAACTATTACTCCTGTTTCTCTGCAACCTTTCGGTTTACTTTGGGATTTATGTTAGTCACATGCTGATTTAGTGGTATTTCCCTGGCTTCATATTTGAGATGACATTTTTTCTCCTTTCCTTTTCCTTTGGGTTACAATTGGAAGGTTTTTAGTGGTATTATGATATGCTCTTAATACTTTCTTTCAGTTACTTGAACATTTAGTTCTTCATGTGGTAACATGTGCTTATTTGCTCAAGTCACTGTTGATCTGCTTCATGAAGCTTTCTGAAGCCAACTCTGCATAGCTCCATCTTGACCTGGAAAAGTGTGAGGGGAAAAGGAGCAGAATGATCTTAGCCCCTAAAATATTTAAGTTTAACTTGACACCTGTACTGAGAAGTGAATCTATTATTTGCTAGCTGAGCAAATTTGTGCATCCTAATGTGCTTATTTTTTCAACTATGAGGCATCTGATGTCTGGTATAGATTGGAGGAGCCCTTTTAGCTTTAGCATATAGGCAGAAAGATGACTTTCACTTATCGTAGTAGAGAAAACCTGCAAGCTGCATAAGAGGTTTTTCCCTAAGCCAAGGGTGGGTTTGATAAAGCAAAGGCTTTCCATCCTGGCTATCGTTTCTGGAGGGTTCTTCTATTTCATCCATCAGCAAGCAGCTTCTTCTCAGTGATAATATCAGTGATGATAAAGTTGTATTATCTTTCTGGTGCTTCAATTTATTTTTTCATCTTGCTGTTGCAGAAGAGAGGTTCCCGCTGGAGGAATGGGGAGACACCTGAGGTGTTCCCTACATCACATGCCAAGTGAGATCATTGATGCCTAATGTATAAAATATGTATTATGATTATCCTAGTCGAGTATCTTATTTTGTGTTCGTCACATTTCTACAGACTCCATCAGCTGTTCTTGGAGGAACGTATTGAAAATGGTATAAATGGTCCTGCACATCGCGTGAAATTGAAAAGAAAGCTGAATGGATTTCCATTTGACCCGAAAACTGGAAAGAGCTATATGGACAAGTTCTTGGAGGCTTCTTCACCAGAACATAAAGTAGTCCATGAAGTTGGTATTGATTCATCACCTTTGAGATTGCCATCAACTGATGCTTATGAAACTTTGATGGACACTGAAGATATTAGACCACCGAGTCCTGATAAGGAGGTGATGCAGAGAAACAAGAGTGCATCTTTATGTCCATCTCCACCACAAAGTGAAGAGAGCAATGCTCTCAAACCATGTTTAGGTGAACTCGATGAGGATCTCTCCCACTATCGATTTCGAGGAATTTCCAGACGAAGCCATAAATCACAATCAACTGATATCTTTCCTTCTACTCATAGCGTGGTTGATGAAAAGGAAATAACTGTGGATGGAGAAAGCCGAACAGAAAGAGGTATTCATTATGACTCTGATGATGGCGCAAGTGAAATAGATAATTACGTCGATGCCTTAACTACAATGGAGTCAGAATTAGAAACAGACTCCGAGCAGAGAGCCAGAAGGGATTTGCAGTTCTTGAACAGCAAAAAACAAGTGTTATGTCTGTCTTCTAGCAGTGAAAAGCTTCAAAATCAATCTTCAGATTCTCATTCAATGGAGAACTCTACATTATCTGATGACGGGAATAGTTATTCTAAGAAAGAAATATCTAGTTTTTCTTGTTCTGATTCCCCTAGTATTTCTGTTGAGAGTGAAATTTCTAGCAAGGGAGCGAAGACCTCTGATAGTTCATGTGAGCAGCAATCTGTTAATGAGGAGACTCAATTACCCCAGCCCCCAGAACATGGTGATTATGATAAAAAAGGCATTACACTAGCTAGGGTACCCAGTGGCAGTTGTGATTCTGGTGAGCCAACTACTATCCTATGTTTTACAGATTCAACTCCTACACCAATGCATGCTTATGCAGGAATATTTGTGGAAATTGCAGGGATGAGAGATGAAGAAAATGAAAATTTCGTCCCCCATGGCAAGAGTGAAAATCCTTTAACTACCATTGCAGAAGATGCAGAATATTTGCATGTCAATCTACACCATGCTCCTGTTGTCCTTAATGCTCCAGAACAGAATGGAGATGATTCACCATCTAGGGCATCCATTGAAGTCAAGCTAACTGATGATTTGGTTGATGGAAATTTGAGTCTAGGTGAGAATGTGTCTTATGCATCAAATCTTTCTGATGTTCCTTGCCACAGCATCAATAACTTGTCACAGACGAAATCTCCTGAAATCCAGCATGAAAGCAATTTACATAATGATGATATGAGTGTGGTTAATAATCTTCCCTTTACTTCTGAGCTCCTTAATGTTCCTTCAAAAGACAGGCATGAATTGTGGTCTTCTGATTATCAGCAGTTGCCCAATTTGGATGGTGAGGATCCATCGTTAGGTGATGATTCAACCTCATTATATAGTCTTCCTAATTCTCATTCGTCAAAAGAAGGTGATACCACACCTTTGTTGTTGGCTGTAAACCATCCAAACCATTTGGATGGTCTAGACAATGAGAATTCGAATGGTAGTTATGATGATTCAGTTCAGATGCTGGATATATTGGGTGCTTCTGACAAAGAATGTGGCAAACATTCACGGCTTACCATGTCTCATCATGAAACTGCAGAAGATACATACATGAAGCCACATAACCTGAGTACCACTGATATTGAAGCTGGTGGTGATGCAGATGAAGAGCATGAGGAGACATGTGGGGCATTCAGCAATGCAGTTATGTCTGAGCCAGGGGACATCAGTAAGAGCAGTGGGGTAGATGGCCTCGATTTTGTTGATGCATTGAACCGTCAGATTTCAGAAATTGCAGATGATATTCAGCCACTTGAATCTGTAGAATTGGATATTCCATGTTCTAGGCAGGAAAATCCTGTCGAAATTTCGAGTATAACAAAATTTGAGGTCAGTGAGCTTTTGTCTGCAATTGCGTCCACTGGTTCGATTACCTCTCCACATCTCAAATCATTGACCAGTGAAGCAATACTCTCAGATGAAACAAAAAATAAGATAGATAAGTCTGATGTCACAGATGAGACTGCCTTGGCTGATAAAGAAGATATTGATGATCTATACTCATCTTTAGATCACAATATTTTTTCAGAAGAATCTGTTTGCTTAATTGGACTTTCCAGCCAGAATGAATTGGAAATTGGTCTACCTAATAGCAATGCAGAACTAAAGTCTGAGATACAGATAGCTGATACGCCAGATTCTAACTCCTTTGTGCTTGACGCATCCAACTATCATCACCCTGAGTCAGAAGTTCTTGATACCCCCTCTGGAAGCAAGCTTTCTTTTGATGCTGAAAATATTGTGGACTCGAACACTTCTTCAAGTCAACCACCATTAAAAAATTGGTGCTCGGATACTGAAGAGGTATCCTCCCAAAGGAGTAATGTTGCTGATTCCACCATAGATGCTTCATCTTCGCAAACTGTTTCTCTTGAAGAAGGAAAGGATGAATTAGAAGACAATCAACTCAATGAGGAATTGCTGCACAAAGCTGATTTGAACCAATCACCTCTCCTGGAGCAAATGCAGCCCTCAAGTCATGTGGACCGAGCGTTTGATGCTTCTTCCCAGTCTTTGCTGGCAAACCTTCCAAGTCAAGATGCAGTCCCAGATGTTTTAGCCCATAGCACCAATCTAGATCCTCAACCTTTGCTAACTGATCACTCTGCAGAACAGAGAGCTGAATCAGCAATCCATGAGCATGATAAAAGGGAGGTGCTGGATAGTGGTGAGGTGAAGTCAGAGCCATTACCTCTGTTAACCCAGACACAACTGGTAGATAATTTTGACGTTGAACAATCTGCTGAAGCTTCTTCAATAGCTTCACCAACAGGTGGTCCCAGTCATCCTTCATTTCCTGAGCTTTTATCACAGAGCAATCAAGATAGTTTATCATCTTTGCACAAAAAAGATGATGTGATCGCATGTAAAGAACCAGATAAGGAGAGATTTATAGATGAAGATGCAGCTAAAGAGGTGCTGTTACCTCAATTTGAAGAGGAATGCCTCTCCAATCATGCTGACACAGAAGGAGCCCTCAATGCTTCTTCCGTACCATTTACAGCAAATGTTCCTAGTCAACTTTCGGTTTCAAATCCCTCACCTCTCAGCAGTTATAATGTCAATCCTTTTGAAAACAGGAATACAATTATTTCTACCTCTCCTGGCTTTGCTCTGCTTCCTGGTGAACCCCAGATCGATCTGGCAGAAATGCCCCCATTGCCTCCTCTTCCTCCAATTCAATGGAGGATTGGGAAACTACATTCTTCCCCTAATTTGGATGGGGAGTCAGCACAGCATCATATAGGTGGCAATCCATCACTTCTGGCATCTAGAACTGATCAGAAAGCTCAATCTGTGAATCAAAACATGCTGTCAGCTGTTGCTACAGAGAGCCCGGAACTTATTGACATGTATTCCGCTGATAGCATGGCGCAATCAGGTTGGTTGACTTCACCACCCACAATTCTTTTTGGAAACAGTAGTGTTTGGTCTATTGATCCAGTTGATAAAAACTCCACGAAGACTCACATTCCTTTGGCAGGTCAATATCATGAGGTGCAGCCGCCTAGTTTGCATTCTATAAGAGGGGAGGCACAGCCTATTAATTGGTTCCCAGATGTAACTTCTCTGGATAAACCCTCTACTGATGTTTTGGGTTCAAGTGAAGAACTCATCCAACCACACAACCAAGTTGCTCCAGAATTGCTTTCAGAGGAACAAGGCTCTGCTCATTTGGAAGGAAATCTACCAGTTAGTGATGGAATGAAACCAAAAGCAGCTCCTACAGATACAGGGATAACAGATGCTTCTGAGTCATTGTTCCATGAACCATCCCAGTCCCAGCATCATCCGCTCCATCAGTTAGCAGTGGAGACTTGCTTAAATAGATCCAATCTTGAAGAGAACCTCACAAATTTGGAGAGGAATGTGGCGACTCATGTCACCGCTATCCCATCGTATACAGAAAACGCAAAGCCTGATCATAGCATTCCAACTACAGAGAGAGAAATTATTTGGCCAGCTGTGGAGGAAGGGAGCATTAATGAGATTCGCACAGTGAAACTACAAAGACCACGGACTCCACTAATTGACGATCTTGCTGCACATGACAAAAGCAAAGTAAGTTTTGCTTTATTTTGGTCAAACTTGGAGGTTGCAGTGTTGTTAAACTTCACATCTCTAAAATTTGAATCGTTGTGCAGTTGAGGAAGGTGACAGAGCGGGTTAGGCCTGAAATACAGAAGGTTGCCGAAAAAGATTCTCTCTTGCAGTTGAGGAAGGTCACAGAGCGGGTTAGGCCTGAAATACAGAAGGTTGATGAAAGAGATTCTCTCTTGGAACAAATACGGAAAAAGGTAAGATATCAATTTAAGTATTGTTTATTTAGCTTTGCGTTCTAAGTTCATGTTTTTCATATTCTTAGTTGGTAAGTATTTCTCCAAGCTAAAAACATCTTGGTTTCCAGTCATTCAATCTGAAACCAACAGTTGCAACAAGGCCTAGTAGTATTCAGGGTCCTCAGACTAATCTCAGAGTTGCTGCAATATTGGAGAAAGCAAAAACAATTCGGCAGGTCAGTCTCTCTCTCTCTCTCTTTATAGACATGCATGTGTGCGTGGGCACACACGCAAGGGCATAAATGCGAATCAAGTGAGCTTCTGCATATAATTGGTGCTAAGTTTTTCCATGTTACAGGCCTTTGCTGGAAGTGATGAAGAGGATGACGAGGATTCTTGGAGTGATTCATGATAAATCTAGCACTATGATAAATTGTTGGACACAATCCTAGTGCCATGGATTCAGAAGAATCTCAGCCACATTCTTAGTGAGTCAAGCTGATGCTGAAATAGATTGGTGGAAGTCTCTCTTGTCAGAATATTCCATGATTTTCTCATCCCTTGTAAAATACTCTCTCTCTCTGTCTAGCATGTAGCCAATTGTTAGGGTTGTCTCCACTTCATAGTATGGAAAAGTATATTCAATCACGAGATTGCGTGCAAGCGCGTTGTTATTCATTTTTCATGTAAAGGCAGTTATATATTGCATTTCTTGTTCACAAGTTTAGTGTAAAGAGCCTTGTCAATTTTGTATCTACCATATAGTAGTGGCTTTGATTTGTCCATGATTGAGACAGTATTTACACTGTTTAAATGTTGAAATTTAGTGTATACGTTAATCAAACAATTCTGTTGTGTATAAAATACTGATATTTTGTCCAGATTCTTGGACTTAATAACAGCTTACTGTTACTTTGATAGGAATGCATAGATAAAATGCTCTTGTTTTTAACTTAGAACAATATTGGCTGGGAGTAGGTCTGGAAGCACTTGTCTTTTGCTTGCTTGTGTAATAGATCTGATTAGGCGGCGCAAAACATTGAGCAAGTGATTGCACGGAAACCCTGAACCGTATTTCATATACATTGCTTCAGAATTTTACAGTCAGGGCTCTTTTGTTCGACGCATAAAATTTTGCTTTCGTGCGCTTAGGAACCAAATGGAGCCAATTCCGTTAAGAGAATAGCCTCTAGTTACTAGAGAATATACATGCTTTAGGACAAAGGAGTGTTGATTACGAAAGCTATCCTTCTTCAATCGCTTATTGGGAGGTTCACAACTGATTTTCCGGCTTGGCTCGCTTAGTCGCAAAAAAAAAGGAGTTGGTAACGCAGTTTCTGTGGAATTAAAATCTGAATCAGTAATATGTAAGTGAAGGAGACCTACCTATATGATAAACATTTGATAAAACATATTGCAGAATCAAACACCTTACACTAATCGCGTATCTTGTGAATTATTTTTTGATTTCTTCTTTAATAGGAACAAGCGTTCACGTCCAAAGGTAACTGAATAAATTTCTGGATTTGCTCCGCCAAAATGCAAGCGAATGGTGACCAAGTATGAAAGAGAAAGACTGTGCCTTCTTCTATTGATTAACAAGAAGATATATACCCGTCAAGAAGAAAATCCTAATCCTAACAAATATGGTTAACTATAGTCTTAAACATATCTCGGAAACAACAACATACATTATAATCTAATAAGTAGGGTTTGAAAAGAGCGAAGTGTACGCAATCTTAACCCTATCTTGTAAAGGTAAATATATCTTGAAACAAGCTTTAAAATGTATACAATATATTCACGCCTAATTGGTGCTAAATTGGGGCCAAGCTCGCAAACCACCCCAACACGTTTCCATAACATCTAACAATTGTTGTTAAGTTGGTGTCATGCTTGTAATGGTCACGATTAGTGCTGGCAAAATAAGCCGATATTTTGATAACCTATTCAACCCGCTCATATTTTACTGGATTGAGTGAGTGCTTTTTAGATGGGTAAAATTTAGGTTTAAGCACATATTCAACCCATAAAATATGGGTATTCATAGGTAAAATATGGGTTAGCTTAATTGGTTAAGCTTCCAACTTTTATTCACTCAAATTCATGATATCACAAAACTCCTATAACTTTCTTTCCTTCTTATGTTTTTCCCTCTTTATAGTTGATCAAAAGTTGGGGTCGGGGTTGGGAGTCGAGTCTAGGGTCGGTGTTAAGAGTCGAGTCTTAAGTCGGTGTCAGAATTTGGGATCGAAAGTTGTGGTTGGAGATCGAGGTCAAGGGATCAGGGTCGATTGTAGAGAGTCAGCGTTGGGTTTCGGGAGTCTAATCTCGAGTTGAGGTCGGGTTTCAAGTTAGGGTAGAAAGTCGGGATCGGGTCTCAGGGTCGAAGGCCGGGGTCAAGGTAAGGATCAAGGTTGGGAGTCGGAGTGAGGGGTCGGGGTTTGGGTTGGAGGTCAGGATCAGGGTCAGGGTCAGGGTCAGGGTCGAGGTCGGGGTCGAGGTCGTGAGTCGGAGTCGGGGTTGGGGTTGGAGGTCAGGGCCAAGGTCAAGAGTTGAGGTCGGGGGTTAGGGGTCGAGGTTGGTAGTTAGAGTCGGGGTCGGGGGTCGATATTTGAGTTGAGGTCGGGAGTCAGAGTTGGAGGTGGGGGGAAGGGGGAAGGGTGTTGGGGTTGAGGGTCGAGGTCGAGGTCAGGAGTTGAGGTTAGGGGCGAAGATAGAGGTCAGGGTCGGTGTCGGATTTAGTGTCGAGGTCAGGA
The DNA here is from genome assembly GCA_035772735.1 of Datura wrightii. Lineage (NCBI taxonomy): Eukaryota > Viridiplantae > Streptophyta > Magnoliopsida > Solanales > Solanaceae > Datura > Datura wrightii. Next base: position 176,749,612 of record JASDFA010000018.1, on the reverse strand, counting down.
GTCAGACTTAGGGGTTGAGGTTAGGGTCGGGGTTGAGGTTGGAGGTCGGGATTCATAGTTGGGGTTCATGGTTGGGGTTGAAGTTGAGGTCGGGGTCGGAGTTAGGGCCGAGGTCCGGGTTAGAGGTTGGGGTCGAAGTGGGGAGTTAGAGTCGAGATTGAGGATCGAGGTCAAGATTCAGAGTCGAGATCGGGATTCATGGTCGGGATCGAGGTCGAGAGTTGATGTAATATCATGAAAGTGCCAAAGCCTAGACTCAGGAGTTGAAATGAAAAGTATAAGAAAAGTTAGAAGTTTCTCTCAGAACGACTCGTGGTACGAGTCATTAGAGGGTCCAACGACTGGTGGTAGCCACCCGTGGTCAGGTTCTGCAATAGAGGATCCTATGGTGACTGATCTAGGAATAACCCGTTGTTTGATGTAACGAGTCGTTGTGAAGGTAGTCCTGGTCAAAGAAGGCCGACATGAGTCGTGGTACGACTTGTTATGGGAGACAACAAGTCGTTGTAAGTGCCCGTGGGAAGGGTAGGGAAAAATTTTCCAGTCAAGTAACAGATGAAACCCACAACTCATTAGAGGAAGATACGAGCCGTGGAGTGTCTCGTGGGATGTTCAGATGTAGTTTCATCAGAGGCGGTAACGACAAATCATGGTTTGATGTAACAACTCATCCTGTTGAGTCGTTGATCAAGACCTGAGAATTGAAGGATGAGGAAGGGGAGTAACGGTCAGTCACCATGAGTCGTGGTAGCAAGGTACGACTCGTGGTACCACTCGTTGTCACCGGCAGTGCAGTTTTCTCAGATTTTTCATTAAGAGTATTTTCGTAATTCCTAAGCCTTATGATCCTAAATTTTGTCGTTCTAATCTTAGTTAGCAAGGTCTAAAGGATGTTAAACCTATTCCAAGAATTCCCACTCCATGCATGCAACTTAGAACCTTTCCTTGGAGATCAAACTTGAAGAATTTCTCCAATCTCTTGCCAAATTCCCTTGGGCTTTCAAAAAAAAGTGTAAATCTAATTTGCCCAGGTATGTAGGATTATGAATGGGTGTATTCATCCATACTATGCCCAATCCCTCTTCAATTCATGAAATTCTAGTTGATGAATCTATGGGATTTTAACCTAACATGTGAATTCTCTAAGTATTAATCATGGGTATGATCTAAGCATGTTTGTAATGTTGAATTATGATTAATGGGAATATTTTACAATATTTTCAATTACAAATTATGTTTTCAAGTTTTACAAATTATAATGCCCATCCATGAAAGTTTATGAAAGTTGAGATCTGTGATATATGTATTCAAGCATGATGAGATGTATGTGATGAAAGTATGATTTCGAATTACCTATGCCATGTTCAGGTTTTCAAATGATCAAGTCTATTTCAAGCATGTTTAATTATTGGTAAAGCCCATATAATCAAGTATGTTTCATGATTTATCTAAATTTCATGTTATTAGCTTACCACATAGTTTTGGAGTCTAGATTCCCACTCTTTTATGCTTGTAGTGTGGTTTGAGTCAAGGCTCCTCAGGTTATGATTTCAGATTTATGCATGTTTATTATGAGTCAGCTTCGTCACTAGATGATAGTTAACTTTGTTGAAAGATGATGGAGAGCATATACATGATTTTTTTGGGAGTAGTGTCTAGCACCGAGTAGGCTACGGGTCAGTCAACCCTGTAACTCAGAACTACGTGCCAACGTAGGTTTACATATATACTATGGGACCTCTTGTGAGCTTCCCCTACCCTCAAGGGCCTTGAGCTTGATATCGATATCATGGTAGCGTCCTTATCCCTGACAAGGCTTTGGACGACTCCGTCCACTTGAGTGTAATAGTTAGGACCTCGTAAGCTTTATTATGGTAATGTAGGTTAATATAGGTTATATGACGAGTCTCCCACTGTTTTTCATTATTTCATTATGCATGTTCATCAGTCATGATATTATGTTTTCAACAGATTTGACCCAATATTTTGTTTTACTTATGATTATTAGTTTTTCAGCTTTGGGTCCTTCAATTCAGTTATGATATTCAGTTATTTCAGATCATAATTTCAAAAAATAGCATGCAAGCCTTACTCTCAGAATCTTATCTTGACTTTGTTTTCATGATATGCATGATATATGATTTTATTTACTTAGCGGTTTTACTTACCTTACATTCTCGGTACATTCCACGTACTGACCACATACTTTATGCTGTATCATTTCATGATACAAGATCGGATATCCAGGCTCATTCTCGCCAGTAGCCAGACTCTCAGTATTAACATCTTTCAGTCTCAGTTGGTGAGTCCTCATCTTCTGAGGGCCCTTTATCAGTTGTATTGAGTATTTTCAGTTTCAGACTATAATGAGTTAGTTGGGGTCTTGTCCCATCAACTTGTCAGCAGTAGAGGCTTTTCAGACATAGCATGTATTTAGTTTCAGCCTTGTGTTATGTATTCAGATGTTATGATATTTTCAGAATTTCTCTTTATTATACATGTTAGACCTCCGCTTGATTATGTTGATTTTGGATATCATGTTTATGCCATGGGTCGACTTGGAGCCTCTTGGGTTCTTTGTCTCATGTCTCAATCTAGACCTATATTCGGGTCATGACATATGAGGTCGGAGGTCAGGGTTGGAGGTTGAGGTTGAGGGCCAGGGTTCGAGGTCGAGAGTCGGAGTCGAGGGTCAGGAGTTGGAGTCAGAGATGGGGAGTTGTGGTCGGGGTCGGGATTTTAGGTTAGGGTCGAGGTGAAGAGTTGAGGTCGGGGGTCAGGGGTCAAGATTGGAGGTTGAGGTCAAGGGTCGATGTTTAAGTTAGGGTTAGGGTCAAGGTCGAGAGTCTATGTCAGGGATCAGTGATCAGTGGTCGGTGTTCGAGATCGAAAGTTGAGATTAGGATTGGAGTTGGGTTTCGCTTTGAGGACGAGACTTGGCTCCTAGGTAAGGGTCGTTGTAGAGTTCGAGAGTCAAGATCGGGTCCCATGTCAAGGCTGGGACTTGGGTCCTGGGTCAAGTGTCGTGGTTGGGATCGATATCAGGAGTGGAGATTTTGAAAAATATTTTACTAACTTTATGTAGAAAAGTCATTTTTCTTAAATTCGACGAATATAAGTCAATTCTCAAAAGTAAAGATTCTAGATATTTAAATTAACTAAAATGAGAAAATTGAAAAATATTTTTCTTCATACCAAACACACCCTTATAAGCGATTTATAAATTTTTTAAATCATGTATTAGTATTGATATTTCTTAAAGTCCATTAAGCACGTTTTACTCTTAAATTACAAATTTTTTTTTACTTTGAAATCCAGTGATAAATATTGCTTCCCTTGTTATTACGTATTTTTTATATTGAAAAGTTCTATAAAAAACTTTATGACTTTTATAATACAATAAAACTAAATAAAGTATTTTCAATATTTTTCACTTTAAAAAAATTAAAGTATTTTTCAATTTTGAGTTCTAAAGGAGAGTACTATTTGAAAATATGGGTAAATATGGGTAAACATGTCTTCTATCCAATCCATTTATTACCCAACCCATTTTTACCTATATGAAATATGGGCAGGTTGAAATATTACCCATTTTATGTTGGCCCGTATTCAACCCACCCAAATTTAACCCATCCCATCCATTTGCAACCACTAGTCACAATATGTTTTCAGAACACCCAACAATTGGCGCCTAGCTTGCCTTTGGCATGAACTACCCCCCTACCCGCTTAATACCTCTCTCAAGTTAGGCGCATACAAATTACAAATGTCCAACTTGTGCAAGAGAGAAAGATATTGATTACTAGATGAATACGAATAGGTTGACATCGATAAAATTACTTGAACTTGAAAGATTTGTAATGTGTTTGATCTTAAAAGACTAAGTTCACAAGTGAAGTAAATCCAAGTGTGAAAGTTCATAAATTGGACACAATATCAAGTGACCATGTTTATAATTTGAGTTTAAATAGCATATCTCCTGATAAATGTAGAGTTAAGAGTTAAATTATCTATAAAATTAATGGTCTATGAGTCTGATTTCTAGCAAAACAAACCACTCATCAATTCGATTTCAGTACAAGAAGTTAGGTATGTTTTACCACGGACTGCTCAAGACCAAAGTTGGTTGCAATGGACCTTCACCTACTTGTTTAGACGTCTGACGAGGTTGAGCAACTTTCTTGGACATTCAACACATTTTAATTAAAAAGGGATAAAGGAAGAAAAATAGGGATAAGTATGTGTGTCATCTACTTAAGAAATATAAGGCTAAAACTTTAAAAAAGTTAAGTAGATGAATCCCCGTCTTGAAAGATTTAAGGCCCAAATTGCTTGGCCCAATTTGGAGTTAGGGTGGGTCATGGTTCAGGACCAAGACCCATCTATGCCCATCCACAAATATATATACCCATACTTATCCATATTTTAAGTCATAAGACAAAATAATATCTCTCTCTAGACTGCCCCAATAACCTTTTATGATTCTTGAATTTTCTCTTAGTTTTCAAGTTTTAAGGTAAATTTTTTCTATACGCATTTCACATGCTTTTAAATTATAAGTGAGTGAACTTGTGGTTACACGTTGAAGAGCTTGAAGCAGTCTCTAGAGCAAAAGTTCTCCATATCGCCTGTTTGAGGTGACGTTGTTCTTAAGTTGTTTTCTTCATGTTCCAAGGGAGTTGTTTTGAAGAAAGATTTAAGGTGTTGAAGAATTGAATTTAAGGGGTTCAAAATCCATTAAATTGAGGTAAAATTTCTTCCCCATCTACCCTCCTTGTCTAAAGAATTGAATAAAAAATTTTAGACGTAAATATTGTAAGAACTCATGGGACGGTGATAGACAACTGTGACTTCAAGTTTATCTTACTGTGTTTAGGAGTTTTAGTGTTGTTTTATCTATATTGTTGGATGTATAAGGATGGAAAAGTCACAAGAAAAAGGTTGGTTGTTGTTGTTTTGGATTGAAAAAGGAGGATGTTATGATAAACTGATTATTCGGATATTGTGCGAGCATCCTACCCATTTGATTATGTTGAACCATTTTTCTATTACAATCCAAACATAGACCCAGATCGAGACACGAGACAAAAAACCCTGAGAGTCTCCAAGTTGACCCATGACATGAACATAAAATCTAAATTCAATATAATAATGCAGAGGTTTAACATATATAAAATAATGAAAGTCTGAAAATATAATAACATCCGAAGCATCTGAATACATAACACATCTTTGAAGCTGAATACATACTATGTCTGATAAGCCTCTACATACCGACGAGTTGATAGGATAAGACCCCAATTAACTCACTAAGGACTGAAACTGAAAATACAAAACATAAACTGATAGCAGGGTCCTCGAAGGATGAGGACTCACCAATTCTGGCTAGAAGATGCTATCGCTAAGGATCTGGCTAACGACGGGACTGGGCCTGAATGTCTGATCATGTATCATGAAACGATACAACATAGAGTATGTAGTCAGTATGTGGAAGGTACCGAGTATGCAAGGTAAGTAAAAACGTAAGTAAGTAAAATCAGAGATTATGCATATCATAAAACATTTCATCATAAGAGTCTGAGAGTAGGGCTTGCATGCTATTATCTGATAACATGATTTAAACATAATTGAATATCATAACTGAATCGAATGACCCAAAGCTGAAACTAATTATTCATAAGTAAAACTGAACATTGGGTCAACCTTGTTGAAAACATAATATCATGACTAATGAATATGCATAACTGAAATCATGAGGAACAATGAGAGACTCATCATATAATCGACATTACCACGATAGAGCTTACGTGGTTCCCACTATTACACTCAAGCGGGCAGAGCCGTCCAAAGCCTTGTCAGGGCTAAGAATGCTACCATGATATCGATATCAAGCTGGAGGCCCCCTCTCGGGGAAGGGAAAGCTCACAAGGGAGGTCCTAAATAATCTGAACATACCTACGTTGACACGTAGTTCTGTGGCACAGGGTTGGCTGACCCTTAGCGTACTCGATGCTAGATACAACTCCCAAAAAAACATGCATATGCTCTCATTGTTTTTCAAAGAAGCTGAACCATCGCCTAGTGGTGAAGCTAAATCATAACATGATATACAAAATGTGAAAACATAACATGAGGAGCCTTGACTCAAACCATACCATAAGCTAGAAAGAGTGAGAGTTTAGACTCCAAAATCCTTGTGGTAAGCTAATAACATGAAATTGAGATGAATCATGAAACATACTTGATCTTAAAAATACTTGAGATAGATTTGATAGTAAAAAAACATGAATATAGACATGGAGAATTCAAAATCATACTTTTATCATATACATCTCATCATGCTTGAAGACATAGATCATAATCTCATCTTTTCATGAACTTTCATAATTGGACATCATAATTTGTAAAACTTAAAAACATGATTTGTAATTGAAAATATTGTAAAACATGCCTATGAATCATAATTCAACATTAGAAACATGATTAGAATATACCCATCATAGATATTTAGAGAATTCACAAGTTGGGTTAAAACCCCATAGATTCATCAACTAGAATTTTCATGAATTTGAGAAGGAATTGGGCATGGGAGTGGATCGGTACACCTATTCATAACCCTACATACCTGGGTCCCTCTGATTTCACAACTCTCTTGAATGCCCAAAGGAAATTGAAGAAGATTTGATGAACTTCTAGGCTTGATCACCCTTAGAAACTTCTAGGATTGCATGCATGGAGAGGGATAGGATTAGAATGAGCTAAACCCTCTTAAAACATACTTATCATAACTTAAAATGATGTAGTTTAGGACCTTAGAGTTTAGGAATTATGAAAATACTCTTAATGAAAAATCTAGAATTTCTGCACTGCCAGCTACAGCGAGGCCTACAATGGTTCGTTCTTTGCTTCAATGGGTCGTTACCTTACTCATGGTTTTGATCCATTTTGCAGACTCAGGTTTGCTACCACGACTGGATAGGATGAGTCATTACTTTCCCCAACGACTCGTCATTTTTCATCTGTTGTCACCACCGCTCACTGTTCGGTGAGTTTGTAGGGATTAAAAACCGACACGCAAGTGCACGTGGTCAAGCAAGTAGTAAGTGGCTTTAGTAAGCCAAGTATCGATCCACGGAGACTCTGGATAAGTGAAATTTTCTTAAGTATACTATACTATATCTCACTTCTCAATATGCTGACAACAACGTAACCAAAAAGTGAATAATTTGATTTATAAATTTTATACTATAACTACTAACAAATATCTACTTTGAATTTAAACTATGGATATGAGCATGCCGAGGTTAAGAACATGTAATGAAACTGATTATAATCATACATTGGTTAATCTTTTCTTCCAGTTGCTAGCCAAGAATATTATCCAAGAGATTAAAACTCTCGTATTTAATCTCACTTAAGAATCATAAACCATCCGTCTACATTTCTGTGATCAAATGCAATTCATGACCTAGCAATACAATTCCGGTTCCTAAATTGACTAATACGACTTTCAAGTATATTTATATCAGGAAAGCACATCAAAACTCAATTTTCCCAAATCAAGTAAAGAACAATATCCTATTAATTCACAACTTTCCAATTTCGTGCTCTCTCGAGTGAAATCGGACTTTTTAGATATACATTAATGTCGGCCACACACCAATGCAGTAGAAACAAGAATTAATAGAAAAACATGGAAGAAAAAGATGAAAAACCATATAATTCAATAATCAAAATTCATCACAAGTGTTCATAACCTCAGCAAGGAAGGGAATTAGCCACTCATTTGGGGATTAATCATCCTAAAACAAGTGTTAATCATACAAACAATTGAATTAGAGAAGAAAGAAAGAGAGAAAAAACCCTGAACTTTTCGTCCCTCAACTGCCTGTAACCCACGTCCTTGCTCCACCAAGTCTGAATTATGAAAAATACACTTAAGTGTTCTATTTATACTAGTGGGAATTTTTCCCGGAATAACAAGCAACGTGTCACAGAGTGCATCGCGGAGCACTGCCTCCGTGACACGGCGTGGACACGGACCCTCACTGGAATTTGGGGGTCCAGGTATAAAGCATCAACGTGGCACGGTGTGCAACGCGGAGGCTTGCCACCGTGCCACGGAGCTGTCGCGAGCCTCCACTGGAATTGCTGAATTTTTCACCCTCCAGGTAGAATGTCTCCGCAATGGCAGCATGACACGGCTCCATCGCGGAGCCCATTTAATTGGTGCAGTCCAATGCTTTTTCCCTTGCTCGCATCCAAGTCCAACTCCGATATCCTCCAACATGCACTTTAGCTTCCCTAAATCACATTTTACCTACAAAATAATGCTAATCATGTTGGTTAGTATAAATTCACATTTTATTACCAATTACATGAAAATGTATACATATTGCTAGATAAACAAGGCGAAAATGATACGTTTGAGTATCACTTGGGCATATAAATTTGCCCAAGATCACGCACTTCCTGGAAATCCTCCCAACAGAACCATACCACGACTCGTTGTCTCATACAGTGGGTCGTATCATGACTCATGCCAGCCATCCTGACAAGGACCACCCTTACAATGACTCCTTACCATGACCCATTATATCCACCACGGAGTCGTCCTTAGACCCGTTACTCTCAAGTCTACTTCTGCAGATCCTCACCATGAGTGCCTCTAACGAGTCGTTAGACCCACCAATGACCCATACCACAAGCCGTTCTGAGAAAAGATTTTTTTGCTGTTTTCATTTTTAATCCTGAGTCTAGTCTTTGCCACTTCCGGGATATTACATTTGCGGGCACCAAATTATTATTATCTGCTAATAATTATGGTTATTATGCATTCTACTTCTAGCTGTTAATTGGAGAATGAAGTAAAAAAGAAACATATGCTTAAAAAAGGCCCGACGAGCTAATCGCTTGCCTAGTGCCAACATATTGGCGATGTGATCCGGGCGTGTTAATGGGCTGTTTGTAATGGTTATGTATCTTATTTTTGTGTAGATATCTTAGTTTATGGATAGGCTAGTTGTTCAAAGAAATGTAAGGTAGTAAACAAGGTATGTACACCTAAAACCTCCATCGTCGTTAAGGCATGACCCCATGTCACATTTTTCTCCTATAAGGGTCAATATAGCTTATTTGATATATGATGACAGAATATTCATTTACTATGTTCCACCCACATGAATACATATTCACTATAGCCAAATTGTCTTTATGCTTTTTTCACTTGAATGTACTAGCCTTCGTGTTACATATGTCTTCTTATTAAAAGTTCATAGTATTCATATTACTCCTATTAAGTCGAGTATTCATAGTGTCATATGTGACCATACTTGTCTTTATTAGAGGCTCATATACTTCACATGGTATATCTATCACGTTTCTTAAGTAAGAATCACTTGTCATCATCATAGCTTTCACTAGTATAGTTGACTATACAACAAAAAGACTTACTTGCTAAAGCTATGACTTTGACTGTTTTCATTTGATCACATGTTTATATGAATCATTTGCTACACAAAAATTATCATTTGTTCATTTGATGATATAAATAGAAATGTAGTTGTTATAAGCCTTTGTGACATTATTTGATAAACTCTACCCTAATCATTGGGAGGGTACATAGGAATCCACCTGACATAAGACATGGCGCTAATTCTGTGAATAGGATTGAGACCATAATAGTTCATCAGTTTGAATGTCATGTACTGGTTCCTCTAATATTCATAATACAGTTAATTAGTTGGAATGTCATGGACTGGTATACTGAATCCCATGTACGATATACAGGCCTGTAGGCAAACCATTATAGTGAGCCCGATGAGGGCATACATAAGAGTTCTAGGGTGAATATTCCCCTTAAAGCACTCTTTCCCAAGCTTTAAACGATGTAGTTTTGGAGTTAGGAGCTTAGAAATTATGAAAATGCCCTTAATGATTCGACAGAAAATTAAACACTGCCAGTCAAAACGAATGACCCAATGAGTCGTTAGGTCACTGGATGACTCGTGGTCTTCTCTCGTTTCCATCACTAGAATTTTCTCATCCATCCATCCTTCCCAGATGACGACTCACTTAACTAGTCATGAAGTGGCACCACAACTCCTCCCTCCACTTGTTAAGTCTCCTAAAAATTCAACACTCTCTCTTTCACTACACACTTAACGGATCAACCCATGACTCATCCCACCATCCATAATGGCTGTCTAAAGATAATATTTTCTCCAACTTTTGCGCACACAATGGTCCATATAACGACCCGTCGAGTCACAGAACGAGTCACTCAATGACTCATTTTGTGACTTGGTGCAGATTTCCCATTTTTCTCCATTTCAACCCTCGGGTCTGATCTTAGGGTCTTTTGGGGTGTTACATTATCTCCCCCTTGGGAACATTCATCATTGAATGTAGATTAAGAATACTGAAAGGCTGGGGAAGGAACTACAATCCCAAAACTAAACAACTAAAGCTATGAAATGATGGAGTTACTGACCCCAGAATGGGATACATGACTTAATTGAATTCATGAAACATACATGCGTGCAATAACATGAAAGAAACTTAGAGACATGAATTTTACATGAAACTGAATAGAGTACTAAGGAGGAAACTGATATCTCATGCTTGAACTGAGCCGGAAGGGAAAAGATGTGGGTATCTAGCCATCATATCTACTTCGTCTTCTGACATAGCTCCTTCAACAAGATAATTTCTCCACAATACCTTCACTGAAGCTACTTCCTCTTTTCTCAACTTCTGAACCTGACGATCAAGGATCTCAACCAAAACCTCCTCACAGGTAAGGCTATCCTTCACACCTATGTTCTCCACCAAAACAACTAAGGCTGGGTCACCGATGCATTTCTTCAACAGTGATACATGGAAACTTGGATGCACCGAAGCTAACTCTACTGGTAACTCCAACTTATATGCCACCTTGCCAGCTGGCCTCAGAATCTAATTAGGACCAATATATTGGGGACTAAGCTTCCCTTTCATTCTGAGCCTCATCACTCCCTTCATGAGAGACACCTTCAGAAATACCCAATCATCAACCTCAAACTCAAGCTCTCTCCGCCTAACATCCACATTCAATTTCTGACGACTCTGAGTTGTTTTCAGCCTTTCACTAATAAGATGAATTTTCTCCATAGCCTGATGAACTGAATTCAGCCCGATCAATGTAGACTCATGATCTTGGGCAAAATTGCATGCCCAAGTGATACTCGAATGCTTCATTTCGACTTGTTTATCTATCGTGATGTGTATATTCTCATGTGATTTTTTGTTAAAATATGAATTTATACTAACCAACATGATTAGTGTTGTTTTGCAGGTAAAAGAAAATTTTGGAAGCTAATATACATGTTGGTGAAGATCGGGAATGAACTTGGAGACAAGGAGTGGAAAAGGACAAGGAAGAGCAGCAAAAATAGGGGTTCCGCGATGGAGCCGTGTCACGCTGCCATCGCAGAGGCATTCTGCCTCGGATGAAATAATTTTGGCAATTTCCAGTGAAGGTGCGCGATAGCACAGTGGCACGTTGGCTAGGTTCCGTGATGCAAGCCGTTCCATGCTGAGGTGAAATTTCCTGGGGAGCCGACTTCCAGTGAGGGTCCGCGATACCTCCGTGGCACGGAGGGAGTGCTCCGCGATACACTCCGTGCCACGTTACTTGTTATTTCGGAAAAAATTCTCAATAGTATAAATAGCACACTTAGGTTTTATTTTAAACATTCTGACTTGGTTGAGCAAGAACGTGGGTTACAGGCAGTTGAGAGGACGAAAATTCTAGGGTTCTTCTCTATCTCTTTCTCTTTTATCTTAATTGTTTGTATGAACTCTACTTATTTGATGATGTTTAATCCACAAATGAGTGGCTAATTCACTTTTTGCTGAGGTTAAGAACAATTGTAGTGGAATGTAATTGTTGTTCAATTCAGTTTTCATCTTTTCTTCAATGGCTGTTCTATCAATTCTTGTTTTTACTGCATTAATGTTTGGCGAATGTTAATGTATATCTAGAAATCCAATTTTTATTTTGAAAAGGAAAGAAATTGGAAAGATGTGAATTGGTAGGATATGATCTCTTCTTAGTTTAGAAAATTGAGAATTGATTTACATTCAGAATAGAAATATATCTGAAAGTCTTGTTAGTTAATTAAGGAATCGGTATTGTATGGCTAGAGCATGAAATTCTTTTATCACAGAAATGTAGATTAAGGTTTCATGATTCTTAATTGGATAGGAGTCGAAAGATCCAATCCATAGGCAATAGTTCTTGACTAGCAACCAAAGAAAAGATTAGCTGAATTGAATCGATAAATTACTTCCCCGCATGTTTGTTTTGACCTCAGCTTGCTCATTACTATTGATCAGACTCAAATTATAATTTTAACTTAGGTTTTTAAACTTAGCAAACTTACTTTCAAAATATTGTTTAATTGGTTGTCTGCATTCATAAAGACATAGTTCACTGACGCTTAAGTTAATTAGTACTGTAGTTCAGTTTCTGTGGGATCGATACTTGGCTTTACATAAGCCACTTTACTACTTGTTCGACCACGTGCACTTGCGTGTAGTCACCACACCAGCCGAACAAGTTTTTGGCACCGTTGCCGGGGACTGGCAATTGGTAAAATTATTTTCTTGGTGTTAGTTTACAAATTCTATATAAGTGCTGACAACTTGATATTAGCCTTTCTCTTGTAGATATTGAATTCTTCTGAACGCTGGCAAGAGATAAGGAGTTGGTGGACTCGTATATAGAGCCGAAAAGACAATTTCATCGTCAAAGAAGGGAAGCTCTAGAGAAGAAGCTACAATTGCTAAGACAGGCAATTCTGGAGCAACAACTGAATCCACCACTTGTGAGGGCAGTTTTAGTGCCTGAGGAAATGGCAGCAAGGCCGGTTCGCGAAGAGGCAATCCCACATGCTAACAATGTTACATCTAGTATTCGCAGACCAGAGCCAGGAGGGAGGTTTGAGCTTAAACAGAACATGGTGCAATTGTTGCACACTAGCGGGCAATTCACAGGTCTCCCTCATGAAGAACCACAACAACATCTCCAAAACTTTTGGGAGATAAGTGACACTTACATTTCCGCTGGAGTATCATCCGACTACATGAGGCTTACATTATTCCCATTTTCATTATTGGGGGAAGCAAAAAGATGGTTGAAAGCTGAACCACTCAACTCTATCACCACTTGGGATGATCTTGCAAGAAAGTTTTTGATACGATTCTTTCCATCTAGGAAAACAGCAAGACTTAGAAGTCAGATTCTAAGTTTTAAACAAAGAGAGGGTGAAAATCGATATCAAGCTTGGGAAAGGTTCAAATCGATGTTAAGGGATTTTCCTCACCATCACCAGTCCAATGATGTGTTGGTGCATACTTTCATAGAGGGTTTGGAGCCACATACAGAAATTTTGCTAGACTCAGCAGCTGGGGGACAGGCATTAGAAAATACTTATGAGGAGCTTTATACTTTGTTAAATCGTATTTCACAGGGAAATCCAGAATGAAATGCGGACTCTTCAAGAGGAGGAACAAGTAAAGCGGTAGGAGTCTTTGAGGTGGATGGTTTTACAGCCATCGCTGCACAGATAGCTGCGTTGCAAAATCTACTCAACACCCACTTCAGCAATATGAGCTTAAATCAAGAACAAGCCCCATTAAATGTAGTGCAGCAGGTATGGTGTGAAGTATGTGGGAGTAATGAACACTCAGCTAAGTGTTGCAGCAGGTATAGTGTGAAGTATGTGGAAGTAATGAACACTCAGCTAAGTGTTGTGGTGCAAATCCAGATTCAGTAAACTTTGTTGGGAACGTCCAGAGGAATAATAACCAACAGTATGGCAACAATTACAACTCAAATTGGAGGAATCATCCAAATTTCTCTTGGGGTAGTAATAGCCATAAAGGGAAAATTCGAATCAGGGTGTGTAGAGAAATCAAGGGGGGCATCAGAATTATCAGTCTCAATATAGAGGAAATAATGCACCTCCTCCACCAACCAACAACATTGAGGAAATGTTCAAAACAATGATAGCTAACCGAGCGCAAATGCAGGCTGACTATGTGAAATTAGCGGCAGACATGAAAAATCAGCAGTTAGCTACAAAGGCGTTGGAGTACCAGTTGGGACAACTAGCTGGAGCTCAAAACACCAGGCCCAGAGGAGGACTACCGAGTGACACTGACCCAAATCCCAAGCAGGTCAATGCAGTGACCACAAGGAGTGGATTACAACTCAAGGAGGTGGAGCCAGAAAGACCACCTCAGCAATCAGGAGCAGTGGAAAAAGATAGGGAACATGATGATGAGAGGGGGAAGGAGAAAGCAGATGAAGCAGAAAGACCACCCCCCCCATTCCCTCAAAGATTAAAGAAGCACAAGGAGGAAGCTTGTTTTAAAAAGTTCATGGAGGTGCTGAAACAGGTACACATTAATTTACCTTTGGTTAATGTTTTGCAGGGAGTGTCGAAATATGCAAAGTATATCAAGGACATCGTAGCAAACAAAAGCAGATTGACGGAGTATGCTACGGTGGCGCTTACTGAGGAGTGCACTTTCCGTATACAGAACAGGTTGCCAACAAAGCTCAAGGACCCTGGGAGCTTTACCATTCAGATCACAATCGGGCAAAGTATCTGAGCTTGCGGACTATGTGATTTGGGAGCGAGCATAAACTTGATGCCAACATCGGTGTTCAAGAAGTTGGGGCTGGGCAGTCCTAGACCAACTATAGTGATCTTGCAGTTAGCAAACCATTCTTTGGCCAGACCAGATGGTATTGTGGAGGACGTGCTAGTGCAAGTGGGCTTACTCATTTTCCTGGTAGATTTTATTATATTGGATTTTGAGCCGGATGCAGAAATCCCATTTATTTTGGGACGTCCTTTCTTGGCAACTGGGAGAGCATTGATTGATGTAGCTGTGGGGCAGCTAACCATGTGAGCGCATGATAAAGTGGAGGTGTTTGATGTGTATAAGGCCATAAAGCTTCCGGCCATCTATGAGGAGCTATCAACAATCAATATGCTAAACCAGGAAGAAATTCTTCAGATTGTTGATTCTCAAGATCCATTGGAGAGAGCTTTGATGGGCTCCGATCATTTCGGAGACAGCGATACTTATGAGATGGTGCAAATGTTAAACGAACCAAAATGGTATCTCAGGAAGCAAGACTTTCAGCCACTGATGAGGTCCTTGGAACCATTGCCAAAACCATCTATTGAGGAAGCACCAAAACTGGAGTTGAAGACATTGCCTCGACATTTGAAATATGTATTTTTGGGGGAAGATGACACCTTTCCATTCATCATCTCCGCAGAGCTGACAGAGGCACATATAAAGGATGCATTGGTGGTTCTCAAGAGGAGGAAGAAAGCAATGGGCTGGCAAATGTAAGATATTAGGGGTATCAATCCAGCTCTTTGCACACACAGAATTATTATGGAGGAAGGAGCAAAGCCAACTATACAACATCAGCGGAGGTTGAATCCGGTGATGAAGGATGTGGTTAGGAAGGAAGTGATTAAGTGGCTTGATGCGGGTGTGGTCTATCCCATTTCAGACAGTGATTGGGTCAGTCCCATTCAGTGTGTCCCAAAGAAAGGAGGGATGACCGTGGTCACCAACGAGAAGAATGAGCTGATCCCTACACGCACAGTCACAGGCTGGCGAATTTGCATGGACTACAGAAAGCTCAATCAGGCCACAAGGAAAGATCATTATCCTATCCCATTTATTGATCAGATATTGGACAGGTTGGCTGGTCAAGAATATTATTATTTCCTTGATGGATATTCTGGCTATAACCAAATAGCCATAGCACCGGAGGACTAGGAGAATACTAGTTTCACATGTCCTTATGGGACATATGCTTTCAGGCGGATGCCATTTGGTCTATGCAATGCACTCACCACATTCCAGAGATGCATGATAGCGATCTTTCACGATATGGTGGAAGATTTCGTCGAGGTATTTATGGATGATTTTTCTATTTTTGGTAATTCGTTTGTTACTTGTTTGCAGAATCTTGACAGGGTGCTAGCTCGATGTGAAGACTCCAACCTTGTACTCAACTGGGAGAAATGTCATTTTTTAGTCAAGGAGGGTATCGTCCTTGGCCATAAGGTGTCTTGCAAGGGGTTGGAAGTCGATCGTGCAAAGATCGAAGTGATTGAAAAGCTACCACCACCTATGTCAGTGAAGGGTGTTCGAAGTTTTCTCGGACATGCAGGGTTCTACAAAAGGTTCATCAAGAACTTCTCTAAAATTTCTAGACCAATATGCAGGTTGCTAGAAAAAGAGGTGAAGTTCGAGTTTGATGAGGATTGTGTTAAAGCATTCGAGGAGTTGAAACAGAAGTTGATAGAACCACCTATTCTCATTTCTCCGGATTGGGAGCAACCATTTGAATTAATGTGTGATGCAAGCGATGTGGCTGTAGGAGCTGTATTGGGGCAACAGAGAAATAGAAATTTTCATTCCATTCATTATGCAAGCAAAACACTTGATGCGGCTCAAGTCAATTATACAGTCACTGAAAAGGAGATGCTAGCATTGGTGTTAGCGTTTGATAAATTCAGGTCCTACTTGGTGGGGTCTAGAGTAGCGGTGTATACCGATCATGTAGCGATTCGGTATCTGTTTAGCAAGAAGGATGCAAAGCCCAGGCTGCTTAGATGGATCTTATTGTGACAAGAGTTTGACTTAGAGATTCGGGACAGAAAGGGGAGCGAGAATCAAGTGGAAGATCACCTATCACGACTAAAAAGCCGGTTGCATGTGAAGGAAGGAGACAGCATCAAAGAGGAGTTCCCAGATGAGCAACTCTTAGCAATAAGGAAAGCTGAAATCCCTTGGTATGCAGACATTGTGATTTTGCTGGTGAGTGGAGTCTATCCACCGGAGGCTACGGCTCAATAGAGAAAGAAGTTGAGACATGATTGCAGGTATTACATTTGGGATGAGCCGTACTTGTTTAAGCAGGGACCGGATCAGGTGATGAGAAGATGCATTCCAGAGAGCCAGATTGTGGATGTATTTAGGAGTTGTCACTCATCATTGTATGGAGGGCACTACAGAGGCGAGCGGACAGCGCCAAGGTGCTACAGTCAGGTTTCTTTTGGACTACACTGTTTAGAGACTCTATGGTATATGTAAAAATGTGTGATAGATGTCAAAGAACAAGAACAATTGGTAGAAGGCAGGAGATGCCACTGCAGCAGATATTAGAAGTGGAGATCTTTGATGTATGGGGAATAGATTTCATGGGCCCGTTCCCACCTTCATTTGGTAATCGTTACATATTGGTAGCCGTTGATTATGTATCCAAGTTGGTTGAAGCAACAACTTGCCCCAGGAATGACAACAAGGTGGTAACAAAATTTGTGAAAAACCATATTTTCACCAGGTTCGGGACACCCCGAGCCATTATCAGTGATGGAGGGGCTCATTTTGTAAATGCAAGTTTCAAGAATTTGCTAGCTAAGTATGGGGTGCGGCACAAGGTAGCAACAGTGTATCATCCCCAAACTAGTGGGGAAGTGGAGGTGTCGAACAGAGAGATAAAGCAGATTCTACAGAAGACAGTGAATTCACAACGAATTGATTGGTCAAGCAAACTCGACGATGCGTTGTGGGCTTATAGAACTGCGTACAAGACACCCATTGGGACTTCTTCGTACAGATTGGTCTATGGAAAGACTTGTCATCTGCATGTGGGGCTAGAACATTGAGCTTTTTGGGCCATGAGGAAATTGAACATGGATTCGGAGCTAGCAGGGAAGAAGAGGCTGATGCAACTCAGCGAACTTGATGAGTTTCGTTGGCATGCTTATGAAAGTGCCAAATGCTACAAGGAGAAAATGAAGAAGTGGCACGATAGGCATATGGTGCATCGGATCTTGGAGCCGGGGCAGAAGGTGTTGCTATTTAATTCCAGACTAAAGCTTTTTCCAGGAAAGTTGCGGTCCAAATGGTCAGGGCCGTTTGAAGTGGTGAGAATGACCCCGCACGGGGCAGTGGAGTTGTGGAAAGAAGATCGAAGTGCCACATTTTTGGTGAATTGGCAAAGATGTAAGCATTATTAGGGTGAGGACGTTATTCGAGAGAAGACGTCCATCACTCTAGAGGATGATTGAGCAATGAATGACGTCGAGCTGCGACGGTAAATCAGGTGTTGCACGGGAGGCAACCTGTGAATGTGTTGTAATAGATAAGTAGAACTATTTGAAAACAAAAGAAAGAAAAAAAATATAAAAAGAGAAAAACAAAGAAAAAGAAAAAATAAAAATTCTTTTGTGTTGAAACCTATGGGGTGACCAATTTTGAAGTGGTGAAATGATTTTTAGGTGGAACGGAGGGCAAAAGTGCAAAGAAACGCAAAGAAAAAAATCGAGGTGAGAAAATAAAAATTGGCACATTACAGTGAGCCTGCGCGATGGCTCTGTGTCACGGAGGGGGTGCTCCGCATTACCCTCCATGACACGTTGAGGCGTGTTTCGGATTTTTTAAAAATCCAGAACACTGGCGTGATGGTCCGTGTCATGGAGGGGGTGCTCCGCATTACCCTACGTGACATATTGAGGGTTAATTCGCGTCGGGTCACACCGGATCACCGGGTAACTCGCGCAAAAAATCACTTTAAAACCCCAATTCCTCTCATTTTTTTCCTATTTCTTCACTTCCTCCACGACCCACACCCCAAATCCCCTTCTCCCTCAATGTGACATGGACCTAGACATCAATTTTTTTCAAGTTTTCTTCAATTTCATCAGATCAAAGGTACTTGAATTCTTCCTTGTTTTTTCTCAAGTTTTCGATTCTTGAACATGTGTGGTGATTAAACATTTCCCTAAGAGATAATTAAGCTTGAATTCACAAGAGTTATGATGGATTGATGTTCGTAGTATCATTTTAAATATATGAACTCAATGATTGCATGTTTTATTGAATTCTTGCGAAATTGATAGCTAGGGTTGAAAATTGAATAGGAAGAAGACTAAATTCTTTGAAATGTTGAAAAAAAATTGGGTTGTGCATGT
Source organism: Datura wrightii (assembly GCA_035772735.1). Taxonomy (NCBI): domain Eukaryota; kingdom Viridiplantae; phylum Streptophyta; class Magnoliopsida; order Solanales; family Solanaceae; genus Datura; species Datura wrightii. The sequence continues at coordinate 176,730,551 of JASDFA010000018.1, read as the reverse complement.
TGGGTGAAGAAAAATATAGTCTGATTGATGTTGAATATGCTAAGTAGACAAGGGATTTTCGGGAAAATGAAATTGGAGAATTGCATAGGTTGTTGAAAAAATCCGCTAAGTGCTATGATGATGTAATGAAATCGATAAGCGATATTTTTATTCATTGTACGAAGTCTGAGTAGTACATAGTAATTGTTCCATCGACTCATATGAATGCACTAAGCATGTTGAATGTTAAGAATTGGAAAATCATGAATTTCTTATCGAATTGTTTGGATTGCGGCTTAAGACTAAGTGTGGGGTGACCCAATTAAACCCAACCTTAGTTGAAGCTAATTATGACTTGAATAACATTGGGACTGTCTGTTTGAATGTACAGGAACAATGTCGGGCAGACAAGACAAGGGAAAAGGCGCATCCACATTGGGCGCTGGCAGGAAAAGGATACGATTGGGAACAGCAGTTCTAGCAGCACCAGCGATTTTGCGAGGCCAACGCCGAAAATACGGAACCCGATGGGTGACTGATGAGGGGAAGAAGTGGTATGCAAAACAAAAAGAAACCAAATACTTTCCGGAAGAACAGATAGCACGGGAATCGCTGGCACAGGAATTCCCGCGGGTTGTACCCAAGATTGACACCGCTGGGCTTAACTTCATCTTCGAAGAGCCCAGGGAGCGCAATCTCCATCTTATCCGGGAGTTCTATGCCAACTGGAACCCGAATCTACACAGTCACACCGTCAAAATCAGGGGGCAGGTTGTCACTTTTGAGCCCCATCACTTGAATGCAATCCTAGGGGCGCGGGACACAGACGCTCATGTCCTTAGGAAGCTGAACATCACTCCACCTTATGCAGACATCAGACGCACCCTATGTGGAGCTCGATCGATAGCATGGTGGAGTAGGCACAAGGAGAGGGGCTACCATCACACATTGCCCTATTCTCAGATGAACCAGGAGGCCCGGATTTGGCTGAAGATTATGTGTTCCTACCTGATCCCGAGGGTGCACATGATAGATGTCACCCAGGATAGAGTGTGCTTGGTGTATGCCCTAATGAAAGGGATTGAAATTAATGTTGGGGCGGTGATCATCTCCGCCAAGAAGAGAGCCCGACTGCATTAGGGGCACAAATACGGGTTTGGTGGTTTGCTTACCATGTTCTTGAGGGGCCACGATATCGAGGAGGAGGCCCTAGATTACATCCCACAAATTGATAGGCGGCCTTGGATGTCACCAAAACCAAGGCATCTGACACTACTCATGGGCCGGTACTCACACTAGCCGATCGACATGCTCGGGATGACCAGTATATGGCCCGCATGTATGGGATGCAGATGTTACAGCTGCGCATAGGTGGGAGGCCAACAACGGAGGATGAGCTGTGGCAGCTCGAGCTGGATTACCCATTCGGCTAGAATGCCAGGGCTCTATGTAGAGTGGGGCCCGCATTTATGGAGCCCGTAGATGATGATGTCCCCACCGATGAGGAGACACGCCAGGAGGACTCAGATGTTGAGTCAGACGAGGACAGTGGGGGCGATTCTGATATGGGAGATGAAGCAACGACACCTAATGAAGAAGTTGAATACTTCGATTGATTAGGGAGTTTCACCACCTACCAGTGTGATATGTTGAAATTTTGTGAACACTGGGGACAGTGTCCGATTTAAGTGTGGGGTGGGAGTAGTTAGGTGCCAGCTGCTTTGTTTATGTTTATGTTTTGTTGTTGTGCCTGTGCAAAATGTGACCTTGTGACTCTGTGTTGTGTGTTCTGTAATTAATTTGGTGTTGTAATGAATGTTGAGCTGTTGTGTATTGTGTGAGATGCTGTTGGTTGTGTGTGTTGTGTAAATATTGTTCAAATTAAAATTTTTATCTTTTTCAATCGAATATTTTTTCAAAATCTTTTTATGTTGGGTTTCTCGGCCTTTATTTTCGGTGCTTTTACCAAGAATAGTCCCATTGAACCGAAGTCGTAGATAGCGACCGTTCCCTATGATGGATGGATGACGACCGTCTTAAGGGAAATGTAGTCGGTAGGAATAGTTTTTTTCTTTCTTTTCTTTCTTTTGTTTGTGTCCTAAACGTGTCGTTACTTCATGGTTCGAAATTCTTGATACGTGTTGTACATGATATTAAGATGCAAAAGTGATTTGTATGAAAGCATGTAAATGTGTAAACATGTTGAGATACCTAGGCCATAGAGTTCGATTCGGTGTGATCGAGGCTTAATAGTGAATTCTTGTAATTAGCTGATTAAAGAGTCTGTGAATATTTCTTGAGTTGAGCATGTGCAATGAGTGTGAGGTGAGGTTTCGATTATTCCATGCTATTGTGAAGTGTCTAGAACTTGCCTGGTGGGTGTACTAAATGAAATGAAGGATGTGTATTGTAGGAAAGGATGTAGGCATTTCTTTGAATAAACCAAAAGTTTCTCCATATCATACCTACCTTGAATGTGCATCCTAGTTAGCCCCATTGAGCCTTTAGCCTATTTCTTTCTTTCTTTGAAGAGGTACAAACCGAGCCTAACCCCTTCTTTTCATTAGCCGTGAATTTGATCCAAAACTCTTAAGCGCTCAAGAAAAATAATTTTCCCACAGTGTAAAGGAGTACGAAGTGTGAAACGGAAGGAAAAGCGGAAGTTGTGAAAGTTAAAGAAAGGTCAAAGGTGCACTTGCTGAAATTAAATAAAATAAAGATGTATAACTAATCTTTGCTAGTAAGTCGAGTGTGCTTAATGAAGTGGGAACAAAAACAAAGAAAAAAAAATTCAAGAATGAGAGGATGAAGGAAGAAACAATGGCCGTAATGATGGTGGGATGTATTGAAAGGCGCTTAAGGAAGCTAGTTGCTATTATTGGTTAGCGCAGTATTTACTAGTTCCTTAGCTTACATTACAACGCGTAAGTCCTACGTGATCTTACATCATGCGTCCTTATATTAGTGGAGTAATACACTAGAGGCAAGCCTATGGTTCATGACATGATGCATGTGAATTCTTTGGGAGAGAAAGCGAAATCATATTCATATACCCCTATATGTAGTGCTTTGGAAATCATATGATGGAAGGGGGTAATTCTCTTGTGTTGTGAGGGCGCTTGACGAGAGATTAATTTCGTGTCGGATGTCTTGATCAGTTGATTTGCACGAGTTTGCCAAGATCGAGAATCGATTCTTTAGCTTAGGAGGTCTTAATGTGGTGTACTTCATTGTATTGATGAGACCATGCATGTTTTCTTGATGATTTGCTATATTAAATAATCGGTATAGTTGTAGCTTGAATTGTCGAGACAAAGTAGCGGTGCGTGGTTGTCAATTGCATGAGATGTGAGAGTATTGTTCGAGGACAAACAAGGTTTTAAGTGTGGGGTAAGTGATCTTGGGAAGAATTGCATGCCCAAGTGATACTCGAATGCTTCATTTCGACTTGTTTATCTATCGTGATGTGTACATTCTCATGTGATTTTTAATTAAAATATGAATTTATACTAACCAACATGATTAGTGTTGTTTTGCAGGTAAAATGAAATTTTGGAAGCTAATATACATGTTGGTGAAGATCGGGAATGAACTTGGAGACAAGGAGTGGAAAAGGACAAGGGAGAGCAGCAAAAATATGGGCTCCACATTGGAGCCACGTCAGGCTACCATTGCGGAGGCATTCTGCCTCGGATGAAATAATTTTGGCAATTTCCAATGAAGGTGCGCGATAGCACCGTGGTACGATGGCCAGGTTTCACGATGCAAGCCGTGCCACGCTGAGGTGAAATTGCCTGGGGAGCCGAATTCCAGTGAGGGTCCGCGATACCTCCGTGGCACAGAGGGAGTGCTCCGCAATATACTCCGTGCCACGTTGCTTGTTATTCAAGGAAAAATTCTCAATAGTATAAATAGCACACTTAGATTTTATTTTAAACATTCTGACTTGGTTGAGCAAGAACGTGGGTTACAGGCAGTTGAGAGGACGAAAATTCTAGGGTTCTTCTCTATCTCTTTCTCTTTTATCTCAATTGTTTGTATGAATTCTACTTATTTGATGATGTTTAATCCACAAATGAGTGGCTAATTCACTTCTTGCTGAGGTTAAGAACAATTGTAGTGGAATGTAATTGTTGTTCAATTCAGTTTTCATCTTTTCTTCAATGGTTGTTCTATCAATTCTTGTTTTTACTGCATTAATGTTTGGCGAATGTTAATGTATATCTAGAAATCCAATTTTTATTTTGAAAAGGAAAGAAATTGGAAAGATGTGAATTGGTAGGATATGATCTCTTCTTAGTTTAGAAAATTGAGAATTGATTTACATTCAGAATAGAAATATATTTGAAAGTCTTATTAGTTAATTAAGGAATCGGTATTGTATGGCTAGAGCATGAAATTCTTTTATCACAGAAATGTAGATTAAGGTTTCATGATTCTTAATTGGATAGGAGTCGAAAGATCCAATGCATAGGCAGTAATTCTTGACTAGCAACCGAAGAAAAGATTAGCTGAATTGAATCGATAAATTACTTCCTTGCATGTTTGTTTTGACCTCAACTTGCTCATTACTATTGTTCAGACTCAAATTATAATTTTAACTTAGATTTTTATTACTTAGCAAACTTACTCTCAAAATATTGTTTAATTGGTTGTCTGCATTCATAAAGACATAGTTCACTGACGCTTAAGTTAATTAGTACCGTAGTTCAGTCTCTGTGGGATCGATACTTGGCTTTACATTAGCCACTTTACTACTTGTTCGATCACGTGCACTTGCGTGTAGTCACCACACCAGCCGAACAAGTTTTTGGCGCCGTTGCCGGGGACTGGCAATTGGTAAAATTATTTTCTTAGTGTTAGTTTACAAATTCTATATAAGTGCTGACAACTTGATCTTAGCCTTTCTCTTGCAGATATTGAATTCTTCTGAATGCTGGAAAGATATAAGGAGTTGGTGGATTCATATATAGAGCCGGAAAGACAATTTCATTGTCAAAGAAGGGAAGCTCTAGAGAAGAAGCTACAGTTGCTAAGACAGGCAATTCTGGAGCAACAATAGAATCCACCATTTTTGAGGGCAGTTTTAGTGCCCGAGGAAATGGCAGCAAGGCCGGTTCGCGAAGTGGCAATCCCACATGCTAACAATGTTACATCTAGTATTCGCAGACCAGAGCCAGGAGGGAGGTTTGAGCTTAAACAGAACATGGTGCAATTGTTGCACACCAGCGGGCAATTCACAGGTCTCCCTCATGAAGATCCACAACATCTCCAAAACTTTTTGGAGATAAGTGACACTTACATTCCCGCAGGAGTATCATCCGACTACGTGAGGCTTACATTATTCCCATTTTCATTATTGGGAGAAGCAAAAAGATGGTTGATAGCTGAACCACCCAACTCTATCACCACTTGGGATGATCTTGCAAGAAAGTTTTTGATACGATTCTTTCCATCTGGGAAAACAGCAAGACTTAGAATTCAGATTCTATGTTTTAAACAAAGAGAGGGTGAAAATATGTATCAAGCTTGGGAAAGGTTCAAATCGATGTTAAGGGATTGTCCTCACCATCACCAGTCCAACGATGTGTTGGTGCATACTTTCATAGAGGGTTTGGAGCCACATACAAAAATTTTTCTAGACTCAGCAGCTGGGGGACAGGCATTAGAAAATACTTATGAGGAGCTTTATACTTTGTTAAATTGTATTTCACAGGGAAATCCAGAATGGAATGCGGACTCTTCAAGCGGAGGAACAAGTAAACCGGCAAGAGTATTTGATATTAGAGTGCTCTCTCAAGTTATCTACAGCCAACACACACAATCGGTCCTGATATTAGAGTGCACCTTCTCCCTCTTTGGAGAAAACCTCCACTTTCTGATTCCGAATTTCTTCCTTTAACTTCACTATGATAGGATCTTCATCTTTACTAGCTTTGACTTCCTTCACCAATGACGATTTCGACCCATTCTGAATGATAACACCACCATCCTCAACATCTTTAAGGCGAACCCCCAAACGAGCAAGCCTATGGACATCCTTCACCAACTCCTTCCTCCCATCCTCAACATGAGACACACTCTTTATGGATAGCCTACTAAGAGCATCCGCCACTATATTAGCCTTGCCCGAATGATAAAGGACACTCATGTCATAGTCCTTGAGAAGCTCTAGCCATCTCCTCTGTTGTAAATTAAGGTCCTTCTGAATGAACACGTATGAAGGCTCTTGTGGTCTGTGAAAACATCCATATGCACCCCATACAAATAGTGCCTCCAAATTTTCAAGGAAAACACCACAGCTTCCAACTCTAGGTCATGCATCGGGTAATTTTTCTCATGAGTCTTAAGCTTTCTAGAGTCATATGTAATGAATTTACCATGATGGATTGATGCACAATGAACACCAACCCTAGAGACATCACAATACACAACAAATCCATATGTGCCCTCCGGTAGGGTTAATACTGGGGCTGAAGTGAGTCGAGCCTTTAACTCCTGAAAACTATTCTCACAAGTATTCGACCACTAAAATTTGACCTTGTTCTAGGTCAACTTAGTCAATGATGCTGAAATGGAGGAGAATCCCTCTACGAACCTCTTGTAGTAGCCAGCTAAACCCAAGAAGCTTCTAATATCTGTAGGACTGATATGTATGGCTAAACCCAAGAAGCTTCTAATTTCTGTAGGACTGATATGTCTAGGCCAAATCCTCACTGCTTCTATCTTTTGAGAGTCCACCTGCACACTCTTTCTAGACACCACATGGCCTAAAAATACTATTGAGTTTAGCCAAAACTCACCTTACTGAATTTAACAAACAACTGGAGATCCTTGAGAGTCTGTAACACAATCCTCAAATGAGCGGCAAGCTCCTCCTCACTCTAAGATTATATTAGAATATCATCTATGAAGACAATTATGAACATATCCAAACACTGCTTGAACACCCTGTTCATCAAATTTATAAAAGCTGTAGAAGCATTAATTAGTCCAAAAGACATAACTACGAACTCATTATGACCATATTAAGTCCTGAAGGCTGTCTTCAGGATATCACACTCCCTAACTCTAAGTTGATGGTAGCTGAATCAAAAGTCTATCTTTGAAAAGCACTTAACACCCTGAAGCTAGCCAAATAAGTCATCGATCCTGGGAAGGGAATACTTATTCTTGAGTATGACCTTGTTTAACTATCGATAATCAATACACATCCTAAGATAACTATCCTTCTTCCACACAAAAGAATTGGAGAACCCCATAGGGATTTACTAGGCTTGATGAAACCCTTATCTAGGAGATCTTTAAATTGCTCTTTCAACTACTTTAGCTCGGCTGGAGCCATTTTGTAAGGAGAATTGTTATGGGCTATGTATAAGGGAGAAGGTCAATACCAAATTCAATCTCTCGCTCGGCAGGGGCTCTTAGTAGATCATCTGGAAACACCTCTAGATACTCACAAACAATAGGAACAGACTAAAGAGTCGGGGTCTCAGACATAGAATCCTTGACCTGAACTAGATAATATACATAGCCCTTAGAGATCAGCTTCCTAGCCTTGAGATAGGAAACAAAGCGACCTACAGACACAACTGAACTACCTTCCGCTCTAGGACTGGCTCATTCAAAAACTAAAACTCTACTGAATGGGTTATACAATCAACAGATACATAACAAACATGTAATCAATCGATACCGAATATAACATTGATCATATCTAACTCCACTAAATCGGCTAAGATGACTCTCTGAAGGATTGTGATAGGCAATTTCTATTCACCCATTGAGCTAAAACTAACTCACCGACATGTTACAGTCTGAGAAGGGTTCTGACAGGATTTCGAGACTGACTTCGAAACTAACAACAACATAAGGAGTCAAAAAAGATAAAGTATCCCTTAAATCTAAAAATTCTTACACATCAAGATGAAATACTTATAATATACTAGTAACTAAATTGGGAGAGACTTCCTACTTCTGATGAGATGAAAGTGCATAAAATCTATTCTAGCGCTGACCGCCACCTATACTAGCAGAGGCACCCTGCTGGAAAGGATGGGCTATTGGAGCTGTTGTACTGGTGGATGGGGCATGATCTCCAACATTGCCCTTTTTAGCTGAAGGGAAATTCCTGAGCATATGTCCAGGTTTACCGCACCCGAAGCAAGAATCCGAACCAACCAAGCACTCTCCAGGGTGGTTCTTACAATACCTCCTATAGCTGAGAAAGTGCACTCCCCTATCGTGCTCCTCTGGCCTCTCTAGCCTGATGCCCTACCCCTCTAATAACTTCTGGGCCTGGATGGAATACTATCCAATGATGGAGTTGGGGATGATGACCTCTGGTGAGATTGGGGGTGGTGCCCACCACCGGACCTCTGTTGAGAATACCCAATGCTTCCGGTCCTGAACCTCTTGGCATCTCTCTCTCTCTCTCCTTTATCTTCTCCTCCTCAATATGCTGAGTATGTATCATTAAACAAGAGATGTCCATGTCAGTGATGATCATAGAGGTCCTGCATATCTTGACCAGTGAATCTGTGACCCTATTCATGAACTTGCTCATACGAGCTCTCAGGTCAGCAACCATCTCCAGTGCATACTTAGACAACCAGGTAAACTCCAAGTCATACTCCTGGATGGTCATGTTGTTCTTCTTCAGATTGACGAACTCGGCCGCCTTTGCCTCCCTTAACTCCCTAGGGAAGAACCTATCCTAAAAAGCAGTCATGAACTCATTCCAACTCCCAAAAACTGCTCCAACTCCCTACTATCCTTCCACCTTTGGAACCATATGTGTGTAACCCCCTTAAGCTAATAGGAGGCTAAGTCTGCGCTCTCATCTCCAGTCAGCCCTATGATTTGGGTGATCTTCTGCACCTCCTCAATGAACTCATATGGGTTTTCATCCACCGTGGACCCAAGAAACTCAGGTGGGTTTATTCTGAGGAAGTCTCGTACTCTCTCCACTACTGCGTTCCTGTTCTTGGGAATATGCGCCACTGCCTGCTAGTTGACCTGAGCGGTAATGACGTGTGCCAACATCTAAAAGGCTGCCCTAAACTCGACATGAGTAACCTGCTCGGGTAAGGGATCTGATGGAGCTGGTAGGGTTGGCTACTGCCCATCTCCATTGCCATTGCCATGGCCATTTCCGTTGCCATTTCTCCTTTCATTTACTGGTGTGGAGGCATATTTATGCAAACTCATATTGCACAAGTTAGAGGAATAGAGTAGTAGTTCATCGCACGACATAGATCATTAAAGAAGGGACATTTCCTAAAATGTCTTGTAGCGCGCTTCACACCCACGGAAAAGGCTTCACTTAATATAGCTTTCAGATACCCTAGGATACACCTAAACTTTGCTTTTATACCAAGTTTTTCACAACTGGAGCATGAGCCCCAAACCGAGACACGGGACCTAGAGCCACAAAGGACTCCAGGCTAACCATGGCATATAATAAGCAATTAAAGAGGACAGACTAAAGAGGAAAATTTAAAATATAAGCACGAATATATGGAATACTGAAAATATAACATAGAAATCAAGAGTGACGTATATCAACAACTGAGTCAACTAATACATGTTTGTCTGAAAAGCCTCTAGTTATAGATGGAGTGATGGGATAACACCCCCAACTAGTCCGCTAAGTTTGGAACTGAAATGACATAACAACATGACTAAAAGAATGTCCTTAAAGGAAGAGGACTCACCAAGCAGGGACTAAACAGGACTGATGCGGGAGGGGGGTTAACGACGCAGCTGAGTTTGACCGCCTGAACTTATGTCATGAAATGACATTGCATAAAGTATGTGGTCATTACTTTGAATGTATTGAGTATGCGAGGTATGTAAAATAAGGTAATAAAATTCATATAGAGTTCATGAGAGTAGGACGTTTCAACATGAAGTAATAATCATAATTTAAAGATGAGGGCTCAAGGCTTTCAAAACCATTCATAAACTAAACTTAAATATGTTCATAAAAGAGATCTTGTAAAACATAACTTGAGACAAATTATCATAATTGTAAACATGCATGAATCATAGGGAACAGTGAGAGGATTCATCATAACCGACTCCATCGTGATAGAGCTTATATGATGCCCCAACTATCTTGCTCAAATGGGCAGAGATGCTCCAAGCTTGCCAAGGCAGGGGATGATGACATGGCGTGATATCACTAAAGAGACCCCATAGGTTTACCATGAATAATCCTACATTGGCACGTAGTCTTGAGGCCTGGGTTCCCGAAACCCCGACCAATTTGATGCTAGATATTATTTCTAGAAACATGCACATGGATCATATTATAATCATGAAATATACTTGAAGAACATGGGCTAGTTAAAGTCAATAGATACATGAACATGCTTGAAAATATGTGAACTAGCCATGAAAGAGGCCCATGGGTCGGCCATGAACATAAACATGATACTTGTAAAAGCTATGCATACTCGAGAAAGTCATCATACTTAAGATTTTTCATAAATTCATGAAGGGTTCTTGTAAAAATCATACGTCATGATCATAATACATAACTTAAAACTTGAGAGTTGATATTATGAGAAAATCATGGGATTTCATTATAAAGGAATTTAACCCTAGAAGTTCATAATCATGCTTGTAATTTAGAAATCAAAATCTCATGGAAGGCTTGATAGAAATATAAAACCCTAATCATAGAATCATCATTTGATCAAGATAGCTAATCCCATAGATGAATCATAGAGGAATTTAACAACACCCAACCTTAGCCCTAGAAATTTTGAATTTAGGGAATGGGGAATGGGAGATCATGATTTCGATTAGCTAAGGGGAATGGAGATGGAAGAACCCCTTATTAACAATCCCCACATACCTTGGTTCACTGATTTCTTGAATTGGCTTGAAAATCAAAGAGAATTTGAGAAGATGAGAGTGAAGAACCCTAGGTTGTTCTTGTGAGCCTTGAGTGATTTTGATCTTTAAATTTAAGTGTTAGGACTAGAATGAGAGTTCTAGGGTGACTATTCCTCTTAAACCACTCTTTCCCATGTTTAAAACGATATAGTTTAGGAGTTAGGAGTCTAGAAATTATGAAAATTCTCTTAATGATTTGACAGAAAATTGAACACTATCAGTCAACATGAGTGACCAAATGAATCGTTAGGTCGCTGGACGACTCGTGGTCTTCCCTCATTGCTATCAGTGGAATTTTCCCATTCTTCTATCCTTTCCAGACGAAAACTCACTTGACGAGCCGTCCCTCCACTCGTCAATTCTCCTACAAATTTAATATTCTTTCCTTCACTACACACTTAACGAGTCAACCCACAACTCATGGAGTGTCCTAACCAATCATCCCACCATCCTTAATGACTGTCTGAAGATATATTTTCTCCTACTTCTATGCACACAATAGGCCACATAATGACCATTCGGGTCATATAACGGGTCATTCAATGGCTCGTTCTGTGACTTGGTGCAAATTTTCTATTTTTCATCATTTCAACATTTGCGTCTGATCTTAGGGACTTTTGGGGTGTTACGAATGCATAAGGGTCTAAGACTCATGGCGTCTAGGGAACCAAGGTAGGAACTATTACAGGGAGGTTAGACTTGAACGTGGTTGGAGTATTGTCACAACCTGAATATAGGTCCGGACCGAGACACGAAATCTAGAACCACAAATGGCTCCAAGTCGACCCATGGCATAAATATAATATATAAAGAACATATATCAAGAAAAATCCGATGACTAAAAAATGAATAAGCGAAAGTCTAAATACATAACAATAATAACGGAGTCAATACTGAAAAAGCTGAAAATTCTACATATTGTCTGATAAGCCTCTAACATGTCTGAGGAGCTGATGGGACAACCTCCCCAACTAGCTCACTAATGTATGAAACTAAAAATAACACGACTCAACACTAACTAAAGGTCCTCAATGGATGAAGATTCACCAACAATGGTAAACTGGACTAAGATGTGGGAACTGGGATAATGGTGAAACTGGGTCTGATCGTTCGAACCTGTATCATAAAATGATACAACATAGAGTATGTGGTTAGTACTTGGAATGTACTTTGTATGAAAGGTAAGTAAAACATGTTGAGTAAGTATAGACTGAAATCATGCATATAAGCATAAACCATAAGATCACGGGAGTAAGGACTGCATGCTGACATCTGAAATCATGTATAGTCATAAACTGAATTTCATATCTAAATAGAATGACCCAAAGATGAAACTAGAATCATATGGCTTGCCTGTCACGCCCCATTTTCCTCTCGAAAAGAGGGACTCGACATGTGACTACTCTTTGAGGATAAATTAAAACGAGAGTCGCCACCTAACGAATTATAGTGCGTTAGGTCACTGTACTAAATTGAATACGTGGATAACTTTATGAAATCACAATTAGAGCATCAAAATGGGCAAGATTGTTGTAGTACTTTATCCTATAATTGAGTTCACATAGCCATGTAAAACATAAACATGTTGTGACAAAATCAAAATTGGATAGGCCATAAGGATTTATGAATAGACATAAAATATCACAAAATTTTAACTCATCATATATAACAACATACAATCATAGAAGATGGACTCCAAACATAAAGCTTAATACTAGATGAACATAAATATTAAATTTTAATAACCTTTCTAGCTAGAAAATATGAGTAGGGGTAATGATAAACTAACCAATATGACGGAAAAACCAAACTATAGACAAATTTGCGAGAATATAGCCTAACATTGAAGCTATTGAGGTTCGAAGGTGGTGTATCATGGATGATATGAAGAGGAAAAGAAGAGCAAGAGGGAGTACCTGCGGCGTCTGTTTGTACTTCGACAGAAGCTTTGCCAGAAAAGTGGTGGCACAGCAGAGTGAAGAAAGATGAAGAGGGAGAGAGAGGAGGTTGAGAGCTGAGGCGATCCGTTGGATGGTGGCAGTCGGCAGTCGCAACTCCCTGGAGCAGTGAGGAGAAGAATGAAGGAGAGGAAGGTGGTCCGCCGTTGTGGTCTGGTTCGAGATGGGATCTCTCCGGAGACGAGGCAGCGAGATATGAGGGAGGGGAGGAGAGGCAGGTGTGATGTTGTTTTGGAGAGCTCCGATTGCTGGTGGTTTCTGATTTTTCACTGGCGGTGAGAGGATAAGGAACAAAGAGGAAGATAGTGGAGGTGGCGATGTGCAGCACCATCCAATTTCGCCGAAAGAGAGAGGACGACGGTGAAGGACTGAGCTGTGCAGTGATTTGGAGTTGGAGGGAGGAAATGGGAATTAGGTTTAGGTTTGGGGTAGGGTAGTTGAAAATAGAAAGTGGGGTTTAATTGTGTACCGTGTTATCAGATTAAAATAATAGTCGTGATGAAAGGTTGAGAAATGGATCGGATCCTAGGTCTATTGGAGCGGGTCACGGATAGTTATGTGTTAGGGATTGAAATTGGGTTTAAGATGTGGCTAATTGATTTTAAATGGCTAGAATTGATATGAATTGAGTATAAAGTGGATAGAATTAAAATAAGTTGATAAAGAATTTGAAACTAGGCTGCTATTTCATTAATAAAAATGTTACACTAATAAAACTTAATAAATAGAATGAATTAATAGAATAATTGGCTATAACACTATATTATTAAAATTAATTATGAAAGTTATGTAAAATTATATTTGGAATAAGATTCTTATTTGAATATATATATATATATATATATTATTAAATATGTGCAATACATGAATGAGATGTGTAGATATAGAAATAAAAAATATAAATTATTAATAATGCATAATTATAAAATTTAGAAAAAATTAATAACGTTAGTTGATGCAAATAAAATATTTATAATTGTAAATAAAATTTTTAAAAAAGCATGAAATAGTTATGCAAGCACAAAAATATCTTAAATAGTAGCTCGAATGGAATACAGGGAGGTCAAAATTGGGTGTCAACAACTACTCCTTCTTTGCTCTGGAATGAAGGATGAATTGTCGAGCAAATAACGTTGACTTAGTAGCCAATTTTGTCCGACAAAAAGAATGATTTTTGGTTGGGCCGGATGAAAGAAAATGGAATTATGAAGATTATTGCGGCCGAAACTTCAGTTTTAAGTTGCCTACATATCTCGGGTTTCACGAGAATTAGGCCGTGTGTAGTTCTAGATTTAAGAACGAACGAGATTCCTAAAGTAAGTTGATGATACGGGATTTGAATAAGGAGTGAAAAAGTATGAAATGATGGGAATATAGAGATGAAAGAGATAGATGAAATTGTTACTTCCGTATCAAAATACGGTAATATCAGAATGAGTGTTAATCTGAAAGATAAAAGATTGGAAGGCGAGATAAAAGTGAAAATTGTTTCTAAGTAATATGCAATAAAAGGGTAGGGATTAAAAATAAATGAATGGATGAATAAATGATGACGGACAGAGACAAATAAAAATAACATATAAATTTTGCAAAAATAAAGCTAGCTCGGATAACTCTGAAAGGATAGTGCTTAACCCAAACAATGTCCAGAAAATAGTAGGGCCATATTTGGCATTTTAAAATTTGGAGGGTAGTGCATAACCCATCCAGAAATTATAAGAATGAATGCAAGTAGCATAATAACAGTAGCTCAAAAATAGTAAAATAGTGGCTTGAAGAAACATGATAATGACTTGAAAGTAGCTTGAAAGCTTGAGAGTAGCATAAGAATGTCAAAATAACATAGGAGTTTGAAAGTATCATGATAGTAGCATTGATTCAATATCGCGAGAGTAACAATACTAGATAAGAGTGATTAGTCAATAAGCATGAAATAATATTTTGCAAAAATAATGATTAGCTCGAGTAAATTTTGAGAGGGTAGTGCTTAACCCAATTAAATTTAGAAGGAAGCGCTTAACCTTCAAAATTGGAGGATAGTGCTTAACCTATAGGGCAGTGCTTAGCCCTTAAAAAATTGAGCGTAGTGCTTAACCCATAGGAGAGTTCTTAGCCCTTAAAAAGGAGGGTAGTGTTTAACCCATAATGCAGTTCTTAGTCCTTAAAATTTAGGGTAGTTCTTAACCCATAGGACAGTGCTTAGCCCTTAAAATTTAGGGTAGTGCTTAACCCATAGGGCAGTGCTTAGCCCTTAAAATTTAGGGTAGTGCTTAACCCTTAGGGCAGTGCTCATCCCTTAAAATTTAGGGTAGTGATTAACCTATGGGAAAACATTTAGCCCTTAAAAAATTTGAGGGTAGTGCTTAGCCCTTAAAATTTAGGGTAGTGTTTAACCCATAGGGAAGTGCTTAGCCCTTAAAATTTAGGGTAGTTTTTAACCCATAGGGCAGTACTTAGCCCTTAAAAAATTGGAGGGTAGGACTTAACCTATTGGAAAAATAATAATACTAGCTTCAAATAAATAGTGTTCAGCTTTGAGTAACTTACTAAGAGGTTAGTTCTTAACTCTGTGCATAATCCGCGAGGCATTGACGAGCTTCAAGTAGTTTAGCTTTACCGTTGATAACGGATACTTCATAAATCCTGATGATATAAAGAATGGTTGCAGATTTGTATCTGTGTTCCTGTTCTTAAAGAAAAATTATAAGTTTAAAAGAGAAAAGGTTGATTTATATCTCTATTAGTCTGTTTCCATCCCGATTTCATAAGCTTTGAACTTATAATCAGGCTGGATTTCATGTCCTTCCATAGACATCCTTTTATTTTGCGATGTCATTTTGATGAAAATTTTGAGGACCTCCAAAAAATTTCTGCCCCAGTTATATAGAAAAGCTTGGTCTATGGAAATTTTGAGATCCTCTCAAAATTCTACCCCAATTGGTACTTAGAAAGGGGAAAGAAAATTTTATTAAGATATAGAACGAACCCCAAAGGGGTGCCTACGTATCCCTCTTAAATGGAAATCAGGTCCAACGTAGTTCATATTACAAGTAGTAAAGAACTTTCAAATGAGGGAACGAATCAAACTGAGGATAGCTTTCTTTCTTTTAGGGTGTATCACCTTTGTATCAATCAATGCTTGAATCTTATCTTTCAAAGTTCGAAACTCTTCTGTGGTGTATCCTCTCATCCTTGAATGGTAGTCACAAATCTTGGTATGATCGAGGAATTTTGCATGTGTACCGATCACTATTGCAGGAATTGGAGTGATATAACCAACAACCTTTAATCTTTCATAAAATTGGGTTATAGGCTTACCCAAAGAAGTATAATGCTTGGATGGATTTGATCGGGGTCTTGAAGGCTGATAAGATTGTTGATTTGGTGAATTTTGATAAACTTGTGGCCTTTGGAGTGCTGGTGGAGGAAACTGAAAATGTGTAGGTTGTGCATTATGGACATGATAAGTAGCAGGGTTGTAGAATGGTATTGGGTGATTGTATGTTGGTGTGGGAGATTGAGATGGAGGCATTTGATATTGGAGTGGAGGTGCTTGGTAGCTCCAAATTGTTTTTGGCATTTCTGTAGGCGATACGACATTCACCTCTTTTATGTTCTTGTTTTCAGTGGTCCTACCAGACTGAAAAGTCTTGCAAGCTTCTTGCAATGCTCCCCATTCGATAATGGTACCATTCTTGATACCATCTTCAATATTTTCGCCTAATTTGATGATTTTGGTGAAGTTCTTCTCACTAACCAGCATCAACCAGTCATATACTTGTGGGTGCAGATTTTGCATGAAGATATCCTTCATTTGAACTTCCTCCATTAGAGATCGCACTCTGGTAGTCTCGAACCTCCAACGGGTAGCTGTAACACCCTAAAAATTTCCTAAACTAGACTTAGACCTTTGCAAGAAAAATTTAGAAGAAAACCAAAATTGTTGCTCAGAACGACTGAGATAAAGAGTCATGGTCAACTTCAGTGACTCGTTATGTCAGTCGTGGTTAGCCCGGTTTGGTCCTTCAGGAACCAACCAGATAAGGAACGACCCGTTGTGAGAAATAATGAGTTGTCATATCACTCATTGGTACCCAGCTCAGAAGTCCCTCTTCCAGGACCCCAAGACTCAACCAATGAGTCGGCGTGTGTTACAATGACTCCTGGTGTGAGTCATTGGTTGAGAGCCCTAGAAACTCCCTTCAGTGATGATGAGTGGAATAATGCCTCGTTGTATCCCACAATGAGTCGTTATGACCACCCGTGGGGTCAAGTTCAGAAATCCTTAGACTTGTTCCAGTGAAGGTAACGACTGGACACAATGACCCATTGGGTCCACCAACGAGTTGTTGTGTTGCCTGTCATTAAGCCTCCCAGTTTTCTCATCTAGTGACCATGGGAGGAATCAATGACTCGTTGGTTCATCCAACAAGTCATGGTATCTCCTGTTACCAAATCCAGTGAACCCAAAACCCAGACAGTAGGACCAACGACTGGTACCAATGAGTCGTGTTCTCAACCAACGAATCGTTGAGTGACCCATTACTCCTCTGTCGGGCAGTTTTTCAGATTTTAATTCTAAGGATATTTTTGTAAGTTCCCACCTATTTAGTCTGTAAACTACGTTGTTTTAAACATATTTTCAAAGAATTTAGAGGGTTTAAAAGGTTCTCCTACCTCATTCTCCACTTAGACGTTTAGAATAACGTTCATAGAACCCAGGTCATTCCTCCCAAGCAAGAACTAGGGCTCTTTGTCAGTTGCAGAAATTCAAGCTTTTTCTCAAGATATTTCTTATCCAGGTATGTGGAAATTCAACAAGGAAATTTTTCTCCCCTTGTGTCCCCAAAACCTTTCTCTATTTCTTCTATCAGTTACATCCCTATGGATTCGAAATGTAGAAAGTTTTCAGAAAATTTCTTTAAGATTTCCAATAGAATATCATGCTTGATATTAACTTCTTTATTATTTTCGAATTCTAGAAATTTTGTGAGACTAGTATCTAGTGGAATGATTTAGCCCTAGTTTCTCAGATTAGTAAAATTAGAATCTCGCGAGTTGGAATAGTTATCCTTGTATCTTGATTCTATCAGTTTTGGGATTCCCATATTATTAGTATATGTTGAAAACCTAGATAGATGCATGTTAGTCCAGTCTCAGTCAGATTATTAGCATACTCAGTATTGTCCAGGAATGTCAGCTGATCAGTTTGACTACAGTCAATTTTTGAGGTGTCAGTGGTGCCTCCCAATTATCAGTTATTAGACTCAGATATCAAATTTTAGTGGTTATTTAGACGGTCACGACACTTCCAAATAAGCAGCTTCGACCAATCTTAGAACACCAGTTACAAAATTCGATCCGATAAGACTCTCAAGGTACTTTCGGATAGGTATTCCTAACTTAGTCTTGGGTCCCAGTTTTGAGCTATCAACTTAGTAGTCAATCTAGGACTATCTAGTGGGAGCAGAACTTATCACCGAGCAGATTGCGGTTCCAGCGCACCCAGGTTTTCAAAACTACATCCCCACCGTAGGTTATTTTTATTTTCCTTATGGCCCCAGATTTGTGATCACCCAGTTCATCATTTTATACCCTGGTAAGGTATATTGAGTCCTATTGATAGGGTGTATACATCAGACTCCATGTCTAGCTGATGTGGTTATATGTCGGTTATAGACTCTCCCACTAGCCAGTATAGTCTCAAATTAGCTCAGCTCTGACATAGTTTTAGTTACTCAGTTCAGTATAATTAGTTCAGATCAATATCTCATATTTAGGGCATGTCTTTGACCATCAAATAGGGCCATTTTGACCATTTCAGTTATATTTCAGTTTACTTAGTTTTAGTATTTCAATTGGTTATAACATGTCATTACAATTCAATTAATTATTCTCTGTGTTATGTTTTCTCCTACTTACTTAGTACATTCAAAGTACTGGCGCGTACCTTCTAAGCTGTATCGTATTATGATATAGCTGCAGGTTCTCAGTCTCAGCCCCATTAGCAGATCATCTTCAGGAGTTATCAGTTGCACCAGTGGTGAGTCCTTATCTTTCGAGGACAATGTTTATTTTCTTCAGTTATTTTCATACAGTTAGACTTTAGAGTTAGTTGTAGGCTTGTCCCAGTAACTCATCAGAATAGTTGGCTTTTAGATAGATTTAGAGTTTCAGTATTGTTGTTATATGTATAAACTTTTATTATTCAGTTTTCCTTAAATGGTTTATTTATTTAAGCTTCCGCTAGGATTACTCAGATTGCCAGTGTTATGATAGACCATGGGTTGGCTTGGGGTTACTTGTGACTCCAAGTACCATGTCCCGTTAGGGTATAGACTCGGGTCGTGACAAGTAGCATATTCCCTGAATGTCTCTGTAGGCTTTTTTTTCCCAAGTTCTAAATGTAGCGTAAATCTAGTGCATTCTCTGTATTGAAACAAAATCGCTCTATGAAAGTTGCAACTGTATCAGTCCAATTAATCTATTTTCTCAGATTTTGCTCTACGTATAAACTGAGAGAATCTTCGATCAAACTTCTCATGAACAACTTCATTCTGATTTTTTCATCTCTTCCTACTCCAATCATCTTGTCGCAATACATCCTTAAGTGGGCTTTTGGATCACCATTGCCTATGAAAAATTCAAACTTTGGAGGTTCGTACCCTATCGGTAGTTCGATATCAGGATGTATGCATAAGTCCTCATAATTTAGGCCTTCTATTCCCTTGGCCCTTCAATATTCCGCATTCGGTTGTTCATCTTCTTGAGCTCCTCAACCATAGTCTATATCAACCTATCTTTCTCAGAGAGTCCAGATTCTCCTAGGTGATGAGTGAGTGGAGCAGTCTCAATGTAAATGGGGTTTAAGGTATGATTTCTAGGAGCATAGGCATAAGACATGTTGGATGTAGATATGGGAGGTAAGTAATGACTATGAGATATGGTGGGTGGTCTTTGTGAAGTGGCTTGATTCTGATGTATATTTGAAGGAGTTATGTAAGCATTATGTGGATATTGTATATGATTTTGAGGAAGTGAGTAGATATGACTAGAATTGTTTTGAGGATATGATACTTAACGGGATGATAGAGGGGGACTTGTAAAAGCGACACGAGGCTTGGTAGGGGCATGGACCTCGATTTGTGGTTCCAACGAAGTTTTCAGTGGGACCAACGGGTTGGTTGCATTACGAACCTGGGATAATTCCCCTTGAAGTTCTAAAATCCTTTATTCCATCCTTAGTATCATCTCATTATACTCGGGTGAATACATTCCCTCTCAAATCTCTGTGGAATCTTTCGAAGCGATCATACCCACTCTATCAGCTGAACTATTACTATCGTTCATTGTCCTTTTACTTTTGTAGACCGACTAGGAGAAAGGTATGACAGGTAGTTATGCACAAATCAACTTTAGGAAGGGGTATAATAAAACAAAAATAAAAACAAGATTAAATTAGTAATGAAAATCAAGTATAATATGGTGTAAATTCAGGATTAAAGAAAATAGACACATTAATGTGTTTTCTAATTTTGGGAGCCTCTTTCTTGCCAGAGGTAGGCCTAGCACATCAAAACTATGCCCAATTATGCATGTTTTATGGAAGTTCAAGTTATGATTCTACTTTGATATTGATGTTCATTAATCCATCACGATTTATTACTCATGATATGATTTCTCTCAAATTCTCATCATGAATTTATGAATATCAAGTATATTCATGTTTTACAAGTATTCATGAACATCATGATTTATGATTTATGATTTATGATTATGGCCAACTCACGAGCCTTATTTCATGGCTAGTTCATGTATCTTCAAGCATGCTTATGATTATCATGATTTAACTAACCCATGAATTTCATGTATGTTATCCTATGAGCACTATATATATTTTAGCAGTAGTATTTAACACCGAGTAGGTTCGAAGCCCAAGTTTTGCCTCAAATCTCAAAACTACGTGCCATTGTAGGTCACTATGGGACCTCCTTTGAGACTGTCCCCCTTTGCCCCATTTACTAGGGGTTTACAGGTCGGGCTCCATGTGTGCTCATATGGAGTATATCTGTTATAAGAATCTCATATTGTTCCTCATGATTTATGCATGGGTATGTTCATATTACTTTGGTTCAGGTCATGTTTAATGAAGTTTTTCTTCTATTATTATGATTATGACTGATTTGCGAATGTTTTGAAAACCGTGAGTCTTATGTTACGTTATGATATTTATGTTATGAGCATGTTGTCCCACTCTTATGAACTTTTATATATTTTAAATATCTTTTTTACTTGCCTTGCATATTAGGTACATTCCACGTATTGACCGCATATTCTATGTTGTATCGTTTTATGATACAAGCTCCAATTTTCAACCTCATCCCCGCCATTACCCGGTTCCAGAGTTAGCATCCATTCTGGTGGTTAGTCCTCATCTCTCGGGAACCATTTGCTATCAGTTATCTTTCCATTTTCAGTTTTCAGAGTTATTGGGTTAGTTGGGGGTGTTATTCCATCAACCCATCAGTTATGTAGAGGCTTTCAGACTATATATAGTAATCTGCTCATCATGTATCATGTGATTTCCGACTTCGATGTTATGTTATGATGAGATTTCTATTATGTTTATTATGTCAAGTCTTTCTCTTTATTGATTGAGTGAGATGTATGTTCATGCCATGGGTCGACTTGGAGTCTCTCGAGGCTCATTGTCCCGTGTCTTGATACGAGCTTATGTTCGGGTCTTGACAAACTTGGTATCAACGCCATAGGTTTTGAAGTGTCCTAGGGTGTCTAAAAGAAGCGTTAAGTAGAGTCCTTTTCATGGGTGTGAAGTGTGCCACACTTATGATGAAGAGGCTACGAAACATTTAGGAAATGTTCTCTTCTTTCATGGTCTTATGTCGTGCGATGAAATTTCTATCTATCCTTCTAACTCATGCTATACACGTTTATAGAATCATGCCTCCACGTCAAGTGAACAGAAGGAGAAATGGAAACGGCCATGAGAATGACAATAGAGAGGGGCGCCATCAGGCCCCACCAGCCCATGGGAGCATGCACTAGAGCTGGCTGCCCACACTGAATTTAGGGCAGCCATACAGATTCTAGCACAGGACTTAACCACCCAGGTCAATCAACAGCCGATAGCGCATCTTCCTCAAAACGGGAATGCGATGGCAGCTCAAGTTAGAGATTTTTGAAGGATGAACCCACCAGAGTTCCTTGGGTCAAAAGTAGACGAGGACCCACATGAGTTTGTTGATGAGATTCTAAAGATCACCCAAGTCATGGGGGTGACAAATGGGGAGTGCGTCGACTTGGTCTCTTATCAGCTGAAAGAGGTCGCGCATATCTGGTTCAAGCATTGGAAAGATAGTAGGGTAGTGGGAGCAGAGCCTATCGGTTGGGATGAGTTTCATGCCGCTTTTCTAGATCGGTTCTTCCCTCGTGAGATGAGGGAACTGAAAACGGTCGAGTTTGTGAATCTGATGCAGGGTAACATGTCAGTTCAGGAGTACGCTTTGGATTTCACCCATTTATCCAAGTACGCGTCGAAGTTAGTGGTAGATCAGAGAGCTCGAGTGAGCAGATTTGTATATGGAGTGGTGGACTACCTGGATAAGGATTGTGGGATCACTATGCTGCATTAGGACATGGATTTTCCCCCCATAGTTTTACACGCCCAACAGATGGAGGTAGTGTATTGGAGGGAGAGAGAGTCCAAGAGGGTCAGGACAGACAGTTATGGGATGTCTCGACCTACATTGGGGGGCGGACATCACCAGCAGTCTCATCATAGGTCTTTTGCTCTAGAACCATCGTTAGCTAGTGCACCATATAGGCAACGAGGTGATCTAATGACCAGGACCTCAGATTCGAGGGGCCAGGGTAGCATGCAGATAGAGTGCACCTTTCCAGCCTGTGCAAAGTGTGGAAAATATCACTCAGGGAGGTGTTTAGTTGGCTCAGATGCTTGTTTCAGGTGTGGCAAACCTGGACACAGACTCAGGGATTGCTTTTTAGCTAAACTAGGGAGTGGTGTATCCCGTATGCTTTCCTCTAGTTCAGCGGCTCCAGGAGCATGTCCCTCCCAGTAGGATGCTTCGACTAGCTCAGCTAGCGGTTAGCATCAGAACAGGTTTTATGCCCTTGCATCCCGGCCAGGAGTAGAAGACTTCCCCAGACGTGGTTACTGGTATATTACGAGTTTTTTACCTTGATATTTATGCTTTTTTAGATCCAGGGGCTACCTTGTCTTTTGTGATTCCTTATGTTGCTAGTAGTTTTGGAGTCAGTCCCGAAATCTTATCAAAACTCTACTCCAATTGGTGATTCAGTTATAGCTCGGGGGTATGTAGAAATTGCCCGACCACAGTGCTTCAAAAAATCACCTCAGCAGATCTAGTAGAGTTATCCATGACCAATTTTGATATTATCCTCGATATGGATTGGCTATTTTCATGTTATGCCTCCGTAAATTGTAGAACCCGTGCGGTAGAGTTCAGATTTTTGGGTGAGCTAGTCTTAGAATGGAAGGGTAGTTCAACTATGCCTGTAGGTTGTTTCATTTCCTATCTTAAGGCTAGAAGGATACTTTCTAAAGGTTGTGTATACCATCTAGTTAGGGTTAAGGATGCTACGTCCAAGACCCCTACTATCCAGTCAGTTCCAGTGGTATGTGAGTATCCAGAAGTGTTCCCAGATGATCTACCGAGTATTCCTCTCGAGAGGGAAATCGATTTTGGTATTGACCTCCTACCCGAAATGCATCCTATATCTATTCTTCCCTACATAATGGCCCCAGCCGAGCTAAAGGAGTTGAAAGACCAGTTGAAGGACCTTCTAGATAAGGGTTTCATCAGACCCAACAAGTCTTCATGGGGTGCACCAGTTCTATTTGTCCGAAAGAAGGATGGTTCCCTTCGGATGTGCATTGACTATCGGGAATTGAACAAAGTCACCATCAAGAATAGGTATCCTCTCCCAAAGATTGATGACTTGTTTGACCAGCTTCAGGGTGCCAAGTGCTTTTCAAAGATATGCCTCAGATCCGGGTACCATCAGCTTAGGGTTCGGGAGAGTGACATTCCAAAAATAGCCTTTAGAACTCAGTACCATCACTATAAGTTTGTAGTTATGTCTTTTGGACTAACGAATGCTCTTACAGCTTTTATGGACCTGATGAACAGGGTGTTCAAGCCATATCTATACATGTTCATAATCGTGTTCATTAATGAAATCCTTATATACTCTTGTAGCGAGGAGGAGCATGCCGCTCATTTGAGAGTGATGTTGTAGACTTTGAAGGGTCGTCAATTGTATGAAAAATTTAGCAAATGTGAGTTTTGGTTAAATTCCATGGCGTTCTTGGGTCATGTAGTGTCTAATAAGGGTGTGCAAGTAGACTCGCAGAAGATAAAAGTGGTGAAGAATTGGCCTAGACCTGTAAATCCTTCAGATATCAGGAATTTCTTGGGCTTAGCAGGCTACTATAGGAGATTTGTTGAGGGATTTTCATCTATTGCAGCACCGTTGACTAAACTGACCCAAAAGAAGGTAAATTTCCAATGGTCAGAGGCTTGTGAGAAGAGCCTCCAAGAGTTGAATGCTCGACTCACCTCAGCACTAGTGTTGACCCTACTCGAGGGCACGAATTGGTTTGTGGTTTATGGTTATGCTTCAAGGATCGGACTTGGATGTGTACTGATGAAGCACATAAAGGTTATAGCTTATGCTTCTAGACAACTAAAGTGCATGAAAAGAATTACCCTACTTATGATCTTGAATTGGCGGCGACGGTATTTTCCTTGAAGATATGGAATCACTATTTGTACGGGGTCCACGTAGATGTATTTATGGACCACAAGAGCCTACAATATGTGTTTACTCAGAAGGATCTCAATCTGCATCAAAGGATGTGGTTGGAGCTACTCAAGGATTATGATATGAGTGTCCTATACCACCGGGCAAAGCCAATGTTGTAGAGGATACTCTTAGTAGACTATCTATGGAGAGTTTGTCCCATGTAGAGGAGGAGAAGAAGGAATTAGTGAAAGATGTGCATATACTTGCACGGTTGGGAGTTCGTTTGGTTGACTCCATCGATGGCGGTGCGATAGTATAGAATAGATCAGAATCGTCCTTGGTGAATGATGTAAAAACTACACAAGACAAGGATCCCATTTTGGTAAAGTTAAAGGAAGCCATCTAGAATCAGAAGGTGGAGGTCTTCAAGATGGTTTGCCTCAATACCAGGGTCACTTGTGTGTCCCGGACGTTGATGATTTGAGAAATCAGATGTTGCACGAGGCTCATGGTTCTAGGTATTTAATCCATCCAGGTGCCACCAAGATGTACCATGACTTATGAAAAGTCTATTGGTGGAATAGCATGAAGAAAGACGTCACAAAATTTATAGCTAAGTGCCCAAACTGTCAGCAAGTGAAGGTTGAGCATCAGAGACCAGGAGGTGTGCTTCAGGATATTAGTATTCCTACTTGGAAGTGGGAAGAAATCAATATGGACTTCATCACAGGGTTTCCTCACACTTGTCGGCAATATAACTCCATTTGGGTTGTTATAGACAGGTTAACCAAAGCCGCTCACCTTCTACCGGTCAAAACCATCGATTCTGTGGAGGATTATGCTAAGCTATACATTCAGGAGTTGGTTCGGTTGCATGGAGTGCCCTTGCCCATTCAGATAGAGGTACTCAATTTATCTCTCAGTTTTGGAGATTGTTTCAAAAGGGGCTTGGGACTCAGGTCAAGCTTAGCACAACTTTTCACCTGCAAACAGATGGTCAGGCGAAATGGACTATTCAGACTCTTGAGGATATGTTGAGATCCTGTGTTATTGATTTCAAGGGTAGTTTGGATGATCATTTGCCTCTCATTGAGTTTGCATACAACAACAACTACCATTGTAGCATTTAGATGGCTCCATTTGAGGCTCTCTATGGGCGGAGATGTAGATCGCCTATCGGTTGGTTTGAAGTAGGCGAGGCTACCTTGATAGGTTCGGATTCAGTCCATGAGGCTATGGAGAAAGTTCAGTTGATAAGGGAAAGGTTGAAAACAACTCAAAGTCGCCAAAAGTCCTATACGGATGTGAGAAGGAGGGAACTTGAGTTTGAAGTTGATGATTGGGTGTTTCTAAAAGTGTCTCCCATGAAGGGAGTGATAAGATTCGGAAAGAAAGAAAAACTCAGTCCCCGTTATGTTGGTCCCTACCGGATTGTGAAGCGGGTTGGCAAGGTGACATATGAATTGAACTTGCCTTCAGAATTAGCTTCTGTGCATCCCGTCTTACATGTATCACTCTTAAAGAAGTGTTTGGGTGATCCATCTCTAGTTGTCTCGGTGGATAGTGTGGGTGTGAAAGACAACCTTAGCTATGAGGAGATTCTAGTGGAGATATTGGATCGTCTGGTTTGGAAGCTAAGGAACAAAGAGGTATCTTCAATCAAGGTCTTATGGAGGAATCAACATGTTGAGGGAGCTACGTGGGAGGCCTAAGAAACTATGATGGCTAAATACCCGCATCTATTCCCTTTCGACTCAGTTTCAGCTTGAGGTATCAATTTTTCCCTAAGGTTAGGAGGCATTCCGTCAGTTTTCAGCTTATATAATCAATATTTGAATAGGATGATTGCATTTCTCTGCTTTTCTGTATGATTTCCAACATTCGAGGACAAATGCTCCCAAGGAGGAGATAGTGTAATGCCCCGAAAACCCTAAGATCAGATCCGAGTGTTGAAACGGAGAAAATAAAATTTTCTGCACCAGGGCTCAGAACGAGTCATCAAATCACCCGTCGTTTACCTAACAAGTCATTAAGTGACTGACCGTTTTGCTAATGAGTCAGAAAATAACTCGTCATTTGTAAAGATCATAATATCCCCTAACGAGTCAACAAATAACACGTCATTTGTCTAACGAGACATTAAATGACTCGTCGTCTTGCTAATGAGTCGGTAAATAACCCGTCATTTGTAAAGATAGGAATATCCCCTAACGAGTCAGCAAATAACTCGACATTTTCCTAAAGAGTCGTTAAGCAACCCATGATTTGAGTAGTATTGGGGAATCCTAGTGTACTTCACGAATTAAGCAAATGACTCGTCAAATGACTCGTCAAATGACTCGTCGTTTCTGGAAGTATGAGATTTTCTATCGAACCATTAAGGGCATTTTCGTAATTTCTAGAATCCTAAGTCTTAAACTACATTATTGTAAGCTTAGTTAGTAGGGTTTTAAGAGTGTTAAACCTATTCTAAGCCTTACCATTCCATGCATGCAAATTAGAGCTCTTCCTTGGAGGTCAAGCTTAGAGAATTTCTCCAATTTCTCTCCAATTCTCTTTGGGCTATCAAGGAAGTGTGAGAATAAGATCCCTTCAGATATGTAGGGTTATGAATGCGTGAATTTGTTTCACACCCATGCCCAATCTCTCTCTAATTCATGAAATTTTATTGAATATTTTATGGGATTTTATCCCAATTCTTATGAAATTCTTGTAATCCATCCATGGGTTAATTTTCTTCATGTATCAAGTTATATTCTATGAATCATGTTAAAGTTTGACAACTATTTCACTTATAAATTATGAATTTAAATCTCTACAAAACTACGCTCAATTATGCATGTTTTATGGAAGTTCAAGTTATGATTCTGCTTTGATATTGATGTTCATTTACCCATTACTCTTTATGACTCATGATATGATTTCTCTCAAATGCTCATCATGAATTTATGAATATCAAGTATATGCATGTTTTACAAGTATGCATGAACCTCATGATTTATGATATATGATTATGGATGACTCACGAGCCTTATTTCATGGCTAGTTCACGTATCTTCAAGCATGCTTATGATTATCATAATTTAACTAACCCATGAATTTCATGTATGTTATCCTATGAGCACTATATATATTTTGGTAGTATTATTTAACACTGAGTAGGTTCGAAGCCCAGGTTTTGCCCCGAATCTCAAAACTACATGCCACTGTAGGTCACGATGGGACCTCCTTTGAGACTGTCCCCTTTTTCCCCAAATGGGCCTTTCATGAGTGATATCACGCCCTTTTATGGTTCTACTCTTGGCAAGGTACGAACAGCCTCTCGACTAGTGGTTTGCCGGTCGGGCTCCATGTGTGCTCATATGGAGTATGTCGGTTATAAGAATCTCCCATTGTTCCTCATGATTTATGCATGGTTATGTTCATATTACTTTGGTTCAAGTCATGTTTAATGAAGCTTTTCTTTAATTATTATGATTATGACTGATTTGTGAATGTTTTGAAAACCTTGAGCCTTATGTAACGTTATGATATTTATGTTATGAGCATGTTGTCCCACTCTTATGAACTTTTATGTATTTTAAATGTCTGTTTTACTTTCCTCGCATACTCGGTACATTTCACGTACTGACCGCATACTCTATGTTGTATTGTTTTATGATACAGGCTCCCATTTTCAGCCTCAGCCATGCCATTAGCCGATTCCAGAGTTAACATCCATTCCCGTGGTGACTCCTTATCTCCCAGGGGCCATTTGCTATCAGTTATCTTTGCACTTTCAGTTTTCAGAGTTGTCGAGTTAGTTGGGGGTGTTCTCCCATCAACCCATCAGTTATGTAGAGGCTTTCAGAATATATGTAGTAATCAGCTTGTCATGTATCATGTGATTTCTGACTACGACGTTATGTTATGATGATATTCCTATTATGTTTATTATCTCAAGTATTCTATTTTATTGATTGAGTTAGATGTATGTTCATTCCATGGGTCGACTTGGAGTCTCTCGGGGCTCCTTATCCTGTGTTCGATCCGGGCCTATATTCGGGTCGTGACATTAAGTATAGTATCGATTAAACAATCTCTAATAATAATGTATGCATAATCAACTCAAGTGTACACCCAAATAGCCAAGCTTAGGCCATGTAACAACCCTCAAAAGTTTCTAAGACTAGATCCACGACTGAAAGTAGAAACCAACTGAAAAATTAAAGTTTTCCTTACTAGGATGCTTAGTACGACTTGTGACTACATGTTATGAATCGTACCAAGACTCGTACTATGAGCATCAAAGACTTAGGAAAAAAATCTGCCCAGGAAACCATAACAACAACCTACTAATCATATTAGGAAGGTACGAATCATACTGAGGGGCTGTAGGATGAAGATCAGAGAATTGCCCAGGATAGGGTCCCTTACTACGAGGCTCAGTATGAGTCATAGTAAGGTGGTACGACTTAGCAGGAGTCGTGATCCTAAATGAACAAAAATTGCAGATGAGTTTTTAAGGGAAATTTATTAAACTCCTAGCTTTTATCTCATTAACCAGAATGTTTTGGGATTCCTAAAGGGGTTATTTAAGTATTCCTAAAGCCTAAACTCCTAGTCTTTCCAATGTAGAATTCAAGATTTCAAGTTCATCAAGAAGCTAGGAAGTTTTCTTCTCCAAAGTAGGGTTCTTCAAGCTTGAGTCTAAGGCTTTAATTTTTCAGGTATGTAAGGCTAACCTAAGTGAGAAATTCTAATCTTCCTTATTCCCTAAATTCATTTTTGAGATTTTTGAGGTTAAAGCTAGGGTTTTCTATTCAATTCAAGATTCTTCAACACTAGTCTGTATATGCCAATTGCTTCAATTGAATTCTTCATATTGAGGTAATTGTTGATGTCTATTGATTGTCATTTTTTCCTATTGAATTGTTGGTCATCCTCTCTTGGTTATTAGTTATTGGTTGGGTGATTGATGAGTTTGTTCATGTTATTATCCCATTAATCTTAGTTGCATGAATGCATGATTTTAAGAAGTGATTTGAAAGCATGTGTTTTGGAAGTAAATGCATTATTTTCATAAATATTGAGCATATTTTTATGAGGGTATGTATAAAGAGGTTTTGAGAATAAAGATATGATCTTAAGCATGATTTTCAAAAGTGTAAGTAAAGTCTTATTTTTAAAGTCATGAGATAATTTTGAGTTAAGGCTCACAAGTACAGTTATAAGATAGGTTTTGGAGTCAAGACTCCCCAACATTGTTTTAAGCCATGTTTTGAGCCAAGGCTCATAAGTATAGTTTAATTAGATTTTGAGAAAAAGGCTCCACAAATGATTTTGAAACATTCATTATATGTTATAACTGAAGTGCTTTATAATGGTGTTTTCAAGTTTGCCTAACTGAAGTCCCAGTTATATGAGCATATGTTTTGGGAGAATTATCTAGCACTGAATTGGATGAACAGGTTCAGACAACCCCTAAGCCCCAAAAATACGTAGCCGGCGTATAATAGAATCGTATCGTTGGATTGAGAAACTCTTAAGAAAAGTCCCTGGTAAGGACTTTAGTTATGGATCCATATTTTAGTTTTGGTCTCAGCCTGACAAGGCTTTGGATATCCCTCCTCCACGTGGGTCAGACATGAGATCATCATACGCTCATTCATGATGGTCGTCGGTTTTGAGAAACTCCCACTTTAAAGATATACATTACTTGCATATATATTTACATAGATTATTATGATGCATGATTTTTATTGCATAAACTATTTTACACATTGATCATATTATCATATTGTGTCCTATGAATCACTCAGAGTTTTAGAGTATAGTCAGTTATTGTTTCATGTCAAGTTATTATTTT
Organism: Datura wrightii; assembly: GCA_035772735.1. Classification (NCBI taxonomy): domain Eukaryota; kingdom Viridiplantae; phylum Streptophyta; class Magnoliopsida; order Solanales; family Solanaceae; genus Datura; species Datura wrightii. The sequence continues at coordinate 176,700,053 of JASDFA010000018.1, read as the reverse complement.
CCAGTTATGTCCTTCAATTGACATATTCTTGCTAATGTAGTTTCATTCGGCTATTTTACATACTACATACGTCATGTGGTGCTGCATCTTATGATGATGCAGACTAAGGTAGATAGGATCAGCAGCGGACGCTTTGCTAGGACTTCTCCACATTTAGCTTTTGGTGAAGCCTCCTACATTCAGAGTATCACAACTTTGATTGAGTCATTTTTTATTTATTAGAGCTTGTGGTATCCATGGGAGCTTTGTCCCAATACCTACCTTTAGTTTTAGAGGATCGTAGGTAGAGTTATATATTGGGTCAATGATGTTACTTTCTAACATTTTTTTCAGTTATAGAATAAATTCTCTTTTATTTTATCGAGCTCACTATTTTTCAACTTTCGCATAGTTTATTGAGATCTAAGTTGATAGTAAGTCAGGCTAAGGGTTCTCTTAGATCATGAAAGTAGTCTAAGTTTTAGACTACGCCCTGCACCTAAATTCGGAGCATGACAAACATGGTATTAGAGATTTAGGTTATCAAAAGTCCTAGGGTGTCTATGAATTCGCATCTAATAGAGTTTTTCTTAAAGGTGTGATGCGCGCCACATCTATAGTAAAGAGACTCCAATGCATTAGAAAATACTTCCCTTCTTTCATACTGTAGATCGTGTGATAGAGTTTATCTCTATAAAGACTTCTTCTTTACTCATGTATTCGCGTGTTGCAAATCATGCCTCCTAAATGCACTGCTAGTCAGAGGAACGCAACTAATACAAATCCACAAATCAGGATGCAGACTTGATAATGCTCAAATCACACTCCTGTAAAAGTATGATGCAAATGTTGTCAATATATAACCCAACAATGGTTGGGTTTGATTCCACAGAGAATATGGTCAAGATATAGAATAATGCTTGTATTTAAGATTTTAAGTTTGTTATCTCCTAAAAGGGGGGGGGGAGGGGAGGAGGTTTGTAAAAACAAATATGTAACAATGCTGAGAACTGATTGTTGTTTATCAAATTTATGTGAATAACTAGGGTTAGTGTCCCCCATGGTTTCATAAATATTTTAGGTTTTACACTTGTGATCTATCCCAATGCTTATTTGTAGAACTGATACTAGGGTTCATCCAAACGACTGGTTCGTCCCTATTGGATGACTATACTCAACCACCGGATTAGATCTCATGAGCGATTTCACTTCAACCCTTATCAATTTGTTCCAAATTAACTATCATGCGACCGCAACTCGAGTCATACAATGACCCATAAAGATCAGGGCTTTGTTGTAATTCTCTTTTCCTAATCCTACTTCTCTTGATTCAAGCAAGTAAAGAATTTAGGCAAGTCCTAATGTTATACTCCGTTAAGAAATATTAAAGATGAAGAGAATAAAATACAAGTGTTTAACATTGATTTAGAATCACTTTGTGCAATCCTAGTTCATTAATTCACCATGGTTTCCACAATCCTATTTATGGAGGTTTTAGCCTCTCATGATTGTAAGAGAATAATAAGAATTTATAGATAAACACATAATTTAGAACTTACAAATATGATTGGAAGAAAATCCACTTGGTTATTGCCAGAATTAAGGAAGAACACTTCAAGAACAATGAGAAAATCAATTCAATAAAGTCTCCCCAAAACTTGAATAGAAAATCAACAACAACTATTTTTCTCCAAATCTGATTCTCTATAACTTCTTCTACTTCCTCTCATCGAAATTTAACCTAAAAAGTATTTATAAAAAATATTTACAACTCTTTTCTATGTAAATAGGAAAAATTGTTGAACTATCGCCGACTTCACCTATGATCGAAACAGGATTGTACGGGCCGTACCTTTACTCGTACAATGCTTGGCAACTTCTATTTTTTCTAAGTTTTGGAAGCTTGTATGAATTATATCTTGAACCTACAAATCGTACTATTTTGTCGTGGTTTGATCCTGAGAGTTCTAGCATCCTTTGAACACTTTCACGGGTGGCTTGGTATAACTCATACCTGTATCCTATGACTCATGAATTCCAGTCGTACATTAGGATCTTCCATTCTTGAATTCTTCTAAAGTTTATCATGGCTCCTTGATATGGGTCTTAGGTAGATATCACGATCCATGGTTACTACCCATACCTGGAGACTTGTCCTGTGCAACATCTTCTGAACTTTTCTATGACTGCTGCAGTACAACTCATACCATAAGTCGTAATTTGTCTTTTCCTCAAAAAAATGTTCAATACTTTTCCACGACTCTCAGTACGGCTCGTACCAGGATGGTACGGCTCGTACTGAGGTTCATACTTATCCCTTTTTCTGCATTTTGTCCTTCTTTTGCACACTTCAGCTCCAATATCTTTCTTCCCTGAAAACAAAGTAAAAGTGCATCATATCCATATAAACACACCTAAGTCCATGCATATTTTCTTAGTTTTAAGCGTCGAAGGTGCTGTGAACCCACAACACATCAAGATCCAGAATGGGCCACGTACTTCGGTTCCAAGATCTAGTGTTGGGGCCCATGATGCACCAACCACTAGAAAAAGGTACCTAGAGACCCTAGTTACTCAGCCTCCTAGTATGGGTACTTCATAGGTAGAGTTTATAGGAGCTATTCAGATTCTCACTCAATTGGTGGCTCCCCAGTCAGGTCGTCAGAACTCAGCACTCACCAACTTTAGTTCTCATGATTTAGGAGCATCCAAGATTAGAGAGTTCTTGAGGACGAATCCTCTAGTATTCGTAGGATCAAAGGTTGAAGAGGACCCCCAGAACATCATTGATGAGATGTGGAAGATTCCGAGGGCAATGCATTCCTCTGAGACAGAGGGAGTCGTGTTTTCTTCCTACCGGCTAAAAGATGTTGTGAATGTTTGGTATGATTAGTGAGAGCAAAGCAGAGGTGAAAATGCATCTCCAGCTACTTGGGACAACTTTGAGGAAGCTTTTCTAAATCACTTCTTCCTTCAAGAGCTGAGAGAGTCAAAGGTAGAGAAATTTGTACACATGAGGCAAGGTACTATGAGTGTAAAGGAGTACAACCTCAAGTTCATACAGTTGTCAAGATATGGTCCGGAGATGGTACCGGACATGAGGACAAGGATGAGGAAATTTGTATTTGGCCTAGGTAAGCATGTGAAGAAGGAGTGAAAGGGCACATTATTGATTAATAAGATGGATATTTCAAGGCTCATGGTATACACAAAACAACTAGAGGAAGAATACTAGAGCAACAAAGCTAAGATAGCAGGTAATGAGGCTATACAGTAGAGGAATAGGAACGAAAATAGGTCCATCTTCAGAAAGAGGTCCTCTATACCAACACAACCAACTAATGATCTAACACAGAGTCACAAGAATGAGCAGAGATCATAGTGATAGGATGGTACAGTTTAGGGAACTCAATGATACCCACCTTACGGCAAGTGTAGTAGGCATCACCTGGGTGAGTATTGTAGGGGGAAAGATGAGTGTTATGGATCCAGCCAATGGGGCCACTATATGAAGGATTGTCCATCTAGATAGGGAAATCGGGGAAACAAAGCTTAGTCTTCTCCCTCAATAGGTGGAGCTGCCCAGAAGGGCAATACTTCAGGAATAGGTGGAGGCCAGAGCCGTCTGTACGCTATGTCTAGCTGAAAAGACTTGGAGGACTCCCCATATATGGTTACTAGTATGCTAAAAGTCTTCTCCAATGATGTTTATGCCTTACTTGATCTAGGAGCTACTCTTTTTTGTGACTCCTTACACAGCAATTAAGTTTGGAATCTCCCCAAAACAACTCTTAGAGCCTTTCAGTGTTTTGAATCCAGTCGGTGCGTCAGTCAGCCTTTTGTAGCATTCTTATTTGTTTTACATTCCATCCAGTTGTCATTAAGTTCCTTACTATGCATGTGTGTTTTATGAATGTAACAACCCAGGACACAACTTGTAGAAATTGTCTGCTTTGGAGCCTTCGCCCCTCATGGTTTTAAAACGTGTCTACAAGGGAAAGGTATCCAAGAACTTATAAAGCACTCTTTGTTCTCCTCCTAAATCGATGTGGGATAATGTGGGATTCGCCTAAGCAAGCCTTACACTCACCCCCCCGAGACTTAGCATCCTCGCTGATGTTTGCCCCACCACCAGCCCGACACCAGCTCTGTTACCAACTGTAACAGCCTAGGCCACCACTTGTAGAAATTGTTCTCTTTGGAGCCTTCGCCCCTCATGATTTTAAAATGCGTCTACAAGGGAAAGGTATCCAAGAACTTATAAAGAACTCTTCGTTCTCCTCCCCAACCGATGTGGGATTTACCTAAGGCAAGTCAGATGAGTGTGAGAAGAGTTTCCAAGAGTTGAAAACTCGACTCACTACTGCTCCAATGTTAACCTTGCCGGAAGGAACATATGGGTTCGTGGTGTATTGTGACGCTTCTAGAGTTGGACTCGGTTGCGTTCTGATGCAATGGGGTAAGGTGATAGCTTATGCCTCCAGACAGCTCAAGGTTCATGAAAAGAACTATCTGACTCATGACCTAGAGTTGATAGCAGTGGTGTTTGCATTGAAAATATGGAAGCACTACCTTACGGGGCTCATGTGGATGTTTTCACCTATCACAAGAGCCTTTAGTATGTGTTAAGTCAGAAAGATCTAAATCTTCGTCAAAGAAGGTGGTTGGAGCTACTAAAGGACTATGACATGAGTGTGCTGTACTACCCAGGCAAAGCCAATATGGTGGCTGATACCCTAAACAGGATGTCTATGGGGAGTATGGCTCATGTTGAAGAGAGCAAAAAAGAACTGGCAAAGGATATTCACAAGTTAGCGCTCAGTTGGGAGTGTAGTTGGTTGATACAGCTGAGGGAGGAGTAGTGGTGCAGAGTGGATCAGATTCCTCATTGGTAGTTGAAGTTAAGTTAAAGGAAGGATGAAGATCTCATACTGCTTAAGCTGAAGGAGGCGGTTCTCAGAAAAGAAGTGGAGGCTTTCTCCTAAGGGGGAGATGGTTTACTCCATTACAAGGGTAGACTATGTGTGCCGGATGTGGGTGACCTGAGAAAGTAGATCCTGGCTGAAGCACACAGTTTGAGATACTCTATCCACCTAGGAGATACTAAGATTTACCTTGATCTATTGGATATTTACTGGTGGAATGGCATGAATAAAAGACATTGCAAAATTTATGGCTAATTGCCCGAACTGCCAACAGGTCAAGGTGGAACATCAGAGACCGGGAAGTATGACTCAGGATATCACTATACCCACATGGAAGTGGGAAGAAGTGAATATGGATTTTATTACATTTCTACCTCATACTCGTCGGCAGCATGACTCAATCTGGGTGATAGTAGACCGGATGACCAAGTCAGCACATTTTCTCCCAGTTAAAATTACAGACTCAATCAAGGATTATGCTAGGCTTTATATCTGGGAGTTGGTCAGACTGCATGGGGTGCCCTTTTCCATTATTTTAGATAGAGGTACCCAGTTCACCTCACATTTTTGGAAGTCATTTTAGAAGGGACTTGGTACCCAGGTCAAGCTCAGCACAACTTTTCACCCGCAGATAGATGGACAAGCTGAGCGGATTATAAAGACCTTGGAAGATATGATGAGAGTGTGTGTGATCTATTTAAAGGGAAGTTGGGATGATCAGCTACCTTTCATCGAGTTTGCATACAAACAGCTACCACTCCACTATCCAGATGACCCCATTTGAGGCATTATATGGTAGGAGGTGTAGACCTCCTATAGGGTGGTTTGAGGTTGGTGAAGCTACCCTGATAGGTCTATACTCAGTTCATGAGGCCATGCAGAAGTTGCAACTTATCAAGGAGAGGTTAAAAACAGCACAAAGTTGTCAGAAATCCTATGCTGATGTGAGGAGGAGAGAGTAAGAGTTTGCAGTGGATGATTGGGTTTGTCTAAAAATTTCACCCCCGAAAGGGGTGATGAGATTTGTGAAGAAAGGAAAACTCAATCCGAGATATATGGGACCCTACAAAATTCTGAAGTGAATTGGCAATGTGGCATATGAGTTAGAATTATCTCCAGAGTTAGCATATGTGCACCCAGTCTTCCATGTGTCACTATTGAAGAAGTGCATTGGTGATCTAACTTAAGTTGTGGTACTAGAGAGTGTTGGAACAAAAGATAGTCTGTCTTACGAAGAGGTCCCAGTTCAGATCCTTGACCGTCAGGTTTGTAAGCTAAAAAACAAGGAAGTCGCTTCGGTGAAAGTTTTGTGGAGGAGCAATCTAGTTGAGGGAGCCACATAGGAGGCATAAGTAGACATGATGGCCAGATACCCTCACTTATTCCCTTCCAATTCAGTTCCAACATCAGGTACTAAATCCCTCCTCAGTACTCTATTCAGTTTCATACTCATCAGCTCCATTCAGATTTTTAATGTGCATTCTAGTTGCATCAACTCTTTTAGCATGGTTAAGTTAGTTTGGACTCTGTTACTCCTTCAGGAACTAGCTCATAGTCTCAGTCTAGGAATTATAGCTCTTTTCCTAGTTTTTTAGCAGTTTCAGCCTTCATTTAAGGACGAATGATCCCAAGGGGGAGATATTGTAACACCTTAAAACTTTCCTAGATCAAACTTAGACCTTTCAAGAAAAATCCAGAAGAAACTAGAAAATTTTCCTCAGAATGGATGAGACAACGACTCATGGTCAGCTCCAACGACTCCTTGTGTCAGTTGTGGTCAGCCCAGTATGGTCCTTCGAGAACCAACTGTTACACCCCGTAAGTTCTTGACACTTAGTTGGCCTATTCGCATGTTGGTTAAGAGTTTTAGAATGCCATACCTGCGAGAAAAGGGCCCGGGGATAGACCAGACAAGCGCCAAGTCAGAGCGTCGCAAGGCAAATGCGACTTATAAATCGCATTCTACAAATGTGACTTATAAATCGCATTTGACAAATTTGACTTAAAGAGGAGGGGTTCGGGCCCAAGTATAAGCCTCCCACTTCTCTTTTAAGTTATATTTTCATTTTATTTCTAGTGAACAACCAGAGAACAGATGAGGACGAATGTTCAACATAAATTTCCTTCCATTTATGCCGTCAAACGCAGCCCAAACTCAAATTAACTTCGGGTAGCGAAGTATTAAGCTGCAGGGAGCATTCCTAGTTTCGTGAAATTCGGCCGACGAATCGTCGTCTCACCAAGCCAAGGTTAGTGGAATTGCTCCAAACTAATGTTAATATACTCCCAGCATTGAAGTGAGTATTTCTCCCCTCTAGACTTTCGAGAAATTACGAGTTTTTGGCCGTTCTTCGTTAAGTTGAAGAATAGGCAGTAGGTATATCCATAAGTATGGTTTCTTTCCAAAATAATAGTAGAATTAATTCTATTCTTTCGTGAATATGAATACAGTTGGGAGAAATAGCTGAACATTAGCTGAGCTGCGCCAGTTAATCAGAAAGTCGCCAGGCGAGGTATGTAAAGCCAGTTTCTTTCGGCAAGCTAGTAGTTCCAGTATAGCAAAATAGTACAAATTCCAGTAGAATGTTTCAGAAGCTGTATATTATATTCAGTATGAGTTCAATAAGCATGTTAGAATTATTATACAGTGTTCAACATAAAACTCAGTAAAACAGTATAATTCCCAGCAGAATATTCTAAAAATATTATTTCAGACTAAGTATATCTCAGTATTAGATTCAGTATATTTCAGTATCAGATTCAGCATATTCTAGTATCAGATTCAGTATATTACAGTGTGAAATTCAGAATAGAATACCAGAATATAAATATTATTATCAGATTCAGTATATATATATATTACATGCGGTTATTGCTATCTATGGAGACATGATTGTTCTGTGTTGGGCACCTTAGAGCTTCCTTGACCGCCCCAGGGTTAAAAGCTGTGTCGACTCGCCCGCCAGAGGGTGAGGATACGTCACTTTACGGAGTGGCATGCTGTCCGCCAGCGGACGAAGATGGGATGCAGATTCCCCATAGCAGGCTGATCAGCACTATATCACACCCCTTGTCGAGCGCTTGCGCCCCGGGTGCAGATTACAGTTTTTAGATTACAGATTTCAGATTTCAAATTTTAGGAGTCCTCCGGACTCAGATCCAGCTATAGTCAGAGGCCCAACGGGCCCAAGTTGCATACCCAGGGGGCCGACGAGATGCTCATAGTTACTAGGTGGATGGTATGACCTAGGTAGGGGTATATAGATTGTGTGCTGGTTGGTACCTTACGGCTTATAGGGGCTGGTAAGGTTTTTGTATGCTATGTTGTGTTAGTTATTAATAGATACAAAGTAGCTCGCCATGTCATCAGGTATGACTCTTACTCTCTTCAGTAAATTTACGCTCTTTTTAGTCAGTCTCAGCCCGTCTCCTATTATTTTAGTATCTATCAGTATTATTGTTTGCTTTTAGTTATTTTCAGTTATTGCTTGCATACTCAGTACCAGTGGTACTGACGCTCGTTTTGGGGCACTGCATTACTTGCCTGTAGGTACTCATAGACGAGGAGCGGATCCCTTGTAGTTCCAGCCAGTGTACAGAGTCTTCAGCTCCTGTCATCCGGAGCTTGACAGCTAAAGGTTCACTTCCCTTTTTTTTTGTACAGTATGGGTAGGTTGAGGCCCTGTCCCGATCATTTTATTATTCTTAGAGGCTTGCAGATTGTATATTCCCTGTGGTTAGTTGTACCGGTCATGTGGGGCCGTATGTATGTTTCAGATTGCATGCGATGGTCGTGTGGGGCCTTTTTCAGTTGTCAGTTGGTGACCTTGTCGGTCACATATCAGTTCAGCACTTGATTATACTTTTCAGCGATAACTAGTCAGCATGGTGGCCCTGTCGGCCCGCATAGGTTCCCTTATGCTTAGTTGTTCTGGTTGGCGGTTATATTCCTATAGGTGGCTATAGGCCTACTCGGCCGGATGCTGTATTTAGAACCGTTTTATGGCCCGTTGTTTTCATAAATCCAGAATTAGAGCCAGCTTGGCACCAGAAGTGCTTAGGCTCAGTGGTCCAGCAGTCCAGGTCCTAGTAGGGCACCAGGTGCCAGTCATGCCTCCCAAGGCGAGGCCTGACAAACTTGGTATCAGAGCAAGGTCGTATCCCAGGGAGTATGCAAGTCGTGCTAAGTAGAGTCTTGTCTATGGATGTGTTGTACACCACATACCATAGGCAGGAGGCTGCAAGCATGATTGGATAGTTACTCTTTCTTCATATTCAGTCATGCCATAGAGTAGTACAATATAGGGTTGAGTCACTAAAGCTTATCATACTCTTTGTTTACAGATAAAATGTCAGACCAGCGACATCCTATCACAGGCAGAAGATTAGACATAGCAGCAGGAGAGGGCACCAGCAGGATGCCTCAGCCTCATTGAGAATCAGCCCGATCTGAGGGCGATACAGAGGCATCGTCCCGACCTTCTCAGCAGTCTCCACCCCATCAGGAGCCACTCGGGACGACACCACCTCCGATAGTTCCTATACCTACAACATCTGACCAGGAGGTCAGGAGTGCAGTAGTTATGTTAGCCCAAATGATGTCTACTCAGCGCCAGCCAATGCCACCTACAACGACAAAATCATCGGTAGGCCTGGTAGTTTGAGGGTCCGAGAATTCCTGACACTAGGTCCCCCACAGTTTATTAGGACAGATCGAACAGAGGACCCCCAGGACTTCCTGGATCATATGTAGAGGATTTTTCGAGTAATTGATATTACATCCACAGAGTCGGTCGAATTTGCGGTATTCCGACTGCGGGATATTGCTGTGTTGTGGTATGAGAGTTGGGAAAGGTCTCGAGGGAGAGATGTTGCCCCTCTGACCTGGTCTAGCTTTTCAGAGGCCTTCCGGGACCGTTATCTACCACGAGAGATCCGACAGGCCAGATGGACCAGTTTTTACACTTAGAGCAGGGGGGATGAGTGTTCGAGAATACGCCCTGCAGTTCGATTCTTTGGCCCGCTATGCTCCGGCCTTTGTAGACACCATGCCATCCAGAGTCCACCGGTTTATTATGGGGATGAACCCAGAATATATTGAGGCCTGTATGACAGCTACTTTGCGGGAAGATACGAATATTACTCGAGTGCAGGATTTTGCTCAGACTATTGAGGGCCTCAGATAGCACGACAGGATAGCAGATGAACAAGTCAGGAACAGCGCCGCAGGGACAGGTCAGATGAGTTACAGGGGGAGATTCAGAGAGGGCCTAGGCCATAGTTGTTAGATAGGCCACCCAGACCCCCGCATCCATCATAGCAACAGAGGGATAGATTCAGTCGCTGAGGACAGTCAGAGTCCGGCGGAAGTTCTCGAACAGTAGATTCACCCCAGCAGAGGAGGGCAGAACAGAGTGGGTAGACACCACCACTTTTCCCTATTTGCAGCCGACGCCACTCTTGAGCTTGCAAATATGGCTCCACAGGGTGTTATATATGCAGACAGGAGGGTCATGTGATGAGAGGTTGTCCAGCTAGGGGTCAGGGTGACCGGGATAGACAGGACAGGGCATTAGCAGGGTCGCGAGCTCCAGCAGCCCCGGTAGGGCACAGGCCCTCAGTTTTAGCAGGCAGAGGCTGAGGCAGATCAGGGGCCTCTAGTTCAGGTGTGGGGCCCAAGACGTACCTATGCATTACCAGGGAGACAGGATTTAGAGGCGTCTCCAGATGTTGTGACAGGTATGATGACTATTTGCTCTCACCCTGCTTATGTATTAATCGATCCAGGATCTACCTTGTCCTATGTTACCCCATTAGTGGCTAGAAAGTTCAGTATTGTACCAAAATTGCTTCGGCAACCCTTTTCAGTATCTACACCCGTCGGTGACTCTATTATAGCCAGAAGGGTTTATCGAGGGTGTATAGTAGAGGTTGCTAACCATCAAACCGCAGTAGATTTTGTAGAGTTAGAAATGGTTGATTTTGACGCCAATATGGGTATGGATTGGTTAGCTCCATGCTATGCCAATGTAGAATGCTGGACCAAGACAGTCCGATTCCACTTTCTAGGGGAGGCAGTACGAGAGTGGAAGGGCAGTACAGCTATGCCAAAAGGTAGGTTTATTTCCTATCTTCGGGCGAGAAAATTGATAGCCAAGGGGTGCATTTACCACATTGTCAGAGTTCAGGATGTTTGGGTAGATGTTCGGTGATGTGGTGACTACACGCAAGTGCACGTGGTCGAACAAGTAGTAAAGTGACTTATGTAAAGCCAAGTATCGATCCCACAGGGACTGAACTACAATACTAATTAACTTAAGTGTTAATGAACTATATCTTTAAGAATGCAGACAACCAAATAAATAATATTTTGAGAGTTTGAGTTTACTAATTAATAAGAATCTAAGGCAAAATTATAAAGTGAGTCTGAACAATAGTAATGAGCAAGCTGAGGTTAAAACGAACATGCAGGGAATTAATTTATCAATACAATCCAGTTAATCTTTCCTTCGGTTGCTAGTCAAGAATTATTGCCTATGGATTGGAACTTTCGACTCCTATCCAACTTAAGAATCATGAGTCTTAATCTACATTTCCGTGATAAAAGAATTTCATGTTCTATCCATACATTCCCGATTCCTTAATTGACTTATAAGACTTTCAGATATATTTCTATTCTGAATGTAAATCAATTTTCAATTTTCTAAACTAAGAAGAAATCATATCCTACCAATTCACATCTTCCCAATTTCTTTCCTTTTCAAAATCAAAATTGGATTTTTTAGATATACATTAACATTGGCCAAACATTAATGCAGTAAGAACAAGAATTGATAGAACAACCATTGAAGGATAGATGAAAAATGAAATGATTAACAATTACATTCCATTACAATTGTTCTTAACCTATGCAAGAAGTGAATTTAGCCACTCATTTGTGGATTTAAAATCATCAAATAAGTAGAATTCATACAAACAATTGAGATAAAAGAGAAAGAGATAGAGAAGAACCCTAGAATTTTTGTCCCCTCAACTGCCTGTAACCCACGTTCTTGCTCAACCAAGTCAGAATGTTTAAAACAAAACCTAAGTGTGCTATTTATACTATTGAGAATTTTTACCTGAATAACAAGTAACGTGGCACGGAGTGTATCGCGGAGCACTCCCTCCATTCCACGGAGGTATCGTGGACCTTCACTGGAAGTCGGACCCCCAGGAAATTTAACCTCAATGTGCCACGGCCTGCATCGAGGAGCCTGGCCAACGTGACACGGTGCTATCGCGCACCTCCACTGGAAATTGCCAAATTTATTTCATCTGAGGCAGAGTGCCTCCGCGATGGCAACGTGACACAACTCCATCTCGGAGCCCTTGTTTTTACTAATCTTCCATGTCCTTTTCCACACCTTGTTTCCAAGTCTATTCCTGATTTTACCAACATGTATCTTAGCTTCTCAAAATTCCATTTTACCTGCAAAACAACACTAATCATGTTGGTTGGTACAAATTCACATTTAACGACAAATCACATGAGAATGTACACAATAATGATAGACAAACAAGTCGAAATGAATCATTTGAGTATTACTTGGGCATGAAATTATGCCCAAGATCAGTAGAGCCTCCAACTCTCCAGTCCATTCCAGTGGTTAATGAATTCCCCGATGTATTCCCAGATGAGCTATCTGGTATTCCCCCAGAAAGGGAAATAGACTTTGAAATTGATTTATTACCAGGCACTCAGCCCATATCAATTCCCCCTTATCGCATGGCTCCTGCTGAACTCAGAGAACTAAAGGAGCAGTTGAAAGATTTGTTTGACAACGGTTTTATCAGGCCGAGTACTTCACCTTGGGGTGCGCCAGTTCTGTTTGTAAGAAATAAGGATGGTTCTCTCCATATGTGTATAGACTATTGATAACTGAATAAAGTTACTGTCAAGAATAAGTATCCGCTTCCCAGGATAGATGATCTATTTGATCAGTTACAGGGAGCTAGATATTTCTCCAAAATTGACTTAAGGTCCGGATATCACCAGGTTCGGGTTCGTGAAAGGACATTTCAAAGACTGCCTTTAGGACCAGATACGACCATTTTGATTTCTTGGTCATGTCCTTTGGGCTGACGAATGCTCCAGCAGTATTTATGGACCTAATGAATAGTATTTTCAGACCATACCTGGACCTGTTCGTGATAGTATTTATTGATGATATTCTGGTGTATTCTCGCTCAAAGACAAACCACCAGGATCATTTGCGGACAGTGCTCCAGATTCTCAGAGACCGTCAGCTATATGCCAAGTTCTCTAAATGTGAATTTTGGCTTAATTCAGTAGCCTTTTTGGGGCATATCATGTCGGATGTTGGTATACAGGTAGATATACAGAAAATAGAATCAGTGAGAATATGGCCCAGACCTACCACTCCGACCAAGGTACGTAGTTTCCTGGGATTAGCAAGGTACTACAGGAGGTTTGTTGAAGGATTTTCCACCTTAGCAACACCTCTGACTAAACTAATGCAGAAGGCAGCAAAATTTCAGTGGATTGAGGCATGTGAGCAGAGCTTCTAGGAATTGAAAGACAGGTTAACATCAGCTCCAGTGTTAGCATTGCCAAGAGGTACGGAAGGTTATGTAGTTTATTGTGACGCTTCGGGTGTTAGGTTAGGATGTGTGTTGATACAGCATGATAAAGTAATTGCTTATGCTTCCGGACAACTGAGGAAACATGAAAAGAACTATCCTACCCATGACCTAGAATTGGCCGCAGTGATTCACGCCTTGAAGATATGGAGACATTACTTGTATGGCGTCCACGTGGATATTTTGACAGATCATAAGAGCCTACAGTATATCTTCACCCAGAAAGAGCTGAACTTGTGGCAGCGTCGCGTGTTAGAGCTGTTGAAAGACTATGATGTGAATATTCTGTATCACCCAGGAAGGGCCAATGTGGTGGCAGACGCCCTTAACCGTAAGTCTATGGGGAGTTTGGCATACTTACAGCCTGTGCAGCGGGAATTAGCCCAAGAATCGCATTAGTTAGCCAGTTTAGCCATTCGTGTAGCATAAATAGAGGACAACAGAGCGGTAATCAAGAACACCGCAGTGTCGTCTTTAGTTGTGGAAGTAAAGGAACGGCAGTGTGAAGATCCTAGCCTGGTTCATCTTAGAAACAGAGTTCAGCAAGGAGAGGTGACAGATTTTCAGATAACCGAGGATGGGGTATTGCGATATAAAGATCGCCTTTGTGTTCCAAATGTTGCAGGGCTTCGCTAGAAAATTATGGGCGAGGTACATTATGCCCGTTATTCTCTCCACCCAAGTTCGATGAAAATGTACCACAATATAAAAGAAATCTACTAGTGGCCAGGAATGAAGAAGGGTATAGCAGAATTCGTAGCTTAGTGTCCCAAATACCAGCAGGTAAAAGCTGAACATCAGAAACCAGGCGGACTGACTCAGGATATAGCTTGCCTCTATGGAAATGGGAAGCAGTAAATATGGATTTTGTAGCAGGATTACCCCGCACCAGACATAGATATGATTTGATCTGGGTGATTATTGATAGACTGACAAAATCAGCTCATTTCCTGCCAGTAAAGGCTACCTTTTCCGCCGAAGATTATGCTGAGCTGTATATCAGAGAAATAGTCAGATTGCACGGTGTTCCAGTGTCCATTATCTCAGACAGATGGGCAGGCAGAATGCACCATTCAAATGCTCGAGGATATGTTGCGAGCATGTGTGTTGGATTTTGGAGGTAGCTGGGATGAACATTTACCACTCATTGAGTTCACCTATAATAACAGTTACTATTCAGCTATTCAGATGGCGCCTTATGAGGCATTATACGGGCAAAAGTGCAGATCTTCAGTTGGTTGATTTGAGGTAGGAGAATCAACATTGATTGGGATAGATATCATTCATCAGTCAGAGGAAAAAGTAAAGCTTATCAGAGAATGTTTACTGACTGCTCAGAGCCGCCAGAAATCTTATGCTGACGTGCGGCGCAGAAACTTGGAATTTAATGTGGGTGATTTGGTGTTTCTGAAAGTTTTGCCGATGAAGGGTGTAATGAGATTTGGCAAGAATGTCAAGCTCAGCCCAAGGTTTTTTGGGACTTATCTGATTCACCGAAGAATAGGCCAAGTGGCATATGAGTTAGACTTACCTCCAGAGTTAGAATTTGTCCATCCAGTTTTCCATGTATCAATGTTGAGATAGTGCATAGGAGATCCCTCCAAAATTGTCCCAGTCCAAGATGTTTAGGTTACAGAGGAGTTGACCTATGAAGAAGTTCCAGTAGCCATACTAGACCGGTAGATCCACAAATTAAGAACTAAAGATGTTGCTTTTGTCAACGTGTTATGGTGTAACAGGAACCAAGAGGAAATGACTTGGGAAGCAGAAGAAGATATGAAAGCCAGATACCCTCAGTTATTTCATACTTAGTCAGCCAGAGGTATGTTGATATTGCTGTTTTATGAGTTGCTTTATATTCATGTGTATAAGTGAGATGTTGACTTCAGTTTATTATGAAACGAATGCTATAGTATTGGACTTTTCTGTGTTTAAGGATTTTTGAGATAGTCCATATTACATGGGAAACTCTGCCAAAATTTTTCCAGAATAAGTAGAACAAGTTAAAATTTCTGTAAACAGAAGTTAACATTCGAGGACAAATGTTCTTAAGGGGGGAAGGATGTTACACCCTGTAAGTTCTTGACACTTAGTTGGACTATTCGCATGTTGGTTAAGAGTTTTAGAATGCCATATGTGCGAGAAAAAGGCACGGGGAGAGACCGGACAAGCGCCAAGTCAGAGCGTCGCAAGGAAAATGCGACTTATAAATCGCATTCGACAAATGAGACTTATCAATCGCATTCGACAAATGAGACTTATCAATCGCATTTGACAAATGCGACTTAAAGAGGAGGGGTTCGGGCCCAAGTATATAAGCCTCCCACTTCGTTTTTAAGTTATATTTTAATTTTATTTCTAGTGAACAACCAGAGAATAGAGGAGTACAAAGGTTCAACATAAATTTCCTTCTGTTTACGTCGTCAAACGTAGCTCAAATTCAAATTAACTTCAGGTAGCGAAGTATTAAGCTGCAGGGAGCATTCCTACGGAGTTAGTTTCGTGAAATTCGGTCGACGAATCATGATCTCACTGAGCCAAGGTAAGTGGAATTGCTCCAAACTAGTGTTAATATACTCCCAGCATTAAAGTAAGTATTTCTCCCTTCTAGACTTTCGAGAAATTACGAGTTTTCGGCCGTTCTTCGATAAGTCGAAGAATAGATAGTAGGTATATCCATAAGTATGGTTTCTTTCAAAAATAATAGTAGAATTAATTCTATTCTTTCGTGAATATGAATACAGTTGGGAGAAATAGCTGAACATTAGCTGAGCTGCGCCAGTTAATCAGAAAGTCGCCAGGTGAGGTATGTAAAGCCAATTTCTTTCGGCAAGCTAGTAGTTCCAGTACAGCAAAATAGTACAAATTCCAGTAGAATGTTTCAGAAGGTGTATATTATATTCAATATGAGTTCAGTAAGTATGTTAGAATTATTATACAGTGTTCAACATGAAACTCAGTAAAACAGTATAATTCCCAGCAGAATATTCCAGAAATATTATTTCAAACTCAGTATATCTCAATATAAGATTTAGTATATTTCAGTATCTGATTCAGCATTTTCCAGTATCTGATTCAGTATATTTCAATATGAAATTTAGAACAGAATACCAGAATATAAATATTATTATCAGATTTAGTATATATATATATATATATATATATATATATATATATATATATATATATATATATATATATATATATATATATTACATGCGGTTATTGCTATCTGTGGAGACATGATTGTTTTGTGTTGGGCACCCTTAGAGCTTCCTTGACCGCCCCAGGGTTAATAGATGTGTCGACTCGCCCACCAGAGGGTGAGGATACATCGCTCTATGGAGTGGCATGTTGTCCGCCAGCGGACGAAGATGGCATGCAGATTCCCCATAGCAGGCGGATCAGCACTATATCACACCCCCTGTCAAGCGCTTGCGCCCGGGGTGCAGATTACAGTTTTCAGATTATAGATTTCAGATTTCAAATTTCAAATTTCAGGAGTCCTCCGGACTCAGATCCAGCTATAGTCAGGGGCCTAGCGGGCCCAATTTGCATACCCAGGGGGCCGGCGGGATGCTCATAGTTACTAGGTGGATGGTATGACCTGGGTAGGGGTATATAGATTGTGTGCTGGTTGGTACCTTACAGCTTATGGGGGCTAGTAAGGTTCTTGTATGCTATGTTGTGTTAGTTATTAATAGATAGAAAGTATACCACCGCGTTATCAAGTATGACTCTTACTCTCTTCAGTAAAGTTACGCTCTTTTCAGTCAGTCTCATCCCGTCTCCTATTATTTCAACATCTATCAATATTATTGTTTGGTTTTAGTTATTTTCAGTTATTGCTTGCATACTCAGTACCAGTGGTACTGACGCCTGTTTTGGAGCGTTGCATTACTTGCCTGCAGGTGCTCATAGACGAGGAGTAGATCCCTAGTAGTTCTAGCCGGCGTACAGAGTCTTCAGCTCCTGTCATCTGGAGCTTCACAGCTAAAGATTTACTTCCCTTTTTGTTTATACAGTATGGGTAGGCCGGGGCCCTGTCCTGACCATCTTATTATTATTAGAGGCTTGCTGATTGTATATTCCCTGTGGTTAGTTATACCGGTCGTGTGGGGTCATATGTATGTTTTAGTTTGCATGTGATGGCCGTGTGGGGCCTTGTTCAGTTGTCAGTTGGTGACCTTGTCGGGCACAGATCAGTTCAACACTTGATTATACTTTTCGGTGACAACTAGTTAGCATGGTTGCCTTGTCGGCCCGCATGGGTTCCCATATGTTCAATTGTTCTAGTTTGCTGTTATATTCCTACAGGTGGCTATAGGCCTAGTCGGCCGGAGGCTGTATTTACAACCGTTATATAGCCCGTTGTTTTCATAAATCCAGAATTAGAGCCATCCTGGCACCAAAAGTGCTTAGGTTCAGTGGTCCAGCAGTCCAGGTCCTAATAGGGCACCAGGTGCCAGTCATGCCTCACAAGGCGGGGCGTGACACCAACGATACAAGGAATAACCCACTGTGAGAAACAACAAGTCATTCTATCACTCATTGGTCCCCAGCTCAGAAGACCCTCTTCCAAGACCCCATGACTCAACCAATGAGTCATCGTTAGAAACAATGACTCATGGTGTGAGTCGTTGGTTGAGGACCCCAAAAACCCCTTCAGTGATGATGAGTGGAAACAACGACCCATTATATTCCATAATGAGTCGTTGTGACCACCTGACACAATGACTCGTTGGGTCCACCAATGAGTCATTGTGTCACCCGTTGCCAGACCTTTCAAGTTTTCTCGTCCAGTGACCATGGGAGGAACCAACGTCCCATTGGTTCATTCAATGATTCGTGGTATCCCCTATTTCCAGATCCACTAAACCTAGAATCGAGACAGTAGGACTAATGACTGGTCCCAACGAACCGTGGTTTCAACCAACGACTCATTGAATGACCCGTTGGTCCCTTGTCGACAGTTTTCCCAAATTTTTCTCTATGGATATTTTTGTAATTTTTCACCTTTTTAATCCTTAGTTAAAATTACACCATTTTTGGTTATTTTTAGGGAATTTAGAGGGGTAATCGATGATTACTTCACTCCTCTCATTCCCTCAGAAAATTCAGTTCGTAAAACTTCTCTCAGAAACACTCAGAGCAACAGCAAGGCTATTTAGTTTCTTCTCAGATTCTCAAGGGACTTCTCCAGAAATTCTTCATCAGGTATGTGGGAATTCAACAAGGGAATTGTTCTTCCCTTGAGTCCCCAAAACCCTCTTTAGATTTTCTATCAGTTATGGCCCTATGGTTTCGAAATGTAGAAGGATTCTAGAAAAAATTCTATATTTTCAAGTGGAATATTATTCATGATATTAGCTGCTATATTTTCCCAATTTCTAGACATTTTGCGGAACTAGCATCTCGTAGAATGATTTAGCCCTAGTTTCTAAATTCAGTAAATTAGAATCTTACATGTTGGATTAATTTTCCCTGTAGCTTGATTCTATTAGTTTTGGGATTCACATATTACTAGTTTATGTTAAAATCCCAGTCAGATGCATGTTAGTCCAGTCTCAGCTAGATTATTAGCATATTCAGTATTTTCCAGAAATGTTAGCTGATCAGTTTGACTACAGTAATTTCTCGAGGTGTCAGTGGTGCCTCCAAGGTATCATATTAGACTCGGATATCATATTTTAGTGGTTCTTTAGACGGTTATGACACTTCTAGATAAGCAACTCTGACCAGTCTTAGAACCCCCATCTTCATACTTCAGTTTATTCTTTAGGCAGTTACGACACTTCCAGATAAACAGCTCTGGCCAGTATTAGAACACCAGTTATAGAATCCGGACTGATAAGACTCTCAGGGTACTTCTAGATAGGTATTCCTGACTTAGTCTTGGGCCCTAGTTTTGAGCTATCAGCTTAGTAGTCAGTCTAGGACTATCCTGTGGGAGTAGGGCTTAGCACCGAGTGGACCGGGGTTCCAACATACCCATCTTCCTAGAACTACGTTTCCATCATAGGTTATTTTATTGGCCTTGTAGCTCCAACCTTGTGATCACCTAGATCATGTCTTTATACCCTGAAAAGGTATATTGGGTCCTACTGATTGAGTGTATACATCGGACTCCACGTCTAGCTCACGTGGTTATATGTCGGTTATAGACTCTCCCACTAGTCAGTGCAGTCTCAATTTAGCTCAGCTCAGAATGGTTTCAGTTTAGTCCATTCAGTACAGTTAGTTCAGATTCAGTATCGCAGATTTAGGGCATGTCTTTGACCATCATACAGGGTCATTTTGACCATTTCAGTTTATTTCAGTTTATTCAGTTTCAGAATCTTAGTTGGTCATTGCATGTCATTACAGTTCAGTTATTTATTCTATGTGTTATGTTTTCTTCTACTTACTCAGTACATTCAAAGTACTGATGCATACCTCATATTTTGTATCGTATTATGATACAGGCGCAGGTTCTCAGCCTCAACACTGCTAGTAGATCTTCTTAAGGTGATATCATCTGTACCAGTGGTGAGTCCTCATCTTTCAAGGACGATATTTATTTTTTTCAGTTATTTTCATTCAGTTAGACTTTAGTGTTAGCTAGGGGCTTGCCCTAGCAACTCATCAGTTGTAGATGGCTTTCAGACATAGATTTAGACTTTAGATGTATAAGCTTTTATTATTCAATTTTCTTAATGGTTTTATTATTTAAGATTCTTCTATGATTACTCAGATTACTAGTATTATGATAGATCATGGGTTGGCTTGGGGTTACATGTGACTCCAAACACCGTGTCATGTCCAAGGTATAGACTCGGGTCGTGACAATGAAGTTGAGTTGGAGTATTTTGGTTAGATCAGCTGTTCAAGCCTAGTATCAGCCTTCTTTCAAGGATGAATGATCCCAAAGGGGAGATAGCGTAATAACCCTTAAAAGTCCCTAAGATTAGATCCTAGATTGGAAGTAGAAACCAGAAAAAAGCTAAAATTTTTCTTAGCAAGAGTCTTAGTATGACTCATGACTATATAATATGAATCGTACAAAGAATCGTACTATAAGGATTAGAGACTTAGGAAAAAATCTACCCAAGAAACCACGACAACAACCTATGAATCGTACCAGGAAGGTACGAATCGTACTGAGGGCTCGTTGGATGAAGATCAGAGATTTGTCTAGGATAGGGTCCCTTACTACGAGACTCAGTACGAGTTGTAGTAAGGTGGTACGACTCATAGCTGGAGTCATGACCCCTGATGGACAGAAATCACAAACAGGTTTTTAAGGAAAATTTAGTAAATTCCTATGATTTTATCTCTTATTAGAATGTTTTGGGATTCCTAAAGGGGTTATTTAAGTATTCCTAAATCTTAAAATCCTAGTATTTTTATTACAATTTGGAATTCAACGATTCAAGCTCTCAAGTTCTTAAATAATCTAGGAAGTCTTCTTCTCCAAAGTGGGGTTCTTCAAACTAGAGTCTAAGGATTTAATTTTCCAGGTATGTAAGGCTAATCTAAGTGAGGAACTATGAGATTCCTCATGCCCTAAATTCATTGTTGAGATTGTTGAGCTTTAAGCTAGGGTTTATTATTTGATTCATGATTCTTATACCCTAGTCAATATATGCGAATTGCTTCTATTGAATTCTTCATATTGAGGTAATTCTTCATGTCTATTGATTATCATATTTTTTGATTGATTATTGATCATCCTCTCTTGGTTATTGGTTATTGATTGGCTGATTAATGAGTTTGTTCATGTTCTTATTCCTTGAACCCTAGTTTCATGAAAGTATGATTTGAAAGCAAGTGTTTTGGAACTAAATGCATTATTTTCATAAAAATTGAGCATATTTTCAAGAGGGTATGCATAAAGATGCTTTGAGCATAAAGATATGATTTTTAACATGATTTTCAAAAGCTTAAGTAAAGTCTTATTTTGAAAGTCAAGAGATGATTTTGATCTAAGGCTCACAAGTACAGTTTGAAAAGACGTTTTGGAGTCAAAATTCCCAGCATAGTTTTAAGCCATGTTTCGAGCCAAGGCTTAATCAGATTTTGAGAGAAAGGCTCGACAGATGGTTTTGAAACATTCATTATATGTCATAGATAAAGTGCTTTACAATGACGTTTCCAGTTTTGCCTCATTGAGGGCCTAGTTATATGAGCATATATTTTGGGTGAATTATGTAGCACCGAGTTGGGTGAATAGGTTCAGACAACCCCTAATCCCTACTACGTAGCCAATGTAGGATAGGATTGTACCATTGGTTTGGGCAACTCCTCAGATAAGTCCCTGGTAAGGGCTTCAGCTATGGATCCACAATTCAGTTTTCCTTAGCCCTGGCAAGACTTTGGATAGCCCTCCTCCATGTGGGCCATAAATGGGATCATCGTGCCCTTATTCATAACAGCTTTTGGTTATGAGAAACTCTCAATTTAATGATATACATTACTTGCATATGTATTTACAAATATTATTATCATGCATGAGTTTTATAGCATAAACTGTTTTACACATTGATCATACTATCATATTGTGTCGTATACATCACTCAGAGTTTAAGAGTACATTTTTAGTTATTATTTCATGTCATTGTTTTTCAGTTACGTTCTTCGAAAGAGACATTCTTACTAACTTAGTTTCATTAAGCTATTTTACATACCATACATTCCATGTACTGATGCTATTTGGCACTGCATGTTATTATGATACAGACTCAGGTAGACAGGATCAACAGTGGATGCTTCACTAGGACTTCATCTACATTTAACTTTTGGTGAGGCCTCCGACATTCAGAGTGTCACAGTTTTGATTTAGTGATTTTTATTTATTACAGATTGAGGTAGCGTGGGAGCCTTGTCCCGGAACCTATGTTCAGTTTTAAAGGCTTTATAGGTAGAGTTAGATATTGGGTCGATAATGTTACTTTCTAACATTTATTTCTTTTATAGAATAAATTCTCTTTTATTATGTCGAGCTTACTATGTTTCATCCTCCGCATTATTTATTGAGATCTAAGTTGATAGTATGCTAGGCCAATGGTTCACTTGGATCACGAAAGTGGTCTAAGTACCGGTCTTCGCTCTGGGTCTAGAATTGGGCCGTGACAGCCATAACACAAGAACTAGGAATTTTGACACACATAATCAGATTACAGATATGTTTATTCATATTCAAATCAAGAACATATAAGAAGATGAAGAAATAAGGAGTAATCTTAAGATGAATTGCTATGCCTCCATTTTTTTTGCCTTTCAAACTATTGATGTGCGAATTCTCTTCCACAAACCTCTCCACTCTCTTGAAAACTGACCAAAGGTCCTATTTATAGTATTGGAAAATACCTAAAAATCTCACTCGAAAATCGGTGTGTTTTTGGAAAAAATTCCAAATGGCAATCTGTGTTCACGGGGTGAGAACCGAAGCGAGGAGGGACCTCGTGATGGGTGTCGCTCCATGAGGCCTTTTTGAATCTCCATACTTATACATTTCTTCACCTTTTTTATGCATTTATCTTGCAAGGCGATCTCTAGAGAAAGGTTGGATTTCACTTTCAACTTCGATCCCGAGGCTCCTAAGGGATTCAACACTTGGTTGATTTACCTCTTCTTTCTTCTTATGTGCTGGCCTAACAAGCTCCAAAACAAAGTGTGGGATTTCTTTGAGCTGTGATCTACAAGGGACATCACATTTCCTTATACTTAGTCACTTTTTTGGAGTTTTTACCTACAAATTTAACATATCACATTCATTAGTTCAATAATGTAAGAATGAGTAACAATTAGGCGTATTTAGATTAATTTCTCTCAAAACAAGGAAGAAATATATGCAAAACATGACCACTAGATGTGTAAATATTCCTAACATCAATAACCAAAGGTTTTTCCTGACGAACTTCCAATAATCTATTTTGATCCGGAAATTGACTTTGGAATTGAATTCAAAGAACTAAAGGATGAATTGAAGAAACTTATTGACAAGGGATTTATTAGACCAAGTGTCTCTCCTTAGGGAGTACTTGTCTTATTTATCTTGAAGAAGGCCTGGTCATAGAGGATGGGTGTGATCATCGTCAGCTGAACAAGGTCACGATCAAGAATAAATACTCACTCCCAATAATTGATGACTTGGACGACCACCTTTAGGGCGTCATGTGTTTTTCCACATTTTATCTTAGGTTAGGGTACCATTAGTTGAAAGTTAAAGAGAAAGGTACTCTGAAGTCATCTTTCAAAACTAGATATAGGCATTTTGAATTTCTTCTGATGTCTTTTGGGTTGACAAATACACCAACAACCTTCATGGAACCAATGAATAGAGTCTTCAATCCCTATCTAGACATATTTGTAATTAAATTCATTAATGATATCTTAGTGTACTTGAGGAGTGAAGGGGAGCAAACAGATCACCTAAGAATAGTTTTGCAAGATGCTTCAAGATCGTGAACTATATGCTATATTTTCAAAATACAAATTCTGGATGAAGTCAATAACATTTTTAGGACGTGTGGTTTCCCATGAGGGTATCAAGGTAGATAACCAAAATATTGAAGTTGTAAAGAATTGGTCAAGGCCTACAACTCCAATGAATATCTAGAGTTTCTTGGGTTTAGTCAAATATTATAATAGATATTTAGGGGGATGTTCCTCTATTTCTGGTCTATTGACTAAATTAACCCAGAAAAAGACCAAGTTTCAATGGTTAGTTTCATATTAGAAAAGCATCCAAGAGTTCAAGATTAAGTTGACTACTGCACCAGTGTTGACTCTACCAGTGAGAACCGATGGGTTTGTAGTATATTATGATACTTCAACAATTGATCTCGAATGTGTTCTGTTGCAGCATAAAAAAAATAGTAGCTTATGCTTCCAAACAACTCAAGAATCATGAAAACAACTATCCAACCCATGATTTGGAGTTGGAAGATGTGGTATTTGCGCTCAAAATTTAGTGTCACTATCTTTATGGAGTTCACATTGAGATCTTGACAAATCATAAAAGCCACCATATATTTTCAAGAAGAGGGAATTGAACCTCAAAAATGAGATGGCTTGTGTTACTAAAAAATATGACATCAATATTCTTTATCACCTAGGGAAGGCTAATATTGTAGTCAATGCTCTTAGATGACTCTCCTGGAAAGTTTGGCTCATGTTGAAGAATGCAATAAAGATTTGAAGAAAGATATTAGTCGATTAGCAATCCAAGGTATCCCACTCTTGGAATCTAAGGATGGTAGTGCGGCTATTCAGAGCAGGACCTAAATCTAGTAACAAAAGTAAAGGAGAAACATTTTAGTGATCCTTTTATGAAAGGAGTTCACAAGAATAAGATGATATCTTTCAAACAAGGAGAGATAGTACTTTAAGATACCCAAATAGGTTATTTCCCCCAAATATAGATGAGATCCGAGAGAGAATTATGGTAGAGATGCACAGTTAAAGATATTCTATCAATCCAAATTTTATGAAAAATGTATCATAACCTTAAAGAGGTTTATTTGTAGAATCATATGAAGAAGAATGTTGTGGATTTTGTGGCTAGGTGTCTTAGCTACCAGTAGCTAAAAGCCGAGCATTAGAGGCCCGATGTGTTAGCACAACATAAAAATATTCCCAAGTAGAAATGGAAGATGATAAATATGGACTTCATGATAGTTTTTCCTTGCTCATTTTTGAAATATAATTCGATTTGGATGAATGTAGATTGACTCACTAAGTCAGTGCACCTTTTGGCCATTAAAACCACTCATTCAAAATAAGATTAAGCAGATGTACATCTAGGAGATTGTTTGATTGAATGGGACCCTAATGTTTATTATATCTGATCAAGGCACTTAGTTCATAGTGAACATATGGAAGTCCTTCCAGAAAGTATTAGGTACCAAAGTTAATTTTAGTGCTACTTTCAATCTTCAAACTAACGGTTAGGTAAAGAGTACAATTCAGACACTTGAAGATATCTCAAGAGAATATATTATTTAATTCAAAGGTACTTGGATGATCATTTGTCTATCATAGAGTTTTCTTATAACAACATCTATCAAACTAGTATCAAGATGGCACTGTTTGAAGCCATGTATAGATAAAGGTATAGATTTCCTATTAGATAGTTCAAAGTTGGTAGGGAAGAACTATTAGGACTAGACTTGGTCTATTAGCTATGGACAAAATTAAGATAATCTAGGAGTGGTTGAAAATGGCTCAGGGTTGCCAGAAGTCCTTTTCAGATATATGACATAGAGATTTTTCATTCAATGTTGATGATTAGTGCTCTTAAAAGTTTTTCCTATAAAGAGTGTCATGCGATTCAGAAGAAAGGAAAAACTCGATCACAAATACATTGGTTCGTACAGAATCTTATGAAGGATTGGAAAAGTATCCTATGTGCTAGAATTTCCATCAGAACTAACCTCGATACATCCGATCTATTATGTGTCCATATTGAGAAAATGTGTATGAGATCAATTCCTAGTTATCCCAATCAAAAACATTGGAATTAAATAAATATTGCCTTATGAAAAAGTCTCAGTAGCTATCCTTGATCTCCAAGTTTGCAAGTCGAGGGAAAAGGAAGTATCATCCATGAAAGTGCTATGGAGGAACAAAAATATTGAAGAGGATACATGGGAAGCCAAAGATGATATGAAATCAAAGTATCCTCACCTATTCCTTGAAGAAGAAGACAATGAGTAAGGTAAACATTTTATCCTTACTCCATGTTTCAAGTATTCATGTTTGATGTTAAGTTATTTATGTTCAATATAATCATGCAAAATGTTATTCTACTCATGTTCAATGAACCTTTACAATGTCCATGATTAAGTCTTAACCTCTCATACAATTTGTGCCTACAATCCTTTCTCTCAAAAATCATATGTATTCCCCTCATGATGATTATGTTGATGCTGATGAATAAAAACGAAAGGTGCATTGTGGAAGAATTTCCATTTCTTGTATTGGAAGGCCAAGAGGAGTCGTGTTCAGGTATTTTTATGTTACTCCAATTATGATGCCATGTGAAAATTTATTATATGTTTCTAGTTAGCTGGTAGACAATTGGGATATTTGAGATAGTCTTATTTACAAAGAAAACTATGCCAAAATTCCTTCTAACCATGACAATCAGTTGAGGATGAATAATCCCAAGAGATAGATATTATAACATCTCATACCTTTTGACTAAGGTTTGATCCATCGAATATGAGTAACGTGCCTTAAACTATGAGTATACAATCATACCTATCTAAGCTATAATTTTGTTATGTTTTGTTGTTGTGAAAGTATGGGGTTCTTAAAGAGTTGGGAGAATTGGTTTTAAAATTTCTGGGTCTAGGTACGGACTGTACAAATTCCTGTGGACCGTACATCTCATCTACAACCACTGCATCGAACTTATAGACTGTACATTTGATATACGGTCCATACATGGAGCAACATAGGGATACTATTATGGATTCTTCAGTGAATCTTAGTATGAGAAGTATGTCGGACTATAATAGTAACATATACATCATACATTGATTCCTAGATGGAGGACCCCTAATATTGAGCTACTGTTTAAGACAAGGTTCTCATGTATTTCCAAAATAGGGTTGTAAATGCCACTTATGGTCATATATGGCACCATAAGGGAGTCTTTGAAATACATAAGGAACCTAGGCATGGCTCACATACCAACCATAAGTGAAAAGTATGACTGTATCAAGTACCATATGTGAAGGCTTCATATTTTTTGATGCCCAGTTACGACCATGGCCTATGATTGTAAAACCTATATACGGGTCTTACCTAGGACCGTACTTAAAATTTGTCCCAAAATAAGGCCACTATTTAAGAATTATGTGTCCATGTATAGTCCACATAAAGACCGTAAATGAAATCCAAAGACCATACAAGGAGCCCTACGCGATCATAAGTGGTCGACAAAGACTCTATTCAAACATATTTTTATGGAGTTTTAGTCCTAGAATGACATTTTTCAATCCTTCACTTCCTTCCACACCTAGGAAAGTTTATTTCATAAATTTTTAAATATTTCTAATGAGTATATCAGGATTCCTAACGAAATTCTACTCCATAAACTTAGGGTTCTCAAGAAACCCTTCTGAAGAGTTGAAGAATGAAAGAGTTCTTTAAATGTTTGGATTTTCATGATTAATTTGGAGTGATAAAAGTATGTAAGGTTAATCTTTTTATACGGGAATATTGTTGTTCTTCCCCACACTACATTTCTTCAAACCCTATGATTTCTCCAACATGAGATAATTAGGATTTAAATATGAAAGCTTACATATTCTTCCTTTTAATTCATTATGAACTTCATAATCCCTTCTGATATTCCTAAATTCTCATGATATTCCTATTATATGAGTCGCATTGTTCTTACTTTGGAAATATGATAAAAGATGATTTATGAGTTTTCTTCAAAAGTGTTACACCCCAAATCGGGGAGGCATGATTGGCGCCCTGTGCCACACCTGACTGAGCACACACTACCACCAAAACTATTGAAACCATAGGCTAGAACCGTCCAGGTTCAGAAACCCGAAAACAAATAATATAACCAGAAAAAATATAAACAATGATAAAATAGATATACACTAAGGTCGACAAGGCTTACGAACAACAAATATATACAAGGGCCAACAAGGCCTAGCATAACACTACAATCCAGCTGGTATAGTCTACGAGCCTCTACAAAATTTAACAAATTTATACTGATCGGGAGAGGTTACCGAACTACCTAATATGAACATAAAACCTCAAAAGGAAACTCCGAACAAGCTGGAATTTACCGATAACCAAGAACCAAACTCAGCCATGGGGACCTCGATCTGACTGACGATCAAAACCTGCAGGCATAAATGTAGCGCCCTAACTAAGGCGTCAGTATACAATGTAGTTAGTACGTAAGGCTACGATAGAGTATGACTTTAGAGATAACCAACAACTTTCAAAAGGCATGAAAATAACCTTTGGAACATAAGTATGCAGAGGGTGACAACAACATGCTAAACCTATATATTTGGACCGTATACGAGGTTCCAAACAATAACATAATACTGTCGCTCTAAACAGCTCCTATGAAAAACTCCAACCTAAGTAGGAACCAATACATCTTAAGCAATGAAAATATAAGCACATACATTAGCAATAATATCAATAAGTACTGCTGGAACATCTCTCGATTGTGCGTAGTCAATCAAGCTCAATCCAACTAGGAGAACCAATTGCAATACTAGGAAGGCTCTGACATGCCGAAACAACTCTCGAATCATGTCTTATCTCAACACCATGGAGGAAACATCAACCCCATAGGTCACTTTACCCCTCGAGCTTAACCTCTAGCCTAAACCACTCTTGTGTGTCGGGTATCCAAAAGCCTCAAGGCACCAGTTAGAATATACAAACAAAGCCAAGGGAATACACAATCAATTTTCACATACAATACCATACTTGAAGGAAGTCAAGTCCTTAAGAAACAACCAAGATACACGAAGATATCGATAACAAAGGTTCTATGGAAATCATACTGAAAGACGAAAGAAACAACCTTAACATACCTCGAATCCAATGAATTCGAACTAAGACAAATCACAAGCCACCAATACATTAACATACTATCTCAAATTAGTTCCCATACCATCAGCATGCATCTACAAGGATGCAACAAGAAGGCAAGACGATTGAAGCTCAATCTATAAAATTTCTGCATATTAACTGATGGAAACTTAACAAAATGACGACCTACCGATATCTACGAATAAACAACAACAATATATAACTAAAAATAAAAATAAAGGAAACTTACCAAGATGATTTACTCTAAATAGACCTGATGTGCAACGATTTTAACTTTCAATGCTTAAAACATAGGAAAATTTCTTGGTCTTAGGTATTTTTATGCAAATATGAGGTTCTTTTACTTTATTTTCAGGAAAAGAAGGTTCGGGAGTTGGATTTTAGAAAAGGAGATGAAAAGTGCAGAAAATGGCTTATTGCAGGTCTCGGTACAAGTCGTACTTACCACTCGTAACTGAACTTTAGAGAAAATTGCACAAGTGCAGAGCCAACATACAATTGACACTACGTGTTGTACCATCTAGGTACGAGAGGATGGCATATATATAGCATATTATTGAGCATAAACTAAGCGGAGAGAAATACTAAACATAACATCAGCGAAAGTCTAAATACTATAATGCATAAATATAAATAATGAGTCAACAACGCGGTTGTATCTAATATATAATTGCCTAAAGAGCCTCTAATCATACAATGAGCTAATGGACAATATCCCAAATAACTCTGGTAAAGTCTGAAACATGAAGGAAATAATGCAACATAAGCAAAAAAGATGTCCTTGGATGATGAGGACTCACCAACGCTGAGACTGGACTGAGTTGGAGCGGGAGCGGTGCTAATGTCGATGTTGAGTCTGTTCACCTGAACCTATTTCATGAGATCATATAACTTAGAAGTATGAAGTACTCAGTACTTTAAATGTACTGAGTATGTAAGATAGTAAAACATAATAGTAAAATGGTAAGATAAGATCATAAGTATGGGTTAAGCTTAAATCATGAGTTTTGAATCATAAAGTATGTATAGTGGCTCTGGGTTTTCAAAATTGAATCATAAAGCTGATTATGACTGAATTCATAAGTAAAACCTCATAAAACGTATATTGAGCCAAGATATCATAGTTGTAAAGTCATATGTCATGAACATAAGCATATATAAAAATTAAAGAACAATGGGAGATTCTTACAACCGACATACTCCATGTGACTACACATGGAGCCCAACTTGTAAACCTAGCTAGGAGGTGTTTCCATACCTTTCCAAGAGGATAGACTATGAAGGCATTATAGCATTCATGGGTGGACCATTCGGGAATGGGAGACACTCTCATGGAGGACCCTATCATGTCTATAGTAGCATGTAGTTCTGAGACCTGGGTATGCAGGAATCCTAACCTACTCGGCGTTAAATGCAACTCCCATAATATATATAGTGCTTATATCATAATCATGAATATAGGTTTTATATGGTATAGTTTAAATCATGAAATTCATAATATCTTAACATACCTAAACTAGCAATGAAAGCAATGCCGACTAGCGTCCATGGTACATAAGCTTGAGATTCATGAAAATCATAAATAATTGAGTAGAAACATCATAACTTGAAAATAATAGGTTCATAAGAGATATTTGTATAAAACATGCATTCATAATCATAAAACATGAATTGAATCATAAGAGACTTGAATTCATAAGAGATCATAAGAGATTTTATGAGAGTTAGGTCTAACCCTAGAATTTCACAAAATCATGCTTGGAGACTTGAAGTCACGAATTAGAGATGAAATTAGGCATGAGGGTGGAAGAAATCCTCCATTCATGACCCTACATACCTAGTCTTGATGGAAGTCTTGCTTAGAATTGAGACCCAATAGAAATTTAAATGAAGAAGATGAAGAACCCTAGCTTGCCTTTGAGAGTTTGATTTCCCAACTATAGTGTTTTGAAGAGAGTGAGGGTTTAGTCTTAGTTTAACGTTTCTAATCATACCTTTGGGAAGCTTAAAATGACATTAGTTAGGAGTTAAAAGCATAAAATTTTACCAAAATACCCCTGAACTGCCGAATTTAAACTTGAAACTAGCAGAACCAATGACCAAATGCACGGTTCGATGGTCTATACAATGTCCAGTTGGATCCACTTGTTGCTTCCTACTCTACCTTGGAATCATTCTTTGAACCTACTCCAACGACTAGAAATAATGATTGGTACAATCAAACAATGGGTCATACAATCCCCCGCTGGTTCTAGGCAATTGTTTATATTTTCAGAAATTCAATACCACAGGGCACAACCAACGACTTGTTTGTTCTTAGAAAGAGTTGTCTTGATGGTCACCGTATGTCTAATAATGCTCAAATTACACCTCATTTGGAAGTATGAAGCGGACTTTTTCAATAAAGAACCCAACTAGAGTTTGGGGTCAATCCCACAGGGAATATGGAAGAGCTAGACTAAAGCCGGTATGTGAACTTGTTAGGTAGTTACTCCAAATAGGGATTTTCCAAAGAAAACAATAACTAAAAACACAGTTAAAACTTTAGTTGAAATCAAGAATTAAGGATAACTAGGGTTTTGTGTTCCCCATGGGTTCATAACTGCTTTGGGTATACATATGTGATCATCACCAATGTTTACTTGTAGAGCTGATAACTTAGGTTCATTCAAAGGATTGGTTCGTCCCTATTGAATGACTATACTCAATCACTAGGTCAGGTCTCATAAGAGATTTCAAATTAACTTTTATCACTATGTCCCATTTAACTATCCTGCAACCACAGCTCAAGTTAATACAATTATCATCATGATCAAGGCTTTGTTATAATTCTCTTTTTCTAATCTATACCTCTCTAGGCTCAAGAAAGTAAAGAATTCGGGCATGTCCTAATGTTGTACACCGTTAAGAAATGTTTAAGCATGAAGAGAATACAATACAAGTGTTTTGCATTAGTTTTGAATCACTTTTATGTAACCCTGGCTTGTTAATCCACCATGGCTCCCACAACCCTAGCTATGGAGGTTTTAGCCTCTCATAGTTGCAAGATTGTGATTTGCATTCATATTTAAATAAATAAATCAATACTTAAAATTATGGATAAGAGAGAAACTTCTTTGTATTAATCAACAAAATCCTCAAAAACAATATGAAGATCAAAATAAAACCAATAAAAGGTTGATCACACATTTGAATAACTCAATTCTCACATCTAAGTCTCCCTAACTTCATTGCTAATCAATTCTGATCACTCATGATCACCTCTCTCTCTATATATATAAAAAAAATAAAACATAAAACGTATTTATACAGACATAAAAATCCTTTTCCTAGGCTAACAGGGTGTATTTCAATAACTAAAGCCGCCTGAGTCTCGACAATGACGTGTAGCAAGTAGGTACGGGTCATACCTGCTTCTCGTTTATCATGGGCTAGCTAAAATTTGGCTAAGTATTGGACCTTGGTATGACTCATATGTGCTTCCTACTAGTCGTACTGAGCTTCCGTGAATTGACTCTGAGACTTTGAAATTTTTCTGAAGTTCATCACGAATGCTTTGGTACGACTCATACCTTGCTGTCACAACTCATACTGTCTATCCGTAGAAGGAGTCAGCCTCTTGAGCAAATCTTCTGAATCTTCCCACGACTTCTTCACTACGGCCTGTACAAGCTTTGTACGACTCGTACTGAGAGTCGTAGGATACACCTCTTCATCCTTAGCCTTTTGAAACTTCTCACGACCAGCAGTACGACTCGTAGCATCTTCCTATGGCTCGTATTGAGGAATATGAGTTAAGCCTATTTTCTACACTTTCAAGCTATCTTTTGCATATTTTTTCTCCAATGCCTATTTATCCTGTAACCAAAGACAAAGTGCCTTATATCTATATAAATATACCTAAGTCCATGCTATTTTCTTAGTTTTGAGCGTCGAAAGTGCTGTAAACTCACAACACATCAACACCCTCAACTTAAGACTTTTGCATGTTGTCAGGCAAAGAAAAAGAAAAACTAAATACGATGCTCAACTAGAAAACAAACCTAGGATACTATAGCCAATACTAAACAAAACTTGCACTATACAATCAACAATTTTCTAACCCTTTTTCATGAACCAACATCAGCTAATTTACCACAAGAAACCACAAAACATGATAAATAGGGATTAAGACATGTCATCTAGCTATCAACAGGCAATCAAGTCATCACCAATATTTTTCACACTGACCAATGGTAAAAGTAAATATAATCCATGTACCCTCACAACAAATGACGTCCCCACTCACATATATAGTGCCAAATATTGCATGGGACTAAACAAGCAAGATTCTCACTCTCACAAAGAAGTTTCAAATATTATGCATCAGATACCATAGAGTTGCCCTTATTTTCTCTGCTTCGATTTATCAGATGGTCGGATTAGGATCACTATGGGACTTGTTGTGGCTTGTAATGTAGGTTGTAGGGCTGGACATGATAAATATGAAAGATTTTATAAGTGACTATCCCTTCCTTGGCACTACATACATTGGCTACACCATTCACCTATTTCACCCTTTATGCTTTTCATTCCTTTTCTTCCATTTTCACCTCTTTTATGTACATTTGTATGGGTGTGGTGTATTTTCAACTTTTTCCAACATTTTTTCTTTTGAATTTTCTTTTTCAAGATTTTCAACTTTTTTCATCTCTTTATTTTTTTTCTCTTCACACCACACCTCATTTTTAACCTTTTTTCTTTTCTCTCCCCTTTTCTCGTTTCCATCACTTATGCACCCCTACTCTAGCCACCTCCAACTTAGGCATTTTGCTTATGTTGAGGTTCACAATATCCAAGGAAGGACCAGGGCCAAAACAGGTTCATTATAAAGAAATGGGTATGGTTAATCGGTGAATCAAAGAAAAATAGTCTATTAAAGGCTCAAAATTGGGATCAAGGGAATCATATGATTTTGGTAGGGTTATTTAGGCTAAAAGTGAGTTTAAACAAAAATGGGCTATGATCATATCCTAACCAACCATCCTTAGCCTATGCAAATACCAACCAGGTAAGTTCTAGATCTTTAACACAATACTGAACTAAGTACTACACCTCATTCACTCATGGTACATGACTTATATTCACCTCACTTGTTTGGTTTATACATGGCTTAACAAGACTCCTCATGCTAATAAACTAAATGACATCAAAAGATCCACAGAAATCATGCATGCAGTCACAAATACATAGCTAATGCATTAAAAAGTTTTAAGCAGGGTCAATTTTTTTCAAAAATCAAAACTAGTGCATTTTCATTGGCTGAGTACTCCTATGTTATTTTCTAATTAAACAAAAATGACAAAATAAGAAATAAAATCCTAAACATGCCAATTCTATTACATAGCATGTCAGGGGGAAAAGAAACACGACAAGAAAAACCCTCGGAAGAATCAAAAATTCCAAAGATCACAAGTACACCCCCTCCCTTTTTTGAAAATTAAGCTTCGTCTGCAAAGCATGGATTATAAGATCATAGGGAAGGGAACATACCTATGGCGCTCGAGGCCCTCCTGTCGTCTAGCGAAGGAGGTACCTCCACTATAATCGTGGCGCTAGCGGTGGCCGACGCACTCAATGAAGTATCCACAGGGGGAGTGGTTACCCCCTCAGTAGTTTTGGCCACTTCTACGGCCACAGTGTCAATCTGGGCAGAAGGTGACTCACCCGAAGGGTCACGACCACTAGCAAGATCGGGCTGAGTCATGGTGGAGCTGCCTACTCCTCTAGCTCGCTCCTGCAGATCTGACATATGTGCGTGTCATGAGTCTGCAGGATCTCTACCCTGACCCACTTGCATTCTTTCCTTTCCTTCTTCCTCTTCTTCCTCAAAATCTTCTCCCCAACATCCTCAGCAACTCTTTTCTTTCCCTTATCTTCAGCAGCTACTGTCAGCTCCCAATAAGCTGTCAAGTCAATCTCCTCATCAAGATCTGCATCTAGGTCTGGAAGAGTAGGGGCTGTTATGACTGCCGATTGTCGTGATGACAACTCGGCTACTTGGCTCCGAAGAACCCCAAACTCCTTACGGAGACTGCTGGTGTCTGTCTACTCCGCCATCCGCTCATTAAATCGGCTCTCAAATCCAGCCAAGCGATCATGTAATGCCTGAGCTATTGTATCTATCTCCATCTTGACCCATGTTTTTAAATTTTCCATCATAGCTTGAATTTTTCATTCAGACATGGTCAACCGTTTAGCTAGTTTCTGGAGAAAGTCATGAGGCACCAAAATATGCCCTACTGGACTTTGAGTCTGTAGGATAGGATGTGGTGTAGCTGAAGTGTTAGGAGCTAACTCTGAATGACCAACATCTGTAGCCGGTGTCTCGCTCTTCTCCTGTAAGGTGGGAACATTCACATGTGCGACCCCTGCTAGCTGGACCGATGGAATTGCGGTGGGTATTCTAGCTCGGCTTACAAGGTTCATCTCATCCCGGATAAGGCCGATGTCTGCAATCCTCTGGCCTCTGATTAGCCGCTCCTCACTCCGTCGTGTTAGCTCTCCTGCCTCTGTGCATAGCCTGAATACAAGACTCAGGAATGGGATGGTAGTGTTCACTCTCACCGCCCAGTCTCGTATCTCCTCTACGATGATCCTCGGGATGTTGATAGGATAACAGGACATGAGGCATGCCACCAAAGCTACTTTGTTTGTACTCAATGTGTTGTCGTTGACCATGGTTGCTAACTGGTGGCGTACTAGTGTCCAGCAGGCTTTTTCTATGAAGTTGAGCGAGTTCTTCGTCACCTGCTTCCCACCAGTAACCCATTCAGCTTCATCCTTATTTTCAGCAATTACACCTGCCAACCATTGCAGCTGCCTCTGCCTTTCCTGCAAGCCCAAATTCTTGATTTGCTTCATTGCCTCCACCCTGTAGTCATACTTAGGCATCATACGTGTAGGCACAAACTGTGGTCCATAGAGAACCTGAGAGATGGTCTGCTCTAATATGTCTTCCTCTCGTCCTCGGACCATCAAACTTTCCAATCGGGGCTGGTCTTTTATTTTCTGCCCCTCCTTTTCCTTTTGCTCCATGGTGGACAAATAGTTGGCATAAAACTCCCAAACCAATTTTACTATATACTGAGCTAGAGTCTTGGCCTTCCACTCGAAACCATAGAAGCTGAATATCCACTTCATCTCCTCAACTTCATTCAGTGAGTTTGTGAGGATCCACGGTTCTTCTTGGATGCTCTGCCTTGGCTATATCTTGGCGGTGAGAGAAATGCCTTGGTCATAGATTTCTCTAACTCCCGGCACTCTCCACCAGACTGTGCGGTTCTCTCTAGATGGGGTTTGTACTTGTGCAGCATTAGGATCCTCCTCTTTTGATTCATCACTGCCACTTGCCTCACCTGATTGGGTCTCCTCAGACCCTTCTTCTGCATTTGAGTCATTCTTGACTCCTGATTACCTCCTCTAGCTCCCTCCTCAGACTGGGGAGCTTGGGCAGATATGGCAGTGGCTTCTTTGTCTTGTGCTCTTGTTTTTGCCCTAGTGGTTCTGGTTCTGTCAGTATCTAAAGTATCTACCTGGTAATCCTCAACCGAACCACTAGGGGAGTTTCCTTCTTGCCCAGCCTCGGACTCGGATATTTCATTAATTAATGCTCTCAGTGCTATTACTTTGGATGGTTTCGCTTCATTGTCATTGTTCTTGTAGAGAAGAACGTTAGAATTCCATATTTGAGAAAAAAGAACAAGAAGAGAACATTTTCAGATTCTTAACACAGGTCGACAGTACGGATCGTACCCTAAAGGTACGACTTATATGAAGGCCTAGAAACTCTGTATGCATGTTATGGCTCATGGGTACGACCCGTACCTTGAGTCATCTGATGAAGCCCCAACAATACCATTTCCTCTGTATTTTTTGATGACTCGAGGTACGACCTATAGGTAGATTCCACGAGTCGTAGGAAGGACTCTTTTGCCTATTCAATTGGGTATGAATGCTCAGTACGACTTATAGTGACAAACTCCGAACAGTACTGTGTTTCATACCACTTTCTTGGCTTATTCAGTTTTTGTTTAGTTTGTAGGGATTCTTTTTTTTTCACAATTTTGGGTACTCAGATTTTCCCAAGTCTAGGCATATCATTCAACCAACTAACCACTACTCATCCCTCCCCTTTTTAATCATTATTCGTAACTCAACTTTGAAAGGCGTCAATTCACAATTTTAACCCAACAAAAAAATATAATGCTTTCCCAATCATTCATGGTTTGATAACATCCCTGATCATTGTATTTTTGAGATTTTTTGAGCAAAGGCCACTACTCACAGGGGTTCTGATAGTGATAACTTCAAGCAAGTTAAAATTTTCGATATTCAATGCATTACTTACTTGTTGCTTCTTTCTTCTAGTGGTAATCACAAATTTGGGTTGAGACATACTTAATTTGAGCAAGGAATTGCTCGTAGATTCTTTGTTCTTGAGTTACGGGTGTGAGCGATTCGTAGGTAAGGTTTGTAGTTTTGTTTTTTTTGCATGGGAAGAAGGGTTGTGTGAGGTTTTTGGTTTATAATAGGAGAAGGTCAGATGTGAAAACCTGGGAGAGTTGGGTAATTTTTAAAATTTGACTCGTCACGACTCGTACCATGAGTCGTAGGAAGGATGTATGACTCGTCTGTTGGACCCGTAAGTCAGAGTTTTGAAAACTTACCTGGGGACCTACAAGTACATCCTATGACTCATACCAGGTGGGTACAGTTCGTATGATGACTCGTAGGTCGTTACTTTTGAATTACATCTCTAAACCTCACCACGCCTCCTGCTACGACTCATAGAATGCTATAACGAGTTGTACTGAGAGCCGTAGCAGCTTCTTTTTCAGCAGTTTTTCTGCCTCCAACTTTTGTTTTCCATGCACACTGAGCACACATTAGTTCAATAACTTGGGTTTCCTCCCAAGAAGTGATTGATTTAATATCGCGACACGATGCAGGTGGCCTGGTTACTCAGACTTCACCAAGCCACCATTTGGGTTGCCTCCCAAGAAGCACCTCATTTAACGTCGCGACACGATGCAAGTCTCGTGACTACTATGAATTCTTCAAGTGATTCATATTCATCCTCTAGTGCCGAAATTACACTATATTCCTTGGGTTGCTATATTTTCTGGCAGATGTTGAAAGTGACCTCTTCTTTGTTTAGTCTAAACTTCAGCTGGCCAGCCTCCACATGTACTAAGGCCCTCCCAGTCGCAAGGAATGGTTGCCTCAAAATGATGGGGACCTCATAATCAACCTCGCAATCCAAAATCACAAAGTCTGCTGGGAATATGAATTTGTCCACCTTGACTAGTACATCGAACAGGATCCCACTGGCTTTTTCAGAGTTTTGTTGGCCATTAGTAGCAGCATTGTTGTCGGTGTGGGGGCTCCTAAGCCTAATTTCTTGAATACCATCAAGAGCATCAGGTTGATGCTTGCTCCAGATCACAAAGTTCCCTTGCGAACTCAACATTGCTTATGGTGACGGTATAGTGAAAGCACTTGGGTCTTTCTTCTTTTGAGCTAGGACCCGTGTAGCTATGGCACTATAGTGATGTACATTGTCCACCAGCTCATAGCTTACGGACCTCTTCTTCATCACCAAGTCCTTCATAAATTTAGCATATTTCGGCATTTGCTCCAATGCCTCTACCAATGGTATGCTCACATATAGTTGCTTAAGCATCGAAAGGAATTTCTAAAACTTACCACTTTCTGCCTTTTTCTTCATTCTTTGAGGGAACGGTGGCGGTGGTCGCAGGATAGCTCTATGCACTTGAGTTGCTCCTTTATCAATGACAGGTTCTTTCTCCTCTATCTGGGCCTCTATCAACTTAACACTCTCCATCTCATTACTCTTATCACTTTCCTCAATAATGCTCTCTTTCTTCCGTTCAACTACAACCGAAAAAATGGTGTCAACTGTAGTCTTACCACTCCTAGTCATCACCGCCATGCAGTGGCCATCATTCTTTGGGTTCTGGACGATGTTGCTAGGCAGTGTACCCTTTTCTTTAGGGTTTAGTGATGCTGACAGTTGCCCAAGATGCTTCTCAATTTTCTTGATGGTTGTTGCATGAGATTCCATTCTCTGAGCTATACTAGATATGTCACCACGGATCTCCTTCAATTGCTCATCAGTGGACCTCACCTTCTTTGGCATCTCGGCCATCATCTCTCTAACTTTGATTGCACTGCCTCCCCCTATCGTGCATTGGGAGGCACATAAACTATAGCTCGGTCATTGCGGTAACCATCATTTCTTTTCCATTCTCCATCGTGCTCACGACCATGGCTCCTATCTCTATACCCTTTTCGGTTGTAGTTGTCTCTATATTGGTTTTGACCTTGGTTTCCAGAACCTTGGCACCAATTGTATTGTCCAGATGCTTGGGCGTTGGCTCGAAAACCCGCCACTTGATTATCCAGGAAATTTGCCTCTTCCTCATAATTAGAGTGATCAGCTCCCGACTCCATTCCTTGTGTCGCCACTGCATTTACCTTTTTGGCTCCTGCTCCTATGATGTTCTTTGTAAGCAAATCCAATGATGTGCACATGTGAGCCAACTCTTGATTGCATTCTTTTTCCTTCCTACGTTGGTCTGCAGTCAAACCAACAACATATATACCGATCGCTGCATCAGCCTCCCTTGTATGCCATGCCCTGTTTGTCTTAGTCACCCTGTCAAGGATTGTAGCAGCTTGCTCCTAGGTGTGACTCATCAATGCTCCTCCTGCCACCATGTCTGCAACAACTTTTGTGCTATTATTTAAAGACTTGTAAAAAATGTCCAACAAACAGTCATCTGGGATTTTATGGTTCGGGCACTTTGTCAACTTCTTCTTGAACCTTAGCCAGGTTTCATGAAGTGCCTCTATCTTGAATTGTCAGAAATTTTAGATCTCATCCTTTAGCTGCAACATTCCGGAGGGGGGAAAGAATCTCTCCAATAAGACCTATTTGAGTTCCCTCCAGTTAGTTATGGAGTTTGGGCAACTCCGAAAACCATAAAGTGGCTTCCCCTGATAGAGAGGGGGGGAAAAGTCTGAGCCGAATGGAATCTTGGCTAACTCCAGGAAACCTTCACGCCTTGCATATTCCTATGAAGTTCATCAAGTGAAGGTTGGCGTCATCCACCGCGTGACCACTAAACACCCCTTTCGTGTTTAACAATTGAATCATAGTGCTCGTGATATCAAATTTGGCTCCAGTGGGCAGTGGTGGTGGCACAATTGCTCTAGTTGACCCAACTTCATTAATGTCTAGGTCCTCATCATTAAAGAACTGAGGGGAAAGTTCGTAACCTCTGTTTCCCCTTCCATGTCGACCAGCATTAATACCTCTTCTCTGACATCTTCCACATCATGAAGTGCAGCTTGCCAAGCTAGCTCTACTTTCCTGGCTTCTTCAGGTATGCGGGCATCTCTTTGATCTTGGTTCTCCATCATGTGCAGTGTTCATTCAATTTCTAGGTTCAACGAAATCAGGGGATCTCCACTACTCCGAGTGCTTGTCCATTCATCAAAAATTAGCCTGTGGGCATCAAAAACAAAAAGAAAACATAATTAAGGAAATAACTACCAAAAAAGTCAAATACAAGCAAATAATCTAGTCTTAGCCATATTCCCCGGCAATGGTGCCACTTTTTGATAAGCTCAAAGCACACCTCCTTCGGAATATTAAGTGGACATTGTCAATAAAGAACCCAACTAGAGGTTGGGTTCGATTTCACGGAGAATATGGAAGAGCTAGACTAAAGACGCTAAGTGAACTTGTTAGGTAGTTACTCCAAATAGGGGATTCTAAAGAAAACAATAATTAAAAACACAGTTAAAACTTTAGTTGAAATCAAGAATGAAGGATAACTAGGGTTTTGTGTTCCCCATGGATTCATAACTGGTTTGGGTATACATAAGTGATCATCACCAATCCTTACTTGTAGAACTGATAACTTAGCTTCGTTCAAACGACTGGTTCGTCTCTATTGAATGACTATACTCAATCACCAGGTCAGGTCTCATGAGAGATTTCAAATTAAACATTATCACTATGTTCCAAAATATAACTATCCTGCGACTACAACTCAAGTTAATACAAGGATAATCAAGATCAAGGCTTTGTTGTAATTCTCTTTTCCTAATATCTACCTCTCTAGGCTCAAGCAAGTAAAGAATTCAGGAGAGTCCTAACATTGTACACTATTAAAAATGTTTAAGCATGAAGATAATACAATACAAGTGTTTTGCATTAGTTTTGAATCACTTTTATGTAACCCTGTCTTGTTAATCCACCATGGTTCCCACAACCCTAGCTATGGAGGTTTTAGCCTCTCATAGTTGCAAGATTGTGATTTGAATTCATATTTAAATATATAAATTAATACTTAAAATTATGGATGAGAGAAAAACTTCTTTATATTAATCAGCAAAATCCTTAAGAACAATATGAAGATCAAAAGAAAATTAAGAAAAGGTTGATCACACATTTGAACAACTCAATTCTCACGTCTAAGTCTCCCTAACTTCATTGCTAATCAATTCTAATCACTCCTAATCACCTCTCTCTCTCTCTCTAGTGAAAATAAAACATAAAACGTATTTATACAGACATAAAAATCCTTTTCCTAGGCTAATAGGGTGTATTTCCATAACCGACATCGCCTGCATCACGACTTGTCCAATGGCCCGTAGTATGTAGATATGGGGTCGTACCTGCTTCCCGTATGTCATGGGCTGGTTGAAATTTGGCTAAGTGTTGGACCTTTGTACGACTCGTATGTACTTCCTACGAGTTGTACAGAGCTTTCGTGGCTTGACTCTGATACTTTGAAATTTTTTTGAAGTTCATCACGAGTGCTTTGGTATGATTTGTACCTTGCTTCCACGACTCGTACTGTGTATCTGTAGTAGGAGTCGTCCTCTTAGTCAAATCTTCTGAATCTTCCCATGACTTCTTCACTACGCCCCGTACAAGCTTTGTACGACTTGTATTGAGAGTCGTAGGATGCACCTCTTCATCCTTAGCCTTCTGAAACTTCTCACGACCAGCAGTACGATTCGTACGACTCGTAGCACCTTCCTACGCCTCGTACTGAGGACTATGAATTAAGCCTATTTTCTGCACTTTCAAGCTATCTTTTGCACATTTTTTCTCCAATACCTATTTATCCTGTAACTAAAGAAAAAGTGTCTTATATCCCTATAAATATACCTAAGTCCATGCTATTTTCTTAGTTTTGAACGTCGAAAGTGTTATAAACTCACATCACATCAATGTCCTGGTGTCATTTTTCTGCTAGTTTTGGCTACAAGTATGAGATTTGATCTTAGGAAATTTTTGGGGCATTACAACTAAGTAGTTTGTCTATATTTTTATTTCATCATGGTTCCCACAACCATAGTTACGGGATTTAACAACTCATAATTAAAGAATCACTATTAGAAATTATAGATGGATTCATAATTGTGCACTTGCGAAAATTAAGCAGAAGAAATCCAAACGGTTAAATTATCAACAAAAATTTATATTCAAGAATCAATGAGTGGTAATCATTCAACACCCAAGAACAAAATAATGCATATGTTTCTTGGACTAGAAAACCAGTAAAAAGTGCATACCTTGAAAAAGAAACCTAAAGAAAGTATTTATAGACATGAATTGAAATCTATCCTCAATAAAAAATGTTTGTAGGTTTGGCAGTGGAAATGACTCATTTAGTGTGCCCACGAGTCGTGCTGTTCGATTCATTTAGTTCTGGTAACGCCTCATGAAACAACTCATTGGTTGAAGCAATGAGTTGGTAGGTGGCTTATGACACCCGCGGCTTAAGTTTCCTCTTTTCAGTACTTCTACTAATGGCTGCTCAAGACGAGTCCTTCTCATTCGTTGAGTCTCATGATGACTCGTAGCATCTGTCCATTGTCACATAGTAACTTTTGCAACTTTCAGCTCTTATACTGCATGGCTCTTCAAAACGGGTCACTTTGATCCGTTGTCAGACATAACAGGTTGTTACTTGACTTGTGATTTACCCTACACTTTGAAAACTTTTAGGACTTTGGGAAAACTAATCAGGACGAATCATGGCACGATTTGTTGTGTGTGCTAACAACTCATCCCTGCCACAACAAGTCATACATAGCTTATTTTCAGCTCTTTTTTTTAAAATCATTTCTAAAACCTATTTTTCCTACAAAAAGTAACAAAACACATAGGATTTGCATATTTTCTTGATTTGAAGTGTTGCAAGTGTCGTAAAATCATGGCACATCACGAATCTGTTTTATATTACAAGAAATATTAAATTTGTTAAGCATGTCTTGATGATTTGAGCCCTAATATTTAATATAGATTGAATTATTTATTGTTGTTGGCACGCGTAGAAGTTAGCTTGCTAGAAAGTAAGAATCTTGAGGTGAATTAAGACTTGTCTTTGCTGAAGTTCTTTTCTCAAAAAAATTATGCCTATAAGGTTTTCAATTAAATATGTTTAAATAATAATATGAATTTAACTAGAGCGGATAAGCTCACAATATTCATGATTCATGATTAAAATTTACATGTTATCAATTTACAAAGGAAGTATACTTTTAATCTTTCAAAGTCATATTTTCTTGCCCACAGTTATTTATGAAACTACCTCAGCTTGAAATTTTCTTATACTTGTTATGAAATGTGTAAAGAGTTGAGTTTTTGTGCTTTAAAGCAAAATTCTATGATGTGCTTTAAGTGCCATAATTATCTTAAATTTTAAAGATTTGGGATTTAAAATCAAACCTTAAGAAATGGCCACTATACAAAGGGTTACTAATTTTGATATAATAAGATGCAACATGAAACAGTACCGTAAGGGTTGAAAGTAATTGTATAAAAGGGTTACTAACTTTTCTACAATAAGGCACAGCATGAATGGTAACCATACAAAGAATTACATGCAGCATACAAAAGGTTGCTAATATTGTGATAACGACGTACAAAAGATTTGGTAGCCACATAAAGGTCTACAAGTAACCATATAAAGGGTTACTAGCTGCACAACTGAAAATAATTAAGTAAAGTTTTATCAATTGGAATTATCTATAAGCTAAAGAAGAAAATGTACTTAACTAAAAAATATTTAGTAGTGATTGCTTAAATGTGATATTATTTACATGAGCATTTATGAACCATTTCATTTAAGAGTTTATGTTATTTCATATATATTTATGTAAACCTTGTTCTAACTTTAATGAGGGGGATGTTGACACTCACTATGTACATTGGATTGTATTGACGTCCTTTTTTTGAAATCTTGCATTAGTCTATATTACAACATAGGGGCCAGTTTTTCATAAAAACAGACTACGGGCT
Source organism: Datura wrightii (assembly GCA_035772735.1). Lineage (NCBI taxonomy): Eukaryota > Viridiplantae > Streptophyta > Magnoliopsida > Solanales > Solanaceae > Datura > Datura wrightii. Next base: position 176,655,530 of record JASDFA010000018.1, on the reverse strand, counting down.
AGAGATCCCTCAGTTCTCATGCTTTTGGTAGCTTCACTTCATTCTTTTGGTGGGAAAATATATATATTCTTATTCAGTTATTCCTTTTATGTAATTATTATCTTCAGTTTAGAGACTTCATAGACATCTTAGAATTCGGGCTATGTATTCCCATCATGCATATATTGCATAACGATCAATACTATATTAAAAGTGTAAAGATCCTTAAAAATATTGATGGAACTTTTTTCCCTTCATTAAAAGACTCCACAATAGATAGAATTGTCATTTACTATTTTTACACAATTATTATGTTTAATTATTCCATAACCTTATTTTATCATATTAGATTTCTTACTTATAGCATATCTCTATTTATGGTCAAAACCTAAAAAAAGATTAAAAAAATTTCATTAATTTTTTTTCTTTTTTGAAAGTCACGAATCTTTTCTACCTTTTTTTAAAATTATATTAGGTGAAACTTAAAAAAAATTCCACCGAGAACTTTTTGCTTTTTGCTTTGGATTTTTCGTTCCCCTTTATTATGGTATATAATTTTTATAGAATATTTTTCCCCCATTTTTCATAGTAACGAATTTTTTTTTTTATTTTTTGATAATTTTTTTTTTCTTTTTTATAGTAATGTCCTAATATTCTTATACTTTCAAATTATTTTTAATTTATAAATCTTTCTTCTATAGAAAAGATTTATAATTGCATAATTTAATTCATCAACTCTTTTATATCAACACTTTTGATTCAATCTCTAATTTTGTATCTTTTCGTGTTAATCTATCTTTTTTTTTAATGTGTATTTTTTCATCTCGTGGATTTGAAAAAGACAATAATAATTGTTATGCTAGCTCTAGTTATTTATATTCAAAATAATTTAACTTAGATTGTCTCTTTTAGTTGAGTCTAACATTGATACTATGTTGTCTCCTTTAATTGAGTCTTATATTGATATTATGTGATTTAAAATTTGTGTTATTTGTAACAGATATTCTTCATCTACTCATACATTTACAAGTTTCATCTATTCAGGTAAAGTACTCTCTTCATCTCATAAAATAATTTTTTTTATAAAATTATAATTATTATAATTTTGCAATGGAATTTGAAATGGACTACATGAACGAAATTATGGAAATTAAGAACTAAAAGAAATATGATTTACATTGGATAATAAAAAGTAGTAATTGGAGTTGGATTAGTAAAAGAGTATAAAAAATGAAGAAAGGAAGGCACTCGAATGACTATAATATTAGTTGACGAATATATTTCTATTTTATATTTTTATATTTTTACATATATGGTTGAGTTCGTATCTATTTTTGTTATATTTTATATATTTCATATATATATATATATATTTACTATTAAAGTTTAATTTATTGTAGGGAACAAAAGTTCATACTATATTTTTTTAATAATTATATTGAAAAGTGAAAAATATTTACAACAAGATAAGATCTATTACATCATAAACGGATGCATTAATAGTGTTAATCTTAATTTTGTGTCAGTAAACAAGGAGATTTATGTTGGATTCAATGATAATACTATAGTTTAGGAATACAACAGTCACTTTGTAATACCCCGAAAGTTACTAAGAATAGACTCAAGATTTGAAATGTGATCTGCAGAAAAAGTTGGAAAAATACCTCAGTACGACTCAACCTATGAGTCGTAGGTTGATAGTATGGGTCATAGGAAGACCTGTAGTTCAGATCAGAGATTTTGTTCCCCAGACCACGGACCCCACTACGAGTCATAATATGTGGGTACAACATGTGATCCGGAGTCGTAGCAAGTCTTTGGAGTTATTTAGTGATTGATTGTACGGGTGATGATACAGTTCGTAGTATGGTGTTATGGATCGTAGTATGATTCATGAAAATATTCAAAGGATTTGAGGTTTTGGACTTATTCAATACGGAAGGATACCACGAATCGTAGGAGGCTTGTACGACTCGTGGTATGAGTCATAACATTTGACAGAACAGTTTTTTTGCGAATTTATTAAGGGTATTTTTACAAATTTTAAGCTCCTAACATTCTAATGACGTAGTTTTACGCTTTGAAAAGAGGGTTTTAAGGGAGTTTAACATATTTTAATTCATTCAACTCCTATGAATGCAAATTTAGAGATTTTCCGTTGAAGATCAAGTTTGAAATTCCCGAATTCTTCCCCAAATCTCTTGGGCATTCAAAGTTGAGTTTAGGTTCAGCTTACCCAGGTATGTAGGGCTTTGAGTGAGATTTTTCTTTCACTCTCATACCCAAATTTCTCCACGAGTTCATGAATTCAAGTCTTTAATTCAAGTTGATGATCCTACAAAGTTTTAGCCTAATTTCGTGAAATTCTCTATGATTTGTTTATGGGTCAATTCCTATCATGTTTCAAAGTATGTTTTAAGATTCATGGGAATATTTTACACCTATTTTGATTATAAATTCATGATATTAAGTTTTAGAAAATTATACCCAATCATACAAGTTTCATAAAGAGCCAAGTTTATGATTTATGATTTCAAGTATGATGAGATATCTAGCATGGTTGAATAGTTATAAATTACCCATGTATGAATCCATGATTTTTCTTATGAATTTGTCATGCCCCACCTTGGGAGGCATGACTGACACCTGGTGTCCTATTAGGATCTAAACTGACTTAACTAGGCCTGTGCACTCCTCATGTAGGCCTACTTCCAAAATCACGAAAATAATGGGCTATATCTCGACTGTAATTACTACCCCCGCCCGAAAAGGCCTTATAGCCACCTGTAAAGAAAAACAGCTAACTAGAACCAAGCAATAACAGGGAATCCTATGCGGGCCGACAAGGCCACCATGATATCTAGTTATGACTGTAAAGTAAACCAGCACTAACCTAAACTATGACCGAAAAGGCCGCTAATCTATCATCTAAACAAGGCCCTACATAGACAACACGCAAGCTAAAGCACATATGGGCCCCACACGGCCAATAACAGCTAACCACAGGGAAAAGAAACAATCTAACAAGCATCTAGGAGTAATATGATGGTCCAGATAGGGACCCGACCTACCCATGAACTATATAATCAAAAAGAAGTAAACCTTCTATCTACAAGCTCCGAAAGAAAGGAGCTAACTGCTCTGGTGATGCTAGCTGAAAGCTACGAGGGACCTGCTCCTCGTCTATCCATGTCTGCAGGCAAATAATGCAGCGCCCCAGAAAGGGCGCCAGTACAATATGTACTGAATATGTAAGGCGATAACTGTAAATGACTGAAATAAAGAGATAGAACTGAAAGTAACTAAAATGGAGGGATAGAGATCATACCTAAGTAATGGAACTTCTTACTATCTAATATATAAATAACTAAAGCAAACAAAAACCTTACCTAGCCCCCACAAGCCGGAAGGTACAACTAGCACAGAATGACCCACCTGGGGCTCCATAAGCCCTCGTGAGTACACTCTAGTCTATATGCCCCTATCAAGGTTGCACTGAATCAACTAATAGCTATAGCTGTCCTACCGGTCCCCTGGGTCTGCAACTGGGCCCACTTGGCCCCTGATTGTAGCTGTCTTTGAGTCCAGTGGACTTATGATATCTGCACCCGAGGCACGAGGCTCGACGCGGGTGTATAGAGCCAACCATGGAATATGAGGACCTGGGACCCCATCTTCATTCCTTGCGGACAGCATACCGCTCCGTAGAGCGATGTCATCTCGCCCCTGGCGAGTGTCAACACAGCTAATAACACTGGGGTTAGTTACGAAGGCTATACAGGCATAATCTATCCCAAGCTAAACATGGAATACGAGTTTCAGGTAATAACAAGAACTAACCACAATAGATATGCCTCTGGTATTCTTACTGGGATTCAAACTGAGTTATCGTACTAAAGAAACTAACTTGCCGAATAAAACTGCCTTAACATACCTCGTTCACCGATTACCGACTAGCTGGTAAGTTTCAGTCCACATCCAAGTGTTGTCTCAACTGCAATCATATTACTGGGGGTAATATGACTAGTTTCAGTACTAAATTTGGCAAAAACGATAACTTATATACAAATATTAACTATATTGCAACTTGACGGAACACAGTTGAAAACTCGAAATTCCTCGAAAGTCCAGAAGGAAGAAATGCTTACTTTAAGCCTGTGATCATATTGACACTAGTTTGGAGTAATTCCAACAACTTTAGCTCGGCGGAATTACGATTCGCCAGGCGAATTTCATGAAAATAACTCCATAGCAATGCTCCCCGTAGCCTTAAACTTCAATACCCAAAGTTAATTTGAATTTGAGCAGCATTTTGCAGAGTAAACGTAGGAATTTAACTTGTTTTCTTCATGGTTTATCACTTCTACCCGACGATACTTTGAAAATAACTTACAAAATCAAGGGAGGGGCTTATATATACTTGAGGCGGTGGACAGGGGTCCATGGCACGGACTCTGTCATGCCAATCTAGGGCCTTGTAACAGAGCCTATCACGAAGGGCATGATCTATGCCACGCTGCCCCTTTGGGCAGCTGGCCTGGCCTCATCCCGTGCGGTCCTGACTCCATGCTCTTTTAACCTTTCCCCGGGCTCCTTTCTTGCACGTATTGCACTCTAAAACTCTTAACCATCGTACGAATAGGCCATCTAAACATTAGAAACTTACGGGGTATAACAGAATTCTGTTTCAAGTATGCATGATTTTAAGATGTTGGCAAGCCCACACAAGTTAAGTATGTTTTTATTATTTAGTCATGGATAATAAGATCATCTTATCATATGTTTTGGAGTCAAGACTCACACTACAGCTTATGATATATTTTGGAGTCAAGACTCACACTACAACTTATGGTATATCTTGGAGTCAAGACTCCCCATGTTCAAATTTCAGACTATGCATGTGGTTATGATTTCAGCTTCGTTGAAAAATGATTGGAGCACTATGCATATTTTTGGGAGTAATGTCTAGCACCAAGTAGGCTTGGGGTTCCAAGGTTCTCTAGTCTTAGAACTACGCGCCATCATAGGTATATTTATATTTGGGACCTCTCAGAGGGCCTTCAACTTGATATCAATATCATGATAGCGTCCTTAGCCCTGACAAAATTTTTGATGACTCTGCCCACTTGAGTGTGATAGTTGGGGCATCACGTAAGCTCTATTGTGATGGTGTTGGTTGTGACGTGTCCTCCCATTGTAACTCATGATTTCAGTTATGCATGTTTATATCTTATGATATTATGTTTTTCAGCAGGTTTGACCTAATGATCAGTTTATAAACTTTTACTTATGATTTCAGTTATGGCAAGCTATATGATTTCCATTTTAGCTTTGGGTCATTCTATTCAGATATGATATTCAGCTTATGATTTTTCATGATTCAAATTCAGATTTCAACTGCAGTCCCTACTCTTGTATCTTATGATTTATATTTGTATGCATGATTTCAGTTTATATTTACTCGGCATGTTTTACTTACCTTGCATACTTAGTACATTTCAAGTACTGACCACATACTCTATATAGTATCGTTTCATGATATAGGTTCTGGCAATCAGACTCAGTTCCACCGTTAGCCTAGTTTCCCGCAGCCTAGTTCAGTTTCTATCGTTGGTGAGACCTCATCCTTCAAGGATCATCAGTTTGATGTTGATTTATGATATTTTAAATTTCAGAATTTAGTGAGTTAGTTGGGGATGTTGTCCCATCAACTATTTAGACATGTTAGAGGCTTATCAGACAATTTGTAGCATTTTAGCTTTGTCAGTGTTGACCTTGTTATGATTGATATGTATTCATACTTCCACTTATTCATGATTAGCTTATAAATTTCCGTTTGATGTATGCTTTTTAACTGCTATGTTCATGCCATGGATCGATTTGGAGCCATTCGTGGTTCTAGGTTCCGTGTCTTGATATGGGTCTCAGCTCAGGTCATGAAAAACTTGGTATTACAACGAAGGTTTAGAGTATCCTAAGGTGTCTGAAAGTTGCATTGGGTAGTCTTTTCTATAGGTGTGAAGTACGCCATACTTATTGGGAAGATGCTACAAGACGTTTTAGAAAATTTTCCTTCTTTCATGATCTATGTCATGCGATGAAGTATCCTTTCATCAATCTAACTCATGTTATACGTGATTGCAGAAATATGCCTCCACGTCGAGTAAATGGAAAAAGGAATAGCAATGGAAATGACCATGACAATGGCAATAAATATGGGCATCAGTATGCCCCACCAACACCAACAAATCCTATGCTCGACCAGGTGACTCATGCCGAATTTAGAGTGGCATTCCAGATGTTGGCACAGGCGATTACTGCTCAGGTCAACTAGCAGGCGGTGGCTCATATTCCTCATAATGGGAACACAACAGTGGCAAAAGTTCGAGACTTTCTCTAGATGAATTTGCAAGAGTTTCAGGGGTTTCATGTGGATAAGAACCCTCATGAGTTCATCGAGGAGGTGCAGAAGATCACCCAGATTATGGGGGTGACTGAAGAGGAGAGTGTAGATTCAGCCTCCTATCAGCTGAAGGGGGCTGCTTACATATGGTACCACTAGTGGAAGGATGGTAGGGAACTGGGAGCAGTTCCCGTGAGTTGGGATGAGCTTGTGACTGCCTTCTTGGATAGGTTCTTCCCGAGGGAGTTGAGGGAGGAGAAGGCGGCGGAGTTTGTCAAGTTGAAGAAGTATTGCAAGACCGTCCACGATTGTTCATATATTCCTAGTAGATAGAGGCGGATTAGATGAGACAGAAGGAGAGAGAGGCCAAGAGGGCCAGGACAAGGAGTTACAGACAATTTAAGCAGAGGTCCGGTAGAGGACACCGTCAGCAGTCCTACCATAGGTCATCAGTCCCAGCACCATTATAAGCCAGCATTCCATCTAGATCAAGGAATGATCAGATTGGTAGGGCATTAGGCTCTAGAGGTTGGGGGAGCATGTCAGTACAGCTCAGCATCCCAATTTGCGACAGATATGGTAGGAGGCACACCGGAGAATGCTTAGCAGGTTTGGATGCATTTTCGAGTGCAGGAAGCTCAGGCACCGGCTTAGAGACTGCTCTTCAGCCAGATAGGGCCATAGTAGATGTCATGACCCAGCCGCCAGTTTAGCAGCTCCACCAACACGCTCATCTCAGCAAGGTGCATCCACTAGTGCAGGTGGTGGTAAGCGACATAATAGATTCTATGCCCTCTCATCTCGTCAGGAGCAGGAGGTCTCTCTAGATGTGATCACTGATATGTTACGAGTATTTCATCTTGATGTTTATGCATTGTTAGATCATGGGATTTCCTTATCTTTTCTTACTCCCTATGTTGCTATTAGTTTCGGAGTCTATTCCGAAATCCTATCAAAACTCTTCTCAGTCTCTACTCCAGTTAGTAACTTACTTATAGCTTGACGGGTATATAGAAATTACCCTTTCACAGTCCTTCAGAAAGTCACCTTAGCCGATCTAATAGAGTTAGATATGACCGATTTTGATGTTATATTTAGTACGGATTGGTTTTATGCATGTTACACCTCAGTGAATTGTAGAACTCTTAAGGTACATTTCCAATTTCTGAGTGAGCCAATTCTAGAATGGAAGGGATTTTAGCTATGCTTGTAGGTCATTTTGTTTCCTATATTAAGGCCAGGAAGATAATTTCTAAAGGATGTTTGTATCATCTAGTTCGGGTTAAGGATTCGACGTCCAAGATGCTGACTCTTCAATCAGTACCTATAGTATGTGAGTATCCCGATGTGTTACTTGATGATCTACCAGGAGTTCCTCCCAAGCGAGAGATCGACTTTGGTATCGGCCTTCTTCCCAATACGCAACCTATATCCTTCCTCCTTACAGAATGGCTCCAGCTTAGCTAAAGGAGTTGAAAGAGCAGTTGAAAGATCTCCTAGATAATGGATTCGTCAGGCCTAGTAAATCTTTGTGGGGTGCACCAGTTTTCTTTGTTCGAGATAAGGATGGTTCTCTTAGAATGTGCATTGATTATCGACAGTTGAAAAAGTATCCCCTCCCCAGAATTGATGACTTGTTTGACCAACTTCAGGGTGCTAAGTGCTTCTCAAAGATAGACCTCAACTTTGGTTACCACCAGCTCAAAGTTAGGGATAGTGACATCCTAAAGACAGCTTTTAGGACTCGGTATAGTTACGATGAGTTTGTTGTTATGTCTTTTGGACTAATGAATGCCCCTACAACTTTCATGGATTTGATGAACAAGGTGTTTAAGCAGTATTTGGATGTGTTCGTGATTGTTTTTATAGACGATATTCTCATATACTTTTAGAGCGAGGAGGAGCAAGCCACTCATTTGAGGATTGTGTTGCAAACTCTCAAAGATCGCCAGTTGTTTACTAAGTTTAGAAAGTGTGAGTTTTGGCTGGAGTCAGTGGCATTTTTGGTTCATGTTGTGTCAAGTAAGGGTGTGCAGGTGGACTCTCAAAAGATAGAGGCAGTGAAGAACCGGCCTAGACTAGTTAGCCCTTCGGATATCAGGAGCTTCTTGGGTTTAGCCGGCTACTATAGGAGGTTTTTTGAAGGATTTTCATCTATTGCAGCACCATTGACTAAGTTGACCTAGAAGAAAGTCAAATTTTAGTGGTCAGATGCCTGTGAGAAGAGTTTTCAGGAACTAAATACTCGACTCACTTCAACCCCAGTATTGACCCTACCAGAGGGCACGAATGGATTCGTTATGTATTTTGATGCTTCAAGGGTTGGTCTTAGTTGTGTGTTGATGCAGTATTGTAAAGTTATTATGTATGCCTCTAGACATCTTAAGGCTCATGAGAAGAGTTACCCGACGCATGACCTAGAGTTGGCAGTAGTGATGTTTGAATTAAAGATTTGGAGATACTAATTGTATGGGGTTCATGTGGATGTGTTCACAGATCATAAGAGCCTTCAGTATATGTTCACTCAAAAGGACCTGAATTTGCAACAAAGGAGGTGGCTAGAGCTTCTCAAGGACTATGACATGAGTGTCCTTTATCATCTGAGCAAAGACAATGTAGTGGAGGATTCCCTCAGTAGACTATCCATGGATAGTGTGTCTCACATTAAGGATAGGAGGAAAGAGTTGGTAAATGATGTGCATCAGCTTGCACGGTTAGAGGTTCGCCTGGTTGAGTCGATAGATGGTGGTTTCATTGTTTAGAATGGGTCGAAATCTTCATTGTAACTGAGGTCAAGGCTCGACAATACGAGGATCCTATCTTGGTAAAATTGAAGAAAGCGGTTCAAAATCAGAAGGTGGAGGTCTTCTTCCAAGGGAGAGATGGTGTGCTTCATTATTAGGGTCGTTTATGTGTTTCGGGTGTTGATGACTTGAGAGAGCAGATGTTGGGTGAGGTTCATGGTTCTTGATATTCAATCCACTCAGGCGCCACCAAGATGTATCGTGACCTATGGGAAGTCTATTGGTGGAATGGAATGAAGAAGGACATAGAGAAGTTTGTGGCTAAGTGTCTGAACTATCAACAAGTGAAAGTTGAGCATCAGAGACCTAGAGGTATGCTGCAGGACATTAGTATCCTTACTTGGAAGTGGGAGGAAATCAATATGGATCATCACAGGGTTGCCTCGTACACGTCGATAGTATGACTCTATTTAGGAGGTTGTAGACAGGTTGACCAAAGTAGCACAGTTTCTACCAGTCAAAACTACTGATTCAGCTGAGGATTATGCTAGATTGTACATTGGGAGTTAGTGCGGTTGCACAAAGCTTCTTTTTCCATCATTTCAGATAGAGGTACTAGGTTTATCTCTCAGTTTTGGAGATCATTCCAGAAAGGACTTGGTATTCAGGTCAAGCTTAGCACGTCTTTTCACCCCACAAACAGATGGTCAGGCCAAGCAGACCATTCAGACTCTTGAGGATATGTTGAGAGCAGGTGTGATTGACTTCAAGTAGTTGGGATAATCATTTACCTCTTATCGAGTTTGCTTACAAGAACAGTTACCACTCTAGCATTCAGATGGCTCCTTTGAGGCTCTCTATGCGCGGAGGTGTAGATCACCTATTGGTTGGTTCAAAGTAGGTGAAGCTAGGTTGAGAGGGCCAGATTCAGTTCATGAAACTATGGAGAAATTTCAACTTATTAGGGAAAGGCTGAAAACAACTCAGCGTTGTCAGAAGTCATATGTAGAAATTAGGTGGAGAAAACTTGAGTTTGAAGTTAATGATTGGGTGTTCTTGAAGGTGTCTCCCATGAAGGGAGTGATGACGTTCGGAAAGAAAGGTAAGCTTAGTTCCCAATATGTTGGTCCATACAGGATTGTGAGACGAATTGGCAAGGTGGCCTATGAGTTGGAGCTGTCAGCGGAGTTAGCTTCGGTGCATCTAGTTTTTCATGTATTGTTGTTGAAGAAGTGCATTGGTGACCCAGATTTGGTTGTTATAGTGAGCATAGGTGTAAAAGATAGCCTTAGCTATGAGGAGGTACCGATTGAGATCCTTGATCGTCAGGTTCATAAGTTGAGGAATAAGGAGGTAGCTTCAGTGAAGGTATTATGGAGAAATTAGTTCCTCGAGGGAGCTACATGGGAAGCCAAAGTAGATATGAAGGCAAAATACCAGCATCTTTTTCCTACTAGTTCAGTTTCAGCATGAGGTATCAGTTTTCTCTTTAATACTCTATTCAGTTTCATGTCCAGTTTATGCCTCTCAGTTCCTTTCATGTTTTATAATGTATGTATGATTTATGAATTCAGTTCATTCATGTATTTCAGTCCGGAGTCAGTCAATCCATTAGTCTTCAGCTTCAGATGTTTAGTATTTGGGATTGCACTTTCTTTCCCTAGTTTTTCAATTTGTTTAACCTACATTCGAGGATGAATGTTCCTAAGGGGGATATATTATCATACCCCAAAAAATTCTAAGACTAGACTCAAGATTTGAAATGTGATCAGTAGGAAAAGTTGGAAAAATGCCTCAATACGACTCAACCTATGAGTCGTAGGTTGGTAGTACGGGTTGTAGGAAGACCCGTGGTTCAGATCAGAGATTTTTTTCCCCATACCATAATTCCGCACTACGAGTAGTAATATGTGGGTACGACACGTGATCAGGAGTCATAGAAAGTCTTTAGATTTATCTAGTGATTGATTATACGGGTGATGGTACGGTTCGTAGTATGGTGTTACGGATCGTAGTAGGATTCATGGAAATATTTAGAGGATTGGATGTTTTGGACTTGATCAGTAAAGAAGGATACCACAAGTCATAGGAGGATTGTATGACTCGTGGCACGAGTCGTAACAACAGGCAGAATAGTTTTTTTGTGAATTTATTAAGGGTATTTTTGTAAATTCCAAGCTCTTAAACTTCCTAATGACATCATTTTAAGCTTTAAAAAGAGGGTATTAAGGTAGTTTAACCTATCTAATTCATTCAACTCCCATATATGTAAGTTTATAAGTTTTCCCTTGAAGATCAAACTTGAAATTCCTTAATTCTTCCCCAAATCTCTTGGGCTTTCAAAGTCGAGTTTAGATTCAGCATATCCAGGTATATAGGGCTTTGAATGAGAGTTTCCTTTCACTCTCATGCCCAAATTTCTCCCCAAGTTCATGAATTCAAGTTGATGATTCTATAGAGTTTTAGCCTAATTTCGTGAAATTCTCTATGATTTGTTTATGGGTCAATTTCCTTCATCTTTCAAAGTATGTTTTAAGATTCATGGGTATATTTTATACCTATTTTGATTATAAATTCATGATTTCAAGTTTTAGAAAATTATGCTCAACTATGCAAGTTTTATGAAAAGTGAAGTTTAGGATTTATGATTTCAAGTATGATGAGATATCTATGTCACGCCCCACCTTGGGGCGCATGACTGGCACCTGGTGCCACACTGGTATCTAAATTGTACCTGGCTAGGTTTATGCACTTTTGGTGCATGCCTACAACTCAATTCAAGAAAACGATGAGCTATATCTCAGCTGTAAACACAGTCCCCGGCCGACAAGGCCGCATAGCCACCTGTAAAAAGAAAACAGCTAACCAACAACAAACAGTAAAAAGGAATCCTATGCGGGCCGACAAGACCACCATGCTGTCTAGTTATATCGTAATCAAAAAAGGAAACCAGAACTATACTATAGCTGACAGGGCTGCTAACTAATAGCTAAACTAGGCCCCACATGGCTATCATGCAAAATAAAACATACATAGGCCCCATACAGCCAACAACAAAAATCTAACACTAGAAATCTGTAGCCTGCAAGCCTCTAAGAGTGGAATAATGGTTGGTACAAGGCATCGACGTACCCATAAACTATACAACAAAAGAACAAACCTTCTAACTAACATCCCCGGAGTAAAGGAGCTGATTAGACTGCTGACTCGACTGATGACTAGGGAGGTCATGAACCGTGTCTATCTGCACCTGCAGGCAAGTAATGCAAATATGTAAGGCAGTAAATGAAATGACTGGATGATACTGATAATGAAACTAAAAAAATCCAATAGGAGGATAGAGATACAACCTGAATGACCTTATAACATGTTGTATAACTAACAATAAGTAATGCAAACAAGAACTTTACTTGACCCCCATAAGCATGGAAGTTACAACCAGCACATAATAACTCGCTCGGAGTCCCCATAAGCCATGGTGAGCTCACTTCAATCTATATACCCCTAACTAGGTCAAAATGAGTCAACAGGTAACTATAGCCAACCTGCCGGTCCCCTGGGTTTGCAAATGAGCCCTCTCAGCTCCTGTAGCTGTGGTTGAGTCCGATGGACTCCTGTAACTGCACCCTGGCCACCAGGCTCGACGAGGGTCAGTGATGCCGATACGGCATAAACATAAAAGTTCAGCCATGAAATGGACTGTAATATGGCCCTTGGACTCGAAGAGGGTCAGCGCTCTTGTTATTCACACTTCTTAAGTTAAATCTACACAATTTTTTTATTTCAATTTATGTAAAGGTGTTCGATTAGATACATAGATTAAGACCGAGAGAAAAATTGATCAGAAATCATCTCATAAAGAGTAACAATTTTTTTTTGAAATTATGTCATAACTAAAAATTTAAAGTACAATACCTCGTAGCAAACTTTCATTCACTTTTTTACCCTTTTAAAAATATAGTTTTGTTTTCATCAATTTTGATGAGTCTTTCTTAATTTGGACGATCAATTACAAAAAAATAAAGTGTGTTTGTGATATGACATCATTTTATTAGTATCAAAACAAGTTAGTAATAACTCACAGTATGATTTCGTAAATGTTAATTATTTAGATAAATAACTTATACTATATGTTCTATTCTACTGTACAACTTTGTATTACAATGCGTCTTGATAATGCTAATATTTATATTAAATGTTAATATGTTAATAGTAATATAATTTTTGGAAAAAATTAACATGAAATATACATATAATGCATGCATTGGCATAGCTACACTTAGTGATGGGTAGCCAATCGAACACCCTTCGTCGAAAAATTATATTATGCATATAAAAAATTATATATATAATTTGAACACCCTTAACAAAATTTTTGGTTTCCATTGCATTTAAGTACTCATGAAAAAATAAACGATATTTCCTTTAAATCAAATATTATCCCTAGGACGTTTTATTTATTGAAACAAGTATTAGAACAAATTGAGGAAAAGAACTACTGTATTGGATCAAATTCTTAAATATAATCATTTATTAACTTAAAATTTATAACTTTCTTTCTAAATTCTTGCTATACAAATACATCTTTTAAATATTATTTATGTTGTTTTTAAAATTTTATTCTTATTAATATGAGAAATACGCGCGAGGCGCGCACAATTAAAGTAGTTTAAGAAAAGTGCATAAACACATTTATATAAATTTTCAGAATGTTTACTTGAACTTGTAATCCAAATATTATATTTACCTTTCAAAGAATTGCATTGAGTCACACATTTTTATTTGAATGAGAACCTATTCGAAAGCTAAGATGGTCCCCTTGGTCAAGTTAAGGCACTGGGTGCCGATCGCAACTTGATAAGAAATTGGGTTGTGATATATACTAAGGTTGTGAAACCAATAGGGTTGCAAAACCTCATCTTGATTTTCGATATTGGATTAAATATATTTGATTAATCCTTGATTTTCAACTTAGGGTTGGTGCTTGCAAACATCAATTCATGCCAATTTGCCCTAATGAAACTTGAAAAAGTTAGTTATAACTGGTAGAATTAATCAACAAGGACTCAAGGCGCTAACCTTTATTTAAAAAATTATAAGGAATAAGTTGAATTTACTTGGCCAAATATAATTGATTTATTAAACTCCGATTTCTTCAAAAAATTTAATTAAGAGAAGCATTGCTTAACTGTTGAGAATAGAGATTATCTACATATAAATAGAAAATCACTCTCAGTATCTTGACTGAGAAATTCAGGTAGAGGAACCTGTAATAAAAAACACAATTTTGATTCTTCACTGATTAATTACAAACACTTATATTATAGCTTATAATTTAGTTTTCAATATCAATTACTTCAACTATAAAGAATAGCATCGCTAGACAATAGCATTTTTAATTTTTTTGCTACAGTAATTTTTTCTCGCTCATTTCTTATGAAATTCAATCTCAACCTTACTGAATTACTATATTTATTTGCGATCGCCTTACATTATATTAAAATATAATTTGAATATTATCATACATTCGATTAGGTCTTAATTCAATTTGTCTTTTCAAACCTGTTCTAAAAGAAATTGGCTCGACAGAAGAATAAGGTAAAGAGAAGGAGAAGAAAAGGAAAAGTAAAATAATAAAAATATAAGGTAGCAGCAGTGTGTCAAGGAGGAAACAGGTGTCCACCGGGATTTGTTACTGCATGCTGCTGACCCATCTTTTCTTTCTCATTTACTATGCCACTTGTTCATCTCTTGTTTTATTTATTCACTGCAGTTATGTGCTTATTATTACCTCCCTTCCCAAGACACACTGCACAAACTCAAAGAAGAAAAATGGACTCAAAGAAAATGAAGTCACCAAGAAAAAGGATAAGAAAATATCATTCAAGAAAAGCTCCTATCATTAACTCTTATACGGATATGGCTGAAGCTAGAAGAGAAATTGTCCATGCTTTACACCTTCATCGATCTTCATCTTCGTCTCTTAATAATTCAAAGAATTACGCGTTTCTGGGTCAAAGAGGTAACTAATAATGCTGATAATGGGACTCCAATTTACATTTACAATAATATTATAATTGTTGTAATTTGTAATATGTGTGAAGTGAAATTGTCCTACATCGATTTTAATAAATATTCTGAATAGCGCTCTGTCAACTATATAAATTCGATTTGTTTTTTTCTCACTCTTTGTTATTTTAAGTCTTTTTTTCTTACTTTGTGGTGTTTATTATTACTTTTTTTTTTTACAGTAAATTCCCAGCAATATTATTACTCAATAGTGGAGTCTATGCCTATTCCTCAACCAACATGGTCTACAACTGCTCCGGCAATACATACTGCACCGGCAGCGGTTCCACCGCCTCCGCCGTCTTCTTCCGCCTGTGAAGTTCCAGAGTTTGATTGGTGGATAGGGTTTTTGAAGTCATTGGATGGCAAGAAGAGTGGAAGTAGTAATGGTACTGAAGTAGTCATACAGAAATATTTCCCTCTTGAAGAAAATATTTTGATGGAAAATTCGAAGTCGCTTAGCCAATTACCAGATGGATTACCTAATAATCTTATAGATGCAAATGATGATCGTGGTCACCAATTTCCAGATGAGTGGCTGATTATCCCTACAGCTGATGATAATCATGTAGTACTTGAGCTTTAATTAAGTTAAACCCTTAAAACCTAGAGGTAGGTAAGGAAAAACCTAGGTAAGTTGCTTATCTCCTGATAAGTTCTGTAATTTTTGTATGTGTAATTCATTTACTGTGAGAAGAGGCTAGTGGCTATTTTATGTAATTTTTCCTTATTCGTTGCCTAATCTACAATGCAATGTTCACTGATTAAACATTATTATTTAATTTTCATCATGAAATCAAGATGACACTTTTGTGAATAATGGAGCATTAATTCTCTAATGTATGTCGAATAATTTATAAGTCATATTTGAATTCATGTAATATGAAATGTGGACTATTTATACTGATGCCTGATAATACGTCCTGTTAATAATTGAAGCGAAGCACACATAAGTCGTTAAATATAGATACGCGGATTTTGAATAGTGGGAAATGTATTTTTACTTATTAATTATAGTATATTATTTAATTTGTTTTATTCTTAAATTCTTAAAATAAACTTTCTAATAGACGGCCACATAATATTACTGCAGGTAATTTTGATTTAATGATGTAAAAGGAAATTTTTGGTAATTTTGATTATTTAAATATGTAAAAGGAACTTCCCTA